>OX382243.1:1278188-2536377 GCA_947507525.1 Apamea epomidion | reverse complement strand
AGCCTAGTTTAAATAAAAGACTTTTGATTTTGAAATAATAGCATTTTTAAAAGGTAATCCATATCATTAAACAAAATCAGACTCCAATTCAGAATACCGGTTGAAAGTGGTTTCAGGTTTACTCCTTCCATTGCCAAATTGATTTCAAAATATTATCAACCCTTGTTGCAATATCCCAAATCCAATTTGTAATACATTTATGATTTACCACCCCAACATAATAAAATGCCAATAAATACTTAACCACTTCAAATAAAACGAATATTGACTTATGGTCGGCCTTCACCGCCTACCATGTGGAGAACAAGTATTTCCTGCGGATATATTCATTATTTTGTTTGTTTGTTGTTTTAAATTGTTTCGGGTTAAATATGGAAAGGTTTGACTTTGGTTTGAAACAAAAATAAAAAAGGTTGTTTATTGGTTGTAAGAAATATTCTAGGCTTAATTTATTGGTTGATAGAAATATTCTAGGCTAAATGATGAATAGCCACACGTACCACGAAGGTTAAACTCTTGGAAGGTTAGATTTTTGACAGTCGTTACGGGTAGTCAGAAGCCCAAAAGTCTGACAACCCGCTTTACCAAGGGATATCGTGATACCGAGTAACTGTGTGGTGGAGGTCATATAGGCAATGGCTCTATGTAAAACAGTGGTATTCGGCTGCATTCGGTTAGACATACATACATCGTCGTTATATGTTCGGTTACATAGTTGAGAAAAGTCTAGGGAGTATGACAGAAATATTTCTTTCTAAGGATGTTGGAAAGAAAAACCATGGTATTTATAATACGTATTTTATAAAATTAGCATGCATTTACAGTGCAATTTGGAAATCAAGTAAGAGGCCTTCAAACAGTAATGCCCCAGGCTAACAAGACCCTAGAGATATCGATGACCCAAGTAAATTATAAGGACTCTATAGTATCAAAGTAATATTGGATGATGTAGGAGTTAATCTTCGGAACCGATAATAAATCTAATCCAATTCTGAAAATTCTTTCACTAATGGGAAGCTACAGTATTGCCAAGTGTCATAGAATATATTTTATGTTAAAACAAGAAATTTCACGAACAGAAGCTAGTATACTCATAATATAGCATATACATATAAAGACAGAGAAGGCTGCCTACTATATTAGTTTCGGATTCATTTTAGAAACAAACTTCGTCATAACATCAAAAACGGACACAGAAATAGACCACAGGAATCTTTCAACCAATTTTAATACGACTCAAAACAAATCCGCACTTTCCACATCTAATTCCACCAGCCAATATTTATTTATGAACATGAAACACAACTTTGGCCAATACAAACATCTAACGATAGAAAATCAAAATTAAACCAATCGTTCATACTTGTATCAAGGAACCCATTTTCACGGGATTAGTAAAAGCTATCTACTGAGATCAAACGATTCCACCGTCTATATTTATAGTATCGAAAATAACTGCAACATCACATCAAAGTGGTTCTTCACTGATAAAATTGAGTTTTCGATTGATTCGTTTAATTTTTGTGAAGGAGAAAAAGTAGCATTCGTTTGTTTTTTGTCAGTTTGAGAAGTGGTTGCATTTGTAAGATAAATAATCTGTAATGCAATGCAATGTCGCAATTCTATCATTATATAGATATCGATTTCATTCGAAATTAAAGCTTTGTTCTATCAGAGTGAACAAGTAGGGATAAACCTTCATAGCATAAGCATCTACAATCTACCTACTAACATAATATGGACTTGTATCATTTACCGTGTGCTTGGTCTGAAATAAATATTTTCAATTTCAATTTTAATAAACCTCTTAAATAAAATTCTCATTGACATATACTCGTATATGTCAATAACGTAACTACAGTATGACCTTATCTATACAAATAAATAAAAATAATGTGTCTGTCTTTAATGTCCAAATAACAGCTTTTTACTAAATGCATATGAAAGTATGTATATACGGTATATAGAATAGACAAAAAAAAATTGTCTGTTTGTTGCGGCTAATCTACTAAACAGCGGAAGTGATTTTGATGAAATTTGGTATGGAGATACTTTGAACCCTGGAGAAGAACATAGGCTGTTACTTTTATTGACATACCACGCGGGCGAAGCCGCGGGCGGAAGCTAGTAACGTATTACGACTGTTTCACAGCCTTTCTTCTGCCGCATTATTTTAACGCAAATTTAAGTAAATATTAGCAGATGTCGAACCAAATATCTGATTCACATTGATAACCATTACCAAAAAACAAGCTTCAACACATTTTCATAGAAAACTCGCGAACGAAATATATCCGATCCAAGTAAAGTTCTCATATTTTGTTTACAAATGATTGTAAACGAGAGAAAATATGTAAATTTTGCGGTTTGTATCCCAGTAAATACGGCCCGGGATGTGTTACCAATGTTTGGGCACTGGCCCGAGAAATTTTGCGAAGTTTTTCAACGACGGCCTGTATTCCTCGGGGTAAAATTGGCCTTTAGTTATATTTTGTGGGTTTTCAGCAATGGGCTTGTGATATTAGGGAAAAAGGATACGTCGGTAACACAATTTGTCCACCATCGTTACATGGAAAATGCCCACGAGACATTGTTTTCAATCTGATGAACCAGGATTCAATCTGATGTGATCTAATCATAATCTTTCTCGCAGTAAACCACTTTTTTACCACCATAGTTTATTGCTCATATTCTGCCAGTTATTATTTTTTAATAGCTGCGCCCTGCGGTTTCACCCGCATAAGTTTCGATCCCGTGGGAATATCGGGATAAAAAGTATTCTATATGTTAATCCTGATAAAAACCATCTGTGTGCTAAATTTACACCAAATCTGTTCAATAGTTTTTGCGTGAAAGAGTAACAAATATCCATCCATTCATCCACCCATCCATCCATAAAAACTTTCAAATTTATAATATTAGTAGGATTATCTCTGTAACTAATGGATATTTATTAGATTCCATGCTCTACCTTCTTTCCTGCCCTCTGTGTCTCAAAGCACGCAGTCAAAGTGACCTCTGCGCTGCCATCGACAACGCCCTGGAAGTGGCATAGTTTTGGGAAAACAAGATTTCCCAGCGAAAGCACTAGGAAGTGGTGAAGGGCTGGCGTTTTGGGGGACTGTCTTTTGTAATTTTGACGTTCGAAAAGTACTGATTCTCAGCCTAATTTGAATAAATGACTTTTGATTTTGATTTTTTAATTTACAGTCGTGCCAGCGACACCAAGAAGAAAATGGGTATTCAAAATGAAATACGTAATACTTCTTCATTCCAACGTTCTGCTAATGACTCCGGTGCTTAGAAGATTAGCTTGAAATATTAGATGAGACTCAAAATATTAGAGAGAGACTCAGACCGAACTCGACGCCCTGGATAGGAGGGTCCGTACGCTGCTGACTGCAAATCGAATGCATCACCCACGGTCATCGGTAATGAGGCTGTATATCCCTCGAAAGTGTGGAGGTTGAGGCTTTTTAAACGAAACGCTAAGAACCTCCATAATCGCGAGATATGCAGTCTCAGGGAATATTTCCTAGAAACTGACGTGGGGATGCATCGAGATGTAGTTGCGGTGGACAAGGGCCGCACCCCGCTCTCCTTGGATAAAGAGAACTGGCGCAAGCCAGTAACGCTTGACACTAATAATCGCATGAAGGTATGGCAGAGTAAGGAGCTTCACGGACGCTTCTTCCGGGCCCTGCACGGGCCCGATGTAGATCTACTAGCGTCCGTAGCCTGGCTGCGTTTCGGTGACCTCTTTGGAGAAACCGAAGGTTTTGTCTGTGCAATTATGGACGAAGTTATGATGACGAACAATTACCGGAGATTTATTGTGAACGACGGCACGGTTGACATCTGTCGGGTATGACACCGGCCGAGAAAATCAATCACGCATATTATCTCCGGGTGTTCTCGTCTAGCTTACGGAAAGTACTTGCATATAGACACAACCTTGTAGCTAGGATAATCCAACAGCTACTTGCTCTGAAATACAACCTTGTGGAATCAGAGGTACCGTACTACAGGTATGTGCCCGACCCAATTCTCGAAAATGGAAATATCACATTGTACTGGGATCGATCCATCATCACTGACAGGACTATTGTTGCCAATAAGCCTGATATTATGGTGGTGGATCGATCAGAGCGACGCGCAATGATTGTTGTCATAACTATCCCGCATGATGAGAACCTCGTGAAAGCCGAGAAAGATAAACAAATCAAGTATCTTGACTTGGCTCACGAGGTTATCGACATTGGGATGTGGACTCAGCGATCATTGTATCGATAGTCGTGACAGCCAACGGCTTAATAGCCAAGAGCCTCGACCAACACCTGAGGACGCTCTCGTTGGGCAGCTGGATCAAGGGCTTGATTCAGAAAGCGGTACTTCTGGACACGGCTCGCATTGTCAGGAGGTTCCTCTCTCTAGAGCCCTGATCACCGGGGTAGCTTGGACCCTGTTCTCGATACCGGTGGGCTACTATTTTTTATATTTTTAAATGTTTTTATACCTTTTATATTCTAATATTTTAAAATATAATTTATATGTGGTTACATTAAAATAAAGAGATAATAATAAATATATTTATTTCCCAAAAATACAGATAATTGTACTTAAGTTTACAATTCTTGAATATGAGCTAGAGCACATTTACATAAAATATTTGGATGCTGCAGAAATCTGTACACAATAGAATTAAAGTCTGTTTCTTAAACTAGGGTAACCTGTATCTTAAGAGACAGTGTTTCGCAATGAGGTTCCAATTGATGTATGTATGAGTGGACTGTGTCGATTTAACTTCAGAAGGCGAAAAAGTTATAGTTCACTTAAGTTTTTTAAATTATGTAAGAGTGCGAGGGTGAGGGTTGAATGAATGTGATTATAGGTGTGTAGGTGTTTGAGTGTGAGTGTGGATAAGTAGATGATGGGGTGTTGGTGTGTAAGAGAGTGAACGTTAACGAGGCAAAAGGAGTGTGTAAGGATCATAATCATATGTAACTGATGGCGTTCTATTGTTTCTACCTACCGCCGTGGGAAGAAGGCGTGTGTTTATATGGTACGTGTTATATAACACACAATATTACACAGGCTCATGTTTTAATACATGTTTAATTACAACTGTCGAGAATTATCTAATAATCTTGCGTGAATGTTAATTACTTAATTAACATGGTTCTAAGGATTACTGAAATGGAATAATTGTGTATCTGATTATAAATAACTATATTTTAACACAGTCATGCACGTATAGTGAACTTATAGCTGATGTTCTTCAGGAAGGTCGGGTGCGTAGTACCTACTCGCAACCGGTGTGCGTGTAAGGCCAGAAGGCCAATTCTCGTAATTTAAAAAGTTTAAAATCTAGTCGTAGTCTCATCTCAGCGACAAACAAATGTTAAAAACTTGTCAAAAGTAAAAAAAAAAAAACTTGTTAAAAGTTGGAAATTAGAGGTATTTTTGACAGATTGAGACTGAGATCAGACTGTGAACGTTCTTCTAAAATTACGAGAATTTTCCCGCTGATGTATGTACGTAAACGAAGCAAAAGATGTATGTAAAGATCGGAGCAGGTGACGTTCTGTACTTTCTGCCTACACCAATGGGAAGAAGACCTGAGTTTATGTATGTGTATATAGTAAAGCTCTTTATTATAAACTGTTTTTCGAAAATTCTGGCTAAGGGCGTGCGTCATTGGGGGACTGCCTTTTGTAATTTTGACGTTCGACAAGTGCTGATTCTCAGCCTAATTTGAATAAATGACTTTTAATTTTGAATCAATTTGTCTTATCTGGCTTTATGCAGGTGACTATAGCCGCACTAAATGGCAATTTGGTTAGGCCACAGGTGACTAAAATCGCAAATTCCAAAGTAGAGTAGGTCGACTTTTGCCGTGCGGCGACAGACTAAAATCTACCGTGAAAATGCTAAGTCGCAGGCGATCGCACGCCGCATGAAGGTCAACATTTTGATGCAAAATGAACTAGTCGACCTGTGTAAATAGGGTGACGATTTGTTAAACAACCAGCCTATCAGATTTTACTGCTGAATAAAAGTTTAGTCAAGGTACACATTATGGACTATCTTCTATCTTACAAAAGAAAATCTTTTATCTTATATAACAGTTCTCCATACTTATCTACAGTAATTTAGTTGTGTTAATGATTCATTAAGTTGCGATCGACACGATTACGAAACAACAAAATAAAAAAAAATGTTTTAACTACTATGTGTGAGTTATGTGCTGACTCTACTCGTACTCACGCACACATTCACAGCGTGTTTGTACACTTGGTTACCACTAGTAAAGCGCGCATCATAAAAATATTGTACCTACCTAAGCAAATATCAAATTCAGTAGCTAAATCAATTTAATGGCGTTTCCTATATATCTACTCACCAAATTATTTACACCTTACAGTTCAGCCGGTCGATTCTGTAAAAATCTCACCGTGAAAACTCAAGTGAAGTGAGCTTGATGTGAGTTGTCAGTAGTGTCAATCCCTAGCATTATTTGGAATGACAGCTCACTCCACGCTCACTTCACTCAAGTTTTCACGGTGAGATGGTTACAGAATCGCACTGCAGCTTATGATAACCTCATCGGTTATGATAAATTGACTTTAACAAAAAGCTTCAAGGCTGTCTGTGAGAAACCTATATTTCTTCGGATATCCGTTTAGCCATAAATGAAAATATCTCACAGCATTTTTCTACTGCTCCAGATTAGATTATTAAAAGATTTATAGACCCACAATTTACGAGCACTATCTCTTTGTTTCAAACAATCATAACTCGGACAAAAAATATATCTTTTAACGCTTTTATGGCTTGATATGATTCCCTTTTTATGAGGTCTGGGAACTGTTGTGTTGGTGAAAAATAGGCTGCTTTCGGCAGCTCTGAGTGTAGCTCAATGTAGAGTTAGCATAATCACCCTATAATGTTCCCACTGCTGGGACACAGGTCTCCTCTCTTCGAGAGGGAGTGGGCTGTAATCTACCACGCGGGCCCAGTGCTGGTTGGTAGATATCACAAGTCTTCGAATTTTCGGTTCTAGGACATGCCGGTTTCCTCATGATGTTTTCCTTCACAGCAATGGCGATGAAATTATTTACACAAGTAAAGCGCCTGCCTGGGTTTGAAACCACCACTGCTCTCTCACACATTAGAATATGCGGACAGTTGTCATTATTACACAACTGTCAAGCTTTGACAGTGAAATAGCCATTTCACTGTCAAATAATGACATTTGTGATTAGAATATGCGGACAATTTAAGTTGGTAAACCTACGCTAAATTCTTGTGGTTTGCACCCAGGTTTCGATCAAGAAATCAGCTGTTATTATCTCATGTAAGCTGTTGTAATTGGCTGCCTGAAATAACATGGCAGCCAATCAAATCACATGATTTAAGACTTGCCAAAAGATTAAATTGAGTAAGCTATCAGAAATCGAGGGATATTAAAGCGTAACTCATCCAAAATAAACACTTTTCCCAGCTCCTTATCTAAATATTTATAGGCCAATAAAATTGACCATCCATCTTCCAGTTCATCTTCCGGACCTTTTTCAAAAACATCATAATTCTCATTCGGACCACGATCACAGTAAAAAAATAAAACATTTGACATCGGAAAATTCGCGACCATTGCTTTTATTACAACGGTATAAACCTTTTTAAAATACATTTAGAGGTTAGCGGGGTGTTACCAGTAATCAAAATCAAATTATTTCATTTCACATAAACCAACATGGGCACTTATGAAATGTCAGAAACTAGGTACACGGTTCTAATTGGTCGTTTTCCTATGGAGAATAGCCGACAAGAAAGTCCACGGTTACTCTTTTAAAAATAATTGGCTTTCATAATGTTTTCAAATTATAGTGTTATTAGGTATGGCAGGACAGTGTAGGCGTGTCAGCATGTATTTAACAAAAAAGGAAATTGCCAACAATTCGAAACCTGTGTGAGTTTATAACGCTTATAACGTTTCCACATTTACAAATTATAAAATAATGAACATCGTTTAATGATAATTTCTTTGTTAGATTACATCTGTTTTGTTTCGCGGTTCGGCCATTTTGTTTCATTGCTTTGATTTTGTGTTACACAATATTTGAATTAAGATTTTGAGATAATTTTCAAGTTAAGGAACTACAAACTGCATGCCAAGTGTAAATTATCTCAGACTTATTAACACTGCTATATTTTTGGATTAAACCGTTTTGGCTGATTGGCTACGTATTTTGCTTGTATTTCATTTATTAACATACTTTGTTATACGAACGCAAATATATTCTAAATATAATATCTACTTGATCTGGGTCTCATTAACATTTGAGCCCAACATCCCAGAGGATTTAGGGTTACCCACAGTTTCAGGTAACTAGTTCTAATAACATGTCAAAAGTTTAAGATAGCCTGTTCAGCACGTTAAACTAAGATTATTATCAACCATCTACTGTCTACTCCACTGTAAGGTTTACGGAGAATCTTAGCTTAGTTTGAAACTAAACCTAATTCTACATTGACAATATACTTACGGCCAAACCTATCCATCACCAGTTTTGGCATACTGCAGGTAGGGACACCTATCTATCTCTGGTTTTAACGCCCCATAATCTAAGTATGACTATATTCCTGCCGGGGTAGCGGGATCGTCCGAAAGGGTTACCGCTGCCCTGGTACATAAAGGGCTAAGGAAGGAACACGGGTGGGTTTTAGTCAGTAAGAGTCTGACACTCCCTTCTGCTCCACCCTGAGCGGGAGGAGTCATTTGATGATTTCCCATCCTGAAAAAAAAAAAAAAAAAAAAAAAAAAAAAAGTATGACTATATTATACTGACAGTTATAATTATACTGGCTACCATCAGTAGCTATCTGTCAATAGGTTATTGGGTTCGGCCGTTAGTGTGCATACACACGAGCGGCACACGTTCACGGCAGAGCCAACGGCAACCGTCAACATCCGTCGAAACTCATCGACGGCTGCCGTCGACAACGTGCCGGGCACCGTACTCAAAAACACAAGCGCGGCACGTTGTCGACGGCGACAGTTGTCTCTATCGTGACGTGTGCCGCTCATACATACGAGCGGTACATTAATGCTTCGGCTACATTAACGCGATAACGAGAAGTTCTACTTTAATTGCTTACCGCGCTCTCTCTCGCACACCGTTCGACGTCTCGCTGTACAACAGAGAGCGCGCGAAGTGTAGTTCGCGTTATCGCGACAATGTAGCCGTAGCATAAGAGGCCGTTGCTTAATATAACGAACAGCAAATCGTATTGATTATTTTAAATAAGGAACATCACGACTAGCCAACCAGCACGCTATTTAAATAAATAACGAATACGTTTTCAACGCACTATTTCTAGATTTATTTAAGCCGTCGCCGATGTTGGATGAATCTAATTTGCTAGTCCAGAGGGAAAAGTATAGTATTTTTAAACTTGAGTCTACTAAGAAATAGGTTACTCCCCGCATTAGGCTATTTCAGAAATAAGATTGGAAATATGCTTCAAGTTTAATATTTTTCTAGAACTGGAAAATATTTCAGTTTGTCAGTGGAAAATGTAATTCAACTGAGCTGTTGCACGAACTGCACTAAACTCGGAAATGATGTGAAATACCTTTTTAGAGCTTAGAAAGTAGTTTACGTTTATTTTTGTTTCCGCATGTATTCCAGTGCCATATTAGGAAGCCGTTGAGGACTATTTTTATCTTTTTTTGAAAGGTTTAATTCTAAAGCCAGATGAACTATATTGCAGTGTAAGGTTAGTGTAGGTTGCCGACCTCCCTGATGGCGTCAGCGTAGTTTGCTACGCTGACGACACGCTGGTCCTGGCGCAGGGGAGGTTGCACCAGGCGGCGGCCGAAGCAGCGACACGCGGGGTTGCGACAATCGTCGAGAGGATCCGGCAATTGGGACTCGAGGTGGCATTGCACAAATCTGAGGCCATGTGTTTTCATGGTCCTCGGGACGCGCCACCGTCGGGTTCACAAATAACGGCGGGAGGGGTTCACATCGGCGTCGAGCTGACGATGAAGTACCTGGGACTCGTCCTCGACAGCCGGTGGAATTTCGTGGAGCACTTCCGACGTTTGGCACCCAGACTGGAGCGGGCCAGGGCTGCCTTGAGGCGGCTCCTTCCCAATCTAGGGGGACCAAACGCCTCCTGCCGGAGGCTCTATGCGGGGGTCGTGCGGGCCATGGCCCTTTACGGGGCACCGGTATGGGCGCGATCTTTGAGGCGGCGACCAGCCCGCCGGTTGATCGCGTCCCAAAGGGTCATGGCTGTCCGGCTCATTCGAGGATACCGCACGGTCTCCGCTGAGGCGGCGAGCCTCCTTGCCGGATTGCCGCCATGGGATCTGGAGGCCAAAGTCCTCGCCCACATATGGGAGTGGCGAGAGGAGGCAAAACGCCGGGGCGTTGCTCCGCTGCCGCGAGAAATCACGGCACAGCGGACAGAGCTCCGGCGGGATCTCGTAGCGGCATGGAGAGTGCGATTGTCGCAACCCAGCGCTGGGCACGCCACAATTGTGGCGATAAGTCCCCTCTTTGAGGAGTGGCTAGAGAGGCGCCACGGCGCCCTCACCTTCCGCCTGACGCAGGTCCTCACCGGACACGGTTGTTTCAGGAGGTTCCTGTTCAGGATAAAGCGGGAGGAAACGCCAGGGTGTCACCACTGTGGGGATCGCCCGGAGGACACGGTGGAGGTCTGCCCGGCTTGGGCGGGGCCCCGCCGTGTCCTCTTGGCGGCGATCGGCGGCGGCGACCTCTCGCGTCCGGCCCTCATACAGGCCATGGTCCGGAGCGAGAGTGAATGGGAGGCCGTCACCTCCTTCTCCGAAGCAGTAATGCTCGCGAAGGAGGAGGCGGAGCGCGCGAGGGAGAGGCAATCGCTGCACCCTCGCGCTCCTAGCCGCCGCAGGAGACGCCCTGGACTGGAGTCCACAGCCGACTCCCGGCCACCGTAGGCGCGGGCTTGCGGGCGGCGAGCTATGGGCAGCTCGCCACCCGGTAAGGACCAGGCCCGGGTCGACGGCGCGTTGTGTTCCACGCGCGCCTCAAAGAGCTGTCAGCACGAACTGACGGGGTCCGCTAGGGCCGATGCCGCCGGGGCTGCGGGTTGTTCGAAAGAGATACCGTGGCCCCTGGCACAGGCAACTGAAGGAACACGGGTGGGTTTTAGTCAGTAAAAGTCTGACACTCCCTTCTGCTCCGCCCAGAGCGGGAGGAGTCATTCGATGATTTCCCACCCAGAAAAAAAAAAAAAAAAAAAGGTTAGTGTAGGTTAAGTTTACTACGTAGTTGTTAAGAATTATTGTTACTAACATATTTGCGTCCTTTGTTACTTGTCATTAAATTTAAATAAAAATAAAGCAGGTCGTGAGTTTGACCTCAGGCAGGCACTTTATTTTGTTTACTTAAGTTCATCACCACTACTCTCAAAGCAGTGAAGGGAAGCATCTTGAGGAAATCGTCATGTCCTAGAATCATAAAACTCGAAGACGTGTGACACTTACCACCCCGCACTGGACCCACGTAGTGCATTATGACCCACTCCCCCTCACAGAGAGGAGGACTGTTTCCGACCAGTAAGAACATTATAGGCTGAATATGCTTTTGCTAATTCGAAAGGTTAATTTTTTTGTGAATCTAATATTATAAAGAGTTCAAGTTTGTAAGTTTGGATGGTAGTCCCCGAAACTTCTCATTCGATTTCAAAAATTCTTTCATTAACAGAAAGCTACTCTATAGCCAAATGCTATAGGATACATTTTATGGTATTGTTGGCTTCCAGGCTCCACAGAATATAGTGGGCAGAAATTAGTTTTAAAATAAATGAGTTCATGTTTTTATCTGGAAAAACCTCATCGAATCCAAGAGTTTTACTACGAAGTCTTAGTCATACAGTATTTTACAATCACCGACGGAAATGTACGGTAAGAACAAACAATAAATAATATGATTTAAACTGGTATAGATAATAAAATCGGTGCAAGCAATAAAACTGTGTACTGGTAGAGAAACAAATCTTAAAGTTAGTCCAAACCCGTGGGTTTTCTTTTATTTACGTTAGTAAATGTTCTAACGTAGTTTATTGCATGTTTTCTATTATTGTGATTTATGCGGTATTGTAAAATTTTCCGGCGTGACGTCATTGGTGACGTAAGGCAGAGTCAGTTTTTCCACGAGTCGACGATAGAGTAAGCAAGGGCATTCGGAGATGAATCTAAGGTTAGATCGGTTTTGTTTATTTGACAAAAGTATAGAGGGTATATATCCCTACCAGGATATCAACGCGCAGCCTGTTACCATGGACTCGGAACTTACATGACTCTGAATAATCGTCCGTTGTATTTTTTTTTTTTTTAATTTGTTAAATGGGCCTAACTCTGGACCTCGATCACACCTCATGGAAAGTGATGGATGAGGTGATGATTTCCATAAATAGATAATTAATTTAGGTAGGTAATTTTTCTTTGGATTCGATGAAGATTACCTAATCTTCATCGAATCCAAAGAAAAATTGTTATGTGAGCATGCTGCTATGATCTATTTGATGGAAGACATTATTTTTTCTCTTTTCATTGCTAGGATGATAGCATATTATTTAGATAAGCTAGTTAAGTTTGAAAAAGTGGTGTTCTGCCTGTTCTCCAGATGAGGCAATCGCATTGATCACCACACTTGCTCAAGACGGGTTGGCGATTTTAGACTTATATTTACCATTAGTCCAGGTTTCCTCACGATGTCTTTTCTTACCCGATACCAGTAATGTCCAAGATAAACATGCAAGGATTTGAACCCACAACCTCGTGCTAGAGAGGCGAAGGCTAAACCACTGACCCATCACGACATTATATAATGGAAAATCCTATAATTTTCTAAATCTACAGAAAAATTACGTCATTCCAAGGAACGATGGTGAACAGCAACATTCATTTAAATCATGCACCTTGCCTTTCATCGATATGACCACCCACGACGCCAGCTGAAATTAACAACATGAATTATTACATACCCTGTTTATTATTCACAGCTGTGAATGAGGTATTTACAACACACTGTGCATATTGCACTCGGTAATATCGGATGCAGAATACATAAGCAAAGGTTAGAATGAAGGATTTATTAGATATTATTACAAGTTAATGAGTTTCTTCAGGGAAATAAAAGGTGTGCTGTTTAGGTTTTATCAGCGAAATTAAAAGCGTGATTTAACATCGTGTTAGTAGAGAATGGTGATTGTGTTAGAGAGCAGTGGTAGTCCAGCGGTAACCGGTAACTTACGAGTTGTAGGTCGTAGGTTCGAACCCAGACAGGCGCCTTACTTTGTATGAATTATTTCATAATCACTGCTCTCAAAACGTTGTGAGGATGCCCGCGTGTTCTAGAACCCAAACTTCGAAAACATGTGACATCTACCAACCCGAACTGGGCCCTCGGGGTTATCACCCAGGGAGTGGGCGATAACTCACGGAGAGGAGGCTTGTGTCCCAGCAGTGGGAACATTGTAGGCTGATTATGCTAGAAGAGATTTTTTTTCAAATTGCAATTTAATGGCCCGCAATTGCAGTAGTCACCGACAGACGTGTGCAAAAAAGGGAGAGGGAGGCTTTTGTCCAGCAGTAGGACATTATGGGCGAAATAGCTAGATGGACGGATAGAAAAATTAGGTTTGACCTCGCACAAAATTGTATGAAAATGTGTAGTTCTGTTCGCACGTACAGTCACGAGCAAAAGTATGTATACACTCGGCTTTATTCAAAAGCGATTTACTCCTTTATTTTTCAATGAAATTTTATGTTGTTACGAACATATCATTTTCGAGCCCATAGGTTTATGTAATATGTCGTATTTCAACGTTGCATTTGTTATTTCACGAAAAAATCGCAATTGAAAGTTGACAAGTGTTGACATATTGGTGCTCGTGACTGTACGGTCAGCACGTCAATGGAATTTGGAATAAGAAAACTCAGTCAACGTCAGTTTTGCAGCTACGACGACGTAAAAGCCCTGTCAATTTAATTTTTTTGCGGTGGACAGTACGACAGTTTGCAGTTGCGTTTAATGGCTGAGGCAACCGTGTGTTCAATACTCACGACAGTGTGGCTACAAGTGAAACCGCTCACGGAAAAACTATGATTGAGTTTGTTGAGCGATAAGAGCAGTTCAGGCAATTGCAAATCATCTCAGAATGTGAATTTCAGCTTGTTTTTTGCATTACTTTGGAGTTTTTCAGCTGCTCAAATAATAATTGTTCATAGTCCTGAAAATGATTTTACACTTTAGAGTGGCAATTATCGTAATTTAAAAAAAATTCAGTTTGAGGGGCAATTCTCGTAATTTTAAGAACGTTCACAGTCTGATCTCAGTCTCAATCTGTCAAAATACCTCTAATTTCCCTACACTTTTGACAAGTTTTTGACATTGGTTGTCGCTCAGATGAGATTGCGACTAGATAGAATTGGTCTTCAGATAATTTTGCTTCGGTCGAGTTTCATGCAAATTTCTGTCTCACAAATAATCCCTAGCATAATCTCAACATAATAATACAAATAAATTAATATTTTAATGACACCGTCCGTTCATCAGTTGATATTATGTAAATACGCTACCAATGGCAGTGCATTCCGGGAAACCGTTTCATTTGAATGCGTTTCAATTCGAACCGATCGATGTTATAATTAGACCGGTATATGGAGGTTATCGATATTGGTTAGGAAGATTATGTTCATTCGTTTATCTTGCTGTCTATTTTGAAATTGTGGATGTATTTTTCGGTTTGCAAGTTTGAAAACTAACAGAATATGCAAGCTGAAGTGGCAATGGGCCGGCCATATTAGCCGTAAAACCGTTGACCATTGGGGTAGACGTGTTCTTGAGTGGAGACCGCGAATCGGTAAACGCGCGTGGGACGCCCTCAAGCTGGGTGGAGCGACGATCTTCGCAGGATGGCTGGTGGCAGCTGGATGACAGTTACCGAAGATCGAGTTGAATGGCGTCTATGTCCAGCAGTGGACTGCTATAGGCCGATGATGATGAAGATTGAAAACTGGAATGTCACTGGAAGTGGAAAATGCAGGTGACTTGTAATTTGACGTATTCCTTACAGGACGTGATAGTGCAATAATTAGGCATCCCATAAAGCCCAGACCAAAATTCATGGAATTCGAGAAAACCCAATTTGTATGTATTTTCGAAATGTTTCCCTGAAGTGGTAAATATCACTTTTCACAACAGACAGCTCTGGTGCTGGGGAGTTTGTTGCGCTACTTCTTCTTCCCAGCGAAGTGGTGAAGGGCGGGCGTTTTGGGGGACTGTCGTTTGTAATGTTGACGTTCGAAAAATGACGATTCTCAGCCTAATTTGAATATATGACTTCTGATTTTGATTTTAGAAACATTAAACTTCTGAACCTGCCCTGTCCCACGCCAAACCCTCAAGCGTTACGATTCCAAATCATCCATGCCTAAGTAAACAATCGAACTTGGATAAACATCTCACAATACACGTAATATACATAAGGTTGTTTAAGTTTCCCGATAGAGAATCAATAAACTCTCTGTTTCCGAATGTTCGGTCCATTAATATGTATTATGTTGTCCTTAGAATCCATTTAAATTCATATTTATTGTACAGACGCCAGCACATTAAGCTACTACAATCTGTCAAATTTCTTTAATAGATTTTCAACTTTATCGCTAAAGCATTAAGGTTCACGGTTGATTGGGAAAATTTGACAGTTTCGGGAAGTTTGACCTGCTTGGCGTCTGTACCTATAGGTATAACTATTTCATATTACTGTGCATACAGACGAGCGACACGCAACTTCAGCTATCGACGGCTGCAGTGGCCTGTCCTTGGCGCGAACTTAGTGTACGAATTAATTTCGGTAGCACTGTGAAGCTCTCTACGAGCTTCACGGTACTGGGAAGTATCAATCAAACTACGGTTTATCTTGCATGTTCAATAATTATTCCTATATAACGCATGTGTACATCTTAATTCTTTTGCCTGTCGGCTTAATCTGACGCCTAATTTTTTCTAATCTTAATGATCTTATCTTATGTTAATGTTTGTCTCGTATTTTATGCCAATGACTTTTAACTGAGTCGCTGAGGTTGCATGTAAGTACTAAATAGGCCATAGTCTCTACAGTACCGTGTGGTCCCTGGAACAGAAAACTTCTTTTACACTAGTAAGTAAGAGGAATCAGGGACACACAAGCTCACAACTTACAGTTACAGATCTGGTAATATATTGGTAAATTTTTATTTCATTCGGTCTACTTTTTATTCATGTTACGGTGTGCTATGAAAGCCAACCAGTTACTCCCCGACAGCTAGTAGTTTCAACACAATTTCACGATCAAATAAACAGCTCTCGAAACGTCACAACACAAACACATAAATTGCTCCAAAGCATTATATTTTATAGTCTTAACATAGTTGAAAGTTGCAGCCGTGTAAATTTATGTGTTCAACAATATAGTTGCACTAATGTCCGTTTTTACTAACACTAGGCAACACCTAAATTAATACCTAAATAAAAGCGCGATTTTGGATTTTCAACTCATACTCAAATCATTTATTTCAATTAAAACTTTTGAATTGTCATAGATTCGGTCAGAAACATGAAGTTATTTACAAAAGAATTATAGAGAAGAACGAACAACCAGTCTTTCCAAGGGATACCGCATTACCCAGTAATTGGGTTGTGGAGGTCAAACAGGCACTCGCGTAATGTAAAATACAGGTAATCAGCTGCATCCGGTTAGACTGGAAGCCGACCCCAACATAGTTGGGAAAAGGCTTGGCAGATGATGATATTGAGAAGAACGGACATGAAACTCACTCACTCTTTTAAATCAACATATTGTATGAACGCTCGACTCAGCGCTGAAAGTTCAAAATCCAACAGCTCGCTTTTATTTAGGCACATTCGTTAAGGTGTCGTCTAGCGTCATAGTCATATCACAGTCTCCTGAATAATTCAGTTTTATCCAGAGGTGACTTGAGATAGTAAATTATTCAACACTGCCGCTATACTGGTTCGTAAATACTCGTATCAAACTATTGGATGTTTTCCAAGTATCGTAAAGATTATCTTGGGGATAAACCCTACGTTATCTTCAGGAGAAGTTTGTCAAAGCTTCGTATAAAGATCATCCTTTTCTGCTGCTACAGATTTGTTGTATTCAATTTGGTTGCACTGCTATCAAAATGACGGGTATAAGTTAGATAGGTACTCGTACCTATATAACGTTAAGCCGTTGGTCCCGGCTGTCATTCGTGGATCTTTAACAGTCGTTACGGGCCGTCAGAAGCCCGAAAGGCTGGCAACCAGTCCTACCAAGGGGTGGCACTTGTGCGTTTGCAAAAATATCGTTTTATCACTAAAAGGCATGAAATAAAAAAATTAAAAAAAAAACGCCTGGCTTGTCAAAAAGTGAATTAAATAGTTGAACTAAAAAATTAAAAACATGCTAAATGATTTTAGTGTTTAATGGGCTCGAGGTAAGTATTAAATATATTATAATATTTACTGTGCAATTAAACCACTGTTGTGCCCAAAAGTGGAAAAATGAAAACAAATCTTTTCAATGAAGTCGGAGGGACCTGTAAAGAACTGTTCCAAGGAACCGTCCCCGGACTGCAATGAAAAGATTGGTTTTCATTTCTGCACAGTAAATATAAGTATTTACTGTGTAAAAATGAAAATACTGTGTAAATACTTACCTTGTGCCTATTCAACACTAAAATCATTTAGCTTGTTTTTAATTTTTAGTTCAACTTTTTAATTCACTTTTTGTTACTCCTTGTATTTTGATAAACGATGTATCGTTGGAAGGGTCATGTTATTGAGTCACACGTAATTAATTTGCACGATTTATGGCTTAATTATGATATGACATATTTAGTGACGTGTGACTCCGTATAGGGTAGCTTATTTTGAGTGGGGCCTTTTGGAACTGACGATAGTGCCGTTTTGACGAGGTTAAGCCACCAGAATTACCAAAATTGGCAAACGATTTGGCGATATTTATGAATGATTGGCGATAACTGATACGTGTAGTGACCATAAATTTAAAGTAGGAATAAAACAACTATGCATGCTAAGCGAAACTCGTTCAACCATAACAAGCTTCCACCTCCACCATAAAAACCTATAGGAATAAACAGCTCATTCACAATAGTATGGCTCATAAAGACTTCTTTATACTGGGCCGTATCGTTTTCACTCTGCCGATACGGGACCTTAATGAAATGGATTCCGTTTCCCTAATGACCTTACAAGTAACGTTTTGTATATGGTCGAAGGAAGTTACAGGTAGAGTAGGTGTTTTTATTGGCAGAAAGACTTGGGTGATTGGATATGTTAAGATTTATGATAGGTACTAAAACCGCGGACGTTGGCGATCGAGCACTTTTCACCCTTATGCCTAATAAAGTTGAAAAGTGGTTCACACTTCACCGCCAGTGTCCGCAATTGTACTTAATAATAAAATATTTTAAATTGATTATTATTATGTATTTTGTAAATGATACCTACGTGTAAGTACGGTCAACTAATCTATCAAAAAAAGTAAATTTACCGATAATTTTAGTGGCTTACCATGGTCTAGTAATTACCATCTTAAGATTTGGTGTAATATTTTGGGGTCACTGTAGTGAACGAGAAAGCATTTTCAACGCTCAAAAACGCTGCCCGAGAGCTATATTTGGTCTTAAAGTAACAGACAGTTGCGTATCTATATTTAGGTCTCATAAATTGTTAACTTTCCCGTGCCTTTATATTCTTGAATTAGCAATATTTGTAACAACAAATCGATGTTTATTTGCAACTTTAATGCAAAACGCGAAACTAGAAAACGAAATACAGCTATGAGATATCTCTACTAGAATCTATTATGACGGGCGCATTTAAAAATAGCTTATTAACAAGAAATGTGATTTGTATGGTTCCTGTAGTCTTTAATAAAATACCTGACCAACTTAAAAACTTACCTTTGCAAACATTTAAAAAGAATTTCACAGAATTATTATTATATTGTAGATAAACGTTATTATTCTGTGCAGGATTTCTTGAATGATAATTTTTTGTAATATCTTTAGTATCTACTATATTAAGGCAGAATGTACATGGATCATATTATATAATTTAACAACTTATTGTTATGTACCTACATCCTAAGCAAATAAAGACCTATTCTATTCTATTATAACACTGTCCGTTTTACATAATTATCATTAAAATTGATTCAGAATGATTCGACAAGCGGCTCTCCAGTATTTCATGTAATGTAATTAATATTCTTTTAATTTTTTTATTATAATCATCATTGGCAGCCTTGTTCCACCCACTGACTGCTGACTTTATGTCTTTCCCATTTGTTCCATGCTTTCGCGGTGGTGCGAGTCTCATAAAAACGTATAAAAAAATAGAATCAAATATTTAATCAATTATTAACATTAAATAAACCAGAAGCAGTCATTAATCATTTCGTTGCCGACCGTAAAGCTGTATAAAAAAAACTGTTTTCAGAAATGACCAGCATTTTTTTATCCGTTTTACTAGGTTTAAGTAACATAGAATTCTAACAGAAGTTCAAAGTTTTCGAAGAAAAAACTAATAAAATATCTATTTGAAAGTTATATTCCCTTTGAAGTTCTTGTTTATTTTCACCCAGTTCGACATTAATAACTACAATACTTATGTTTTAAACTTACAACAAGTCGCCAAAACAACAACTAAACCGGAATTTACTAACAATAACTTTGACTCGAAAGGAAACTTGTAAGAACTTTCCTACTTTAGACTACCGTCTAATAAATTATTTCAAGGTTACACGTGGCTCAGTAAGTACTAGCATCTAGACAACTTGAATTTTATTAAACCTACTTCAAAAATTTCAATATCATTTGTGAAACAATTGTGGAAGCCACTGCCTTCGAATTTAATTTTTTGTTAAGGTCAACTTCCGAAGCCTTTCATTCGCAAGATGATGTGACGAGTATGACTTCATATATTAATTCGAATTCCAGTGTTATCCAGGCCAAAGAAAAATAAATAATACCTCGTTAGGCGCAATCTCCACGGGCGAGAGAAACGTGGCGATAGTCTCGCCGTGCCATTAAATCCTTGCTGCGATGACACCGCCGTGTGGAGATTGCTCCATACAGTTTCTATTGAATTTGATGTCATAGCGTGACTATCGCCGCGATACACTTGACCGTGTCGATGTAACTATTCCGATGCCATTTGCGTCAAGTGACAAGCGCGCGCGTCTCTTGTTTTCGTCCGTCGCGCGTACCTCCGCATGTGGCGTCGCGGTGACCCGTGGCATGTTCTAAACAACTTCTTTCATTTGTTTTCTCCACAGTCTCCATCGCAAGACGCATATCGTTTGAGCGTGTAGATCGTAGCCGCGGGGTTAAGGAGCTAAACTAGGCGTTTAAAGTGCCCGTAACCTACGCGCAGTTTTTATCGCAAACGATTTTCAGGGAAAATGGCGGCCAAGATGGCTGGGACAGACTGGATGCGGAAAGCGGACGACCGGGTGTTGTGGCGCAGCTTGGGTGATGCCTATGGCCAGCAGTGCACTGCGATAGCCTGAGTTGATTGATTGACGCTTTTCACTAAACTATCGCCCGGATTAATGTCAGTCGTGTAGGGGTAGAAATCGACTTGATTTTAATATGTACTAGTCAGTCTTTTTCTCTCTCCTGTATGATTGGCATGTAATCGTCGTCATCATCTACGTGCTCGCCGGCGTCGCTTTACTTTTAAGCTGTTATTTGAGTGCTGAGCGGTGATAGACAGTTTGACCTCGGACAATCTATCCGTGACAATAGAACGTATGGAAATAATGCACACGGAGGACAAAACGACCAAGGTCCATTAGCACTTTAGTTTTCGAAGTCTTAATGATCGTAATTAAATATTTAATTAAATTCGGAGCAGACTCAATTTAAAAGAAATGTAGAAATACAATGTATCGAATTATTTTCTGTCAATTTAGATGATTTATAAAAGAAGAAGTGTTAATCAACTTACCGCTAACCGTACCTAACGTCTTGGCCTGGACCTACACGCTCAAGAGACAGGCGGCTTACGAAAACGACTGCGGAGAAAACATATGAAAGAAGTTGTTTTGAGAGCATGCGACTATTAGGCCAACCGCTTAACTGTGACGTTGCCTGAGGTAGCTGCGCGGTGCGGGAGGGGTGATCGTTGTCATAAGAATGAATCACTGAGCTCTCGCATCTCGTCACCAGACCCCTCCAGCACCGCGCTGCTACCTCAGGCACCGTCTCAGTTAAGCAGTTGGCCTATATTCACCGCGACGCGACTTGCGGACCGACGGAAGGAAATAGGTGCAGGGTACAGGGAAACGCGCACGCGTGTCACTTGATTCGTCGCAATGCACCAGGCTTACTAGCGCCATTTTTAACATGTACGAAGTCAAAGTCTCGCATCTTATGTCTTTATCTCACCCAGGCCGAAAAACACGTGAAGTAAACCAATTCCGCCCAAAGTTGATCCTAAACTTATTTCATTGATAATTCTATCACACCTAATTCCTTTAACAGAAACCCAATAACGACATTCAATTTCGTAACCCTCAAAGGAGATATCCTTTATCTTCCTAAAACATTTATTTCACCAAAGTTTAGGTGGCGTTTCTTATCTTATTTTATTTCGTTTATTTCTGGTATAATATTCGTCGATATGGGAAAGCTATAATTTTTTTGGGAAAATCGTTTTTATTGCCTATCTGTCGGATAAATTGTTTATTTTGGGGGAGAAATAGTGTTGGGTAAATAAACAGTGTGTGAGTATGATGAATCACTCTTAGATAATGATGGGGTAAGTTGTGTGCCAAAATTGTTGCTCTTTCCATGAACAAAATTCGAGTTATCGTTAGATAACTTTGCATTTTACAGGAAGTATTCAGGGTTCGATTAAGGCACGGAACAAATACTTGTATTGCCTACTGGTAGTTGTTCCGGGTCTGGCTGTTGGTGTATGTGAGTTTAAATGTTTGTAAACGCACCCACGATACAGTAATTATTAGTGTGGAGCAACGTTTTTTTTAAAAAAAAAAAACAAATATTATATCCTTACACTTGGACCCTATGTTCTTACAGTATTTCACGGAAAACTATTAATTGCTTTTTGTACATACACATATAACATTCTTTTACGGTTTTCTAGTAGTGATTTTTCGAGGTCTTGCAGTAAAAGGGAAAAATTATCTGCATATACTTCTTCGCGGCAAAAATTCTGTTAAAGTCAGAGTACCGCCGTCAGGAACGAAGTTCCTAACGCGATACACGCACGCACCCATATATAATAGAACTACGTGTTTTTAATACAGAACCATCTAGCATAAGGTTTTAGAACGCATAAACTTCTCGCCATCTTGGATTTTCATTTTGACCTCAATATTTATTTATTTAATACTTCAAGCACATAAATGTACAGAGGCGGACTTAATGCCACAGGCATTTTTTACCAGTCAACCTTTGGGTGATGCAGAGACAAACATTGATAGATGCAATCATGAAAATTGAGGAATAAATATTTTAAATATAAAGATACGCAAAAACCTATTAAAATATAATAGTGGCTTTAGGACCCTTGAAAACCATGGAAACTATTTCTCTCTCTCTCCTCTATCTATTTAATAGAAAGAGACAGAGAGAGACAAATTCGCATGGAGGGCGCTTAACGCTAAAGAACTTCGTTTAAAAAACTACTTCCTAAAAAGGCATTCTTTACTCTTTTTGCAAAAAAACACCTTATCCACGAACAAAACTATCATAAATATACACTACACTACAACATCTAAGTCCGTCCCTCAGCTGTATCTATCTACGTCATCAAATGCCGAGCTCACGGAAGCTATTACACCATAACGCACAGGCTAATTGCACATATTCATCATAATTATACCTTTTCATGTTACCTATCTTTAGGTACAAACCCACCAATATAACTTGATACTTAAGAGTGGCGCTGCTGGCGAAGAAAAGAGATAAAAACTTTTAAAATAGACTTGTAAAGGAGCACTACTTGTCGTTGTGATCTTGTTGTCCTAACTGCAATCATCTACAGTCTTCTTTTATTTTTTGTTGCTTGTATATATAGTGTGTATGTATCTATAATTTTGGATATGTATATGTTTGTGTATCTATTTTAGTGTATTGTATAATAAATAAGTGCACCAACGACAGTCCCATTTTATGTCAAGGAAAATCATTGTCCATTCTAAGGTTGCCTGGAAGAGATCGCAGTAATGCGATAAGGCTGCACATTGTATATTTTGTAGTGTGTCATGTATGTATTTTTTGTGCTATGTATTTTTGTGGTGTACAATAAAGTATATATAAATAAATAAATAAATAAAATCCAGTACATTTAATGTTAGTTCTCTATTACGTCGTATGTCGAGATAAAGTGGTCGTATTGTGTATTTTAGATACAAACATTGCAGTAATTAAATTCCCTTTTGTTTGTGGGATGGCCTTTTTGGAGATTTGCAAGCATATTCAAGTAATTATTTTCATGTTGTGTTTGCGCAGCAATCAGTTTTACACAAAGCGACTGTTAATGTTTAATGCAACCTCAAATACACCATTTACTTATATGGAGAATTTCATGAGAATAGCAGCCGCCTCTTGACTTTAAAATATCCATCTGCCAAGCGCAAAAGGCAATGATTATTATTTCCATCTAAAATTCACTTTAAAAGGCACTAGGAAAGAGTCAATATTCTGTAGTCGACGTAAACGTCGAAATTAAAAAAAAAAAAAAATTTAGTTTCAAACGATATTGTATAATTATAATAAAGCCTATATTTGATGATAAACGAAAACTAATTACAATGTGAAATAAAATTAAGAAAAAATACATTATGAAACATTATAATGAAGCCCTATTTCATAAAATAACTTCGTCAATAATGTCCCATGAATCTAGCACACGTGTTTTATCTAACACATTATTCTCTCCGCACAGAATATGATAAAAAATTCAAGCAGCCGTTTCCAGCTTATTGCTATGCATACATAAATCATGTGAGCACAATAAAGAAACTTATTCCTTACGATAGTTTATATAAGCGTATGAATACGACAAGAAAAAATACATTTGTCATATAAAAAACCTGTAGGAGAAAATATTTTTCGTACAAACTAAGGGCTTGTTCTCATGTGGTATCGGTTACGGTTACTATCTTTTATTGTAGATGTGGTACCAATTTTTACTTTGATTTTTTACATTGACAGTCAATTGTTTATCATTTTCTTTATTTTACTAATAACAAAAGTCCTTAGTCTAATGATTTTTAAATCTGTGATTCGTAAAAACTTTAACAAAATAAAGTTAAAACTAACCATGGTTAGTTTTAACTTTTTTGCTAAAGTTTTTTACGTTTAAAACGTCGGATTTTAAGAACTACAGTTCCTAGTGCTTGAGCTAGAAAGAAGAATTGACGCAACAAACTCTGTAACATAACATCACACCTTGTGCCCCCGACGGGTTAGGCACAGTACCTAAATATAGTAAACCCACGTTTCGCCAGATAATTAAACATAAGTAACTACTAAGTCCCATGCCTTAAGGGGCAAGCACATTGCCATCAACCGAGGACACACACCGTACCGGGCTCTCCTGATTCCGGGCTGCTATCGAGAATTACTTATGACACCGAGAAAAACTATACAACAATACTCAATGAGAAATAACCCTTAGTCACAATTAGAGAACCTGGCTGAATCCTGGCAGCATTCCAAATTCTTTAGATCTATTTATCAACATCTCGATAAGTCACATAAGTTTTTATGGTTCACAGAATAATTTCCCTGTCATCATGTACTATGAAACAGGATACAGGGAACGGGATACGGTGATAAAATTACTGTCACTTAGACGTCAACTTAGATAAGTTATTAGTCGTAAAATCTGCGAGAAAAAATCTATAAAATGTACATACATACGTATTATAGTGAATGTAGGCCTAGTTGGGAAATAGAACTCGAGATCTTTGTTTATCTCAGTTCAGGTAAAAATGTTTTACACGTTTTTTTTTTATTTCCTGATTGAATTAGAAAAACACAGCCTGTATCTATACAGGGTGGCAGGGAAATCGACGCGCAAATTGTATGGTAACAGTTTTTGCGTCGATGTGCCTGCCACCTTGTATGCATATACATATACAGTGGCCTCTTAAAGTTAATTGACATTTTTCCACTTCAGCTGTCACACAACACATTATGACTTAAAATTCGAGTGAGTCAAATGTTTGAACTGCTATAACGTTTGTATTCAGTAATTCAAATACCTATGACTTATCATAAAAAATAATCAAGTGTAGCGGTATCTAAAATGCCACATGCGAACAACTCGTCAAACTGACGTCACGCAAATCCTGTATCTTGCAAGCAGAGTTTACCGCGCAATTAGCATATATACAATTTCCCAACATCAATCGTTGGGCAATTGCCCGCCAGACACAACACCCGTCTGGTCGGAGGATCCACTCTTTTCTATGGAGGATGAGTGAACTTTACACCCTGTTCCTCATATCTCTATACAAGTAAGTTAGGAGTGCCTGATTATTTTTTTTATTTGAAACCATAATGTGGCACCACAGCTGAAGCGGAAAAATGTTAATTAACGTTTGGAGGGCACTGTAGGTATATCTATATGCATATATGTGAAGGAAGGATGGGGGTCTATAAATAGACAGAATCCCACATTTTTGTTATTCTTTATGTTTGCTTTATTGCACCACAATATTTTGTGGTCGTGTTTCTCTTTACACTAGAAAATTAATTGTTGCTACATTTCTAGCCTCACCAGTTCACCTGACAATGTGACAATAAAGAAGCGATTCTAGGAGCTCGCTCCCGTTTCCTCTAGCACAAATCCTGGGTCACGGTCTTTCTGTCCGGTGATTAATAAAAAGTAATTGAATTATCTACCTATGACCAAAAAAAAAAAAAATCCTAGTGGAGGACCCACGACCTCACGCTCAATAGTCACGGTTGCAACCACGAGACAACGGGACTGCCAAAACAAAACCTTTGACGATAGCAAAACAAGTCAATAATAAATTAAATGCCAATTTCACCATTGTAACTGAACACGATCCGCACATTTACACTGCGTTAAACCACTGTTCGTGTCAATATTCCACAACAATGACACTGAAAACTCTAGACATCGACTTAGAAAGAAAAAAAAAAAAAAGAAAAGTCAGACAAATTGTTTGTTCTGCACAAACAAAACGCACATTACAAATAAAAAAAGACACAAAATATAGACAAACAACGTAGGTAGTCAAAAGCCTCGTACTCATAATTATAAAAACTTGTCAATTTTGTTCATTGGTAGATGTCAGGGGGTCTACTCCTGCGGCGATAAGTCCCCTCTTTGAGGAGTGGCTAGAGAGGCGCCACGGCGCCCTCACCTTCCGCCTGACGCAGGTCCTCACCGGACACGGTTGTTTCGGGAGTTTCCTGTTCAGGATAAAGCGGGAGGAAACGCCAGGGTGTCACCGCTGTGGGGATCGCCCGGAGGACACGGTGGAGCATACGGTGGAGGTCTGCCCGGCTTGGGCGGGGCCCCGCCGTGTCCTCGTGGCGGCGATCGGCGGCGGTGACCTCTCACGTCCGGCCCTCATACAGGCCATGGTACGGAGCGAGAGTGAATGGGAGGCCGTCACTTCCTTCTGCGAAGCAGTAATGCTCGCGAAGGAGGAGGCAATCGCTGCACCCTCGCGCGCCTAGCCGCCGCAGGAGACGCCCTGAACGGGAGTCAACAGCCGACTCCCAGCCACCGTAGGCGCGGGCTTGCGGGCGGCGAGCTATGGGCAGCTCGCCGCCCGGTAAGGACCAAGCCCGGGTCGACGGCGCGTTGTGTTCCACGCGCGCCTCAAAGAGCTGTCAGCACGAACTGACGGGGTCCGCTAGGGCCGATGCCGCCGGGGCTGCGGGTTGTTCGAAAGAGATACCGTGGCCCCTGGCACAGGCAACTTATTGACTATGAACCCGACCTAATTGAGCCGATCCGATTTTTTTTCGCATTTTTCAATAATATTCGGTTCGGCCATGTCGCATGCTTAATGGAACACTGACCCATTAGTAGATAGGTCAGATGTGATTTCCGTTTTTTTTTACTCAGATCTCATCAAGTTAATCATAGACGTTCAAAATACAAGCATTCATGATTAATATAAATCAGTTTTATTTTTATGCATCAACAAGTAGGTTAAGTCCTCATAGCAAGATCTCCTTTTGCGATTTTCCAAAAATCGTCTTTTTTGAGTTAAGTCAGTATTCCATTAAGCATGCGATGTGTTGGTCTGATCCGAACATTCGCACTTTGCACTTCGGAGTAGGCCCCCAGGTTTTTAGGCCGACCGCATAACTGAGACGTTGCCTGAGGTAGTTGCGCGGTGCGGGAGGGATGATAGTTGTCACAAGTTGACGAATCACAGCTCTCGTGTCACGTCACCACACCTCTCCCGCACCGTGCTGCTACCTCTGGTAACGTCTCAGTTAAGCGGTTGGCCTGTAGATGTGCTGATCTCATCCAGTTTCGTTGGTGAAACCCGCCCTAAGCGGTTTTAATGCCCAACGTTTCCACAATTTGCTTTTCCACCTCAAAAAAAACCTCGGTATCATAAACTTTTATAAAATCCTAGTCTTCCTCAGTGTTAGCAAAGATCTAGGTCACTGGTTATAATGAACGGTTAATACTTTTATCTACGTAGTGGTAATTCAAACCCAACGTACCGGTAACTCGGTACTAAGCATCTTTAGAATTGATATCATGTTTACACTGGCGCCATTTACTTGCGCCTGGGTTTATTAATTACTAGCTGCGGCCCGCGGTTTCACCCGCATAAGTTTCGATCCCGTGAGAATATCGGGATAAAAAGTATTCTATATGATAATCCTGGTTATAAACCGTCTGTGTGCCAAATTTCATCCAAATCCGTTCGGTAGTTTTTGCGTGAAAGAGTAACAAACATCCATCCATCCTTCCTTCCATACAAACTTTCACGTTTATATGTATGTCGGAGGAGGTATATCTGTCTCTCGTTAACATCAGGCATATTTTAATTACTGTGGGCGTACTATGGGTAGTGTTGGTTATAGCACCATAGAAAAACGGTTTACAGTTCAAATCAGATTATAATTTACGAACAAGTTAGTCACATTAGCAAATCACACACTCACACAACTCAACGATACGGAACGCAATTGACAGTTTCTGAGCACATGTTGTTCGTACGATGTCCAATGTTTCAATTCTCCCGAGAGCTCTGCTCACACCGCTTTTGTAGCTGTTGCTCTCGTCCCACCACGAACTCAGGCTAGACTCTGTCTAGCGCCACGAGAAGGCGCTAGCGTTCCGAATAGTCAAACGAATGACTCCGACATGTATATTATAGTAGGAGTAGGATACGCATTAAGTGGGGAAATGGGAAGGGATATTGAAGCAAGAATTGATATTGCAGATAAAAAATAATAACAGGCTGTCTAAAATGTTTGTTTTTTTTTAAAAAAAATCTGCGTGAATTTTCAGTATTTCTTACGTGCATTGATTTATGTTGTCTCGGATACAATCTATACTATAATATAAGAAAGCTGAAGAGTTTGTTTGTTTGTTTAAAAACAATAATCTTTGGAATTACCACTTGGATTTGACAATTTGTATTATCATCATCATCAGACTAAAGCAGTCCACTGCTGGACATAGGCCTCTCCTATTGCACACGCCATTCAACTCGATTTTCGGCAACAGATTTTTTTATTTTCATATTGTAGTCCAATTCTTGAGGAAGGTTATATTCTGTTGCTACGTAGTTCCAATATTTTATTTTAAAATAAATTAGATACGTACCCACTTTACATGAATACTACCATCACTAGTTGGCTCAATTAAGGCTTCAGCGGCCGTGCCAATCCAACGTTAATTAGGGAAATGTAAATAATACCAATTTAAAATACTGTAGTTGAAAAATATAATAAATACAATACTAGCTAAATATACAACTTACTTTTCGAAATAAAAGCAAAACCCTTTAGTAGCAACAGATGGTCACACATATAAGTGTTCCTTGAGGACCATCCTTAAAAGGGCAAATCTTATCCTTTTCACTGGACCGAAACACTCACATGAAATTGTCACTATCCCTGAAAGTTACATGGTTTGGGAGTAAAACTGTAATATTATCTGGACCCGCATATTTTGGTGTTATGAACTAACAGCGTGCTATGGCTGTACAAGTCCACACAGATTTAATTTCAACGTATTTTATGCAGCCACCAACCCGCACTGGGCCCGCGAGGTGGATCACAGCCCCGTTAGGGTATATATATGTACTCTGATCACAGCCCGCTCCCTCTCGAAGAGAGGAGGCCTGTGTCCCATCTGTGGGAACATTATAGGCTGATTATACTTATGCTGTTTGTCAGCGTGAATTATTGTCAAACAAATTGACACCCTACGTCAATTCGTCATGTAATAGCAATTTCATAGAACTGTCAAAGAATGTCAGTTGTGATGTAAGTACGGACAATTTCCCACCCAGAAAAAAAAAAAGAAAAAAAAAAAAAAAAAAAAAGTACGGACAATTTAAATTGGTAGTCAATTTGTTCCACAACTATTTTCTCAGACTGTTGGATTGAGGTTTAAGTTCAGCTGAACTTTATTGCTCTTCTTTTTTTTAGCGCTTTTACGTTTTTCCCTTGATGGTTTAGCTCACAAATATTAGTTTGTGCTGGCAAATAATAAAGAATTGTCGAATCATCATTTGCCTAGCCTTTTCCTAACTATGTTGGGGTCGGCTTCTAACCGGATGCAGCTTAGTACCAGTATTTTACATAGGGTAACTGCCTTCTGACCTCCACAACCTCTACTGGGTAATACGGAACCCCTTGGTAAGACTGGTTGTCAGACTTTCGGGATTCTGACGACCCGTAACTACTGTCAAAGATCCACGAATTACAGCCGGGACCAACGGACGTATTTTCGGAGCCACGTAAAGAATTGTCGAAAGCGACTGATGTTAAAAGCAGAACCCGGTTATTACAATGTACCTATATAGTCCTTCAGTGCTTATTAAAAATATTGTATTAGTACAATACCATGTGTAGGAAATAATAGCTTTTTTTTTTACTCACGTGCGTAATGGAATTATAGTAAATTGTTTATTTTGTAAAAAGGATATCGGAATCATTTTTACACGTCATATAAAAAAGAAATTCGACATTTTCTATCTGACTACCCCTGAGAATAAATGGAGAAAGAAGTTCAGGGGTCAAAGTTTCTTTTAAAGTCCAGATTTATAATCTTGGTCAGATCATGTGAGGACCATTTAGAATAGTGTCTGAAATGATTTTTTGAAGAAAGAACAACACCGATTAAATGGACAGTTTGCTCGTGACAATTGTTATTGTTTGACCACGTGATGAGCTTATGAATAAAGATGGGTTGGTTTTAAAACTAGTTTGAAATGCCTAAAATATGCATTTCTACCACGAAGGTCACATAAAAATTTAAATACCATTGCTTTTAATAAATATTTTTGATACCTACCTTAAATTACTTCCCTTGACTTGTTTTGTCTTGTCTGTCATTCTTGTTTATCTTTGCATTGTCTACCTCATGTAAATAAACATGACAGCAGACCTACCGTCCAATATTACAAGTAAAAGTAAATCCCGGCTTTCCCCCTGCTATTTCATTGAAGGGAGAAAAGAAGGGTCTAAAGTATTCGGGTCTGGACGAGGGTCGAGCTGTTCGTTCAATGAACGGGTTTCCATTAGAAACACAAACATATGAGAGTACGTCTTATCTATTCTATTCTATTGGGAGATCAGAAAGAATCTATGTCTTTATTGAAGCATGTTCTAGTTTACGGCGGAGATTTTTTAGGCAATTTTTCGGAAAAGGGGCTAGAAAAGGGCTTGCTCTGAAAATAAAATGGACGGAGTTATAGCAGTTGGTATGCGAATTCTGAGTAGTAATGCCAGATGATTTATATACTGTTTTTAATCAATACTCAATGAATTTGTATTTTTATGAATGAAGCTAAGTCGGCGCAGAAAGCGGTGGCGAGATGATTTGGACGCGTACCGCGAGGGATGGTTCGGGGTGGCGCGGGAAAGGAGTTCCTGGAAGGACTTGGGGGAGCCCTTTGCCCAGCAGTGGGATAGTACAGGCTAAACAAAAAAAAATTAATGAAACTTGAATCGAATTGAAAATGGTAAAGAGGTATTCTATAGTGGGTGGCGCTAAATAAAAGAAAAATGAAACGAGCTGGGCAAAGGCCTTCTTCCTCTCTCTGTCCAGAGCTGCCAAGGACCAATCTTTATTAAAAGAGTCCAGCTCATCCCGCGATCTCCGTCTGGGCCTGCCGCGATGTCGTTTGCCATTAAGCGGGACTGGGTCGTAAGATGGCCCATTGATTGTCTGGCATGCGGCAGATGTCTCCAGCTCAATTCCATTTAAGCGTGGCAGCTTTCCGAGTGACATCAGTTATTTTAGTGATGGAACGGATTGTTGTATTCTTAACCCGGTCCAGAAGTTTATTCCGGTCCATAGGTCTCCGGCAAACCTCGAGGGTGGACCTCTGCTGAATTGTCAAAGACCATGTTTGAGAACCATACGTGAGGATAGGAATGGAACAACGCTACTGAAAACAAAATTTAAAATAATGAAATCTGTGAGGAAAAAAGAGATATTAAACAGTATTCAGGAATAGTTTTCATGTACCTACCTAAATTAAAAGTAAACATTGGTGTGTTTTCCTTAGTTCCGCACATAATTACTTTAAAGAAGAAATAAAACACACGTAAAATGTAAACGAATGGAAACTGTAGCTCGATTTGTAGGAAAATAAGTGCTCACTAAAAACTTTTTACTTTTCCTGTGAAAATATATAAAAAGGCAAAAAAGTATTATTTTTAGTTGTCGAACCATCTGTTGCTCTGAGAGCTGTGTGCTTGGTGCAAGTGTAAAACGGAGATTTTGAAGTGATTTTTTTCCTGTTTCGAATGTTACAAACAAATGTTTCATAACATTTGCAAAGGAAAAGAAAATGCTTTGATGTGTTTTTTTCTTGTTTCGATTGTGAGACTTCCAGTGTTGTTTCAGATCATTTTGTTGCATTTCATCCTACTGTCTTCTAATTTAATTAACGCGAAAGTTTGTGAGGATGGATGGATGAATGTTTGTTACTCTTTCACGCAAAAACTACGGAACGGATTTGGATGAAATTTGGCACTAAAATAGTTTATAATCCCCATACTCCCACGGGATCGAGACTTATGCGGGCGAAACCGCGGAGCGCGGCTAGTTAGTTTATAAATTAATGCGTAGTGACTCAAACACATTATTGAACCATTTATAGTTTGTCAAACAAAAGTCAGTCAGCAGAATTATAAATGAAGTCTAGTCTAGAGTATAAAAGATGCTGGTAGAGGTTGCTATAACATGTTTTACCGCTTTTCGCCTATAACTTGTAACAATAATATAATTGAACCCTACCAATGAAACTGATCCGTGCTAAATGAATGATTTACGACGGTCCCAGCGACCCCGTCCGTCAAAGTGTTGCCGCCGTTGACGGTTCGGCTCCAATTTAATATCTTTGCAGTAAATGTTAATTGTTCAAGCTTTGAGAAATATATTTAAACTGGATGGTAGGTACTGTTACATTTATTATCTGACTGGTACCGTTGACGTGACGTTTTTAGTTTAATTTCCTGGTTTACAGGGGAATGTAATTATATATTTTATTGTAAAAAAAATACAGTAATAGCACCAAGTTTAGAATTATATCCTACTAGCTGCACCCCTCGGTTTCACCCGCATAAGTTTCGATCCCGTAAGAATATCGGGATAAAAAGTATTCTATACGTTAATCCTGGTTATAAATCATCTGTGTGCCAAATTTCATCCAAATCCGTTCAGTAGTTTTTGCGTGAAAGAGTAACCAAAATTCATCCATCCATCCATCCATACAAATTTTCGCATTTATAATATTAATAGGATTAATAACAATAGGTGGTAGGGGTGGTGGTGGTGGGCACGTTTACACCCACATTTCGGTCATGTTTAAGTTCAATTCAAAAGGAAGAGCTGAGCCGATGGCCATTATCCGAGAACAAAACTAGACCTCGGGTTGCTTAACAAAAACATTTTGCCTTACCTGTGGGGTAACTGCGTAGTATACTAACAGTAACAACGGCTTTCATTTTGACAGTTCAACAACATTCATTGCGTTATTTATGTAGCTAAGCAGACAAATTTTTCGAACATATGAAGCAATGTATTAACTGTAATATCCTTCAAGATGATTAAAGAAAGAAAGAAAATGCATTTATTTGTGGCAAACATGACGCATGAAAAAAGGACATAAACACAAAAAAAACAAGTTGGGGGTAAACATGCGTCACATTCACGCAAAACGGCCATCGCTCAGCATAATGCTAAGACCCTATACGAGACAGCCCAAGCGCTGGTTTTCAGCGGCAGCCGGCGTTGACGTGATGACGTTAACCAGTGCAGCATTCAACTAAAAACGTCACGTCAACGGTACCAGTCAGATAATAAATGTAACAGTACCTACCATCCAGTTTAAATATATTTCTCAAAGCTTGAACAATTAACATTTACTGCAAAGATATTAAATTGGAGCCGAACCGTCAACGGCGGCAACACTTTGACGGACGGGGTCGCTGGGACCGTCGTAAATCATTCATTTAGCACGGATCAGTTTCATTGGTAGGGTTCAATTATATTATTGTTACAAGTTATAGGCGAAAAGCGGTAAAACATGTTATAGCAACCTCTACCAGCATCTTTTATACTCTAGACTAGACTTCATTTATAATTCTGCTGACTGACTTTTGTTTGACAAACTATAAATGGTTCAATAATGTGTTTGAGTCACTACGCATTAATTTATAAACTAACTAGCCGCGCTCCGCGGTTTCGCCCGCATAAGTCTCGATCCCGTGGGAGTATGGGGATTATAAACTATTTTAGTGCCAAATTTCATCCAAATCCGTTCCGTAGTTTTTGCGTGAAAGAGTAACAAACATTCATCCATCCATCCTCACAAACTTTCGCGTTAATTAAATTAGAAGACAGTAGGATGAAATGCAACAAAATGATCTGAAACAACACTGGAAGTCTCACAATCGAAACAAGAAAAAAACACATCAAAGCATTTTCTTTTCCTTTGCAAATGTTCAGTAGTTTTTGCGTGAAAGAGTAACCAAAATTCATCCATCCATCCATCCATACAAATTTTCGCATTTATAATATTAATAGGATTAATAACAATAGGTGGTAGGGGTGGTGGTGGTGGGCACGTTTACACCCACATTTCGGTCATGTTTAAGTTCAATTCAAAAGGAAGAGCTGAGCCTATGGCCATTATCCGAGAACAAAACTAGACCTCGGGTTGCTTAACAAAAACATTTTGCCTTACCTGTGGGGTAACTGCGTAGTATACTAACAGTAACAACGGCTTTCATTTTGACAGTTCAACAACATTCATTGCGTTATTTATGTAGCTAAGCAGACAAATTTTTCGAACATATGAAGCAATGTATTAACTGTAATATCCTTCAAGATGATTAAAGAAAGAAAGAAAATGCATTTATTTGTGGCAAACATGACGCATGAAAAAAGGACATAAACACAAAAAAAACAAGTTGGGGGTAAACATGCGTCACATTCACGCAAAACGGCCATCGCTCAGCATAATGCTAAGACCCTATACGAGACAGCCCAAGCGCTGGTTTTCAGCGGCAGCCGGCGTTGACGTGATGACGTTAACCAGTGCAGCATTCAATTATACATAAATAAATAAAAACAACAATCAAAACAAGAAATAAAATAAAATAAACAAACATTAAATTAAAAAAAAGATGGTGAAACATGAAATATAATGATATGGTAACATTCCGGGCAACGAATCTCGCGCCGCGCTGGGTATAGGTAATCTGTGCGCGTTCGCAGCTGTCACAATGCTATACATAGATTTGACGTTTTAACATCTTGAACGTAATAATTAACAATAACATGGCTCAATAATAATCAATGTTATGATAGAATTCTATTGATGTATTGGGTGAATGTGTACGGTTATTGCAAAACAGTGTTTGTAAAATTGTGCTAGAAGGTGCAAATGACAAACTTGGTTACTCAAAGGAGAACCAAAGTCCTCAGTCCAGGATGAAAATGATTCAAATTGTGATTGATAGTGTGTTACGCAATTAGGGTCCTGGCGATCGAACCCAACACCTCCTGCTTAGGAAGTCGCGCTTACGGCTACTAAACCAAAGAGGGCATCTAAATAACAGCAGCAGTTGCAGTTTGAAAAAATAATATTATGTTTGTGAAAACACTTTTTTTTGTTCTATGACCTGTATTAGACAATATTTTCAAAAGTAAAGTATATCTTAAACATGACTTGACAAGGAAACCCAACAAAGCAATATTCACATTACATAATTCCGCCGGGTGTCCTTGGTGAAAACGATTTGACATCGGTCACATCGTCCGGCCGTCCGGCGGTCCGGCGGCCAGGCCTTGCAAATGTCAGCATTAGATATATAATACCGTGTCACGTCCGAGGCTCATAATGTATCCGGTCTTATTGCCCCGATGATTGCATGAGGGTTATACGCAGTGGAGGTTTGATTTTTGATATCGTTGGTAATGAAATAAACATTGATAGGTACTTATTTCCTGGTGTTTATTTTTGGTTGCAGTAATATTTTAGAATCTCTTTGTTTGCTGATAGGCACATTAAGGCCCCTTGTACATGCCACGGTTTCTTTAAGGTACGGCGTATTCATAAACCGCGCCGTAGAAAAAACGTGTCCGTGTACAAGCATCCATTAGTGATCGGCCGTGCCTACATACAAGAATATCGTGTGTGTACAAGGGGCCTCTACATCTAGGTACCAAGTAAAGTGTTTCTGAAAAGGGTGATCTAAAACTCTAGCGTTTTCAATAATGATGTAGGTGTTGGTAAGTTAAGCAGGAGCAAATTATAGCGACGCCTACCAGAAAAGACTATCAAAACACAAAAATGACCTTGCTGTCAGACTGAGTGGAGACCAAGGTCTCCAATATCGAAGACTAAAGAGACATAGTGTACCAACTCTTCAGGATAGATTCGTCAGGATGGAATGAGACACTCATCTGAGAAGTGTCTCTCCAAACTGAAAGCCTTAACCAGATAAAAATATCAGCCAAAACAGTGGCTTATTGTTATGTGCAACAGATTGCCATGGAGCAGAGTTAAACAAAAAAAAAAAGTAAGTTAACTACAGTAATTCTATTTATACACGAAATATTTTAAAAGAAACATCTATAGGCGGAAAAGAACACATGCCACCCAATTTTTATTTTTTATTTAAGTGTTTTTTTTTACGTAATTAATATAATTTTAAAATTGCTTGAGACATTTTACATAAACCCTTTACTTCGCTTCAATGACAGTATATACTACGTAGAAACTAGCGTAAAGAACGTGAAAAAATAAGGAGCCAGTATTTATTATGTGCGTCGAGCATTTTTTTTGTTTTTTTTTTAAATAATATACTTCAATCCGTTTTGCGTGGATGTGACGCATGTCAACCATTTTGAATTGTTTTTTTTTTCTTAGTTTGTTTTTATGTTCTTTTTTGCGTCATGTTTACCGCAAATAAACGTTTTTTCTTTGTTTTCTTTCTTCTTCTTTCAATCAATAAAAAATTTGTTTTTATGGCTTCTTTAGATGATAGACGTTTCTCTTAAAATATTTCGTGTATGAGTGACCTTACCTATATAGCAAAATTAATACGTTAATGTTATGATTGACTTTCAGCCTGAAACTTCCGGAAGGAGTTCTTCAGTATAATAAATTTGTAGGAATTTTAGTACAAGAATAATCCACGAGGTAAAATTTATGAGATAAAAGCTTGCTGAGTGCTCCTCAAAGTTCTGTAAACACTTCATATTAATTATGGATGATTCTCGGTATTGGCATGTACGTCGTTAAAGAAAGGAATTAATTAACAGAGGGCACCTTATCACTATGGGCTCCTGGCTAAGTGATAACAGCCACACGGGTGGATTTAAGCTATACAGGGTGGATCATCGACGCGCAACCTGTTACCATGACTCAGTACATGATTCTAACTGCCCCGTTGGTCTCGTGGTTGCAAGTCCGACTGCTGAGCGTGGGATGCTGGGTCAGATTCCCAGGTCGGACAAAGTGTTATTATGTTTTCTATTAGGAATTTCTTAGTAACAGTCCGGAGTTTGGAAGTTAGTGGTTTAATACCCCCGTGCCTCGGAAAGCATGTAAAGCCGCTGGTCCTGCGCCTGATCTCTCCCCGTTCGTGTCGGATTGCCGTCCCATCGGACTATGAGAGTAAAGGAACAGAGTACCTAACCTGGTTCGAGTAACCTACTAGGTATGAACGAAGCTTTAAATTCGGGATAGAAACAAAACAGGATCGCCTGATGTTAATTCGAAGCTGACCATCTCGTTTCGTGATACTATTTCTAAGGTCTGTTCAAATGCATGTCTCCAAATGATGTTATTTAAAGTTAAACAAATATCAACTTTATTTCAGTAGTAATTAAGTTGATTTCAAAGTGACTAGCACTATTTAAAAAGTGATAAAAATGTTTAAAATTGTAGCGTAAACTGAACTTTACTGTGTAGGAATTAAAGTTATTTTTCAAAAAACTCGTATTTGTTTACATGTTTGGCAAATAAATCGCAAACGCAGATTAGTTTATATTTATTTGGTATAATTTATTTATATTTATTAGTTTATATTTATACAGGCTGATTTTTTAAAGACCAGCCAAATTTAAGGATGTGGTACAGACCATCAAACTGAACAACTTTCTCCATGGGACAAATAGCGTAATCGCGAAAATTTTATCAACTGTCCCATAGAAAACTTCAATACCTACTCGACCTAAATGTATGGGACAGCTGAATTTTTATTCGCGATTACGATGTTGGTCCCATGGAGAAAGTTGTTCAGTTTGATGGTCTGTACCACATCCTTAAATTTGGCTGGTCTTTAAAAAATCAGCCTGTATAAATATTTTGTGGTGCAATAATTATGCCGAGAATATTTGACTGGACGAAAAGTATTGTAGACTTGAAACTGAAAATGAGAATATTTGCTAGACTACACACGTATGCTTTGTGTTTTGATGGATATGAAAAAATTTGAAGACATGTGACATCTACCAACCCGCACTGGGCCCGTGTGATTGATTACAGCAAACTCCCTCTCTAAGAGAGGAGGCCTGTGTCCCAGCAGTGGGAACACTATAGGCCATTTCACTATGTTATGATACACGTGTCTTGTTCTCCTGAGATACATAATATTTATAGCATTTACCTACATTAAAATTATTCTATATCGTTACGTGGAAGTTAAAATTACGAGAAATAGCAAAGAACAAAATAAATAAAGTAATCCAGCTGCTTCAATTCTCTACATAAATATAAAAGACAGGAGATAGAATATTTATGTGCGATGATAATAATATTATTCCACTTAGAAGTATTAAAAACATTACGTTTTTTATGTTTCATTGGTTTTATAAGCAAATCAATATCCAGACAGAGCCGGCCGTTTGTAGGTCATACTAATATTACGTCAGTCGGTTGTCATATAATCCAAATGGAGGATAATCTCAAGTCTGGTCTATTTGTTATTGTTATCTAATTCTATTACTTCGAAGGTATACAATATTTGTAAATCATAAAATAACGCGTAAATTGAGTTCCTGAGAAGAAAGGTCTCCTTTTTTTCAGAGACGCGTGTGTTAGATATTTCATTTTAATATTGTTTGTTGTATAATGGCATCGGTCACATTTACGAAGCTTGGGGGGTAAGTAATAGATGATATATCAACAAAATCTCTTATATTAACAACATATAACAAGGGAACTTATAATTTTATTTAATATAGCGATTAGTTAATATAATGAACGATTGATATAATTTTTAAAAATTTTTTTTTTTTTTTATAAACATAACATACATTAAATATAACATCGTTTGACATAACATTCATTAACTATAAAATCGCCCACGCACAACGGTCCACTTGAAGGACTAAGTGCGGAAACCAAACCCATAACATAGAACATAGAACTATAAAATCGTTTGACATACCACTCAAAAGATATAAAACTTATTTGATGAAGATAGGTCGACGGAGCCCCGCTCCGCGGGGCTCCTATTTCTGGGTGCTTTAAAAAAAGTCCGAGCCCCGACTCGGACTTTTTTTAAACCTCCCTACTCTGAGTCGGGGTGTTAACCATAGTGACGTTTTTTATATATATTAAACGTTAGACCTAATGATTTTCGATTAAATAAACAATATACATATTAAACGTTAAACCAAATGATTTTCGATTACATAAACGTTATATCAAACAACGTTATACTAATTAAGTTTTAGAATAAATAAATGTTATATGTAAAGAAATTATATCAACAGTTGGTATATCTCACGTTGATTATACCTACTTGTAGTATATCTTAGATTTTATATTGCTATTTTAACATAATAGGTTGTTTCAAATGATTGGCACAAAACTGTCAGTTGATGTGTAATAGGGGTTAAAGTATGAAATTGCCGTTTTATTGTAATAGGTACTTCGAATTGACATAGAACCTTCATGGTTTGAGATTTTTGAGTGAAACCTTTTTTACATGGTACCTATGAAGTTCTTCTTTTAAAAAATGTGCAACATTCGATTATCGACTTTCAGTTGTTTTTTTTATTCAGCTTGGACAAGAAATATGGATACTTCGAAAATTCGAGTTATTTTTGAATACGAGTTCCGACGCGGAACTAACGCGGCAGAAACAGCTCGCAATATTAATGTTGCGTTTGGAGAGGGGGCTGCTAATGAACGCACCGTGCGATTTTGGTTTAAACGCTTTCGTGATGGAAACTTTGATTTGAAGAACGAGCCACGTGGAAGACCGCCCACACAGGTGAATAACAATGAATTGAAAGAGATGGTGGAAGCCGATTTGAGCCAAACTACCCAGGAATTAGCAGCATGGTTTAACGTTACCTTACCAACAATATTGACTCATTTGCGTCAAATCAATAAAATATAAAAATTGGAGAAATGGGTGCCTCATGATTTGACTGATCTGCAGAAAGAAACGCGTGTTGAAACTTATGTTGCCTTGTTGAATTGATACAGAAATGAAGGAATATTGGATCGAATTGTGACATGTGACGAAAAGTGGATTCTATACAATAACCGTAAGCAAAAAATGCAACGGCTGACCCCAGGTAAAACGTCGCAACAGTGTCCTAAAGCAAAGCTTGCCGATAAAAAGGTAATAGTAACTCTTTGGTGGTCTCAGCATGGTGTTATTCACTATAGCTTTCTCCGATCTGGTCAAGCAATTACAGCAGATGTCTACTGTGCCGAACTCCGAACAATGGTGGCAAAACTAGCAGTGAAACAGCCCCGATTCATGAATCGATCTTCACTATTATTACTCCATGATAACGCGAGACCTCATACAGCACGAGAAACCGTTTTAGCTCTACAGGAACTGCAATTAGAAACCATTCGTCACCCTCCGTATTCGCCAGACCTTGCTCCAACGGACTACCATATTTTTCGTGATTTGGACAATTTTCTACGTGATAAAAAGTTTTCTTCTCAGGAGGCAGTACAAAATGCTTTCACACAGTTTGTCGAATCTAGATCACGAGAGTTCTATCGCAAAGGCATAAATTACCTTCCTATTAGATGGCAGCAATGTATGGATAATAATGGTAACTATTTTGATTAAATAAATAAGTTAAATTAAAAAAAAAAAACTAATTTCAATTTTTCAGCACAAATCGGCAATTTCACTTTAACCCCTAATATATACTTTTTGATGATGTCTAAGAATTACGAATCAACTCTTATTAAAATTTATTAATTACCTTATAATGTTTAAAAACGGTTTCACTACATAAGATTTGTTTATTATTACTTGTGTTAGAAGATATTAAGCCAAAATATATGATGATCTGTGATTGGTTCAAAATGGCGGTAGATGTTTGACGTAAAAGACGTCGGTAGTTTATAAAAAGGATAGTAATGACGTTATCAAGTCAGTTGCTTGGTAGATGTTCAGTTGGTTAGTTGTAGTGCCGTTGTTATGTGGGTCGACCAGATGTCACGTAAGTTAAGTAATTTGATATTATACCTTAATTATTGCTTATTATGACTATGTTGTTGTGTAGCTCATATTATGGCCAATATTCCTAGCTATTGTTATTATGTTGCTATTATTTTGAGTTCTCTTGGACCTTTGTCCAATTAGGTAATTGTTTTTAAAGATAACTGATATAATGATATGATGATACTGATAAAATGTATTGATAGAATACTTTAATACTGTTTTCATGAAGTTTCTTGTCCTTCTTCTCCATGATGACCTAGTTTTACGAACGGACGACCAGTTTTCTGATTAATTACTGACAAGCCTACATTTAAATAAATGTTTAGCCTTGTCTATCTGTGCTATAAATATATCTGTGTTATAAAACCCTTTTCCTACAAACTATATTCAATAATGACCTTCATAGTCGGTAAATAACTAACTAGTAACCATTCTGATATTTAAAGCTTGTTATTTAGGTAATATATAGGTACATATACTGAAGAATCTGTAACGTGCAAGTATCTGTTTACTGTCAGTCCTTCTATACGTGCAGCCTGTGGGTCAACCTCACTCAGCGCAAAAACAGCGACCTACGCGTTCAATATAATAAATGTACTGAGAGTACTGTTGCGGCTGCAGTAGCGTTGTAGTGCATCAGGGATGTTTGCAAACATGGTTTTGCCACCATTATTAGGAATAGATCTGCATCCCTGATGACGCGTAGTTTTCTATTTAATCCTAGTTAAGTATAATTAATCCTACTAATATTATAAACGTGAAAGTTTGTATGGATGAATCTTTGTTACTCTTTAGCGCAAAAACCACTGAACGGATTTGGATGAAATTCGGCGCACAGGTGGTTTATAACTAGGACTAACATATAGGATACTTCTTACCCCGATATTCCCACGGGATCGAAACTTACGTGGGTGAAACAGCGGGGTACAGCTAGTATTAAATATGTAAGTCTACGGTCCCTTGGAGCTCTAAAAGAATCAAGTTTCTAAATCAACGCAATAAAAAATATGGTCACTTATGTCGACGAGAGGCCCGTGGCTAAATAATAACAGCTGCACAGGTCGATCGATCAGGTTAAGCTACGCTTGCCACAGTTGATCTGTGGATGGGTGACCATTTTTACATACCGAGACTCCTCCGTGCCTCGGAAAGCATGTTAAGCGGTTGGTTCCGGCTGTCAATCGTGGATCTTTGACAGTCATCACGGGCAGTCAGAATTCCGAAAGCCTGACAACCAGTCTTACCAAGGCGTATCGTATTACCCAGTGAATGGGTTGTGGAGGTCAGATAGGCAGTCGCTCCATGTGAAATGCTGGTATTCAGCTGCATCCGGTTAGACTGGAAGCGGACCCCAACATAGTTGGGAAAAGGCTAGGTAGATGATGGTCATTTTTGTCGACTTATTTTGATACTAACAAATAAATCAAATCTATCATTCATCCCTAGAATCATGAAATTTGCCAAGAAGCAAGATCGCACAGCACCAGATAAGGAAAAAGTTCGAAAATCGTTCATATGTAGTCATATCACATTTAAAAAAATGCGACTACAAACTCACATTTGCAGTTCGAGAATTGCCCATGATGTAGGTATGGCAGAACATGTTTTCAACTACAAAATTAAGTTTGTTTTCGGGATAATTCATTCCAACTACGGAACCCTTCATGCGTGGTTCGACATGCACTTAGTCGGTTTTTTTATACACATAAACCTTCCGGATAATAAAGATTGATTATGTAGTTTTCACCATCACTTAGAGAATGATTTCTCTAAGAAAAAACTACATAATCAATTGTGTATTGAAGAAGAATTAAATGGACGCACAGACATACAGGAAAAGCGACATTGGTAGAACTTTTAAACATTGGCACGTCACTAATAATATATAATAATCCACCACCAATTTCGGTAACGGTGGCCAATCTCAACGAAGATAAGACACGTTCACAAAAGATATTATAGTGCACAAGTGTCTGGGCATACAAAGGTGTTCCTTTACTCTCATAGTCCAATGGGATGCCAATCCAATATGACCGGGGAGAGATCAGGCGCAGGACCAACGGCTTTACGTCCCTTCCGAAGCACGGGGTATCACACCACAAACTTTCAAACTCCGGGCTCCTACTGAGAAATTCCTATTGAAAAACCCAATAACAATTTGCCCGACCTGGGAATCGAACCTAGGACCCCATGCACAGCAGTCGGGCTTGTGATCACGAGACCAACGGGGCACTGTCAACAACTTTTAACAGAATAAATACTTCTAACAGTTGTAAAGTCGCTCACCAGTACAAACCTTAGCCATTCGGCTATTGCCGCTTTCATATGTTTTCCTTTACTAGTTCCATCAAACGATCTTTGATGTCCGATCAAAAGCCCCTAACTTGCAAATGCACAACCAATATTGTCAAAACCAAATATATAACCAAATATATTCAACTGCAACATAAATGTCCTTTGAGGTCAGCCTGTTACTCCACCGCAAAGCAGAGCGCCACTGCAAGCCACTGTGTGGCTATGTCCCCCCAAAGCTAATCAGACACACGGCCACTGTGGCTTGTTTATTCCCATTTTAGTTTAGCTGGATTTATGCTAGATCGCTTTGTGATAGTTTGGTGTAGAATCTGTTTCCGAATTGCATAATCTAGTTTATTTTGTAAGCTAACTGCATCACACCATAATTTTACAGGCACTTTACTTTGTGTAAATTAAACCACTGCTCTCAAAACGGTGAAAGAAAACATTGTAAGGAAACCGACATGTTCTAGAACCAAAAATTCGAAGACATGTGACATCTACCAACTCGCACTGGGCCCGCGTGGTCGTTTACGGCCCACTCCCACTCACAGAGAGGAGGACTGTGTCCCAGTAGTGGGAACATTGTAGTACTTGACTCACGACCAGCGCTGAAATCGGTCGTGTAGGTACCGATTTATATGGACTCGCACGTTCGTTTCTCGTCAGCGCTTTGATACGCGTGACCGATATCAGCGTAACACTAAATCCAGCCTAAGACGTTTTCACCTAGTAAAACTTGTTTTAAGGTTTTTGTACCTAACTCACTGACTTAATATGGATCATTGTTGTCTAAGCAATAAAGAAATAAAATAAAACTTTGGTTTAGACACTATACAGGGTGACTTGTAATTTGACGTATTCCTTCCAGCTGGGTAATTGCGTTACACACTAACAGTAGCAATGGCTTTCATTTTGACAGTTTAACAACATTCATTGCCTTATTTACGTTGTTGAGCAGACAAATTTTTCAAACCTATGAAGCAATGGATTAGAAATATCTTTCAAAATTATTCAGATTGTGTTTCATAGCGAGTTACAATTAGGGTGTAGGACGTGACAGTGGGACCCATTTGCAACAAATTAAGCACCCCTTATAGCATAGATAAAAATTCATGGAATTCGAGAAAATTCAATTTTCATGTATTATTGAAAATTTCTGAATATTCATGTCTGTAATTTATATGGTGTAGGTACATAATAAAAATAATGATATTCTATTATATGTTCGAAAAAAACTGTCTGCTCAGCAACGTAAATATGCAATGAATGTTGTTGAACTGTCAAAATTAAAGCTATTGCTACTGACAGTCCGTTATCCAACTACCTGCTGGTACTATAAATACTAGTTAAGTGGGTTCGTTTTATACTTTGTACTATAAATACTAGTTAAGTGGGTTCGTTTTATACTTTGTAGTATAAAACGGACCCACATAATGGTGCTCCTAAAAGGATTTAACCTTTTATTTAACTCTGGGCTACACTGTTACTTGAAGATGATAAAATAATGGTCTATTTTTAACAAAAACCATGCACAATAAAAAATAAATACCAAACCATTCTCCCTGTTTCACCTCGGAACAAAGCACAATGTTCAATCATATCGCGATCGGTAGCCTGACCGGCTGAAAACCGCCCGTAATCCCTGATAATGGAATGGTGATCCTTTGTTTATGTACCCGTTGTACTCGCTGTACCCGGAACGATACCTGACCCGGTACCCGGCTGTAGGTTTCAATAGTGGGTTTGACGCATTTGCGGAAAAAATGGGTTTTATTTTATTTTTTGAGTTGTACAGTCACGAGCAAAAGTATGTATATACTCGGCTTTATTCAAAAGCGATTTACTCCTTTATTTTTTAATGAAATTTTATGTTGTTACAAACATAGCATTTTCGAACCCATAGGTTTATGTAATGTGTCGTATTTCAACGTTGCATTCGTTATTGCACGAAAAAATCGTTAATGAAAGTTGCCAAGTGTTGACATATTGGTGCTCGTGACTGTACATACACTTGTGGCGGTATTGATGCTCGGACGACATTTTTTGGCGAAAAGGTACTTGTACTATAGGTTTTAAGTACTTGAAAGAAAGAAAGAAATGAAGCAGAAAGTCTTATACGAGGCCAAAAGGCTCGCGGCGATCGGCGGCGGCGACCTCTCGCGTCCGGCCCTCATCCAGGCCATGGTACGAAGCGAGAGTGAATGGGAGGCCGTCACCTCCTTCTGCGAAGCAGTAATGCTCGCAAAGGAGGAGGCGGAGCGCGTGAGGGAGAGGCAATCGCTGCACCCTCGCGCGCCTAGCCGCCGCAGGAGACGCCCTGTACGGGAGTCAACAGCCGACTCCCGGCCACCGTAGGCGCGGGCTTGCGGGCGGCGAGCTATGGGCAGCTCGCCGCCCGGTAAGGACCAGGCCAGGGTCGACGGCGCGTTGTGTTCCACGCGCGCCTCAAAGAGCTGTCAGCACGAACTGACGAGGTCCGCTAGGGCCGATGCCGCCGGGGTTGCGGGTTGTTCGAAAGAGATACCGTGGCCCCTGGCACAGACAACTGAAGGAACACGGGTGGGTTTTAGTCAGTAAAAGTCTGACACTCCCTTCTGCTCCGCCCAGAGCGGGAGGAGTCATTTGATGATTTCCCACCCAGAAAAAAAAAAAAAAAAGGCCAAAAGGCTCCTATCTTAGCATGATGCTATTTTAGTGTATTGTATAATTAATATTTACACCAACGACAGTCCCATTTTATGTCAAGAAAAATCACTGTCCATTCTAAGGTTGCCTGGAAGAGATCGCAGTAATGCGATAAGGCCGCCCATTGTATATTTTGTAGTGTTTCATGTTTTTTTTTGTGCTATGTATTTTTGTGGTGTACAATAAAATATATATAAATAAATAAATAAATAAGATGCTACGACATTTAAAAAAATAAAATACTTAGTATAGAGGTGCATAATTTGCGGGTCTACTAAACCAAAGAGTGTAGAAGTGTAGGATCAGGACCGACCGAACCAAATAGTAACTTCGTAGTAGGAAACGGCCGAACATTCGGCCGATACGATACATTTACAACTTCGGAGTAGACCCCCAGGTTCGTCCGAAAGTTGTTGGTCTCTAAAAACAACTTATTATTATTAAAAGCCTGTGATGTCCCACTGCTGGGCAAAGCCCTCCCTACTCTCTTTCCACATCTCTCTGTTTAAAGCTGCTAAGGACCAGTTCTTGTTGAAGGAGTCCAGCTCATCCCGCCATCTCCGTCTGGGCCTGCCGCGATGTCACTTGCCATTAAGAGGGACCCATTGGGTCGTAAGTTTGGCCCATTGGTAGTTGTCTGCAGCAGATGTGTCCAGCCCAGTTCCATTTTAGCAAGGCCAAGCTTTTGGCTTTCCAAGGCTTTCCAAGTGACATCATTAAGTTTTGTTATGGAACGGATGGTCGTATTCCCAACCGGGTCTGTTAGTTTGATACCCAGAATACTCCGTTCCATAGCCCTCTGGCCAACCTCGAGCGTGGACCTCTGCTGATTTGTTAAAGACCATGTTTTACCACCATAATATGTGAGGATGGGAAGTATGCATACGTCATGAGTCTCCACTTAAGTGACAAAAACAAGTGTCTCGTTAAAAATTATCGGACGGGTAAGGGATTCGACCGGAATAAATCGTAAAAACATATCAGGGCCCATATTCCGGTAATTTAAAACGTTCAAAATCTAGTCGCAGTCTCATCTCGGCGACAAAAAAATGTCAAAAACTTGTCAAAATGTAGGGAAGTCACGAGGAATTTTTGACAGATTGAGACAGATCAGACTGTGAACGTTCTTAAAATTACGAGAATTACCCCTCAGGAGTTGGGACAACTGTCAAACCGTGATGTCATTCATTATTAGTTCGGGTCCCGAAGTAATCTTATGTTTAAGTCCTATGGCGTATAAGTGCTATGTAGTAGACAATCTCCCGTAACTTCGGCCGAAACAACGGATTTCACTTATAGAGTAGACCTCCTGAGCCGTAAGTACCTACAATACAATAATCAAGAGTGTTCTTTTAGATTTACTGTCGCACTCATAGACGTTTATTGGCGTTAATGAACCATGCACATACTTTATTAAGAATTCTTTTTTTTTCGGTAAGCGACAATTTACCTAACTTTTATACCTATGTTCTTATTTTTTTTCTCTTACATTTATATTTAAATTCTTGGACACCGTATATATTTCTGCAATCACCTAAACGGCCAGCAATATAAAATTAAGGCAGACAAAAAAAAAAACACCTGGCTTACTCAGAGTAATGAAGATCATATTTTCTACACCTTCATCAATCTTCATTATGTTCTTAAAAGCGAGGTAAAATACTGTTCCTTCTTTTATGAAATAAAAAGTTACAGGAAAGTGTTTTAAAAAATAGAGTTATTGATCTTATTGTGAACAACCACCGATGTGTTGATATTTGGTGATTAATTGACTAAGTAATAATGACTAAAGTCTCCGTAAAAATCTGCTGTTTTGCCGAAATAATGTTTGCATTTTGTAGCCCAATTCTCGAGGAGGCATTCCTAAGAGCAGACCAAAAACAAAAATCCAGAGAACACGCTTAGCGAAAATGAAGTAATAGCGCGGGTAGGCGATGCGATGCGACGCGATGGTCGAGGGAACAAGAAGTTTCACGCGGACGAAGTCGCGAGCCGAAAGTATTTTTTTTTTTATTAGTCGTTAATGTCCCACTGCTGGGAAAAGACCGCCCTACTCTCTTTCCACGTCTCTCTGTCCAGAGCTGTCAAGGACCAATCTTTATGAAAGAAGTCCAGCTCATCCCGCCATCTCCGCTGAGTCGGAAGTTTGGTCCATTGATCGTCTAACATGCGGCAGATGTGTCCAGCCCTATTCCATTTAAGCGTGGCAGCTTTCCGAGTGACATCAGTTATTTTAGTGATGGAACGGATTGCTGTACTCTTAACCCGATCCACAAGTTTAATACCCAGAATACTCCGTTCGAACCCAGGCAGGCACTTTACTTTGTCTATTTAATTTCATCACCACTGTTCTCAAAACGGTAACGGAAAACATCGTGAGGAAACCGGCATGTCCTAAAACATTGATTTTTCGGAATTAAATATGCAGAATGACAGGGACATTGATGAGCGAACTGTAACCATAGACCCCAAGAGTAAAACTTTTTCATTGGTAATTAAAAAAAATATGCTGTTTCCTATGAGGTCAAAATGTACGGAACAGTAATTTTTTTTTCAAAACTAACGGACGAATAATTTGAACGCAGGGCCTTTAGAATCATGTACTGATATGGTAATCTATGGTAACGGCCGTAAACTGTACAGCAACCTAATTGCATAACACACGATCAATCGGAATCAGAATCATTTTGAAGCAAATTGCTAATCCATTGCTTCATAAGTTCGAAAAATTTGTCTGCTCAACACGTAAATACGCAATGAATGTTGTTGAACTGCCAAAATGAAACCGATTCCAATTGATCGTGTGTTACGCAATTAGGGTGCAGTTTCCAGTTTCCTCTCATAGGTAAGCTCTAAATTTTTTTATGAAAAGAAACAAAAATATAAACCAAGCTAGATCAAGTGAAGGAAATGAAATTGAAAGCTGTATCGGTTGCTCGGGAACATTGCAATGTTTGACATTCGATTTAGATTTTGTTTAGGTACAACGCTATCTTTATAAAATATAGTAACATCTGTTTCTCTGCACGGAACAGTCTTGTAATACCAAGTTTGAGTTTTATATTGCACCTATCACCGAGGAACAAAGAGGAAATGTGTCATGTACATAACATCTGGCCTTCAAGATATATTTATTTATTTTATTTAAGGATTACCAACGAGATACATTATAATTATCTTTAACCATTATTTAACTTGTATTATTATTAATTATCCTGTAATGCACACTCAATTACAGGTAACCACAGCTTACACATTATCGAGTACACATGCTCTGAATAGATACATAATTAAATTATAAATATATAAAAAAAAAAACAACAACAATAACGTGCTAATAAGAGATTTACATGTTTTAATAGATAAAAAATTACATTTATAAAATACAATAAAACAAAACAATTTATTTTAAATAGGAATAAAAAAACATACGCAGTTTAAAATTAAATTAAAAATGATAAACTGCTCTCAAAACGGTGAAGGAAAATATCGTGAGGAAACTGGCATGTCCTAGAACCAAACATTCGAAGATATGTCTTCTACCAACCCGCATTAGGCTCGCGTTGCGGATTACGGTCCACTGTAGCTCACAGAGAGGAGGTCTGTGTCCCAGCAGTGGAAACATTATTTGCTGGCTAAGCTATTAGTGTCCCGCTCCAGTGCAAAGGCGTCTTCCCACACACAATGGCATTGATCACCACGCTTGCTCAAGAAAGAAACAAAAAGAAAGAGAAGTTATTTATTGTGACTCGCACAGGAAGTTCATAAAACTAAACTAAACACGACCAAAAATAAAAAGAAACAAATTATATTAAAACAAAAGTAACAAAAAGAAAAATGAAACAGAAAATCCTGTACGAGGCCAAAAGGCTCCTATCTTAGCATGATGCTACGACATTTAAAAAACAAATGTCGCAGCGCTGGTATTCTAATAGGGCCCGCTGTGTTGTCACCGGCAATTACAGTAATAAATAAATAAATAATCTATCTTATTATTTAAATATATATAATTATGTAAAATGCGTAATTATGTAAATTATGTATGTAGATGGATTGGTGATTTCAGATTTATATTAACTATGTATAACTCCACAGGTTTTGTCACGAGGTTTTTTATTTCGGTCTTATGACAGTAATGTCCAAGATAAACTCTTCTTCTTACTTGCCCCGAATTGAACCAACCATCTCGCGCTTTAGAGGCGAGTCTCTAACCACTGGGCCAACACGTTCGGCCTTGAAGACAGAATACCGCTATTATTCCTGAGCGGTAGAAATAAATACGTATGTGGTAGCACCTTTACTCGTTCCGTATTCATTTCCTTCGCTACGTCTACGATTTATTTCATTATTTATGTTAACACAACAAACAAAGAAAAACGAATGTGGCGCCAACATTAATTACTTACTGCTTCCGCTAAAGTGATTTCTATTACCAGACTTGCAAGGGCGTGGTTGAATAATAATAGAGACCACAACAATAATAAGAGCAGTGTTTACCCAGTGGTTACGGCCGCGACTTAAAGAGTTGTAGGTCGCAGGTTCTAACCCTGACAGGCGCTTTACTTTGTGTAAATTATTTCATCACCACTGCTCTAAAAACGGTGAAGGAAAACATCGTGAGGAAACCGAAAACCAACCAAACTAAAAACCCAACCACCAACATCCAAAAACTCGAAGACATGTGACATCTACCAACCTGCACTGGGCCCGCGTGGTAGATTACGGCCCATTCCCTCTCACAGAGAGGAGGCCTGTGTCCCAGCAGTGGGAACGTTATAGGCTGATTATGCTATGCAAAAATATTGTTGAGAATAAGCTAAGTATTCCTTTTATATTCAGTGACAGTGAGATCAATGATTGTGGAGAGAATTGTCGCCCATCGAAGACATGACAGACAGCAGTATCTTTACTTTACTTATAAGCTAAGTTCAACAGTATGAAAAACATACAACTATTCCCAAAAACGTCAGTTTAAAAAAAAAACCGTACAAATGAGATCCTGAAAAAGATTGACTCATCCGATTTAAAGATCACACACAGGATGATCTAAAAGAAATAGCGTTGGCGCTTGGCAATGCGGTCAAAGCTCGTGCGTGAATAATAAACGACCCTGTATATGCGGACGGAATACTAATGAGATACGATATTTATTCATAATTTATAGATAAAGAAACTTCTTAAAACTTTTTTGATTAGGAATTGTATGGAGATTTAAATACCTTAACACTTCATCCCTATCTTTTTTAGTTAGGCTATTTTTTCCCTATTATTGTTGAACCCTGAAGTACAGACGCCAGCAGGTCAAACTACCTGAAACAGTCAAATTCTCCCAATCAACCTTGAACCTTAACGCTTTAGCGATAAAGTTGAAAATCTATTAAAGAAATTTGACTTCACGAAAAGAGATTTGACACACAATGACTTCTGTGAGTACGACTGTAAGGATGCGTATAGACTAAGCTAAATAACACCTAAAAATTATTTGACATTGCTAACCTCTTTATAGAAACATGTGGTGTAACTATGTTTTATAACATGTTCTGTTATATAGTGTGGACAAACCTTAAGAATCAAGTTGTAAGAAAGACGAAGAAAAATACTCCCAATCTCTTTTAATCCCATTTCGCCCAATCAGCAAAATTGCTTTCCCCTTATTTATTTTAATTACCTTACTGATTGCCGATCTTGGATTAAAAGGAGAAATATAGCGGATACCAGCTGCTTTGAGATTCAGTTCGTGTCTCGAGAATCGATTTAGGATAATGGTCGTAACAAGTTTTCAGCAATGCGACACTTTTAGTGTTATCTTTAGCACCTAATATGGGTTTGACTACATGACAACAGAAGGCCAATTTTCGTAATTGAAAACATTCAAAATCTAGTCGCAGTCTCATTTCGGCGACACACAAATGTCAAAAATGTAGGGAAACTAGAGGTATTTTTGACAGATTGAGACTGAGATCAGACTGAACGTTCTTAAAATCACGAAAATTGCCCCTCAGATTGTAGGGAATTTAGGTTAAGTATGTAAAATAATGTCAGATGATCAATGAGCCAAACTTATGACCCAGTGGGTCCTGCTTAATGGCAAACGACATCGCGGCAGGCCCAGACGGAGATGGCGGGATGAGCCGGACTCCTTTGATAAAGATTGGTCCTTGGCAGTTCTGGACAGAGAGAGGTGGAAAGAGAGTAGGGAGACCTTTGCCCAGCAGTGGGACATTAACGGTTAATAATTATAATAATGCAAAATAAGGTAAGGGTAGGTGGTATAATTGTGTGCGATCGATGGTCCTGTATGGGGCACCTGTTTGGTCAATTAGGCTGTCAGGTGTCCGGCGCTGCAGGACTAAAATCAATAGTCTGCAGCGGAAAATGGCTATTCGTATCGCACGAGGATACCGAACTGTATCCTTTGAGGCGGCAACTCTCCTTGCACGCTTTCCGCCATTGTACATCTTGGCGGATATGGACGCGAGGGTCTATAACCAAATTCGTATCATCCGCCAAAGTGGCAATGGTGTGCCAGGCATCGCTGTTGCTCGGCTGAGATGGCAGGAGCGGCAACACGCGTTCGAGCGGTGGCGTGAGCGGCTGCAACAGCCGCAATATTCGCATAAGCGAGTTGTCGAAGCCGTTCCACCGCACTTCGAAGCCTGGCTGAAAAGAGAGGAGCGCATTTCTTATAGGCTAACTCAGGTGCTGACTGGACATGGTTGCTTCGGTGAGTGCCTGAACAAGATTGGGCGTGAGGTCACGGCAAATTGCCACCATTGTGGAAGCCACCTAGACTCTGCACAGCACACGCTCGAGGAGTGCCCGGCGTGGGCCTCTGAGCGGCAGGTTTTGGTCGCCAGGATCAGGCAAGACCTGTTTCTGCCAGCAGTAGTGAGGGCTATGCTGTCAGAGACAGAAAACTGGAGGGAAGTTGCCTCCTTCTGTGAGACCGTGATGATCCAGAAGGAGGCTGCCGAGCGGGATCGTGAGAGAGCCGATCCCACTCGGAGAAGAAGGCGTCGAGCAGGCAACCGCCTCGACGCCTAACACGCTGAAACCCCGCCTGCATCATCTAACAAAGCGGAAATTTGGGGTCGCGGGCGATTAGAGTGGGGCTCTGTCGGCCCACTCAGTGACCTCGGGAAGGCGGCGCACAGTGGTCATGTGCTGCCTTGCACACTTGCACAGTCAGGCTTCAGGGAGACCCCTTTACAGTCTCCCCAGAAATATGCCCTAACAGGCGTTGCACAGAGGGGGCTCCGGATTGGTCTTGTCAACACCATACAATTATACCACCTACCCCACCACCCCTGCCACCTTGTAAAGGTACATATAAGCAACCATACATGGTTGCTTATACCTTTACAAGTTGGCAGGGACCTCGACGCGCAAACTGTAACCACAAATCCAGCACATGATTGTAGACCCCATTGTGTAGAAAAATTTCCTCAGTTATCAAAAAAAAAAAAAAAAACTGTTTCAAAGAAACGTACAATACCTACGCGGTCAAAATGTATGGAAAAGCTTTTTTTTTTTTCATAATCGAAAACTTCAACAGGATCATATACTGAATCCAGGTAACACGTTGCGCGTCAATGTCCCTGCTACCATACAAATTTATCTAACGGCTCGGTTTTGTGAATGTAAATTACTTTTGATAACATAACGTAACATCACGCCTGTAATGCCCGAAGGCCTATGCAGAGGAGTACCCACTTTTCGCCATTTATGTTTAAATCCCATGTTATAGGAGGCAAGCCTACTGCCATCTACTGAGCATAAATCCAGACTCCGGGTTGAGAAATTCCTGACAAAAATACTCAATATCACTGCCCGACCTGGGAATCGAACCCAGCACCTCATACTCAGCAGTACTCGTAGCGCTTGCACCCACAAGATCAACGAGGCAGTCTTCACGTTAGAAATACCTAATATTTTATTTTAACCATTGAATTCTGAAAAAATATAGCTAAATCTTTCCTCGGGGTCATAGGAGGTCATGCTAGCGACGACTCATAGTCCAAAACATGCGGAGGATTAATATTAAGTATTCATAGTCACGATATAAGTGCGTCAAACTTGGCGTAAGATCACAACTTTGTACTAGTTAGGACAGACAAAACACAGACTATATTTACATAATAATGTTACAAGAAGACATGGAAGTAGCTGAATGAATGAGTGTAAAGTACTGGATTTTGTGGCTCCACTCGTAATGGAGGCGGTTTTTCAGTAAAAGTTGCCGTGAAAAAGAATGTTCAATAATTTTATTAAAGAAACTATTTTAAAGGACAATGACCAAAAGTCGTACCAGAAAGTCTCATGCATCAAGATCAAAATATTATAGTCATTATTTTCATAATTTTTTATGACATTACGCGTTGGGGATTTGATTTTTTAACAGGGAATTTTACTTAAAGTAAATAAATGTTGATATTGTTTTATTCCCTTTACATGACGTTTCGTTTCAAATGATATGATTAATATAACCTTGAATTTTGAAAGTATGACACTTGCAAAATTCAAGGTTATATCGTTTGAAACGGAACGTCTTTCAAAAAACATGTAAAAATTATACTTTGCCGATTCTACATAACTAGAAATAGAATAGAATTTTTATTTAAGCGATTATCATTTTTCTTAGAGCAATAATGGCCGTTCGTGTATGACATGTCAAACAAAATAAAGTACCTAGTTTTTAGGTTACTTCGATTGTTTTGAAAATCTTCTAAACCCGGGTTTTGTTTACAAAAAGAACTTTTTTTGGAGGTAATATAATAAATGTAGTCTATAAAAAACAAAGTTTGACTTTGATGCAGCATGGTACGGGATTCCATGCATCCATGAGCATTGTCCTTTATGATAAAAGAACACTGTCATCCTTATACACCATTTTTCTTGTACTTTACACTTGTTATTGTATATTTTTATAGATAAGCATAATATGGTTTAGGTATCTTGTATGTATTTATTGTATATATTAAATGTAAATGGTACACCTCAAACTACCTTCAGCATTGTTTCTTTTTAATCCATCGCCTGTGTCCCAACAGTGGGAACGTTATAGTCTATTTTACGATCTTAATTTTAGCTAAACTGTACCCATCTCATAGTTAGTCTGGAACAATGTGTTTCTTATGTTTAGACGGGTGTTGATAGTTTCGATATAGTTTTAACTACTGTAGCTATTTCGTTTCCATTGTAATATGACAATTTGTTTTTGTTCCAAAATAAAAATAAAAACTATTTCTTTATTTTTTTCCTCGTTGTTTCCCTCACTTCACAAATTATGCTGAACTAGCAGCGCCCCGCGGTTTCACCCGCATAAGTGTCGATCCCGTAGGAATATCGGTATAAAAGTATCCTATGTATTATTCTGATGTTTAAGCTAGAGTACTGGTAAGTTTCATCAAAATCCGTTCTGTAATTTTTGTGTGAAAGATTAACAAACATCCACCCACCCATCCAGTACTTCCATCTTTCCATTATAAATTTTCTCGCTCCTCCCACGAAACAATGATACCAACTTTCCCGCACGCAAATGTGTGTAAATCCCTCAAGGGTTAACATCCCGTAACGATGACGTCACCTACCTTCCCGGAACCCTGATTAAAGTTAAAACAGATATTCAACCTTAATTGCTATTAATTAAAACTAAAATTTGACTAATTCACACTTTTTTGCTAAAACTTTTAGTTAAAATACGAGTTCATTACTTGTTTGGTGGTTGAACGTTAATTTCGGTATGTTGACCTAATTTAGGTTCTCTTGAATAATTCAGGTTTGTTCGGTGGGTTTTGTGTTACTGAGAGGAGAGATTAAGGTCAGCTCACATTGATTTTCTGTGGTTTTAGTCTGGAGTTTAAAGTGTTACGTTGTTTTTTTGTACCTACCACAGGTTGGTATAACACAGCTGCGTTACTAATAAGTAAAGTAGCATTTACCTGAAAACATAAGTAACATTATGAGGTTTCCGAGTAATATAATTCATTGTAGTTTGTACAGTTGACTTTGGCCTGCATTTGATTGAAGGGCTCATTCCTTCAACTGTATTTCGTCACTGGAGTATTTATTTAACGCTTTCTCACAATAAATTACTTTTCTAAACCTATTAAACAGGTTTTCACAGTAAATTATATCAAACATTGTAATCAAGTGGATGGTTCACATTCCAAATGTCATTCTGTCGAACGTCAGTTTCTGACAGTTAAAGGCGACACTTGGTGGTCGCCGATTCGCAGTTGTAGTTTAATCGATATTTTAACATTTTGATTGCTAACCATCGAAATAATATCGTATGGAGCCATCCCTAATGATTTTCAGCTTTCAGTAAAAAATCATAATAATAAACTGAATAACCGAATATGGAAGTGTAATTATTTTTCTATATATACTTCTTTCTAGAAACTTTGTTGTCAAATTAATCGAATTTTAATTAGTGCATTGTCTTTGACATAGTGTGGCAAGGTTGTACATTCTAAATTTGCCGAATGAATATTCTGGGATAATTACCCCAATCAGGACAGATTTTGATGTTGGAAATCACAAATAATTTGTTTGTTGGTCTGGATCGTGAAGAATCTTAATGTTTCAGCATTTAAACGTCACGTTGGACAGTTGTTAGTGATTTTCAAGAATTAAGTGTCTTGGTGTAGTACATGATCTTATAATCATTTTACCCGAAATAGGGGAGATTTTCGGGATGCTCCGTCTAGTTCCGGTTTGCGATCCATGACAGGGTTATTGAACCGTGGTGGCGTCTATTAGCCCTTGAACACGCTTGAGTGATACTACAAACATTATTCCATGTTTTAAAAGGTAAGGATTTTGTTGTAATGGTGTTAGGAAGTGCTCTGTGAGCCCTTCCCTGGTTGTTAAAAGGATATTGTCGTGATCCATGGATATTTATTACAGGATTCCAAATTGCGCATACGCAGACAACTTTCCAGCCAGTCGAGGATCTTGCAGTCAAGTGCTTTCTCCCTAAATCAACCGTGACTATTTCGCCCGCTGACTATTTACCATAGATTCCTTAGTGTTAACTTCGGTATTTATTGTTCAAGGCAACTAGCCCTTGTTGTGGAGTTGATGAACGCCACGTGGGTAATCCTTATTCCTATTTGAAGGCCATGTGAACCGGCTAATGTTTTAGCCTTCTACATTGGAAAGCTCGGTCACCTCAAGGAAAGTAAATTAGTTTCCCCTTATATTATTAGGTCTCTGTATTGTCAATTCCAGGAGAGACACCTCAAGAGATTCGTCTCGCCGCCAGGATCTAGAGGAGCGTCTGGGGCCTGGACGCGAGACCTGTTCCTAGAGTCGAAGCTCTTGCGGAGACGACTGTGCGGCTGTCGGAGTCCGTCTAGCGATAGCGCAGGCGGGACGGTTTTTTTTTATCCCTTATAATATTTTTTTAATTTTAATACGGTTTCTGTAAGAACCCGTTGGTTACCTTAGTCCGGTTTTCAATATTGGAAACCGGTCTTCAACATAATTCGAATTAAGGATCTTGGGTTCGACATTCTACGTTCATCCAGAAGTATATTGGACACCTACGTTGGTTCCGGGATCCGGGACTCTTAAAGTTCCTGGCGCCCATTTACTAATTAATAACATTCAAGTAATTGGAAGGTTATACCTTAAAGGATGTCACCAAAATCTGCCCAAACGAAGTACCGAGGTACACTTAGTGGCATAAAATACACTAGATTACACTGAATAATATTGCATTTATATATTTTTCTTATGGTTACCCGGGGACGAGAATAAAATAACTTAACGTAATAAAAAGCTCGCCATTTTGGGCACAATTACACAACCTTGGCCCATTACCTTATCTATTAAAAAAAAAACTGTCAAGTTGACAGTTGTCTGCTGTCGGCTTCAGCTGCTGTTGTTTTTGTTTCATTTCAAATATTTTTTAGCTAGTTTTTATAATTCAATCTGAATTTTATAATACCTCTCATTGTATAATCGATTTTCGTTGGGCATAGTTAGGTACCTACCTACCTAACATAGGAAAGGATGCTTATCCCCAAAAGTAGCTGAATACAAGCTGTGAATGTTGATGAACAGTACTTAATATTAGAAGCAGTGTCAGAAGTCTATCAGAGCGATTAACAAACTCGATAAATAAATGAGTTCCTTAGCGTCGACATCCAAAGGTTCCAACTTGATGGGACTCTGATCTCCGTCATATCCCAGCTTAACATAAATCAAGCCAGGAACGAACGGAACGGAATGACATTTACCCACGAAATAATGTCCACAGAACATATTCCTAATGTCAACCCGTACATGCAAAGTTGCCACATGATTTAGTTGTGTTACAGGTTATTAAAACTTTAAATAATTTATTATGTAGTTTTAAATTATTTATAGATAAAAACACAATTATTTTCGAATTCCTCTATTTTTTCTCTACGATTTGGTGCACGTGTACCTCGAGGTATATATTTGGCAAAGTTGTATCGGCTTTTGCTGACCTCCTTTGAAATTTATATTATTTAATTTAAACGTTTAAAACGGTCAGAACTGGGTTTATCCCCAACTCCCAACGACCATAGCTCTCTCTGCTGAAATTTTAGCTGGCTGGCAATATTATGATATAGCTATAGTCACCTACCTAATTTATTAATGATAAGGTAAATTAGTTTTTTTAAGGTTCACTGCTTATTGTTTTAGATTTATTTTTATAAATATACGGAGTTTGAGATAGTTTGTGGTTTCCTTATATATCGATACCGAACCACCTGTCCTTTGGTTATGTTAACTTGCCGTAAGAGGCCAGAAATTTTAATTTGTAACAAAAGAAAGAAAGAAAGAAAATAATTCTAAATGAAGAACACCATCATCTTCATTAGCCTACAGCAGTCCACTGCTGGACATAGGCCTCTCCTATTGCACGCCTTTCAACTCGATTTTCGGCAACTTTCATCCAGCTGCTATCGGCCATCCTGCAAAGATCGTCGCTCCACCTAGCCTGAGGGCGTCCCACCTTACGTTTACCGATTCGCGGTCTCCACTCAAGATCACGTCTACCCCAATGTTCATCCAGTCTACGGCTAATATGGCCGGCCCATTTCCACTTCAGCTTGCTTATTGTGTGAAATGAAGAACGGCGTCTATTTATTAAATAATATTTATGATATACCCAATCGTAGAAATATTGCTTTAAAATCGTACTTTTTAGTTCAACGAGTCCGTTCACTTATTTTATAACTAAAATTCCTAGTTATTTCTAGACTGTGTTCCTTAATAATTTCTTTTGAAATACTTAGCTTGGTCATTGCTCTCTTCATTAACGTACCTAACTAACCAAAAGCCTTCTTCAGAACGTCTTTTTACTAAAAGCCGTATGCTAAGCTTTGCTATCGCTTTTAATCGTTAACTAGTCACTTAGCGATATTAGCGATAGCAGAATTAGCAGGGCATTGCCGCTAGCGGAGCGTTGACGATAGTGGGCTGTCTTATCACAGTTCTTCAATATTAAGGTTATCTTAAGTATTGCTAGTTACGTGAACGAACATTCATTTAAAGTGCTTCTTCGCCCTTATCAGCAGAAAATACACAAATATGTCGTGTTAAAAAAATTATAACATAATAATAATAAGCTTTATTTCATAAAAACACTACTTAGATTTCATTACAGTTTAAGTACTATGATAAAACAAAAGTACACAAAAGTTTTAGCATCTGGAGCCGAACTAGGAGGAACCTGTATCTCGGCTAACAGCGCCAATCCCCTCGAGTTACATTAAATTAGAGTTCTAAATGAATAAAAATAAAATTATGGTCTAAGGTTGTATTTATGGGCTGCACCTCTCTTTGTGTTATGTGATATAAATACAGTCAGGAAGATGATAGTAGTATAGCGGTATGCGGAACAGGGTGTAAAGTTCACTCATACTCTATAGAAAAGAGAGGATCCTCCGACCAGACGGGTGTTGTGTCTGGCGGGCAATTGCCCAACGATTGATGTTGGGAAATTGTATCTATGCTAATTGCGCGGTAAACTCTGCTTGCGAGATGCAGGATTTGCGTGACGTCAGTATGACGCGTTGTTCGCATGTGGCGTTGTAGATACCGCTACATCACTCCCCTCTGGAGACCGGAGGTCGATAGTGGACTGAGTCTTGTATCTTGCGATGCTTGCCAGGCCAGCTGAGGTTCCAGTGAGTCGGAACCGGTTGCCGCATAGTTCACGGTGAGTCGGAACTGTCTGCGAAGTTGTCCCCAGTGAGTCGGGGTGGCGCTGCGTTATATTCCAGTGCGTCGGATGTACAGCGCCGGGTTGAGGCTGGCTGCTGCGTCGACCAGGAGTGGGTGCTCTGCTTGTTGACCGGCCGAAAGTGCAGTGTGCTGTGCCGAGGTTGCTGATGAGGCTGAGGGTGATGACCAGGTATGCGCGGACGCTGCATGCTGGTGGTCAGGATACCCGTTGAAGCCGTGGATGCTGGTTGGGTGACTCGCCGCTAAAGCTTGCGGGAGTGATGATGATGACGTCACGCTGAAGTATTTGCACGAAGGCTGCGCTGACTTTCATACTCGGGGTCACCAGTTTAGAGGTATGAGGAACAAGGTGTAAAGTTCACTCAGCCTCCATAGAAAAGGGAGGATCCTCCGACCAGACGGGTGTTGTGTCTAGCGGGCAATTGCCCGACGATTGATGTTGGGAAATTGTATCTATGCTAATTGCGCGGTAAACTCTGCTTGCGAGATGCAGGATTTGCGTGACGTCAGTATGACGCGTTGTTCGCATGTGGCGTTGTAGATACCGCTACAGTAGTATGGAGAAAAATTGGTTTATCGTCACAGAAACACGTACATATGCATGCTGGCCGCCGCTGCAGCTACTATTAATTGGGCTATGATATGTTTGATCATATTATCCTATCATCATCTGCCTAGCCTTTTCCCAACTATGTCGGGGTCAGCTTCCAGTCTAACCGGATGCAGCTGAGCACCAGTATTTTACTTGGAGCGACTGCCTATCTGAACTCCACAACCCAGTTACTGGGTAATACGAAACCCCATGGTAAGACTGGTTGTCAGACTTTCGGCCTTCTGATCGTCATTCGTGGATCATTGACAGTCGTTACGGGTAACGACTGTCTTAGATCCACGAATGACAGCCGGGATCAATGGCTTAACTAGCTTTCTGAGGCAGAGAGGGGTCTTGGTGGTCACCCATCCATGGACTAACTGCGGCAAGCATAGCTTAACCTGATCGATCATATTATTCTATATGGTAGACATAGTAGCCCAGAGTGCACTGAAGCTTCAGAAAAGAAAATAATAAAAAATCCGCGCATCCTGGACAACCACGCCTGTTATTATCTTAATAACATGCATGGTTGTCCAGGATCCGCCGAATAACTTAACTAACGCTAGTAGTAAAAGAAATAAAGAAAAGAAAGCATTTTTTTTATTTGGGATATGCACAGGACATACAAATCAGTAGAGGGCTTAATGCACCCCATTTTAAAGTACTAAGGATTATCATTATACACCCTAATTCACAAACATTTTCTGAAATCCACTTGTGAAGTCTTTAGCGAACTTTCTACTTTATTATCACATAATATTATCTTTTATCAAACATAATTAAGCCATATATCTTTAAAAACGAGCTTTAATAACCTTTATTAGTTCTAGTTGAACAATGTTGGCTTTATTTATGACTAATTAGAGACTCGTTCATTAAATTACTTTGTAATAAATTCTAATACTTTTTAAAAGAGAATGTGTTGTTAGTCGGATAGAGGTAGAAAAGCGCTATTTATTTTTCTCTAGTTAAGTATAAATAGAACGGATTTTTTTTGGTGAGAAATCATCATATGACCGCTCTGGCCGGAGCGGGAGGACGTGTCAGACTTTTACTGACTAAAACCCACCGTGTTCCTTCATTTGCCTGTGCCAGGGGCCACGGTATCTCTTTCGAACAACCCGCGGCCCTGGCAGGCATCGGCCCTAGCGGACCCCGTCAGTTCGTGCTGACATCTCTTTGAGGCGCATGTGGAACACTGGGCTGGGAGGGCGCAGAGATTGCCTCTCCCTCACGCGCTCCGCCTCTGCCTTTGCAAGCCTTACTGCTGCGCAGAAAGAGGTGACCGCTTCCCATGCACTGTCGCTCTGTACCATGGCCTGGACCAGAACCAGACGCGAGAGATCGCCGCCGCCGATTGCCGCCACGACGACGTGGTGGTGCTCCGCCCAAGCCGGGCAGACCTCCACCGTATGCTCCACCGTGTCCTTCGGGCGATCCACACAGTGGTGACACCCTGGCGTTTCCTACCGCCTTATCCTGAACAGGAACCTCCTGAAACAACCGTGTCCGGTGAGGAACTGCGTCAGGCGGAAGGTGAGGGCACCGTGGTGGCTCTCAAATAGAACGGATCATGTTGTTATTAATAGTGCAGTTTTTTTTCATTCCTTTATTTTTAGATTTAAAATAGGTGGCAGGGGGACATGGACGTACAACCTGCTACCATGGATTCAGTTCATGATTCTGAAACATGAGTTAAAACTTTTAGTCGGTTATTAAAAAAAATTGCTGTTCAGTATATTTTGACCACGTAGGTATTGCACTTTTCTATGAAACATTCGATTTTTTTGATAACCGATGGAAAATGTCTACGCTAGGGGGAGACCCTTGGTCTAGCTCTAGGTCATGAGGACCCTAGAATCATGTGCTGAATTCATGGTTTTAGTTCGCGCGTCGATGTCCCTGCAAATTTAAAATTTTTACAACTCTATCAATTATTCGTGTCGATGAAGGTACACCACAAAAATGCATAACAAAAGAATTGATCGAACACTAAAAATATGCAATGGACGGCCTTATCATGTAAAAAATAAGCTACAGCTTTAATCATAATCGTTTGATAAATATTTTGATATATAAAAAAAAACACTTTAAAACAATGCGACCGTGATTTTCTTTTTTTTTTCAATAATCATTTATTAAACATACTGAAACTGTTTAAATATTTTGGTTGAAGATATATTTTCGAGTAAGTATCTTCCATATACACATGAATATTTTTCGTACAAAAAAAATATATTTAAGGATAAGAAAGCAGGCCAAAGTATTCAGTAACTTCTTAGTTAAAAGTTACTTTACATGTCTGTGTATTTGTTTACCGAGTTATAATAACCTTGATGTTTTTTTATAATTTTTTTTGGTTCGTTAAAAAGTTTGGAACAAAAACGTCAGTCGTAAGATATCTTAGTTCATTATAATAAGAATAAGCCGGGCCCGCCCACGTCCGATAATCAGTGGCCAATTTTTATAGGAGAAAAATAGAACGTACTGATGGCTATAGTGCAACGCACACGTTCTACAAAAAAGTCGGTCAGAAATAAAATCGGTGCATCCCGATCGATCCGATTATAGGTGAAAAATGGAACGTTCGGAAATGTATGCGTTAACACACACTACTCACCGACAGTCGGCCGCATGCACTTGCTAGGGAAGGACGTTGTGTCACATACAAAGTGACGGACGAGTACGTTGAGTTAGCCACAAAATCGGCCCGATTATCGGTGCTACAAAACTGACGTGGGCGGGCAACCTAAAGGATTCGTACAGTGGCGGACAACTGAAGTAAAATCATGAGCTATTTTTGAGTTTTTTTTTAACACACTAGGTAGGTATTTATATGGATTCTATCCACAAATACCTAGTGTATTTCTTAGTGTGTCATAGATAATTGAAGTTTCTTAAATAAACAACAACAAACATGTTTTTTAAAAAGAAAAGAATGCACATTTATAATATTTCAGTGAAAATTATTTAAATTTCTCGCGAGCATCAGCTGTCGATGGACTTATTTTATGAGCTTATAAACTCTTATTGTTTTTATATTGAAACGCTTGATTTTTATCTCAAAGTAAAACTAATTTGTACGATGAAAAGTGATGTAGAAGTCGAGACGAACCTATTATCTACGGCTGCGTTCACTTGGTGCAGCAATTAGCATTTGTAAAGTGGAAATTGCTCCACTGAGTGCACTCGTACTACAGTAGAAGATGAAAATTAAATTCTTTAATGCAAGTCATATTTTATTACTTACTGTTTATAATACTTTCTTTTAAAATATTACGAAAACATTCTTTTCTTGCTAATATTTTGTAATCACACGTCTGTACTCTTACACAATCCAATTAAGACGTGCAATGAAGAGCTGTTTCGGCTGTCGCTGAAAACCAGCGCTGGGGCTCTGTCTCGTATAGGGTCTTAGCATAATGCTGAGCGATGTCCGTGTTGCGTGTGAGTGTTTCCCCCAACTTGTTATTATTTTTGTGTTCTTTTTATGCGTCATTTTTACCGCAAATAAATGTAATTTCTTTCTTTTTTCTCTTCATTTAAAATTACTCTTGCCCCACACAGAAATAGTGTAACAGGTATTCCTAAGTGCTGCCAAAGTAAAATGTTCAGGTGCCACAGTTTGTTACGGGTCGTCAGAAGCCCAAAAGTCTGACAATCAGTTTTACCAAGCGGTGTCGTATTACCCAGTAACTGTGTTTATGGAGATCATATAAGCAGTCGCTTCATGTAAAATACTGGTATTTAGCAGGCTGCATCTGGTTAGACTGGATCTGACCCCAACATACCTAGTTGGGAAAAGGCAAGCCAGATGATGAAGTCACCTACGCGGTAAAATATAAAAAAAATAATCAGATAACGTTTACCCCTCTCAACTTGTCCGAATGTGTACGTTTATAAAGTATCTATGTATTTAAACCAAAAAGCCAATTTTTACTCCCTCCCTCCATAGCTCGGAGTCTTTTCTCATTACAAATATTAGGACGAGGAAAAATTGGGATTCTACCTTGTGATTGGAAAAACGAAGCCTTTATAACGAAGTGAAATTTGAGACTCCAATTTGGGGCTTCGTTGACAATGGACTGAAACGTGAAATGATTGGGTAACTTCAATCATAATTTGGAATAATTTTTCTTGATGTTTTTTTTTTTTTGTGGAAGTATGTGTAAATAAAGCCACCTACTTCGACGATATGCTTCAAGGAAAGCTTTGTCGTTTCGAAAAGATTAGGTCTGTCAGCAAGCTCCAAAGTGGAATTGACTGTACACGATTTGACGGATTAACTACACCCTGTCCATTAAGTAAACGGATTTTGGACAGATGGAACTAGTGATTGCAGCAACACACAATACATTGATTGATACACGTACGGTATTACAATGTCTGTAAGAAGCCATAAATAAGATAGTGCAATAACATAGGGCAGTTTATATATATATTTTATTACGCGTTTTAAAGTTAACTTTTACGTAATCTAGAATAGTTACGTTCTAAGACAGCTGTCAAAAAACGGTTAACCTAATGGACATGGTATAAAGCATCGTACTCATGATTTTGTAAAAGCGGACTTATGACTAAATAAACTGGTACTGAGAAAGAAAACATTGTCGTGTGAATGTGTCTATAGATATTTTTTTCGATCCCAAAAACTGGAACGTTCTGATACAATCTGGAAAATAAATCTAAAGCTTGATTTCCCAAAACCTGTTTCACTTATAAGTTTTTAATTTTAATTTTTTTGTCACCAGAATACCCTGGCAATCCTCGACAAATTGGACATTGACAGTGAGAAGCCTTCTGAAGAGGAAATCGCGAGGCTCTTCGGCTATGAAGAGGCATACCTGGCAGGAGACGTGGGCATCTGGCAGAGAGTCAAACCCAAGGTCTGGGCGCTGTTCGATGAGCCATCCAGTTCACCAGCTGCCAAGGTAAGATGCTAAAAGTTTTGGTAGTGGTGCTGTTGCGTGCATGCGGCGTTACTTGCATTCTAGAGAAATAAGTTGTATGGGTTGACCTCAAAAAAGTAGCTGGGACAGACTGGGTGCGGAAGGCGAAGGACAGTGTGTTTTGGCGCAGCATGGGAGAGACCTATGTCCAGCAGTGGACTGCGATAGACTGATATGATTGAAGTCTTATGTCGAGATAAAAAGTATCCTATGTCTTAACAATAATGCATATATGTACCAAATGTCATATACACTCGTTCAGGCGATAAAGCGTGATGGAGGAGAAATCTATCAGCGGCTATGCTCTGTTCCACTGAATCTGAGTTTCTTTTCTCAGTAAATTTATTTACCTCTCTAAATTTTATGATCACTCTTAACGAATTGTTACTTATTGTTACACTAACGTTAATAAACACGTGGCTAAGTATGATGAAAATTTAGCTTGCGGTATTGTTAACTCTACGTATTCCTAAAGCTGTAGTAAAAAACCTAATCTAAATGACAAAACAAACCACTTTTAAGCCATAATAACACAAAACTGTTGTTACGAAACCAAGTATTTACTCTAAAACCAACACTAACATCTAAATGTAATAGCGACATCTAACGGTTAGTTCCGGTAACTAGTTTCCAAATCCTTTTCCCACAAACTGGTAGTTATAAAAGCAGTAATATCCATTAGGTACAAAGGTAGAATGAGAGTCGCGAGCAGAATAAAATTACAAAATTAAAGTTGTTTGAAAGTAGGTACCGAGAAAGTTAGTTTACACAAACAATTAGGTTTTAAGTCTGCTGGACGAATTTGCTACCAACACCAATCTAGTAGGATTAAATGAGAGTTCAATTTGTGAAAGAGATTTTGCACGATTATTTTTGTCTGCTCAGCGGCTGAGTAGTGCTGGCCCAGTGGTAATGGCCCCGACGAGTTGTAGGTCATAGGTTCGTACCCAGATAGGCGCTTTACTTTGTGTAAATTATTTCATCACCACTGCTCTCAAAACGGTGAAGTAAAACATCGTGAGGAAACCGGCATGTCCTAGAACCAAAAATTAGAAGACATGACATCTACCAACCCGCACTGGGTCCGCGTGGTGGATTATGGACCACTCCCTCTCACCGAGAGGAGGCCTGTGTCCCAGCAGTGGGAACGTTATAGGCTGATTATGCTATTTTTGTCTGCACCTTGCGTCATTACTGACACATTTTTTCATTTAAATTTATCTTAATAATTCTCTCACCCCAGAAATACTACTATCTATAAAATTATTGTGTTTTTCTCTTCTTTAACTTACTATAAAATTCTTTTCCAAGCACTCCTCGTCCTGTTTTAAAGTGCATAATACTACAAAGAGCGAAAGATTGCAGGATTTCTTTGATTAGTAACTTAGTTGTTCATACCCTGGAGTACTCTGGAGAAGAAAGGCGGTATTATTTTGAACCAATTTACTACTGAAAGCCTTGGCTTTTAAAACTAATAGTGGGTAGGTAGCCAAGTTAGGAAGTGTTCATTATTAATACAGCGTGGTGATTTAACCACCTGCATCAGTCAAGGGGGTATTTCTTAATGTAATTCTAAACAACTTTTGCTATGAAACTCATACCCGAATTTAAAAAAACAGTTTTACTTGCATCGAAATAGTCTGTCTATTGTTGTATAGGATTTTTTTTTTTCACGAATGTTATGAGAGTTTTGTCGTGAAAGTTGTTTAAAATGACGGCTACGCGGATCACTTCTTTGACGGATGCAGGTGACTAAATCGCCACCCTGAATAAATATTAGTTTACTAAGAAAACTCTGCTGTTCCAGTCAGTAGTATAATAAAATAAAAACTAGTCGCTTTAGGGCTGATTTTTCAATCGACAGATATTTTTTATTCGTGGAATAAAATGGACGTCTGACAGTTTTTCTATGGAACAACTGCCAACAATTCAAAATTATTCCTCGGATAAAGGTATTTGGCGTTGAAAAAATCAGACCTTGCTTCACTAAACTAACGTTATCAGCAATAAACCCATCTTCAGTCTGCTTGATATTTATGTGTTTGCAAAGTAAATGTTATCCCGAATAAATCTTGCCCCTAACCACAAATTCTAAGTAGTCTGACCCGACTAGGTTAAATTTTAAGCATCTTACTATATTTTGCTGACAGAAAACATTTAGAGCTTACCAAAATATTCATATTAAGCTCAATATCTAGCTATTTTGTTCACCAACTTTAAATCATATAGCGTTAAATATTCAGTTATGCCGTTTGGAGACCAGTGCTCCAAAAGCGCGTTGGGTTGATGGTATCGTCAAAGTTCCGGAAAACACCTGGGTGAGGTACGCACGGAGGAATTACGGCTCTTCTGACAATAGTCTTTTCAAAGACCTATACCATGATTCCATAAAAGTATTTAAAGCCAAAATACTGAAGGCCTGATAAACACAATCTGTTATTTTGTTATGTTAGTTTTTTTTTTAAGCCTGTACTGTCCCACTTCTGGGCAAAGGCTTCCCTCAAGTCCTTCCAGGAACTCCTTTACCACGCCACCTCGAACCAGTCTTCGCGATACGCGTCCAGGTCATCTCGCCACCGCTTTCTAGGCCGACCTCGGCGGCGCCGTCCATCTTCAGGCACCCATTGTGTGGAAACTTTTGCCCTGAGGTCACCCTGCATGCGCTTGATGTGACCCACCCAATCCCACTTGAGCCTGGCAGCCTTTGCGGGCGGCGAGCTATGGGCAGCTCGCCGCCCGGTAAGGACCAGGTCCGGGGTCGACGGCGCGTTGTGTTCCACGCGCGCCTCAAAGAGATGTCAGCACGAACTGACGGGGTCCGCTAGGGCCGATGCCGCCGAGGCTGCGGGTTGTTCGAAAGAGATACCGTGGCCCCTGGCACAGGCAACTGAAGGAACACGGGTGAGTTTTAGTCAGTAAAAGTCTGACACGCCCTTCCGCTCAGCCCAGAGCGGGAGAGGTCATTTGACGATTTCCCACCCAAAAAAAAAAAAGCCTGGCAGCCTTCTTGTTAGTATACTTTTGAAATCCTTCACCTTTTTATAATTTGTTTTTAGAAGCTATACATTATGATCTCATTTCTATTTATATTGTTTAGTCTTAGTCTTAAGTGAGTGGGCAATCTTGTTGGTCTTTTTATTTGTTATTGATCTTAAGTTTAAGAATTATTTTGCCATAATTTTTAAGTTCTAGCCTTTAGTTTTGTTATTATGTGTGATCATCACTTATTTCTGAGATTGCTGGTAAACCTATAATTGGCGACTGTGTAAGACCGAGACTATTGTGATCTATAATTCTTAAGATATATTATACATAGAAGCTGTTGGTGTACAGACGCCAACACACCAAGCTACTACAATCTGTCAAATTTATTTAATAGATTTCCAACTTTATCGCAAAAGTGATTGGGAAAATTTGACAGTTTCGGGTAGCTGGATGGGCTGGCGTCTGTACCTTAATAAATAAAGAAAAGACATTATACTTATACTTACTATCCTGTCACCTGAGTAAACACACTTAATGGTACCTTCCCGATAAACATTAATCCCCGAGCATCGACTCCTCTCTCGAATCCACTTGGAATTGTTAAAGGAAATCGAATGTGATAGCAACATGTTTTATGTATTTTACGATACTTATAGGAAGTGGTTGAATGGTTTACAGTATAAAAGAAGCTAACACCTGAGGGGCAATTCTCGTAATTTTAAGAACGTTTACAGTCTAATCTCAGTCTCAATCTCTCAAAAATACCTCTAATGTCACTATATTTTGTATAAGTTTTTGACATTGATTGCCGCTGAGATGAGATTGCGACTAGATTTTGAACGTTTTTAATTACGGGAATTGGCATTCTGGTTCCTTGAACGAAAGTGATCAACGCCTCAAAATTAATCGCAAATCAAGTGATCCAATAGGCTGTTGATAATTCAGACGACCAATCACAACAGTTTTATGATTTGTTAGCAAATTTTTATGTTAGGACAATCATACATTTTGGTACCCCTTGAAATTGGTTTATCTTGGGATGTAGAGGGTATTCTTCTCATATATTATCCTTTACTTCAAACAATACACACAGCACCTCAACCGATAACAAGCCACACCGGCTATCGATACCACATAAAAAAGGAGAGGGGGATCACAAGATATCCAGTGAAACGAACTCTTGGTAAAGGCATATACAACTTTAGCTAAATAAACAAAAAGCGTGTAGGCCCATGCACAATAAAGGGTTTCGTAGTTGGGATGAATAATTTATCCCAAGAACAATCTTAACATTCTAGTTCAAAAACATGTTCTACTATGTATTTTTCAACTACAATTAATGTAAGTTTGTACGCACAATATTCAGAGATTGAGCATGTTATTTTAAGACAATAGACTTCTTATAGGTTTCCAATCACGTCCGTGTTTGGGTCACAGAAATTCGTGTGTTACCAAATTTCAATTTGTGACAGTCGGACAGACAGACACACGAGCACGGATATCGCACACGAGTGATCCTATAAGGGTTTCGTTCTTTCATTTGGAACCCTAAAAATATCTTTTTATTGAAAAGAGACAGAAAATTTTCATCCACTATACAATTAATCAAATTTCATTTTTATCACAGACCCTCGACTTCATCAGATTTTAAAAGTTTTAAAAGTGTAGAGCGCGCAGAAGTGTCAAGCACCATTCATCGTTTCAATAAATTAAGGAGTTTTAAAACTTGGATATGGTAAGTTTTAAATTGACAGCCCGATATGTTGAGAATGTTTAGTTAGTGTAATTACTCACCGTATTATTTTCAATATTTTGGCTTTAAGAGAAGAGGAGTTCAGCATAGGCGTTCACGGCGCATAGATGTCGCGTAGACGCTACGTAAACACTGCATAAATGCTGCGTAAATGTAAGCAATGCGTTGTGTAGGCGTGATTGTATCGAAAATAAAATTAAATACTTCCCGTTGACGAAGCGTTAGGATCACTTTTGAGCAGTGTCCAGTTGTATACGCTGCGTATATGCCCTACGCAGACCGACAGTGGAGTAAAGATAGATGTGAAGGCTTCAGGTTGTTTGATTTCCTTAAAAAAACAGGCACCTGTAAAGATTCTCATCAAACTCTGTCCGGCAAAGTCAAAATCAAAATATTTTATTTCACATAAACCAACATGGGCACATATGAAACGTCAGAAGCTAGGTGCATGGTTCCAATTGGTCGTTTCCTATGGAGAAGAGCCGGCAAGAAACTTCACGGTTACTCATTTAAAAATAATTGTCTTTTAAAATATTTTTAAATTACAGTAGGTATGGGAGGACAGCGTAGGCCTGTCAACAAGTATCAGGTACTTGATAAAATAAAAAATGGGCTACAGATAGTCTACAAGGCCTACAAAGTCCTTAGATTTACAAAATATAGAAGAATCCATTAAAAAGGAGATAAAATATAAAAACCTATTAAAACCAAGTGACATGACTGCCATTACAACCACTAATAAAGAGTTGAAACTAGAATTGTCTGTATATAATGTCAAATAATAAAAAGATTATGTCAAAGAAGTATGTAAAAAATAAATAAACATCGTAATTAAGACATTTACGTAGTTATGCCGTTAATGAGGTGCCAGCGAAGCCACATGTGCAGAAGAAATCATTGCCAAACTACCTTGTCTTCAACGTAGTCTTTAATCTTATTTAAATATGCTTTTTTGATAAGGACACGTTTGATGAGGGTTTTGAACTTTCCATCGCTAAGTTCTGTAACCGGCATTAGCAACTTGTTATAAAAGCGGATGCTGTTTATAAGAAATGACTTGCTAGTTTTAGTTAATCTAAATTTAGGTATCGAAATATATTCATATTATGGAAATCGCTTCTTATTTTGAAAAGTCCTAAGTTTTTGCGAACATACAAAATACTTTCTAAAATGTAAAGAGAAGGCAGAGTTAGTATATCAATTTCTTTGAATTTGTTTCTAAGAGACTCGCGAGGAGCCGTTTTATAGAATGCGCGGATTGCGCTCTTTTGTAAAATTAAAATTGAATCTACGTCACCTGCCGATCCCCACAACAGAACACTATAAGACATAATACTGTGGAAATAAGCAAAGTATAATAACCTACTTGTGGCTATATCTGTCAACTGCCTTATTTTTCTTACTGCATATGCACCTGAACTTAATCTACCTGAAAGAGCTCTAATGTGAGCGCCTCATTGTAATTTTGAATCTAAAGTAATTCCCAGAAATTCAGTTTCCGTAATAGCATCTAGTTTCTTGCCATCAAGTTTTAAATTTAGACCCACTTGAGGTACATTTGGTAATGATAACTTAAGACATTTAGTTTTGTTCGCATTAAGTAAAAGATTATTAGCTGCAAACCATTTCAAAAGAACAGCAAGACTATCGTTGATATGTGAGACATCTGTATCTTTTCTATCTATTTTAAAAATAAGGGAAGTGTCATCAGGGAATAAAGTTATATCCGATAGGTTAGCCATAATGTAAGGGAGGTCGTTAATATATACTAGAAATAGGAAAGGGCCAAGAATTGAGCCTTGAGGCATGCCCATCCTAACTAGAGACCCCAAGGACGTCGCCCCGTTAACGTTTACTTTTTGCTGCTTCTTTGATAGATAGGAAAGAAAAAGATCAGCAGCTTGTCCCCGGATTCCGTAGTGGTATAATTTACAGATCAGTGTATTGTTGTCAACGCAGTCTAACAATTTTGAGAGGTCACAGAAAATGCTAATTGCATCCTGGGACTTCTCCCAGGATTCCAAAATGTGACTGATGCGTTATACTCCCGGGTCTGTCGTCGACCTACCTTTCGTGAAACCAAACTGGCGACCATGTAATATCTCATTTAAATTAAAATGTGACAACATCTGGTTTAGCATGATTTTTTCATAGATTTTGCTCAATGCTGGAAGCACAGATCTAGGTCTATAATTGGAGGGATCAAACTTACTACCCGTTTGAAAATTGGTACTACTTTACTATGTTTCATTAAGTCAGGAAACGTACCGCTAAACATTGATTAAATATGCCTGTTAGGGCAGGGGCAATTGTGTCAATAATAACTCCATGAACCTTAACAGAAATCCCCCATAAGTCTTCAGTGTTTTTTATGTTAAGACTTTTAAATGCTTTTTTAATTGTGGCAATGGAAATGGGCTTGAATTTAAAGCTGGAATATCCTTATTAAAGTTTCAGCATTTCAAAGAGATTCAGCTAATTTAGGTGATGAGGGGAGAGATTTCGTAACCTCTATTGGGATATTGGTAAATAATTTTTCTAGTGTCTCAGCAACTTGTTACTTATCTGAAATGGTTTCATTATCAATTTTTAGGGATATAATAGGAGAAATCTGCCATACCAGCTAGGCGGGCATGCGCCAGGAGGGCTGTGGAAGTAAAGGCTATGCCGGTTTGTTTCCCATGGCCCTCCCATCACGGCGATGTGGGAACACCGCTGAGTTTTAGTGGGTATACTGTCATTCTGACAGGGAGTGCCACATACCCCGTCTCGTCCCCCGCGAGACGGGGATGCATAGCGCATTTCCAGCGACAAAAAAAAAAGGTGTCCATTAGCAAGCTTATTTGCAATTGGGGGTCAGCAAAAAACCTAAACAACTAGTGCTGTCACATGTCGTATCAACCTGTCAACCTCTATAGAAAGTAGGTTTGAAATTAATTAAACGTGTTTTATTTATTATTAGCCATGAATGTACCACTACTGGACAGAGGCCCTCTTTCCACCTCTCTCTGTCCAGAGCTGCCAAAAAAAATTTTTTATTAAAGGTGCCCAGCTCATTCCTCCATGTCCGTCTGGGCCTGCCACGATGTCGTTTGCCACTAAGCAGGACCCCGCTGACTCGTTATATACATAAGTGTCACCTTATTATACAAATAAAAAACGTTTATTTTAATTTTCCTGAAACATAAAATAAAATATCCAATAAATATCTGTATCAAAAAGAATCAAACGACCCTATAAATAAGCCTCTATTATGAAAATATCGAGAACCAATAAATATATTATTATGAAAGCTGGGAATATAGCCCAACAAGAGCTTGGGAACTTGTACAAAAGGAAAATTAATAATCCAAACCATTCAGTATTTTGGTTTCTATTAGAACGTTCACTGGCTTTTGAGGGAAAACAGTAATTATGATCATGTATGGCTTAATAGACATGATTTGTCACGTCGTTATATTCCGACTGCCTCGTTGGTATGGTGGTTACAAGTTCTACTGCTGAACATGTCCTGGGTTCGATTCCCAGGTCGGGCCAAGTGTGATTATGTTTTTCTATCTGGAGTTTCTCAGTAGCAAGTTCAAGGCAATAGGCTCGCCCCATAATACATGGGACTTAAACATAACTGGTGAAAGTGTGTGTGAGGGTAGAAAGGTGGGTAGCGGGATCGTCCGAAAGGGTTACCGCTGCCCTGGTACATAAAGGGCTAAGGAAGGAACACGGGTGGGTTTTAGTCAGTAAGAGTCTGACACTCCCTTCTGCTCCAACCAGAGCGGGAGGGGTCATTTGATGATTTCCCATTCTGAAAAAAAAAAAAAAAAAAAAAAAAAAAATATACATAATAAAGGGTAGAAAGGTACTATAGGAACCTTTCTACCCAACTGAAACAAGACGTGCTATATGTTATGACTAGCTGCGCCTCGCGGTTTCACCCGCATACGTTTCGATCCCCTGGGAATATCGGGATAAAAAGTATCCTATATGTTAATCCTGGTTACAAACCAACTGTGTGCCATTTTGCGTGAAAGAGTAACAAACATCCATCCATACAAACTTTCACGTTTATAATATTAGTAGGAAGTAGGATAATATTCGACTAGTTTTGGACGTGAATTGGAGTTCCCTTTGGAGTTCATTAGCCAGCTGCTGGTAGTAATGTGTAGGATTAGACCCATTACGTATGGTGACCTATGGTGTAATGTATGGGCGTTGCATTACAAAAATAATATTATATACAAGGTGGAGACGACAATAGATTAAACTTCGTATATAATGTATCTAATGATCACCTTCTTTACTTTCAATTTTAAGATTTATTTGATAGTTCAAAAATACTCATGCACTAGTGTTTTCATTGTTTTCATTTATTGTTGTATATTTGTCTCCACATTGTACACTTACCGAATGTATTGTTATAAATAACCTATTTATTGAGTTATTGCCATTATTATCTTTTTGATCGATTTGAATCATCGTTTATTTTATTTTATTTATTTTATTGGTTCACCAACAATTGTTACATCAATACATAATAAAAAGAGCACAAAAAATTCATACTAGATGTACAATATTAAGAGGTAAACACCACATGCAACATATAAAAAGAACAACTTTAAAAGTAAACAAAAAGACCAGAAACAATTTTGTTTTTAGTTAGTTAGTATCACATATATTAACTGAAAATACATGGCAAAGTAAATATGGTTTTAAGTGACTTTAGTTAAAACTATCTTAGACTAGGCTTATACTAATTAAATACTAAATTAATGTTAGAAACAATTGGCGCTTGAAGTGCTGAAGGGAAGAGCCAAAGATATAAATTTTACTAAATTTATTATGTAGCCGACTAAGTCTAGGGATTGCAGAGTTACGACCTGAAACAGTTCTACGAAATGGTGGATATAGGAGATCAATAGGATTTCTAGGATAATTGTGCGGAATATGGAATTTTAATTTATTTAGTAGCTGTGGAGAATCAAGCTTGTTATTTAAAATTTTATATAAAAATATTATCAATAATATCTCTCCGTTTTTCGAGGGATATCATATTAGAGGTGCTTAAACGTTTTGTGTAACTCGGGATTTTCCGTTTCGCAGTAGAATATACTAAGTGATTTAAAAATCGCTTCTGGATACGTTCAATCCTCAGGCTGTGGGTTGAGTAGTGTGGTCGCCAAACAACAACACAATACTCAAGTAAGCTACGGACAAGGCAATTATATAGATAAATTTTAGTTTCAGGCCTATGAAAGGATTTTGCGTTGCGAATGATAAATCCCAATGATTTCGATGCCTTTTTTATAACATTATCTACGTGTGGGATAAATGTTAATTTTGTATCCAATAGGACCCCAAGATCTTTTATAACGTCAGCTTTGTGCAGACACAAACCATTCATTTTATAGTTCACTTTGATAGGGTTCAGTTTTCGTGTGAATGTGATTTGGGAGCATTTTTTTATATTGAGTAGCATATCGTTGTTCGTGCACCAATGCATAATTCTGTCTATGTCCTCCTGAAGCAGTAATGAGTCTGATGGCGATTTAATTACACGGGCTATCTTTAAGTCATCGGCAAACAAGTATGGTTTTGAGTTCACAAAGCAATCGGGAAGGTCGTTTATAAAAGCGTTGAAGAGAATAGTTCCCAAATGCGATCCTTGCGGGACACCTGAGGGTGCTCTAAATGTGTTAGATTTATATCCATTGGCCACTACGTAAAAAGATCGAACTGATAAGTAGGAATTTAGCCACCTTAGAAGAGGTCCTGCAAATCCATACGCAGCCAGCTTTTGAATGAGCACTTCATGGGACACTTTGTCGAAGGCTTTGCTAAAATCAGTGTATATAACATCTAATTGGTTATTACAATCTACAGCGTCCACTATGCCTTCGATGAAAGTAACCAAATTGCTACACGTCGATCTACCAGCTATAAAACCGTGCTGAGCATCGGAAATATATTTCTTAAGGTTATTTTGGATGTAAGGACAGATGATTGCCTCAAAAACCTTTGCCAAAGTTGGCGCAAGTTTAAACGTAAATAATCTTATCACGCAAGTTTAAACGTAAATAATAACTTTGCCAATCTTCATGTAAAATATCTACAATCTAATTACAGCGTCTATTTCAAACCAAGAGAAATTCTAGATTCCACACTAACTAGCTTTTGATCTGAAACTGATCCCATGTTTAGATAATTGCTGTTATTCTCAACCCTATCAAAGGTTATTAAAATTTCTATTCAGAGCAATCTCTTTGTTGGATTAGGGTTGACAGCCGTGAAAAATTAAAAAATAAACAGTCTTTAAAAACAGCACGTTGCGATTAATTTTTTTGATCTAACTGGAAATATGGAAAATTGAAGTTCGTATATTTCTTTTTTATGAAAGTAACAAAAAATATTTGTAGTTTTTTAAGCGTAAGGATTTTATCTCTACCAGGTGGAGGTTCAGGTGGAGTTTTAGACGACTCCGCCTTGGAGTGTAAATGTGCTGCTGTTCCACAAACGATGGGACACTTAGTATTATGTCCTGCGTGTTCTATCATCTGCACGTTACAGGAACTGATGGACGCTAATGATGGCGCCAACCACGTAGCCGAACTCTGGGCCGAGTTAATTAAGATTCGACACATTAAGAAGAAGAAACGTAAGGAACCTGTCCCTCTACTAACAAGAAAGTGACTAGCGATCGACTATTTCTCGCTCAGTAAACGTACAATAAATAAATAAATAAATAAATATTCCACAACTATCACACAACGCCATCTAGTCCCAAGCTAAGCAGAGCTTGTGTTATGGGTACTAGACAACTGATAAACATACTTATATATTTCTAAATACATAAGTATGTAAAATATTATAGATAAATTACACCCAGACACAGAACAAATGATCGTGCTCATTACACAAACATTTGTCCTGGGTGGGAATCGAACCCACGACCTCCGGCATAGCAGTCAGGGTCACTAACCACTAGACCAACAGGCCTGTCAATAGCTGTAGATCTCGTGTCAGTAAAAGAGAAACACATATATTATTAATAGCTGTTGATTGCTGGCTGTTCAAACTGCCAGCGAGAACTCTCTCTCTACTAGGTTGTCGCTCGGCGATTTGACGCTTGCTTGGTAGGCAGAACACTCGATGAGAGATTCGCTTGGTACATTACTCATACCAGCACGTGATTGGGCAATTATTTGACTGCGCTCTCGCTGCTTGTAGCTCGCCAACTCTTTTCTAGTCGCTAGCTATACTCGCTTGTCACTAATCGTTGCGGGTGGGACAGGTGTATAAATCTCCTGCCAGCTAGAAGTCGGCGATCGCACAGGTGATTAAATCTCTCGCCTAGAAAGGATTCAACATATTGACATGCTATAAACACTCGCTCGGTAATAAAGTACCATGTATTTAGTTTATAATTTAGTAACATTATTACAAAGACAATTAATTTATGATTTACTAGCTGTGCCCCGCGGTTTCACCTGCATAAGTTTCGATTCCGTAAGAATATCGGAATAAAAAGTATCCTATACGTTAATCCTGTTTATAAACCATCTGTGTGCTAAATTTTATCCAAATGCATCTAGTAGTTTTTGCGTGAAAGAGTAACAAACATCCATCAATCTATCCATCCATACAAACTTTAACGTTTATGATATTAGATAGTGATTTAAATAAAAAAGCATGTCGTTTTGTCACTAGAAAATAAAGAATACAAAAAGCAGTAGTTCTCTTAGCTTTTTCTGCTTTAATTTTCAACTACTTTGCTTGTTTCACGCTGCGCTGTGGAATAGATGGACAAGAGATATAAGGTGCTTACTATTTAATAACTAGACTGCTGAGAAGACTTAGACTGCATTTTACTTTGCTTTTCTTGCCAACACTGATTTTCTTACCGTGTTTGTTTACTAATTATGACACATAACAAAAAACACACTGTAGTTTTTATTTTGAGTAGAATTTAGAAATAGCAAGCATTTTGTAGATGATCTATTTTCTAATTAGAAAGCGTTAGACAACCAGTCTTACTAAGGGTTACCCAGGGATGTGTAGGTCAGATACGCAGTCACTCCATGTAAATACTCGCATTCAACTGCATCCGGTTAGACAAGAAGCTGACGCGAACGGTGGGAGAAGGTTAGGCAGATGATGACTTAAACAAAACTGGCGAAATGTGGATGAACTATAAGTACACCTCTGCCTAAGCCTTCGAGTTATACTGGCGTGATGTTATGTTTGTAGATGATTTAAGTTCCAGTTAAAAAGTGTTCTGGGAAGGTAACACCCCCAACCCCCAACCCCCAACTTCCCCCCAACTTCCCCCCAACTTCCCCCCAACTTGTTATTTTTTATTTTGTGTGTTTATGTTCTTTTTTATGCGTCATATTTGCCGCAATTAAATGCATTTTCTTTTTTTAACAGGTTTTTTGTGACAGTTGTTTTGCGCTAGGAAAAGAGAGAAAAAAATGTTTCAAATAACATTGTGAAACTTGTTAGAATGTAATAAGTAATAGAACTATGAAAAAGTAAAAAGAAAAGTTGAGTGACAACCCTGCTCAAAGTTTGCTGTATTTTAAAAAATTGGTTTTAAATAATTTATTGGTTTTAATAAATTCATAGTGACATTGTTCGTGGTAATAATTTGAAAAGTGAAAAGTTTATTTTCTACATAAAAGTTTAATGGCTTCAATGTATTTTGGGTTTTACCCTCAGTTTCAGTAAGTTTGGTCAATATTACGTTATAAAGTTGCATGTTAGTGGATGATTGGCTGATCATAATATAACGTAGCGGGATCGTCCGAAAGGGTTACCGCTGCCCTGGTACATAAAAGGCTAAGGAAGGAACACGGGTGGGTTTTAGTCAGTAAGAGTCTGACACTCCCTTCTGCTCCACCCATTGCGGGAGGGGTCATTTGATGATTTCCCATCATCAAAAAAAAAAAAAAAAAAAAAAAAAAAAAAAAAAAAAAAAAAAAAAAAAAAAAAATAACCCCCACGGGTTATATTGGGATAAAAGGTACTAAATCCATGGTAACAGGTTGCTCGTCGATGTCCCTGCCACCCTGTACCTTATTGCTGATGTTCTTCGTTAAGGTAAGGTCAGGTGCGTAGTACAGTCGCCAGCACAACAAGCTACTACAATCTATCAAATATCTTTAATAGATTTTCAACTTTATCACTAAAGCATTAGGTTCAAGGTTGATTGGGAAGATTTGACAGTTTCGGGTAGGTAGATGTGTTGGCATCTGTTCCCTACTCGCAACCAGCATGCGTGTATAAACGTAATCAAAGCAAAAGAGGTAAGGGTGTGTGTGCGTATGTATGGGTGTGTGTGTGTGTGTGTGTGTGGTGTAGCAGGTAGCGTTCTGTAGTTTCTGTCTACCCCCATAGACAGAAGGCGTGAGTTTATGTATTCATTTCAAGAAAGTGTTATTCAAAATAATTTCAAACACCATTTAGCTTTCAATTTAGTGTGAAGTGTTTCATTAGACTACATTTTGCAGTGAACTAAGAGCTCGCTGTAATTAATAATATTATCAAAGGTCGTTCTCAACTAGTTTGTATTTCCAAGCTACATTCGCCGAGAGACCTTTCTTGTTTACTATATGACAGTTAATTTCCCAAGTTTTTAATAATATTTACTTGTATTTTTTTAAAGTCGTTAAAATATAATCAACATTCGTACATTTAGGAGTAGTAGGAGAAGTACTTACGTTTATAATTTACTAGCTGCGAACCGCGGTTTCACCCGCATAAGTTTCGATCCCGTAGGAATATCGGGATAAAAAGTATCATATGTGTTATACTGATAATAAGCTATATTACTGTAAAGTTTCATCAAAATCCATTCAGCAGTTTTTGCGTGAAAGAGTAACAAACATCCATCCATCCATCCATACATACAAACTTTCATGTTTATAATATTAGTAGGATAATAATAATATAGTAGGATAGTAGGATTTAATTTTCTGGCTAAGTAATAACAGCCGCACGGGTCGATCGATCAGGTTAAGCTACGCTTCCCGCGGTTGGTCCGTGGATGCGTGACCATCTTTACATGCCAATACCCCTCCGTGCCTCGGAAAGTACGTTAAGCCGTTGGTCCCGGCTGTCATTCGTGTATCTTTGGCAGTCGTTACGGGTCGTCCCCGAAGCCCGAACATCTGACAACCGTATCGTATTATCCAGTAACTGGGCTGTGAAGTTCAGATAGGCAGTCGCTCCATGTACAATACTAGTATTCAGCTGCATCCGGTTAGACTGGAAGCCGACCCCAACATAGTTGGGAAAAGGCTAGGCAGATGATGATGATAATTAGCTAATAGGCCAATATTTATTCACTACACGAGAAAATATACAAACTAAATATACACTACGACACAAAAATAGGCTAAACCTACTCGTACCTCGTGGCTCTAAGCTGATAATACACTTGTAGCGGTATCTACAACTCCATATGCGAACAACGCGTCATACTGACGTCACGCAAATCCTGCATCTCGCAAGCAGAGTTTACCGCGCAATTAGCATAGATACAATTTCCCGACATCAATCGTGGGGCAATTGCCCGCCAGACAAAACACCCGTCTGGTCGGAGGATCCTCCCTTTTCTATGGAGGATGAGTGAACTTTACAGCCTGTTCCTCATACCTCTATACACTCAACAAACACTTTAGTAATGTCAGTTAAAATGTATAATCAATTACCAAAAGCAATAAAAAATGAACAAAAATTTAATATATTTATAAATAAACTAAAAATACCTAATCCATAAATGCTATTATAATATTAATGAATATGTCGGCGTCACATTGTAAACAGCACGTGTATCGGGCACGCGCTGCGTCATTCCCGCACGTTCTCGCTGCGGCGGAGTTGGAGCGCGCTACGACATTGCCCCACCTCCATCCCATACTAGCGTATAAAACGGTCTGCACAGCGGCAAAATGGCATTCCCTCTCCCAGCGACGCCCTAAGCCGAGGTTCGTACCCCACAGGGGGTGCCCTTAGCGTGCAGTCGCCTAGTTTTAATTAGTTTTAGCCCTGGCTGGAGGCTTTAAGTTTTCTTAAGGCAACCACAGGATAGTCCGGTTAGGTAGTCACGACCTCTCAAGCTCAACTACGAGATGCCATTTATAAAAAAAATGAAGCTAAATGGCATTCTGTCTTCCGGCGTTGCCCGGTGCGCAGGTTGTATTACTCTTAATTATTATTACTCTGCCACCCTGTACATTATTACTCTTTTATCTGAACTAAGGTGTTACTGTGTTACTGGGTGTCATGGTTATTATTGTATGGTATTGATTTAATTATCTCCGGTGCGTCTCATAACGTATAAACTGATTTGGTCTAATTTCATTTTATTATCGTTCATAAGATATAATCAACGTGAGATATACCAACTGTTGATATAATTTCTTTACATATAACATTTATTTCTTCTAAAACTTAATTAGTATAACGTTGTTTGATATAACGTTTATGTAATCGAAAATCATTTGGTCTAACGTTAAATATGTATATTGTTTATTTAATCGAAAATCATTAGGTCTAACTTTTAATATATATAAAAAACGTCATTATGGTTAACACCCTGACTCAGAGTACCCCGACTCGGATAGGTTAGGTTAGAAGGCTAAGGCGGGACCTCCGCTCCGCTTCGCTCCCGCCTTAGCCTTCGTGGTTATTTTTTTTTAAACCACCCAGAAATAGGAGCCCCGCCAAGCGGGGCTCCGTCGACCTATCTTCATCATATTAGACGAAATAAGTTTTATATCTTTTGAGTGGTATGTCAAACGATTTTATATTTAATGTATGTTATGTCAAACGATGTTATATTTAATGTATGTTATGCTTATAAAAATTAGTTATTTTAAAATTATATCAATCGTTCATTATATTAACTAATCGCTTTATTAAATAAAATTATATATTGTCGTTGTTTTATGTATTGTTGTTATATATTGTTAATATTAGAGATTTTGTTGTTATATCATCTATTACTTACCCAATTATCTCATAAGACGCTTTTCATACAAAGAAGCTGATTAAGTGGTTACCTGTAAAATTAATTAATTAAATAAGATAAAATAAATTCTAATTTCATAACGTTAAAAACCATTTTATTTTTACAATATGTCTGATCCTGTGCCGTCATCAGAAGTGGGATCAGACCTACTCCCAACTTTATCTGGAACTGCCGGCAATTTGATACAGGAATAAATTTCATTTTTGTCGGCTAATATGGAATCAATTTTTCAGAAAATAACAGATAGTATGACACCTCGCCACATGACACCCAGTATGCAGTCGATGCTGGTTCCTTTCGATCCTGATGCACCTGAATCCGACATTATCAACTGGTGTGCGTTAAGTGAGATCGTAAATGAGAGTAAAAAGCAAGCTAGAAGGTGTAGACCTTATTTTAGCCCTCACTCACTCCCTAAAGGGCCGCGCCGCCATGTGTCTTACAAAAATCTAGCCAGATAATATTTCATGGGTTGCTATTAAGGAAATGCTGGTCTCCAATTTTCCAAACCCATGCCAATGCAGGATCATTTTGATTTAATTATCAAATTTCAAATTGATAATAAAGAAACCCCAGCTGAGGCAGGAGCGCAATTGTGGCAACTTATTGAAAAGGTTCCTGATGCGAATTTACCGGAAAATGTAGTGACCGGTTTTTCCAGATCTATCCTGTCGCAGTGCGATGACAAAATTCCTCGTGAACTCAATTCTGTCGTTATAAACGATAAGAATCAACTGTTCCGCACGCTGTGCAGCTTCTCATTAAAGAGAAGAAATGAAGAGGCGGGCATGTCCGAAACAGACACGAAAAAGCCTCGTCCTTCAATACCATTTCGGGGAAACTGCCATTTCTGCGGGAATGACGCAGCGCGTGGCCCGACGCACATGCTGTTTACAATGAGACGCCGACAAATATTTTAATGATAAATAAAATTAATAATTAAAAATGAATACTAAAAATAAAAAATAAAACCAAAGTCGAAAGGGTCCACAATTATCTAAAATTATGTATATTTTTTAATGTACCTACCTACCACCTAAGTTCACATTGTGGAATGCAAATAAATGTATTGAGTATTGAGACTTATTACAATAGCGGTAATAGCGTCGACCACCTTATAAAAAGGCTAGATGAATGAGTTTTTTTTTTAACATCTTAAACCACTTAATCCCTACTTATCGCAAAAACAAACGAAAGTGCTCTAAAATTCTGGCCCATAGCAAAAACATGCTAAAACAAATGATATCGCCTCGCAGCGATGTAGATGTCTGGTTTAGAGGCGACCATTAATCAGGAGCTCTTGTTTCTGTCAGGACGAACAGAGCTCACAGCTCTCAGGTCACTATTAATAAAATGCTCTCATTTCTGAGATCGATCTTGGGTTTTATCTTGAGGCACTGGCTTCTTAAACCTCTCAGCAGTTTTATTTCTCCTGTATTATAACTGCACTTACTTGCTGATTTCCTCATTGTGGAGTGTCACGTATAAATGTTAAGGGACGTAACTCGCTACATATCTAGGCAGTGGTGGAGGGCGGGCGTTTTGGGAGACTGTCGTATGTCATTTTGACGTTCAAAAAGTGCTGATTCCCTGCCTAATTTGAACAAATGATTTTTGATTTTATCTATTGCAAATGTTTTTCGACCGATGACCAGTACCGACAGGTAGACGTGTTCTTGAGTGGAGACCGCGAATAGGCAAACGTATGGCGGGACACCCTTAGGCTAGGTGGAGCGACGATCTTCGCAGGATAGCTGGTAGCAGCTGGATGAGAGTGGTTGAAAATCGAGTTGAATGGCGTGCAATAGAAGAGGCCTATATCCAGCAGTGGACTGCTGGCTGATGATGATGATGATGATGAAATGTTAATCAGCTTTTTGACCAATCATACATATAAGATTGCAAGTACATTCAAGAAACTTAATTGTTGAGCAGAATGGCACACTATGTCAGTTATTATTATTTGTCGTGTTATAGCCACTTCTACGTCTGACAAAGAATGACGGCTGTTGTGATTTAAATTTGAATTTACGGACACTTTTGACAAATACAATGTCCCTGACTTTATTATATGCATACATACGCTGAGCATGAACCTTTATAATTATCCTGGGAATTCAACCCACAAGCGGTGGTTCAACGGCCAATTACTCAGCTCACTGGCTAGGTAATTGGTGCAGACGCCAAATACACCAAAATTAATTGTTTGATTATGTTTATTGTTAAATATAATCAAAATCAAATAATTAATGTTTGTTTATACCAGCCCATTATTGTCCCATTGCAGGGCCAAACCAGCACTGTGGCTCTGTCTCGCATATTTTCCAAGCTGATTATACTGAGCGATAGCCATTTTTCGTAGATGTGACGCATGGTTTTTCCCAAATAGTTTTTTTTTTTGTGTTTTTGTTCTTTTTATGCGTCATGTTTACCGTAAATAAACGATTTTTCTTTCGTTCATTCTTCTCTCGAGTATCATGACGCTTGATCTGGATGTAGGCTGCTATCGCGATTTATCGTTACTGCTGCTTCACACAAAACATAACATGACTCCTGTAATCCCCGACGGGTTAGGCAGAGATGCACGAAACTCAAACTCAAACTATTTATTTCAAATAAACCAATTACAGGCACTTTTGAATTGTCAAGGTCGGTCAGTCAAAAAGATGAAGCTAGTTGCACCCACACCTATAGTACCAGCACCTATAGTCCACCCACATTTCGCCAGTTATGTTTAAGTCCCATGTAATAGGGAGCGAGACTATTGCCATCAACTAATGCTACTGGGAAATTCCAGATGGAAAAACACAATAACATTTTGCCCAACCCGGGAATCGAACCCAGGACCTCTTGTTCAGCAGTAGCGCTTGCGACCACTAGACCAACAAGCCAGTGCAATGTAGTACTGCAGCTTCATATATTATGTACAATAGAATTTAAATAAATCGTATTATCAATTAATATAAATACCATGAGAAAATCATAATCAAAAGTCATTTATTCAAATCAACCTGAGCATCAGCACTTTTTGAACGTCAAAATTACATAAGACAGTCCCCCCAAAACGCCTGCCCTTCACCACTTCCTAGTGCTTTCGCTGGGAAGAAGAAGTGGCGCAACAAACTGCCAAGCAGCACAGCTGTCTGTTCAGTTAGAAAATACTTGTATGTATACAGTACTAGGGATTTAAAGTAATTAACATTATAAGACACAGCACATTAAGTTAAATTATTTGCCATATGTCAGCCGACGACGATGTTTTCCGTCACCGTAAGTCAATGATGTAAAAGATCAACTTAGCAATAACCTTTAATAAAAGATTTGGTAGCAGAGTAACTGATGAGTCCTGATGAAACTGTTAAAAACCAAGGACTGACTTTCGCGAAGTTTAATTGATGTTAGTATGTTACGTAACCGAATTATTTTGTAAGTTTTTAGGGTTCCGCACGTCGTAATGAAACAACGGAACCCTTTAGGATCACTCGTTTGTCTTCACCCACCCCACCCTGCCACCTAACCCATAAAAGATGTATGTATTTTAGATAATCTGAAAAAAGGTTGATTAAATTTATCTTAATTTCTAGTATTAAAATTGTGTCATCACATATTTTATTCAAAAGATGTTGATTTTTTCTTACATACATAATAATTTCATAAATGAATTGGCAAGGTACCGTCATAATATTAACCTTTTTAAATAGAATCGAATCTCTTAGGGAACTAAGAGATTCGCGGGGGCGTAGCTGACAGCTATCTTTTTCGTCTGGTCGGAGGATCCTCCCTTTCCTATAGAGTATGAGTGAAATTTACATCCTGTTCCTCATACCACCTATAATTATATTAATCGTACGGAACCCTCTCCGCCCGAGTTCACCTCTCACTTTTCCGTCCGGTTTTAGCTAACGAGCGGCTTGATTGATCGTCTTCTCGTCACAAACTCAATAACACTAACATCATTAGCTTTAGCTTTTTCTTCTGTTACGAGGAAAATGTACTAAGTACGGAAAGTTCGTTATTTTTTGGACAATCTACCTTAATTTAATTTTAGCGGATACCAAGGTTTGGGAAGTTAATTTTGCGATTGTTTTTTTTTTTGGTTTTTGTAATAAAAATAAGCAAACACGAATGGTAGGTAAGTAATGGGTCTGTAGTATTATATTTGCGAGGGAGGCTCAGATTAATTAAGTTTTTTATTTGCAGTGTTTTTGATTATTTGTCTATCTTATAAGAATAATCAGCATATAATGTCCCCACTGCTGGAACACAGGCCTCCTCTCTTTGAAAGGGAATGGTCCGCTATCCACCACGCGGGCCCAGTGCGGGTTGGTATACCCTATAAACCTAGGAGTATATATGTAAGCAGATAGAGAAAACAATCGACCATTTCACCCAAGATTTCAATAACTCTTTTTCATGATGAACCGACATGATTGGTTCATTTTCCTCTTATTTTTAAGTCTGCATTAAAAAGTAGGTAATTCTGTAATATTTTATATACTTGCCGTTTTAGCTTTTTCAGATCTGCTGATTCCCAAGAGTATCACGAACCGTGCTCTGTTTGTCTCATTATCCGAGGGTTGATAGGTTCATTGAGAAATAAAACAGTAGATACTAAATTAAACCACTCTACACAGAAAAAAACAGCCAATCATTTATTCCTTACGATCCCGAAAGTGTAACTACCCTCATTGCAGAGAGCAGAGCCGTAATACATCAGTCTTAGAATAAACCCCGTTGGAAAGGAAGGCCCATTACGAAACTTTTTCATTAAAAAAAGTGTCATAACGCTTGTTCGTAAGTAAGTGGTCCTTAAGAGCTTTAATTTGAAAGGAGGTGATGGATATCATGGATATGCGTACGTGTTTCTAAAAGGAAGAGAGTTCGGAAGAATAGACACTTAGAAGGTATCTTGAAAGTATAAAAACTTGAAGAACTACACTTATTTTTTGCTGTACCCGACAGGGTCCATAATTGAGATCTAATTATTATAAGTTTACCACCTGATAATACTTACATGTGGAATGCAATTAATACAAAAAAACACCACACCAAGTTTTGTTTACACGTCTTGTTTCATAAAAAAAACTCTAGCATTCTTGAAGTTCATACATGAAAAAAGAAACACAGGCATTGGCCGTCCGGCTAATCCGAGGATACCGCACGGTCTCCGCTGAGGCGGCGAGCCTCCTTGCCGGATTGCCGCCATGGGATCTGGAGGCCAAAGTCCTCGCCCACATATGGGAGTGGCGAGAGGAGGCAAAACGCCGGGGCGTTACTCCGTTGCCGCGAGAAATCACGGCACAGCGGACAAAGCTCCAGCGGGATCTCATGGCGGCATGGAGAGTGCGATTGTCGCAACCCAGCGCTGGGCACGCCACAATCGGGCTGATAAATCCCCTCTTTGAGGAGTGGCTAGAGAGGCGCCACGGCGCCCTCACCTTCCGCCTGACGCAGGTCCTCACCGGACAAGGTTGTTTCGGGAGGTTCCTGTTCAGGATAAGGCGGGAGAAAACGCCAGGGTGACAATATTGTGTGGATCGCCCGGAGGACACGGTGGAGCATATGGTGGAGATCTGCCCGGCTTGGGCGGAGCATCGCCGTGTCCTCGTGGCGGCGATCGGCGGCGACGATCTCTCGCGTCCGGCCCTGGTCCAGGCCATGGTACGGAGCGAGAGTGAATGGGAGGCCGTCACCTCCTTCTGCGAAGCAGTAATGCTCGCGAAGGAGGAGGCGGAGCGCGTGAGGGACAGGCAATCTCTGCACCCTCACGCGCCCAGCCGCCGCAGGAGACGCCCTGGACGGGAGTCAACAGCCGACTCCCGGCCACCGTAGGCGCGGGCTTGCGGGCGGCGAGCAATGGGCAGCTAGCGGCCCGAAGGACCAGGCCCGGGTCGACGGCGCGTAGTGTTCCACGCGTGCCTCAAAGAGATGTCAGCACGAACTGACGGGGTCCGCTAGGGCCAATGCCGCCAGGGCCGCGGGTTGTTCGAAAGAGATACCGTGGCCCCTGGCACAGGCAACTGAAGGAACACGGGTGGGTTTTAGTCAGTAAAAGTCTGACACGCCCTTCCGCTCAGCCCAGAGCGGGAGAGGTCATTTGATGATTTCCCACACAAAAAAAAAAAAGGCATACAGAGAGATTCTGATGCACGTGTTTCTGTGACAAATCAACCTAATTTTCTTTTTTTCTTCCATGCATGAATTAACGTCTGATAATAAAGAGAAAGAAAAAACAAAATAGATTTATAATTACGAGCGGAAAACAGAAATAGGCGACAGCTGCACGTCGTGACTGTGACAAGAAGGCTTGCACTCAGCGTGATGTTGGATATACCTGCATTACTGCAATGGCATTTTTGTGCAATACAAAGAAGAAAGTGTGAAACGTACGTACGCATGTGTACGTACGTGAGGGTGTGTGTGTGTGTACGTGGTTGTGGGGGTGTGTGTACGTGTGTGTGTGTAACTACGTTGTAAGTGTATTGTCTTTTTTTATTTGTAAAGTGCGTTTTGTTTGTGCAGAATAAACAATTTTTCTTTCGTTCCTTTGAAACAGGCTGTGTCGAAAAACCACACACAACAACGAATTTATCCACAAATATCACTTCTTTCTCAGAAAAATAAACCCCGAACTACCGAAAACTGCCCAAAAGTCTTTCACCAGCTAATTCTTTAACGAACCGAAATATATCCGACACTAGAAGTATCGGGCTCACTTCCTCCGTATTTCCTATCTATACTAATAATAAAACGGGCGAGTTTTTTTTTGGTTTGAATGTTTGTTTGAACGCGCTAATCTCTGGAACTACCAGTCGGGTTTGATTGCATTTGATAGCCCAATTCTTGAGCTAGGTTACAGGCTATTTAACATTACGCTACGACCCGCAGAAGACGAGAAAAAAAAAGTTAGAAAAAACGCTAAGCAAAGACAAAGTAAGACCGCGGGCTTGCGATGCGACGTGACGGGGGGACAAAGCCGCGAGTAAAAGTTAGTTAGAAATAAAAATAAACGTCACATGTAGTTATGGATTCTGTGCAAATACGTCTGTTTGCTCACTCTGCACAGATCCTAGAGATATATCAGTACTCTTGTTTGAACTGCCCGTGAGTGTTTGTTTTAATCCAGCTTGAGACGCTTCTCTGTGATCTGGGATTTGTCGTCTAGGCAATCCGTAGGGAGTTGTAGGAGTCTGAAGTTAAAATGAAGTAACTTTTAAGCATTTATTTATTTACTTATAATTAATTACAACGGCTTGCGCCAATGACAGTAATTAACAGGTAAAACTAAACATAACACTAAAATTTAACATATTACATAATTGACATCATTAAAAAACAAATAACAAGTCAGAGATCAAACATACTGAACAATAACTTTAAGAAGAGAAAACAAAATAAAATCGAATAAAGTGATAAGAAGATACAACTTATTTACCTACAAACATAGCTTTCACAGAACATGAGACAATTTGACATGATCACCCTGAGTGTGTCATTAAAGATGTCACATTCCGGGGCTGTCTCCATTAAGGAGTTTATAGCACCATGCATGCGACACAGCGGGGATTGCGCACGCGACACAGTGCGGCAATGGGATCTGGCGAACAGTCTGTGTCGTCGAGTAGGCCTATGACGCAGGTAGTTGTCGGGTATATAAAGTGTATACAAAGTATTGTGGAGATCGGGGAATCTACCATGCTCCTCAAGATTTTAATGGCTATTAGAATCTGATCTCTGGCTCTACGCACTGAAAGGGAATTATATCCTAACATTCCCAGCAGGAAATGAGTAAGATATATAAATGAATAATATCCGTAAATCTTTTTATATAAAAAACGCAGGAAGGCTTTCTGAACCTTTTCAATCAATAATTCATATGTGGATTCGTGGGGATTCCAGACGGCTGCAGCAAATTCTAACTTACTTCTAACTAGACAGTTAAATAATAATTTGATTAAAATAGGATTATTGAAATCACGGGCATTGCGTAGGACAAAACCTAGGCGTCTGTAAGATTCTGAAGCTAGGGCAGACATGTGTGCGTGGAAAGTCAATCCGCAATCAAATGTCACGCCAAGATCTCTAATGGTTGACACGCGCTTTATGTCAACACCTGCAAAGGTATAGGTGGCATGTGTAGGTTGTAACTTGCGGCTAAAGGTCATGACGTAACATTTACCGGCATTAAACAACATTTATTGTCTATACTCCACTTATGGATTCGGTCGATGTCACTTTGAAGATGTTCGCGACTTACATCCTTATTAATTACTTGAACTAATTTTAAATCGTTGCATTTGGCATACTTTACTACTTTAATGAGATCGTTAACCATAATGAGAAAGAGAAGGGGGCCTAAAACTGAACCCTGGCTTACACCTGAACGCGTATGATATGACTTCGAAATAAAGGATCCATGGCTAACATACTGTTTTCTATTTGAAAGGTAATCCGAAAAAAAATTTAGAAGTTTTGGGGTAAAACCCATGCTGTATAATTAATTTAATAGAATATCGTTATCCACTGTATCTAAAGCCTTTTTAAAATCTAAATATAGCACATCTGCTTGTTGACCTTTATCCATGTTATGAGATATATAGTCAACGAGGGATAACAAGTTAGTCTCTACTGATCCACCCGGTCGGAAGCCATACTGCTGCTCACAAAGCCGCGTTTTTACCTGCGCGTATATTTCTTTGTGAGCGATATTCTCAAAAAGTTTTGCAGCGCATGATAGTACTGCGATAGGACGATACTCTTCAACCAAGGTCTTATTGCTTGTTTTAGGCATCGGAGTGACTTTCGATATCTTCCACTGTTCAGGGTATATGCCGGTTTTTAAAGCCAAGTTAAAAATATAGGAAAGTACAGGAGCAACAATCCCCTTGCATCCTTTTAAGATGTAAGATGGGACTTTATCTGGACCCACAGAATTAAGTGGTTTTAACTTATTTATTCCTGATTCTACACCATAGGGTAAAAAAGCTTATGTTGATATGTCCATCGCATGACAAGGGAGTACTAGATATATTGTTGAAATCTAATATGGGATTATTGGGTAGAAACACACTAGCAAAATAATTTGCAAAGGCATCTGCGGCTTCACTATTGGGAAAACTATAGCCTTTATAGGTCACAGTGGGCTCAAAGCCACCTTTAGTTCGAAGGCTACTATTATGATCCCAAATTTTGTTTGGATTTTTCTTAATGCCATTTTCAACAGCTGCTATGTAGGCATTGTATGCTGATTCAATGCGTCTCTTGAGTTCTAACCGCAGTGTGGAAAATGTCTTGTAGACATTCTGATTATTATATCGTTTCCATTCTTTGTGGAGTTTAATTTTGCGATTTACATCTTTAATTATATCCTGTGAAAACCAGACAGAATAGCGTTTCCTGTTTGAAGCTTGTCTGCTTCTTTTAGGTACGCAAAGATCAAAAACATTATACAAAACTTTATAAAATTGAGTAGTCGCAGATTGCACATCTGAGGCATTAAATACACAACCCCAATCGGCTGTAGACATCATCTCATATAAAAGAGAAAAGTTAGCTTTGTTAAAATTCCAATCAGAGGCTGAGTCAAAGTAACTAGGCTTAATATTTTCGTTACAAGTATTTGATAAAATGTTAAGAGCAATATCAAGCTCAATTAAGAAAAAAATATTGCTCAAGCAATATTAAGAAGCAATGATGCCTTTGTACAGACGCCATTACATCAAGCAACCCGAAACTGTCTGTACAAAATATATTCAAAACCTTAGTTTGCGAATGGTAATTAAAAATTACCTCATGAACCCTGGATCTGTAAGTTATTTTGTAATATTATAATTTATGTATAGGATAAATTCTACATATTTCATTGTACATTTTGATGATCAAAAGCGCCGTTTATGTGCCTATTTGAAATAAATGCTTTTACTTTGACTTTAGTAATATAATCTTTTGAATTAATTTTCCAGTAGAAGTATTCTTGCAAAATACTTAATTAATTTCGCCATATGCTTATTTCAAAGACATTTTAAATTAAACCACCTCTATTACGGCTAGGTACTGGTAAACACAGCTTGTCTACTGAACAGGTAGGTAATTTAGTTTAAAGGTATCTGATTCCTTGCTAAACAAGAAGTAATCGGATCTACCTAAAGTAATCAGATCCACCTAGTTCATTAAAGTCTTCATAAATAATAAACCTCGGGAGAATAGCAGCCTATGAAGTTTTATGAAAATAATGTTCCCGTTTTGGTTGGTAAATCCACGAACAAGTGGTGCTAAATTGATCTAGGATGGTGATGCGATTCTGACTAAATATTATTTGTGTCACCGTACTGTGACAAATTATATGAAATCTTCGGCCCAAGTCATAAGAGACAGCGAGCGTTAAACGATAAAGGGATATCTTTGCTGTAACCATGAATTCAGCACAACATGATTCTAGATCCGCTGGCATAGAATTTTTCGTCGGTTATCAAATAAAAATATGCGCGTCGATGTCCATGCCACCATCTAAATTTCGGAATCGGAATCAGCATTATTACATGCAACCCATAATATGCTTATAAAGATTATTATTTGAAGCACTCAAACAAATTCTCTTGTGTAGCATGGAAACAATGGCTCTTTCTACTCTGAGTATATACGTTTTCTATAAAATATTGACTTTTGGCCCGCTGCTTTGAGCGCGTGGATATCGGAAATTATCACACGGGAACGTATTACAGGGATAAAATGTATCATATGATTAAGAAAAAAAACTCTTTTTTTTTGCTAATACTTTTATTCCGCACAACTATACTATTTCACAATCAAACAACTGGCTCTGCAATACATTTTACCATTTAAAATTACTTTCGCCCCACCCAGAAATAACGGTGTTATCATTACCGTTATTTCTATGTATTGCCAATGTAAAATACAGTTAAAAGTTTGTTACCATATTAATAATTTATACTTTGACAGTGTTGCCACAGTGGATATTATAATTTGGTATTAAAATAATACAAAGTCAAATTAAATCAAACAAATCCCGACACTTTGTCGTAATCTAGGTCATAGTATACTTGTGTGTCTTTCGAAATCCGTTCAGCCGGTAAAGTTTGTTTACAGGCAGACGAAGAGGTACTTTCATAATTATAATATTAGTAGGTTGGAACTTTTTGAAGGTTGGGTATTTTAACAAATCTTGAATCAAAAATTGCCTGTAGACTAAAATACACTACCAAATATTTATCATCTAAGAGCTCATAACTTGGACACCATGATTGCGTGATGTCGACCACAGAATAACACCATGATTGACGATGTAACACCGCTTTATGTGTTAGCTGTGGTTTTAAAAACGCACCACAAAATGTAATATCCTTTGTGATTACGTAATAAGGTACGGTGATGTTTTTGTGATTATTCTTGTACTGATTTTTAACTTTGTGAGAGTGATGCTGATAATTAGAGCGGTTTAAGGTGACTTTGATACAATATATTTTTGAGTATGTTAAGCGCTTTGGCTTTCGAGTATGGGCAATGACTTTCCTGTACATATTTGGTGTACAACAAATTATCACTGAGGATGTTATAAAATATTAGCTAGAACCATTTTTTGAACAACATTAAATTAACAGCATATTACTGCCCTACTGCAGGGCAAACGCTTTTTCTCATACAGAGAAGGCACGAGCATTGATCACCACACTTGCTCGAAACGGGTTGGGGATTTCAGAGGAAAACTGGACTTATAGTTAATACTATAAGTCCAGTTTTCCTCACGATGTTTACCTTCACCGATGTCAGTAATATCCATGATAAATTCAGAAAGTACATTGTATTGAAAAGTCTTATTTACATAATATAAATCGAGAACCTCTGATGGCATCGTAATAAAATGGTTGGTGTAATGGTTGGATAAGTATTGATTTTTAAGAGTAAATTCTAGTGTCTCTCTTAAAAAAAGAAGCTCTATGAATTTGCTAATAGTACACAGTATTTTGACCTAAGGAGCCTTCCTTTCGCCCTCCCCCCGGCTGGAAGGAGGGCCTTCCAAATGAATAAAATTGAAAACAGACCCTTAGGATATGCATGATCAGCCTATAATGGTCCCATTGCTTGGATATAGGCCTCGTCTACGTGAGAGGGAGTGGGCTGTAATCTACTTGGTAGATCGTCACATGTCTTCGAATTTCTGGATCTAGGACATGCCGGTTTCCTCACGATGTTTTCTTTCACCGTTTTGAGAGCTGCGGTAGTGAAATTAATAATAATAATAAATAACTTTATTTCCAATTTTACAATTTACATAAGTCAATAGGTTAATTCTTTTTTTAAATTGCATCAATCACTGACTACTACACTAGCACCCAAGTTAAGATTAAACTTGTGTTATGGGTGCCAGGGCTCTTTCTGTTAATACATTTCCCAATTTATACAAAACCACAACTCGTAAGTCGGAACCGTTACCTCTGGGTGCTCTAATAGAAATTAACGAACGCGATATTGATTAAGAGTGAATTCTTCCGTCTCTCTTAGAAATAGAGCTATAAACTTGATCTAAAAGGAAGGCTAAGGAAAGGCCTCTGGGCCACGACAGCTCTAGAACCTGGTACACAAATATACACACACAAATATACATGTCGGAGTCATTCATTTGACTATTCGGAACGCTAGCGCCATCTGGTGGCGCTAGACAGAGTCTAGCTTGAGTTTGTGGGAGTGGAGGGGAGGTACCTACAGTGTGTGATTGGCTAGTGTGACTAACTTGTTCGTAAATTATGAACTGATTTGAAGTGCAAACCGTTTTTCTATTGCGCTACAACCAACACTACCCATAGTACGCCCACAGTTATTAAAATATGCCTTATGATAACGAGAGACAGACATACCTTCTCCGTCATACAAATAAATGTTATGTGATGGTATAGTGCCATGTATTGAGTACCTGTTAGATGTAATATACAACATGACATTACAGTAGTTGCAATTCAAAAACGTACTAAAACTCTTTCTCTCTCTCTCTTCCACAGGTGATATCAGCATTATCCGTCTTCTTCATCTGCATATCAGTGCTTTCCTTCTGCCTAAAAACACATCCTGACCTTCGGGTCTTCAGCCACGGTACCGTGGTGAGGGACAACGGGTCGGAGTCCTTGGAGATGCTGTGGCATGACAATGGAAAGCCTCATGCAGCCTTCTTTTATATTGAGCTGGTGTGCAATGTGTGGTTCACTATTGAACTGGTCGTCAGATTCTTGGTGAGTAGTTGAGTTTAAGTTTATAATTGGTAGATTTATTAGTAGTTAAGTTAATGCAAAATGTGTTGTACATAATGTAAATACTATAATTATTTCCGTCAACCTGCAACATTTATATATTTAGTCTTAAAGGCACTTAGACTGGGTAAGCATGCCTTGTGGTAAGGATGGCTACGTAGCTGAATGACCAGGATTCACCGGATTTATTGTGACTCGTAAAGGCTCTTTTAATGCATCCTGACGGCATGACAGCCAAAAATAGATTCTACAGTGAATAAAATTATGGGCCCCAAGGCTACAGACTGTAGTCTACGTAGGATGTTGTTACCCATTCTTTTGTCAAGGAAAATGGTATTGAAATATTTAAATTAGGTAAGAAATTGAGTGCGATCTATCATTAAAATCACCGGTAATACATGAGTACCTAGATAGGGGCTTGTGGCTAAGCAATAACAGCCGCCGTTGACAGCCGGGTTGATCGATCAGGTTAAGCTACGCTTGTCGCGGTTGGTCCGTAGATGCGTGACCATCTTTACATACCAAAACCCCTGCGTCTCAGAAAGCACGTTAAGCCGTTGGTCCCGGCTGTCATTCACAACCAGTCTTACCAAGGGAAATCGTATTATCCAGTAACTGGGTTGTGGAGGTCAGATAGGCAGTCGCTCCATGTAAAGTACTGGTATTCAGTTACATCCGGTTAGACTGGAAGCTGAACCCAACATAATATGTAGGAAAAGGCTAGGCAGATGAAGACATAAGTACCTAAATAGAATCCTTTTTCGTAATGATCATACTACAGTGAAAAAACCTAACATTATTTTCAAACCTACACAATTATAACAACAAATTATTACATAACCCATATTCACAGCATTCTGAATTAATAATCATGTTAGATAGGTACACGTTTTGCTAACAAAAGTGCCTGTCAGTTGTGAATGACAAGCTGAGCGCACTGTTATGTCTGATATACCCAATAATAGTTACTGAAAACACAGCGGGGTTTATTGTTGTGACGTCGACGCGAGCTACTCTGATGGGGATTTATTTATTTAAACTTTTCGCACAAAAAGGTACAAAGGCGGACTTCATGCCTTAGGCATTCACTACCAGTCAACCAAGGGTGGTAAAGAGATAAGATGGCAGGTGCATTGGCTTAGAGGAACTACAATATACACAAATACATAAATAGGTTATACACCGTAAAATTTTGATCGTTTTAATCCTTAAAAGGGGTCATTGTACTCATCATTATGAACAACTGTTACTACGGGACCAACCCGTGAAAAAAAAAATGTTGATCCATAGATTTATGTTCGCATAACTCGACATAATGTGTGGATTAACTGTTTTTTTTTTTCACAAGGCAGATGGTGTATTCTTATGTTTATGGTTTATGGGCAACGCCCGGCCCGCGGGTTGGATGCGACCCGATTCGGCTTTTGATCCGGCCCGCAAAATATTTTCAAATCGCGCGTGAAAAAAGGATTTTAATTCGCAGTTCACGCCAACATGAAAAAACCTAGCATTCTGACAGGTAGATTTAAACCTAACACGAAAAAATATATTTATGAAACATGATACCTTCATGACAGATGTTGTCCACTGCTTGTTTTGCTTACCTTTTTCATATAAGGTGGCGGTGTCTACAAGCGTTGTATAACAAAATGTTTTAAGTCACAATTTTATCGGAACTCACTCGTCTATTATTATCTACCTCATAAGCACATATAGCTCGTGACTGCATTAGTGATCTATGGTTTGGCTCGCAACTTTCCAAATGTTGCCCATCCCTGGTTTAGTTATAAGGTGTCCCCTTAACAATGCAAGAAAATGGAACAGATAAGCTAGATTGTAAATTGTTATTGCAATTCTGTATTTTAAACAATCTTGTCCGACTTCGTTCATCGTAGACATCTGGGACAAACATTCTGCTTTGAACCCATTAATAATAATTATTATCTACCTAACCGATTGCAGCCACGGTGGCAAATATCAACAGAGATGAGCCAGGTACGCAGGAGATATTATAGTGCACAAGTGTGTGCGCAAACACAGGTGCACTCTCTGTTCCTTTACTCTCATAGTCCGATGGGACGGCTATCCGACACGACCGGGGAGAGATCAGGCGTAGGACCAACGGCTTTACGTGCTATCGGAGGCACGAGCGCTTCACACCACCAACTTCCAAACTCCGTTATTGAGACATTCCTAATGGAACCCAATAACACTTTGTCCGACCCGGGAATCAAACTCAGGACCCCACGCTCAGTAGTCGCGCTTGCGACCACGAGACCAAAGGGGCAGTTGAACCCATCATGAGTTGAGATAACCAAAGCCCATCAAATGCATCCATTAGTCCTATGATGTTTTCACAAAATAATCGCGACATTCAAGCTCACAACATGCACCCGTACGTTTACAAGCACTCTAACTTGCCAGTGTCGGACACGTAACTCTATTAAATTTTGTATTCGCATAGTGCGTCGGGTTTTAGTACATCATACGTATATTTCACTTGAATCAGTAGATTGAGTACCTAGACATGTCCAATGTAATGAAATTAAATATATAAAGTATTAACAGCTATTTTATCAGAAACTGTTAAAACAATGGAAATTGAGAAAAAACAAAAGACGCGAGGTTAACCACTGACAGAGAAAAGTTCATTGAGAAACACACTTTTATCGCGGGCGTGCGAATCGTTCAGAAACAAAGAGGTAAGGTCTATGTTCATATTCCAATAATGTCGCTAATTCGATTACATATACACCATTAAATTTTGATCGTTTTAATCCTTAAAAGGGGTCATTGTACTCATCATTATGAAAAAAATAATCAGTTGATCCATAGATTTATGTTCGCATAACTCGACATAATGTATGGATCAGCAGATTTTTTTTTCAAGATTTCAAGGTTGGTCCCGTAGTAAAAGTTGTTCATAATGATGAGTACAGTCATTGTACTCATCATTATGAACAACTTTTACTTTAAGGATTAAAACGATTAAAATTCTACGGTGTATACATACAGGCTGATTTTTTAAAGACCAGCCAAATTTAAGGATGTGGTACAGACCATCAAACTGAACAACTTTCTCCATGGGACCAACATCGTAATCGCGAATAAAAATTCAGCCGTCCCATACATTTAGGTCCAGTAGGTATTGAAGTTTTCTATGGGACAGTTGATAAAATTTTCGCGATTACGCTATTTGTCCCATGGAGAAAGTTGTTCAGTTTGATGGTCTGTACCACATCCTTAAATTTGGCTGGTCTTTAAAAAATCAGCCTGTATAGGTCCAGTGTTTTTAGGGTCTCTTCAAATAACAACTAAAGCCTTTTAGAAAAACATAACTGCATACTTATCCATAATAATAGTATAAATGCGAAAGTAACTCCGTCTGTAACCTTTTTAGGCCTAACCATAAAACCGATCGTAAACACTGACAGACAAGTAGTCTGGGATCTGGGGAAAGACATTTTCATTCTAGTTATTCGTATTAAAAAATCCGGTCAAGTGCGAGTCGGACTCGCGCACCGAGGGTTTCGTACACATTTACGGTTTTCGGATATTTTCCTTTACTTGTGCTACATGACATTGCTTCTTGTCAAATTTCATGATTAAGTTTTGGATTCCCTTACGATTGTCAAAATATGCGGCATAAACGGAACATAAAAGCCTGTATCTTTTGATTGCGTTGGCTTAGAAGTTTGAATTTTTTACTGCTTCAAGGAATTACAGTCTTGAGTATTTGATATTAATTTCAAGTTGATAACTCCACGCGTTCTTGAGAAAAAGAGTCTTGACAGACGGACATACAGACGACAATGAAGTGATCTTATAAGGGTTCTGTTTTTTTCTTCTGAGGTACGGAACCCTAAAAATTATGAAATACAAATAAGACGCAGACCAAGTCATGTACAAACGCTAATACCGAATCAGTAGCATTTACCTTGAGGTTAGCTAATAAAAGTATTATCTTTATTCTCATTTCTTTTGTCTTAATTCAGTCATTAAGAAAAAATATTGTGATAGAAAATTACATGCTGGACCTTCTTGGATCGAAGCCAACAATTAATTCGACCAAACGATCATTATTTGTGTTTCAGGAACTTTCTTCTAAACAGTATTTAGCTGTAAGACGTAGAAAAGGAAACGTGAGTTTCTTGTAATGTTTACAGCTTTGGAGAGTTCTATAGAAAGACGGGTTTGTGGCCAATACTTTTAAATGTTTATTCGTTCTGAAAGTTAGTTTTAAACGGAGAATAAAATAGTTGAAAAGCAATTAGCATCATACAACCCTCTAGCGACATCAGTCTGTCTCTTGATTTCTCATGGAAGATATTTTGACTTACTTGTTAGCTGTTAAATATAATACAGTGTTAGTTTATTTTGTAAGTAAACATGAAAATCATTAACTACCGTGACATACTAAATTGAAAGGTCAACCACCTTTGGATAATGTTGAGCTTGGATTGTCCTAAAAACTCTAGTAAAAACAAAACCCTGTCTTTGCTATAGCGGAATCGGATGAAAAATGACCACAACATCATATCATAATAAAACATCACGCCAATAATCCCCAAAGGGAAAGGCAGAGGTGTACGTACCTCTAGTACAACCACATTTTGCTAGTAACGTTTAAGTCCAAATGTAATAGGGGGCGAGACTATTGTCATCAACTGGACACAAATCCAGACTCGTGACTGCTACTGAGAAATTCCTGATGAAAAAACCCAATAACAGGTTCCCCAACCTGGAAATCTAACCTAGGACCTTGTACTCAGCAGTAGAGCTTGCGACCACTAGACCAACGAAGCGATTTTAATCACAACAGTCCTTATTTTTGTGTGTACACAAAAAAAAAGGACGCTTGTGATTAAAATTCACAAAAGAACATAAAATCGTAATACCCTCTTATATTTTATGACATAAATCTTACATCTGACAAAGAAATCCCTAAAACCCAGTTTTAATTACAGTCTTCTCTTTAAAGTTTTTAATTTATCTGGCAGTGTGCCCAATCTGTTAATGCTGCAACTTTTGCCGCCGACTCTACGTACTTAGAACGAATTTATTGTGCATTTCAAGTGGCCGTTGTAAAAGTTTTCTACAAATGAATAGGAACTACAAGAGTTATGCGTCTTTGAGGTAAAGGAAAGGCGTCCTTGCTGTGTTCCGTTTGTGGAATCGAGACATTTTTTATCCGTCTTTGAGGCGACTTTTTGCTTAGAAACGTTTCGTCGAACACGCTGGACGTGTCTATGTTTATCAGTCAGGAACAGCATTATTTCAAGGGCGGGGTTTGACATATTAGCCTGTTTGTCAACTTATAAATTACAGAGGTAATAAAGATGGTAAAAACGTTTAGAACCTGCCGGGTCTATTCTATAAAAATCTCACAGTGAAAACTTATGTGAAGTGAGCTATCATTCCACCTGATGCTAGGGATTGGCACTATTGCCAGCTCACTTCACCTAAGTTGTCACGGTTAAAATTTTACAGAATATATCGGCTGGTGCAGCTACGTGGTGCACAAGAATGAAGAGGCACGTCCACAGCAGTGGGTGAAGCCACGCTGTGGATGATGAGGATGACAAACATAATTAATTATTGTTTATTGTCTTGTTTTGATTGTTATTTCTTGTTTTGATTGTTGTTTTTATTTATTTATGTGTAATTGCATGCTGCACTGGTTAACGTCATCACGTCAACGCCGGCTGCCGCTGAAAACCAGCGCTTGGGCTCTGTCTCGTATAGGGTCTTAGCATTATGCTGAGCGATGGCCGTTTTGCGTGAATATGACGCATGTTTACCCCCAACTTGTTTTTTTGTGTGTTATGTCCTTTTTTCATGCGTCATATTTGCCGCAAATAAATGCATTTTCTTTCTTTCTTTCTTTCTTATGAAACAAAAAAAAATATTCACGAAAACATTACATATATAGGCATCTTCTTGGCACGCTCGTTCCTTCCTAGGCCTCATCCATCGCTTTCCACCAGGCGAGATCGAGGTCAAGAGCGACCCCAATTCACACAAATAAAATAAAATATGTAGCACAAATAAAAATACACCAAAAAATACCTTTTTCCTTCTTCTATTTCTGGAATAATACTCCCATAATTTTATTTAACCTGCCTTCTTAAAGGTCGTTCCAGCGTTTCGACCTTGACTTTAACCTAAAGACGTCAGACGGACGTCTTAGAGCACCCTTCAGAGTACTGAAGGGTGCTTGAACCGAACCGATATTTCCTAACCTCTAATTGCCGACCCAATAAAGTGAGATGTAGGAAAAGGTAGCTGCCCTATTGCAGATTAATAGTGCCTAATTAATAAGGTAATTTTTATTAGAAAGAAATTAAGATAAAAAGCATGCACTCACTCTGCCTTCGTAACTTTTTCGTGTACGAAAAGTTTAATAAATAATAAAGACAATGTATGTTATTATTTGAGGGGAGCAGAGGTGGCCTAGTGGTATAGACCATCACTTATCAGTTGTAGGTCTTAGGTTCGAACCCAGACAGGGGCTTTCCTTTGCGTAAATTATTTCAACACCACTGCTCTCAAAACGGTGAAGGAAAACATCGTGAGGAAACCGGCATGTCCTAGAACCAAAAATTCGAAGACATGTCACATCCACCAACCCGTACTGGGCCCACGTGGTGGATTACGGCCCAGTCCCTCTCTCCGGGAGGAGGTCTGTTTCCCACCAGTGGGAATATTATGGGCTGATTATGATTATGAGGTTATTATTTCGCGAAGTGTTAATTATGATGTTTTTGCCGCTTAAAGTAATAATATCAAGAACATTAGGAACATTGTTTTATGGCTTGTGATCCGGTATCCGTTTAAAAAGTGTGGTGAGTATGACAACAACACATAACATTACACCTGTATTCCTCGAAAGGGTAAGCAGAGAGCCTTAGGTACCACATTTCGCCAGCAACACCACGAGCAAGTATGACAAAGTCTTAGGTATATTAATTTAACCAGTCATTGTAGATACCTATCACAGGAAGGTTCATGTATATCGACAGGACAGTTTAAATATCTCCAAGCTATACGATGCACACGCATCAGCTAATTAGCTGCTAGTGTGTCTAACCAAATAATAATAATAATATAACGACACACATTCACAAAGACAAAAAAAAACATACTCATAAAATGATACTTAAAAAAAAAATCTGCCCCAAAAAATTATTGCGGAAACAAATCAAATTACCAAGAAAAATTATCCTTATTGCACCAAGACGAACAAACAATGCCTTCTGAATTGAACACAGGATGCAATTAAAAATTAATTATAACCAAAGTGGGCTGTAATTGTAGCCGGCTCACGCCACAAAGGCAGGAGCAAGCCTTTTTGTTTTTACTCGTAATTTGTTAAGAACTTTTTGCTAGAAATTAATGATTCTGGTCCAAAAGTTTCCACAGTATATGGAGGTATCGCTTGGAGTTGTGTGTCAGAGTGGACGTTGAAAAATGTCGTGGTATAATAGATAGATAGATAGATAAAACTTTTGTTTAGTGCACCAAAAGACACAAAACAAGCAATAAAAAAAACAACGACGAATCGACGAAAACTGGCAAATACTGGAAACTGACAAGTTAACACGGCTGTCTAATCGGCAAAACTGACGAATCAGTGGAACTAACTAATCAACGAAACTGGCGTGTTTGTGGCGAATTAAATAAACTGACGACTGAGGGAAACTAACCAGTGTTGTTTCAATTGATTAGGCACCAATATTTCAATGGCCGTCCGTAATTGATGTAACGTCGGTTGTTGACACGCGGATTACGATAATTTTATTTAATAAATGTTACATTTTTATGATAGGTACTTCACACATAGATATCCATTTTTTATTTTATTTTATTTAGAATTTATTTCTGTATCTGTCCGTGACATCGCAGCGTGCCCTATCAGAATACCAACGCTGTGACACTTATTTTTAAATGTCGCTCATCATGCTGAGATAGGGGCGGCTATGTTCTCGTACAGGACTTTCCGTTATTATTTTGATTTTACTTTTATTTTATATTTTTAAGAGTGTTTACTTTAGTTTGTGATATTCCTGTGCGAGTCCCATTAAATACTTTTTTCTTTCTTTACACGACGCGAATGAGTAACGCGTTATTAACTAGTTTTTCATCGATGATTCAAGTGTCAACTGATTACTTAGGGCGTGAGTAGCGTCGTGGACAATGCGAATAGGCCCTAGTTCAAAAGCTTTCTGAAACAAAAAGCTGTTTGGGGGCAATTAAGAAAACGTAAGACAGTCTGATCTTCGTTTCAACTTGTCCAAAATACCTCTATTTCCCTAACTGTTTGACAAGTTTTGACATTGAATGTCACTGAGATGAAATTGCGACTAGATAAATTGAACGTTTTTAATTAAGGGAATTGGTCTTCTGATTTCGAAGTTAGAATTTATTAATACTTAAAGATTGATTACCACCTTTTACGTATTTGGAGATCTAAAAGATATAAGAGGAGCTTACTGTGTTGGAAAACTTAAATGATTAGTTGGTTTGTCTGTCTAGCGTTAGAGATGCTGATCACTTTTTAAGCTGTCTTATTATTTTCAAATTATAAATTTATTTTCGATCGCTAGCATAACTTTCAATTCAACAGTTCAAATAATTTGTTGGCTAAGGCCTAACTCTTTTAAAACTAGATTAATTTATTATGGCTAAGACGAATTTAGAGGCACCAACATACATAACTTGTTTTATCAAAACCAGCAGATATTTTTTAATGGATACTCAATACTTTATTGCGTTCCATATGTGTTACATAGATGGCATCGCAAAGTAAAAGATCATAATGGGCCCTGTCGAGGACAGCAAAAATTAGGAGAGAGGAAGAGGGCTAAGGATATTCGCATGGTAACTCTACGTCAGTAAAAAGCCGTAGGCATCCATCATTATGTCAGTACAATTTAAAACCTTAGATAATAAACACATAAACTTGTGGGGTTGTGGCTTAGTAATAACAGCCGCACGGGTTAATCGATCAGGGTAAATCAAAATTAAAAGTAATTTATTCAAATTAGGCTGAGAATCAGCACTTTTCGAACGTCAAAATTACAAAAGACAGTCCACCAAAAACGCCTGCGCTTCACCACTTCCTAGTGCTATCGCTGGGAGAAAGGGCCGCAACAAACTCCCCAGCAGCACAGCTGTCTGGTAAGCTACGCTTGCCACCGTTGGCCCGTGGATGGATGACTATCTTTACATACCAAGACCCCTCGAAAAGTATGTTAAGCTGTTGGTCCCGGCCGTCATTCGTGGATCTTTAACAGTCTTTACGGGTCGTCAGAAGCCCGAACGTCTGACAACAAGCCTTAACGAGGGGTATAGTATTACCCAGTAACTAGGTGTTGGACGTCAGATAGGCAGTCGCTTCATGTACAATACTGGCACTCAGCTGCATCCGGTTAGACTGCAAGTCGACCACGATTTTGTTGGGAGGAGGCCAGGCAGATGATGAGGTACTAAGCACAGAAGGAGGAGGCTTTGAGATCTTCAGCGGAATGCTTTTGGTGCCTTTAGCATGTTCTAGGGGATACAAAGTCAAAATTTTCGGTATCAACAAAAAAAAAATCAAACACTTGTGCATCAACAAAATAACCTCATTCATTCTTCACAATAATATAAACACAATTTTGCCCTTCAGATTTACACAACTTATTCACATTAGAATCCTTTCAGAAGCACATCACCGATTTGTCCGCAGATTGTAATAGTACCTATCTTAGTTGGAGATAGTTCGCAAGCTCAAGTTTGTACAACTTCCGCGGATATCTTGACAACTGTCTGCGAACTGGAACTTAGTCTCGAATGTCCTGTTATCGGTACAAGGTTTTTGGTGGAAAAATTGTGTGGTTAATGGTTTGAATAGATTTGGGAATTGTTTGTGAAACTCAAAGTATTTCTTTCAATTAAACCATTTACAGGCACTTTTGAATGGTCAAAGAGGCGGTCTGTTTGTAAAATATGAAGCTAGTTGTCCATTCCAAAGCGTAGTAGGAAACTATGGAGAAGAACGGGCAAGAAACTCCATGGACACTCGTTTAAATATTATTTTTACAAAAATATTAGTTACAACATTAATATTGAACGATGTAAAAAAGCCATATACGATAAAAACGTCCAGAGTACAGCAAATAGTAATAAAAAAGCAATAAAAAAATAAAATAACTAAAACTAAGCCGGGGCAGCTAAGTGATGACGAGTCCTCCCAACTGACGACACCCGTTCAAGAACATGACGCATGTATCAGCACCATTCAGCTCAACCATGTTGAAGGGAGCTAACTGATCCAACACATGCGCCACCGTTAGCGAGACATTTGTAACTAAGAGATACTATCAGCCGCCAGGGCATATTCAAGTCAATGAAAGACATATTGCCTGGTAAATGGTCGCTCTATTGTCTATAGAACTCACACCTGTGTTATGCAATTATATAGTACAAAGGAGACTGAGTATATACACTGCAAATATAGTCTTACAATCTTCAGCATATTAGAAACCTGTCGGCCGACCATATTATACCTGATGACAAGCAAAGTTGCACGACTTTTGTCGTTGTGCTCCCAAAAGTGAGTGTTTTCTAAATAATTCAATTTTATTTCTACAAATGACAACCCTGGTAAAGTTTGCTGAGATCTCGCCAGACACTCTAGGGACCACAAACGGACCGTAAACAACGTATAACATAGTCGGCGGAGCGGGCGCGCAACATGTATATAACCATTATTTTCTTTTTTTTATAATATTAAATACCCACAATTGTTCATAATGTTCTGAATCCAATGACATTCTAAAAATTAAATTACATTGAAACAATTACTATGTGCGTGTGAACTAAGGGACCAAACTGGTGTTTCGGAAATAAAAGTCGTAGGATTTAGTAGTAGACTTAAAACAATTGTAGAACAAGTCTGGGAATTTGTAAATAAATATATTAAAAGCTAAGGCCCTTAAAGTGCGGTCCCTCAGTCCTTACACACCATCAGCCAGATCTCGGAAAGTATCTGAAAAATTAAGGTATTGTGACTACAGACATTTAGTAAAGAATTAGTAAAGATATTAACTGAAAAACAGACCACAAAAGAATCAAAGATAAAACATATACAACGACTAAACTGTGGTTCCTCAGTCCACACAAGAAAGATAAATATTTTAGTGATTATTACCGAATCAAATAAATAAAATCTTTCTTTTTCTACATAGAGTTTAGTAGGAGACTTAAAACATTTTGTAAAAAAAAAAATGGAAAAAAAATATCTACGCAATCTGAAGATAGCGATTATTATATCTGGACCCTCAATCCTCCACTAACTTATGCGCATGTACTAGCTGCTAGAATAGAGGAATATCAGAAAGTTCAGTGGACTTAAGTTTTAGTAAAAAGTTTCTAATAAATAATAGGTATATAAAATTGTGTATTTCTTACCGCTAAGCTGAAATAAATAAATAGATAAATACCACATGCATAAAAAAAACACTAAATATGAAAATAAGCTAAATTACTTGGTAATAAGCGCTAATATTCAATTAAATTAAAATCGGTAAAATAGAAAAACGGTAACATGGAAATTAAATTAAAATTGATAAAATTTATGACAATGCTGAAGTGATTAAATAAATTCCGCTGTCTTTCAGGAGCGTCTGTTTTTTTAAGCTTTCTAAAGGGAATGACAGAAAGAATAATAAATTGAATTCAATTTATGGACAAGTATTTCATGAACACATTATTGTGGTGACAGACAAATTAATGTGAAAAATTTGTAAAGAGGTTTTAATTACGTATTTCGTGTTCCGTATTTCGTTTTTATGCATTTTCTTTCTTTCTTTCTTTCTATTTGTGATGAACACTGCCAGCGTTTCAGCCCGGAATTACGCACTGGTGGGTGTGGCAGAAGAAAGGGGAGCCTTTCTTCTGCCAAACATCCCGGTTTCATGCGTCCGTCATCCAGGCTACTTTGACGATACCGACAGTCCAACGCACCTAGTATACCTATTTATATTTCAAATCTCCAGGCCTTGTGTGTGAGAAAGAGAAACTTCAAAATCCCCCTCCAAATTGCACTTCATTCTACAACCCGCTTTCTGTGTGACACTTGCTCGAACCCCGTGAATGTTTGCCAAATGTTTGTTGAGATCTCGGGAGCCTCTCTTGGGATCAGCTCGCCTATAATTGAGTGAAGAGGCCTACTAGGAAATTGTACGACTGTTTGTTTGGGTAGATTCGGAGTGAGAGAGCATTGTTGTGGGTTAAGAATCTGATGGGAATTGTGTTTTATTCCGGTTTATTTTTTGAGATTGTAAGATTAGCTTCGGAGTGATTAATGTGGTTTATGTAGTGAATAGCGTTTATTATTGATAACAAGTAAAAGACATATTTGTTTTGGAACTGTCTGCCTAGCTATGAGCACAATCGGACTCCATATTCAGTAGCCACTTGGCTTGATCAGCTGATCATCTCTAACGTCATTAAAGGTTTAATTAATCACCTAGCATTTTATATCGATTTTCCTATTCTTGATGAAGATCTCATGTTTAACCGTACATAAGTACCAGTACCTAAGCGTTTTATTGTAGCACGAATGTTTAGAGATTTGGTCAATCCTGGAAAATGTTATGAGGAAAAATGCAACCAAAACTTCTGTTAATCTGCCTTTCTTATTAGGTTTCTGGCACCAATTATGTCCAATTTTCTCGTGAGAATAGTTGATAGACTTAATGACTGTTTGTTCGGCCTTACAATGGGTTTGACGTATATTTGTTTATGTTGTACGTTTTATCGTGTTTTTATGTTAAATTGAGGATGAAAAACCGTTCAGAAAGTTGATTATTTTGTGTGAAATTCTGTTCAGGGGAAGTGTTTCAGAAATAGGGCAGCGGTAAAACGTCAATTTTAATTTGCGTTTTGGATCATCGTAACACACTTTGTCTTAATTTCTCATAATAAACAAAGATTACCATATTTTATTCCCATTAGCTGCCGTTCGCAAGGGCATAAAAATATCTGACGAGATTTTATTGCGCACTGGATTTTCAACTCTCGGTGTTAAGCCGAGCGCAGGAGAATGTCAAAAAAACACACTGTTGGATTTTAAACTCTCGACGTTAAGCAGTGCGAGAAAACATCACCGCAGGAAAAACGCGCTCTTGCGAACCTGGCCTTATAATTTGATTTTTAGAATGATCTAACAGTTTTGTACCTGCCTGTAAACCTATATCAAAAAGGCTTACATATTTACTCATTTAAGCTACATTACCACTTCAAACACAATTTTGTCATGTAAGTTTCAACAGAATCTGACTAACTTGAAGTAACTAACTTGAGAACTTAACATGTCGCTTGAACTGCTCATAACTTAGTTGTATCAAGTCAAACATTGGTTACGTCAGAATTCACTTAGTTCTGATTAAGAAATTGTCTTCATCACTTTGGTTGTCTTATATTGCTTTGAGTTACAAAGCAGAATTATTTATCTTACATACCTATTACGTTAAAAGGCGATAAAATCCGTTCGCCAATTTTTGCGTGATTCAGTGACATCCAATCATACAAACTTTTACATTTATGATATTATTACAGCGGGTACCATGGCTAATAGAAGCTATTCAGCTTTGTAGAGCGACGCAACCAGAAGTAAATCTCTTTCTAAGGCACATTTTATTTTGTCTAATAAAATAACACTCAACAAACGATTAATTGAATGTACGCTCAAAGTAAGTCTCGCATTTTATATTCGAGAGGAAATGCCTCGCAGCTGTGGAGCCGGTGGGAATGTTCGATGAAGCGATCGCTTAGGAATTTTACTTTTGAAAAATTCAGTTTTCATCCCGTAAACAAAGTCACAAATGTGCGAAGTAAACATCGCGGAAATTGGAACAAATCCGTAAAGTCAGAAACGAAAATTGACTTTTATTTATATCTAGCTTCTGCTCGCGACTTCGTCCGCATAAAATTTCTTATTCCCCCGACTCACCGCGTCGCATTGCATCGCCTGCCCGCACTATTACTTCGTCTTTGCTTAGCGTTCTTTATGACTTGTTTTCTTTTTGCTCGCCTCCTAAGGGTACTAACGTTATGTTATGTAAAATTGGGCTATCATCATCATCTCATCTTCCTGCCCTTATCCCATGTTACTTGGGGTCGGCGCAACATGTTTTCTTCTTCCATTCTCCCCTGTCAACCGTCACGCTATCATTCACTCCCTTCTCTTTCATATCATTCCTCACACAATCCATCCATCTTTTCTTCGGCCTTCCTCTCCCTCTCCATCCATCAACATGTATATTCATCACTCTTTTAGTCACATGCGTTTCGTCCCTTCTCATCACATGCCCATACCAAGCCAAACGATTTCCAAACCAAAAATATCATCAAATACAAAATCAAATGCAAAAATATTTTTCAAATCCCTCCGGTAGTTCTAGAGTTTAGCACGTTCAAACAAACAAACAAACTCTTCAGCTTAAAAATTACTATAGATATATATTTACACTCGTAGATGAGACTTTTCAACCGCCTTTGGGTGACGCTTGACAATAATTAATTCAATAAAGGTCCCAATTGTCATGGCAAATAATAATAGATACCACATCACATCTCAACACATCTCTCCCTTGATTTTGTATATATATTTATATATATTATAAGTATATATTATAGTAATAGTATGTATGTGTATATAACCTTTTTATTTATTTGTGTACCTAGTTTTAAGCGTTTTTTTAGTTTTTATTATTGTCCCTCTCAACCAAAGCACCTGCCATCTAATCTCTTCACCACCCTTGGTTGACTGGTAGAGATAATAAATAAATAAATAAATACCCTCACAGCAAAACCTCCCCATTGTAATAGGTATACATCTATTTCCATCCCACAATCTCCAGATAATTTCCTCACACCGTAATTTTGGGTGTTCGTGACCAGAATATAATGAGGAAGGAAGGAAGGAATTATACCACCTGTCCCGAAAAATGGAGTGGAGGTGGTCCTGATGTTTAGGAATGATTTCCTTAATTTCTTTTTTATTATAGTTTTTGTCTTGTTTTTGTGTGTGGCCGGCTTTGGATTTCATCTCGATGGGTCTCTTGAACGCAAAGAATGTGGCAGAGAGTTTTACGGTCGACATCAGAAAGAATTTCAGATTTATCTCGCCAGAACCCTTTTTTTTTTTTTTTTTTTTTTTTTTTTTTTTTTTTTTTTTTTTTTTTTTTTTTTTTGTGGATGGGAAATCATCAAATGACTCCTCCCGCTCTGGGTGGAGCAGAAGGGAGTGTCAGACTCTTACTGACTAAAACCCACCCGTGTTCCTTCCTTAGCCCTTTACGTACCAGGGCAGCGGTAACCCTTTCGGACAATCCCGCTATCGCCAGAACCCTTCGATGTTAATCGAGACTATGCACAGAGCCGGTTTTATAAGTGGGATTTGGATTGCCATCGTGGTGAAAGGATTAGCCAATCAGCTTGGATAACTCGCTGATTACCCAGGGTGCGCCGGACGTATGGAGGCTCTGTAGATACGGCGCTCGGGGAGGCTCCTTTGGCCGAATTCTGGGCCGAGTCCATTTAGATTGCTATCGACACGCTAAGAGGAAGAAGGTAGTACGCACGAGCTGCTACTAAGCATGAGGGCAGTCTTAGGCTGCCATCAGACGGACTGCATCGTAGCAACCGCGCGCAGTCGATATATTCAACTGCATGCAGTTATCTGCAGTCGGATTTGACTTTCCGCAGTTAACGCGCCACGCGTCACGCGTCTTGCCCAGGAGCTCAGTGTAAGATTTGACGTCGAAATGGAAGCACAGACTTTACTTCTCTTACTGTATGCGGTTCGCGATGGACAGCGTGCGTCGACACTACACGACTGAAGCCGACCGCGTACAGTTGAAGTCACGACTGTATGCAGTTAATATTGACTTCACACGACTGCAGCCGACCGCGTGAAGTTGATATCATGACTGAACGAAGTCGAACGTACAACTGCATGCAATTGAATATATTGACTGCGCGTGGTTGCAGCGATGCAGTCCGTCTGATGACAGCCTTATTGAGTTTTAACCCCCGACGCAAAAACGACGGGGTGTTATAAGTTTGACGTGTCTCTCTCTCTCTCTCTCTCTCTGTGTGTGTGTATGTCTGTCTGTGGCATCGTAGCTCCCGAACGGATGAACCGATTTTAATTTTGTTTTTTTTGTTTGAAAGATAAATTAGTCGGGAGTGTTCTTAGCTATGTTTGATGAAAATCGGTCCAAGATGGCCGCCGCCACAAAATGGCGGATTACAAATTTTTTCACAACCACCTCAATATGGGTATCAAATGAAAGGGCTTGACTAGTAGAATACTATACACTATGATAAATTTCAAATCCAAGATGGCCGCCACCACAAAATGGCGAATTACTTTTTTTTTTCACAACTCCCTCTATATGGGTATCAAATGAAAGGGCTTGACTAGTAGAATACTATACACTATGACAAATTTCAAATCCAAGATGGCCACTACCACAAAATAGTGAATTACAAAAAACCTGATTAAATACCAAATTACCTGAATCTTAAAACGCAAGAAAATAAAAGAAATGAAATAACAAGGAGTCCCTACAAAAAGCATGAAATAAAAAATTTATTTATTAAATTAAAATTTAATTTAATTTAATTTTTTTTCCATGTGGAATATCTCACTAGCAGCTGGATTTGCGCCAGGTGGATATCAAAGGCTCGAAATGTGGGTGTAGATCAGCGTTGCCAGACGTCCCGATTTTTAGCCCTAACTTAAAAGTCCCGCGCGGCACAGCCTCAGTCCCACTTTTCGGAAATAGAAAAATAAACTGCCTTACTGGTAAGCCAGACAGTTATTGTCATTAGTATAGTAAAGTAATGTATTTTCATTAATATACATTTTCTCGTGTTTCCTTAGTTTAAACTCAAATACTTAAAAGGATAAGTATAAATATAAACGATCACTCGTATTTTTTTAAATTTCGTTTTTTTTGTTATGTCCCGCTTTCGGCGAAAGAATCCCTCTTTTCTTACTCAAAATATTACAAAATCCTAAAGGTATACTATAGGTGCACCTCTGCATAACCCGTCGGCGATTACAAGCGTAAAGTTTTTTATTATATATGATGTTATGTTAATGTTTACCCGACTGCACGATAGTAATATCATTAAAAAAATGGTTAGTGTGTGTTGTGTTCTACATAGATCTGGATCGACTAGATACACTTCACGTTTTCTCCTTAGGACTGATTTATCCATAGCCAGATAACTTTTATTCGAGGAAGAAAATTGACGTTTGATTGAAGTCGATTTTTAGATGTTAATTAATTTGAATTGTAAGTGACAGTGCATTTGATTTGCTTATTATAAATAAATAGCAAAGACGTGGTGTTCTTTTTAATATACAGATTTCCGGCAATCCAAGGTCAACATTGCCAAAGGATAATATTTCAATTCGGAATGTAAAGGGGGTTTTTGACTTTCATGTTTACTCACAGATTGAAGACTGTATTATATTTAGCAACCAACAACTAAGCTAAAATATATTCCGTAAGTAATGAAGAGACAGATGTCGCCAGAAAGTTGGAAAATGCTTATTTATCACTTTCAACTATTTTATACTCCGTTGAAAAATAACTTCCGTGACGAATAAGCCTTTGAATGTATTGACCACAAAACCGACTTTCAATAGAACTCTCTAAAGCTGTGTGCCTTTTCTACGTCTTACAACTAAAGACTGTTTAGGAGAAAGTTTCTGAAAGACAAAATGGTGACCATTTGGTCGAATTAATTGTTGGGTTTGATCCAATAAGGTCCTATATGTAAGTTTTTATCACAATATTTTTTCCTAATGAATGCGTAAAGACAAAAGAAATGAAAATGATGAAACCTTTCTTTCATTCAATAGGATTTTTTAAGGTCTGCTTTGAATACAGGTACAGTCAGCGACAAAAGTCGACTAACACTGCTTCATTTACACGTCGTCTAAATTACTTGCGGTACTTCATCATTTCATATAATAATAATAATAATGAATTTATTTCAGACGAAGTCCATATACTGTTAGTAATACAAAAAGGTTCCGATTTTAATGGAGTCTAAATGTGGTACTGTTCCACAAACGATAGGATACTTTTAATATCATGCCCTGCGTGTCCTGTCACAGGTTGCTTGTTACAGGAAGTGATGGACGCTAGCGATGGCGTCAAACACGTAGCCCAATTCTGGGTCAAGTTCATTTAGATTGCTGTCGACACGCTATGAAGAAGTTTTTAAAAACTAAAGTGTTAATCATTATAGGATCATTATAGCTGACAACCCAGTTTACATAATCAACCTATAATGTTACCACTGCTAGGACAGAAGCCTTCTCTATTCGAGAGGAAGTGGGCTGTAATCTACCACGTGGGCCCAGTGAGGGTTGGTCCTAGCTTAACTACTGTCCATTAAATTCTGCGGCAATAAATCTTAGAGCTCTCAGATTTGTCGGTTTAGCATAAACAAGATGCTTACAAGTCAAAATAGTTCTGCAGTCCTTGTTATATAACAAGGACTGCAGAACAACGGTAACGAGCTACCGATGAAGATTACAAATACAGACTTGAACAGACCCTTTGACTTGTAATATCACAGACAGACTTGTACCACTGTACTTGTAATATCACGGACAGGGTATAGTTACTACAGTGTAAAGAGTATATACTCTTTACACCGTAGTAACTATACCCTGCCCATTAGGTTAACCGTTTTTTGACAGCTGTCTTAGAACGTACATATTCCAGATTACGTAAAAGTTCATTTTAAAATGCGTATTAAAATAAATATATAAACTGCCTTATCTTATTGAATTATCTTATTTATGACTTCTTACAGACATTATAATACCATAAGCGTATCAATCAATGTATTGTGTGTTGCTGCAATCACTAGTTCCATCTGTCAAAAAAACGGTTTACCGAATGGAGGGTATAGAGCTACCTGTTAAAGGGGTCACCCAAAATATAACTACTATCCTACTAATTTACGCCGCATGTCAACCGAACTGCAATGAAAATTGCAGCAATGACTGTGTTCCGATTTGAAGGGTAGTGGTGAAATTACGGGCACCACTATTAGCTTTGTCTTTGAGGCGAATTTCACCTATGAAACTTGACGCGTTCAGCACTTCTATGTCGCGTTCAAAAGTCGTTAATGTCATTATTCTTGTGGAATATTGACTTAGACAGAATAAAGACAATACAATTTCATCTCCACTGGTCTCAAAACGGTGAAGGAAAACATCGTGAGAAAACCGGCATATCCTAGACACAAAACAATTCGAAGACATGTGATATCTATCAACCCGCACTGGGTCCGCGTGGTGGATTACGGCCCACTATCTCTCACCGAGAGGAGGCGTGTGTCCCAGTAGTGGGAACATTATAGGTTGACTATGTACGCAATGTTAAACTTTTGATTTTGCACGAGCTTATAAGAAGCAATTACCACTTCAAACAACGAAATAGAAAGATTTTTTTCACGTTGATAAAAGCAGAAAACCTCACAACACATCATTTAACTTTCAACCGTCTCCCAAAATATGTATATCCGTTTCTCCTTCCCGCAACTTACGATCATTACTTCCAGTAGAAGTTACATCAAAAGAGCCGGATTCTTTGACTGAAGAGCTTTGGAACAAATATGATTTGTTAGATCTTTTCTCTGAGACAGCATATACGCGGAAATAACGAGGGATTGTCTGTATCTGTGTATGGAAAATTCTTGAGAAGTCGTATTGAGAGTTTAAAAGGCTGTGGAATAATAATGATAAGAGTTGTTTCATTTAGAGCACTGTTCACAAAATACGTGAAAGGCAAGTCTAAAGGAATTGTTTATAAGTTTCTAGAAAATAAAACAAACGACGGTATAGACGAATATTTATCGGCGTGGTAGTTGCGTCACGCACTAATAGTAGCAATGGCTTTCATTTTGACAGTTTAACAACATTCATTGCGTAATAAAATTTGAAAAATTTTTCAAAGACAAAACTTTTTGAACATATGAAGCAATGGATTAGCAATATCCTTTTTTTTTTTGAGGATGGGAATCATCAAATGACCCCTCCCGCTCTGGGTGGAGCGGAAGGGAGTGTCAGACTCTTACTGACTAAAACCCACCCGTGTTCCTTTCTTAGCCCTTTATGTTCCAGGGCAGCGGTAACCCTTTCGGACGATCCCGCTACCCCGGCAGGCTTCCGCCCTGTCGGGCCCCGTCAACTATGCTGACATCTCTTTGAGGCGCGCGTGGAACACATACACGCCGTCCTTCAAAATGATTCAGATTGTGATTGTCTGTTACGCAATTAAGTTACGGATCGGAGGTTAATTCCAACCTTCACGAAGTCAATATTTTAATACCATTTCTATAATAAATTTTTATATAATAGTTTTGAATTGTATTTGTTCATGTATGTTTTTGTTAATTACGAGTTTGGGGTTCTGGATCACATTATATTAATGACTTGATTATTTTGGACCAACTATGTATAACTATCATACATAGTTAGCTGATGCTTAGAACATTTTTGTAAGTAGTTCTAAAGCTTTGCGTTTGGAGCGGCATCTACATAGCCCCATGAATCAAATCAAATCAAAAGGCATTTATTCAAATTAGGCTGAGAATCAGCCTTTTTCGAACGTCAAAATTACAAAAGACAGTCCCCCGAAAACGCCTGCCCTTCACCACTTCCTAGTGCTATCGCTGGGAAGAAGAAGTGGCGCAACAAACTCCCCAGCAGAACATGAGAACTACGCATCACAAGAAACAAGACGTCACTAGAAATCCTGCATCGCTCAAGCGGAGGTTACTGCACTACTAGCATATATGCAACGTCCCGAAATAAATCATCAGTCAGGCAGTAGCCCACCGGACACTGTTGTGTTCGGTGGGCTCTTGCCTGACTGACGATCCTCCCTTTTCTATGTAGGATGAGTTCCTGTTCCTCATACAAGTAATTATAATCACTAGTAGGATCACGACAAAACATAGCACTACGAAATCACATAGGAACTACAGTGTCTACAGTATGACGCACTTAGTTTAAGACCAACTTAAGAACGGGATGAGAGCCCCAAGAGCTCTCAAAGGCTCTCAAAGGGCAAATCTCCCGCCAAAGGAAAGGGGCAGCGATTAATAGGAACAAATTAACTCCGAGTAACTTCGTCTTGTTCATTTTGTAGGACGTTTTTTTGTTTTTTTTTTTTAAATAATTTATGGCGCTTTGGCGGTTGTATGGAAAAGGGTGCTTAGGGAAGACAAATTGTTTGTTTTTTTAACAGTATTTTGGTGTCAGGAGTTTTGTTCGTTTTGTTCTTTTCTATGCGTCCCGTTTGCCGCAAAAAAAAAATGTTCTTTTTTTGTGTTGTAGGGTTTCCGATCTCTTCTAGAATCGGTTCCTCATTGCTGAGGATCGTGGTCACTGGACCCCTTTAAGCGGACAATCTGCCTCCATCGACTCCGGTCCAAAGTTGCCATCACCACCTGCTTAAAATTTGCTTGAGAACGTAGCTTCTTTTACTAGGTCAGACCACCGTGGCGATCAGCCGTCGTGCTCCCTTTCCTTCGGTAAAGTCATGGCTAAAGATGCTATGCGATGACATGCCTGAATATCTGGAAAATCGTGGCATAAGTTATAAAACCAAAGCCTGGTTGGTCCGAGCACTAGTTTTCCCGATTTTCATGTATGGAATTGAGACGTGGACAATCCGAGTAAGAGAAAGACAAAGGATAGATGCATTCAAATGAGGTGCTGGAGGCGAATGTTCCGATTACCATGGACTCCCAAACGCACAAATGTGTCTGTCCTTTCCCAACTCGAAATCAATTGGTTTGTCCGATTGTTTACAGTTTGTCCTACAGCGTATTTTGACCTATTTCGGCTACATAACGCGAAGGGAAGATAGCAGCCTAGCAAAGGTGGTCATTGTCCACCCTCTCTTTCCTTCGGTATTGCCAAACGAGTATTCAAACGCTTCGAAAAATTGGTTTTTAAATCTTTATAAATTTTATTGGTTTTCATTTTTACATTCTTACAATTGTTCTTTAGAAAGGTTAGGCGCGTAGTGTTTGCAACCGGTGTGCGTGCATGACCATATATACAACGTGTTCTTTCTGACAGCCCATAACTCTAGGGGGTCATTGTACTCATCATTATGAACAACTTTTACTATGGGACTAAACCCGAAATCGCAAAACAAAAATCTGGTGTTCCCATTCATTTTGACGAGTTATAGGAACATAAATGTAGGGAAGAGCTGATTTTTTTTCGCGCTTTCAGGTTTGGTCCCATAGTAAAAGTTGTTCATAATTATGAGTACAATGACCGCTTAGAGTTATGGGATATAAAAAAAAACACGTTGTATAAAAGTAAACGAAGCAAAAGGAGTATATAAGGATCGTTAGCAGGAGGTTATTTGTAGTTTCTGCCTACCCCCGTGAGAAGAAGTTATGAGTTTTTGTATGTATGTATCTGTATTCTAACAATCTGAGTCACTGTGATTAAATGTTACTGTAATTATGTTAACAATACGACTAGTTCAACGCTACAAAAAATCTCAGAAAGATAAGAGCTGTACAAGTGGCTTCTTTAATGGAACTATTAAATGCTACCTTCGGAACCCTCAAAGTAAGACACGCTACAGTCGCGGACAGAACGGGAAGCAATTAATGAGCGCACAAATTGACTCCAACTTTCATTCGTCTTGTTCATTTGGCGGAAATATTTCTTTTACTTGTGGTTTTTAACGAGATCCAGTGACTTTTTTTAATCCTCTATTTTGGCCAAAGGACAAAAGCAATTTTTACGGACATAGAATTTCAATATGCTTGCTCGAAAATTCTGCTGACAAAATGTTTTCTTTTTAAGATTAGTCTGTAGCGATTTCTACAACGCCACATGCGAGCTACGCGTCATACTGACGTTACGCAAAATTCTGTATCTCGCAAACAGAGTTTACCGCACAACTACTGCCTTACTGTCCTGCCTGCCTGCCTACTTGCCTACCTATCTACAATCTGATGATTCATGTCAACGGTTGACATGAATCATCAGACAGTTGCCCGCCAGATACAACACCCGTCTGGTCGGAGAATCCTCTTTTCTATGGAGGATGACTGAACTTTACACCCTGTTCCTCTAAGTCCTTCCTATAAGTCCAATGTCAGCTTTTGTGATGATTGGTTCCATATTCGCCTCAAGAGGTTTGCCATCATATTCCTTGTTCGCCCCATATTCTATTTTAAACAGCATTAGTCCATAAAATTACCTGACATGAGATTCTATAAGGTTTAAAGGTACAAATCATAAATCGGATCATAAAATATAATCATAAAATGGAGAAATCCGACATTTTACATCTTTGTAAAATGTCGGATTTCTCCATTTTACGTCTAATTAATATTGAAAGTATGTCCTTACATACTTCCAATATTAATTTGTCTGTTCGTTACCAACGTAAAATTGCTATTATCAATCAGGTTCGACATTGAAGTATCTATTTGATTAAACACGGTGTTCCCATAATGTTATTACTTTAGGATTACATTGCCAAGTACAAGAGCATGAAATTAATTGGATATGCTAGTAGAATATCGAGATTATAAACAAAATTAATTTACATTTCATAATATATAATTATTAAGTAGTAGCATAAAAATATTTACATAATTTAAAAGCTAACAGTCTTAAAATAATAATAATATGTACAAGTATATAAAAAAGGAAAGAATCATAGAGCATAAAAACATCGTCCGCATCGTTGTCAACAGAAAAAGTGCCCAAAAGGCTGGCAGCATTGCCACATTGTATGGTAATACTTAGTTATTTCGAATGTTGGTTATAGGACTAACTCATGAAATTCTCATAAATAAAGTGTTCAAAGTGAGTCAAACATACTCGAAATCATGCACAAGAGTAAAACTGGTTACGGTCTTTATCGGGCATAAACTTTAAATGATCAAGTTCATTGTATTCCTTTGTTTTCGTACCAAACCCAAAGCCTCAATCATCTCGTAACTTGAACAGAACAATATACATTATGATTCTTGTAAGAGTTTTTATAATACTCTTCGACTTTTATAAAACCCCTTTTTTATTTACATACGAATGTGACGTATATTTCTTGAAATTTTTATTTTCATGCTTATTAAAAATCTCATGTATTTGACGGAGAAAGAATGTGTCCCTCGTTAGCATCAGCCATATCTTAACTGCTGTGGACGTACTGTGGTTATTGCGGAATAGAAAAACCGTTTGCAATTCAAATCAAATTAAAACGTAACGGTGAAATTAATCACACTAGCGAATCACACACTGCAAGTACACAACTTAATGATACGGAATGCGAGACAGTTTCTGAGTACATGTTGTCCTTACGATGTCCAATGTCCAAGAGAAGCCCCACACCGCTCTGTAGCACTCTCGTCGACTCCCACGAACCCAGGCTAGACTCTGTCAAGCTCAACCTGGTGCTGGCGTCCCGAATCAATAAAATAATGACTGACGTACTTCCGACATATTATATGTATAATGTACAAGTATATAAAGAAAAGGGACTAAAAAGTTAAAAATAATTTAAACCTGATAAGAAATAAATAAAAGCGTGTTACACTGTGTTCTAAATGTTCTTTAATGTTCCATCAAAATGTAGCACGCTTTTATTTTTTTCTTATCAGGTTTAAATTATTTTTAACTTTTTAGTCCTTTTTATTAATAAGTAATAAAAGCTTGTTTTTAAAAAGTTTATTTTTCTTTTAATTTATTTTTTTTGTATTTTTGATGCGAGATTGACTACGGCGTAGTTCGTAGCGCTTAGCAATGTTTTTCCGTTATATGCGTTTACTGCACTTAAGCTTCCAGTTCATCTTTAGTCCCTGGTTACCATCTAGCACCAAAGTACGCGTCAAGACGAATCATACGAGCCCAAACTCGATGTGGTTGTGTCGTTAAATTACCGAGTTCCTATAGCCATCTTGTAGCTCTATCATCGGACCCTGTTTATCATCTAACACCAAAGTTCTCGTCAAGACGGATCAAACGAGTCCAAACTCGATGGGGTTGTGTCGTTTAACTACCGAGTTCCTATGGCCACCTTCCGGTCCCATCATCAGATCAACATCATGTCATAAGAACTTTGCATTGTCATCTGATTTACACATGCATGCAAAATTTCAGCTTAATCGGTTGAAGATATCTGCTTCAAAATTGAGTTGCAAGAGTCCACCCGAACAAACATACTTACATACATACATCGCAAGTTAAATATAAAAAAAAGCTTGTAAATAAAACAGAGAAAAGCTCATTGGGAATAAAAAATTCGCCCCCATCGCTGTCAGTGAGAAAAGTGCCTAAAAGACTGATAGAGTTGCCATGTTGAATGGCAAAGCTAATTCTTTGATCTAAAAATAGGCCAGCCCTCTAAAACCTCTTCAAACATTAGTCAAACGATATACATATTTTCCTGGTACAGTTATCAAATCAAACATATTCAGTCGTTACCTTATTAAATAAAATCAAATCATATAAACGAACAAATCAACTTTGACGATTTCTTTATCAGTTCAAAGGAATTCTTACTGATTTCGCATTCAATTAGATTTCTTCAATATAATGTTATGTAAATGGAGTCGAGTTTTTGATCCCTTACTTCAATGAAGTTAGTATTCTATAATGAATCAATTGCTTTAATTATAATCATCTCACCATCTGCCCGGCCGTTTTCCAACAATCACTTGTTGGGGTCGGCTTCCATTCTAACCGGATACTGCTGAATACCAGTATTTTACATAGAGCAACCTCCGCAACCCATTTACCCTGACTGGTGCAGACTGGTAGCCAGACTTGCAGGCTTCTGACGAATCCATAGAGTGTTAGTAACATAATATTAAAACAACTTATTATCTAGTGTAAGTACCAATCACCCTCTGCACAAACTAAAGCAGTTTGTGAATTGGAGAACCGAAACTCTCCGCTACAGTTCTCAGGATGCTGTTGCAACTGTCTCTCACTCTCCTCAGGCGTGACGCTATTTTTTTGAGAATAATCGCGTGAAACCCGTCGGTACGAGCATTCACAAATATTTCCGATTTTTTAATGCCGTCTGATATTACAAAATAAACTTTCCCGGACAAACAATTAATGGTATAGCTTAAGAGAGGACTATCGTCCGTCGCGATGGAGTCCGTAGAAGCGAGTGGTCATCGCGCCGAGTAGTGTCGTCGTCGCGCCGCGCCTCAGCTTACCGATGACGTGCTGATCACGCTGCCTGCGCGTGCAGGCTGCGCGTGCAGGCTGCGCGCAAAGTGTTGTGTTACGTTCGATTCCCAACAGTATCGTTATTCGCTTCTGTATAGAATGATCATCAAACAGCAATTGTCTTACGAATTCAGCTAATTCATAATCTAGGTCATTTGAAATATTAAAGCCCTCTTCTTCAACCGACATAATTAAGCATCTAAGTCCATTTACCGAGCATACAACCTACTAAATTATGAGTACTTCTTAACCAGAAGTTTCCCGTAGCGGGTGCATATTTGAAATGCCGACATCCGAGTTTTACTAAATAACTTATGAAAAGTGAAGTTTTCCGCCTGTAGTGGAGTTTCTTACGCTGTTCGGTGTAAGTTAGAAGCTTAACGTGATTTGATCGTAACTTTATGTGGTGGGGATGAAGTTAGAATGTTAGTTTCAGAATAATATTATTCTCTTTGATTAGAATTTATGATATGAATATTCCTGAAGGCCAATTCTCGTAATTTAAAACGTTCAAAATCTAGTCGCAGTCTCATCTCGGCGACAAACAAATGTCAAAAACTTGTCAAAATGTAGGGAAATTACAAGTATTTTTTGACAGATTGAGACTGAGATCAGACTGTGAACCTTCTTAAAATTACGAGAATTGCCCCTCTGATGTTTGTTACATTTTCTTCTTAGCAGTCGGCGGCAATCTTTATACAGTCAGCCCAGAATTTGGCTACGAGCTTGGTACCTTCAGTAGCGTGCACCAATTCCTATAGCGAGCAGACAACAGTACGCGCTGGACACGATTTTAAGGGCCCCCATTGTTTGTGGGACAGCATCATATTTATAGGGCGGAGTCATCTGTGAAACTCCAACTGAGCAGGTTTCAGGTGTAACAACGCTGTAAGGGGATATAATTCCATGGAGTACTAGCTCTCTTCGTGTAACTTCACGAGGGGGAGGCAATTCTAATAAAATAGTTATTTGATGTGTTTATTTAAAACCATTATTGAAAATGCACTAAAACTAATTGTGGATATTCGTCATTCTCATCACCCAGTTATTTTAACAATCTTAGGAAAAGGCCCAGTCTTAGCAATGTACACTGTACAGGAAAGGCATTATTTTATTAGTATCGCATTTTACATTGCATCAATCTCAAAATCATCATAGTTAATCCAAATCCCAACCACATACCTACATACTGCGATAAGATTCTGCGTAGCATCATCGTAGCACTCGCGTAGCAATCGCGTAGCAATCGCGTAGCACTCGCGTAGCACTCGCGTAGCACTCACGTAGCACTCGCGTAGCACTCGCGTACCACACGCGTAGCAGTCACGTAGCACTTGTTCATCGCGTAGACCTTGCATACCACTGACGAAGTAAGCCTTTCCTTTCCTGTAGGTTCTACTTTTCTTTCGTTTCATTATTCTGTGTTCTTATATTATGTGCCATACTCTTAAGCAGCTGGCGTAAAGCTCTAGAGGGGGCGTAATTAATTATGACATAAGGTCATTTTGCTGCGTGGAATTTAAAGGTGTTTTTTTATTTCCTTATGATCGTTTTTCCTTTAACATAAATATGGACTACACAAACAATTTAGCTGTTTTTATTGACAACAATACTGTATGATGAAGAAAGGCAAACAGGGAAAGTTATTAGTAGGGTGGAATAAGCACGTGAGCGAGTCTTACTCGGGTGCCGGACGGACATTATTTTTGCAAAAATTTAAAGCCCTTGGAACGTTGTCAAAACAAAGCTGGCCTACTGTAGTATTTTTAGCTCTGTGTGCTTCTCTAGTAGAAGTCTATTTACAGATAAGAATTACAGAGGGCTGAGTAGAAAGTTGTGTTATGCCAGTCTCCAGTCTCTTTAGTGGTCGTAAAAGTTCCAAGAATTCATATAATAGCAATCAGCAAAAATTCGGTAGCACTTTGGCATTGAAATAAGGATATAGCTGCCTATCCTATTTATTTTATTTACATAAATTGGCGTTGATTAGATCTTTGTCCACTTTTTCACTTCAATTTAAATACTTGTGTGCAAATCTATTTTTACTGTCGACGTTCAAATATACTCATTAATTTCAGCCTCATATTGAAAAAAGTCAGAATCACAAGAAAGTGATCTTATGAAGATTACGTTTTTTTTTTATTTGTAACATAAAAATATTATATAAGATGGTTGGAAGCTTTTGGCACCTTTAACAATACCCAAAATAAGGTAGCCACTTCTTAGACACGCGGTCGTGTCTTTACACTGCTATATTCGTCATGCATGTATGCAAACTCAGGGTAACTAATTGTTAAGCAAATTGACGACCATTTTAAGTTTTTTCGAGCATTCAAGTCACCAAGATGTAAAATTTAAATATTTGCACGGCAGAAATACCGAATATAGTGAAACCTATAGATCTTAAGAACTTATGTTAACTACCTATATTCTTGCAAATAAATATATCATTCATTAAATATATCATATCTTTCATTCAACCGTCATTCATTTCAGTCGTTTGAAAATGCTATAACAAGACAAAATGATTTAATAAACAAATAATTAATTTCCCTGACTATATGTATGTATTTGTACGCCCCCAAGTAACATGGGACAGTGGTAGGAAGATGGTGGTCCTACATAAATATCCGCATAATATTTCATTTCACGAGAGACAGAGGTCTGCTAGTCTGCCACTTATTGACCCGGGGCAATGAAGCGCTCGCCTTTGCAAGTACAATGGTCAGAACTAATAATAGTACGGTCAGCAGAGAAGTTATGTAATGCTTTTAGGGTATTTTCAGAAAAACCCTTTTGAAGGCAAGATAGTTTACAAAGATAGTTTCATATCGTATTGTTTCGGATTTATTATTAACTACCCGTGCCCGACCCGCCCCTACTTTGCACAGGTTTTTATGACTGACATCGGTAAATAATTCGGTTCCATAATTATATGTGAGTTTATTATTAGTGTGTTGATAACATAAAGCGTTCGGAATGATTTCTCTCTAAATTATAGGAAACACTGCATTTAAATCTATTTTGTAGTTTAGAAGAACAACGCGGTCAAATACACACAAGACGAACGACTTTAATTTATAATATGTACATATTATATCAAGGAATATTTAAACTGATTTCTGCCTGATAATCAGAATTACGAGCTTCTGATGGCCGGAGGAACCCATTGGATGCGAGAAGATAGAACCGGTCGAGGTGGAGGAGCTGGACTCCCCCAAGCGGTGGAGGCCTATGTCCGGCAGTGGACGTCTTCCGCCTGAAATGATGCTGAATCATGATTACGGAAATCTTGCTACCGAAGCAGAAGACATCGCTACTGCCCTTTGAAAAAGTTTTTTTTTTAATGATTTAAATTACCTTACGTCTGTATGTTTTCATGCTTAGCTTCACTATGAGCCACGTAAAGATTGATGGCACGCATTAAGTTACTATTGTTGCGACGTACCCGCGTTTCAACCTACTGGAAATTACAGTTTATGTTAAATCCTCGGTTATATAACACATTGTGTTGCTGACGCTACCAGCCAAATAATAACACAGAATTGCTACATTCAAATACCTAGTCGCTCACAACATTTCGTAACCTCTCAGGTAGCCCTCATTTACCACTCCTGGCAAAACTTCTAGCTTATCATCAGCTCCCTAGCCTTTTCCCAACTATGTTGGGGTCGGCTTCCAGTCTAACCGGATGCAGTTGAATACCAGTATTTTACATGGAGCGACGGTCTATCTGACCTTCACAGCTAAGTTACTGGGTAATACGATACCCTTTGGATACCCCTTGGTAAGACTGGTTTTCAGACTTTCGGGCTTCTGACTATCCGTAAAAGAACCACGAATGACAGCTGGGACCAACGGTGTAACGTGCTTTCCGAGGCATGGAGGCACACCAATCCACAGATCAACCGCGGCAAGCGTAGCTTAACCTGATCGATCTACTTGTGCGGCTGTTATTACTTAGCCACAAGCCCCTCAAACTTCCAAAACAGCGCTAAAACTTCGAACTACTAAATGATTTTATTTCTGAAAGCAGGTTTGTACAAACGATTTTACACGGCAATCATATTTTAAAAACTAGATGAAGTCGGCATTTCCTATCTGCAACTCTGAGAAGAAAGGCCAAAACAAACTCAGAGGTCACAGTCTCTTTTATACTCGAGACATGATCTTAGTCAGATCATGTGAGGACCACTTAGATTATTGTTAGAAATGGTCTTTTGAGGATAGCACCACACAGAATTGAGTGGACCTGTCCAGCCTGTGCAAGTATTTGTCAGTAATCGTGCTGCTGAACTCAGAACTTATGGAGCTCAAGGCTACTAACATTCCTACTGATACAATTCTCGTTGTACAACTTCATATTTCCTACAATAATTTAAAACAAAAGAAAAATGCTGCTTGTATTGCAAATGAACTTCAATCGGTTTCGTTTGTGGCATAAACAGAGAGGGAGGTAATCCATATTCATATTGCAAGAAAGTTTCCGACTACTGTTGTATATTTTTATGTTGATTTTGCATAAAAACAGTGTTCTTTTACAGCTGTTAATTGCTGAATAAAAGAGATAAATGGTTGTTGTTTCTTGTAGTTTGTGTTTTTCAAAGTTGTTTCAAAATAAAGTACTCTCTCATTCAAATTGAAACACATTTATGAAACTACATAGTTGTTTTTTGTCTATTCATTTATATCTCTCCTAAATGGAGATTTTGCCTGTAACAGTAGGAATAGATAACAAGGCTAGATACAGACCTTAGACAAGACTGTCTTTAGACAGACTATCTCTCTATGAAAATTAATGTCGGACAAACTGACGAAAAAGCAATTTTGTCTGCTACAGACGAAACTGTTTAGACTCAACTTTGTCCAAATGTGATGAAATTATTTATTCCGTAAATAGGATATCGAACTAACCTTAACACATAACGTTTAAAAAAAAAACTAAGCTAGATGGAGTCGACATACCCCTGAGAAGAAATAGAGCAACAAAGACAGGGGTCAAGGTCACACTGTCCAGTGAGACCAGCGGGGTAATTGCGTAACAGCAATGGGTTTCATTTTGACAGTTCAACAACATTCATTGCGCTATTTACGTTGTTGAGCAGACACATTTTTGAAATACATATGAAGCAATGGATTAGCAATATCCTTCAAAATGATTCAGGAATGAGATTGATAGTGTGTTACGCTATAAGGGTGCAGAGGGTGTACCCCCTTGGCACAAAATCCGTACTTTCAGCCGAAGTTAAAGGGATTATCCAAGACCCTATCACTTACGGACATATAATAAAATATAATAATAATAAAACGTTTATTTAAGATAACTAGGATCCATGATTAATTCGGGGCCCGAACTAGGAATGAATGACAACACGATTTGACAGTTTATATACCCAGCTCCCGATTTGTATTTGCCTGTTGAAAAATTGAATTTGATTCTTGAATACGGGCCCGTATAAAATTAGTTGATGGATCAATTTTGTCGGCACGGTGGGCGCAGTGGTTTAGCGATTGACTGCTGCGCTGCGTGTCGCGGGTTCGATTCCCGCACGGAAAAAATATTTGTATGACCTACAAGTAGTTAATCCGGGTCTGGCTGTTTGTGTATGTGAGTTTAAATGTTTGTAAATGCACCCACGATACAGGAGAAATTCTTAGTGTGGGGCAATGAACCATAGGGACCAATTAGTTCAACCAGGTTTCAGACTGGCTAAAGTAGACTCTTCCTTCATGGGGTACTGTTTATACTCCAACTCAATGAAACGAAATTCAAATCTTGCATAAAACGCACACTATGCAGCCAAGCATATTATAAGTTGGGGGATTACATCGCTGACAAAATGCTTGGCTAAACGCTGGTCCTGCTCCACAGGACGCATAAATAAATTGATTGGCATTTGAAAATACTTCACACACGCCTACCCAACCTACATACTGTTGGAGCTGCTGAAGATTCTAAAATACTATGTTTGCATTATATAAATTCAATCTCCTAGTATTGTATAATTGCATAGAACGTATGTGAGTACTATGTTACATACTACAAAGCTACCATTTACTGGGTACGTCTTTCATTGACTTGAATATGCCTTGGCGGATGAGAGTATGTCATGCTCACTGTAATGTCTCGCTGATGGTGGCACATGTGTTGGATCATTTAGCTCCCTTCAAAATGGTTGAGCTGAATGGTGCTAATCTATGCGTCATGTTCGTGAACGGGCGCCGTCAGTAGGGGCTGGTCAACTCTTTGCTGCCATGGCTTATTTTGATTTAAATTAATATTTGAATTGTTTTTTTTTTATCTTTTCATTACGGACGCTTTTAACGTTCTGCATCGTTCTCACATGCATAATTTTGAACATGAATGATGTAACCAATACTTTGTAACAATATTATTATGATTTAAAAGAGTGTCCATGGAGTTTCTTGCCCGTTCTTCTCCATAGGTACCTACTACGCTTTGGAATGGGCAACTAGCTTCATCTTTTTGACTGACCGACCTTGACAATTAAAAAGTGCCTGTAATTGGTTTATTTGAAATAAATAGTTTGAGTTTGAGTTTCAGTTGAGTTTGAAATGACTTAAAAAAAAAACTGCTTTCGTTCGGGCCCGTATTTTCGTTGACCGACTAAAAGAGTAGACCTATGAGAAGGAGTTGTCACTTTAAACTTCTCTCGTCTCAGGTGGCTATTCAGCATCATCATCTCCTTAGCCTTTTCCCAACTATGTTGGGTCGGCTTCCAGTCTAACCGGATGCAGCTGAATACCAGTATTTTACATGGAGCGACAGCCTACCTGACTCCCACAACCCAGTTACTGGGTAATACGATACCCCTTGATAAGACGGGTTGTCAGACTTTCGGTCTTCTGACTATCCGTAACGACTGTCAAAGATCCGCGAATGACAGCCGGGACCAACCACCTCAGGTGGCTATTATTCCTTCCAATTCTATAATAGGCACTCCAACTGTTCTTGCTTCAGATTATTCATACGCCAATTGTATATCGCTACCATACAAGTTCCCACAATTTAACAATACATGAATAATTCAAATCAAACTGAAATGGGCTTCACCCTTCTTGCCTCTGGAGCGGGGTAGTCCTTTCATTTTCAAATTATCTAAATCTAAAACGTCCCTTTTTGGAGTTTTGCATATTTTTATGGTAAACGATAAACGAATACCTACACGTTTTTCCGTGCTGTTTAATTTCCGAGCGTTTTTTCTTGCGGAATGAATGGAAATTTCGACAAACAGCTGTTGTTTAAGTTTGTTTATTTCAATGAGTTTTTCTCTGCGAATGTGTTCTGTTATACTTTAAGGGATTGTTACGAAACTGCAGTATTTACCCGTTATGGTAATCAAAGAATAGAGCAGTTGTTCTGTTTTCATGCGTTGCAAGCGAATATGCTTGTTTTGTAGGTATCAGCTGTTCAGGAAATAGAAAAAGCCGGCCAAGTCCGAGTGCTACTAGTAGTATTGCGTACTCGCATACGAAGGATTCCTTACTACAAGGAAAAAACCCAAGCAAAAAACCTCAGCAAAAAAAACCCTTGTTTATGGCATTATATAATACTAGCAGCGCCCCGCGGTTTCACCCGCATACGTTTCGATCCCATGGGAATATCGGGATAAAAAAGTATCCTTTGTGTTATTCCTGCTTACAAACTGCCTGTGTACCAAATGTCATCCGAATCCGTTTAGTAGTTTTTGCGTGAAAGAGTAACAAACATCCATCCATCCTCACAAACTTTCGCGTTTATAATATGAGTAGGAGTGAGATTATTTCTTGTTACAGCAGCAATACACACCATCTAAATTTCAACTGTCTACCTGTCTATCTAGATCCAAACCGCTGACAGTCAGATGGACGGATGGACAGCGGAGGCTTAGTAATAGGGTTCCGATGGAACCCTTTGAGTACCCCAAAAAGAACGTTCCGGTTTCGACACAGCTGTCTCATTTTCACAATTTATTATTGTTTTAAAAGGAGGTGGCAGTGTATTCACTAGTTTGGCGGTAGTTTTATATTAAATCAAATCAGCCTATGCCTATTGCTGGACTGCCTCTCCCAGGCTGTGCCACAACACCACGTCCTTCGCCATCCGCATCCAGTCTGTCCCAGCCACCTTCTTTAGATCGGTAATTTTGACAATTCAAAAGTGCCTGTAAATGGTTTAATTAAAATAAATGATTTAAGATTGAGTTCGTCCGTCCATCTACCAAAACTTTATAATTCAATTAACATAAACATGTTCGAAAAAAGGATTCCGAACTTATTTTTCTTGCATTATTTCGGTGCTACTAGCAATTACTTCGATTTAAAAAAAGGCTTAAAATAAATCTCCAACAACAGCGTTGTTTTACACTCTGAATACATAAAAACAAACCTTTAAAAAACATTTCCTAACGTAGGTGAAAAACCCAGAATACATTAAAATAAAACTGTTCTCGTAAAAGCGAAACGATCTAAATAAGTGTTAAAAGTAATAAAAGTGAAGTAACGAGTTTTCACCCAAATCTGAAACAGAATTTTCAACGATTTTTTTTGCAAAAGTCTTGAAAATTAAATGTTTATATTCAGTAGTCTTCTATACCCATAATCAGGCTATAATGTTAGGAACATTGCTGACCACAAACCTACTCGCTGTGAGAAGAACTGGGCCGTAATCCAGCACGAGGGCCCAGTGCGAGTTGGTTGATGTTACATGTTTTCGAATTTGTTGGTTCTAGGACATACCGGTTTCCTCACGATGTTTTCCTTCACCATTTTGAGAGCAGTGGTGATGAAATTAAATACACAAAGTAATGTGCCTGGCTGGATTCAAACTAACGACGTGCAACTTTTAAGTCGGGGACGATACCCATTGGCCACTATTGCTCTCTCTCTGTCTTCTTCATAGGATCGCCGAATCATCGAAAAAGGGTGTAATTTAATCAAATTTAAGGTGTGGTTTCGTTCGTGCGTATATGCTATTTAGGATTATATGTAGAATGTCGGTGTAAAATTGGATTAAGGGAGTTTGAAGTAATTTTGTGGGACGAGTTATCGAGATTCTGGTTCGTTTGTTTTACATTCTTGTTACCAGATTTTTCTGGGATATGATATTGAGGAGTGGTCACAAACCACAGACACAACCCTCAATTTTTAACATAAAGTTTCGACGATTTAGTGACATCAAAGGTCTTGGAATTTCGCCTATATTGGTTGATATCACTTTTTATATAATGACCTCACCATTAAACACAATATAACGTTAGATTTTATTGTATTTTAATAATATATATATCGGAGTTATTAGCTTATTTATACAAAATAAACATAAAGACAGAGTATCTCGTTGTAAAGTAATTTTCCTAATTATTTAGTTCTGTAAATGTAAACAAGTAAGTTTTATTATTGTTTTTAGGTTTTTATTCCTATACTAGCTGACCCGGCAAACGTTGTTTTGCCATATAAATTATTTCTAGCTGCCCGGCGCTACTTCGTTCGCGTGGTGTTCTACTCCCTACTCTACCCCTACCCTACTCCTACTCTACTACTACACTACTCCTACCCTACTCCTACCCTACTCCTACCCTACTCCTACACTACTCCTACACTACTCCTATCCTACTCCTACCCTACTCCTATAAGTAAAACGCTGATTGATTGATAGAACTTAACGGACCCGGCAGACGTCGTCCTACCCGGTTGAGTCATCAAATACCGACAGCAGCGCCACCTACCGGATCTAATTATATATACAAACCATGTCCTGACAATAACAAACACAAAAAAAATAATTATCCAATTTGGTACAGTCGTTCGAAAGTTATGGGCGTACATGCATTTAGAAGATCCATTTTTATCTATACCTATATATACTATAAACCAACCACACCAATTTACAGAAATAAATATCATTTACCAAAAAGAATTTTAGGTTCTAGATATTATTTTACGAATTTTTGCTTACACACATCGCGTCGTGGGCCCCTGTATCTCAGGGGCCCCGCATCGTCAATACGGCTTATGCGGCGGTAGCTACGCCCCTGATCATTACATACACCTTTTGCTTCGTTTACGTTCAAACATCTAGTCATACACGCACGTTGGGTGCGAGAACTACGCATCTGACCTTTTTGAAGAAATACACTAATATGGTCACTGACAAATGTCCTTGTAGGGCGTCCTCTCCCATACCGGCGTAGTACTCATGTAACCACGAACGCCGGTTGCGAGCACTCATTAGTAACTAAAATAAAAGCTTGTAAAACTTTTCTCTGCATCATAATCAGTTCAAAACCTATCCCGCACGTAATATGAAAGCTGAACAACGTGCAGAACTAAGCGACAGGCATATAATCTGCTTATTTCATGGTCTACTGCAGTTTAAACTGCACACTTTATCGTGCAGGACGCGAAATGAACTTCTATATCTTGTGCAGCTTTTATCACACTGTGGGCCCGCCCGTAAGTGGGTGGAGATTGGACAGCGTATTGCATCCTTAGTTTACAATAAGTTGACGGGTAATTCTTTGCTGTTTATGAAGTTACATGTATTTATTTTTTTGGCAAATGAATTTCTTTTTATAGTTACTACTTTCATTTAATGATTTCGAAAAAAGGAGGAGGTTTTAGTAGCGTTTCTTGGTTACTAGGTAATGACCGAAAGTTGACTGATAGATGCTTATCTGTGGCATTAAGTGCGCCTATGTGTGGGTACCGCACTACTGTGCATGAAGTTTAAATAAATAATTAAGGAAATAAGTATTTCATTTTCAACAACATGCCATGCATCAAAGGTCAGAACGTAAAGTTTTACAAACACAATAAAAATATTCATCATGATTATCACTGATTTCCAAGTTAGTTACATTCGTACAGTCTCCTCTTGGTTGACTTGGTGCAAAATGCTATAAAAAAATAAACATGTAAACAGGAAACGGAAACAGAAAACAGGAAAAGGAAACGTATGTACGAGTAGCTAAAGTGAATTGAACGTTCAATTAGCTTGATTAATAGTCGACGGGTGGACATATTTGCCATGAAATCAAAGATCCTCAAAGCTTGCGAGTATTTGAGTGTGGACCGGAGTCAAACGTAATTGTGAAAGGTCATGTTTGGTCCTTTTGAGGTAGAACGCTGACTGGGCTTGTTACGAATTGTAGTGGGTTTATGTGGGATTATGCGAACGACTGATTAGATTTTTACTAGTAATGGTTGTTAGGAGTTCCATTGAGAATATTGTTATGTATTTCAAAAAAAAGATACCTTATTATCTTTGTGGCTAAATGTCAACAGCCACACGAGTCGATCGAAAGTTAAGCTACGCTTGCTGAGGTCGATTCGTGGATGGGTGACATTGAGATGATATCGAAACCCCACCATGCGTTGAGCGTTAAGCCGTTGGTCCCGGCTGTCATTCATAGATCTTTGACAGTCGTTATAAGTAGTCAGAAGCCTGATAATCAAGGGGTATCGTGTTACCCAGTAACTGGGCTTTGGAGGTCAGAAAGGCAGTCGCTCCATGTGAAATACTAGTATTTAGCTGCATCGGGTTAGACTGGAAGCTGTCCCCAACATTGGTGGGAAAAGACAGCAGATAGATTCCGTATTAACTTTGACTATTTTACGGGTGTGCCCGTATTTTTTAGAAAGTTCTCATTCATATAACGGTCGTATTCTGTCAAAAATACCTTTAATTTACCTACTTTTTTGACAAGTTATTAATATTCTTCTTCCATGTCGCTGGCACGAGTTTTATTGGATCTCGTTGGCCCAAAACTTCGACTAACATTGATTGCCGTTGAGATGGGATTGCGACTAGATTTTGAAAGTTTATAAATACGGGAATTGGCCTTCTGCATAGCTATTCACAACCATTCGACAGGCATCGTATCGAAAATACATTTCGGTAACCTGACTTGCCATGCCCCTGACAGCAAACAGCTGTCGGAAGAATAGCGGTTGTCTATTTGATTTAAACTGACAACATTTTTGGGTTTTGGACTTCTGAACAGCGGTTACAGGACTCCTACGATAAGATTGATTGATGTACGATACGTACGGGAGCGTATCGAGTGGTTGTGAATACTTATGCTGTGCAGTTACAGACACATAGGACATTTCAGTTATGTCTTAGGGATGGCAAGGCATCTGCGAGAGGTTTGGTATTGTAATACCATAGGCCATAAGTGGTGAACACTTACCATAGCCATAGACACTTGCAGCTTGTGATTAGATTTTCGAATTAAAGAATTTCAAAAAGGACCTCTAAACAATTTCAATAATCTCATGAAAATCTCATTGCCAAAACCTCACCTTAAAATCCTAAACCCTTTCAATTACGCAGTGCTAAGGCCACATATTTTTTATTCGAAGTCGTCTCATTATCTTCAGTACTGCGGGGCCCGAAGGCGTGATAAGGGCCCCGTTAATTGGGCCCTGTGTTTGTTTGGGCCACTTAGCCTTTAGCGAACATTTCGGTTTCTTCTGTGTACGTTATATGCGTGTAGAACACAGTCTGGACCTTTTTTCATTGAAATTGTTGGGTATAGCCGTAAGCGGTTTTATACTGTAAGCAATTTTTTGCTGATTTATGTGATTTTATCGGGTATTGGTTGTAGGTATGTACCGTAGGCTGCTTATTAATCGCCTAGCCTTTTCCCAACTATATTGGGGTCAGCTTCCAGTCTAACTGGATGCAGCTGAATACCAGTATTTTACATGGTATTATCAACCTATAACTTTCGCACGGTTGGGACACAGGCTTCTTCTCTGTGAGGCTGTATTTCACCAGGCAGACCCAGTTCGGGTTGGTAGATGTCACATGTTTCGAATTTTAGGTTCTAAGACATGTCGGTTTCTGCATGATGTTTTCTTTTACCGTTTTGAGAGCAGTAGTGATGAAATAATTTACACAAAGTAATGCGCCTTCCTGGGTTCGAACACACGACCTACAAACTCGTAAGTCGGAGCCGCTACCACTGCACACACCCAGTAACTATAGATTGTGACGGTCAGATAGGCAGTCGCTCCATGTGAGTCGTTCCTTGGTAAGAGTATTTAAGCTATTTATAAATGGTTATATTATTATATGAAACAATTTAATTGTTCACCAACCTCCACTACCTGTAGAACATGAATGGCCGTAAGTTATTGTCACAATGTATTTGCATTCCCTTCAGCCAGTGTTGCCAAGTTTGAACTAGAGTGAGCGTGTCCTTTCACCAGCGACCACACTTGGCAGCAAAAGTAATTTTTTTGACTAGTCACTGCTTTGGCTTGGCTGTAGCAACGAAAGGGATGAATGCATAATTCAATTATGAACGAAGCTTGTCGCTATTATATTCCGACCACCGAAAGAATGCGTTCATGACTCCTATCAGTTGGACACGATGAAGAACACACGCAGGACATACACAGGTAAACTAACTGTGAACAGAATCTAGCATGAGACAGCTATTTGATTCAACATTCCGACACTAGCCCTTATAATCGCTTATCATTCAACTTCAATCATACTCATCAGAAAGCCTCCCTAAATTCTGATTATCACAGAAATCTTTCCAAAAACAGCTACGCAATCTACAACAGTTACTTTTATTGTCTACCGGCCATTCTTATTTTGTTCATATCGACATAAGAGCCTGCTTTCACTTCATTATTGTTACGAGCTACGGTGAATAGGTTTATCGAGGATCGTCTCGTGGGGAGAACAATGGTTGTGGATACAGTTCCGTGATTAGCTTGATTGTATAAGTGGATCGGTGATTGATAATGGCAGATTGTGTGGTGCTTATCATAGTACTAACTTCTGCCTGCGACTTCGACGATCACCCGCCCGCGCTTCGCTTTCTGACTTTTTTCTTTTTGCTTAGCTCCTAAACGACCCTTAGGAGCATGCATAGCATGCAAATATCTTTACTAAAATATATTTTTTGGATTCAAGTTTATACAGGGTGGCGGGGACATCGACGCGCAAACTGTAACCATTAATTCAGCACATGAGTTTAGGGTTTTATAATAGTATAACGAGTAAGATTTAATTAAAATATTATATGCAAACATTATTTTTCAATCTTAAAAGTATACCTTTAACCTGGGGTACAAGCTTAACACCATGTTTACATTAAAAAGGTAGGCTTCGTTCCATGTAAAAGTAAAATGAGTGGGATTTCATTAAAGAATTATAATGGTTAAAGTCAAGCCTTATAAAATCCGTGAATGTCAGGGAAAAGGCAACGGGGTTACATCAAAGCAAAGAGCCAGATACGGTGTTAATAAGAACAGGGACAGCAATCCTTTTACAAAGCACGGGGATTAGAGAAATATTCCCTTTGGCTGTTCATTGTAGCGTTCACCGGTACATTCTCTTTATATATTTTGTGTAGAGCCTTCACCATGCCTCGGGCAGTTGTGTGTCTTCATTCATTCAGCTGAAATGCAGCCGTTTCAAAGACATTTGAGCCTGCCAATTGCAAGGCACACAGGCATATCATGTACAGTGTTGTAGTTAAATTCGTTTGGGAAGCTGAATTAAATGTACTGAAAATTTGTTTGTGCACAAAAACTTATACCCTGTCCATTAGGTTAACCGTTTTTTGACAGCTGTCTTAGAACTTACATATTTCAGATAACGTAGTAACTAAACTTACATATTTCAGATAACGTAGTAAATAGTTAACTTTAAAATGCGCAAGAAAATAAATATATAAATTGCCTTATCTTATTGAATTATCTTATGATTGGCTTCTTAAATACATTATAATATCGTGCGTGTATCAATCAATGTATTGTGTGTTGTGCAATCACTAGTTCTGTCAAAAAACGGTTTACCTAATGGACAGGGTATAATAAAAATACAACCTAGAACCTATCATTAAAGCTCTATAAGGTTATTTTGGCGCGTGACCAAAATCAAAACTGACGGCGCCATCTTGTTTTTGGAATACATTTGATGTGACATTTTACAAAATAATTGCACGAATGTTCACCAACAGCGCCATCCTGTCACCGTCATTCAAGCGTCAAAAGATCCATCAAGTAGTGTATCATTCACAGTTCATTTACCTCTGATTTTGCATCGCTGTTCAAATCACAGTGATCTTTATTCCCATTCTTGTAAGGTTGCTGTTGGATTGCTGCCACTGACAAGTCTGTCAAAATCACGGTAATCTTTATTATCGTTGTAATAAGGTTGCTGTTGAGTTGCTGCTTTCAGAGGTAAAATGACTGTGAAAAGTCTACCTACAAATTATTATAACTAATAATATCAACATCGCGATTTTTTTTTTTTATGGAATGGAAAACTACTTGGTATCAGAAAAAATATTGATCTCAGTTCCTCTCGTTTAACAATCTCTTTTGAGGAAACTAGACAAGTTTATCAGGAAAACCGCAAATAAAAACCTTGTTTATTTTTTTAAGATAAGTACTTTTAACTCATACCCTTGTCAACATGACAATACTCTGGAGTAATCCATAACTGGATTGGAACTATTTGAGCAGAAAATTGAACAGCTGAGCCCCATGGAAAGGAAGTCCTTTAACCCTTCACGCAAAGTATTGACGTGATGATGTATTGGATCTTTGTCAGTAATAAGTAAATAAAACTGGTATGGCGTATGATTAGTTTGGATATAGAAATAAATAATACTCCTAACAGGTTAGCACGCAATATTGATATATGAGGTATGATTAACAGGGTGTAAAGTTTTTCATCCTCAATAGCAAAAAGAGGATCCTCCGACCAGGCGTATGTTGTATCTGGTGGCCTACTGCCGGACGGCTGATGTCGGGGACGTTGTAGGATATATGCTAGCCATGCGTCAAATTAAGCTTGCGCCATGCTGAAGTTTTCGTGATATCAGTGTGATGCGTAGTTAGCATGTAGATGGCAGTAGTGATGGCCCAGTGGTAACGGTACTGACTTACGAGTTGTAGATCGTGGGTTCGAACCCATGCAGGCGATTTACTTTGTGTAAATAATTTTATCACCACCGCTTATGGTGATCAAGAGGAAACCGGCATGGCTTAGAACTAAAAACTTTCCGAGAAAAACTCCTTACTGAGGAACGTTTGACATCAACATCACTTGTGAATATGGGATTAGGGAACGTTAAAAGCCTAATCTTTTAAAGTGTCCATTTAGGTAACAAGCTAAGCAAGCCGGTCTAGGTTTAAAGCAAACGGACATTAGACTCTATAGTTTGCTTAAGACGGTCGGTACTCCCTAAGCACGAATTCCCTAGTTTCAGCCGAAGTTACGGGAGTTTCCTACTCCGCATCACCTACGGACTTAAGTTTTGTTCGGGGCCCGAACTAAGAATGAATGGCAACACGATTTGACAGGTGTACCTAATCCCGATGGCTTTTTCGAAAAAAATAATATGTCCCTTATTTTGACGGATCTACTACTTTCGAACGGATTCGTATATTCTTTTACGGACTTAGAGTGTAGATCCCCAGATGTGTGAAAGTACTAAAACGTGTCGTTAAGGCATTCAATTTTATTTAGTACGTTATTAATATGGTTGCCTTAGGTAATGGTTAATTACCATTAACAAGCGTCTGTGAGTGTGGTGGTAAATCACCTTTATGATACCCACTAAAAGGGGATTAAAGATTTTTGTATGGAGCCTGGCATACCTGCAGTGTCCACCATTTTGTTTTTTTTCTTCAAAATGGCGACCACGTATAACAAAATGGCGGATAGTAGGTATGCCACGGACCTTCAAAGCTCTTACATAATCGTTTTAAAACCTTATTGAAACAGTAAACCAAGTGTTAAAATGGCTTGAAAACAATTATCTCTGTGCAAATCTAAATAAAACCAAATACATACATTTTCAAAATTACAATTCAAAACCATAATCATTTAAAGTTAATTGTCAAGGACAACAAATTGACGAAGTTAGTGAGTACAAATTTCTTAGACTTATCCTAGACCAGCGTTGTAACAGGAAATTACATATAGAGCACATCTGCAAGAAATTAAATCAGTTTGTATTACCCCTTAAACGTTTAAGACGTACCGCGAGTGAAGCAGTTGCACTTACTGCTTACCACGGGTATGTTTCCTCTTTTCTCAGGTATGGACTCCTACTCTGGGAGAACTCGACGAACGTAAATGAAGCTTTTCTAGTGCAGAAAAAATGCCTAAGAGCCATCTGCGGTATCAGTCCATTACCATCCTGCAGAACTCTATTTAAAAAATTTTGACTTTTAACACTAACAGGTCTTCTCATAATGCAAGCTGGTGTATTTGTAAAAGAACATTCAACATTTTTTATAGCATGCGACTTGCATTTGAAATATACTCGTCGAGACCCAACACGGTTAACAATTCCATCACACCAAAGCACATTGTGCCATAAAAATAGCTTTATCACAGCAATTAAAATATTTAACAATATTCCAAAAAAAATAAGGGAACTCCCTCTGAAATACTTCAAATTCAAACTATATAAATGGCTTATTGGTAATTATTTTTATAGTGTGAAAGAATGTATTGATAAAAAGTAACAGATAAATGTGGTTACTAATTTTCATTATAACTATTACCTACTTTTTGTAAATACCTATTATTGTTAAGACTTCACTAAAGTTATTAGACACGTCGGAATAATGTATCCTTTTAATTTTTTCCATGTAACGTGTTTAATTATTTGTATGCCAGTCCTTGGCGAAACATGAAAGATCATAATTCTGTTTTTAAGACCTTACTGTACCATGTTTTAAAGCAAATAAATATATTCTATTCTATTCTTTTATTTTGAGTTTATCAAAAGTACCTTTAAATGATCTAATTGAAATAACGTTACCTCGCATGAGCAATGCATTAACTTTGTTATCTCAGTAGCAGATTTTTTTTAAACATTGCCCCAGACTAGGAATTACCCCTGTATCGCGGGTCCGTTTACAATCATTTAAACTCACATACACTTACAGTGAGACCCGGAACAACTACCTGTAGGCAATACAAATATTTGTTCCGTGCGGGAATCGAACCCGCGACACGCAGCGCAGCAGTCGATCGCTCAGCCACTGCGCCAACCGTGTCGTCAGTAGTATTACATGGGCCTTAAGGTGAAAGCGTCAGGGTAGCCCGCGAAATTCAACTTTTCTCAGGTTTTTTGCAATTTTCAAGTCAGTATCAGGGTGTATGTCTTTATATGATTCGCGGCCGTAATACTTATTTTATTTATATAATTATAATCATAAAAATCTTAATACAAATTTGATCAACACACAACCTGACACTGACCTGCAAAAAAACTTAATTAAACTTGAATTTCACCATAACTGGCGAAATGTGGGAGTATTATAAGTACAGCTCTACCTACCCTTCGGGGAATACAGCCGTGATGTTATGTTATTTGACGTGTTAACTTTGAAAAGGACGCCACTAACTCTGTTTTAATTTCCGCTATATTAAACAAAACTATATTACCAGCACATAAAACCCTCTTATGAGCAAATACCTTAGTTTACGAACTAACACAAAGTTTAGCATATTAATAACTCGCCGAGTTCTCAATTAGAGCCCTGCTCGTGCCGCTATGAAGCTAGCGAATGGTTTGGTTATAATAGTACATAATGCATGCACTGAAGGCTTGGCGGTTTAATGTTTAAACTGAAAGCTAAGAGCGATGAGAATACATAATTATGCATTATTATTGTATAGCCGACCTATTTAGTAATTTTGTTGTATCAGCCTAATGTTGATTGTCACTCTCCTTCTTAGCGTGTCAATGATAATCTACATATATACAGTCAGCCCAGAATTTGGAATTTCATCAACTCCTGTAGCGTGCATACAACCGAACACGCTGGACACTATAAATTAAGTGCTCCATTGTTTGTGGCAACAGCATCAGGTTTACCCTCCAGGGCGGAGTCATCTGTGAATCTCCACCTGAGCAGGTTTTATTGGCTTCGGCTTACCTGAGTCGGAAGTCTAATTATAGACTTCCAGGCAAGCCAAGGCAACTCATGTCCAGGTGCGAGATTTTCAGCAGGTGGAACAAATGGGTTTGGTAGGGAAGCACTATCTCGCCACAACTTTATCTTTCCCTACGTTTACCACTGTGAGTGATTTTCAGTTATTCGTCTTAAAACGACAAGGTCTATTTATTTATTTATTTTATTATTTATGTACACACAGTAAAATACATATAGATATGAAATAATTATATTTTGAATACAAAGGTCTATTTGTCTATGTGAAGGTTAGATAGTTTTAACTTTAGTAAAGTTTCAATTCTACTAGGAATTATTGCCAGAAGTGATACTTAAACATTTACGAGGTTGACTATACTATGGTGAACATAGAAGATACATTGGGCTGTAACTGTCTAACGTCTGTGTAAAGACTTGGTTGTACGGAGAAGGAACGGACAGTGATGCATATTTGACTTCAATGTGAATAACCCAGTTACTGGGTAACTTGATACCCCTTGGTGACTGGCTATCAGGATTATGGGTTTCCGACTACCCGTAACGACTGTCAAAAATCTACGAATATCAACCGGCGACTCGAATATCAATCGACAGCGTATATCGTTTGAAGTTGACAGACGATTAAGAGAAATAGATCGAAGTTTGAAATTCTTTTAGGGAGAAACAAACATTTATTCGGATATGCACATTCGATTCTGCAGTATTGTTTGAACAATAAAGCCAGCCTAAAGCAATTACTACACATATTCGGCTTTCATAGGGCTCGTGTCGATCGAAAAACTTCGTTCGGCAACTAACCTTGTTCAATCAGATTCGGGGCGGCTCGGCACAATTCGAGGTAAGCCGAGCGACTTTTGTTCGAACATATTATATCTACATGATATTCGATTTTGCCGCCCGGTTGTGCCGAATCATGCCTGCCCGAATATGTGTAAAGGTCATCTTACCCTAGATGCGTAAAGTAAAATCAAATAAAATATCAAATCAAACATTTTATTGGAACAAAAAACAGGTTTATTTTTTTTAGTGTTTGGTAACAGCTACATTAGTTTAAAGCCATTAGTGCCCACCTTCGAGAGGGATACGTCGGCTTCACTTTACACTTTTTGTGATGGAAACGGGGATATATTTTTGACTAAAATATATTTTCTTTTGTTACAGGTAGCCCCAAACCTAATAGAATTCGTGAAATCGCCAGTGAACATCATAGATTTTATAGCTACCTTAGTTTTTTACATGGACGTAGTGGTGGAACTGACAGTGGTCCGACAGTACGTGGACAAAGCCGACATCTTGGAGTTCATCTCCATCATCAAGATCCTGAGGCTGTTCAAGCTGACGAGGCACAGTCCAGGGTTGAAGATCCTGGTGCATACCTTCAAGGCTTCAGCGAAGGAACTGACACTGTTGGTGTTCTTTTTGGTGCTGGGCATCGTGATATTTGCGAGCCTTGTTTATTATGCTGAGAAATCTCAGGTGAGTTCTTTTACAATTGTTTTTTAAGGCCAATATGAATTAGCGTTATTTAGCACATGCTTTGACTCAGATATTGTGTCAGGAATAATAATTAGTAACGTAACGCAATTTTTCAAGCTATTATTAATCCAATAAGCAATGGCAAAGGTGGCATGAACTTTTGGAAGGGCCAACTAGAGTCAAAAGTTCCTTTCATGTGCCTATTTGAAATTAATTACTTGACTTTGACTGTGACAAACATGAGGAATAATCGAACAACTAGATCGTGTTGTTTGGCCAGCATCACTAATTACATCTTTGGCGACGATACCCATTAGTTCTTTATAGATTCATCCGTGTATTGGCCACAATTTGGCAATTCGATCATCCGTGTAAGAGCACCAATTAGGTCGTAAAACAATTTGTGTTAGAAAGATTAAAAATAGTTGTTACAGGCCAGACGTTCTAAACTGGAGTTTGAATGGAGAGAGACTCTTAAGATAAGCTTTCCCCTGAAAGAAAGGGAATGTGCTCCTCCATCCGCACGTTCCTGTAGGGCTCGTCACCAGACATGTGCATCCTGCACATAAGTCACTATTGTAAGAAATTAATTTCCACCAAACTATACTGCCTTGTTCCGAAAGCTAAGGGACAAGAAGGGGTCACAAGGTAATGTTGATATTGGGAATTCATAGTTAGTAAACATAAGTATTATAATATATTGTTTTTAGATAGGAGTACGTGACAGACAGTCACATTCTCATTATGACTACAAAACCTTACTCATGATCCATAGTTCTCGTTCACTGGAGCGAACACGCGACACAATACTATCACTCAAATAACCCAATACAAATAAACAAAACCACACACACGTGTGAATTATGTACTGATCTATTCGCTCACATTGCGCAAATAACGAACAGTTCAATCACAATGCATCACCCCTGTCGGTGGGAGAGAACTTTCCTTTTGTTACCTCTGTCAATAATTCGGATGAACGATAGTAGAGTAGGTAAGCGGACAAAAGTTGATGTGTTTTTGGGATTTTGATTCAGATATTTATTATCTCCTTTATTTCAATGTAAACATATAAATTATATTTTTAAAGATTAGAATATAAAAAGTGTTCTATGTTACGGGTCTGGTTTCCGCACTTAGTCCTTCAGGTGGACAATTGTGCGTGGGCCATGGCGGCCGTCGGTGGTTATTCCAACCAGCCCATCTCCCTCCAGAAGCTTATTAGGTCTCCTGGTTTGTCGAGAACATCCGTGTAAGATCTGGGTATCCCGAGGGTTTCTGATCTAATTTGGGTGACACCTGTGCACTCAAAGAGCACATGCGCGACGGTTTCATCAGCCTCCATGCAAGCTCTGCACAGGGGGCTGTCCGTTATGCCTAACGTGTGGAAGTGTTTGTTTAGTAAGCAGTGTCCCGTGATGGTCCCCGTCACCAAGCGCAGGCCTTTCCTGTCCAGGCATAGTAATCTTTTGGTTAGCTTGACATCTAGTGATGGCATGGCTTCCTTGGACTGTCTGCAGCCCGGTGACGAGGACCACCAGTTTTCTGCTTGTATGTGGGTGTGCTTCTGTAGCCACCTGCGTAGTTGATTAAAGGGGATGAGCACGACTGGTTCCGGTCCGTAGACTGACTTGCTGGATGCCCTTCTGGCCAGCTCGTCGGCCGCGTCGTTACCTAGTGATCCACTGTGCCCTTTTATCCATTGTAGTGTCACTGTGTTGCGGTTGGATACAGTCACCTGTTCAAGCGCCTTGTGACATTCTAGTATTAGATTTGAGGTGATGTATCCCTTTTTTAGGGATTGGAGGACTGAGGCGCTGTCAGAGAGTATACGAACATGAGTGTCCGTAACTCTCCTGGCTGCTATGGCATGGGCCGCTTGTATTATACCCACACACTCCGCTTGGTAGACCGTGTTGAGTATTCCTAGCGGGCTGGATATGTTTATGTTGAGGTCGTGTGAGAAAACTCCGACTCCAGTTCCGCAGTCGGTCGCAGTCGGTCTTTGATCCATCAGTGTAAACTCTTAGCTCTTTACACTTTTTATAGCCCGGGCTATAAAAAGTGTAAAAACATTTAAAAATATAAAAAATAGTAGCCCACCGGTATTGGGAACAGGGTCCAAGCTACCGGTGGTCAGGGCTCCAGAGAGAGGAACCTCCTGACAATGGGAGCCGTGTCCAAAGGTATCGCTTTCTGAATCAAGCCCTTTATCCAGCTGCCCAACGTGAGCCGCCTCAGGTGTTAGTCGAGGCTATTGGCTATTAAGCCATTGGCTGTCACGACTATCGGCAAAATGATCGCTGAGTCCAGATATTTATTATTATTAAAGTAACTGACCCGATAGACGTTGTTTTGTCCCATTTTCAATCATTCACCATCATAATTCATACAAATATCCTATAGAAAAAAGTACGTACAGGGTTCAGGTTCGGGAAGGAAAATTTTTCCACTTTTAAAAAAAAAATTCTTTTCATAGTAATCTAATTCGGTCATCCTCAAATGATGCGCATCAATGACCAAGGAACAGCATAACATGCATCATCAATATCACCATCAGCCTACAGCAGTCCACTGCTGGACATAGGCCTCTCCCTATTGCACGCAATTGAACTCGATTTTCGGCAACTCTCATCCAGCTACTACCAGCCATCCTGCGAAGATCGCCACTCCACCAGTCATAACATCCACATCATAGCATAATTTATAGCCTATGATGTTCCACTGCTGGGTCACAGGTCTCCTCTCTGTGAGAGGTGAGTCGTAAACTACGCGGGCCCAGTGCGGGTTGGTGGATATTACTTTTCTTCGACATTTTGGTGGATGTTTTCGATGTATGAATTAAATGTATGCAACTTGTAGAACTTCATTTATAATAACATCATTCAAAACTTTTTTCTCAGACTTTGTGTACCTTTATTTGATTCTGTTAAAAAGGCACCTAAAAGGTCAGAGTTTCCATCGCTTTTTTCGTTACAGCCGAATTTTGACGAATGAACAATTAAGCTACTTACAATTTCTCTAATAAATAGGAAAATCAGTTTACAGTAGATTTCGAACATTTAAATTAAATATAGATTTGCCGGTAATAGCATATAAGTACTTGAACAACCTGTACATAGTGCCAGGTCTTGGCTGTGTATATTATGGTCCGATTGCCTCAATACATTGGAGGAACCTCTAGTTCGCGTTACATTGAATGTGTACATGGTTTGTATTTGTATTATATAGCAATACAGCCATGCGTGAATTGTTCAGAACCCCTGTGAGGTGTTCTAAGGTTAGTATTAGTAATTCTCGAAATAGGGTTAAAATATTGTCGTCATGACCAAAACATTTCGTATATTTAATCTTACTGAATGACAATACTCGTTATAGTTTAATAAGAAATCGATGATTGTTTTCGAATGAAATTTTATTTAATTAATATAAAACTAACAGTTCAAATACCAAATTAAATTTCATTCAAAAACATGCATCGGTTTCTTACTAAACTTCAACTATATCCGACGACCCTGGTTACTTATTCTTTTGGTGACTGTACATGAATCGCATGTTTTATAGCTCCATCTTTGCAACGTAACTCAAGATGATGGGCGCCTTCATCTTCATGTTTAGAATTCCAAAAGTAGTTTCTGTTAGTGTTTCTTGCACATTGATAATAGTAATACTATCGATGGCCGATGGGGCCGAAAGGTTCTGGAGTGGCGACCGCGTACCGGAACACGTTACGTTAGAAGGCCTCAAGGTGAAGAAGACCAGAAGCACCGGTTGAAGTAGCGGGGCTTGGGGGAGGCCTATGTCCAGCAGTGGACGTCTTTCGGCTAAAATAATGATAATACTATCGATGAAGTTCTACATAGGAACCATAACACAAAAATCTTACTCTGAATCTAATTGTTACAAAGGGTTATTAACATCACATAACATCACGCCTTTTTTTCCTTGTACATACTACTTGTACCTACACCTGTAGCAGTGTAGTAAATGATGAATGAATATACAAATACTCTTTATACGGATCAACATAAAACATTGAATAACAAGGATCGAAAAAAGAGATAGAGAATGCCTACATCATAATAAAATACAGGGGAAAATACAGTTCAATCACTGGGTGTCGAAATACCAAACCAAAGTTTCTTTTGTTGGTTTCCCAATAATTTCGGGCCACGGATTCTGTGTTCCGTCACACAAAGACAGGGCTTATGTATTGCTATGGGTGTGTTGTAGTTATGTGCGATTATGTAGGTACCTATTGATTTTGTGTACGGCAATGCATTGATAAACAGTGGCAGTTGTAGACAGGGTATTGTGGCGCAGGGTTTTGTGGCCCAGGGTGTTGTGGCGCAGTCTGATAGAGCCCTATGTCCAGCAATGGACTGCGATAGGCTGAGTTGATTGATTGAAGGGCAAGGGAATAGGAACTATAATTACTCACCAAATATAACACGAAAAAATTGTCTTACAAATTCTGTAATCTCTAGAACATTGTTTTATTATAAAAGTAGTAGCTGCGATTTATTTAGATTTTGTTGCAGTAAAGTATTTATTATTTGTATTATTAAGCTTTTTATTTTGTTTAATTGACAACAGTATATGCACTCTATTTTAATTACACACGAAATCTAGTCAAAGTTTATGTTAGTGCTCATTTACGGAGACGCGGGGCGACGCGTGTCGCGTTGTGCGGCGCGGCCCGCACTAAATTTAAACATATGGCGTTGTATGAGTGCGTTTATGGAGAAGCGATTTTAGACGCGTTTGCTTGAAATGGAGCGTTTTTTGCGGCCAAGCCCGCGGCTGGCACTGCCGCGTCACACGCGGCGTTTATCGCGGCGGCGCACGCAGCGGCAATTCTCGATGAAGCGATGCCCGCGGCGGAATCTTCTGCCAGTCATATTTGGAAATTGCAGAACGTAGACGTAGTCACCGTCACATTGGAGTACGATATGATCGATTTTTAGAAAACTGGTCTGTTTGATTGAGTATCCCCCGTGCGCCGCAGCGTTGCCCGCCGCGTGCTTTGCTACACGCTTGAGGATTCGCCGCGGGCGCAGCGGCGGGCACCGCCACGCTTCCCGCCCCGCGTCTCTATGAACAACGTCTTATATTGCCATACGTTTGTGTTTACGCGTGCGATGATAAGTGCCGCTTGACGCGTCGCCGCTCCGTAAACAGAAAATCGTACGACGCACCGCGAGACGCCACGCCACACGCGACGCGCGACGCCCCGCATCTCCGTAAATGAGGCCTTAGTGCGTTTATCCACCGCACGAACACATCAAATGACCTCTCCCGCTCTGGGCTGAGCGGAAGGGCGTGTCAGACTTTTACTGACACAAGCCCATCCAAGTTCCTTCAGTTGCTTGCGCCAGGGGCCACGGTATCTCTTTAGAACAACCCGCGCCCCTGGCAGGCATCGGCCCTAGCGGACCCCGTCAGTTCGTGCTGACATCTCTTTAAGGCGCGCGTGGCGCACAACGCGCAGTCAACCCGGGCCTGTTCCTTACCGAGCGGCGAGCTGCCCATTGCTCGCCGCTCGTAAGCCCGCGCCTACGGTGGCCGGGAGTCGGCTATTGACTCCCGTCCAGGGCGTCTCCTGCAGCGACTAGGGGCGTGAGGGCGCAGAGATTGCCTCTCCCTCACGCACTCCGCCTCCTCCTTTGCGAACATTACTGCTTCGCAGAAGGAGGTGACGGCCTTCCATGCACTCTCGCTCCGTACCATGGCCTGGACCAGGGCCGGCCGCGAGAGATCACCGCCGCCGATCGCCGCCACGAGGACGCGGCGGTGCTCCGCCCAAACCGGGCAGACCTCCATGAGATGACGGCGCTGAAGTAGCGATTCATACATTTACTATGGCTGCGTGTTTACCGCACGTCCGTTACCCGAGCGCCGCCATTCCGGCCGCTGAAGTTTCAAGTAGTTCGGCGCGACCGCTAGAACTCGGCCCGAGATTGTGACGGGGCAATGTACCGGTAATACAAAACACATTTGATCTTGACATACTGTCGTCTCACCGCGCCGTTCGCCCCGCTTTTGTTTCTATCATAACATACTAAACCGCCGAGTTCGGTCGCGGTCGACAAATGTTCGCCGTCACCAGGACTTTACGTTCGGTTCGAATAATCTAGTTTCTCGGTGACCTCTCAGTGACGGCTGTGGTGGACAAACGCCCATAGAGTTTAACATTTTCATTTTAGACCAAAACCCCGTTTTAATAATATACATTTTCACTACACACTTTCTCATTACCACTCAAATAAACTGTTTCACATTGTGACGTTACTATGCTATGACGCACGAAAATGTCACAAAACGTATGCAAAGTTATTTTAATCACGTCATATTTTGCGAAGGACTTTCATACGCTATTCTGGCGTGCTATTTTAAAGTCCTACCTACGCACGTGTGGAGATAGCTTAATCCTTTATAAATATTGAGTTTCTAGATATTGACAACTTATAGGAGGGGGTTTATTTATGTACTGCAGTGTACGTCATATGGATAATGTGATGGTGTTTTTGTATACATAATGACGTTTATAACATGGAATCTGTGTGTTGAAAGTTTAGATGTTTATTTTAGCAGAGCAGCAGCTGTGGCGTTCCAGAAGTAACAGCCCCGACTTACAAGATGTATGATGATGTTCGAACCCTTTTTTTTATCGTGGAGAAATGCCCATGCATTCTTCACTACCGCGGGGAGATGGTGCAGTTATGTGGGACTCTAACCCACTAAAACTCCACGGTGTCCTCCTCTGCCGCTTACGGCGGGAACACGGGCACGCGTTAGCACTCATCCGTGAACCCGCCGCAGCTGTCCGTCACCGGACCGTACTCCCCATCACCAGCGCACCAGAACACATAGCACGCCGTGACCACCCCAGGGACCAAACCAGCACATGGGCGCCAGACAACCCCGTGTCTAGGCACCCTTGGTCCCCTGCGACGGGTCAAGTCATTGGCCCCGCCGACTGCCAATTTTCGGCCGCAGAGGATAGGGAGAACGGCCAACGTCAACCAACACTCCTCCTCCCCTGCGGCTCCACCGCGTCTGCCATCAGACGGTGGCGACCCCGTCAAGACGGGGTAGGTTCGAACCCTGACAGGCACTTTGCTTTGTGTAAATAATTTTGTCATCACTGCTTTCAAAATGCTGAAGTAGGAGGAGGAGGGCTGGTGGAGGAGGGATTGTGAGGAAACGAAATATCCTAGAACAAAAAATTCGAAGGCATGTGACAAATATCATCCCGCACTGGGCCCGCGTGGTGGATTACAGCCTGCTCCCGCTCACAGAGAGAAGGCCTGTGTCCCAGCAGTGGGAACATTATAGGAGGATTATGCTTTTTTATCTGAGAAACCGAGGAGTATCGATACCGAGTAGTATGGATTGAACGGATTGTTTTATTCCTAACTCAGTGTGTTTGTTTAGAATTGATAAAGTGTTCTCCAAATTCTACGCAAGCAATCTCCAAACCATGCAATTATTTTGCATTAAAACAGTCTTTACACATAGAATGAAAAAATGAAAAGTTGTTTATTCAGCACAAAACAAAAACGCACATTAAAAAAAGACATAATATATACACATACAACGTAGTCAAAAGCCTCATGTTTCTTACCTGCAATCCGTTAAAAAAACATGGATACTTTATCCCGTAAATGTCACATTAATAAAAATACCCAGAACTCGAAACCAAACTCAATTATATTTCCCATTTCATCCGCATTTAATATACCATCATGATTTCATGAAAATTGCATCATATCAACGTTCTCACGAAAACAAAGTGATTATGCCCACAAAATGGCCACTTCGCTGGAACACTGAATAAATTGCTTAAAATTTCATTTCATACATAATTTTCATTTTCATAAAGCTCTTAAATATTATGTCAGGGCTTATTATAATGAAATTATTTTGTGGATTCAACTTTTAAAAGCTACTTTGGTAGAACATTTTAATAAACATAAATGGATGAGGCTCGAACTATCAATAAGTATTTCATGGATAGATTAATCATTACCATCCTATTTTCAGGAAGATATATGTTTTAGTATGGAACGTAAGCCACTAAATATATGAATGATCAAATTCAAAATTGTGATATTTTTATTTTTATTAAACCCTTGTTCAAATATAGGGAAATTATTTCCCACCCGACAATGATCTACCTTTTGGTATTTTATAATTACTTGATATTGAAATTATTTCGATTATATTCCCACCAACAAAAAAAAAATATACCTATATACTATGTTTTTTTAAATATTTAATTTTACATACATTAAAACTACTTCTAAATGTAAGCTAAATCCATTTTAACATCTTTGATAAGTCTTACACAGCGCTGCATTTGTTTAAGGATTAATAATAAGTAACAAAAGACTCAAATATGTAAGTAACAATATTTCTTAACAACTACGTAGTAAACTTAACCTACACACTTAACCCAAACAATATACTCGTAATTCATGCGAATCCCTGCTACAAAACAAAGCTGCTACCAAGTTGACCTAAGTTTGGGTAATAACCAAAAAAGTGTAATCCTATAACGACATTTTACAGTAACCATGAAACTAACAGCATTGAAACTCTATTAATTTAATCTACTACACCTTTCAAATCTCCATTACCCTTAATTGAAATATCATCAAAACAAACGACCGATAACAAAGAGTAGTCACTGAAAAAATGTGAAAAAATATGCCTAAATATCACCTTTGCACAGTGTATATAAGTGAGTGAAAAACGACTGAATTTCAGCCATGAAGCGGAACCGAGTGGTCCTCTGAAAGTTAATTGACTGCCAATTCGTTCTACTGACAAAAAGTTGGAAACAGAGAATATGAAAAAGGTAGATACGTTGAATTGAAGCCACCAGAGGGACAATAGTGGGCCAGTGGTAACGACTGCCACTTACGAATTGTAGGTCGTAGGTTCAAACCCAGACCCTTTACTTAGTGTAAATTGTTTCATCACCACTGCTCTCAAAACGGTGAAGGAAAACATCGTGAGGAAACATGTTTGCATGTTCTAGAACCCAAAATTCTAAGATATGAGCCATATAACCCTCACTGGGCCCGTGTGGTGGAAGGCAGCCTACTCCCTCTCGGAGAGAGGAGACCTATTATGTCCCAACGGTGCACAGTGGTAATATTATAGGGCGATTACAAAATCTATAGATTATTAATTTTTTCGAACTAAGCTGAAAATCAGCACTTTTGAACGTCAAAATTACATAAGAAAGTCCCCCAAAACGCCCACCCTTCACCACTTCCTAGTGCTTTAGCTGAGTAGTGTCGCTGAGATGAGATTGCGACTAGATTTTGGACGTTTGTAATTACGGAAATAGCCTACAGTAATCTGACTGAACTTTAGGACAGGCATTTCGAAGTGGCAGTCACTTGAATCTTGAAAGACTGAGGGGCAATTCCCGTAATTTTAAGAACCTTCACAGTCTGATCTCAGTCTCAATCTGTCAAAAATACCTCTAATTTCCATACATTTTGACAAGTTTTTGACATTCGTTTGTCGCTGAGATGAGACTGCGACTAGATTTTGAACGTTTTAAATTACGAGAATTGGCCTTCAGAGCTTTTGTGGTTGTAAGATTTATGTTTGGGAATAACCCCTTATTACTGTATTTCCAAGTCGAATCTGGATTGAAAGAGAGAGTGCTTTTGGTATTTGCGTCTGGCAGTTCAGTATCCACAATACTGGAGTTATTCTAGTGAAGACCTGAGATCTTTTTGTTATGAAACAACCTTCTTCTTTCTTCCAAAATGCTCAACATCATCTGCATAGCCTTTCCCTAACTATATCGGTGTTGGCTTCCAGTCTAACCGCATGCAACTGAAAAGAAAAAAAGCTATGTAAATGATATTGCTAAAAAGAGGGGCTTCTAAGATAACGGCTACTAGATAATATATGTCGGAGTCATTTGTTTGACTATTCGGAACGCTAGAGCCATCTCGTGGCGCTAGACAGAGTCCAGTCTAAGTTCGTGGAGGTGAACGAGAGCTACAGTACAAGAGCGGTGTGAGCAGAGCTCTCGAGGACATCGAGGACATTGAACATTGTACGAAGAACATGTGCTTAGAAACTGTCTTGCGTTCCGTATCGTTGAGTCGTCTACCTAGTGTGTGATGCGCTAGTGTAGAGCTGTGTGCTGAGCTGTGTGCTGTGTGTGTGTGTAGTGTTTGTTCGTGAATTGTAATCTGATTTGAACTGCAAACCGTTTTTCTATTGCGCTATAACCAACACTAACCATAGTACGCCCACAGTAATTAAAATATGCCTGATGTTAACGAGAGACAGACATACCTTCTCCGATATATATGTACGGAGGAAGACAAAAACTGTGATAAGGTCAAGAGGATGAAAAGGCAAAACTTAGAGAAAAACAATTATCACCTACGGTGCGGCCGTCGACAGAATGTGTTCCTGACACATGTCAGTGACAGTTCTAGTAACTAATAAAGATCAAATTCGCCAAACACGTATCCGTTTGTACGATACTGACAGGTGAAGAACGCATCTCTCGTCGGCCGCACGGTGGCAAGTCATTTACTACATTACTTTTAACCTAAAAACCATTACAGTTCAACGCAAAAGAGATAGGTATGCATAGTTTGGCCATATTCAAGCGACACATATTAGCCTCGTCCATCATGTTCCTACGATCGCGGCTCGGACGTATTCATGACTATGCATAGCGGCGGATTCAGTTTATGATCGAAAACATATCAATTAAGTCTCACAGAGATTGAATGGAGGCAAATTTTTATGAAAACAGCCAACCGTTTTAATATTCTGCATGTTTTTCCAGACATTAATTTGGTTTATGTGTATATGAAAAATATTAAGGTATGCGTATTTGCGGCTTAAAACAATTGTTTATCGCAACTCCTGGATATTTTTGCCCTGCCTGGTGATGCCCGCGTCGCATCGGATCGCCCCCCCGCCCGCGCTATAACTTCATTCTCTCTTATCGTTCTTTCTGACTTTTTTCTTTTTGCTCCTCTCCTAAAGATCATAGCGTGAGAAAGAAACCCTGTAACCTTCCTCAAGAATTGGACTATCAGATGCATTTTTTTTAAGTGAAAACTTCTTTAGCGGCATTGTGCATTTTTTTTGTGATGGGTAAAAAATGTTTAGCTCGCGTCAGGACACGTGACCTGATCGAAAATTCGTAAGACGGAGCTCGCGTCAGGACACGTGACCTAATCGAAAATTCGTAAGAGGGAGCTCGCGTCAGGACACGTGACCTGATCGAAAATATGTAAGAGGGAGCTCGTGTCAGGACACGTGACCTGATCGGAAATTCGTAAGACGGAGGGAGAGTTTTTTTGTGATGGGTAAAAATGTTAGACTTGCGTCAGGACACGTGACGTGATTGAAAATTCGTAAGACGTAAGGAGAGTAGACCGCATTCCAAAATATTAAAAATGCACAACGTTAATATTCAAGTTTTCACTTCTGCCGGCACTCCCGGAGTGCAACCCATTTTTAATCTGACTGGCACTTCCAGAAATTAGCGCGTTCAAACACACTCTTCAGATTTATATAAATACTAGTAGCGCCCCGCGGTTTTTCGGGATAAAAGTTATACCTATCTGTTAATCCTCGTTAAAAACTATCTGTGTGCCAAATTTCATCCAAATCTGTTCTGTGGTTTTTGCGTGAAAGATTAACAAACAAACATCCATCCATCCATCCTCACCAACTTTCGCGTTTATAATATTAGTAGGATATAGATTTACTTGGAATTATTCCCGCAGTTAATCTAGTTTCATTTCAAATAGACATGCATCAATTATTGTTAGACAAGTTCCAATATTCAATACATCTAGAATTTGAGATCCGTTCATTGTATAGCGAAAACTAAACTAACGAACATGCTTGTTTGTAGTTATAGAAACAATGTTTGTTAAATCGACAGACCCATTCATTTGGCAAATTAAACGATACATCACTATTTGGTTAATTGACTCCGTTGTCAAATGTTCCAGCTTCCAATTTTGTGATTTCAAATACTAATTCATTTCAACTTTGTCTCTGAGGTGACAACGCACTGAAATGTTTGAGAAGGCCGCTTCCCCTAATTGAAAACATTCAAAATCTAGTCGCAATCTCATCTCAGTGACAATCAATGTCTAATAGGCAGGAAAATTAGGGTGTGTGACCCCAACATAGTTGGGAAAAGGCTAGGCAGATGGGTAAAATCTGCGCACGTTCTTAAAAATTCTGAAAATGCCGCTCTGGTATTGCCAACGTCCGTATGGTGACCATTTATTATCCGGTTGGCCCTTGTTTGTTTACTATCCGATACTATAATAAAAAGTACTTTGATCGCATTGTAACAATTTTTAACAAAAATTGTCGATGGCAATACCGGTGACTATACAATTTTAGCCAAAGTTAGTGCTCGCGTTACTGGAAAAGTGATTAATTGAATTTTAGCTAACAATGTTAGGCATAAAAGAATTTCTATTTCAGGGATATTTTATGTAACAATGGCCCTGAACTCTGCTGGGAATTTAGCAAACAATATTTTCACATTTTCCTTTTCAAATAGAACGAGAAAGAGATGGTCGAAAACAGGGCCTATTGCAGATAGATAAGAACTATAATTGAAAGTCAAAAGCCTGACAAATGTTGACAACTGGGCATAAGAACTATTCCTCAGTAATTGGGTTCCCAGAAGTTGACCATCTTTTGTTTTCTCTATCAATTCTGTAATAAACCCCAAACTCTGCCCATGACACCCACGCAAGGAGAGTATATGACCAGATGATTAAGCTGGGTCACATAGCCAGAAGTTTTTGTTTGTGTTTACACCCCTACACCCTATGTTTATGGCAAAACTTCTGTCCACAATAAACATAAAAATTGCGAAGACAAACAAAAACTCGGTTACACTGTGTCGCGTGGTGGCGTTTACTTTAACACTCTACGTAATACACTGGGTGACATTATAAAATATAGGGACGTGCTGTGAAGGTAGAAATGATATCGATAGTAATTGAAACTTTTTACCTTAGAGCAAAGTAAGCCCTTGTCCTAACGGACGTAAAAATATTGCGTACTAGATTGAGAACTCTTAGCGCAAAGCAGTGCGTTGAAAATTCAGCGCGCGAGAAAAAAATGCCGCGGGAAAAACGCGCCTGTTCGACTCTAGGGAAGTGGATAAATAATGATAATAAATAATAATAATAATTTATTGCACACAGTTAAAATACATTGCACTGTATACAGGTTAGAGTTCTTAATTTAGCATTAGGTACATAAGTACAATAGGTTCAACCCTGTCCCCTAAACTAGGCTAGGCCTGTTCTTAGGGGGCCCGGCTATAGGGTATGCTTATATGTATAATGCTATTGTGGCAGACGTGCTAGTGGACTGTGACAAGTGGGTGCATTTTGATCTTGTGTTAAACTTAAAAAATGTGAGTGAGACAGTGAAGAGTGCATTGTATTGAAAGATTTGGATTGCGGTCTAAACCGCAATTCATATAACATTGGAAATAATTTTATATGAAAAGAATTGATAAATTAAGTAAAACTAAATCTCAGTTGTCAGCAATGCATTTTTTTATAAGTAGTCTACGCAGTTCGGTATCCAGCAAATAAATTAACCCATTTCTTATCGCAGTCATCCGAAAATCGCCTTGATTGTGCATACTTTAGTCCAAGTCGACTTCTTACACACTGAAATAACAATATAGTAGGACGGTACAGGAATTCTTAATATGATGACTTGTCTTTTTTCTAAATGCGGTGATGGTAGTCATAATCATTTCATAATATAGAAGCATTCTTCTCAGATAGCAGTGGTGGCTTAGTGATAACGGCCACGATATACGAGTTGTAGATCGTAGGTGTTGTGTGACTTATTTCAACACCTGCTCTCAAAAAGAAGATATCGTGAGGAAACCGACATGTCCTAGAACCATAAATTAAAGTTAATGCCAACCAGAAAAACATGTTTCGATAACTTCATATCGATACCACCACATCACTACGCAAACCGAACCCGCAGCTGTTATAGTCCCGTCAAGGAATGCGTTACGAAACTTTACCAATATGCTCCGGTATTGAAATTTTCCCAGGCAATGTAATTTTTTCTATACGCTCCGTTTTATTATCAGCCTTGAGGTACATATATTACATGAGTGATACATATGTATGAGTGTTATCGTCGTTCCTTTGTTATCTTTTGTCAGTAAAATAAATAATATATAATGCAATAATAGAGCTGTGGTGGGCCAGTGGTAACGGGCCCGACTAACGAGTTGTAGGTCGTCGGTTCGAACCCAGGCAGGCGCTTTACTTTGTGTAAATTATTTCATCACCATTGCTCTCAAAACGGTGAAGGAAAACATCGTGAGGAAACCAGCATGTCCTCGAACCAAAAATTCGAAGACATGTGACATCTATCAACCCGCACTGGGCCCGCGTGGTGGATTACGGCCCACTCCCTCTGACAGAGAGGAGGTGTGTGTCCCAGCAGTGGGAACATTATAGGCTGATTATGGTATTAATGCAATATTATTCGTTTTGCTGTGGATAAAAAACCTGTAGCTCCGACTATTGCTTTTACATCGTCTTAATTATTAACTCGTTATTATTATTAGTACTGCTGAAGATTCAATAATAATTACAGTTTTCAAAGGAGAATAAGTATAATCAGACTGTAGTGTTCCCACTCCTGGGACATAGGCCTCCTCTCTCCGAGAGGGAGGGTTCGTAGCTGTCACATGTCTTCGAATTCATGGTCCTAGGACATGCCGGTTTCCTCTCGATGTTTTCCTTCACCGTTTTTTCATAAATGAAATAATTTACACAAATTTAAGTGCCTGCTTGGGTTCGAACCCACGACCCTACAACACGTAAGTCGTGGCCTTAACCACTGAGCCACCACTGCTCCTTAAAGGAAAATTAATGATCATAATTATTTCGCAGACGGATTTCACTTTGTTATTATTAGCAGACAGGAAAATGCTGCTAGCCATTCATTCAGCTAATGAGTATGAATTGCCTTACCACTACCATGTAGTAAGAAGTAGGAAACGAGTGACTTATTCTTTTCCCAAGGGGTAGAACCACTTTTTGATATAGCGTTTAAGAGCTGTCAGTGTCATTATTGAATGATGAATGAATGAATGGTGAATGAATGAATGATGAATGAATGAATGATGAATTAATAAATTATTAATGAATGAATGATGAATGAATGAATGTTGAATGAATGAATGATGAATGAATGATGAATGAATGATGAATGAATGATGAATGAATGATGAATGAATGATGAATGAATGATGAATGAATGATGAATGAATGATGAATGAATGATGAATAAATGATGAATGATGGATGAATGAATGATGAATGAATGATGAATGAATGATGAATGAATGATGAATGAATGATGAATGAATGATGAATGAATGATGAATGAATGATGAATGAATGATGAATGAATGATGAATGAATGATGAATGAATGATGAATGAATGATGAATGAATGATGAATGAATGATGAATGAATGAATGAATGATGATTTAATGTTGAATGTCAATAATAAACGATTTAAAACTAGATGAGCTTGGTGAATTGTTATGGAATATTGACACTGGCAGCTCTTGAACACGGCTTAGATGTGCTGATAGCGTTCAGTTTTATCGGTGAAATTAGCCCATGAAACATGAATCCACTGCATGACCTCTCAAATCATCTTTATTGTGGATCATAGGAAAGTGTACATTATACAGCTGGTGTTAATTTATTGTTTTGCGAACAGCTATGTCCTGCCCTTAGGGCGTACAATAGAATGTAGGTACATAAAGTGAATTTACATGCATGTCAACAATAATATTATAATAAATTACACATTTTACAAATACCAATTTCAAATTACATTACAAATTTTAGACAATTAAATATTGATAGACGCATCATGTATCTATCTATACAAAAACGCATCATGACCTAGGCAGATTGTATTCTAACAGTGATTTGTCGGCAAAGAAGTCTTTCACAGAGTAATAACATTTGTTCACTAACAGTTCATGGAGATTCTTTTTAAATGATTTTATTTCAGTAATTGCTCTTATCGGCTTTGGAATGTTATTGAAAATACGCGGAGCCGAGCAGAAAACACTTTTGTGCAGGAAATCCGTCTTACTAGGCGCTATGTCTAGCTTGTCCTGATGCCGTATACGCGTCCGATATTTAAATAGATAAATATTATTTTTAACAAAAACTGCGACCTCAAAGATATATAGACACGGTAATGTTAATACGTTTATCTTTTTAAAAAATGGATCACAGGATTCAGTTTTTTGTAGATTGAACACTGCCCTGACACATCGTTTCTGTGCAATGAACGCGCGTTCTTTATCAACACTATTGCCCCAGAATATTAGGCCGTATCTAAGGTTAGAGCTGATGTAACCGTGGTATGCCGTTATCAGTGTTGGTAGATTTGTAATTTTTCTTAATCTGTGAAGGGCATATGAGAACTTGTTTAACTTTTTACAGACACAGTCAACTTGTTTTCTCCAGTTTACTTTGTCATCCACGTGTAACCCTAGAAATTTTGTTGTTTCTGTTTCTTCGATGTCTTTATCTTGATACTTGATATTTATAGCACCAGTACGTCGATTTCTTATTTTAAAATTCATTATTTTGGTCTTGTCAATATTAATCATTAATTTATTTAAATTAAGCCAGTCATTTACTAATACTAAAGATTCGTTAATGTCAGATTCTAAATTAGTTGTATTGTCATTAGTGAATAGTACAGTGCTATCGTCAGCGGATAATGTCATATCGTGATTTAATACCGATGGCATGTTGTTTATATAGACAAGGGAGAGAGGGGCGGATAAGATACCCCCCTGTGGAACGCCAATCTCTACCGTTCTGGATTCAGACGCATAAGTTTCTTCTGTTTTTGTGACTATGTTTACCCTCCTTATCTCTGTAATTTGTTGCCTATTAGATAGATATGATTTTATGAGATTGTATGCATTGCCTCTCACACCGTATGCATATAGTTTTCTTAGGAGAATATTATGGTCAACACGGTCAAAAGCTTTTGACATGTCCATATATATTGCTACAGCCGGCAGTCCTTTGTCCAAATTTGTCATTATTTTTCCCAAGAAATTATATATTGCTACATTAATCGATTTATTTTTCCTAAAACCATATTGACTTGGAGAGAAAATGTTATGGCTTTCGAGGAAGGTGTAGAGACATTTATAAATGACCTTTTCTAAAATTTTGGCAAAGATAGGTAATAGCGCTATGGGCCTATAGTTGCTCATATTTGTTCTGTCACCTTTTTTAAAAACTGGCTTTACAATTGAAATTTTTAATTTGTCCGGAAATAGGCCTTCTTCTATACACAAATTGACTATATAGCATAAGGGTTCTGATATTATATCAGCAACATCTTTAACAATATTAGTCGTAATTCCATCATAACCGGTACTGGTTTTATTTTTTAATGAAATTATTATTTTATGGATGTCTTCTGGGATTGTAGGAGTCAAGAAAATAGAATTGGAATTATATGTCAATTTATTTAAAGAGTTTTTAAGTGTATCGAATTGTTTATTATTATTATTAATGTCAAGAAAAAAGTTATTAAATGTTTTAGCGATGTCTTTGGGATTGGTTATTATTTCGTCGTTGATAATAATTTGTTCTACGCTATCGATCGGAAATTTATATTTGATCTCATTTATAACATTCTATGTTGCTTTGCTTTTATTTGTGGCAGTCCTAATGTAGTAATCGTTTTGGGATTTTTTTGTCAGCCTGATTATTTTTTTGTATCTCTTCGCATATGTCTTGAATGCGTTTTTGTTTGATGCATTTGCGTTTTTCCTATATTGCCACAAGAGATGGCATTTACGTTTGCTGCATATTTTTAGGCCGCGTGAAATCCATTTTGGTCTTGATTTGTTAAAACCTCTGCAATTGCATAGCGAATCGAGTTTTCTATTGTCTGTTTTGGCTCTCAGAATTCCAGCTGCGGTATTTATTTTTTAAATATCGCAGTATTATGCTGAGGCAGGAAGGTTTTGGCCTCACACAGGTCATTTTTTTTTTGGTTTATTAATTTTTAATTGTTTTTAATGGAACTTGATAGTTTATTTTTACTACTTGTATTTCCTGTCTCAATTTTTTTTTAAACAGCAATTCACTATAACATGCTCAGTACTCACGTTAATTGAATTAAAACCATTATTTCAGCAACAAAAATCTGAAAAATTTACCCGCCGGTGTATCGCTTAAAACGTCGTATTAAAACTAACATAAAAAGTGAAAATCCAATCTAGTTTCCCAAAAGTAAACTTAAACTAGTAGTGTATTTTAACTAGAATTAAAATCAACTAGCTACATTGCTTAGCAATACGAAAGAAAAAAACTAGAATAGATTGTGTTCTGGTGCTTGTACTTGTACCCGTATATAAACAAAATAACAAAAAAATATCAGGTAGGTATTTAATAATAATAAATAAATAAAATAAAAAGCCTTTTATTTTCCGCATGATTGAAGTTATTTATTTATTTAAACTTTTCGCACAAAGAGGTATAAAGGCGGACTTAATGCCTTAGGCATTCTCTACCAGTCACTCAAGGGTGGTGAAGAGATTAGATGGAAGGTGCTTTGCTTCAGAGGCACAATGATAAAAAAAGCTCTTAAAACTAGGTACACAAATACATAAATAGGTTATATACACAAACATACTATTACTATAATATATACTTATAATATATGCCTATATGTGTATATACAAAATCAAGGGAGAGAGGTGTTGAGATGACTCTACGCTATTTGTTTTGAAAATAACTCTGCAATTTCCGTTTAAATGCATACCGACTAGTGGCCGTCCTGAGGGGCAATTCTCGTAATTTGAAGAACGTTCACAGTCTGATCTCAGTTTCAATCTGTCAAAAATTCCTTTATTTTCCCTATATTTTGACAAGTTTTTGACATTTGTTTGTCGCTGAGATGAGACTAGATTTTGAACGTTTTAAATTAGGAGAATAAAATTGGCCTTCTGATATCAAGAGGAAGCGCATTCCAAAGAAGAATGGACTGAATATGAAAAGAAGAATGGACAAAGTCAGACGTATGAGAAGACAGAGCAAGAGAAGATTGTTAGAAGAACGCAGATTCTTAGCGTGTGAAGAACATAGATATTGGAAGTGAGATACGCGATAAGAAGGAGGAGTGGGAGAGTTGAGAAGGGAGAAAAGCGTGGTCAAAGCGCGCAAACTTCTTCTTTGGCGAATGGACATCCATTTGAGCTCAGACCTATAGCTGGACAAATGGTCATATTTCCTGAGGTTGAATATGAACCAGGTACCATTGTTGAGCAAGCTGTCAAGCTTATCCAGCAAAATCGCATTCAAGTCAAAGTAGCACACGTCACGATAGCCGATTATAGGGAAAATCAAAGTCTGCACAAGCATGGTTTTCGTCTTAGCGGGTAAAAAGTTTTTCAGACGATACAGGGATCGCAGAGTACCGTTGACCCTTTGACTACCACTAGAGACCTGGCTTTGCCAGCTAAGCGTCAAGTCAAGATGCAAACCGAGATCTTTCATAGTAGGGGTAATGGGTATGACGGTTATTTACGATTTACATTTAATAATAATAATAGATAGTAATGAGAATAAATAATGTAGTAATGGGTATAATATCAATTGAATTAATAAATGATATAATGTAAGATTTAAAAAAGGGTTTCAATAATTTATCATGCAGGCATGCAAGAACCCCTCTTAAGTGAGGGTGAAGACCTCCTCCAGACTTTTACATTTGTCTCTATCTTTGGCAATTGTCTTCCAGTTTTCACCAGCTATTTTTATTATATCGTTATCTCAACGAGTTACCGGTCTTCCTCTTTTTCTAATACCGGTACAGGTATATAATAATAAACAGTAATAACTTTAACAGATTGAGAGCTTGGTGATATTAAATATGAACGTAAATATTATTTATAGTATTGCAGCGTATTGGTAAAATTTTCTCTGGCAAAAGGGTAGGCTAGGTTTTTTATGAACACTGATTTTGTGTCCTAAAAATATTAGACTCAGGGCTGATCTTTCCAACGCCAGATAATTTTGTCCTTGGAATAATTTTGAATTTTTGACATTTCTTCCATACAAAAACTGCCAGACGTCAATTTTATTCCACGAATAAAAATTATCGGTGGATTGAAAAATCAGCCCTAAAAATATTTATACCCAAAAATATTTATGGTAAACGTAAAAGGGCATTTTTTTTTAAATTAACTGTAATGCCGAAATTTTCTTTAGTCTCGCTTAAGCTTTATTATAAGGGATCAAGTAATATAAAAGACTCGTTATTTGGCACAAAGTTTCAAAAACAACACAAACATACAAGAATCTATACAATTAAATTAAAAAAAAAACTTATTCAAAATAAATAATAATAATAATACACTACTGGTCATAAAAATAATTCAAACACAATAATTACAATTGCCTAACCGGCACTGGAACAGCAACATGCTGGCCACAGCAATGCCGGACATAAGGACAGTCCAGCCTGTTCGCGACCATTGCCAATTAAAAAAAATATATATAATTATTAAATTATTATATTTCATTGCAAAATTTATAAATCATCATGTTCATCATCCACAGCCCGACTTCACCCACTGCCGGGCATGGGCCTCTCTGTTCTTGTGCCAATCACCACGCTCCTGTGCCAGCCTCATCCAGGCTTGGCCCGCGATGGCAACAATGTCGTCTGCCCATATCACCGCCGGACCACCGACATCTTGTCTTCCAGTCCTTGGACGCCACTCTGTCACAGCCTTACTCCATCTGTCATCTCTGCACCTTGCCAGATGTCCTGCCCAACTCGATTTGAATTCCACAATACGCTTTCCGATATAGCTTTATAAATAGACGTGTCATTTTATAAACTGTTTGTTACTAAAATAGTTTACCTCACCACCTCTAAATGCTATGTCAATTTAGTTTCAAAACACAAACAGCGCGAGCAAAGCCGCAAACAATGCTTAGTGCACACAACAAACAAATTGAAAATGCTATCAATTAACATTTATTTTATGTGGACTGAACTGGCTGACCAAACAAAAATTAATTAATTATTCAAAGCGATATTGTAATTACAGTTTGTAATACTTCGCACCTTTTAGTTTTATTGGGTGATTTTGTGGATGGCGCGAGGTTTTGAATATGAAGGTTGTGGTTATGTAAATGGTTGTGGGCAGGAGTCTTTCGACTGAGATAATGAGTTGGTGGTTTATGTATGTTACAGAATTATGTGACTATTTAAGTGTGTAGTAATTATGTGATTAGTGAAGAGACTCGTGCCTAAATAATAACAACCTCAACGATTGAACGAAGGTTAAGCTACGCTTGACGTGGTCGGGTCGTGGATGGGTGACCATCCATTACATATCGAGACCCCTCCGTGCCTTGAAAAGATGCCCAACAATCTAACAACCAAGGGTATCGTGTTACCCAGTAACTGGATTGTGGCTATGTTTCGCAGCATTATGCTGAGCGCTGACCGTTTTGCACGGATGTGACGCATATTTTTCTCATTTGTTGTTTTTTTTTCTTTTGTATTTTTCTTTTTAATTTTATGCGTCATATTAGGCGAACAAACATTTTTGTTTTTTTTTTCCAAAAACACCAATTTTTTAAGACCCAAAAGAATGCATGCAATCGTGTTTAAGATCCAATTCTGGTATCCATCTTAACTCCTTTGTATACGAGTAGGTATATTGGGGTCCTTACGAAACCAAAGAGATCAGGAGGAAATTGAAATATAAACGAAAACGAGCTGGAACGCATATAACCAAAGGGGCAATATTGCCTACACACCCCAGGTGTGTCGCAGAATAATCTTATTCCGGGCCTCCTTGAGCTCGTATGATTATTTTAACAAGAATAATCAGACGCCGAATTGATACAAAATTGTCTTTTATCAAAGAGCTATCTTTTGAGATTCAAATTTTAAATGGTTATTTATGATGCGAAGTCCCTAAATTCACTTAAAACTTTTTTTTTTGTTTAGGTTTGCTGTCCCACAGCTGGGCAAAGGCTTCCCCCAAGTCTTTAATGCTAAATGTATACTTAATGCTAAACGTATTTGAAAACATTCTAACTCTGACATCTTAAACGGTTGACAGAAATACCGATGTCATCATTCTATTTCTGTGAATTAAGTGATTCGTGAATCCTAAAATCCCTTCCAAATGAACTAATGAAATAATACTTATTATGAATGAAATTCATAAATGAGGTTTATGAATTTGAATGAGGTTTTGAAAAACAACGCAAAAATAGCATGTTTTAAATTCATGAAGCGCTAAATGTATTTAATCATGTGTGATGCAAGTGGGCCTTAATTTTGACAGTAACTTTTCGGGGGCTTGGTACTGGGTACCATTAAATTCATTCATATACCTTAGTAGTCTTAAACACGTCATATTTTTATAGGGGAGCAGTGATTGCCCAGTGGAAATTCCCGTCGCTTACGAGTTGTAGGTCGTGGTTTCGAACCCAGACAGCCACTTTACCATGTGTAAATTAATTCATCACCACTGCTCTCAAAACGGCGAAAGAAAACATTGTGCGACAACCGGCATGTCCTAGATCTGACAATTCAAAGACATGTGACATCAACTAACCCAGCCCGCGTGGTGGGTTTCGGCCCACTCCCTCTCACAGGGCGAAGGCCTATGGCCCAGCAGTGGAAATATTATATTTAAGCTGATAATGCTATTTTTGAAAAACATGCATGACATTACTTACAGACATACAAGTTATTGCACAGTTAAATAATAACACAGATATATTTACAGTAATAAAGGAATAGCAATAAGTAATGATACACAAAAATAACTAACAAAACAAGTAAAAATTATAAATAACAATCAAATATAGGTACAAAAAAACAAAATATTTCGTCCATCATTTCACAGAATCTCAAACATGGACGACATCCATCTTGCCATCCTCTGTAACACTCAGGGAAACTAGCCTGTCATTCGCTGAAAATCACATTATTACAGCAAATAGGGAGATTGTTTTCTTACTTTTTTTACACATAGTTCAGTGGCTACTACACGTGTACGACATAACCAGTATAGAAAGGCTATATTTACCTCATGAAAGAGGTCAGTGGGCAAGAATAAAATCAATTGTTTCACGATACACCCGAGACTCTCGTTTTAAAACGAGGTTCTGACATAACGAAGTGTTTTTAATTCCTAGGATTAATTAATTTGAAATTGGTTGAGTGATTCATGTAATACAATTATTATCTGCGGTTTTTCTTGTTTTAATTTAAGGCTTTCCTCCGAGACTCGGTTTTGGTCGAAAATTAAACTGCCCGTAATCCAGTAAACAATAATACTGGCCTGTAATTATTTCACTGCCGGGTAAAAGCCTATTCTTACGCAAAAAAAAAGATGATTAATCACTATGCTTATCTATTTCTCTCTTATGTACGCTATATTTGATTTTTCTGTATCGTAAAACAAGATTTCCAAAGAAAATACGTAAAAAAATTATTTGTATTGACATTGGTATGTTTACTGGTTAGGTTCAAATCTCTGTAAAAACTTCAATAACATTTTGAGCCAGTTTTTAATAAAATAACTCTATGAACATTGATCGCCGATATAATATTTTGTTCGTTTTCTAATCTTTTATAACCAATTAATGGGAGCTACAAAAGGGTTCGATTTAACTAAGTGAATTTAATTACGACTATGAGCTATGCAGCGATGTTATGAAACAGAAGGCAAATTCTCGTAATTTAAAACGCTCAAAATCTAGTCGCAGTCAAATCTCAGCGACAAACAAATATCAAAAACTTGTCAAAATGTAGGGAAATTAGAGGTATTTTTGACAGATTGAGACTGAGTTCAGACTGTTAACGTTCTCAAAATTACGAGAATTGCCCCTCTGATGACTACGAAACTCCCTGTCAAAATATTAAGCTCGGATTTGTATGGGTATTAACTAAATAGAAATCATATAAACTGTGGATGTTTATTGCTTCCTAATCTAATCTTCACTCTTCTTGTTTAAACTTTTTAACATAATAAATGGGATTGGCAACATTAGCAACAGTTGATCATAACCGTCATAAAGTCTTACAGTGCCCTCTAAGTCCAATTTAATAATGCGTTCAGGGTGCTGACGGGGCTGCGGCGATTCTGTAGTGCATCAGGGATGTTTGCTGAACATCGCGTAGACTGCTTTTGCGCTACGATGCGTAAAAGATGCTTATCCCTGGTGCGTAGAGTACGCGGCAGCGACAACAGCATCCTTAGCATGATAGCTAGTCGGCTGGACTGTAATTACATCAATCATTGCTGCACCATTTGTCATGGAATGGCGCAGCAGTGATTGTTGTTGAGTTTACTATCTTTTATATGTTTGGTGTTGTGGGTAGTTTTGAGTATTACTAACACTAGACTATAAGAGCATTGTTACTAACAAAATGGACACCATAGTCTGAAATAAAGTATTTATTATTATTATAAGGAAACATTTTCTCTTACTCCCTATGATAGGATTATTCGACGCCAACTTTGATTCACTATTCTAACTATTCTCCTTTGTCCACAGGATAACCCCGACAATCAATTCAAGTCCATCCCCCTAGGGCTATGGTGGGCCATCGTGACAATGACCACGGTGGGCTATGGGGACATGGCCCCCAAGACATACCTAGGTATGTTCGTGGGGGCCCTGTGCGCATTGGCAGGTGTGCTGACCATCGCGCTACCTGTTCCTGTCATAGTGTCAAACTTCTCCATGTTTTATTCACATACTCAGGTGAGTTTAGAAATAAGAACCTTTTGTTTTTTTAAGATATTTCTTTGTTTAGGTATAGGCACTGTGATAAAAGTGTTTTGTGTCTTCAAATGAAAAAAAATGTTATCATATTTTTTTTAGGTACGGTTGTTTTTGCTCTGATTTTTCAGGTTGATTGGCTATTTAAAGTTAATGTGAAATCTCATTTTGATGTTGATCTTTTGATTAATCAATCAATATAAAAGAACATGATATTTAACAGCCAAATTACACGGCTTACAAAACTACAATAATTCAAACAATGAGTTAGGGTTAATTGTCCAGGGAGGCAAGATAAGATACTGATCGTTATCATATTTAATTTCCTTAGCAAGGAAACGTGACAATGTATTATGTAACCATGGCAACCACTTAATACTGACCAATATTGACCACGACCCGTCTATGCTGAGATGTGACGTCATATCAGATGTCGAATGCGAGATGGAACCATTTTGATCGAGTTTTCAATTATTTGTTTCTGTGTTTGGAGTTTATCTTCCCCGTATTGAATCGGCGTTATTGAGTATGGTAATCTTATACAAGGTGTAATTAAAATAACTGAAAACTAATGAGGTCTTTCTAAACATCACTATGAACAAGTTTTTCTATATTTAACCAAACATGACATAACGAAAAAAAAATGGAGCAATGGATATTTTTTATCGCGATTCCAAAAATTGTCCTTTAGTAAAAATTGTATTTTATTTATTTCCCAACTTACATCTACCCTTACAGGGAAACCTATTGGATAGTGTACATTTATCTAAACTCTTATTCTAACTTATTACTAACTCCTTATTATAATAAAATTTTGTAACTTATTACAAACAACGCATTCTTTGTGAACTCACTCACAGAACAACAGAATAAGTCCGTGTCACTAGTTGTGGACAGTGACGACTACAATGACCCCTTACAAGGTTTGTAGTTATTTCTATTACCACGTTTATGACCTACCTACACCTGCACCTATAAAAATCCTTTTGAGGCTATCCTCAAAAGGTTTTTTATAGGTGCATGTAAAGACATTGCGAGTGACGTCTGAAGTGGCAAGATAATGGTTTTAAAAAATTTAATTAAAAATTTGTCTGGGGTTTTTTAAATTTTAATTTAATTTTTTATTTCATGCTTTTTGTAGGGACTCCTTGACATTCCTTTTATTTTCTTGCGTTTTAAGATTCAGGTAATTTGGTATTTTATCAGGTTTTTTGTAATTCGCCATTTTGTGGTGGTGGCCATCTTGGATTTGAAATTTGTCATAGTGTATAGTATTCTACTAGTGAAGCCCTTTCATTTGTTACCCATATTGAGGGAGTTGTGAAAAAATATGTAATCCGCCATTTTGTGGCGGCGGCCATCTTGGACCGATTTTCATCAACATAGCTAAGAACACTTCCGACAAATCCACCTTTCAAACAACAAAACAAAATTAAAATCGGTTCATCCGTTCGGGAGCTACGATGCCACGGATAGACATACACACACACACACACCACACACACACACACACCCACACACACAAACACACACCCACACACCCACACACGCACACACACACACACACACACACACACAGAGAGAGACACGTCAAACTTATAACACCCCGTCGTTTTTGCGTCGGGGGTTAAAAATGGAACATGTAAACCAGAATCATGAAGAAGCCTCTTGATTAGAGAGCCTGTTAAGCTTCAACACAGTAGAGAGGACTATAAATAATACCCAAATAAAAAGCAAGCGTCTTTATTAAAACTCACATAATCACTTAAACAACACTATTAGCGGTAATAAAGCAAAAAATAAAGTTCAAAGTAGCGGAAGAACTAACTTAGTCGACCAAAGTATAAGCAACTCAAGTTGCAGGAAAAGTTGTATTAAAAATAACAAGTAGTTTGTAGTACAGCTGAATCGCTACCACGCTGCTATGACAGGTGTGATGTAAACTTGGATAAAAATAAATGTGGTGAATTTAAATTCAAAGTAGTGCTCACAGAAGCTTGAAACTTTTCTTGTCTTGAAAAATATCACGTAGTTTCATTTTACTCTCTTTTATACTGTATATTTTTAATTTCGCAGACACATGATACTCATAATTATGTAGGAAAAGGTAGAAATAATTTATTCGTATCGGAATGTAACTTTTGACTACGCCGAAGCTCACCTCTCTCCTCTATTGCTAGAAAACGTACCTATTCAGACTAATATAAACGATTATTTAAAAAAATAAAAATAAATTGTCTTCACCAACTTCAAATTAACTTATTTTTTATCACCCCAACATCGTTGAATTTCATATAAAAATAAATGATCATCCCTGAATTTACACATAAACGGCTTTCAATATACCTTAAGCATATGCAAATCCTGTTTTATCCTAAAAATATCAACGTCAGAAATAATACGGAAAACAATGGACTTAAATTAAGCCTGTCAAGTCTTTTGAAACCCGCATTTTGTTTACAATATTGTATCTTTGTACTATATTAGCTTACATGGTTTTCAAAGGAGGACTTTAAAGTGTTCCTTGTGAATTGGTTCTATTTTTTACGTGGTTCGTTTCAGTGACATAAAAGGCCTTTTTCAATTTACACCAATACACATACTCGTAAATTAAATTCTTTGTATACAGGGTCGCAGGGACACCGACGCGCAACCTGTTACAATGAACACAGTACATGGGGCCTACTCCGAAGTGCAAAGTGCGAATGTTCGGATCAAACGGACACATGGCCGAACTTAATTTTTGAAAAATTATTGAAAAATGCGAAAAAAGTTCGGATCGGCTCAGTTGGGTCGGGACCATAGTCAATATTCGAAAGAGTGTAGGAGTGTAGGATCGGAACAGACCGAACAAAATAGTAACTTCCTAGCAGGAAACGGCCGAACATTCGGCCGATACTACTTCGGAGTAGACCCCCTGGATTCTAAAATCCACTACGTTGATATTTTTTTTAAAACAATTTCTACACTGGGTATGGAATTATAAGCTGAATTCATGGTTACAGTTTGCGCGTCGATGTCCCTGCCACCCTTTCTTTCCGTGAAAGGTAACCGATTACATTGCTTCAGAAAGAAAAAACCTTTAACTATAATTATTAAACCACTTACACGCAGTTTTGAATTGGCAAGGAGTTTGTCAGTCGTCAATCAGAAAGACCTTAGATTAATAAATGAAATTATTTTATGTCTGTCAATAGGTTTGCACAAACAAATTTACACGTTAATCATATTTTAAAAACTAAATGAGGTCGACGTTTCCTTTTTGACTACTCTGAGAAGAAAGGCCGAAACAAACTCAGAGGTCACAGTCTCTTTTAAAGTCCAGACATAATCTTGGTCAGATCATGTAAAGAAGATGTAGATCGGTGTCTGAAATAGTATTTTGAGGAAAGAACCACACAGATTGAGTGGACCTGTACAGCAGTTACGAGGTCGACTATATCTACTGTTTAAAGCTATATGCGACGGAAGAAAAGTTCTTCCAAGAGATTGTTGACGTAGGACGGTGGTTCGCTAATAATAGGCACCCACATTTCCGCTCATTCTTTCCGCAAATATCGCAGGATGCGACAAAGGATCTAATTAAATTCTCAGTGCTGGAAAGGTCAAACGGAAATCAGAGGAAACTAATAGGTGTATAAAAAGCAATCTATTAATTCTGGTGGCAGGGACATCGACGCGCAGCCACTTACCATGGATTCATTACATGATTCTGAATCGAAATTTTTCGTAGGCTTTTTTTATAACCTTCGAAAAGTTTCGATTCAGCTTCAGATAGCGGTTTCATACATTTTGCCGTGCACTTTTCTATGAAACAGCAGATTTTTGTTTTGATAACCGTTTAAAGATGTATACGCTAATCTAGAATAAAGAATAGGACCCAAATTTATGCAAGAGCCTGCAACTAGGTTAGTCATCCATTTTAACCACAAATGTTAGTTAACAGCCTGAAAAAACAAATCGCTTTAAATTTACAAACTCCTACACAGTTCTTCTTGTAACTCTGCTCTCCGAGGGGCCTCAGTTTTCTTACTAAGTTTACAAACATAGCATCATAAATGTCTCATTGCATTGAGGCAATTTGTCTGTTGTGAAATAGAATAACATAGTCTTCGTTTCATCAACATAGCTTAAAGCGATGTAAAATACGCGTTTTGACGTTGAGTTGCGGACACTAGCTCGTAAAACCTATTACTAAAGCTATGCATGGTTGTAATATGCTTTCTATGCGATTCGACGATGAAATCGACGGATCATTCGAGGATTTTACCCTAGAAAAATACATTTGCGTAAACCTGCCGATCATATGACATACAGAATTTTCTGGAACACGTCAGGTAAGGTTTAATATCATTTTGCAAGTAAATGTAGCGTGAGCAGAGGATCCCGGTCCATTGCACACCCCATCCCTGGCTCAAGGTTATTTTTGTATGGTAACATCGGAAAATGTTGTATTTTAGGACTTTATTTTGTTTTTGCTTTTTAGTTTGTAAGATATAAAATGGCTAAGAATGGCAGATACCTATGTGGACAGCTCGGAACTTTACAGCGTTGAAGTTTACTAAGAAACCGATGGATGTTTCCGAATAAAATTTAATCTATATAATAGAAAACAAGCAGTTAATTTATCAAATTAAATTTCATTCGAAAACATCCATCGGTTTCTTATTAAACTTCAACTATATCCGACGACTCTGGTTACTTATCTCTTTTGGTGACTGTATTTCAGCCCGGAATCAGCCACTGCTGGGTATAGGCCAAGTTTCTTAATATCAAATTATAAATTGAAAAGGAAACTCAGTTTAGAAAGGTAACTTCCGTTGTTACCTATAAAGAGACACACATACACGCACTGGCAGCATTCACTTCGCGAATTCGTTTGCGAGTGTGTTTAAAGATAATTGGATCATAATAATAAATCCCATGTGAAGGCTGCAGGAATCCGCTGGATGCGAGAAGCACAGAACTGGTGAATGTGGCGGTGGTTGGGGGAGGCTTAAGTTGTTTATATGTGAGTCGCTGCTGCAAGCTGTCCACCTCGGTGTTAGGCGTGTGGCAGTGATTCACATGTATTCATGGTTGTATATGGGTAAGTGATTAGAAAAGGAATACTAACATTGGAGTAAGGAATATTATTACTAACACAATTGAGTCATGTTACTTGATGAATAAAGGTATTATTATTTATTATTTAAATCTAGCAGTGGGCGTTTTTCGGCTGAAATGATGATGATGATGAATAAATCACATGAGCAAAAATGCGACACAAACATGAACCCAAAAATAAACACTAAATGTAATCATTAAACCAGCGAACATATCCGTCCAGAGCTCAACACGGGCCTTTAATACTCCTAGTGGTAATAAAAGTGCTCCTAAATATTTTACGGCGGTCGGACTAAACAACTAACACGTTTTGCCACTCCCATAGCCCAAAGTAACTAAATAATTCTTTTCAGGTAATTTTAACACCGAGTGCAGCGATTTGGCAATTTACATTTTTACAAGCAACAAAACGTGGCTTGAAATCACTTCTGTCGTCAGTACTTATTCATATGTTAGGTTAAGCAGGCCTTGCCACGTTGTTTGTGGGTAGTTGAATATTTATTTCACATCACAGACAGACGACTTCTGTGAAGCTTGTCTCAGTATTCGGCAGATTCGAAGAGTTTATCTGCAGGAGGGAAATAAAAATAAATTAACTGACTGACTTCTTCTGACTGTTTCGTCTAACTGTTGGTCTCAGCAGCTGTCATAATTAGAAATACTTACTTCGTCGATCGAAAGTTAAGCTACGCTTACCGAGGTCGGTTCGTGAATGGGTGACCGTCCATTACATATCGAGACTTCTCTGTGCCTCGGGAAGCTCGTTAAGCCGTTGGTCTCGGCTAACATTTGTAATTCTTTGATCAGATTGAGTCAGAAGCTCAAAAGTATGACAACTAGTTTATCGTATTACCCAGTAACTGGGTTGTGGAATTAAGATAGGCAGTCGCTCCATACGAAATACTGGTATTCAGCTGCATCCGGTTAGACTGGAAGCTGACTCCAACATAGTTAGAAAAATGCTAGGCAGATGATGATGGCTTATCCTTCTCTTGTACAGTCACGAGCAAAAGTATGTATACACTCGGCTTTTTACAAAAGCGATTTACTCCTTTATTTTTTAATGAAATTTTATGTTGTTACGAACATAGCATTTTCGAACCCATAGGTTTATATAATGTGTCGTACTTCAACGTTGCATTCGTTATTTCACGAAAAAATCGCAATTGAAACTTGCCAAGTGTTGACATATTGGTGCTCGTGACTGTACTCACCAGTGTGCAAAGTGATTTTTAAGCAGGACTACCCGGAGTATCAAATATCAATGACAGTCGTAACAAATAGTCCGTATCCCAAAAGTCTGAAAACCAATACCCATATTCAAAGGATCGCGTTAGAATATTGCTTGCACCCAGTACAACCTACCTACTTCATTTACAAAAGCCAGATGCTACCACCAAAATGTTTAGACTAGAAGCCCCAATTTCGCTGGGTAAATTTTAGGCTGTTGAAAGTTTATACTTACATACGAGTGTATGCAGAACTTTGCTGGAAACCGTAGACAGAGAATAGCAATAGACAAGTTACTAAATAATAATAATAATACATGAGACAAGGACATAGTTATTCGATTGATTAGTCAGAGTGAACGAAACAGAAATATATGTCTATACCTCCTTTACGTATCCAATTTTCTTGCCTGGCCCCAGTTATTAGCCCCACTGTGACCCAACAAACGTTAGCTGTCACCGATTTCTTACAAGTGACTGTCAAAGAGACTATCGCTATCTCAAAAGGCATACGCTGACAGCTAATCTATAAAATATCAATCCTACTAATATTATAAACGTGAAAGTTTGTTTGTATGGATGGATGGATGTTTGTTACTCTTTCACGCAAAAACTGCTGAACGGATTTGGATGAAATTTGGCACACAGATGGTTTATAACCAGGATTAAAATATAAGATACTTTTTATCCCGATATTCCCACGGGATCGAAACGTATGCGGGTGAAACCGCGGGGCGCAGCTAGTACTCTATAATATAACATGATAATCCCCGAAGAGTTAGGCAGAAGTGTATTTATAGTACACTCACATTTCGCAAGATACGTTCGTCCCATGTAACAAGGGGCCAGGCATTGCCATCAACCGAACACAGTTCCAGGCTCCGGGCTGCCACTGAAAAAATCCTGATGGAAAAATGCAATAACACTTTGCTCTACCTTGGGATCAAGCCCAGGACCGCGCTTGGGACCACCAGATCAACGAGGTAGTCACAAGACTTGTATCTACGAACTACGTTGAAAATACTACTGTTTCAACTCGAAGCCTTAATGCATTGTCGATGTATTTCGCTAGAAACCAGTTTCAGTCTGAGCTTTGACCTGAATACTGTTATAGGCTAGACAAAAGGTCAGTTGCTGGATTATTGAGTTGGGGCTGCAGTTTAAATTTCGGGACATATACGAGACTAGGGCTGACTTTTCCAACGCCAGAGAATTTTATCCGAGGAATAATTTTGAATTTTTGACAGTTCTTCCATACAAAACTGTCAGACGTCAATTTTATTCCAACAATAAAAATTATCTGTCTATTGAAAAATCAGTCCTTATTATAAGGAATTGAACAGAAAAAAACCCATGCTAGAACAAAGAATTGAGTCGTATTATGAAAAAAAGTGAACATCGTTAAAAGTACAGAAGACCAATTCTCCTAATTTAAAACGTTCAAAATCTAGTCGCAGTCTCATCTCGGCGACAAACAAATGTCAAACACCTGTCAAAATGTAGGGAAATTCTGTAATTTCCCTACATTTTGACAGGTGTTTGAACGTTCGTAACGTTTGTAAGAGAGAACTGAGGGTCATTCTCGTAATTTAAGGATCTTTCACAGTCTGATCTCAGTCTCAATCTGTAAAAATACCTGTGGTATTTGAAAATACCAAAGGTATTTTTACAGATTGTGGTATTTTTAAATACCACAGGTTTTTTACAGATTGAGACTGAGATCAGACTGTGAACGATCCTAAAATTACGAGAATTACCCTCAGTTGTCTCTTCGTACTTTGCTGCGGTTGATCTTTGCATATAGTACAAAAAAGACTTGGTAACCAATTCGATATTCCTGCATAGATTGTCACGACGACAATCGTGAGTAGTAGTGCAAGATCACTATAATGTTTTCAATGTTTTGGTAACACCTGCTTTGCTGACATGACTAAAGCATGTGCTAGTAAAATTAAGCTACCCCATTGGACCTAAGTGTCGAGCCGGTTGTTAGCCAGAAAGAAAAAGAAAAACATATTTCACAACCAATTTTTATTCTGTTTCTCCATTATTTTTCAAAGCCATAATTTTGTGTTTTTTTGTTTTATTATATTTTAATATATTAATTACAATTTACAAGCTAACACTAAATTAACAAAATTATATGCTAAATTAACTAAAACTATTTACAAACTAAAATATGTTAAATATTTTGCTTTTAATTTTATGTTATCTAATCCCAAAATATAGATTTTACCACATCAGAAAACGCTCCTTTATTTTCCAAACAAACTTGTTTTTCCTCCAAAGCGTTTTCTCACAAGAACGCCCATAAAACTGAACGTCTATTTTCACATGGTATTTTCCTTGCAAACTTTTAATGTACGCAAATTCTTTCGTCGTCGTTCGCGATGTCTCAACTTTGCAATATGAGACGTAAAGTTAATATTATGACGTCATCACTAAGTTTGCACCTTCGCGCGTAATAACTCAAATACTTAATACTTGCTACGAGACGACTACGTGGCTACGCGGCTACGAGGTTGCCACGGCTACAAAAGTCCTATTGCGTTATAAGGTTCCTACGCTTCTGTGAATTTTGTAATCATCTTTTGCTAAGAATATTGCAACTTTATTTTTCTATTTCTCGCGTGTTTCGGCTTTAATATTGTGAGAGTCTGAATTGCTTTATAAATAAACTCTTCAAAGTATGAAGTATGTTATTTATATTTCATAGGTCATAATCATTTTACGGTTGCATTACTCAGATCACGTTCTTCATAAAAAAGTAATTTAATTCTTAACGGGGAATATATATAGAAAAGCGTATAATTAGGTACTGTTAAAATAGCCCAAGATAAAATCTAATAAAACACTTTGCCCCATAAAAGAATCATTTAATAATAATTATGGTGACTTATCTATACAAGGCAACAAAGATACCGGCGAAGAATTACGAGACCGCTACGAATATTTTATTACTACGCTGTAAATGAATGCTACGCGACTACGCGGCTACGAGACTACGGTGCTACGAATCTTTCGTAGCTTGTAGCACTCTTGACATTTGGAGCTACAAATGTTGGGTATGCTGTTCAAATTGTACTTTCAAAATGGGAAGAAATGTGCAGCAATTTTTAGCAATGAAATATGAGGTGGAGGGATATTTGGAACAGCATGTCGGCTTGGGAATGTGATGGATGTGTGTTAAGCTGGCTTTTGAGGAATATTATAATTCATTCTTGCGGTTTTTCTAATTTATTGTGAAGATAATTTATGCTTACAGAATAAGTTATGAACATAATGGTAAAGGATTTCTAGCTTTCAAAGAAAAAAAACAATTGAAAAAGATTTTACTAACAAAATTTTAAAGGAAGTTTCGTTTTCGACCCGGATGTATGTTTGTATTCCTAAATGATTATAAGAGTACTAAAAAGGGAAAATAGAAAAAACTTTATCACTACAACTACTGATTGAAAAATAACTTTAGTTTCGGAATTCTTTAGAAAAAGGTTCATTTACTGTAGTTGTAGTTTCTGAAATAATTATTAGTATTTTTTGTAAAGAAGATTTTCTAATTTTGTTTATGACTCCTAAATGACTTTATGACTAACTGTTAAATACTAGTACCTACTACATAAACCTAACCCAAACTCGTATTCTTTTTAAGACACCCTAGAGAGGAAATAAAAATACCTCCACTTATACATAGGTCACATGTACCACAAGAACGGTACATAACAAAACAAGCTATATATCAAAACGTTCGCACTCACAAATCTTTGATGAGCTGTATTTACGACGAGGTCTTATGGGATAAAGTTATCTGGGATAGAAGTTTTTTATGATAGATTGGTAGTGAGGAAGAGGCTTTGTAGATTTTGATTGAAAGGCTATTCCTTTTTTTAATTCTTTTTACTGATAAACCCGCATATTTTGCTTTTTAGGGCTCCGTACTCAAAGGGTGCCAAGAGCCAATAGGAACCTATTCCTAAGGCACCGCTGTCCGTCTGTTTGCTGCAGGGCTGTATCTTTTGAACCGTAATAGGTATACACTTGAAATTTTCACAAAGTGTGTACTACTAGAACCGCTTTACTCGTAATAACAAATAATTTCAAAATTAAAACGGGTCCCAATACAAGAAACGTGTTTTTTTTAAATAATAGTGTTAAATATTTTACGCTGGTACGGAACCCTTCGTGTGCGTGTCCCAGTCGCACTTGACCGATTTTTTATTATTATACCAACCAACGACTAATCAAACCACTTAAACATACTACCATTAACCAACAAACCAACTATTTTTTCTTTCCTTCAATTCATGATGCATAATAAAACACACTACCTATGCTGTTTTGTTTTACCTTTCGTTGCTGAAGTTTTCTTTCCTTTTGGTTACTGGCGTGTACCTACACTTCAATTTTGTTTATATTTATAATGTAACACAGTATATAGACACACCAAACGTACGGTCACAAAAGGAGACAAGTAACCCGGGTCATCTGATATCGTTGAAGTTTACTAAGAAACCGATGGATGTTTCCGAATAAAATTTAATCTAATTAATAGAAAACAAACAGTTAATTTATCAAATTAAATTTCATTCAAAAACATCCATCGGTTTCTTACTGAACTTCAACTATATCCGACGACCCTGGTCACTTACCTCTTTTGGTGACTGTACCACATTATTTCGCTCACAAAAATGGTGACATATAGTATTAAGACTTCGTATCTTTCACAAGTCATACTTAAAAATTCTAGGACCTTAAAGGCTTAGTTCTGCGCTCCTTTTTTTTTTTTTTTTTGTGGATGGGAATTCATCAAATGACTCCTTCCGCTCTGGGTGGAGCAGAAGGGAGTGTCAGACTCTTACTGACTAAAACCCACCCATGTTCCTTCTTTAGCCCTTTATGTACCAGGGCAGCGGTAACCCTTTCGGACGATCCCGCTACCCCGGCAGGCTTCGGCCCTGTCGGGCCCCGTCATCTATGCTGACATCTCTTTGAGGCGCACGTGGAACACTTACGCGCCGTCCGGCACGGGCCTGGTCCTGATCGGACGGAGAGCTACCCATTGCTCTCCGCCCGCAGGCCCGCGCCTACGGTGGCCGGGAGTCGTCACGCGGCTCCCGACGCCCGGAGCGTCTCCCTCGGCGGCTGAGGCGTGAGGATCTCTCCCTCGCCCATCCCGCCACCTCCTTCGCTAGCATGACTGCTTCGCAGAAGGAGGTGACCGCCTCCCACTCCCTCTCGCCCCGGACCATGGCTTGCACCAGGGCCGGACGCGAGAGGTCGCCGCCGCTGCCGATCGCCTCTACGAGGACACGGCGGTGTTCTGCCCAAGCGGGGCAGACCTCCACCATATGCTCCACCGTGTCCTCTGGGCGATCCTCGCAGTGGTGACACCCGGGCGTCTCCTCCCGCCTGATGACGTGCAGGAACCTCCCGAAACATCCGTGTCCGGAGAGGACCTGCGTCAGGCGGTAGGTGAGAGCGCCGTGACGCCTCTCTAGCCACTCCTCAAAGAGGGGTCCTATCGCCGCTATCGTGGCGTGCCCTGCGCTGGGTTGCGATCGCGCCTTCCATTCCACCATGAGACCGCGCCGGAGGTCCGTCCGCTCCGCAGCGATTTGCCGCGGGTGCAGAGTTTCCCCCCAACGTAATGCCTCCGCGCGCCAGTCATACAGGCGCGCGAGGACTATCGCCTCCAGATCCCATGGTGGCAGTCCGGCAAGGAGGCTTGCTGCCTCGCCCGAGATCGTGCGGTACCCCCTTATAAGCCTTACGGCAACCACCTTTTGGGGCGCGTTCAGATAGTGTGCGGCTCGAAGCCGCAGTGAACGCGCCCACACCGGGGCCCCGTAAAGGGCCATGGACCGCACGACCCCTGCGTAAAGCCTCCGGCAGGAGGCGTTTGGCCCCCTCAGGTTGGGCAGGAGCCGCTTTAGGGCGGCCCCGGTCCGTTCCAGTTTGGGGGCCAAACGTCGGAAATGCTCGACGAAGTTCCACCGGCTGTCGAGGACGAGACCCAGGTATCTCATCGTTATCTCGACGCCGATGTGAACCCCTCCTACCATCAGTTGGGATCCCGAAGGTGGCCCGTACCGAGGCCCATGAAAGGACATGGCCTCGGACTTGTGCAATGCCAAGTTCTGCGCTCCTGGTGTTAGTAAAGATGTATAGAGGGTATGAGGAACAGAGTGTAAATTTCACTCATCCTCCATAGAAAAGGGAAGTTCCTCCGACCACGACAGGTGTTGTGTCTGGCGGACAACTGCCCAATGAATCATGTCGGGCTGTGAGTATATACGCTAATTGCGCGGTAAACTATGTTTGCGAGATGCAGGATTTTGCGTGACGTCAGTATGACGCATTGTTCACGTGTGGCGTTGCAGATACCTCTACAGATTATTATTATTACTTGGTTAGACACACTAGCAGCTAGTTAGTTGATGCGTGTGTATCGTATAGAAATGTATGTATTGTAGCGAAATAAAACTGAAATTCACTTCTACACGTTTAATTTAGTAAAATAAAAAGATTGTAAACAAAAACCTAATGAAGGACACAGCACGATTATTAATACAATTGTAACGCTGACGCGACGGTGTTAGAACCCTATAATACATTTCACAATTACGCGTCGGTCACGATCCGTTTGCAAACGTTCCTATAACTTCCGCAATAAATAAATATCTGGTAATCCTAAATGGGTAACTTCGCACCAAGTCAATCAGGTAGCGAGGCAACAATTTAAATGAATATTAACTACTAAAAATAAAAAATAAAACAACGAAATATACGTAAATCCGGTCTTAGACTCCAGGCTGGCAGTCGGAGGCTTCCTCGCTGGCTGGTACCAGAATCCACCAGCGTTGGGTTCGAATCTCAACAGGAGACTTGCAGTCGTCTGGTCCCAGACTGGCGGTGGGGGCGAATTCAAGATCCGCCTACAGTCTTCGGACAAATCAAGTCTGAATGAAGAGAAGACCTGACTGGCCTCGAGACAAATCTTTGATGAAAATGTCTTTCGGGAAAGTGTTCCCGAAATTAAACGAACAGCATCAAAGATAGAAGAAGGACAAGAAAAAGGAGAAGGGCAAGGGAGAAGAAGGGCAGTGGCCCTTGGATTCTGTCGAACAACGAACGAACTCGGTTGTTCATATCGTTATATCGATACCTTTAATATCGTGGCAAATTATTACATGGTCAAGCGGAATAAAACAATATCATAGACTTCCGTCCTGTGTCCAAAAAAAACTTCTAATCAAAAATCTCCGTAAGAGAAAAGACATGACACTTTTAGATTCAAAATTCAAAAAAACATATGAAGAAAAAACCTTTCTGATTAAAAATAAGGTTGGATTTGTTACAAAAGAAGGCCGTTCGAGATAAAATTATAATGTAGCATTTGCCAATGCTGCAGTATGTATAAAAATAAAACTTCAAACTGTCATCTTTAAAAGAACATATCCCGCTCCATCCTGTAAGGAAAAGTTTATCGCAAAGACTTTCTAACAGCGCCGGTAACAAAATGTCAAAGTTAATGACAGGTCTTAAAGTTATTGTCACAAACAATGTCAATAGGAATGTTATCTACAATGTTATGTGCACTTTAAAGAACTATAAAGTGGTGCTTATAGCCAGCTATTAAAGCTGGATCTCTTCAACAAGTTATTAATATGTGTATGTTATCTACCTACTCATGTCTATGGAAAATGAAATGGTCCAGACGCCAGCATATCAAGCTACTACAATCTGTCAAATTTTTTTAATAGATTTTCAACTTTATCGTTTAAGTATTAAGGGTCAAGGTTGACTGGGAAAATTTTACAGTTTCGGGTAGGTTGACCTGCGTCTGTACATCGTATAAAAGCTTAATGCTCGATGACAGAGACGACAGATGACGACAGAAGACAGATGACAGGCGGAGCAAGACGGAAGATGGAAGAAGGAACTTAACTCCTAAAGGACTCTCACTCACTCCTCGAAGGGCTGGTAAACAAGAAAGCACAGACGTGTGGTAAAGGGAGAGGGAGGTCTTTGCCCAGCAGTAGGATATTGGGGGCTAAATATATAGTGATAGATAGATACGCCTATTCTTCTCCATACGAAACCACCTTTTGGATGGGGCGACTAGAAACAATTCTATTTTAATGTAAATTTTAAAGTTCAAAAGTATTTTTATTTGAAATAATTCATAGATACACCCTCGAAATGGTAGCTAATAGAATACACTATTTACTTTTTTTTGGACCTTTAGTTTTGCTTTTATAAGATTTTTATAGGGCATTGAAATAGTAATAAATCACACAAACGTTTCTAAAAAACGATTGAATACTAAAATGATTAAAATATATTATATATTATGTTAAAAAAATGGTCCGCATGAATATTTTCAATCTCAGTACCTACGTGCTAAAATAAAATAAGATTTTCATATTTTAGGGCCAATATTTACTAAAAGACATTCATCACGGAGCTGGTCCACTTATGTGGCGTGCTCTTTACAACAGCGATGATAAATCACATCTACCCGTAAAATGACAATAATATTTACTTAACCGGCTATGTTCACAAAAACTGTGTATAAACTTTGAGTTATATTATTTATTATCTTTCTCGGTTTAGTGTGTTGTTTGCTAATTTTTGTGATAGTATTTTTATTGCTGTTAGTAACACGCGCCATTTTATTTTCCGTGTTTGGAAATAAATGGGAATCGAAATCGTAACAGGTAATACATAGGCCACTGCTCTCAAAACGGTGAAGGACAACATCGTGAGGAAACCGGCATGGCCTAGAACCAAAAATTTCAAGACATGTGGCCCGCGTCGTAGATTATAGCCCACTCCCTCTCGAAGAGACCTGTGTTCCAGCAGTGGGAACAATATAGGCTGTTAATGATGCATAAGTATGTAAAGTGTTGGTTGGTTCGGGCTCAAAGTTCAAAAATTATTACCACAAGTGAAAATTCGTTTAAAAAATATAGGTATAACCTGAATATGCTGGTTATTATCCAATAAAAAAAAAATAACGGCAAAATTTGACGGCACGGTTGGCGCAGTGGTTAAGCGATTGACTGCTGCGCTGCGATCTACGAAAACGATCGTCTCTTATTGACAGAACGTCAATCATAATGGAAATCTCGCATGATGGTGCATCCATAAAGTTAAATGTACGAGCTCAGGAGGTGCGCACATAAAAGAAGCCATCAATGTAGATTGAGCAGAACAACGGGCACGTCATACCTCGGTTTTATTTTATGCTTTAGTGTTCTGATAGTTATAACATTTCACTATATTATTTTAATAGTTTTATGCGCTATGCAGTTTTATGCGCTATGCAGTTTAAATTGGTCTATTATACTTTTACATACACATAAGATCACGCCTGTTGTATCCGAAAGGTTAGGCAGGGTGTACCTATACACCCACATTTTTCCCCACATAAAGAAATGCATCAGAGCAATGTGCCATCGGGCTCTGCTAGGGCTGATGCCTGCCAGGGCTGCTGGTTGTTCCAAAGAGATACAACTGAAGGAACACGGGTGGGTTTTAGTCAGTAAAAGTCTGACACGCCCTTTCGCTCAGCCCAGAGCGCGGGAGGTCATTTGATGATTTCCCACCCAAAAAAAAAAGCAATGTGCCATCTAGATAATATGACAAGCTGTCAACATTACTTTATAAATTAAAAAATTCTAACATTATACCTTCCTTGTACATATGCGATTTAATCTTTTTGTAAAATCGAATCCAAGCTATTATAAAACTGCTTCTAAAAGCTATTAAAGACAATTACGTGACAGAAAAAGATTAGTCGTAGAAATACCATAGGGGAAAACGGCATAACTCAATAAAAGTATTATTTGTGTAAATATATATTTATTTGTTTATAATAAATTGCCCGATGACATTAAGAAGTTACCTACTCATTTATTTAAAAAGAAATCATACAAATTCCTAACTAAAAAATTGTATTATAATGTAAAAGACTACTTCGAAGATATATATATTGTGTGATAAATAAATTGTATTTTAATTATAGCAAATATTTGTACATAAATTTAATAATATGATATTTTTTAATTATAATAACTATGTCATTATTAATGTGCTTGACATTACTGTTATAATTTATTAATTCAGATTTAATCTAATGTGTAACGAAATTGACTATCTATCTATATTCTCAATGACAATGTAACTGAATAAGAAAACTGAATATGAATAATTGTGTCATAATGTTCCTAATATATTTGCACACCTCACATGGTTATTTTACAGTGTGCCTTATGAACCTTTTGTAACATCCTCTGAACTTGTGTTATACAAATTAATAAATTATTTGATTTGAAAGCCCCGTGTAATAGGGGGCGAACCTATTACCGTCAACCAGACACAAATCCACGAAACCAGATTTAGGGCTGCTACTGAAGAAAATCTGATGGAGAAACTCAATAACATTTCGCCCGGCCTTTATTTTTTATCGTGGAGAAATGCTCATGCATTCTGCACTATCACGGGGAGATAGTTCAGTTATGTGGGACTCTAATCCGCTAAAACTCCACGGTGTTCTCCTCTGCCACTTACGGTGGGAACACGGGCACGCGTTAGCACTCATACGTGAACCCGCCGCGGCTGTCCATCACCGGACCCTCCTCTGAGGAGTCCTCCCCGTCACTGGTGCACCAAAATACATAGCACGCCGTGACCACTCCAGGGACCAAACCAGCACATGGGCACCAAACGACCCCGTGTCTGGGCACCCTTGGTCCTCTTGCGACAGGTCAGGTCATTGGCCCCGCCGCCTGCCAATTTTCGGCCGCAGAGGGTAGGAAGAGCGGCCAACGTCATACCAACAGTCCTCCTCCCCTGCGGCCCCACCGCGTCCGCCATCTTACGGTGGCGACCCCGTCAAGGCCGTGGAAGGTAGGGAGAGCCGCGCACCGCAATACTGCCACTCCTCTCCCGCCGCGGCCTCCACTCCTCAGCTGTGATGCCCCCCATACGACATCGCGACCCGCCTCGGTTGCGATGTCGCCCAAGCAGTACCGCAACCTACTTTTTGGCCGCTACGTCGTCGGTTTACTGGCAAAGCCCTGACGAGCGGTGGGAATCGAACCCGGGACGTCATGCTCAACAGTAGCGCTTGCGACCAACACTTCTAACTTACTTTAAGTGAGAGCAAAAGTTATTTTGAAAGCCCAATGCATCGAAGGTAGGTCGGCTTGCTCATCAATTCTTTTTTTTTATATCTGATAGATTGGTACATTAGTTCGATATACAACCGATTGGATAAGATTTATTTTTGATCCAGCACGAAATAACTGTAATTTAAGAAAATGGGGTCTGAGATTAATATTTTACTCCGTTTTTATGTTACAAGAATGAGTAACGATGTTTTAATATTCCGCCATCATTTGCAACTTGAAGTTACGGAACATGTGCCAAGTCTACATTTAGGTACTTATTTTTTGTTTCTAATTCAATATGATTACAATTTCATAAATGTTGTCGTATTTTCCAAGACAATTTCCAATGTCCTTATATTATATTTAAATTATAAATAACTTTAACAATAAACATATTATTTACATACTTCAAATACTAAATAAACTACAAATTATTAAAATAAAAATATATTATCCTATACTAACCTAAACTATTAATAAACTAAAATATTGCGTCGAAATATTCCTCCACGTCGCTGTCGACTGGTAATGTACCCAAGAGACTGGTGGCATTGCCACGTTGTATGGTAATGCTGAGCCTCTGGCCAAGGTAAAAGCCAGCCCTGGGGTCATGGGAAGTGTCAACCAGCCGTTTAGAGAGTTCATTGAACAAGCAATGAACACTCGGACCCCCCGGCCCGAGTGTAATGTCTTGAAAAATATGACAATATTTATAATATTGCAATCATATTTATTCAAGAATACTAAATAACTAATTAATGTGAAATAAAGACAAAGATTTGGCATGAAATTTTCAAAAATCAAAATCAAAACTCATTTATACAAATTAGGCTGAGAATCAGCACTTTTCGAACAAAGTCAAAGTCAAAGTCAAATCATTTATTTCAAATAGGCACATAAAAGTCACTTTTGAACGTCAAAAATAAAATTAAAATAAAATTGATTCTAGTCGCCCCTTCCAAAAGGTAGTTTTCGTATGGAGAAGAATGGGCAAGAAACTCCACCGTTACTCTTTTAAAATGTTTTACAATATATTGCATACATTGTTTATATAATTATATGTGAAGACGATGCACCCAAAAATAAAATTGCTATACCACAATAGGTAAAAGAATTAAAATGGATAAATGTAACCATGACATATAGATAGAAAATGGATTCACTGTCAGCAGCCCGACCCCACAGTAAAATGCCATATGACATAATCCTGTGGAAGTAACTAAAATAGACCAAGCGCGCGGTTTCTTCGTCTGTTAATTGTCTTATCTTTCTAACAGCATATGCGGCCGAGCTTAGCCGCCCCGCAATACATGTTATATGAGGTCCCCATTGTAATTTCTCGTCTAGCGTGATTCCTAGGAAAACTGTCTGATTAACAAATTCTAATTTTTGGCCATTCAATACTATGTCACATTCGCTACTTCTAACATTAGGTATAATTTAAATTTAATGCATTTTGTTTTTTTTTTCATTAAGTACTAAATTATTTACCGTAAACCAATCTTGGACCTGAAGAATAGAGTTATTCACGTCGTCAAGATTTTGTGACCGTCGGTCTATTTTAAAGATCAATGATGTGTCATCTGCAAATAACACCATCTTCGGTTGATTTTGAAGTAATTGGGGTAAATCATTAATATAAACTAAAAAGAGGAATGGACCCAATATCGAACCTTGAGGAACGCCCATTGTCATTTCAGAACCCAATGAGTTTACGCCATTTACTTGGATTTTAACCTTTCTATCTTTCAGGTATGATCTTAACAAGTCAAGTGCTGTTTTCCTAATCCCATAGTGCTCGAGTTTCATCAGAAGTGTTTCATGGTTTACGCAATCAAACGCCTTAGAGAGATCGCAAAAGATTCCAATAGCATCTTGTGCTTCTTCCCAGGCGTTAAAAATGTTCTTCATTAGGGTAACACCGGCGTCAGTGGTACAACGCCCTTTGGTGAAGCCGTACTGGTGTTCATGAAAGATGTAATTTTTATTAAAGTGACGTAACATTTGATTGAGCATCAACTTTTCAAACACCTTACTGAGAACTGGCAGAATTGACACAGGCCTATAATTGTTGGGATCTTTACTATCACCGGATTTGAACAATGGTACTACTTTACTATGTTTCATAAGATCCGGAAAGACTCCTTGGTCAACACTGGTGTTAAATATGAAAGCTAAATAGGGCGCAATGGTTTCGATGAGAGATCTACATACTTTTACAGACATACCCCAGAGATCTTCTGTTGATTTAATTTTAAGATCTTTAAAAGCTCTTATAACAGCCTGGGGGTTTGTATGCTGAAACCTAAGCTCCGAAGGGCATGCCTTTACATTCCATTTAAGTAAGGCAGCAGAAAGCGTGGGAGAAGAATTTAAAGCTTCAGTAGTTTTAAGGGGAATATTAGCAAAGAAGTTTTCAAATTCCTGAGCTATTTCTACATCTGAATTGATGGGGCCATGTGCAGTCTCTAAATTAAGTTCACTATTTCGCTGTTTTTTCCTACCTGTTTCATTATTTATTATTTGCCAGGTAGTTTTTATTTTATCATCAGCTGATTTTGAACGTCACAATTAGAAAAAACAGTCCCCTAAAACGCCCGCCCTTCACCACTTACTAGTGCTCTCGCTGAGAAGAAGTGGCGAAGAAAATAATAATAGGCCACCGCAGTGTGTTTAATGATAACGTTCAGAAAAATCTAGTAATACAAGTGACAATTGCTTTCAAAGCGTTTCTACAATGACTTTCACCGGGATTGATATAAGCTTTTCTGTAGCTCTGTCAATCCAATAAATTTTTGATCGTTAACGCTGATAAAATGTCACTTTGGCTACGTCCACAGAACAGAAGTATAGAGGAGATCATGACTAAATGAAAACTGACTATAAGACTGGGTACATACTAACCGCTGCAAATCTATAGACGGGTACCTATTATGAATCTATTGTGCGTCAACGAGTACTTACCTAAATGACCCCAGCCCAAGGCGTTCTTTGTTTGTATTTCAGGAGAACGTCAGTTAGGCTGGCAGGTATCAAATTATACAGGGTGACTGGTAATTTGACGTACTCCCTTCAGGACGTGACAGTGGGACCGAACGGAATAGCAATAAAACCCATTCAATTAGAGAATTTAGAGAAAAGCGATACCTATTTAGTGACGAATTCTGGGAAATTTCCAAAAACATATAAAAATTGTTTTTTCTCGAGCCCTGTGGATTTTGCGCTTGGCCGTATGGGGTGCTTAAATTGTTTCACGTCCTGGAACGAATATGTCAAATCACCAGTCAAACTGTATATTACCTCAAATACAAAAAAAAATACAAATATTAACCGGAAAAATAAGTGGCCAGCTTCCTACTGTAGTGCATCATAAGATGAGCCAAAAAAATAAAAGTAAGAGCAAACCAATCCTTTAAATAATGCCGTTATTTAAAATGTACAAAATAAATTACTGAACAAAGGAAAAAATGTCCTAAACAAAAATTTGTGAAGGATAAAAAAAGAATGACACTCGTGTAGTCTCACGCACTTTTGTTTTAGAATAGATTGACAATATTGTAAAAAACATGAAAACATAAGATTAAAATCCCTTGGTACTTGTTACTTCTGAAAATAAATTGATACTATTAGTAGTCTCAATTTATTTTAGTTAGCTTAGGTTAACTCTAGAAAAGAGATCTATATTAATTTAGAAGCTGCCCGCAATCACAGAGAATGAAACATCACTAGAACTCACTATCTAGCTCTTGTCGTTGCTACAAACGAGAACGGTGTGAAAATCGTTCCTCGTCTGTGGTGGGACATGCCTTAGGTTGCCTAACCTGAGCTTGTTGGTAGACTACCTAGCTTTCACATCACGTTCTTATAAGAAAACAAAAAGTTGCTGATCCTGGCATGTCCAACAATTTTAGTAAATGAGTAAATTACATTGTGTGCGAGAGAAAGAAAATATTCTTTTTGTGTAGGAAATGCATCCTTCACAAAAAGAATAATTTTTCTAATATTAATTAAAGTATTTAATGTATTTGCTTTGACTTAATCACTATGCTATCTGTACCTACTATGAATAAGTTTTTGTTTTTTTTTGTAAAAATTTTTGTTTGTGTTTTGTTTGTATTGTATCTTTATTTTTTTATTGTTACATTTTTGATTGAATTATGATGATGATGAACGTTCACTTATAATTTATAAGTACATACTTATAATAATCAGAAATGAAATCAGATAGATAGATAGATAGATAGAATACTCTTTATTGCACACCATACAAATTACAGAAACATAAATATATAAAATTTTACAAAGGGTGACACAATGGGCGGTCTTATCGCTAAGAGCGATCTTTTAAAGACAACCTCAGAAATGTGATATATTTGCAAATAACATCCATAATAATATCTGCTGTCACGGATACATAGGTCCTAGCCCACTGAAGCCCTACATGTCCTTGTTTGTGTTTATGTTGTCAAAGTGCGATTTAAAAAAATTATAAATCCATCAACTGTATTCACGATGGTGAATACAGGTGATGGGCTCCTTTGATAAAGATTGGCCTGGGACATGGTAGCTCTGGACAGAGAAAGGTGGAAGAGTTAGGAGACCTTTGCCCAGCAGTGGGACATCAACGGCAAAAATTAAATAAAAAATAAATTCACGGTATTCTACCCCAGAATTTCAAAGACAAAAAAATACGGAAAGCGTCAGTAATTTCGATCGCAATCGGATTACAGTAGGGTGGGCTCCCTTGTCAGTAGCAATTATGGTGTTTCCTAAACTCCCCTTAACAAGATTAATCGCCTTTAAATCCAAGAAACGGTCTAAATTGAAAGATATTAACACAACTTAATTTATTGCATGTTTAAATTAATTTATTTACGTAATAGTTGAGTTTCGAGTTTAGTCTACACTGAAGGAAGATCAAAGTGTTCACAAATGAATAGTTTGTCTGCCGCAGACAATAGGGTTCACACAAGTATTAGTGAAGGTTTACCTATTTTGTTATATTGTGTAAATGATTTTAATCAACACTGTACTACCATATTGAAGTAAACAAAGTTGTTCACTGATATAAATTGGAAGTTGTAAACAATTACCAATTTTGGTGATACGTTTTCAGTTATTTCAATTCACTGTACCGACTATATTTATAGCAATTACCATCACAGTGAGCAAGCGTTAATCAATCTGCATAGTCTTTTGCCAACTATGTTGGAGTCGGCTTCCAGTCTAACCGGATGCAGCTAATTGTAATTTACATGGAGCGACTGCCTATCTGAACTCAGTTACTGGGTAATAACACAGTCCTTTTGTAAGACTGGTTGTCAGACTTTTGGCTGACGACCCGCAATAACTGTCAAAGATCCACGAACGACAGCCGAGACCAACGGCTTAACGCGCTTTCCGAGGCACGGACTGCTGACGACGGTGACCGATCCACGGATCGACCGCGGCAAGCCTGATCATGTTATTACTTAGCCACAAGCCCTTTATACTGAGCAAGCGTGATGATCATTATATTGTTCATTCTATTTATGTTAAAGCCTATGCCGTGATTCTATATTATTATATTCTATTCTATAATAAAAATAATTAGATGCTGCTATTATTAAACAACGTTACAGACCATTTTAATAAATTAATCTCGTTATAGCTTAAAGTTACAAGTATTATAATAATGAACACATCTAAACCAACCATCTCGGGCCGTGGGGTACGAGTGCTCATGGTCTTTTTAATGAAATTCCGAAACGGCTGGTTCACTCTTCCCGTGACCCAAGGGCTAGCTTTTACCTTGGCCAGAGGCTAAGCATTGCCATTCAACGAGGTAATTCTCTTGGGTACATCACCAGTCGACAGCGATGCGGATGAATTTTTCGACGCTATATTTTAGTTGAATAGTTGAATGGTTTAAGTTAAGTTAGGATATAATTTTGTTATTTTTGTTAATTAAAATTCAAAATTATTTATTTTTGGGACAACTAGATCCAAAGATTAGTATACAAAAACTTAGAAAAACTATTTAATTGTTAGTCCTTAAATACAATTACAAAGGACAACACTCATCGTATCTTAATTCTACGCACAAATGCCCCTGTGCTGAGACACCTCGCTCCGTCAAGATAACCAACTGGGAGATACCTCCTTGAAAGATCACTTGACGAACGAATTCATTAGGTTTTACATAACAAATACATACTTACATTTAAAATAAAATCATTATCTAAGCCGAACCTTTTTAGAAGTGCAGAAATAGGTAGGCATTGTAAGTTTAACTACTATAATAGCTACAAACAGCTCTTATTCACCTTTTTACGTCCAAACCAGACATAAAAGCGACATTAATATTATTGAATTACTATAATATGAAGCCGCATAGCTTTGAAACTGCACTCAAGGGGCTCACAGACATAAAGGCTCTTGAAAGAGGATGACATTATCGGGTTATCCTATAAAACCTGTCTTTGTATTCACATAGATACAATGTTTTACTGGCTTATTGGTAAAGTGTTCGCAAGAGGAATGGTCCCTCTCCCAGAGATGAGGCCTGTACCCCAGCAGTGGGAACGTTTTAGGCTGATTATGTTGTTATTTTGAAGAGGAATGGTGAATGTGGGATAGTGTGTTCGGTCCCTGGTATGGCAATTTATTCTTGAATTAGTTTTTTACATAAGTGCATTCTCCTGTGGCTAAAATAATCGAGGAAGACCAAAGCAACGATGGATGGACTGTGTGAAAGATGATGTGGCTAGGAAGAGGGTGACTACCGTGATGACGACTAATAGAGAAGTATGGAAGAAAAATAAATGTTGCGCCGACCGCGAATTAACTGGAATAAGGGTAAGGAATAATGATGAAAAGGAATTTCTTCATTCTTCTCTTTAGTAGTTTAACCTTAATTCTTATCGTAGGTTTGGAGCCTATAACAACAGCCTACCTTAGATAAATGGTTAGAATACTCTTGCATAGACGCCAGCAGGTCCAGTTACCCGAAACTGTCAAATTTTCCCAATCAACCTTAAACCTTAATACGTTAGAGATAAAGTTAAAAATCTATTAAAGAAATTCGACAGATTTTTCTAGCTTGATGTGCTGCGTCTGTACACCGTAACAAATAGGTACATTTCCGTCTATGCCTTTGGGGAATATCTAGACGTGGTTTTATTTATTTAACTATTTAGGTACTCGTCTCTTTACTCGTCTCATCTCTATCTACGTAGATATTATATAAACAAGCAAAAAAAGGGCAGAAAAATAGGTACAAAGGTGATGCTCGTTTCTATAGAAATTTCTTCCAGCATAAAAAAAAAATAAAATCAGAAACAATTCAATTATAATATTAATTATTATAATATTAATTATTATATTAATTATTATTATTTCATATTATTAATTTATCTATAATATTTATGTATTTAGAAATATATAAGTATGTTTATCAGTTGTCTAGTACCCATAACACAAGCTCTGCTTACCTTGGGACTAGATGGCGTTGTGTGATAGTTGTGGAATATTTATTTATTTATTTATAATTAGGGCTGATTTTTCTAACGCCAGATAATTTTATCCGAGGAATAATTTTGAATTTTTGACAGTTCTGCCATACAAAACCTGTCAGACGTCAATTTTATTATTTATTATTATTAAAAAACCAGCCCTTAATAAAATTAAACAAATAACATGTGTGTGTGTATAATATTCAAACCATCCTTGATTTGAGTAGAACAGAATATTTATGATAAAAATGTGGGTGTGTTTACGAAAGTTCTGAACGTTGCTTCGTTATAACCTCCAATTATTTACGCAAAAATATATATACTTACACAAAGATTTGCACTTTCTTTTAGAATAAAATAAAAGTTTGCGATTTTTAGAACTGGGCCAAAAGGTTTATTGAATTTAATTAACCTTCTCACAATTAAGTTATTTCTGTCTCAATGTTTCTGAGAATTGTATTAACTATACCTAATTAACTTGACTACTACAGACGAAAATGATTTATTATTATATAATTACCTATATACAGTCACGAGCATAAGTATGTATACACTTGGCTTTATTCAAAAGCGATATACGTTTTTTTTTTTTAAATGACATTTTATGTTGCTACGAACATAGTATTTTCGAACCCATAGGTTTTTGCACTGTGTTTTTGTATTACATTGTTGTTTTCGTTATTTCACGCAAAAATCGCGAGTTTAAATGTTTGTAAACGCACCCACGATACAGGAGAAATAACTAGTGTGAGGTAACGTATTAAAAAAAAAATGTGTTGACATATTAGTGCTCGTGACTGTACCAGCCCAAATAAATGCTTTTTTCTTTCTTTCTTTCAACCCGCGCTGGGCCCACTCCCTCTCACCAAGAGGAGGCGTGTGTAACTCATTAACTCAAAATCTCTATCTAACTATTTTCCCAGTAAAAAGCCTCAAAACACAGTGTTTTATTATCAAGTACACAACAAACGTAGTCTTTTAAAACCCTGAAACTGAAATACGCCGCAACATTAAATTTCGCAAAAAAAAAAAAACAATTCAGCAGTTCCGAAAAGTACGTCCCCAGTATTCCACTTGGCATTACTGAAATCTCTGCTTTTATTCACGGGAATCTTTTTTTCAGTTCTCTGTATAGAGTTGCAGGAAGTGACTGACATTATTTTAGTATTTTTTTCGGCGAAATGTGTTTTATTTTGGTCTCAGACGTATTTACGTGTACACCTGTGATATTCGCTCTCAAAAGGTACATGGATGCGTGATAATTAATTATTAAGCTAACTTTTATGTGCTTTCATTTCTTGTCAAGAATTGATCTTGCGGTTTAGTAAATGATAAATTATACTTATTACTGTATATAGAATTAAAAAAAAAAACTCTCACACGTCAAAAATAAATTATGTTTTAAAACTAAATGAGGTCGGTGTTTCCTATCCGATTACGCTGAGAAGAAACACCGAAATATTCTTAAAAGTACGGACTGTGTACCTAAACCAAAATTTGTGGATTCTTTTCCCATCTCAAAGACAACGTTTCCAAAAACAAAAATTGAATCAAATAAAACAAAAATTCTGCACAATAAGACGCATATTATAAAATATACATAAAATACATACACCAATTTACCAAGTCCACCAGTCTTACCAAGGAGTATCGTATTACCCAGTAACTGGATTGTGAAGGTCAGATAGGCAGTCGCTTCATGTAAAAATGTGGTGTTTAGCTGCACCCGGTTGGACTGGAAGCCGACGCCAGCATAGCTGGGAAAAGGCTAGGAAGATGATGACACACCAATTTACAAAATAGCCAAAAGCCTCGTATTCGACAAATACAAAAAACAAAAGAGAAAGCTCAGCAACATTGCTTGGTGGCATCAAATAATACCAATAGGCATTATTACTATACAAACCACCAAAATCATGTAATGTCTGGAACTAATACTATAGCTATGAGCCAAATAATCTGAATCCATTCTGTGTTGTTAATAAGTACAATCAGCTACCTCATAACGTTCTTAATAAGATTGTTTCTTCTAATCTAACATATTGAAGAAAAAGATCTCGAATATTTCTTCGGTATTAATACACAGCAAAAATATAAATCATCAATCACTCGTTAATGTTATTAATATTATAGTTTTTATATGTTTTAAGAGCAGGTTTTTGTGTTATCTAGGTGTTGTTACTTGTTGTATTTTCTTCTAATTTCAATAAATACTAAAATAAAAGACTCAGCGATCAATTTGCCGATAGTCGTGACAGCCAATGGCTTAATAGCCAAGAGCCTCGACCAATACTTGAGGAGGCTCTCGTTGGGCAGCTGGACCAAGGCCTTGATTCAGAATGCGGTACTTCTGGATACGGCTCGCTTTGTCAGGAGGTTCCTCTCTCTGGAGCCCTGACCGCCGGTAGCTTAGACCCTGTTGCCGATACCGGTGGGCTACTATTTTTTATATTTTCATATGTTTTTTTTTATCTTTATGTTTATAAATATATTTTAAAATATAATGTATAAAGTACTTAGATGAAATAAAGGAATAAATTAAAATAATTTTATTCACCATAATAAGAACAATTATTACAAACTTGAATAATCACAATATACACAAAATAATGGCTTAAACTTTGTAATATACAAAGTTTGGTACTATTTGCATCCGAAATAGGTGGTAAACTTTGTATCTCGGATTATATTTGATCCCAAAAAATAAATTGTGAACATTTAGTAGCCATAATTAAAGTTGTAAACATTTTATCCATGTAAAACTCGTGTAGTTTGTCATTATTCTCCCTCCCATATCTCAATTAATTTTTGTCCTCAATTAAGGTATGTTTCCAAACTTCTGTATCATTCGTTATCTTAGTATTCACTTCCTTCCTTGATAAATATATTCATCTTTCACACAATGCATTGATCGTTTCTTTGACCTTCCCTAACATAATAGGTTCACATTCGTACTCAAGATTTTTTTCACGACACGATTTTTGTCTTTCCTACGCATCGCATGCTCATTCCCTGATAACCGAAAACCTCGTATTGAAAGTGATAGACGTGTGCGGTCAGGGGACCCCCGTCAGGAACGAAGTTCCTTGCGCGATTCTCGCACGCACACACACGCATATAATAGAAAGAGAAGAAGTGTGAATTCAATACGTGTTTTTATTACAGAGCCATCTAGTATACGTTTTTAGAAGCTCTCATAAAGTTTTCGCTATCTTGGAATTTTTATTTTGACCTCTCTATTGGCTTCAGCACCCTTGAAAACCATGACAACTATCTTTCTATCTGTCTGTCTCTTTCTATTATATATAATAAGAGAAAGTTGCATGGAGCATAACGCTTTGTCGTTATGCTCTATGTTGTTTTTCACTTTTTCGTCGATACGTGACGATTTCTACCAGTTTACTTCTACTGCAAGCCGCATCAAGGAACTGCGTTTCAAAATCTTCTAGCAGTTATCAATTACCATATACATATTTAATTAAAGGCACTTCCAGTACATTTATCTCTACATCTGTCACAACCGCTAGTCGGCTAAGCCAATATAAAACTTTTGCGTCTCATCCTCCCTCGGAAACGGATCTTGTATAAAGTGCCAGTTTTAATTGAATTTGAATTTATGTATTTCAAGCTTTATTTACTGGGCAATAAGATATCTTTTCATTTGGACAGTTTGAAGCGAATCTAACTTTTGGGTGACGTATGATGCGAATGGTAGGTTGTTGACTTGTTTTGAGTTTTGTTTTCCGTTTTGGCTTGAGACCTGAGGATATCAATTTGAAGTACAGCAGCATTCAAGTCAACTTTTAATAGGTAAAAGATATAAAACAATTTAAAAAATCATTTGTTACGTTGTGTTAGATGTACCAGCCCCGAAGTACCTACTACTACAACAATATCAAAAAGCCAATTCGCATTATTAAAAACGTTCAAAAGCTATTCGAAATATCATTTCGGCGACAATCAATGTCAAAAGCTTGTCAAAAATGTAGAGAAATTAGAGGTGTTGTTGACAGATTGAAAATGAGATCAGACTGTGAACGTTGTTAAAATTACGAGAATTGTCCCTCTGCTCTCCTGTTTATAAAATCTGACATCTAATGATGTAAAAATGTACAATTTAGTCCCGTCAGTTAACTAAAATAATTGGGTAACCCGCTGGACTTCGGAGAAGAAACATTATCAAAAAATAATATTCTGGTGTTGTCTATAATATAATTCCATGCACATCTGTAAGTTATTTGTGAAAAGAATATGACGATGAAGATAATTATTTTATTATTTTTGTGATGACTATTTTCGTGGTTGTGGGTAAATGAATGACTGAAATCATGGCTGCCGTATGTCAGATGATAATTGGGCTAAAAGAACCACCGATTCGGTCCCACTAAACGCATAACGCTATCGCGGCAGACCAAGATAGCAGGACGAGCTTGACTCCTACCATAGGGACTGGCCAGCACTCGCAAAAGACAGAATTGTGTGAAAAAGGGAGAGGGAGCCCTTTGCCCTGCAGTGGGACAATACAGGCTAGTTAGATTAGATTGGAAGTCATTCATTTACCCACAACCAAACCGTATATTTTGATTAATTTATGTCAGTAGTTTCGACTTTAACTTTGAAGATTTCTTTGTTTAATTTGTATCGCTGATATCCCATTGATTGCATTCAAACCACAATTTCTTCAGTAAAGACCAAAGAGTTTTCAATCTTTTCTCTTTCCCTTACCAAAGCTATTGTTTTGGCCTACTGCCAGATTTCGCTACGCTAATAGAAACTTGGCCGTCCTCATTAGCTAGGAAACCTTTAATTTTCAACTTGGCAACTCAAACAAAAAACTATTTACAACGGATAAGAATTTAAAGTCACCTTCTAGGAGGGTGGGAGCTGATACATAAATAATTATGATATTAAGATAGGTAGAAAAATGTTATTAAACTACTATGTATTAGCGCAGAGTCGATGTTAAAAGCATGGGCAGATTTCTGTTTCAGTCAAACTATAGAGGTATGAGGAACAAGGTGTAAAGTTCGCTCATCCTCCATAAAAAAGGGAGGATCCTCCGACCAGACGGGTGTTGTGTCTGGTGGGCAACTGCCCGACGATTGATGTCTGGACGTCGTATATATGCTAGTTGCGCGGTAAACTCTGCTTGTGAGATGCAGGATTTTGCATGACGTCAGCATGATGCGTAGTTTGCATGCGGCAATGTAGATGCCGCCACAAAATTATACCAAACTGCTATCACCATTGCATCTAGCAAGCACCTCTTAGTAGGTAATGGCAAATAAGTTTTACAAACAATCTTAAAACGGTTCAGTATTTTATATGAACCGGCTAATCTTATAAAATGTCTAGATACATACTCGTATGTATATTTATCTTTAAGACCAGAAAAGATTTAAAATAATCTTCTATTGTTGCTCGCTACCTTAAACCATCTGCCGAAATTCATATGAAATACAAGAGAAACTTCCTAATTCTTACTACAATAAATTGATTTATAAAGTAGCAGCTCCGACTCACCCCGACGCATCACATCACCTGCCCCGCGCTATCACTTCGTTCGCGCTTAGTATTCTTTCTAACTTTTTTTCTTTTTGCTCGGCTACTAAGGGGCATAGCCGAATGTTAAATAGTCTTCCTCAGGAATCGGGCTATCAATGGCAAAAATATTTTTTCAAGTTTGACTGGTGGTGCCAAAGATTACCCCCTACATACAGACAAACAACTTTAACCTCTTTATAAAATTAGTATAGACTATCGATACCAATCTTAGCAATCATATATTTACGCTATGTTCCTTGCAGTACCAGCAGAAAAATACGTCACACATAATTAAAATTAAACTTACGTGTCCCGAATACAAAAGACCACGTAATAGGCGTCTGAGAGCAGGACGGAAATACACAAAGACCCTTGACTAGAGAGGGAGGGAAGTAACAATGAAGTATTCACTCTTGCTCCGGTTGTAAGGGCTCTAGAGTCCTTCTGAAGCCCTATTGTTTCAGTCTAGTATAAAGGAGGGATAAGCAGAGTTCCAAGTTTATTGTAAAGGATGCGATGGTTGGGCGATCTTATGGAGATTTGAGAGCTTTTAGTTTATTGTTTTCAAGGACCACCTATTAAATGTATTATATCTTTCACACATTAAGGTACATTATGACACACCCACCACCCTGACTTTCATCAGTTAGCAACAAGATTAACGTCGTAAATAACTTTCATCAATTTTAATAGTTTGTAATTTGGTAAATATAATTGCTTTTAAAGTGTTTTTTTTTCAAACAACACTTAATAGAGAATAATACAAATTATGTTTCTTTTAAAGAAGACTGATACGCTTTCATACAATCTTGGGCCTGGATGTATAAAAAATGAAATGGGTGTCAATTGATAGCTACTATATTATCAAACTTACTTACGAGTGACTTACAAGTTGAAGGTCGTGGGTTCGAACCCTAACAGGTGCTTTACTTTGTGTAAATTATTTCATCACCACTGCTCTCAAAACAGTGAAGGAAAACATCGTGACGAAACCGGCATGTCTTAGAACCAAAAATTCGAAGACATTTGACATCTACCAACCTGCAATGGGCCCGCGTGGTAGATTACGGCCCACTCCCTCTCACAGAGAGGAGGCCTGTGTCCCAGCGGTGGGAACATTATAGGCTAATTATGATATTATCAAAACCATCACTGATAATTTTGCGGATTTTGGCAATCTCACCGTTTTCCGTCTCCTTTTAGTCCTTTAAGGCATTTAGGTCTCTTAAAACAAAGCTAAATAATAATTTTTAGTACATAAAAAGTTGGACGGAAATAAAAATAGCAAGTATCGCATAGAATAATAAAGCCATCACAAAAAATAAATCACAAAGTTTTAATACAACCACGTCTGCGTAAGTCATAACACTTCCTACGGTCATGAACCTTTCTAAAAAATCTCTTAACATAAAAAGCGAACATTTATATTCATCACAAGCTAGATAGATAACAACAATATTATCAGTAAAAATAAAAAACTTGGTCTATTATTTCGACAGACAGTGTACGCCCCGCTTCTTTGTTCCACTCAGTAGAATAAAAATCAAAAAGAATTTCTTATGAGAAAACATACTGCTGGTACACTTGGGAGCAATTTTATCTGAACATTTTTAAATTAGGCAGAGAATTTCTTTAATACGATGCGAGATGTTGTTACGATGCTGTCTCGTGTAGATAACGTTGTTTTCCGAAAAATACAAAACTGTCTGCTAAATAATAGAATCAAGATGGAGCGAAAATTGCTCGCCCCAGCTGTGTATTTCAATTTTATTATGTGGATAGCATTCAGGCATGAGGTGCAAAGTTGTAACATGTATTTCTTGAAATAATCCAGCGATTGAATGGTAATGGTTTTGGTTTTTATGTTCTTCAGGGTCAATAAAGCGACTCTTCCTGGTCTATAAGATTATTATTTCTTTAAAAACTCTTCTAAATCAAGATAGTTGCCAGACTAAGAAATCAAAACATTGGTTCTTCGAGCCGGATTGTTCATTATTCGTTTTCTATTGGGGAACACTGCCACTATACATATAGTCTAGCAAAATGTTGAATTGAATAAAAGAATATAGTGTTCAATGTTCATTCCGGCGAACCTGGGCAATCAGCCGCACTACCGACCTGCTGACTAGCTCATTTTTTTACCACCGTAATTTGAGCTAATATTATCGTCTATCTAGCTGGTACTGACAGGAAATAAGAAAAAAACTATGTTTGCAGTCGTGTTATGCCAATAAAACCACACACAATGGTAAGTGTTTTATGTATGTTAATATATAAGCTAAGGGACTTGAAATAATAATATTATGTACATGTATATAAAACAAAACAAGGATAAAGATCACAGGCCATCAAAAAATTTGACCGCATCAATGTGAGCAGGAAATGTATCCAGAAGGCTGGCAGCATTGCCACGTTGTATGGCGATACTGATCTTCGACCAAAAAATAGGCCAGCCCTCTAGTCACGTGAAGAGTATGTTTATGTATGTTCGTATTCATTGTACATGTTAATGGCAAACCACCGACTACCTGCAGTTTCGTCTCTCAAAGGTTATCTTTAAAGATCGCTTTTAGCGATAAGACCGTCGATTGTTTCACCCTATGTAAAATTTTCTACATTAAAATTTATATCTATAACTTATATGGTGTCTATATAATAATTATATAAAAATGAATCCCTATTTCCTTTGGTCACGTCATAACTTGAGAACGACTTTACCGATTTCATCCATCTTTTTTTTTAAGTTTTCTAATACTTTGTAGAAGGTTCTTACGAAGAAAAAAAAATAAGAAAGTTGCTTCACGCGGACGAAGTCGTGGGCAAAAGCTAGTAGATAATAAATATGGTATTCTATTGAAGAATAAACTTCTGGTTTACAAATAAAAATGACTAAAAACTTTACCCACTAAGAGCTTGTAATAATTCCTACAGCTCCAGATTTAAATAACAAAACATGCTTTGCGTTTGTTCGCCCTTAGCATATTCATCCGAGAAATTGTTAAAGAAATAATGAACAGAATTTAAAACATGACGTTGTTGACTGTACATTCGTCGCTTTCCGCTTGTTTCAGTTATGTTCACAAAATGCTTCCTTTAAAAGGCACTCGCGTTCATTCTTACTTATTTATCCCATTCTGTGCATAATGTTTTTATAGAAATAAGACATTTGTTTTGCTTTTCTGTTGAAACTTTTAATCTTGATATTTCCATTAAACGGACTTTAAAAAAAATCGATTTTAATTTGTTTCGGCCTACCAACCTACGTACATACATAATGAGCTTATAATGTTCCCACTGCTGGGACACAGGCCTCCTCACGGTGAGAGGGAGTGGGCTGTAATCCACCACGCAGGCCCAGTGCGGGTTGGTAGATGTCAGATGCCTACGAATTTTTGGTTCTAGGACATGCAGGTTTCCTCACGATGTTTTCCCTCACCGTTTTGAGAGCAGTGGTGATAAAATAATTTACACGAAGTAAAGCGCCTGTCGGGGTTCGAACCTACGACCTACAACTCGGAAGTCGCGGCCGTAACTACTGGGCCATCACTGCCCTCTTACATACACATTCGTACATTATTATCGTTCTTTACCCCTTGTATCAATTTCTTGTCTTCTACCTACATCTACATCTATGTATATAAAAATGAATCCCTATTTCCCTTGGTCACGCCATAACTTGAGAACGACTTTACCGATTTCATCCATCTTTTTTTTAAGTTTTCTAATACTTTGTAGAAGATTCTTCCGGAAAAAAAATTAAGAAAGTTGCGCAGAAAATTAGAAAATTTAAGAATTACGCTTTTACGCTAAAACAGCTGAACGGATTTAGATGAAATTTGACACATTGGTAGACTGGACTGGAGAAGGACATAGGCTACTTTTCATCCTGGATCGCAGACGAAGTCGCGGGAAACAGCTAGTACATAATATATTATGCGAATTCGTCAATTATTTCTTAGACCAGCATGCCTTAAGCTATCGGCTCTTTTTTTTTTAGAACTAATAACTGTTGCAAGTAGTCACAAGTTGCGGATCAAGTAAACTGTGAATTGGTCTTTTGTACAATATTTTAGAGTAAGCAGTTTATACTCACTTACTTATTTTTAACACCGTGTATATTTATTTAGCGTTCTTAGAAACGCAGTCATGTTACGAAAATTTTACCGTCGTATGCAAATATTTGAATAGCACCTAGTACTACTTCCCCGGACAAGGACGTCCAAAAGGAAGCCAGGTACTACTACTTCTATAAACGACGAATGTGTGAAATGGTCCGCTGTATTCTGCAATATGTTACATAAATAGACGACCAAATCGATTTACGTAGTACCCCAATGCGGTTTCCGATAATTTAGACATTGGTGACAACATCGAATTCCGTCGACTACACGAAGATTTAAGCATTTCAACCAGAATGTTGTGGGTGGACTTGTGTTTAATGGACCCTTACAAATAGTAGGTGGAGAGCTCACATTCTGAGCGGCTTGTCCTACTTTCTACTATTTTCTTACTAATATTATAAACGCGAAAGTTTGTATGGATGGATGGATGGATGTTTGTTAATCTTTCACGCAAAAACCACTGAACGGATTTGGATGAAATTTAGCACACATCTAGTTTATAACCAGGATTAACATATACGGTACTTTTCATTCCGATATTCCCACGGGATCGAAACTTATGCGGGTGAAACCGCGGGGATATGGTTCAGGGACTTCCAAGTAGACGACGGATAAAACGCACGGGGGCGAGCCTGTAGTGGTATGTACACCACCACATGAGAACTATGCATCGTACTGACGTCACGCAAAATCCTGCATCGCGCAAGAAAAGTTTACCGCAGGACTAGCATACATACAACAGCCTGACATGAATCATTGGGCAGTTGCCCATCAGACACGATGTCCGTGGTCGTCTTTTCTATAGAGTATGAATGACTGAATTTAACACCCTCATACCTCTATAAGCCTATTGACAAAAACAGCAAAGACATTTTCAGTCACAAATGACGTGCAACTATATGGTACAGTACCAAAAAATAAGAATGTTAATATACAGTCTGTGGCTTATAAAAACAGGTCACGTTTGTACAATCAGCATCGTATTGTTTGTCTTGGTTAATTACACAGTATACCGTTATTTATTCTGGCTTGATGTTTTACTGTGGGCAGAAAAGTTCAAACTTTATCAACATACGAGGATGAACAAAAGAAGAGTATTGTTGCGTTCGGATCAAAAGACCAACATTTTTATTTTTTAATAATAATAACATAACATCACGCCTTGTTTCCCCAAAGAGATGGGCAGAGGTGTACCAATTTAGTACACCCACATTTTGCCAGGTTATGTTTTAGTCCCAAGTAATAGGGGGTGAGCCTGTTGCCATTAACCGGCAGTAATCCTACTAATATTATAAATGCGAAAGTTTGTATATGGATGGACGGATGTTTGTTACTCTTTCACGCAAAAACTACTGAACGGATTTGGATGACATTTGGTACACGGATAGTTTATAACCTGGATTGACACATAGAATACTTTTTATTCCGATATTCCCACGGGATCGAAACATATGCGGGTGAAACCGCGGGGCGCTCCTAGTGATAATATAAGGCTGTTATTTTTTGTTATAATATTTATAATATTATCTACAGCCAGAAGCCTGTTACATACAAAGAAAGAACATTTACCGATTGTTTCCTTCATTAGTATTCATCATTCTCAACAGTCTAAATCAGTCCATTGTTAGACAGTCCATATACCTACTATTAGTCTAAAATACCTATATGAAATTATATCACTACTAGCAGCACGCGGTTTCACCCGCATAAGTTTCGATCCCGTGTTCTATATGTTAATCCTGGTTATAAACTAGATGTGTGCCAAATTTCATCCAAATCCGTTCAGTGGTTTTTGCGTGAAAGAGTAACAAACATCCATCCATCCATCCATACAAACTTTCGCGTTTATAATATTAGTAAGAAAATAAATAGGAAGTAGGACAAGCCGCTCAGAATGTGAGCTCTCCACCTACTAATTGTAAGGGTCCATAAAACACAAGTCCACCCACAATATTCTGGTTGCAATACTTAAATCTTCGTGTAGTCGACGAAATTCGATGTTGTCACCAATGTCTAAATTATAGGAAACCGCATAGGCGTACTACTTAAATCGATTCGGTCGTCTATTTATGTAACATATTGCAGAATACAGCGGACCATTTCACACATTCGTCGTTTATAGAAGTAGTAGTACCTGGCTTCCTTTTGGACGTGCTCGTCCGGGGAAGTAGTACTAGGTGCTATTCAAATATTTGCATACGACGGTAAAATTTTCGTCACATGACTGCGTTTCTAAGGACGCTAAATAAATATACACGGTGTTAAAAATAAGTAAGTACTTCAAGTGAGTATAAACAGCTTACTCTAAAATATTTTCTAAAAGACCAATTCAAAGTTCACTTGATCCGCAACTTGTGACTACTTGCAACAGTTATTATTTTCACTTCTAAAAAAGTAGAAGAGCCGATAGTTTAAGGCATGCTGGTCTAAGAAATAATTGACGAATTCGCATAATGATAGGCCAACGATACATCGAAGACACGCAACGTGACAAGTGGCCTACCTAAGCGCTTATTGTATTGTTAGGAAACTACAATACCCCATCCATCAGGTTAACCGTTTTTTGACAGCTGTCTTAGAACGTACATATTCCAGATTACGTAAAAGTTAACTTGTAAAATGCGTAATATAATAAATATATATGTAAACTGCCTTATCTTATTGAATTATCTTATTTATTGCTTCTTACAGACATTATAATACCGTACGTGTATCAATCAATGTATTGTGTGTTGCTGAAATCACTAGTTTCATCTGTCAAAAAACGGTTTACCTAATGGACAGGGTATACATTTCTAGTCTTCAAAATGCTGAAACTAGCCTTATTAAGAACACACATCACGCGGTTTTTAACCTCTGTCATTGGTTGTCGTCATGTGACGACATATTTTTGCCCGATACGGCAAAGCCAAAAGAACCAGTTTATGATTTAAACAAGCTGTGTATTTAGGAAAATATTTTAGGTAAATTTTTGCTTATAACAAATAACCTCTCTTTTTTACCGTTGGGATGGGATAGAGCTAGGAGATAACTTATTTAAATGGGTATGCCATTTAAATAAGTTAATAAAATATTAAAACCATTTTACCAGTCGTGGTGATAAGCATTATTTCCACGACTGTTAATTCTATTCAGATACCTAGATTCTGAACTACGCGTTTACTGATTGATGTAAATCAACACGACTCAGTAATTACAGTTTGCATTCTAACTATAGCTGTGGTACAAACCTGTTGGAATCTATCGCTAATACCATTATCTAAATTCATGCGAATTGCAGGGAATTCCTCTTAGCTCAGAGTAAACGTACAATGCTAGAATTTTATTTGTAAATTATACAGGCTGATTTTTTAAAGACCAGCCAAATTTAAGGATGTGGTACAGACCATCAAACTGAACAACTTTCTCCATGGGACAAATAGCGTATACGCGAAAATTTTATCAACTGTCCCATAGAAAACTTCAATACCTACTCGACCTAAATGTATGGGACGGCTGAATTTTTATTCGCGATTACGATGTTGGTCCGATGGAGAAAGTTGTTCAGTTTGATGGTCTGTACCACATCCTTAAATTTGGCTGGTCTTTAAAAAATCAGCCTGTATATAGTATTTACTTTTGTAAATTGGTTCAAAAAAACACTAAACGTCAAAATTAAATTATTTTATAAAACTAGATGAGTTCGGTGTTTCCTAACTGACTACTCTGAGAAGAAAGATCGAAATATACGAAAAGAGACGGTGACCTCTGACCGTCTCTTTTAAAACCCGGACACTATCTTGGTTAAGCCATATGAGGAGATTGAATTTCATTTGAAATATCTTGTGAAGCAATCCATGTTCTTAATCATTATTATTTATTGCAGTCACATGAGTTTTAATGCAAAACTTTTTCATAGATTGTTTTATTGTTTCTTGGTCCTTTTAATTAAAATTTATAAAGAGGCTACCTCTCTTTAAAAATATCGCTATCAATTTTACGTTCAGAAATAATAACACCTATATTATTATGATTTAAAGAAAGAAAGAAAAAACGTTTATTTGCGGTAAACATGACGCAAAAAAGAACATAAAACAAAACAAAGAAAAAAAGCAATAAGAAATGGTTGATATGCGTCACATCCACGCAAAACGGCTATCGCTCAGCATCATGTTGCGACGCTGCGAGAATGTAATAATTTCCTGACTGCTAACTGGCCATGTGCTTAGTTATGGTTATTATATAATGGTGTGACGCCTTCTGCATGACTGTATTCAACAGAACTCTTAGTCAGTTTTAGTCTATATTAGTATTATAATAAATATAGTATTGTAAATAGATGCTAGACTCAGATCCTAGTGGAAGGGAGTGTCAGACTCTTACTGACTAAAACCCACCCGTGTTCCTTCCTTAGCTCTTTATGTTCCAGGGCAGCGGTAACCCTTTCGGACGATCCCGCTACCCCGCCATAACACCCTCCGCTTCCGCTTTCCGCATTCAGTCTGTGGTGGCCAAGCCACTTTCTTAAGGTCGTCCATCTAGATGGGGGGCGTCCCAACAAGATTGACATTTATATTTTTTCTGGTCTTACACATTGAAAGTAATTTTTTTTTAGTATTAAGTAGTTCCTAGGTCCTATACAATAATTTAATAGAGAAACAGCTATCGCATAATAAAACAAACTGTAACTATAATAAAATTTAATACCTACGCACTAAAGTCAGCTAAATGGTCAGTGAGCGAACTTTATCAATTTTAACAAGATAATACATAAAACGACGAGTGAAGAGAACTGCTTTAAAAGAAATCGTCTAGCTTATTGCAACAAGAAACGGCCTGAAACGACAAATTAATTTCCTTGGCAACGAAGAAAAAGGCGAGAGATTTTTCGGGAAATCCTTTTCTAGTAATTTGCAACGATAATCGTGTTTTTTAGGAAGATGACAAGGAAATGTAGGAAAGACTTTACAAGCGATTTACGAGCGCCAAAAGGAAGTTTTGTATGGAGAAGAATGGGCCAGTAACTCCACAGTTACTCATTCAAAATGTTTTACAATATTTTGTATACATTAACAATATAATTGTATGTGAGGACGATGTATCCAGAATAAAATACAACAATATGTAAAAATCATTAAGAATGAAAACTTCTATCCTTACTCTCAGGCTTTAGACCTGACTGGCCAACACAAATTCTAACAATTTCAGACTTATTGTTCTGAAATAAAAGAGATTTTTCCATCCAACGTCACTCCGTACATATTAAACTTGAATAAATCCCTCGAGACCATCCACACAATAGAATTACGCTATCTTTAACATCTATTGAAATTTTTCCAGTTAGCCTTTTCTCCCATTTTGTAAACTTTTTTGTACAATTTTTTTTTTGTACCAGCTTTATAAAGAATTATATTTCTAACTTCAGCTTCAGGCTTTAGACGTCCCTTTTGACGTTTTGAAGCCTTAGAAATAACTTGACGTTTTATCTTCTACTTGACTGTAGTCATTTTTATTTTGTGTATTTTTGGGTGTTTTGCCTTGGGAACTTTCACAGTTTTTATATTTGATGAATGATCCTTGTTATAAAAACTCTGTTGGTCGTTAATGGATATTGAAAAAGTATTTTCTCAAAAATATAAAACGTAAAAGTGTTTTCTTTTTTACTAGATTTAGCATTCAAGGGTGTATGTAGGTAGCTCTCCGTCCGATCAGGACCAGGCCCGTTCCGGACGGCGCGTATGTGTTCCACGTGCGCCTCAAAGAGATGTCAGCATAATTGACGGGGCCCGACAGGGCCGAAGCCTGTCGGGGTAGCGGGATCGTCCGAAAGGGTTACCGCTGCTCTGGTACATAAAGGGCTAAGGAAGGAACACGGGTGGGTTTTAGTCAGTAAGAGTCTGACACTCCCTTCTGCTCCACCCAGAGCGGGAGGGGTCATTTGATGATTTCCCATCCTCAAAAAAAAATAAAAAAAAGGGTGTATGTAGGTACTATCTTTATACAAATGGGACAGTTAATACTTGCGAAAAGCTAACCCCATCAAGTTGGTTTCATCACAATACTTTTACCGTCAGTTAACGTAAATTAGTAGCAATAATTACTCAAAGAGGCGATTTAGTCACCTAAAAAGAAAGAAAAATTGTTTATTCCGCACAAACAGAACGCACATAACAAATAAAAAAAATACATAAAATATACACATACAACGTAGTCAGAAGCCTCGTGCTCAAGCATATAAAGTGTTGACAATTTTGTCCATTGCTTGATTGATGTAGGGCCAGGGACCAAAGACTATACACGTAGAAAAATAACTAATAACCTGCATCCGTCTTGTACACGTCATTTTAAACAAAGTGCGCAGCAAAACTCATAAAGGAATTTAAAAAAAAGAAACGGAAGGATCACCCCCTTGCCAGATGCTGGTGACTAAATCGCCACCCTGTATAATGGGACATTCAAACATAAAATAAACATCAAAAACATTCTTGTCAGGTTTACCCAGACAGACTCACTTGCTTTCAACCAAAATACCGGATAATTATCAATCATCCCAGGTATTAATTAAGCGACCCATCTAAATAATTCCACCCCATTCACCGTTTCCATTACCATCTCAAAGGTGGTCGGTCAAGCGTGGACTGCACTTAATACATTCCAATTGACACTAACTATTCGCACTTTGCGATCCATAGCTTTCAAAGAGAATTGATGTTTAACGATTTATTTATTGCCTACATTTCCGTCAATGTACCAAAATGGATGAAAATAGGTGTATTTGTCATAGCTAAGATACGATTCCCTTTCAACGCATCGGTTTCCTTGTTTGCCCTGTGCTTAATGGAGTTGTCATCAGTCCTATTGATGTATCAATGACAGCTGCACTCAAAGTCGTCCATTTTTACCTAACCTTTTCATTTTCTGCCGCTGGGAAACCTCCTTCCTCTCCTTATTATTTGATTACCCACTCCTGTATTTCACCTCACCTCACAGTTTGTAATTGCCCCTGCCTTTCTCGCATCAATTGTGTGAAATATCTTGGTGTACAAATTGATGATTGCCTGTCATTCTCTACACATATAAACACACTCACCTCACGACTACGCAGGTTGATTTACATTTTTAAATCCCTTCGTCACGCTGCTGACACTACGGTGCTAAGACTTGTATATCTCGCCCTCTGCCAATCGCTTATACAATATTGTATAATTACGTGGGGCGGATCAGCAAAAACTCACATGCTCAAATTGGAACGTGCTCAAAGGGCACTCCTGAAGGTCGGATGGCGGTTACCTTGCCGCTTTCCTCCCATCGATCTTTATAACACGTGTTCGGTTCTCTCTGTTCGTAACTTATTTATCCTTAACCTTGTTCTAATCACACACTCTCAAACCCCCTACGCTCCAAGCAAATTTGACTCCCAACGACGTAAACATGCTGTTTGTCCCTCCTTCCGCACAAACTGTCATTCGGCCCAACGTAGTTTCCCTTTCCTCAGTAGCTACGTCTATAATAAGGTTAATAATATTGTAAATATATACCCTATGTGCAGATCAAAATGTAAAAGAGCTGTTACGAAATGGCTACTTGAATTAGATTATGCGGAGACTGAAAGTTTATTAAATATTCTAAAATAATTTCGTCTATCGGAAATATTTACCTACTCAAATTAATCTTAGATCGCGGTTCACCTTGTTAACCACATACAGACACACACACACACTTTTGGGCAAGTGGGTGCTCACGCCCAGTGCACTTCGCGGGCGCTGGGCGTGAGGACTTATATTGCACTTACGGACACACAACACTCTCCAAAGACACACATAGACATAAAACATCTCCTTTTTTTTTCCTATTAATTCTCTTCCTCTCAGTACTTGGAGCTTTTATAATGTTGTAGTACGTAAGTACCATTAAATATTGTAATTTTAAGGGTGTGAGCCTGGAGATCTGTCATACAGGTCCCGAACCCAGTATAGACTCTAGCTCTCACAAAGGATAATCTTTAAAATGTAACTCGATCCTATCAGTCAAAACTGTACCTTTTTAGGAGAAATAAATTATTATTACTACTTATCATTAATAAAACGTGTACTGGCTGTTAAGAGTGGACTATATATATATATATATTTAGGTAACAATGTAGGGAAATCTACTGGATGTGCTGCATTTTTACCGACGCCTTCAAAAAGTTAGTTTCATATTAATCTACGAAATGACACTTCATAAAGCCGGGACGATGCGGCACGGAACGGCAAAGCTTTAACATTTGTTTGGCGCATGTCGAAGGATCCCGCGGCATACCGCAGCTTCCCACAGTTTGCATGCTCAAGTCCCCTTGTGATGATGTTAATGAAACGTGAGTGCTAAGGGTATGAAAATAAGATTAAAAACCATTTGCACTTACAAAAATCCTTTGCCATGCAGTGCTGCGCCGTGCTTCGAGCCGGTTCTATGTACTTCGCGTTACGCGGAGTACATAGAACTAGGACGGAACTTAGGAACTTACGGACTAGGTAGTTTTAAACATGTTCCTTTCCCGCATCATTCATCAATTTTTAGTTTATCTAATGGTCAGTAATGGTTATTTTTTTAACTAATAGTAATTATTTGATCGTTAGCAATGATATTATATCATTACATAAACTAAAAATTGACCAAAAAACACATTTTGCAAAATTTTAACTATTAGTTAGTATTTTTAACAATTGGTTGAGTTTAACTAAGGATCAAAAAACCGGCCTTTAGAAATACAACTCAGGTGCTAGGTTAGACTTTCAAAAGTATGTACCACCTACCTTAATACAATCCCAGTCACTTTTGCCGAGGAAATCCTTTGAACGAACATCACTTCAAGATTGCTAAAACATCCAACAAATGCACCTCCCTACATGTCTGGTTTTGTTACCGTATAACGCGTGTCTCTTAACATGTTAAACCAAGTAACAGACTTTCAAGTATTTACCAAGTTATGCTCGAGTTTACGTACGAGTGGAAAGGAACGGGTGAGAAAAGTTGTTTCAAGGTATTTGAATATTTAGGTTTCGTTGGTTTTGGACTGTTAACATAGATAGATAAACCATTTATTTGGTGCACACAAAAGACAAATTAGGTACATAAATCTGTATTCATGTACCTAATTTGTTACGCGTAACCTGTTACCATAACAAAAAAGATGAAGATATGTTTGTAATGCCTATCCTTTTTACTTACTATATCTGTTTTCTTTCCCTTACTTACGTAAGTATTTCTTTGGTACCGGTACAGTACCGGTACTACTCTGGTACCGGTATCACACCAAGAGCAACAGTACCGGTTCCCAAAAATACTGGTATGTCAAGCCTTGCCTGCACCTGCAAAGAATTGTCTATCTTTTATTCAGCACTTGTGATTGTTAATAAATGTCTTAGGGCTGATTTTTCTAACTTTCTGTAGGTACTTCATCTTCATCTTCTATCACTTTTGTACTTCATTATAATCTCGTCAATTCAAGACAAATTACTTCAAAGGTACTTCCACCTATGTTGTTTTAATAACTTTACTTGAATCTTACTTTTAGCGAAGTACTCAAATGATTAAAACTTTACTAGACCTAGTAAGTATATCAGAAATTTTAGCCAGATTGTTTTCATAATGTTTTACAACTTGGTAATATAATTTCAGGAAAGTAATTTATCTTTGTATGTTAGTTTTAAGCTTGTTGTTGAGAAGAAAAGTTTCGTTGCTTAGGCAAATAATATGTATTAAAGTGTTCGTTTGGATAGGGAGAAAGTTAAATCTTGTTATGTATCCGAAAATGTTTATTGTTAAAGTCTTATCTACTGACTAAATTCTTGTCATCAGACCCATCTGGTCCGATGTCCTAAATCACTTTTTAACTAAATAGTATATAGTTACTTTTTTCTCTTTCATTCTGTTTAGGCTAATGTTTATTTTTGCTCTCCTGAAAAGTTGCAGAAATGGATATCGGACCAGATGGCTCTGATGGCGAGAATTGGTGTCATTTATTTTAAAGCAAATTATTGTGGATTCGACGCAGCTCGTAATCCGCTGTAATATTTTGAAAATAACACTACCCAAACACTTAGCAGAGATCTATAAACGTTACTTAGACATGTTCCCGTCTCGATCTTGCAGTTGCAGTTTGGCAGTTGTGCGATAAGGACAAAAATAACGCTTAGCCAAAGCACGGGTTATGTAGCGTTTATGATACATAACGTTTATAGATCTCGGCCTGAAATCATTCATATCCAAGATGTAAAACTATTGAACATTGCTAAAGTGGTGATAGCTCTGCTTTCAAAACCTTAAAACTTTTTGCGACCACAGTAATTTATGAGCCAAAATTACAAAGATTTCACTTACTTGAGAACATTTTGAAAACTTATATTATAAGAACTGACACACAAACTAAGCGGCTATGGTTTTTTATTACAACAAAATCGAGTACTTAATAACATTTCACTTCGAACGCAAATAACATTAACGAATATAAAACTTAAAACTTTTCAATCCAGCAAGTAATTCCTTATTGTGAAATATATTTCTTTAAACATAAAAACCTAATTAACACTAAAAAATATTGTCATAATCATAGAAATAATTAAGTTACTCGCAATGTCCACTCACATAATTAAATTCTAGGCACACACCATCTATGTTATTAAGATATGAGGGTTTAGAATTTTAATTAAAATAAAAGGACATGTAATCCCTTGAAATTACTAGGGTCTAATAGGTATGCTTTCAACAAAAGAACTGTTTAAAGTTATTGGATACCTTTCTCTGAAATATAGTGATAGTAATTTTCTCCATTCCTGAAGGCCAATTCGCGTAATTAAAAACGATCAAAATCTAGTCACAATTTCATCTTAGCGACAATCAATGTCTAAAATGTAGGGACATTGATTGATTGACTGACCCCTTGCCAATTCAACAGTATACTGTAGAACAGTAACCGTAATTGATTTATTAGAATTTATTTCAAATAAATCAATTAGACAGTAATATACACAATGCAATAATACAGGCAGTTTGAATTTGAGTTTTAAACGAGAATTGACCTTCAGATTGTGAAAGTTCTAATAATAATTAAGAGAATTGCCCCTCTGAACGAATTTTCTTTGACACATAGAAAACATAAGCCGTAAGCAGACTATTGCTTTATAAAATAACTAGCTTGTAGCCGCGACTTCGTCCCTTCGACCCAGCGCTTCGCATTCTATCTCCCGCCCCCGTTATTTCTTCGTTTTCTAACTTTCTTTATTTTTGCTCGGTTCCTAAAGATCGTTGCGTGACGTTGAATAGCTTACAAATTTCCTCGAGAATTGAGCAAACAAATTAAAAAATATTTTTTTCAAATCCGGCTGGTAATTCCAGAGATTAGTGCGTTCAAACAAACTCTTCAGCGTTTTTATAGGTGTATATAGATAGATGATGGTGGGCACACTAAAAACCTGTTTCTTAAAAAAAGGTTTTGAAAATTAACTGAATAGGTACCTACCTGTTTTGCTAAAAGTTAAAGCCAACTCAACCTAATTCCCAAAAGACAATACTGTACTTCAGGTACACTACTGTGTATGCGCGCTGTCTAAATAAAATTGTTCATAAATTTTCCAGTAGGTACCCTAATTGCGTAACACAGTTTCAATGACAATCAGAGAGTTTTGAAGGATATTTCTAATCCATTGCTTCATAGGTTTAATAAATACGTCTGCTCAACAACGTAAATAACGCAATGAACGTGACTGAATTGTCAAAATGAATGAAAATGCGATCAATTGTCATTTTATGTGAGTTATATTATAAACATGAGTGAGTCATATTATGTGAGTTTAATAGTCCCACTGGGATTATTATTTTGAATGTTGACGCGACTAAAATGGGTGCCTCTTAAAACTGACATAAAATTGGAAAAATATTAGCTTACAAAAGTAAACGTACTTTTTACAATCTACAGCTCCATTCCTTTTAAAACACATCTGGAATCTTCAAACAAACGTAGCAGTTGTTCAGAAAGCAAACATCGTAAAATATTACTATTCTTTCCTTACCTGCAGACTGGTCGAGTTGACGGTTTGAGGACAAACTTTGCTCAGGCCAAACGGAAGTTCGTGGATATGAATTTATTTTTGCAACGATCTCTTCTTTTTAAACAGCTTATTCAGTGTCTCAATTTCAATATGCTAACTTCTCATACAGAATCTGTTTTGTTTGATTCTTGTAAAAGTTAGTTTTTCTATCGTCATCGCCTTAAAATGTTCCGGTACTGTAAATAAGCATTTGTTTGATTATCCAGTATATACTAGAAGTATATGTACCTATATATTACCCAAATAACAAGATTTGAATATCAGAATGGTTACTAGTTAGTTATTTACTGTGTATGAAGGTTATTATTTAATATGGTTTGTAGGGGAAGGGTTTTATGAAGTAAAGCACAGATAGACAAGGCTAAGCATTTATTTTTTAATTTAGGCTTGCTAGTAATTAATCAGAAAACTAGTCGTCCGTTCGTAAAACTAGGACATCATGGAGAAGAAGGACAAGAAACTCCATGGAAACAGTATTAAAGTATTCTATCAATACATTTCTTATGTTTTCATAAATTATCGTTATTTTTAAAAACAATGAATTCTATCTCTTGGACAACGGTCCAAGAGAATTCAAAATAATAGCAACATAATAACAATAGCTAGGAACGTTGGCCATAATATGACTTACAGAACAGCATAGTCATAATAAGCAATAATTAAGGTAAAATACGAGTACCAAATGACTTAACTTACGTGACATCTGGTCGAACAGCCGAACAGGCCCATCGATCAAGTTAAGCTACACTTGCCGCGGTTGTTCTGTGGATGGGTGACCATCTTTACATACTGAGACCCCTCCGTGCCTCGGAAAATACCCGTTGATCCCAGCTGGCATTCGTGGATCTTTGACAGTCGTTACGGGTAGTCAGAAGCTCGAAAGTCTGACAACCAGTCTTACCAAGGAGTTTCGTATTACCCATGCAGTAACTGGGTTGTAGAGGTCAGATAGGCAGTCGCTCCATATAAAATACTGGTATTCAGCTGCATCCGGTTAGACTGGAACCCGACCCCAAAGGCTCGGCAGATGATGATGATTTTTGATAATATCTTCTTCATTTGTGAATATCTTATTTACCTTTATATTTTTGTCTTGTAATTATATTTTCCTTTTTGTTATTAATCTTCTAAAATTTAAGAAGTATTTGGTGATAATTTGTAAATTCCTTTAATTTTATAGAGCCTTTAATTATATAGAGCCTTTAATTTTATTAGCATTGGTTATCACCTATTTCTGAGATTGTTGGTAAACAATGGTAGTGGTGGTGGTGGTTGCTGATTGGTGGTATTGGTGGTATTGGCGACTGTGTAAGACTGACACTATTGTGATCTATAGTACTTGAAATACATATATTATACATAAAAGCTGTTGGTGTACCTTAATAAATAAATTAATATTAAGAAACTCCGTGTTCTTGAGTATAGAGACCTTGAATCGGTAAACGTAAGGACGCCTTCAGGCTAGGTGGAGCGACGTTCTTCACAGGATGGCTGGTAGCAGCTGGATGAGAGTTTTCAGAAAAACGAGTTGAATGGCGTGTAATAGGAGAGGCCTATGTCCAGCAGTGGACTGCTGTAGACTGATGATGATGATGAACAAACTCCAGTCACCACAGACGGCACGGTTGGCGCAGTGGTTAAGCGATTGACTGCTGCGCTACGTGTCGCGGGTTCGATTCCCGCACGGAACAAATATTTGTATGTCCTACAAGTAGTTGTTCCCGGTCTGACTGTTTGTGTATGTGAGTTTAAATGTTTGTAAACGCACCCACGATACAGGAGAAATTCCTAGTGAGGACAACGTTTAAAAAAAAAACATGAATTAAACTATTTTAACATGAATGTACACGTAGTTTTCCCATTAACATCGTAAAGGTAAATAATTAATAGTGAGTAAGATATTCCGTGACACAGAAGCGTTCGCATGTTTGGTAATACATAATATATTATTAAGAAACCCCGTTCACCAATATTCGTCAGTTTACCTATTTTGTCACGAATATAAGGTAGGCACTCAAGGAGCTGGAGGCCAATTCCCGTAATTAAAAACATTCAAAATCTAGCCGCAGCCCCATCTCGGCGACAAACAAATGTAGGGAATGTCAAAAATGCAGGGAAATTACAGGTATTTTCGACAAATCGAGACTGAGATCAGACTTTCACAGTCTGATCTTAGTCTCAATTTTTCTCAGTCGTTCTTAAAATTACGGGAATTGTCCCTCTGATAGTTACAATGAATTTTCAAATAATATTATTATTATTATTGCATTTTCTTTCTTTTCTTTCTTTTCTTTCATTATAAAAGCCTCTCTGAGATTTTATTCTGTAGTCTTTCTTATATTCATGTAAATTGAGATTGTTACAATAGAACACTACATATCTAACATTTTCTTTTATTTCGATATTCACTTTGATTCTGACTATCTGAGACAAATTGGTTGAAATCTGTTTTTCCGTTTCTGTTCTATGTTGTGAAAGAGAAGATTTCGGAGAATTATGTTTATTGCGTTCACGTGGAACGGTTAATGATTGTGGGGTGAGTAGGGTTCCAGCTTGAATAGAAATTACCTGCACATTTTGTTTGCTATTGGCATACGATTTGGCGAACGTTCAGGCAGCGGCCTGTGGTTGGCTCGGAGTTTACTAACTACTTACAGTAAGACTCAGGTTACACAAAAATAGACAGAAATTCGTTTAAAACATTAAACATGTGAAAATCAAACAATATTTTTTCCCCAACTAAATCAGTACTATATTTACAAGCATACTTTAATATTAAAAATATGAAAGTAGATAACCCTGTCTGTCTGTTATTTAGCACAGATATTCCCTGAAAATTATCCTATATAAGATAATTTAATTATTATTTTTTATTTTTTTTATATGTAGGCATATCTTTTTTTAGATGATATAATTTTGATCTCGGTAGTACGTTCCCGTGGGATAATTTCCGACCTTAACGCGGACGAAGCTACGGGCAAATGCCATTACTTACATGATAATTATGCACTAACCAGATCACGAATGCTAAATTATACCTACTTATTATAACAGTTGCAGTAGGTACTCTGCGACACATGGTCATTTTCAAACGTTTTGTCTGATAGCTAGGTCAAGGAAAACTACCTGAATTTCAGGCAATCGTTAAAAAAGATGGCTACCTATATATTCTTAGATATTTCTGCGGAGCCCAGCAAGAATAGCCTAGAAATTTCGTTCGGATGCCTAAAATAACGAGGTCAGACTACAGTAGAAACAAAACCTTTTTATAACTTAAATTAATATTTTTGTAATATGTCATAATGTTTAGTAATTTGTCCCATATAATAAATGACCTTTCGTAAGATTCAAGTAAATATATATAATAAATGACTTTTCGTAAGATTCAAGTAAATATTATTTTTATCTTTAAATATTACTTTCCTGTTTGTTAAAATAAAACGTGAGAAATATTTGAAAAGCAATTTAAAAAATAAACAGCTTACGATAAGTCGAGCAGTGTTGAAGCTTCAAAGCCGATAGCCAACAAAAATCAAGCAACTTCAAAAGCACTTTAACTTGTTCTTGCTCTAATAAGGTTTCAATTTTCTCATCTTTGAAAACAAAAATAGCGGCTTCGATCGATCGAACCGCCAGTGGACGCAATCACCTGGTTCCAATTTTGGCACATATGAGGTTTTGATTTATAGTGGTCAGGTCAAAATTTAAAGTAGGTCGCTGAATGAATAAAGTTGATACGAGTTTGTTTGGACAGCTGCTAGCTCACACGATATCTTGGAGTTTGCAAATCGGTTTGGTTCGAGTCAATAATTACTATTTGACGATTTGAATCAATCAGGAGGGCAATTCCTGCAATTAAATACGTTCAAAATCAAGTCGCAATCTCATCTCAGTGACAATCAATGTCAAAAATGTAGGGAGATTAGAGGTATTTTTGACAGATTGGAACTAAGATCAGACTGTGAACGTTTTTAAAATTACGAGATTTGCCCCTCTGATTCTATTTAGTACTTAAAGAAGCTTCCGTGTCTGGTAATTTGGACATGCATGTGCTATATTATAGTCATGCAGTGCGAAGTTCTTGTAAAACACAGGTAGATATTTGTTTAAACATATTATGTAGTTGGGAAGTCATACGCGTATAGACTCCAAAAAGTACAGAAAAAAAATGGTCCCCTATGTAATAACGTATTACAATAATAAAAATATTTTTAATTATAAAATTCTGAAGTAGACCCTCGGAGTTAGAAATTATTTGGAAAAAGTTAAGCCTGTAGTATCACAGCGGACAAAAGGCACTGTGACAAAATTAATCCAGATACTCAGTAACAAAAGCAAAATTAAAACAGTAAAAACTTCCGTAATTAAAAATGGATACAAGATTAAAATTTTACCATCGTCCTTCATAAAAGCTATGTTAGCTTCACGAATCATGGTTATTATCATTTTGTTCAGAGGACGTAATATTATATTAATGAAATATTTTTGAAGCAATTAAAACATTTATGCAGAAACTACAAAACGCCACCTGCTACGATCCTTACTAATTCCTTTTGCCTCGTTCACGTCCATACATCTGAGGGGCCATTCTCGTAATTTTAGAACGTTCCCCGTTTGATCTTAGTCTTATGTGCCAAATGCCAATACATCTAATTTCCTTACACATTTGACATTTGTTTGTCACTGACATGAGATAGCCCGTTTTAAATTACGAGAATTGGCCTTCTGATTATATAAGCACGCCGGTTGCAAATACTACGCACCCGACCTTTCTGAAGAACACGTGGCGTTCTGTAGTTACCACCATGGAAAGAAGGCGTCAGTTTATGTATTTATAAATGTAAAGCATTTAGAAAGGATAGTAATTATGAACAAAGGTTTTTATTATTGCCTAATGGGCCGTAGCTCGATCTCGCCTAATAGAAAGCGATAGATGATGGACGATGGAACGAGCGTGCCCAGAAGATGTCTGTTCACTCTTGTTTTAGGTTATAGGTTAAAGGACACAGACGCTGTCAGAGGATAGCGTCAACTAAAACTCTCTAGTTTTGGTTTGTAACCTGATTTACGCGAATAGGCAGTTGAAAACAAGAACTTATGATTCGAGAACTTTTAGTTTATCTATGTAAATCTGTGATAAGAGCAGTGCAGCCACGACTTACGGGTTTGTAGGTTCGAACCCAAACAGGTGTGTTACTTTGCGTAAATTATTTCACCACTAATGCTCTCATAACGATAAACGAAAACATCGTGAGGAAACCGACATGCCCAAGAACCAAAAATTCAAAGAGATGTGACATCTACCAACCCGCACTAGCCCGCGTGGTGGATTACGGCCCACTCCCTCTCATCGAGAGGAGGCCGGTGTCCAGCAGTGGGAACATTATAGGCTGATTATTCATGTCAATCTGTTACTAGAATTTGTACGAAAACATGTCTGGCACACCCTTGGCAGTCAGCCTAAGCATCACCTTGTTGATAGAAGAAAGTTTTCTAGGCGTCGCGGCAATACCCCGATAGCAGTTAAAGTGCAGATTCGATACAAAAAGGTTGTATTTTCGATTCCTAACCACACACCACCTAGCACAGAGCATATTTAACTTAAGTACAGCCAGGAAAATTAATTGAGTATCAAATAGACACACTTCACCAACTCATACCACTGCCATAGAACCACTCCCATACCCATTCAACTGTCATAGAATGACAGTTTTGATTTCAATACATTTGACAATTTGTATAGATTTGACAGGATGCTGTTGGTAAAGATTTGTGCATTGATTTCATTTCACAGGTTAGAATAGGTACTCTTTACACACATAAATATATAAATTTTACAAAGGGTGACACAATGGGCGGTCTTATCACTAAGAGCGATCTTTTAAAAACAACCTTTGGAGGGATTAAAAAGGGGAAGGAGAGATAAATACTGTAAGTATGTAGTCTGTGGTGTACCATTTACATAATACAATAAATATACATACATAAAGTATATTATACTAATCTAAATAAATATATATAAACAATAAACAAAAATAATTAATTTCCCTGATTTTAGTTAGTACAGTAATACTACCGTTACGTGATAATTATAGTTCTCAAGTTGTCCTAAAAATAGTTCGAGTATTCAAAGTATTCACACATCTTTATTTCCATACGGAAAAATATGTTCAACACACGACCATTCTCACCACACAGGAAAAGCCAACACACAACGTCTTCACTCTTTGATTTTCCGACATATTGAAAAAAGACAGAAATGTCTTTTCTTTTATCTTTTGCGGCGTTTTATACATTTCTTTTGTTATACCGATACTGGAGTGTTACTAGTATTTTCGGGGATTACTTTCACAGGTAAAAGTAGTCGTTGTTTATTTATTTCTACCGTAATAACTGTCATCTGTATGATTCCGGGAAGGTTTGATGGAGGTGAATGTCGATTTAACATTGAGGAATATCGGTACATTTGAACCTGTAATTTTGTAACCTAAAAATAGGTTTAGGTACAAGTTTGCTAGCTTAACATCTGACTAAAGAAAAATAGAATTTTGATTTTAAATTTTAGGTGCATAAGAACTAACCAGCTACTAAGGGGGTCGTGGCTAAATAATAACAGCCACGCGGTTCGATCTTCAAGGTTAAGCAACGCTCCCCTAGGTCAGTCCTTGAATGGGTGACTATCTATAACATAAACCTCTGTGCCTCGGAAAGCACATTAAGAAGTTGGTCCCAGCTGTCATTAGTAGATCTTTGTCAGTCGTTACGGGTATTCAGAAGCTTGGTTAGGTTGTAGAGGTCAGATAGTCAGCTCCATGTAAAATACAGGTATCCAGCTGCAATCGGTTAGACTGGAAGCTGACCCTAGCATAGTTCAGAAAAGTCTAGGCAGATGATGAAGAACTAACCGACTAATACCTATAAAGAACTAACCGACTAATACCTATAAAGAACTAACCGACTAATACCTATAAAGAACTAACCGACTAATACCTATAAAGTTTTTATAACTTGCAACCTCATGTTGTTAACACTTGTATAGATAACTAATGTAATATAGAATACGTTTGTCATAAGTACTTTATTTTGTTAATCCTAAAAACCTAAAGCAGTCAGCTGATATTAGTTTCTTGAGAATGTCTTTGAAAATATTGTTCATGGCGTTTACGCTTTCTACCGGGTTACTTAGTTACCGCTTCGAAATTTAGTAAATTAAGTTGTTAAACACGAGCTTCATTATTAAACATTATAATTTCGTTTTAAGCACTTAATATTGTGTGAAGACTTAACTTAGATCTGTAGTGAAAGTTTAGCAAAAGTCTTGGACGTCCGGTTTACCGCCATGCTAGTATCAGAAAACCAATTACCGTAATTAAAACGTTCAAAATCTTAGCAAGCATGTTGCAGATTGAGACTGAGATCAGACTGTGACGTTCTTAAAATAACGAGCATTGCCCTTCAGTTTCAGGTTAAGTCCTGGCATGTCCAGATTCAAAAATTAAAAATTATTGCTAAGAAGGCAAGAAGTACTCGTAACTATATTTTTTAGCACTATAATTTCAATTGTTACTTAGTGACTGCACTACTCAGCTCATAAACAAAATATTACAAAAAAATGTAAATTTTCGTTTAGTCCATGTCTGCACGGATGTAAAAATATCGCGCGGGATTTGTTCGCATACTGGATCTTCAACGTACTGCTCAGCGCCGTGAGTTGAAAATCCAACTGTGTGTTTTTTCGACGCGCTGAGATGCAGTATTTTCGATTCTAAATGCTCGATAAAACACCGAGAGTTGAAAATCCAGTGCACGATAAAATCCCACCGCAATATTTTTACGTCCGCGCGAACGTGGTTTGACTTCTCTTTTTCTTAAAATACTAGTCAAAATAGATAAGAACTCGTATCTTATCACAACTAAAGTTGGCACGTTCTGAAATCGCAAAAAAGTTCATAAATCCCAAGTTTCAAACTATGAAAACACGTTTTTACACTTATTCAAGTATAAACCAAGGTCACCAGTTAAATAAATCACGATAAAAGCCGCAGATAAAACCAGTTTATCACAAAATTAATCCAAAGTGTGGGTAATTAGTAAAGTAACCCGACCTTTCGTGAAAGAGTAACTGATTTGACAAATTAACTCTATCCGAAAGTACCTAACGACCAGAATTTTTTGATGAAGCCATTTTAAAAATGTGAATCATATGATTTTTTTGCTGAAAATTCAATTACAAACTTAATTTTCGTTTTAACTTTGATTGCGCTGGCGATTTTTAATTATAAGGTTTAATTGGTCCATAAAATGATCAGGAATTTTGACATTTTTGATTTGTTAAAGGGGTTTTGTTGTGGTACACGCTTCATGCATATTTAGTCGTATATCATTTGTGAGGAGTTCGTGGCTAAATGATAACAGCTGCACGAGTCCCTCGAAGGTTAAGCCCTCAAGTCTGACAACCAGTCTTACCAAGGGGTATTATGTTACCCAGTAACTGGGTTGTGGAGGTCACATAGGCAGTCGCTTCATGTAAAATGCTGATATTCCGCTGCATCCGGTAAGTCGGGAAGCTGACTCTGACATAGTTGGGAAAAGGCTAGGCAGATTTCCTCATTGGTCAAACATTCCTGTTTCACCAGTCTCGAATATAATAAATTGGGCTAAGAACAAGTCTGGACTTGATAGTAAAAACCTGTTTGACAAATTTCAAAGACCAAAGAAAGTTCATTTCAAATGTTTATATACTCAATTCAATTCTGCATTTCATTTTCTTCTCGTTATCCTAATAGTTGGTAGGTATACAAAATTAAAAATAAATTACGCTGAAAACCTATTAATATTAATTACTATTAAATTCCTATGTATGTAAGGGTATTCCCTGCTGGCATGGAGAGTGCGATTGTCGCAACCCAGCGCTGGGCACGCCACAATTGCGGCGATAAGTCCCCTCTTTGAGGAGTGGCTAGAGAGGCGCCACGGCGCCCTCACCTTCCGCCTGACGCAGGTCCTCACCGGACACGGTTGTTTCGGGAGGTTCCTGTTCAGGATAAAGCGGGAGGAAACGCCAGGGTGTCACCACTGTGGGGATCGCCCGGAGGACACGGTGGAGCATACGGTGGAGGTCTGCCCGGCTTGGGCGGGACCCCGCCGTGTCCTCTTGGCGGCGATCGGCGGCGGCGACCTCTCGCGTCCGGCCCTCATACAGGCCATGGTCCGGAGCGAGAGTGAATGGGAGGCCGTCACCTCCTTCTGCGAAGCAGTTATGCTCGCGAAGGAGGAGGCGGAGCGTGCGAGGGAGAGGCAATCGCTGCACCCTCGCGCTCCTAGCCGCCGCAGGAGACGCCCTGGACGGGAGTCAACAGCCGACTCCCGGCCACCGTAGGCGCGGGCTTGCGGGCGGCGAGCTATGGGCAGCTCGCCGCCCGGTAAGGACCAGGCCCGGGTCGACGGCGCGTTGTGTTCCACGCGCGCCTCAAAGAGCTGTCAGCACGAACTGACGGGGTCCGCTAGGGCCGATGCCGCCGGGGCTGCGGGTTGTTCGAAAGAGATACCGTGGCCCCTGGCACAGGCAACTGAAGGAACACGGGTGGGTTTTAGTCAGTAAAAGTCTGACACTCCCTTCTGCTCCGCCCAGAGCGGGAGGAGTCATTTGATGATTTCCCACCCAGAAAAAAAAAAAAAAAAAAAGGGTATTCCCTGCTGCACGTAGCATAATACAAAATGGCAGAATATAACAACAAACAAATTCAGAACTCCTAGTTGAAACTATGACAGTATCAGGAAAAGTTTTCGTACCTAACAGTGTTTCATTAGAATTATTTCATGCGTTAAACACGTTTGTCGTTCCTCGGTACGAAATAGGCCAACTCTTGTCCTATGGGTGCACCGCAGTGCACCGCAGTGCACCCATGGGACAAGAGAGGCAAGCAATAAACAGCTGCATTATTTGAGCGTGCTTGCGCTAGAAAACTAGATATTTAAAAGAATGCTAAAATATTCCTGTTACCCCGCGTATACCCCAAGGTACAGCTGGATTCGGTCTTTATGGCGGCTCTGAAGTGTGCTACTCGCTGCGCAGTACCTCACCCCTCACCCCCGCTGACACGTGAATTGTTTACTACGCAGCGACTCGCCTCATGTTCATGTTCCGAGCCGCCATAAAGTTTGAATCGGGCTTTATAAAACATGTACTCTGAATGTTGTTCAAGTTTCATTTATCGCTTAGATACACATAAAATAGGTTGTAAAGACTAGTTGTATACAAAACTTGTAGAAAACTTGTCCAATATGATAAATTGGTGAACAAAATAGTTAACAAAAACATGTCTGGAACAGTGTCAATACAAGTATGGTACATGTTTTATACACGACATGTTTTGACAAGTTAGTCTTTAAAACTTGTCAAAAATAAGTATCACAACTTTTTAATGGGTGTCAACCTGGGGTTAGTTTTATGTATGATGTTTAGAAGCCTGTATAATTTATTAAGGATAAACTATGGTTACAACGCATGAATTTTACTTGTTAAACAAATCATATACGTTTAGGTATAGAGGTAGGTATAGTTATTTCTCTTTAAGAGATTTTACAGGGTGGCAGGGACTACGACGCGCAAACTGTAACCATGATTTTTTTTGTGGAAAATCGTCAGCTGTAAAAAAAGCTGTTCTATACATTTTGAGCGCGTATGTATTGCATTTTTCTATGAAACATCTGTTTTTTTTAAACAAACTAAGTACGTCTACGCTAGAATCATGCGCTGAATTCATGGTTATAGATTGCGCGTCAGTGTCCGTGCCACCCCTGTATAAATGTCTTATGAATTACCAGAGACCCTGTATAAAAATATCAAATACGACACGGTTGGCGCAGTGGTAAGCGATTGACTGCTGCGCTGCGTGTCGCGGATTCGATTCCCGCACGGAACAAATATTTGTATGGCCTATAAGTAGTTGTTCCGGGTCTGGCTGTTTGTGTATGTGAGTTTAAATGTTTGTAAACGCACCCACGATACAGGAGAAATTCCTAGTGTGGGGCAACGTTTTTTAAAAAGAAAAAAGCTATCTGAAATATTGCTCGGTTTGCAGGAATTTATTTAATTAAATCCTAACTTCGCATGGAATTCAAAGCTGCTGATAATTTTTTCTCATAAATAATAGAGCTTTAAGATTTTAGTTCAGATTTCAGTTTGTACAAGTTATTGGGACCTTGTCATTCTCATGTCTATTTCTTTTCCTCTCGAACACGAACTAAGTAACAACAGCACGTGACAAAGTCAAAGTATTTATTTCAAATAGGCACTTTTGAACGTCAAAACGTCGTGTTGTTTGTAGTGGTGAGAAGTCAGTCACGCTAAGGGCCTTACTGGTTGGCACATTATATAGGTATATATTCATAAACTCAGGCATAATCGCTGCTAATATTGTCAGTCAGAAACATAGCAGCTCGGTTTACTATCGAGATTGCGACGAATCGTTTATTTATTTACAAACATAAAACGTCCAAAAGCTAATTACGTTACATTACGTAAGTAGTATAAATTATACAACTACACAGCAGTTATACGAAATCTTATACCATTCGTCGGCATCATCGATCACGGAGGCTATTTTAAATCGCAGTGATTATCAAGTGAGAAACTTTTTTTTTTAATTTTAGAAGACAATTATATAGATCTCAAAATTACCAAAAATGCCATCACAAACATCCTTCAGAACAAACAAACACAAATACCAGTTCGTAATATTCTACCCGTATAAAACATTCGCTCGCTGTTTAGTGTCGGTCGCGAGTGGACGACTCATCCAGTCCCCAGAGCGTTGTAAAACGAGATTTACTGAGTGCCGCTTCGTGCAACTTTTGTCGCATCCATGTTTTGGACGGCTGTCCCACTGCCAACTAGAAAGTGACTATCAATGTTTTTCTCGTCTAGCAGTCCCGTGTAAGTTAAAGAGATATTATTAATAGTTGATCGCTGATGGTTCACACCGGCAAATACTCGTTTGTCGCAGCGACAAGAGTCATCGAAGAGAGTACTCACTCAGCGACGCTCGTTTGGCGAGCAGAACACTCGCTGAGACACTCACATTCACATTCGCATACCAGCAAGTAATCGTCGTTGCGCACTCATTGCTCGTTAACTCAATTTTAGTTGCTAGCTCTACTCTCATGGTCTGCCTAGCCTTTTCCCAACTATGTTGTGGTCGGCTTCTAGTCTGACTGGATGCAGCTGAATACCAGTATTTTATATGGAGCGACTGCTTAACTGACCTGCACAACCCAGTTATTGGGTGAGGTGGCGGGATGGGCGAGGGAGAGATCCTCACGCCTCAGCCGCCGAGGGAGACGCTCCGGGCGTCGGGAGCCGCGTGACGACTCCCGGCCACCGTAGGCGCGAGCCTGCGGGCCGAGAGCAATGGGTAGCTCTCCGTCCGATCAGGACCAGGCCCGTGCCGGACGGCGCGTATGTGTTCCACGCGCGCCTCAAAGAGGTGTCACCATAGTTGACGGGGCCCGACAGGGCCGAAGCCTGCCGGGGTAGCGGGATCGTCCGAAAGGGTTACCGCTGCCCTGGTACATAAAGGGCTAAGGAAGGAACACGGGTGGGTTTTAGTCGGTAAGAGTCTGACACTCCATTCTGCTCCGCCCAGAGCGGGAGGGGTCATTTGATGATATGCCATCCCGAAAAAAAAAAAAAAAAGTATTTTGAGATTCTATCGACCCGTAATGACTTTTAAAGATCCACGAATGACAACCGGGACCAGCGGCTTAACGTGCAGCATGGAGGGTCTTGGTATGTAAAGATCGTCACCCATCCACGGACCAACCGCAGCAAGCGTAGCTTAAGTAGCTGCTAGCTCTACTCTCTTCTCGATAATCGCCGGCAATGGGGCACACGCCTTGTTTCGTTTAGAAAGCTAAGTCTTGAAGTTGTAGAAGTGGGTCATTAGAGCTGAGATAATGGACCTGGTCGGTTTATTTTTTGGGGTAGAAGATGGTAAGTTCTATCGACCAACGGAACCGTGAAGACTGGCAGAAAAGAAAGAAGGCCTAGAGTCCTAGGAGAGTGTGATTCCAGGCTGATAAAATGATGTTAATATAAGTTTTTTTTTTTAAACTATAGTTTATTGGATTATTTTATTTTCTTATTTTTTAATCGCGTAGCGGGATTTATAGATGTCCGCAGGTGTGTCCGTGGCATCACAGCGGGCCCTAACGCACTATTGACAGTTCAACAGCATTCATTGCATTATTTTTTATAATTGCCAGGCGTTTTACTACCGTGCTACAGCACTGCTATTTTGTAAAATATAAGCCTTGTGAAAAGTTAGATACAGTGTTAGAACACTGTTCGACAGTACCTACTGCTCTGATAATTGTGTTCTTATCATTATTTTATGAGGATTAAAAATAGAGTAAGATTGATAATATGAAGCTAATTCTAGTTTGGTTTGCAGAACAGACAAGCGGAAAGCGAGTTAAATTCATGCACATAACAATTAGAGACACTTACCTATTTAGGACTAGCTTCCACCCGCGGCTCCGTCCGCGTGGATGTCCGAAATTATCCCATGGGAACGTTCTACCGGGACAAAAAATAATCATGTCCTTCCCCTATCTCCTTGCCAGATTTTATCTAAATCCGTTCAGTGGTTTAGACGCGAGGACACACAGAGTTACTTTTGATTTTATAATATTAAGGGCTGATAATATGTCAATCGACAGATAACTTTTAACCTTGCAATAAAATTGACGTCTGACAGTTTTTGTATGGAAGAAGAGTCACAAATTCAAAACTATTCCTCGGATAAAATTATCTGGCGTTGGAAATATCAGCCCTAAGTATGATACAGGACAAGATAGTGTTAAAAAAACAACTAACTTAATATTTAATGTGTAGCTACTTAGAAGCTTAGAGCCTAAAATTTGACCTCCAAGATGTTTAGAGCTAAGTTACAAATTACAAATGTTTTTCTTCCAGTCGGATAAACGAAGCAAAGTTTCCCTAACGGTCGGTAATCCGTTAATACCCACTATTTACTAACATTAGTTACCCACTTTGTGAGTTCAACCGCGAACGGTGACTGTTTACTGTGGCGTTTGCTTTAACGAATGTTAAGTTGAATGGGGTTGCGTTGGGAATTCTCGAGGAGCTTTTCCGGATAAAGAAAACGTGTCCTGTTACAAATAAGTGTTTTGAACAACATAAACCAGGACTGAAGTGTAAATTGCATATATCCTATCCTATCCTACTAATATTATAAATGCGAAAGTTTGTATGGATGGATGAATGGATGTTTGTTACTCTTTCACGCCAAAACTACTGAACGGATTTAGATAAAATTTGGCACACAGATAGTTTATAACCAGGATTAACACATAGAATACTTTTTATCCCGATATTCCCACGAGATCGAAACTTATGCGGGTGAAATCGCGGGGCGTAGCTAGTATTTACATATTAGAATGAAGAACCAAGTAAAGCTGATACAATGCAAGTGTACCTGACCATGACAGATAGTTGACATCTATGATCTACTAGAGCGTTACTAGTGCAGTATTTCTGATCTAACAAGACACTCTTAGGGCTGGTTTTTTCAAACGGTTGGTTAATTGTAATTTGAAACAAAACTTTTTAGGGTTCCGTACCCAAAGGGTAAAAACGGGACCCTATTACTAAGACTCCACTGTCCGTCTGTCTGTCTGTCTGTCTGTCACCAGGCTGTATCTCATGAACTGTGATAGCTAGACAGTTGAAATTTTCACGGATGATGTATTTCTGTTGCTGCTATAACAACAAATACGGATGATGTATTTCTGTTGCTGCTATAACAAAAAACAGAATAAAATAAATATTTGTGTGACTCCCATACAGCAAACGTGATTTTTTTGCCGTTTTTTGCTCGATATTAATAACGGCAACAGGCAAACGCTTGAAATATTCACAGAATATTTAGTTGTATATTCACTTTAAAAATAAATAATTCAATTAAAATAAAATAAATATTTATAAATATTTTACAATAGACGTGATTTTTATAAATGAATGAAGAATGGTACGGAATCCTTCGTGCGTGAGTCCGACTCGCACTTGGCCGGTTTTTTTGGTTTGGCGGTAGTTAGCGCCATTTTTGACGTATAGGTACGCGTGCGTGAAGTGGATGTGAAACAACCCGATTTATAAGTTCGTTCCAACATATTCGAATCGTACTTCAATTGTTTCTCTTCAAGGCAAAAGTATATTTTCAGGGAATTAGCATTAATTACCATGCTTTCTAACTGCGTGATTTAAACCAATTCAAATTAGTCCAGGCCTTCACAGGATGTTATCCCGACCTTCTGATCGAATTTCAGTAATATAATATAATCTTGGAGATGATTGACGGTAAAGGCCCATAATACCCGCTTTTGTACCTTTTTAGTGTACAAAGTTTAATAAATAAATCTTCTCCAAATTTATTCATTAAACTTTGTACACGGCAAAGGTTCAAAGGCGGAAATTATAGGCTTGTACCGTCAATCCTCTTCAAGATTTACTTCTTAAGATAACATGTGATGTCTAACCGTAAGAATATTCGCTATTCAGCAAGGTGGTCACGGAGGTGAACGTGAAGCAGGTATGCGAAATGCTAAGTTATACTTTTAAGAGCAATATCAAAGAGAACCTCGCAAACTATCTTCTTCTTCAAAAAAAAAACACAATCGATCTGCCTAGCCTTTTCCCAGCCATTTTGGGGTCGGCTTCCAGTCGCACCGAATACAGCTGAATACTAGTATTTTATATGAAGCGACTTCCCAACTTACCTCAACAAGTTACTAATATACGAAACCCCTTGGTAAGACTGGTTGTCAGACTTTCGGGCTACTGACGACCCGTAACGACTGCCAAAGATCCACGAAAGACAGCCAGGATCAACGGCTAAACGTGCTCTCCGAGGCACGGAGGAGTTAATATGTAAAGATGGTCTTGATATGTAACCCATCCACGGACCAACCGCGGCAAGCGTAGCTTAACCTGATCGATTGACCCGTGCACTTTAAAACTGCTTACTTAGTCACAAGCTCCTCCTAAACTATATTCTTCAAAATCCTCAATAATTCTTCAATTTAATACAGCAGACAGCTTTAATCTGAAAGTACCAAAATATTAAAAAAGTCTCCATGCTGGCAGCCAGCCAAACACTTGTGTCCGTATTGCAATACTTACTCTTTGCACTGGAACCGTTCTACAAGTTACGGAGTGATTTGTTTCCTCGCTGATGTCGGCTTCATGGAAATTTTACGTCACGTGTTGTGAATTAAGGTGCTATTAATCTTCAAAGGATTTGAGAGATTTTTTTTCTATGTAGACTTTGAAGCTGCTTGCAAACACAATGTGGAGGATAACAGAAGGCCAATTCCTGTAGGTAATTAAAAACGTTTAAAATCTAGTCGCAATCTCATCTCAGAAGCAATGAATGTCAAAAACTTGTCAAAAATGTAGGGATTTTAGACTAGAGGTATTTCTGACAGACTGAGATCAGACTGTGAATGGTCTTAAAATTATGAGAATTGCACCACTGAGCCATCTAACACCCAGTAGGAGTGTGGAGCTTCTTATCAGACCATGTCACACTTCCTGGAGTGTCTAACGTGCCCATTAACTTGCGCCGTTGATGACCTAAATAATGCTACTGATGCCCCCACTCAACGTGGCCACCTTCTGAGCTTAAACAACACAATAGTTAAATCAGAGTACCCTCGACTCGAAAAAAGAAAGAAGAAGATGCACGCTTTTCACATCTCTGAGGAGAAGAGGCTTTGAAGATCCGTGGCATACCTACCGAACCGCCATATTTTTTTCAAAATGATGGCCTCGCATTAAAACTATATAAAGCGATAGCTGACATTTGCCACCATTTTGAAAAAAGAAGACGCAGTAGTAGCGACAGTAGGTATGCCAGGCTCCGTATAAAAATCTTCAATCCCCTTGAATATTTCGTGAAATGACTATCAGAACAAATGGTGTATTCAAATCTAAAACTAAATTCCAACACAATAAGGAGTAAGATTCACAAACTAGTTACTTAATATTACCATGAACTTTCTACAACCCAATATTTTCAGTTATCGCCAAAATCAAAGAATAATTCAATTCTAATTGACTCCTAAAACTTATTCGAGAATTACGTCCAATGAATAAATTAAAGATATTCATATTTCTCTCCTTGTTACTTGAAATCCCAAAATTCGTGATATTTTGAGAGAAGGACCGTCTCAGTTCTATTAATCAAGGAAATTATACTTCACTGACAGATTGGTATCAACGTAATCAAAATCTCTTATTAATTTAGACTTTCTCTTTAGTGTGCGTCACATTACCCTACGAAACTGGCGCCACACGATTTTATAACTATAGAATCATTAGTACTTATGTGGCGGCGCCTACATCCCCACATGCGAACAACGCATCACACTGAAGGCCAATGCTCGCAATTGAAAACGTTCAAAATCTAGTCGCAGTCTCATTTCGGCGACAAAAAAATGTCAAAAAATTGACAAAATGTAGGGAAATTTGGAGTATTTTTGACAGATTAAGACTGAGATCAGACTGTGAACGTTTTTAATATTACGAGAATTGCCCCTCTGTCGTCACGCAAAAGCCTGCATCGCGCAAGCAGAGTTTACCGAGCTACTAGCATATAATACAATCTCCCGTCGATGGGATGGGGTGACGTCGGGTTTGACCGAGGCATACCGTTACCATCCCTGACGATGTCACGACCCTTGTCCAGGAGAATAGTAAGGCCACCAGTACTCTCAGTAAATACAAGTCCCGACAGCCGTCCTTCCATCCTAACCGCCGAGGCCCGTCGCGATGCCCCATACTATGTCCGCCCCGACCCTTGTTCGAGCCAGCCCGCGCCGCTGAGCCTGTAGTTTTAAATTCGTGCCTAAATAATTCCGATCGAGCCTGTCCCTTGCTGCCCTGTCTCGGCGACGCCCTAAGACGAGGTCCGTACCCCACAGGGGGTGTCGTTATCGTGTAGTCGTTCAGTTTGTAAGTTTTTTAAGTAAAATAGGTTGTCTGGCGGGAGGCCTTAATTTATTGGAGCATCCACAGGCAAGCCCGGTAAAGCAAAGGACAACCTCATAGGTTGAACTTCGGGATGCCATTCCCACAAAAAAAAAACAATCGTCGGGCAGTTGCCCACCAGACACGTCAGCCACCTAGTCGTAGGATCCTCCCTTTTCGGTGGAGGTTAAGTGAACTTTACACCCTGTTCCTCATTCCTCTATACGTACCTCACAGAACATCACATTAAGTTTCAAACACCTGATTTACTTTAAAAGAGTAGAAACAGTTTCCTGACGTGCATGTTATATTAGAACTATTAAAATCCACCTGCAAACAACGTAGATACCTACTTAGAAAAAAACCGGAAAGCCACTAAGTAACGTCTCAAACATCTCTTGTCTAAAGTGACCTGGGTTCAAAGCAGTGCGAAGAAATTCTCGTGCCATTTTACTTAAACTTTAGTTTAGTCGCGTGCCCATCGCACATTTTCAGTCTCTTTGAAGTAAACCACTTCAAGTTAATTGGCTGTTTAGTTTGTCTCATGTTCAACTTTCCAGTTTATGTTTTCAAATTGTAGAATGTGCAAGTTTCCACTATCATGACTGTACTACACTATAAGTGTCATAAGCTGTGTTTACAACTAAAGTCAAATTTTTCCAACGCCAGATTATTTTTGTAATTTTGAATTTTTGAAGTTCTTCCATACAAAATCTTTCAAAAATTATCCGTTGATGAAATATGACTTTTTGGAAAATTTGCTTTAATGCTTATACAAAAACTTTAAATTGCACTACAGCTTCTAAAAATTTCTAAAAATCAACTTAAAAAAAATATTCAGTAATTGGCAACAATTATTTGAATACACCTTAGATGTATCCGTAGCCAAGAAAAACTGCTGACCTTAATCCAAGTATTGCGTTAGAGAAAAATCCCGGATCCTCCTAGCACGATAAATAAGTTCCACGTAGTATCTACCCTGAGCTTCCCGTTATTTCCATAGTAACAATTGGTTCACGTCTTAAACACATTGATTTATTACTGTTTACTTGAAGCAATAATAACATTTTGCACCAATATGTTCGCAACTTTCTCAAAAGTTTTGGAGAAGTGAAAACGCAGATAGGAAGTTTTAACTGTGACTTCAAACAAAGGTTTAATCTTCATGATAATAAACTACGTATTTTGTACTTTACTAAAAAACAGTAGGCAGTGTTCAAGAAAAAAGAGAGTGTGTGTTTGACCACATAAAAGACGTGAAAACTTACGACTGGGGCCGAATATAAGCGATTCAGCGCCGACCAACGCGACTCAGCGTCACCCACCGACTGCAGCCAAGATACCCGATTCAGCGTCACGGACCCGAGCCTTGGTTCAGTTTCGTTCACTATTCAGAAAGAGCGCATAGTGGGCCTAAGTGTTTCTACATAGTGGTCCAAACAGTGACGTCATGGGGTATTTTCCGATACCCCTGGGCATGAGGAATAAATTTTTTTTTGTGACGTCAATGTTTGGACCACCCGAGCGGCACCGACGCCGACACGCATCTGCCGTTGTCGCGTGTCGCTTGTGTGTATGAGCCCTAATGAAATTTTCACTTCAACATGACAAGGTCTTAGTTACAGACTGAATCCCATGAGTATTTGTTGTTTTGTTTTCTTTTTTTATGTAAAGAAAAAAAAATAAGCACACAGACCAAATTGTTATTCAGCCCAGAACTTCATATTACATATTCTTCTGAACTTTTAATATTCCCACATTATAACCGCTACAATGAAAATCAGTACTGTTCTGAATATTAATGGGACGAAATAACAGTTTTTTTATTTACTTACAAACTGTTATTTGTAATGCTATGTAAACGGTTTGGAAAAATTCTAACAATTTCGTGCATGTCGCGTTGTTGTTTGATCCACAATAATATTTAGTCAGCTTCATTGGTCTAGTAGCCGCAAGCTCTATTGCTGAGCATAAGGTCCTGGGTTAGATTCCTAGTTCGGGCAGTGTTATAAGGTTTTCCTTTAGGAATTTCTCATTACCAGCCTGGAGTCTGGACTATGTCCGGTTAATGGCAATAGCGCTCCTATTACATGGGACTCAAACATAACTGTCAAAATGTGAGTGTACTTTAGACACCTCTGCCTTACCCGTCCTGAGATTACAAGCGTGATGTTATGTTATGTAAATAGAAGTCACGTGAAGATAACATTGCTATAACACTTCCCCAAAACGAAACATATAATAGAATAGAATACTCTTCATTATGTACACCATATAAATTACAGACATAAATATAGAAATTTAAACATACTAACTGTGGCAACCCTTGTGTCTAAATAAAGACATAGTACTGTTTTAGACAACTCGATCTTTTAATAAACATAAATTGTATCTACAGCGCTTACCGCGTGTCCTAATAAGCAATCGTCGCGTTCATTTTGTTCGGCGAACTCGAACGTCGTCGCGCCAAACGAGAGGCCTTCCAGTTTTCCGAACAAATGAATGACGAGTAAGCACGACGATCGCAATTTCGCGCGACAAGCGCTTGTCACGCACAGCATTAGCCAATTGCGGCCATCATTTATTTATTCCCACATCCCTTCAAATATAACTTTGGATTTAAACATAATGAACTGATGTCCCTGTGTTTACGATAAATGTTGAAAATATATGTTGCACAATTTTCTTCGAGATCGTATTTTCCTTTTATGTGTGAGTACACTTTGACTAACGGTGAATAATTTTCATAATGCTTGAGATGGTTAGTTTCATGGAAACAAATGGTTTAGGCGTCATTTATTTCAGTTTGGTTGCTGGTGAGGCAATAATACTTTCTTTATAGGATAATATAGCTAGGCAGTAGGTACATTATGTAGTTACGTATTTTGAAATAAATCTAAGATACCAATTCAAATTTTCTTGGGTACATTACCAGTCGACAACGATGCGGAAGAATATTTCGACACCATATTTTAGTTTGTTAATAGTTTTAGTTAGATTAGGATATTATATATGTCGGAGTTATTCGTTTATTCGGAACGCCAGCGCCCTCTCGTGGCGCTAGACAGAGTCTAGCCTGAGTTCGTGGAGGTGGACGGAGAGCTACAGCTACAAGAACGGTGTGAGCAGGGCTCTCGGGATCATCGAAACATTGGACATCGTACGGACAACATGTGTTAGAAACTGTCTCGCGATTCCGTATCGTTGTGTGTACAGTGTGTGATTCGCTAGTGTGACTGACTTGTTCGTGAATTGTAATCTGATTTGAACTGTAAACCATTTTTCTGTCGTGTTATAACCAACACTACCCATAGTACGCCCACAGTAATTAAAATATGCCTGATGCTAACGAGAGACATACCTTCACCGACATAATATTTATTTTAATACTTTGTTATTTTAGGAGTTTGTATTAGAAGTTTGTTCATTCCGATTAAATTTGTTAACATGAAACATTAATAAAATATATGAATACCAAACAAAGAAGGAAGGAATTTCCCCAAAATACCATTTCAGTCACCAATCTACATGGTCTTCACATGATCAGACCAAGATTATGTCTGGACTTTAAAAGAGACTGTGACCTCTGAGTTTGTTTCGGCCTTTCTTCTCAGAGTAGTCAGATAGGAAAAGCCGACCTCATCTAGTTTAAAAAAAAATGATTGACGTGTAAAAGTGTTTGCACAAATCTACTTATAGAAAATAAATCATAAATTATCATAATTATATCGTGAGAGCACTAACTATGTGTACATTTCTAGCCTTTGTACAGAATCGCACAATGAACCTTCAATGGTTTTCAATGTCATTGAATACAAGTGTTCGAATAGAAGTGAATTATTAATCCATAAATAATAACCGTGCTCCACCACGTGATTGAATCTTGGCATACATAGCGAGCGCACAGTGGATACCCGAAATATTATTAGGTGTGTCATCATCTGTTCTGCCAAGACTTTTTCTGACTATGTTCGGGTCGGCTTCCAGTCTAACTGGATGCAGCTGAATACAAGTATTTTACATGGAGCGACTGCCTATCTGACCTCCACAACCCAGTTACTGAGTAATACGATACCCCTTGGTAAGACTCATGGTTGTCAGACTTTCGGGCTTCTGACGACCCGTAGCGACTGTCAAAGATCTATGAATGACAGCCGGGACCAACGGCTTAACGTGCTTTCCGAGGCACGGAGGGGTCTTGGTATGTAAAGATGGTCACCCATCCACGGACCAACCGCAACAAGGGTAGCTTAACCTGATCGATCGACCCGTGCGGCTATTATTACTTAGCCACGCCCCTTAGATGTGTATAAAAAATATTTTATCAAAAATATTCCTGTTACGTGTAGAAGAATTAGTTTTTTCGTAGCTAGCTGTGTTCAGGAGATTTTCCTCCATATACGTTGGGTTTCCGTATTACGATTTTCCTTATGAGAAATTCGACGAAAGTGAAAGCCCTTTTTGGATTAGCACGTCTTTTGAGCAGCTTTAAAGGGTGTGTTTAGTTAACATTATACAAAAGCAGAATATTTGCTTTTGTATAATGTTACCACCCACAATCAATCTTACAAGTGTCTTCACACTTGTAAGATTGATTGATGAATAAAAGTAAAAGGATCTTCTTTTTTAACGTACATATATTCATTCTTTCTTTGGAATTATTAAACCTATTCCCCATAATTGAAACCAATTTTCGATCAATAGGTATGTATATTTGGTATAAGGTGACGCGCGAAAAAAAATCTTGAGAGGACTTGGCTGGGAATTTTCCCCAGCAGCGAGACAATACAGTATAGGCTTGACTACAGGCCAACCACTTAACTGAGACGTTGCCTGAGGTAGCAGCGCGGTGCGGGAGGGGTGTAGTGACGTGATATGAGAGCTCAGTGATTCGTAAACTTGTGACAACTATCACCCCTCCCGCACCGCGCAGCTACCTCAGGCAACGTCTTAGTTAAGCGCTCATTCTACAGTTACTAATTTCCATAAGTTTCATTTAAGTTTTTTGTTTTATCAATACTAAACTGGTATTACCTAACCTTACCCTATGCAGTGAATTAAATGGATACCATTTTTAAGTTTGACTAGCTGACCCGTTGTTTTGCTATATAAATTATTTCTAGCTGCCCGGCGCTACTTCGTTCGCATGGTGTCGTACCCCCTAGCCTACTCCTACCCTACTCCTACACTACTCTTACCCTGATCTTACCCTACTCCTACCCTACTCCTACACTACTTCTACCCTACTCCTAACCTACTCCTACCCTACTCCTACCCTACTCCTAACCTACTCCTACACTACTCCTACCCTACTCTTATCCTACTCCTATCCTACTCCTACCCTACTCCTACCCTACTCCTACCCTACTTCTACCCTACTACTAACCTACTCCTACCGTAGGGTACTCTTATCCTACTCCTATCCTACTCCTAACCTACTCCTACACTACTCCTAACCTACAGGAGTAGGTTAAAGGTAAAATAAAATAAGGGGGTAGGATTAAATTAAGGGTTTTGAATAGTGTAGGAACACTATTCAAAACCCTTAATTTAATGCGTGCTTCAATTCGATTGGACCCGCGTCTACCATACCGAAGGGACGATCGTCAAATGTTTGACAGGAAAGTAGGTAGAACAGTTTATATGGGAAAATGAAATTGTTGTTTTTACTATCTTCCTCGCAATTTTTCCATATTTTCTCACCGTTTAAACCTCTCCTGGACTACGACAAACATTTCAAAACCAAAATCAGCTAACTCGACCCAGCCGTCATGGAGTTTTAACGAGACAAACGAACAGCAATTGATTTTTATATTAGTGTATAGATAGATTATTAATTATTTGCAGGAAAAAAAAAGTTTATTTCATAACCATATGGAATTAAATAACGAGTATAAACGACTGACGCCTGTATTAGGAGACTCCGCTCTTCCATAGCAAAATAATTTTACATAAAAAATAAGGAAAAATGTTACATAATCTTATATCCTGAATCCCCAGAAGAAAATAAAAAATTGGTTTGATGATGTTATACAAATATGGTACATACATAATCAAAATCAAAAGTCATTTATTCAAACTAGACTGAGAATCAGCACTTTTTGATCGTCAAAATTACATAAGACAGACCCCCAAAACGCCCGCCCTTCACCACTTCCTAGTGCTTTCGCTGGGAAGAAAAAGTGCTGCAACAAACTCCCCAGCAGCACAGCTGTCTGTTCAGTTAGAAAAACTTGATTCTATAGAATGGTAGCTTACAAAGTAAAATACAAAATTTAATTTACTGGTTTCTTCAATCTCAGGAGATTAGATCCGAAACTCCGAGTCTTAATAGATCTCTGATTGAATTATTTCGATTGGAAGATTTCTTATTGCTTGTTTTAGGATTCCGTATAAAGCAAAATGGGCTGAATGGTTCTGGAGTGGCGGCCGCGTGCCGAAAGACATAGCAAAATCAAAAGTCATTTATTTAAATTAGGCTGAGAATCAGCACTTTTCGTACGTCAAAATTACATAAGACAGTCCCCCAAAACCCCGCCCTATACCAGTTCGTGGTGGTTTCGCAGTTAAGAAGAAGTGGTGCCACAAACTCCCAAGCAGCACATCTGTCTGCGAGGGAAGGCCTCCCACAAGGTGGACCGATGACTATATGAAGGCCGCAGGAATCCGCTGGATGCGAGAAGAACAGTACCAGTTGAAATATTGGTGCTTGGGGGCCTATGTCCAGCAGTAGATGTCTTTCGGCTGAAATGATGATGATGGTGATAAAGCAAAAGAAATCACTATGCATTTAGCACTTGTTCGTTAAGCCGTTGGTCCCGGCTGTCATTCGTGGATCTTTGACAGTCGTCACGGGCCGTCAGAACCCCGAAATTCTGACAACCAATCTAACCAAGAGATTTAGTATTACCCAGTAACTAGGTTTTTGAGGTCAGATAGGCAGTTGCTCCATTTACAATACTAATATACTTGTAAATGGAGCGAATCTGACTGATAAAAGACAACATTAAAAGCTTTTTCTATGAAATACGTATATTATGTAGTATTGTAAGTTAGTATATTTGCTGACCTATAATTCTTCATCTTGACATTCCAAGAATCCTACTTCCTACTATATCCTACTAATATTATAAACGTGAAAGTTTGTATGGATGGATGGATGGCCTTCCGTCCATCCATACAAACTTTCACGTTTCGTAACTTTCAAGTTTTTGCGTGAAAGAGTAATAAACATCCATATGTTTATTACTCTTTCACGCAAAAACTACTGAACGGATTTGGATGAAATTTGGCACACAGATGGTTTATAACCAGGATTAATATAGAATACTTTTATCCCGATTTTCCTACGGGATCGAAACTTATGCGGCTGAAACCTCGGGGCGCAACTAGTAAGTTATAAGATAAGAATCCTCAAGTACCATCACGACCATTAATTCAATTAACTTCTACTTTCTTTTCTCGAAAAATATTACTAACATTCTAGCTAAGTAGTCCTTCTTTTTCATAATAAAACATCTTCAATTGAAATCTTACTTCCTAATGAAAGATAAAATATTCTTTGCCTGACTTCATTAGCATATTTCATTAAGTTAGAACAGAAGAAATGTAATAGTTACTTCATTTTAGGATGGGAAATGAAACAAGATTTATGCGACAATAGACCAACTCCATAGTTGGTCTAGTGGTCGCAAGCTCTACTGCTGAGTATTAGGTCCTGGGTTCGATTATGTTTGTAAACTTTAGATCTGTAGACCATTGTTTTATTTTATTATTTACCTGGTACTTGTTGATAGGCCTACGCTGTCCTCCCCTACCTAATGTAATTTGAAAACATTGTAAAAGCCAGTTATTTAAAAAAAAGTAACCGTGGAGTTTCTTGCCGGCTTTTCTCCATAGGAAACGACCAATTGGAACAGTGCACCTAGCTTCTGACGTTTCATAAGTGCCCATGTTGGTTTATGTGAAATAAAATATTTTAATTTTAGTTGAGGATTTTGATTCCCAGGTCGGGCACAATGTCATTGGATTTTTTCAGAAATTTCACAGTGTCGATTTGTGCCCGGTTGATGACATTGTTGCCATCGCGGGCAAAACTTGAATGAGGTCATCAGGCATAGGAGCGTGGGGATTGGCACCAGAAAAGAGAGGCCTGTGCCACAGCAGTGAGTGAAGTCGGACTGTGGTTGATGATGATGGTAATAGACTCGCCCTTTATTAAATGGGATTTAAACATAACTGCCTAAATATGGCTGGACTGTACATACACCTCTGCTTGTATCTTTCGGCATTACAGGCGTGATGTTATATGTTAGGCAGTAAAGGCAAGCAATATGTCGTCAGTTCGATCATTCAACCTATTACACTTTTCTATTACCAACATTGATATTGACCGAAATTAATCATTTAGAACACCCGCACCTCGGGTGACCTAATGCCGCAATCAACGGCCATCTACCAGGCTCAAACTATATATAAAAAAACAACAAGGAAAAGTACCATCGACACGAAAAGAGAAGACACGAAGAATAATTTAGAAAACAAAGACATCATCCTAAAAGATAAAAAATTAGCAAATGGCTAAATTACGAACAACAAACGCTAATGTAGCGGTTTAGTGTAAGTGAGACCAGATTTACTGAGCCACACAATTGTATTACTAACTAACTTTACTGCACAAGTGCACATCAACAACAAAAACTGCAAAACCGTCTTCTAAAATTTTATCTTTTATTTTTAAGGCAGAAATACAACACCAGCCACAGAACAAAGCTTGGAAAATTCTAAATCAAAACACAGCTGTAGTTTTTCTCGGTTTAGCACTATATCAACAAAGCCCACAGGGCGTCGTAAACGAGAATAATTTGTTCCCTTTAGCCCCTCTACAACGAAATCTTACGGTTTCCCGGCTTACTTCTGTCTGCGAAATCTATAAACATGGTACAAGTATAAGATGTAGCGGATTTTTAGAAGATGAATGATACATAATAATATTATATAGTGAAACAATGTACCCACAACTGGGACACAGGACTCCTCTCGGTGAGAGGGAGTGGGCCGCAATCCACCACGCGGGCCCAGTGCGGTTTGGTAGATGTCACATGTCTTCAAATTTTTGGTTCTAAGACATTGTTTGGTGGGTAGGGTGATGAAATAATTTACACAAAGTAAAGTGCCTGTCTGGAATCGAACCTACGACCTACAAGTGGTAAGTCGCGGCTGTTATCACTCTTCCACCACTGTTCACTGCGCACTGCTGTTCGAAAGATGAATAATACATTATGCGCAAGATTCATGACACTCCAATTATAATAGCGAGTACACAATACAATGTCCATAATTAGTTTTGTCAAACCATTATATTATTTACGGGCTTTCCACATGGGACTTAATACATTAGACTAAACGCCCCCAGGTTTAATAACAATAAAACTTCTAATGTGTCTCGACGAGGACGTCCGACGAGTGTCCATCAATGGATTTATCATAACTGGCGAAATGTGGCTACACTATGGGTGCAACTCTGCATAACAACACGACTACGAGGCGTGATGTTATGTTATGTTTTTATTAGTTAGGTGAGTACAAGTTGTAACTATGTATAAACTACAATGCAACGCTTTTCTTTGAATCTTATTGCTTAGTTCTATCTATGGCTACTTTAAAAAGTTAGCGTTTATTAAAACAAAAATAGCCCATTCTTTTTTTTTTATTGCTCACGCTCATTGCGCTTACACAGACATTCACGCTGTGAATGTCTGTGTAAGCGCAGGAGCTCTTGATACCGTTCGAGACAATTGCGAAGTCGGAAGTGTGTGTGTTATGTGCTAACGCTACTTGTCTTCACGCACACATTCACAGCGTGTTTGTACACTTGGTTACCACAAGTAAAGCGCTCGTTGCTTTGTGCGATTAAAATTATGTACTTCGCGAGACTGCCGAGTAGAAAACGTTTTTGACGCGTCAAATCCTCTTACGAGTATGTTAATTTTAAACGAAAATAAAGCTATGTGCACAACTAAATAAAATAAAATTGTTAAAATTATTATTTTGTATTAACGTTTTCAATAATTATTACCTAATGGCTGTAATTTTTATTTTCAACGATTACTCTTTTATTACTAATGTGCTTACTTATTTGCATCATAACCAAAAATATATTAATTTATTTTATGAATTTTCCTTGAACAATTTGTCTAAACTTCACTTTCTCATATTTTGATCTACTTTATCTCAAAAAACCAGCACAAAAATAGCCTCACCGATAAAAGAAACCGATCCACTAGCACATTTCTCCCCTAATTAGTCGCCAGTACATTTATAGCGACCACAAACACCTTGCAGCGGCACCACAAAAAGAATCCAATTAAAACAGCCCACTAATTGGATTAACTAACGAGCCACGAAGCTCTAATTTACAGCAGCATTGAGACCAGATTTATTTTTAGACCTCAATGCAACTGGAGAGACTTTTCCTCTGAAGTGTTAAGTTTTAACTTTAAAGGAAGTGGTGCGAAAAGTGGGACTTTCTTTTGTAAGAAAGTATAAAAAATAGTATAATAAAATATCTTTGTAGTAAGTATTTTTACAATGTTTATCGATTCGATTTTGTTTTGAGTGAGTTTGTAAGCTAAGGACACATTTTTCCATCGCCAGATAACTTTTATTCAAGGAATAAAATTGACGTTTGACAGTTTTTGTATGAAATAACTGTCAAAATTTAAGAATTATCTCCTATCTCCTCTAATAAAGTTATCAGATGATTCAAAAATCAGCCCTAAACCAAATATGTTGTAATTATTTGTGGGTATTATTCTCAGTAACTTGAAGTAAACATGAGATCTTGGGTAGGATTCCCGCGTTGGACAAAGTGTTGTTTTGTTTTTCCGTCTTGAATTTCTTAGTACCAGCCCGGAGGTCTGAGCCCGCTTGGTCGCAACAGACTTGCCCTCATTCACTCAAATACATAGCTATATAAATAGGACACAACATTAGCTTGTAATTTAATAATGACGTACTGTGCTCGTCTTACAACTACTGCTACATGTTCAAATTTTAGGCGAGGACGCTGGCACCCTAAATACAAGTTAAATCTTACATTGGGTGCCAGAGCTCATCGAAAACACTCCGTTTCCCTAGTTGTAAAGCTTAATGTTGAGTTGTGTTTTTTGTACAAATGAAGGTAACAAAACTTTTTTTTTTCATTACAAGGAACTTAACATAACTGGCAAAGGCAACTAAAAAAAAAAACTATATAAAACGGCAATTTCATAGGTAAGGACCTAATACTATAAAGGTGCATTAGGTACCCTTCGCGCAATACTGGCGCGATGTTATGTTATGTTACTTGAAGTAAGTATAATATTAATTAATTCCAAATACTAGCTGTAATTTTCAGACCAATCGCCTGAAAATATACCATTTAACAAACATATGAAACCAGAAGGCCAATTCTCGTAATTTAAAACGTACAAAATCTAGTCGCAGTCTCATCTCAGCGACCAACAAATGTCAAAAACTCGTCCAAATGTAAGGAAATCAAAGGTATTTTTGGCAGATTGAGACTGAGATCAGCCTGTAATGTTCTTAAAAGTACGAGAATTGCCTCCCTGTTATTTTAACTTAAAAAGTACATGAATGAACAAATTTTTCGAGCATACTCGTACATCATTATTTTGTCCACGCTTCAGCACTAGTATAATGCAAAAACTGCTTTTATAAAAGTACCATCAAAGACAAATTTTCAAAGGAAACACTGTAACAGAAAATTACTCAGTGTTCAGAGAAAAAGTGGAAAATTTCAGCAAATTATCTCCTTTGTACGGGACATTTCTTTTTCGTCATCTAGGTTCTAATTAGTAAATAATTTGTGCGAGTTGCGTTCCTTTGGCTTGTGGAGGCAATTTGCAGTTTGTTTCCTAGGCACGAAAGTAGGTGACAGCTTTAGGGGTAGAATTATATACTTGGTTCTTTAATAAGAGAGAAAAAAAGAAAGAGATAGTAGAAGTTCTTGGTTATAAGGTGGGACAATGGATAAATGGATCTTGGAACTTGAATTGAAGGCCTTGAAGTGATGTGATTAGCTCTCCAGCTAGTCGATTTTAAGTCGCTTTTATTTGGGACCTCTGGTAACCTAGTTTGTTTTACATCGAAGCATGTTGGGAATTTTTATTGCTCTTTAGTTCTTTAAAGTATCTGGGTTCCGTTTTACCCAGTAACTGGATTGTGGACGTCAGATAAGCAGTCGCTCTATGTAAATTCAGTTGCATCCGATTAGACTGGAAGCCGACCCCAACGTAGTTTGTAAAAGAGAAGGTAGATTGATTTTGAGTTTTTTAAACATAAAACCCGGCCACCAACCGGGTCAGAAAGAGATGGCAAGATTACCTGGACGCTTACCTCGAGGGCTAGTTCGAGGTGAAGCGGGAAAAGAATTCCTGGAAGGATTTGCGGTAGGACTTTGCCCAGCAGGTATTATCGGTTGTTTTCAGTTGTTGTTTATTTGCTATTTATTACGAATGTTACTCGTAAAATAAAAACATTTTTCAAGCAAGCAGTAGCAGCTGTTGCTGACGCCAAGCAATCTTCAATCTATAAACACCTAGTCACATACTATAAACATTTAGGTAAAATACAGAGAAAAACCGCCAACCACCTAATAACATTAACTTGAAGGAAAAGCAAAGTAAATATTTTCCATCGCCCGCCGTTACTTGAGTTACATAATATTTTCAGCGAGTTCAGCTTATGACGTAGATCTGCCAATTTGTGTGCTGACTCTCGTGTGTAACGAGCGTGAAGGTGGAGTGTTCACGCGCGTTTTACTTCACTAGGAGGGCTCGATTTGAAGGGGTTAGTAGGGCTGGTGTAAGTTGAGTGATGTAGGTGTTTATTTAATTAGTTTTTTTTCGTAAAGTGGCGTTGTTTGAGGAACTGGGTCATGAAAAGTTAAAATATAGAAGAATTATTATAATTTGATTTTACTATTTTTACCCGACTACCTAAGGTATCAAGTGTTTTTTTTAAGATACGCTAATCCTGGCATTTTATTCAACTAAGGGCTGATTTATCAATCGAAAGATAATTTTTATTTGTAAAATAAAATTGACGTCTGACAGATTTTGTATGGAAGAACTGTCCAAAATTCAAAATTATTCCTCCAACATAATTATCTGGCGTGGTTGGCTTTTCAATAGTCAGATAATTCCAATCTGAAGAATAAATATTTTGTCAAATTGTACATCATATTGACTCGTTAGATGAAATTTATGTGGCTATTGAAAAATCAGCACTAAAACTACCAGGTAAGGAGATCAATATACCTCATACGTATATAAATATCATGCTCAGAAAAAAAAAACTAATTTTCGAAAGTGCCTATTGTTTTCGTACTCTGGCAACAAGAAGTCTCTAAAAACATTTTCGTGACTTCATCTTTTTCCGAGACATAATATCTCACGACACAACTCACAAAAATACGTATTGTAGTCACATCTTATTGTAAGAAAAAGGGCGAGAAACACATATTTTATTGTATTTGTGCGCAAACTTCATTTGGCCTAACCACTCCGTGCTATGAAACGGGTCGTAAAACATATCACACTTCCCACATTACCGACCGGGACCTCGACACGTTTTACGAGGAGAACTCCGTTTTCATAATATAAAATATGAGGAAGGGAACTGGGAGACATCGACGAAAGAGAAACACCTATTATTTTCCAGTGAGCTGAAAATTTGTACTACTGTAGCATTTATTCCGTCGCGTTACGAAATTAATAAAAAAAACGACGAAACGATTCAAACGACGACGAAACGATTCAAGCTTAAATTTCGAGCTAGTTTTTGTATTACTATTTTTATTCCGAAGGACGTAAAGTTATTATTAAAAAAAAATCGCATCACAGATACTCGTTCGTAGATCGTTGACAGTCGTTGTGGGTAGTTAGAAACCCGAAAATCTTACCACAGGGTGTCGTGTTATTCAGGATAAAGCGGGAGGAAACGCCAGGGTGTCACCACTGTGTGGATCGCCCGGAGGACACGGTGGAGCATACGGTGGAGGTCTGCCCGGCTTGGGCGGGGCCCCGCCGTGTCCTCGTGGCGGCGATCTCTCGCGTACGGCCCTGGTTCAAGCCATGGTCTGGGGCGACAGGGAGTAGGAGGCAGTCACCTCCTTCTGCGAAGTAGTAATGCTCGCGAAGGAGGAGGCGGAGCGCGTGAGGGAGAGGCAATCTCTGCACCCTCACGCGCCTAGCCGCCGCAGGAGACGCCCTGGACGGGAGTCAACAGCCGACTCCCGGCCAACGTAGGCGCGGGCTTGCGGGCGGCGAGCTTTGGGCAACTCGCCGCCCGGTAAGGACCAGACCCGGGTCGACGGCGCGTTGTGTTCCACGCGCGCCTTATAGAGATGTCAGCACGAACTGACAGGGTCCGCTAGGGCCAATGCCGCCGGGGCTGCGGGTTGTTCGAAAGAGATACCGTGGCCCCTGGTACAGGCAACTGAAGGAACACGGGTGGGTTTTAGTCAGTATTATGTCATATCTATATGTATTTTACTGTGTGTACATAAATAATAAAATAAATAAATAAAAGTCTGCCACTCCCTTCTGCTCGCCCAGAGCGGGAGGGGTCACAAAAAAGGGTGTCGTGTTATGGGTAACACGACACCCTTATTATTTTTATTTTTTTTGGATTTTACTGGGGTAAATGGGTCGTGGAGGACAGACAGGCAGTTGCTCCATGTAGCATAATGGTATTCAGCTGCATCTGGTTAGGCTGGAAGCCGATCCCAACAAAATTGGGTGAACCATGAGAAGTGTCTCACGTAATATTTGCATCATAATGCTGGCTACACTCACGCTTACGTCACTCTCTGCCGAGTGAGCGCGTAATGTAATGAACAGGCAGAATTGACCCCTTATCTTGTTTTCCACTTAGGAGTATACGTGGCTACACACGGGTTTGTATTCTGGGGAGCAATTATTATTTTTTATTCATTGATTAGCTGATTGGAAGAATGATTTGCTGATTCATGGGATCTCGTCTCGTTCCGGATGAGATCTGATCTGATGTGAGCTGCCTTGCTGTGTATTTCAGCTTGAAGAAGCATTGCCACCATTGCTATTGCCAGGAGGCCGGTGTCCCAGTAGTGGGAACATTATAATGTTCGTACTACTGGGACACAGGCCTCCTCTCTTCGAGAGAGAGAGTGGGCTGTAATCCACCACGCGGGCCCAGTGTTACCCACACTTTAAGATACTTTAAGGTTAAACAATTACACAGTTTAAGATATGTCCGCACAACATGGAGTGACAATGACATTCGCTGTCGTACACGTTGGATTAGAGTAATATTTGACAAGCTGTCATTCTAACGGAGCGTCGCATCTGTGGTAGCGAGCCGGGAAAAACGACTTGTCGGTTGAGAGCCGCCACGCGCACCACGCCCACGACGAATCTTTTAAATCCGGCACAATTATACAAGTGGTTTGATTTATTTTATGTGTGGTGGATTATTAGTTGCTAATTACAGTGGAATATACGATTACTTACTTAGTTATTCAAGTTATATTTCAATCATTCTAACCTCCTTAATCCACGTGGATGATGGATCAAACTACTGATATAGGTCATCCTGAGCCTATAGATATTTTCACTTTGTCACTGCAATAACAACGCAACTGTGATGCCTGTGTGTGTAGTATTGCAGATGTCCATAAGACGGTGACTACTTATCATTAGGTAGGCCACCTGGGCCTTAATTCACCATGACCACTTAACGATTCCTTACGTTGCACCCACGTCATTACTTACCTTATCACGACATCTCTGCTAATAAATGTTCTCTATTACTACTAATCTCTATGGCACAATGGCGTGGTTTGAACTGTCAAAATACACGTTGTCCGTACGGTTGATATTTCGATTCCTTGCCAATACACAATATTGACGTGGTAAGATTTCGTAGGGAATAATACAGAACTGGGGCTCTGGTTGATGCCACAAAATAACATTTAAAAACCGTTTTCTTCGTCCGTCAGAAATTTTCTTCCGTATAAAATAAGTTCGTTTAGTTCAGTTGTTTTGTCAGTCGGACGAACTAATCGTCTGTATGTTTTCCTTCACTACAACAGCGGGGAAACAATGTGATAGGTGAAAAATAAGGGATTCCGTCCTGCTTATCTTGTGCCGGGATGTAAGAGGATATTGCAGCGATGAGGCGACCTCTTATAGGCAGCGGAACTCGGAAACGGTTACCACTTTATTTTTTCAGCGAACAGCATTTTTATACACTTTTGATTTTTCTTATCCTACTGTGGCGGCATCTACATCGCCACATACGAACTACTCATCACAATGATGTCACACAAAATTCTGCATCACGCAAGCAGAGTTTACCGCGCAACTAGCATTTATACAACCTTCCGATATCAATCGTCGGGGACGACAGTTTTCGCAGGACGTTTCTCAGACACAACATCCGTCTGGTCGGAGGATCCTCCCTTTTTTATGGAGAGATGAGTGGACTGTACACCGCCACCGATCGACCGAAATGCTCGTTGGTGCCATCGCACCTGGAGGTCGCGAGCGAGGCCACACCCGTGTATTTACGAACAAAGCATTCGGCCATCATCGGTGACGGACGGCTAGACGTCGCCGGTCGCGGTGAGCGTGTTGTCAGATAGAGCGTAGATTAAACGCTCATTTCCAGAGTGACCCGCCATCATGTGACGGCCGTGACGTCACGAAGCCTTTTCCAATTAAATAAAACTCGTTGATAACGATAGCTATGGCATAAGATATCTAGCTATGGCATAGTTACCGTTTAAATAACCATTACAAACCAGATCAACTACAATTACTACAGTACTCGTACATTGTGTACATAGAACTTCTCTTTAAATACCACTCAAAAGTACTTATCTACTAGTGTCCAAAACTAGGCGGCTATCCCTAAAACTATGCGAGCCTCGCTCATAAATATCTCGTAATGTTACGTTCATTGCGACCAATGTTCTAGTTTGTTCACTAGTCCATTACAGGCTTAGTTAGTATACGAATTGAATGGGCTATTCCTATTTGTAGCTTTGTTATGTTTAGGAGAGCGGTGTTAGCGCAGAGTTAACAGCCGTGTCTTACAAATTGTAGGTCATAGGTTCAAACCCAGACAGGCGCTTTACTTTGTGTAAATTAATTAATCACCACTGCTCTCAAAACGGTAAAGGAAAACATCATGAGAAAACCCGCATGTCCTAGAACCAAAAATTCGAAGACATGTGACATCTACCAACCCACATTGGGCCCGCGTGCTGGATTACGGACTCACCCTCTCTTAGAGAGGAGGCCTGTGTTCCAGCAGTGGGAAGAGTCATAATAGTCATTAAATTAGTCACTTGGGTATAGCAACACTACTTTCATGAAAGTGTTTAAACCCCCTCTTATCTTAAATAACGTTTCAAGTTCCTTCATGACACACATAATAGATATCTGAGGTCATCGGAAAACCTGAGACTAGAGATGCCGATGCATTCCACCCGTTTCTTTGACAAATCTTTTACTGTTCAAGCAGTACGGTTATGGAATGACTTGCCCGTGTCGGTAAGGCGTGCTCAATCTTTGTCCGCTTTCAAAATTATGATACACAAGCACTTCCTCTCTCCTTAAACATCGTCATTATTATTTATTTATTTTTATATTATTTTTTTTCTTTGCTCTTGTTTCATGTTTATTATTATATGTATATATTTATTTAGACGAGTAAAATATACTATATGTATATATATTAATTGTATAATGTAAATGGTACACCACAGACTACCACCTATATTTGTCTCTCCTTCATTGTAATCCATCCAAAGGTTGTAATCCATAAAATGTTATATATTTATGTCTCTGTAATTTGTATGGTGTACAATAAAGAGTATTCTATCTATCTATCTTTAAGCTATTTTAGAAAGATAATATTAAATTACAATGTATCTAAGCTTGCCTGCAACTATCAACTTAAATATTCAGTATATTCGAATCACAGCTGTCATTCTTTGAATAAAATGGCTATATCACGGCAAATTCAGTAATATCAGTGTGACGTGTTTGACAAACAATAAATTTCCCTGGCTGTTTTACAGCACCCGCTCAGAGAGGGAATTCTCGTAATTTTAAGAATGTTCATAGTTCTCAGTCGCAATTTGTCAAAAACACCTCTAATTTCCTTACAATTTTAACAAATTTTTGAGATTAATTGTCGCTGAGATGAGATTGCGACTAGATTTTGAAGGTTTTTAATTACGGGAGTGGGCCTTCAGGTGTCCTGACAGATTCAAGCAGTCAGGCTCAAAGAGATGGCACGCGGTATGCTCGCCTTAATGGAAGAACGTGCGGTCGTGGGATCGACCGTACTTGATGATGGGGCCCCATCATCAAGTGTTGGTTGGGGCCTCATCATCACACGTTAAGGCATGGCGAGCTGATCACAGTCGGGGATGCGGCGAATGTACAAGTATCTTTTTCTGGGCCCCCCGACTCATGGTACCAGAAGGAACAGTGCGGTTTTATTCAGTAGGAGTCCGACATGACCCTCCGTTCTTCCCAGACGGAGGGTATCCAATAGGATTTCCCCACGAAAAAAAAAAACGGGTTGCACTCCGGGAGTGCCGGCAGAAGTGAAAAATTGAATATTAGGTAACGTTGTGCATTTTTGATATTTTGGAATGCGGTGTACTCCCTCCGTCTTACAAATTTTCGATCAGGTCACGTGTCCTGATGCGAGCTCCGTCTAACAAAATCTCCTGACGCGAGTTTAAAATTTTTTACCCATCACAAAAAAAGTGCACAACGCCGCTAAAGAAATTTTCACTTCAAAAAACACGCGACATTTTAACGCTTACTGTCTTACCTGGTCCTTACCTATCAGCGTAACAGGAAACTTATACAGATTTAGGTTTGATCAATGAATACAATATGACAATGAGAGGCTATGTCTCCTGACGTAGTGATGAATTGTCGGGATAAAACTTGCGCATTATGTGACGATATTGATGTAATGGATTTACGTAGGTACGAGTATAATATACATGTCTACGGTTACCGTTATGGAACAGACGCAAGGCAGGCCTAACATTCAAAATCAATAAATCAATATATACTCACCACCACCTATATCTCTTCACCACCCTTGGTTGACTGGTAGAGAATGCCTAAGGCATTAAGTCCGCCTTTGTACCTTTTTGTGCGGAAAGTTTAAATAAATAAATAAATATATTATATTTCACATAAACCTATATGAACACTCATGAATCGTCACAAGCTTGGTACACAGTTCCAATTGGTCGTTTCCTATGGAGAAAAGCCGGTAAGAAACTCCACGGTTACTCTTTTAAAAATAAATTGGCTTTTAACAAAAACAGGTATGGGACAGTGAGGTCTGAAAACAAATACTAGGTACTGAACAAAATAGAAAATGGTCTACGAATCTACAGTCTGTTACACTATCCTTGACAGTAAATACAAAATAGCAGTAATGGACAAGTCCACTGATATCTGTGTGGTTCTTTCCTCAACAGACCAGAGACTAATCTACACCAGGTTCTCAAATGATATGACCAAGATTATGTCTGGACTTTAAAAGAGACGTTGACCCCCGAGTTTGTTTCGCCATTTCTTTTCAGGGGGTGTCAAAAAGGAAATGTTGACTCCACCTTATATATTTTTATGTAACGTGTAAAAGTGATTCCGATATCCTGTTTACAGAATAAATCATTTCATTTAAATATATAATATATGTACGATACAAAGGATTGATATTGTAATAAATAACGTACTGATTACTTGTAGCTATTTATTTCTCTTCTAACTTTCATGTTCCCAAGGGAGTAAATGTACTGATTGTGTACGTTTATTGTTTACTTGTAGCTATTTATTTATCTTTTAATTTCGTTTTCCCAAGGAAGTAAATAAATTGATGTTTAATGTAAGACTTACTTGTAGCTTATTCATTTCTCTTCTAATTTCCATTTTCCTAAGGGAGTAAATAAATTGATATTTAATGTATTTTTTACTTGTAACTATTTATTTATATTGTTTACTTGTATCTATTTATTTCCCTTCCCATTTCCCCAAGGAAGTAAACAAAACGTAAAACAAAAGATATCAAATTTCTTGCCGGTTCTTGAGTAAAGATACTTCGTCAAAAGCATCGTGTTTGAGGAGGGAAGATGGTATGTGCTTCCATTGGAGTGAGCCACTTGTAAAAAGTGATTAATTGGACCTTTTTATTTCGAGATGGAATGGAACCGTTTTTTTTTTTTTTATTGAACTTTACAGCTGTTAGGCGTTGGTTTCTTATTTTGTGTTAAAAAAAAAGGTGCTAAGGCTGCTTAAACATGATTCCCGTCAATCGGGACGAGTCCTTCGACGCCTAAGTGCCCTTTTGTTTTTATATTTATTTGTATAGTTAGTTAGTCATTCCAGTCATAATTATCGAACTCTAAACCAATAAAAAGTATGCATAATCAATTTCAAACGTCAAACACTATAAAAGCATTACCGATAGCTATATAAATACCACTAGCGATACGCCTCGGCTTCGCACGGTTTTTAAGACTTAACAAAACATCGACATTTCTTTGTCTGGACTTAATTATCTGTATGTTTAATATTAATGTATTATATATATGAATCTTTCGGAATAATTTATCCTAATGATGGTGAAAACCGTATCATTATCAGTTGCGTAGTTTAGAATAACAACGCGGCCAGACAGACAGACACGAAAGCGAATTTAATCAAACTCAAAGTATTTATTTCAATTAAACCATTTACAGTCACTTTTGAATTGTCAAGAAGTCGGTCAGTCAGAAAATTTTAAGCTAGTTGCTCATTCCAAAGCGTAATAGGTACCTACCTATGGAGAAGAGCGAGCAATAAACTCCACGGACACTTTTTTTTTTTTTTTTTTAAATTGTTACATCAATAATGTTGACTTTATAATTATATGTGAGAACGATGTAAAATAAAAAGATGTAGACGTAATTTATTATATTATGTACTCATAGATTTTTTAATGAACGTAGAGTTTATTTTCATAATCTCTTAATTACTCGTAACTATTTACACTAGTAACTAACTATATAAATAAATACAAAAACAAAAGGATATTTAGGCGTGGAAGTACTTGTCCGCATCGCTGTCATCCGGAAACCTGCTAGAAGACTAGCAGCATTGCCAAGTTGAATGGCAATGCTAATTCTTTGGCCAAAGAACGACCCAGCCCTCCGGTCACGTTAAAACAACAAATACTTAATTGCAATGGCAACTTGACGTTACCCAAAGTTATTAAGGTTTCTAATCATAAAGCATCTTCTAATCTATCCAGCTTTATCTACACAGTCCTTTGATTAAACATCAAAGTCTCATCCACAAACACCTGTTAAACCTTTGAACAAGTAAAACGTCAGCCAATCCATGCGAACGTGTAATTTTACGTTGAGATCAGTTGCAAGCAACGTAAACCCGCCCGTTGGGGATGTATTACCTTTTGAAATAGTTGCATTTACGTCGACTTGTTCGAAAACCTGACAAGTGAATACGATTGTTCTTTGTTCTTGAAAAGTTGTAGTATGCAGTTTCAGGATGGGTTAGAAAAGCATAATTTTCGTCGGCATTGCAATTCGTTGCATTAGATTTCATGCCAATCATAATTTTATATGAAATATAATACAACGGATTCCTAAACCCCATTGATTATGATGTTAAAACTGATAATAGTTTTTATATTTTATTCGACTTTTCCATAGCCTGATATTTTTTATTCGAGGAATAAAATTGATGTTTGACAGTTTTTGTATGAAATAACTGTCAAAATTTCAAAATTATTCCTCGAATAAAATTATCAGATGATTGAGAAATCAGCCCTTAATATACAAGTAACAATGGACTCAAATATGTTAGTAATAATATTTCTTAACGACTATAATAATTGTTAGTAAACTTATCCTAACACAGCCATATAATTGAGAAACCCTGCTACAAGCTCAACACCGATGTGGAAAGCTTGCAGCAGTGATTCATACACAAGCAGTCCAGTCTGCTCGTTATACACCGCAATACAATTTTGGGGCTGGCCCCCGCACCCGCCCCACCAAGAAGGTCCATCTTTTTCGCATCGTAGCGTAAAAGCAATCGACACGAGCTTCAAAAACATTTTTACAAAAAAAAAAAAACAACCCCGACTTCCAAAAAAAACACTACAAACTGAAAAATAACTTTCATTTCGGAAGTCGGTGTCGTTGGTTCCGCCATTTTCGTTTTTTGACACTGACTTCCGAAAATAAAGTTATTTTTCAGTTTGTAATGTTTTTTTTTTTTGTAAATGAAGTCGGTTAAAAAGTTCCTCACTTTTTAGTTGTACCTAGGTAGGTACAACTAAAAAGTGAGAAACTTTTTTTTCATTTGTGTGAGGTAGGTACCTCACACAAATTCATATATACTTGCAAGATTAGAGGTACCCCAATAACAACTTTGACAGAAATGATGGTGTACCGTGATATACTGAACAAATCTGCGTACCCCTTTTTTTTTAAACTTTGCCCTACACTAGGAATTTCTCCTGTATCATGGGTGCGTTTACAAACATTTAAACTCACATACACAAACAGCCAGACCCGGAACAACTACTTGTAGGCCGTACAAATTTTAATATTTGTTCCGGGCGGGAATCGAACCCGCGACACGCAGCGCAGCAGTCAATCGCTTAACCACTGCGCCAATTGTGCCGTCAAAGGGCAGGCTTTAGAGGCTTTAGAGGGTACAGGTGTGAAATTATGTTGTGTGATTGCGTAAACAATGCATACATATACGCTTTGTCCTTTCTGCGCCTCACTTCTAGGTCGTAATTAATCAATGGTAATTAGCACGTACTATCCTGTAGCACGTTGTACGTAACGCGTAGTATCCCATCTCTATTGTGCACTTGTAGTAAACATGCAGGAATAATGCTAAGCCAAAGCACGTGCTCAGCAACGTTTATTCATTTCGGGCTTAGTATTGCTTCTGTGGGGTTATACTCACTAGGACTATTTAGAGTGCCGTACTGTCATCAATATGAACGAAGTTTAAACTCAACTCGTTATTATACAGGGTGGCAGGGACATCGTCGCGCAAACTGTAACCATGGATTCAGCACATGAGTTTAGACCCCATAGCGTAGAAATATTTCATCGGTTATCAAAAAAAATCTTCTGTTTCATAGAAAAGTGTAATACCAACGCGGTCGAAACGTATGGAACAGCAATATTTTTTTTTAATAACCGAGGAAAAATTTCGACGCTCTGGGGTCTAAACTCATGTGCTGAATCCATGGTTACAGTTTGCGCGTCGATGTCCCTGCCACCCTGTATGCATGCTCGTGGTCGCAAGTGCGACTGGAGGCCCTGGTTTCGATTCCGTGGTCGGGCAATGTGTTATTAGGTTTTTTCATTAGAAATTTCTCAGTAACAGCTGGGAGTTTGGAAGTTGGAGGTATCACACCTCCAACTTCCAAACTTCCCGCTGTTACTTATCGCTTGGCTTATCGTGCTTTGCGAGGCACGGGGGTATCAACCCCCGTGCCTCGCAAAGCACGATAAGCCGTTGCTACTACGCCTGATTTCTCTCCGATCGCGTCAGATTGCCATACCATCGGATTTTGAGAGTGAGGGAAGAGTGAGTACACCTGTATGCGCGGACACACTTGTGCACTATAATATCTCCCGCGCAGATGGCTAGTCTCTGCTGAGATTGGCTGCCACAACCGTAATTACGTTTGGAGGACTTTTTTATGCAAAAAGTCTGACTTATTAGTTTAAGATTCAGAATTTCTACGTAAAACAAACACAAATCCTACTAGCTTTCAGTTTAACACGATGTAATTTTTGATCGATTATGAAAATGATCTTATAGTTTACCGTGACTCCAAGTAATCAAAACTTCACTTACCCAAATCCCTCCATTAAATCTTGCCCAACTTGGTACAGCACGGTAATTCCACTAAGCCCAGTCACATAACCCAGGCTGAAAGGTATTACTGGCTGTATTACAGCCTGGAATGGCGATGTTCGTCAAAGTCAGCGCTTTGGTGCGGATGCGGTGAGGTGTCCGTGTTACTGATGAGCGCATTCATTGTGGAAAGCCCGGCTGGTAGGATGCTCCAGTTTTTGTGTTGCGGCTTTTGAGTTTGTTTTAGTGAGTTTCATTATGTAAGGAGAAGCTATTTACCTTGTAACTTGCTGTTCGTATTGGTGTAGTGGTTTCAGCGTGGTACGATGCAGGTGCAATTCCAATATAAAACCACTATTTATAAGGCCTATTTATAAATAGGCCACACTTGTATACACCACAAAAAGCTTAGTTATTGCTATGAACTGTGAGCAAAGGCCAGAAAGTTAAGTTAAAAAGATCATTTATTTAAAAAAAACGTGCTTCATTATAAGCGCAAAAAGTTTTAAAAGTTTTATTAATTTTTAAAAAGCGTACAGCGGTCATCATTGGAAGGACATTAAGTTTTTACAGGGTAGGTAAATTGAATATTTCCCATTTACTTTGTAAATTGCAGTTGAATGCACCTCTGATTGACTTTAGTGTGGGATGCAGTTTCGATTCCGTGATGAAACCATAAGTTTTAGGGCCTAAAGAATATACTTACTGAGGAATTACGAATACTGATGACCGCATTCATTATGGAGCTCGGCTGGTAGAATGTTGCAGTTTTTGTGTTCTGGCTTTTTAGCTTATATTTTAGTGAGTTTTATTATGAAAGAGAAGTAAATTATCCTGCAATTTGCTATTACGATTATCGTAGGATTATTTTAACGTTTATCTACACTTTTTAAATATTAAGAGGTATTTGTGAGTTTGTTTGTAAGAGAATTTTCTGAACTACTAATCCGATCACAAAAATTAAGGAAGAGATGCGTTGTTTATAAAAAATTATAGACGTTAGTAATCTTCGATTAAAAATAGTTTACTAATAGATTAAGTTAGGACTTACCGCTTTGGCTTAACGTATAATGGTAGATATAAGTTCCTAGATAAATAAAGAAATCATGAAATGAAAATTAATTCACTGATATAAAGCCACACTATTGCTGAGTGCCGTAGGATAATAAAATTATATTTATTGTTTATTATGTTACGAACAAAATCGTGGGAGAAGCTAGTAGTTTATACTAAGGAGCTACCTATCCAACTGATGATTATGAATGGGTGGGTACTGATGAGCGCATTCAGTACGGAAAAGCCAGGAGAAGTCAGGATGCTGCAGTGTTTGCGTTTTGAACTTATGTTTTAGTAAATCTCAATAAGTATATTCCATATTTCACACAAGAAGTAATTTGGTTTGTAATTTACTGTTGATGGCTTAATTGGCGTAATGGCTGTACTGTAGGAACCTAGTGCTATATAGCAGTTGGTAATGACTCTAACCAGTATTGAAAACTACATCCAGTTTTGATTCTCGATTGGAGAGATTTGAGCTTATTACTAAGCAGTACTTGTTAACTTTTAAATATTGTGGCGAGAAAATAAATTTTATTTATTACCTATCTTTTATTTCAACTAAGTTCATATAAATTATTTTTTAAAATATTTTTATAAACAAAAAGATAAAAAAAAAATATCTATACAGGCTGATTTTTTAAAGACCAGCCAAATTTAAGGATGTGGTACAGACCATCAAACTGAACAACTTTCTCCATGGGACCAACATCGTAATCGCGAATAAAATTCAGCCGTCCCATACATTTAGGTCGAGTAGGTATTGAAGTTTTCTATGGGACAGTTGATAAAATTTTCGCGATTACGCTATTTGTCCCATAGAGAAAGTTGTTCAGTTTGATGGTCTGTACCACATCCTTAAAATTGGCTGGTCTTTAAAAAATCAGCCTGTATAAAAAATAGTAGCCCACCGGTAACGGGAACAGGGTCCAAGCTACCGGCCGGTCAGTGCTCCAGAGAGAGGAACCTCCTGACAATGCGACAATTTATTATTATTATTATATACTATAATAATTACTATTATGAACTGTTTTGGCCAGTGTGTGTAATTTTGGACGACAGTGTGTGTAATTTAGGACGCCAGTGTGTGTAATTTTGGACGCCAGTGTGTGTAATTTTGGACGCCAGTGTGTGTAATTTCTCGTAGCAGCCCGAGTCTGATTTCTACCCGGTTGATGGCAACAGGCTCGCCCCCTGTTACACGGGACTTAAACATAACTGGAGAAATGTGGGTGTACTATAGGTATAACTCTGCCTAACCCTTCGGGGTATAAAGGTGTGATGTTATATTATGTGTGTTAATGTGACATTCATCTGTACAGCCGTATCCACTATGCAAGATTAATTAATAAGTAAGTAGGACAATGGATAAAAATAATCCAAAGATTTGTTACGCCAGATTTTCATCTGAATCTTTTTTCATTAATTTGCTAGTAGCAGGTGGAGCCAAATATACACACACATATATACATATATATCCATCTATATCTATTTAGCCGATGTTTGCAAAGTAAATCCCAGCTGTAGACGGGATTTAAGAGCAAAATAACGTTATTATACTGTAATCCATCTAATACAAACAGAGCAAATTATGTCTTGTCTTTGAATTATAACAAGAATATTCCACGAAAAGGGATTCCTCTGTTTATTTTCCTTGGTCGAATAAGCCCAAATATGCACGGACGTATAAATATCGCGGCGAGATATTATCGCACACTGGACTTTCAACTCTCGGCGCTAAGCAGTGAGTTGAAAATCCAGTGCGCAACAAAAAATCGCCGCGGCAAGGACGCGCCCGTGTGTACCTGGGCCAAGTTTTACGTGGCTTAGGGACCAAGTGACAGCCAAATAAGTAGATAAGTAACGGATCATCCTATCAATAATGCCAATTTGCTGAGAAAGAGGATAGGCTAAGGGAAAAGATTTATTATGACTAAGTAAGCGCCCGTCCACCCATACTATGCGAGTATTGCTTGAAAAATATTGGAAATATATTTTTCGCAATACGATGGTTGACACTGTGATATAGTTATATCCCTAGGGATATAAAATAATATAGTTGTGTATATTATGAAAGCAGTTCATAACTGTCTTACTAGGAATATAACTATGATACGACTACGATCTAGTAGAAGGTATAACTATCTTACTAGACTAATCTAGTGAAATGATTATAAGTACTTATATATTGTCTTTTATTTGATTTTTGACTATATTACGGGTTCAATCAACTTACTGCGACATATTATTTTATATTGGTATGTCTATACGAGACTATTAAAGAGCACATTTTTATTCGTTGAGCGTAAAACATTGAAATAAAAACCGTCGCTGAAATTCCATTTGATCGTTGCTACGATAGACTTACTCGATTTTTGACGATCAATACGTGTTTTGTTTAGTACTTCTGCCTCTCCTGACATAGAAGTAGGTACTTAAAAAAAACACGATCGTCAAATCGAGCATATCTGTACACTTTCATGTTTTCTAAATCATAAAAAGTACAGACGCCAGCACACCAAGCTACTACAATCTGTCAAATTTCTTTAATAGATTTTCAACTTTATCGCTAAAGCATTAAGGCTCAGGGTTGATTGGGATAATTTGACAATATCGGGTAGCTTGACCTGTTGGCGTCTGTACAAATCTTTAATGCTCGTCTAGTACTTAAATATAAATATACATGATGGCATCGACGCGCAACTTGTTAGCACGGGTTCAGTACATTATTCTAAAACCCCTAGCGTAGATTTTTATTCCTATGCGGTCAAAATGTATGGAACAGATATATTTGTTTTTCAAATAACCGGCAAAAAGTTTTACACAAAGGGGCAATTCTCGTAATTTTAAGAACGTTCACAGTCTAATCTCAGTCTCAATCTGTCAAAAGTACCTCTAATTTCCCTACATTTTGACAAGTTTTTGACATTTGTTTGTCGCCGAGATGAGACTGAGACTAGATTTCGAACGTTTTAAATTACGAGAATTGGCCTTCAGGTTACAGTTTGCGCGCCGATGTCCCTGCTACCCTGTTTATAATATATAATTAATAATTATTTTAAGTAGGAACCAAAACAGTGAGGCACTATAGCAAAATTTAATTAATTTTTTAACTAGATATCTTGTAATCATAAGATTAGAATAGAATACTCCTTGTTATGTACACCATACGAATTTCAGATATAAATTTAGAAAAAGCCACTTCAATCTATTCCACACAACAACCCTCCCCATAGACCTTAAGAAAATGAAAATTCACTCCTTGACGTATTCAGTACACCGTGAAGGGATTCACGCTTTCATTCACTTGTAAACCCAATATGTAGTAAGTACACTGTAGCGATATTGTGCCTACAAATCACCGGCGGCAGGTGAATTTAATCAAAAGCGGCACAGATTGCCCGCCACAGTCTAATTTACGATCTCCTAATAGCCTGCTTGGAGCCACTACTAGCGGGAAGAAGTTAGGATGGCCGCGATTTCTTTGTGAGATAGAAATAAGTCGAAAAAGGAACCAAACGTTCTCTGGTTTTGGTTATATTTCTGAGTTTCTTGGTGTCTTTGGTTTACCTACATATTTGTAAAATCATACACTATCCACACAATGGGTAGCGGGATCGTCCGAAAGGGTTACCGCTGCCCTGGTACATAAAGGGCTAAGGAAGGAACACGGGTGGGTTTTAGTCAGTAAGAGTCTGACACTCCCTTCTGCTCCACCCAGAGCGGGAGGGGTCATTTGATGACTTCCCATACTAAAAAAAAAAAAATCCACACATTTATATATTTACTTTTTACCGAATTACGTGAAATTATCACTTGGGTCTGCTTTTTTTAAACTATGGTCTTCAAATGAATTTAGTCCTACGTTGAATAAATCGAGAGTCATAGAGTCACTGAGTGTCATCCCAAAACACGGTCCGATAATATGGAGCAAAAACAGAATCAAATGAAATCTCAGAACTCTTTCAATCAACTCAGCCTATCGCAGTCCACTGCTGGACATAAGCCTCCCAGACTGCACCACAACACCCTGTCCTCCGCCTTCCGCATCCAGTCTATCCCAGCCACCTTCTTAAGGTCGTACATCCATCTGGCCGGAGAACTCTTTATTTTGCAGATATCTTTTGTAAACGGGTCCAACTCGATAGAAAGTGGTTAGTAAAGTTAACTAATCACTTTTCATCGGTTTGTGCCTGGTTAACCTTTAAAATAAAAACGTATTATTAGAGATTGCAACCCAGTATGTTTCTCGACCCGGTCGGGCCCGGTTGCATTCGTCGCCAACCCACAACCAAACCGGCCGGGCCCAACGGACCCGGCCGGTTTGTGTGTTAGCGATGAAACCTTTAAAGTATTTTATGAAAAATTTCTATTGTTGAATGGAAAAAGACAATGATTCAAGGTTAATATTTAATTCAAACTGGCTTATGGAACAATTATCACAATAATCAGTCTCACTCAAGTCTCGAAATCACGCTTAATACAGAATTGATTACTTTTTCTTATGGACGGAAAAGTAACATTAGTATTAGTAATTATTCATTTTTATAAGTTTGAACAAGCAGGTCTTTCTCTTTACTCCTTATAAGTTTGAACAAGCAGGTCTTTCTCTTTACTCCTTATAAGTTTGAACAAGCAGGTCTTTCTCTTTACTCCTTATAAGTTTGAACAAGCAGGTCTTTCTCTTTACTCCTTATAGTGTCTATTTGAAAACATAGTATTAAAATAAGAAACTAATAACGCAGCTTAAAATACTAAACGTGTCATAACAACTTAGATTATATAGGTAGAGCAACTAAAATAAGAATTTGTTTATACCAAAGCCTTGGTTACGTGGTACGTGTGGTACGTGGTACGTTACATAGGCTACATAAGTATAATATAACAAAACAAAAAGTATATTCTAACTTGTATAAGGCAAATCAATTATTTTTCAGTCTGAAAGAATGATCTTAAAAAACAAATTGTATTGATAGTTTTCTCACCTAACCTGGTTCGCAACTTACTGCACATAAACCCTGCCGCCGAAAAAGCCCTCCCAGCTTCAACACTAGTTGGTTTTATGGACATCGTGTAGTCTTGAATAAGAGTTAAATAGTGACCTTTCTTGCCTTCAGCTTCATACTGATTCATCTCTTTTTTTTGTCTTTTCTAAGTCATTATTGTGTCCCTGATTTATCTTTTTACTAAATTCTTCTTTTTATTCTAAAATTTGCTTTTCTGATTCTTCTCTTAGAGTAAATGTCGGTTGTGCATGAAGCGAGTCGTTTTCATTCTTACCGGGTCCGGTGGCCAGGCCTGGTAAGAATGGCCGGGCCCGGTTTGCAATCTCTACGTATTATCGTGCCAACCTTAGTAGTGGTTCTACCTCCAGTAGTGATTAACGTACGACTGGATCAGAGCGAGCCGGAGAGTGTTATGCTTATCGAACGGCACTGTTCTGTAGCCTTATTTATAGACGCCTTTGTCCACTGATTGAGGTGGTAACGACTGATTTGCCAAGCGGTGTTTGGGTTAGTGCTGGGAATAGAAATCGACGCTTAGGAATTTAATCTTTTTATTGTAGGACCAATGTTGGAAATTGAAGATAGAATAATTAGCGGGTACCTTCATTGCCCTCAAAATGTTAGTTGTCATTTTTCCACTTCAGCTGTATTGCCAAATTATGATTAAAAATTCCTGTATCAAATGTTTGAACTGTACACTATAACGCTTTTATTGTCTAAGGGCGGATTTTTCAATCGAGCGATAATTTTTATTCGTGGCATAAAATTGACATCTGACAGTTTTTGTATGGAAGAACTGTCAAAAATTCACAATTATTCTTCCGATAATGTTAACTGGCGTTGGAAAAATCAACCCTTATTCAACTACATTTGTACCATTATACAACTACAGTTAGTTTTAAATTAGTGCCACATTATGATTTAAAATTCTAGTAGAGTCAAAAGTTAGTTGACTTTTTTCCTCTTCAACTTTAGAGCTGAAGTGGAAACTTTTGGCGGGCACTGGTGTTACCACGACTTCTTTCGACAAGTTTTAATGTTTAAAACTATGCTACTAAATAAGAACAAGTTGTATTATAGCAATACAATGTAAATAAATAAAGTAAGAAAGTTAATCTTGTATTCAACTGATAGCTAAAAAACAAATTGCTGCATAATAATTTTTGATGGCTATATTACCGTTTCTGGGTTAAATGCTAACGAAGTGGGATAAAAAGAGGGTGCGCTCAAGTTACAAAAAAACGTCTACATCAAAGAGGTTTGGATTTAATGCGGTAACGAAATGAGCATAAATGTCTCCCCATTATTTAAATTAGGGGACTTACATTAAATATACGGGAACCCGTGTCGACTGCAGACGTCGGAGTTACCGAGTTTCCTTAATCATAACGAGTAATAAGATATGTGTATGTTAACGTTCCCACTAATCCTTGGTTAGGAAACGATGTTTCTTATTGGTATAATCCACCATCATTTAAGTCGTTCAAATGGTGTTACTGAAATTTCTTGTTCCTCCAACCCCCCACGTCACATTGTATCACTCACCCGGACTACTACTTCGTTTGTGCTTTCCGTTATTTCTGACTTAATTTATTTTTGCTCAGCTCCGTAGAGTTAAAGAAATAAAAAATATATATATTTATTTTATTTATTTATTTATTCAGTAGTACACATACGTTATACACATCTAAGTTGGTGCCAACATGAACTCATTAGAGTTTTACCGTGCACCAAAATCATCGAAAATATAAAATAACGCTTTCTTCATCTTCCTTAATAGTTGGGCTATCAAATGCAAAAAGATTTTTTCAAATCCGTAGGTACTTCAAGGGATTGACGCGTCCAATAAACAAACTCTGCAGCTTTATTATAATAGTCATAAAATAAGTTCAAGCAAAATGAGCAAATCGGTCAGAACGTTCGTCTGACCGCACTAAATTTAAATTTCACCAATAAAACTGAACGTGGTTTAGATGTGATAATCGCGTACAGTTTAATTGCTAACGTTCGCCTTTATCTAAGCGAGGTTTACATTATGAAACTAGTGTCGTGAAACAGTAGCTTGTCTGTTTCGGGCTATAGCTATAGACAGTCGCACGATTTTCGCCGTCACGGTGAAAATCTAACTACTACTGTCTAAATGGCAATTCGGCGAGGCCGCAGGTGACTATCGCGAGTTCCAAAGTAGACTACGATTCGACTTTTGTCGCGCTGCGACAGGTCAAATGCGGTGGGTGACTAAAATCACAGTCAAAATCTCAGTCGCAGACTATCGCCCAAATGCCGCATGAAGATCGACATTTTAATGCAAAATGAACTAGCCACCTGCGATTTTTATCGAGCTGTGTAAGTGGGGTGGTGATTCGTCTTGTGAGGCGATTTGGTAAGCGAACAGCCGCACGGCGAAAATCGACCTAGTGTAAATCGCCCATAACTAACGCCCGGTTTTTGAACAGCTGATTAATTCAACCAAACAATTACTTCAGCGAACTAATCTGCGCAGTTAACATGAGATTTATGACACCGTCATCATCACCATCTGCCTAGCCTTTTCCCAACTATGTTGGGGTCAGCTCCCAGTCTAACCGGGTGCAGCTGAATACTATTAATATAACTGAATAATAGCTGAATAATATTAATATATATTTTACATGGAGCGACTGCCTATCTGATCTCCACAACCCAGTTACTGGGTAATACGATACCCCTTGGTAAGACTGGTTGTCAGACTTTCGGGCTACTGACGACCCGTAACGACTGTCAAAGATCCACGAATGACAGCCGGGACCAACGGCTTAACGTGCTTTCTGAGGCACAGAGGGGTCTTGGTATGTGAAGAAGGTCACCCATCCACGTACCAACTGTGGTAAGCGTGGCTTAACATGATCGATCGACCCGTGCGGCTATTATTACTTAGCCAAGCCCCTCGGCACAAGATTTATGACAGCGTGTTAGTTGAATTTATCAGTTTTTCAAAAACCGGGTGTTAGTTAGCTATAGCCAGAAACAGAATAGTTCAGCCACTGTTTTACGGCACTAGTTTCATAATGTAATCCCCACTTTAGTATATTTTATGCTTGGCAGGCGAGTAGAAAATTTTGCTTGAGTGAGACAAATGTTTCTGAAAATCTGGAGGGCGGGTAGTTGTGGCAAAGTTCTAAAATAAATACAGGAGCACTGTTGAATCTTTAAATGTTCTAATATCCAGCAGGAAATTATCACCGGTGGATATTTTGTGTAAAATATGAAATATGTAGGTAGATAGTTAGGTACGCATATAACATACATACATATAACGATAGTTAACTCGCAGTATTTGCTCTAGGTTTGGGATCTGTAATCAACACGAGAACCTTCTAATTTATCGTCAGTATGCTGTAGTTACAGAAGGTCCAAATCTTAATGGTAAAGACACATTGTTGTAACTATACTATCGTATATATTTCTATTGTATGAAAGCCGAAAATACGGTCCGAGGACTCCAAAGTCTTAAAGACCGTTCACACCAAACGAAATGCTGGCTTATAGTCAGCCGCCGAATATGAGATAGCGTCACGCAGTTTTGATACCAAGTGTACGTCAAAACGAACTCACAATACGCCATCTGGCTTCACGTCTATAATCATAATTCTTTTATTGCGATCTAAAAGAAGTTACAAAAACAGCTTATAACAGCATCCTGAAAATTATTGTTGGCAGAGTGGACTGCCCCATCCAAAGGCACTGGGTCAAAATAAATACAGGTTTATGTTAAATTAAATTGAACTAGGGAATACTAATAACACTAACATAGCATATAAGCATAATCTGTTACTAAACACTAACAACGTATGGACAGTTATAGGTCTGAAATAAAGATATTTTATTTTATTTATTTATAGCTCTCACTTGGTGATTGGGCTCGCTTGGCATGGCGGGCTGATACCAGTCGGGGGTGCGACGAATGTACACGTATCTCCCGGGCCCCCGACTCATGATACTAGAAGGAACAGTTGGGTCTTAGTCGGTAGGAGTCCGACAGTTCCTCTTCCCAGACGGAGGGTATCCATGAGGATTTCCGCACAATAAAAAAAGGGTAAAATACTAAGACTAACGCCCACTTACAACTCAAATCACTAGATGCGTTTACGCTAACCATAATTATTTAAAATTTTTGCTTTTGTGTTTTGTTCTATATTATAAGCTCCAAAAGCATAATTATTGTGATACTTAAATTGAGAGTTTCGACTCCCAATTTTTTCTTCTAAATACAGATTACTCAGTGCTAAAAGAGCAGTCATGATTCACCCAACAATTCATTGTAGCTACACCATGTTTTTAATAAAACATACTTTGTAAGTCCCTCATGAACAACAAAACCTTTATGAACCTAAATAAATTATTATGAATAATTTATATTTAAAACATAATTCTGTCTCAATCATCTTCAAACGATTGACCGCAATAAAACGACGTTATAATTTCGTTTAGAGTATTCCTCCCGAAACAACCGTGTCCGGTGAGGACCTGCGTCAGGCGGAAGGTGAGGGCACCGTGGCGCCTCTCTAGCCACTCTTCAAAGAGGGGACTTATCGCCACAATTGTGGCGTGCCCAGCACTGGGTTGCGACAATCACACTCTCCATGCCGCCATGAGATCCCGCCGGAGCTCTGTCCGCTGTGCCGTGATTTCTCACAGCAGCGGAGTTAGTTTTGCCTCCTCTCGCCACTCCCATATGTGGGCGAGGACTTTGGCCTCCAGATCTTATGGCGGCCATCCGGCAAGGAGGCTCGCCGCCTCAGCGGAGACCATGCGGTATCCCCGGATCAGCCGGACAGCCATGACCCTTTGGGACGCGTTCAACCGGCGGGCTGGTCATGGACCGCACGCCCCTGCATAGAGCCTCCGGCAGGAGGCGTTTGGTCCCCTTAGATTGGGCAGGAGCCGCCTCAAGGCAGCCCCGGCCGGTCCGCGTATCAACCTTAGGGTGGATTATTTGGGGTGGATAATTGAAATAACCCCGAGCGAGCGCTATTTTCAAAGGCTAGGCTGTTAACTGAAAGGCTAATGAAGGTTGGCTGCAACATATACATTAGGTGTGAACCGTCCCTTATGTCAAAGATACATCTGTCCACGTCTAAGTTATACTAAGTAGTGACCCTCGTACGCATGATGGCATCAATTTAATCAATCAGAGCTCGGGTCTATCTTGTCCTCCATTAAACATTTACTGTTGTAAGACTTATGTATAGTTAAGTGTGCGTGCGGTTGAAATATTTTGGGTTGGAACAGTTATTCCTATTGCTTTGTGCGTGTTTAAGAATAAGATTATAATGAGGGTGTTTTGCGGCAGTTTTGGTAACAATAACGAACATCATTTACGATGTGGAAACGACAATACCTCAATAAATAAAACCACCAGCAATACTAATGCATAAGAGTATATAGGAACTATTAAATTAATCCTACAAGTATCGATATCGATACAACCCGGCCTTCAGAAAGCGTATGTCACACGTCTGCCTCCGGAAACCACAACTGCGGTCAGATCGCACTTACTGCCCACACTTGTGCTAATCAAATGGAGCAGTTTCATGTTCGTGTAATGTAAACACATTGGTACAAAGACATTTATTCGTCGGATATGGTAGGTACAAAGGTGGTTGGTACATACGGATAAGTTCGACACATCCGCCGCTACTAGCAGCATACGAATATTTACAATACACGTGGGTATAAAACCTAACTTATATATTATTTATACTCTAATAAACAATACAAAACACTTAAATTTATACTATGGACATTTTTGTACTCTAATATACAATATAAAATAAAATAAAAACACAAAAATTACAACATTTCTATTGGAACGAAGTTTTGGAACGAAGTTCCTTATCGCGCGTTGTGAAAGGGGGCTAGACGGAAAAAAATCTTACGAAAAGTTGTTACGACACTTTTTGCTATAGTAAGCTATTGTAAGCTGTGCGGCGTCGCATGTTTCTCTGTCTGTCTGTCTGTCTCTCTCTCTGTCTCTCTCTCTCTTATAGAAAGCAAGCCAGATATTTTCATTTCTATTTCGCATTGAACAGTGTGGTGTCGCGACGATTATTTTTGTTAAAGATACAGTTTATTATTTTTTAGTTTTGCCCGTCGTTTGTTATAAAATTTATTATACCTTAAAAAAAAAAAAAATTTATTACAATTCCTTCACTAATTAATCGAAAGGAACTTCGTTCCATCCGGGTGTCCCTTGACACCTCTCAAGTTTTTTTATACAACTAAATAAATCTACCTTATTATTAAAAAATGTATATATTATTTACTTATTTACCCTTATACCTAATCAAAAAATTCTTTTAATGTGTAAAAAATATTTTGGAGAAGCCAATTTTTTTTACTTTTTTTGTAAAAATTAAATGGTAGCTCTTTTATCAGTTTTAGAATATGGTTATATATTTTAATGGACATAAGGTAGCTGTTTCTGTAGTGGAGCGAGTATTATTACAAAATTGGTTTTTTAACTTGGTGGGGTCCCTTTTTGCAAATCTATTTTTTTCGGCTACTGTGGAAGAAGAAGTGAGAGTTTTTCCTGACAAATATGACTATTTCTAAGATGTTAGTAGAAGATAGAGTTAGAACCTTTAACTTTTTTTAAATTGGTCTACAGCTCTCGTATGGAGGCGTCCCAGTTACTGCTCGCAAGCATTATTTTTGCGCTATGAAAGCTCTTTGTATGTGTGAGGAGTAATCCGTACCTCAACATAGACGCTACGTAGCCGTGATGGGCGTGTAGTGCAGCTTCTTCATTCGCTATTTTGCATAGTTCTCTTAATGCGTAAACAAATCTGTTTATTTTTTTACATATATGTCGGAGTCATTTGTTTGACTATTCGGAACGCTAGCGCCATCTCGTGGCGCTAGATAGAGTATAGCCTGAGTTCGTGGAGGTGGACGAGAGCGACAGCTACAAGAACGGTGAGAGCAGAGCTCTCGGGATCATCGAAACATTGGACATCGTACGGACAACATGTGTTAGAAACTGTCTGCGTTCCGTATAGTTGAGTTGGGTACCTACAGTGTGTGATTCGCTAGTGTGACTAACTTGTTCGTAAATTGTAATCTGATTTGAACTGCAAACCGTTTTTCTATTGTGCTATAACCAGCACTACCCATAGTACGCCCACAGTAATTAAAATATGCCTGATGTTAACGAGAGACAGACATACCATCTCCGACATATATAAGATTTTCAATGTGAATATACTATACATAGAGGGATTACAGTTTCTAGTTGCAATACCAATTAAACTGTACGTTGCAGATGAAATTATTGTGAGCTTGGTTGATTTTTGGAAGCCTAGTGTGTGACGCCCCCCAGCTAGATGGAAGGTGGCTGGGACAGACTGGATGCGGAAGGCGGAGGACAGGGTGTTGTGGCGTACCCTGGGAGAGGCCTATATCCAGCAGTAGACTGCAATAAGCTGAGTTGATTGATTGATTTTTAGAAGAGGAACATTGTAGTTTGTGTGTGCCTTATTTTTATCAACTGTTTTAGTTAAATTATTAAGGCAACAACAACAACTAACTATTAGCAACCCTACTATTGCTTAAAAGTAAAATTTTAGCACAAACATAATCCTGTAAAACGTGAAAAAATAACATGATTGTCCCTTTTAGTTTTATATAAGTTGCAGGTAATATTTTTATCCAAGCGTCATTGCATCGGCTTTTAGAAAATCCAGAACTATATAAGATACTAGAACATCCAGTTTGGGAAAAGGAAAACACTATTTTAGAAAAAGTATCGATTTATATTACAATATCAAATTAAAATACAGACATCAAGCTACCAATCTGTCAAATTTCTTTAATAGATTTTCAACTTTATATCTAAAGCTTTAAGGCTCAAGGTTGATTGGGAAAATTTGACAGTTTCGGGTAGCTTGGTGTGTGGCGTCTGTACAACTCTGCAAGGTTCATTTGGCGCGGAAATAACGCTGTCATCTTGTTTTGTCAATAAAACTGTGGCAATTTCACTAATGTGTACCTCTCGCGTCCCTGTCACTCAGGCTGCCAATCAGGCGCCAAAAGATCCTTGTAGGTTCGTTTTCCATCATGCTAAAGTAGGTGATTTTGTTTATTTACGACTGCTTTTTTGTAAGGGTCCTTTAGAACCAAGTGCACGATTTCTCACAGACTTAAACGGTGGGGAAAATATCTTGGAGTAGCACCCACTCCTTACTTCCTACTTAACATTATAAATGCGAACGTATTAGTGGAATATGAATTTCGTCTATAACGTATAGTTGTCATTCGTGGATCTTTGACAGTCGTTACGGGTCGTCAGTAGCCCGAAAGTCTGACAACCAGTCTTATCAAGGGGTATCGTATTACCTAGCTAACTTTTTGTTTTTGTGTTGTCTAGTGCAACTAATTTTGTATGCCATAAATAGCAAAACATGTAGCCACCTCATATTAATTATAAGACCTCCATACTGTACTCGTGTTTTACAAAATAAATATTATCTTATCTAGTAACTGGGTTGTGGAGGTCAGATAAGCAGTCGCTCCATGTAAAATACTGGTATTCAGCTGCATCCGGTTGGACTGGAAGCCGACCCCAATATAGTTGTGAAAAGGCTAGGCAGATGAAGAATTTTCCAGTAGTCTGGATTTGTGCCTGATTGATGGCAATAGACTCGCTTCCTATTCTTCGTCTCCGTGACACTGGCACGACAGTATTTAAAATTTGGCTGGTCCAAAACTTCGCCACTATTAGGTACATGGGCCTTAAACATAATTGGCTAAATGTGGGAGTACTACTTATAACTTCTGCCCTGCCTTTCGGGCAGTAAGCGTGATGTGTGAGTTCTTTGTTGGCCTGTCTTATACAGCGTAATTATTCTAACTATTGGAGTTAAATTTCACTAGTTCTTGATATCACACACACATATGCACATTGCTCGCAGAACAGATGGCCGGATGGGGCCGAAAGGTTCTGGAGTGGCGACCGTGTACCGGAAGACCTAGTATTGGAAGGCCTTCGAAAAGGTGGACCGACGACCTTGTGAAGGCCGCAGGAACCCGTTGGATGCGAGAAGCACAGAACCGGTCGGTTGGGGCAGGCCTATGTCCAGCAGTGGACTTCGTTTGGCTGAAATGATGATGAATGATGAGTTCTGGATATCTAAATCCAAGCCTTTATAGTTTGCAAATAGTCACCTAATCCCAAATTTACCAAATAATATGCCTCACCAAGAAGGTCTGTCAAACAAAGTTTTAACTCATTTATCTCATAAGTCAATGTTACTATCAGAAAGTTACTAAGTCTCTATCGCTTGGGATTACCTGTTGAGGTAATCCCAAGTGACATTCAGAAAATATTCAATTTGTAATCAAACGCTCTGTGAAATGGATAGTTAACTTTTGTGTGCAACATAACATACTATCACGCCTATTTTTCCCGAAGGGTAAGGCAGAGATGTCCATATAGGTAGTACTTTTGTGTGTCTTTGGATATGATTGATGTTTTGATTTCTTTGTTTCTTGAATTTTACGGTTAGAAAATAATTAGGGACGAAGATCCGAACTCTTGTTATTATCAGAAAAAAATGTTTCTTAGTTAGTCTTGCGAATATTTCTTTGACACGCAATTTGCTAGTACAATATTACGATATCTACGATATTTTAACTAGCAAATCGTTATTACATTCAATAGTAAAATTGCCCTAATAAAAGAATTACCTTCTTTTGGAGCCCTGACCGCCTGACTATTTTGTTATATTTGTTGATATTCTAATATTTAAATATATAATTTATATTTATTCAGGGCTGATTTTTCCATCGCCAGATAACTTTTATTCGAGGAATAAAATTGACGTTTGGCAGTTTTTGTATCAAATAACTGTCAAAATTTCAAAATTATTCCTCGATTAAAGTTATCAGATGATTGATAAATCAGCCTTTAATGAAATAAAGAAAAAAAAAAAAAAAAAATTATAAATTAACTTAGAACGAATAATTTCTAGAGACTAACCTATCTTTACTCGAGGTACTGCTATATAGATGTATCTATTTATGGCTAAAACGAAACACTAAAAAAAAGTAAAGTCTGTTAAATGGAAAGGTTTGCCGTAAAATCCAATTCCCACCGGCCTTCTCAGCGGATAAGACCTCAATAGCCAGCACTTCGCTGATAACACGATAAAAAGATAAAACCGCGTTAATATGGACACGAGTATCGCCATTAAAGAACTTCTTTTGAAGATCGTTTTATTGCTGTAGTAAAGTGGTTATGACTTTAGTTGCTACACGGTGTTCAGTGACTGTTGTAACCGAGATAACCAGATGAATTTTAGTATTTTTCATATGACTAGCGACGATCTTGGCTTCTTTTCTTTATCTCAAACTCAAAGCTTTTATTTCAACACAAAATGGCGAATTACATTTTTTATTTCACAACTCCCTCTATATGGGTATCAAATGAAAGGGCTTGACTAGTACCGCTACTATTTCAAACTTCAACATAACGTTTGGTTAATAATTAGAGTGGTCCCCCGACCGGACAATATTTAATCAAAAAATTTCATACGTACTTACGTAGGTAATTTCAAGGTTATTTTTTTCTTTTTATAGGGTTTCACGCTGTCGGGGGTTTTTTAATTTTTTAAATTAATTTTTTTAAATCAAAATATAGTTAAAAATTATTGGTTACATTATTCATATTGAAATGATTGATCATATATGTGAGAATGATGACAATAGCATTAAATAGTTTACACAAAGTAAAGCGGCTGTCTGGATTCGACCAAGTCGTATGTCGCAGCCATTGCAACTTGATCACCACTGTAGGCTCATTACACTGTTAGAATTTTTGACGTAGTCTGAGGGGTAATTCTCGTCATTTTAAGAACCTCAAAGTCTGATCTAAGTCTCAATCTGTCAAAAATACCTATAATTTCCCTATATTTTTGACAAGTTTTTGACATGTTTGTCGCCGAGATGAGACTGCGACTAGATTTTGAACGTTTTCAATTACGAGAATTGGCTAGTATTGGCTAGCTATAGTATGTGGATACATACTGATTCTTTAGAATTTTTGTTCATGTCATTTTGTTCACAAAGGCAACTTCAAAATGCGCAAGCCTGGTGTCGATTATCACTAAGAAACGCTTAGCGTTTGAGCCATCAGAAGCGCAGTGAAAATTACCTGGATTTGCAAAATGGAAACTGGATTTTAATATCCTGAATTCAAATAGGATTTTGAGACTTTTTGATTTCGGAATTTCGTCTCAGGGATCAGTCAGCGCAGCTGGAGGAGCAGTGATTGTCCAGTGGTATTAGCCGGGACTTACGAGTTGTAGGTCGTAAGTTCAAAGCCACCCAGGCGCTTTACTCTGTGTAAATTATTTCATCACCACTGCTCTAAAACGGTTAAGGAAAACATGGTGAGGAAACCGGAATATCCTAGAAAGAAAAAACCAAAGACATGTGACATCTACCAACCCGCACTGGGTCCGCGTGGTGGATGACAGCCCACTCTCTCTCACAGAGAGCAGGCCTGTGTCATAGCAGTGGAAAAATTATAGCCTGATTATGATGATCAGTCAGTTAAGAAATGCTGGCGCCATGTAGTTTTAAAATGTTTACCAAAAATTGACGTGTAAAGGTTTCTAGAAGACTTACTTACAGAAATAAACAATTCATTTCATATACTGCTGTTAGTAATAGTAGCTGTACCGTACTAAGAAAGTACAGCATAGTTTTTCGTATAATTTAAGACACCATATAAAATATTTCTCTCATTTCAAACCCGGAAGAAACGTGATAAAGACGCACAATTCCCGCAAGCACTTAGAGCCAAGTTTTTAATATTCACAAATAAAGAACGGACGGCTTGCTTTGATAAATGTTCTGCTATTTATATATAGTTCTGAATATCAAACTGCTTAACGTACGTTCAGTGCATTTATTTTATTATTTAAAACTTAGATGTTCGTTTACGTTGAAATATTTTTCGCGTTGTGAATATTGAAGCTTCACGATTTTCTCAGTAGTTTTTAATTCGACACCTAATTTTCTCACTATATTATAACAGTATTCAAAATAAATAAAAAAGAAAGATATAGTTTCAAAACTAAGTTTTGACTGACTTGATGTACAGACGCCAGCACACCAAGCTACCCGAAACCGTCAAATTTTCCCAATCAACCTTGAACCTAATCCTTTAGCGATAAAGTTGAAAATCTATTAAAGAAATTTGACAGATTGAAGTAGCTTGATGTGATGTCTGTATATTAAACATATACAATACATTCAAATAAATATTGGAGTTCCTGTTTGTAATTTCAAAACGACAGCTTTTTACTAAATGCTTAATTATGAAAGTATACGCGATACTTATAACAAACAAAACATTTTTTTTTTCAAATATTTGTCTATTCCGGGTAATCTCCGAAATGGCTGGACCGATTTTGATACCCAAAAACATAGGCTACTTTTTATCGACATACCACCCGTTCGAAGCCGCGGCTCGAAGTCGAAGCTGGGGTACATAATAAGAACCAAACCCTGGACATCAATGTTCTCGAAAACGTAGGTAGTGATTTATTTATTTAAACTTTTCGCACAAAAAGGTACAAAGGCGGACTTAATGCTTTAAGCATTCTTTACCAGTCAACCAAGGGTGGTGAAGAGATTAGGTGGCAGGTGCTTTGATTAAGAGGGACAATGATAAAAAAAACTCTTTAAACTAGGTACACAAATACATAAATAGGTTATATACTAATATATACACATACATACTATTAGTAAAATATATACCTACTTATGATATATATATATATATACAAAATCAAGGGAGAGAAGTGTTGAGATGACTCTACGCTATTTTTTTGAAGATTTATTATTAGATTTATTTTAGTGATTCATGCCACTTACTACAAAATTAGTTATAGATTTGTTATATACCTATTTAGGTACATGCTATTATACCCCAAAATAGTATTTGTAATAAGTGCGAATGTTATAACAAAGCATACCTAACTAGCAGCGATTTCCGGCATTTATCTTGGCAGTACAAATAGCGCATACAAAATGACCTAATTTCCTTGTGATGGAATGGAAAACTCATTTCTCTCTTGTCGTGTTGAGTTAGCGCGCGTGCTCGAAAAGGATATTAGGTGTAGTTATTTTTTTTTTTTAACGCGATGCTAATTAGAATGTGATAGAAAATGACGTATCTATTATGTATCTAATTACGTATCATATCTTATATATCTAATTACCTATCTATTACGGATCTAATTTTCACAACACCTGCCCCCCATCATCACCCACGGCCCCACCCCCCCACCTGCCTGCCTGCGCTGCCTGCCTGGCCAGCTACCTGTCTTTATGCTAAATTAAGAAGAAGTCGGGGGCTGGAGTCAAAACCTGTTCTAACTTATGCTGCTTGATGTAACCGATCGTTGTGAGAATGAGTTAAATGCATTCTATATTTTTGCACGAGCATAATCACCCTATAGTGATCCCATTGATGCGACACAGGCCTCCTCTTTTCGAGAGGGGGTGGGCTCTAATCTAACACACGGGCCCAGTGCGGGTTGGTAGATGCCACATGTCTTCGAATTTTTGGTTCTGATATATGCCGGTTTTCTCACGATGGTTTCCTTCACCGTTTCGAGAGCGATGAAATTATTTTCACAAAGTAAAGCGCCTTAACATGGCCAGTACAGTTATACAAAATAAGGCAGCTTTCCACAATTTTAACACTAAAGTAACCCAAATATACTCTGAACAAAGACAGTTATCAACGTACATATTTATTTTTATTTTCAACCCAAGAATTATTACAAAACAACGAAGTTCTTCTATTTCTTTGAAATAAAACCCTGTAGATTTAACTTTCATTACGAAGATCTTATTCCAAGACACAAGAGCCGAGTCCCTTCAATTTAAAGAAATGTAGTAACCACAGTAGAATGAAGCGAATTAGAAATCCAATCCAACAACAGAGATCTAGAAACTTCGCTAACTGACTTACTTCAGTTCTAGTTGGCTTAGAGAATCAAATGAGATTCTTTGAAAATTATAAATTCTAGGTTTTGTTGCCGTTAAGATAAGATTTAATTATTTGTATAACCTTGGCATATACATACAAAAGCATGCAAGATGATAATAAATTACATTATAGTCCAATCATGTTTAGCCTTATAAATACTAGCGGCGCGCCGCGGCTTCACCCGAATAAGTTTCGATCCCGTGGGAATATCGGGATAAAAAGTATCCTATGTGTTAATCCTAGTTATAAACTACCTATGTACCAAATTTCATCCAAATCCGTTTAGTAGTTTTTGCGTGAAAAAGTAACAAACATCCATCTATCCATCCATACAAACTTTTGCGTTTATAATATAAGTAGGATTGGCGTACAAGTATTTTAGTCAGATTACTACTTTTAATCAATAGAACAAAAAAAAAATATCAGACAAGTTTTTCAACTCAAAACATGCTTTTTGCGATAACAGCACTATCAACTGACGTTTGAACGCATAGAAACTTAGCTACATCTAAGGCTTAGGTAGTTTGTTAAATATACATAGTTGGAGCCATGCAAACGATGCTTTTGCGCATGAGTGCAGTTCGTTGGATTGAATAGTGCGCTTTTATTCAGGCATTAATTTAAATGTCAACTAGTGATAGTGAAAACGAGCATTAATCTCAATTCCTTATATTATAAACACAAAAAATACACACACACACACACCTTATCTACACAAAAACCCACACACACACCCTACCACGCAAAAAACATAAAATCCTAATAATATAATGTTTGGACTCTAAAAGAGACCATGACCTCTGAGTGTTGTTTCAGCGTTTCTTTTCAGGGATCAGTCAGGTAGGAAATGCCGGCGCTATCTAGTGTTAAAATATTGACCGACAAAATGTTGATGTGCAAAAGTGTCTTAAAAAAAGATCTACTTACTAAAATAAACATTTTATTTCATCAAACAGTCTTGATTCTATTTACTTCAGCAAAAATATTATTACTTTAAGAAACGGTCCAATCTGTAGAAGATTTAGAAAGTAATCTTACTTTTAATACTGTGGATCTTGTACACATAAAAACCTTCAAAAATATGTTTAGCATACAGATTGGATATTATTAAGTTTAGCTCTCAGAGAGAGTTTTCAGAGTGCGTAAGAGGTCCGGGTGTTGTGGCGTGATTTTGGCTTTCCTAAGACCGTTTGCAATATCCGAATTCTCTGCTTACATTCAGCAGCACTGTCTGTCTGTATGTTTTTAACAAAAAAAGGATCTGCAAAATACAAGTACAACAACAACAACTACAAGTAGTTGTTCCGGGTCTGGCTGTTTGTGTATGTGAGTTTAAATGTTTGTAAACGCACCCACGATACAGGAGAAATTCCTAGTGTGGGGCAACGTTTAAAAAAAAAAAGAAAATATGAAAAAAAAAAAAAAAAAAAAAAATTAATAAAAAATTGTGTCCGGAATCAAAGGAAACAGGTTCTCAATTTGTTGTATTTTTTGTCAATTACGTTGTTGCTGTTATCCCGCTTAGTGGCAAACGACATCGTGGCAGGCCCAGCCGGAGATGGCGGGTGGAGTTGGACTCTTTTGAATAAAAATTGGTCCTTGGCAGCTCTGGACAGAGAGAGGTGGAAAAAGAGTAGGGAGGCCTTTGTCCAGCAGTGGGACATTAACGGCTTAATATAAAAATGTTATCGTGTAAAAAAGGTATTTTTATAATTTATTGTAATGAAGGTTCAAGTACCCTCGCAGATTTAAATTCGAGTAACATATCAAATAAAAAGTAAGTTTTAGGTCATTAAAAGTTAAAAACCTTTTAAGACGCTGGCTTTTAGCCTCCATCAAAACATTAAAGTCATTTCCTATATGACATTCATAAGAGTATCTAAGTTTACTAAGAGCCGGCTCAGAAGCTATTAAGTTTATACAAGTTAGTTACTAAAACTTTTAGCTAGAAATTACTTGAAGGAAGCTTATACACAGCTAATGCAGACTTATGTATGCAAAGTAGGAACTAACTCCGCTTCTTGGGAAAAATATTTTTATTTAAAACTTTAGTTAATATTCTGGTTAGTGGATTTATGGACCTGCCGTATGGAAAACGGTGGATGAAGTCTATGATGGAATAAGTGTGCCTAGCTGCTGGGTTGTAGATAACAATGATAGGTTCTTAACCCCTTTATTCCTTTGTATTAGAAGAAGTTGGATGGTCTGTTTTTTTACCAAGCTAATTAACATTCAAATCAGTTCCATAATCATTACCAGTTAATAGGGAAAAGAGTTATATCCTCTGCCAAAATGATGTTAAAACCTGCTAAGGTCTTTTCTGGTAATCCAAGTAAAATTAACTCTCATCTAGATAGTTGATACTGAAATTAAAACTTGCATCCCAATTATGAATAATCATCGTATCGTATAATCTTAAAACACTTTCTAATTTAAATTGATGGATTTTGAAGAAATTCCTGATCCATTGCTTCATTTGTTTGTAAGTTTGACCAGAGGGGTAATTCTCGTAATTTTAAGAACGTTCACAGTCTGATCTCAGTGTCAATCTGTCAAAAAATACTTCTTTTTTCCCTATATTTTGACAAGTTTTTGACATTTGTTTGTCGCTGAGATGAGACTGCGACTAGATTTTGAACGTTTTAAATTACGAGAGTTGGCCTTCTGATCTGTCTCAATCTGTCAAAAAATATTTTTAATTTCCCTATATTTTGACAAGTTTTTGACATTTGTTTGTCGCTGAGATGAGACTGCGACTAGATTTTGAACGTTTTAAATTACGAGAGTTGGCCTTCTGATCTGTCTCAATCTGTCAAAAAATATTTTTAATTTCCCTATATTTTGACAAGTTTTTGACATTTGTTTGTCGCTGAGATGAGACTGCGACTAAATTTTGAACGTTTTAAATTATGAGAATTGGCCTTCTGATCGACAACGTAAATATCAATGAATGTTGATGAATCATCAAAATAAAAGGCATTGCTATTGATTGTTTGTTATGCAATTACTCCGCTGAAACTGACATATTTAAATGCAATTCAAAACGAATTCTAAAGAAACACCAGCCCTGATAACCATAAAACGCGCGTGAACACTCCACCTTCACGCTCGTTACACATAAGAGGTAGCCACAAATTGGCAGATCTACGTCATAAGCTGAACTCGCTGAAAATATTATGTAACTCAAGTAGTCGGATGGACGAGGGAAAATATTTTCTTCGCATTTCCTTCAAGTTAATGCTATTAGGGCTTAGAATTTCCTAGTAGCTCGTTTTCATCGTTTAGAGCTGCAAATAACTAACTAATTCTGATGTAATCTCAATATCAGGCAATCGGAAAACTTTATCAATATATATCAGAGGTAACACTTCTTACCCAGAGAACTTGTATGTTAGAAATGTATTTAGGTACATTTAAGGAAGTTAATTTACGAGTATACTAATATTATAATCTATACTTAATAATATTATTAATATTATAAAGAGGTAAAATTTCTTTGTTTGTATGTAGAGGGTAATCTCTGGAGCTACCAGTCAGATTTGAAAAATCTTTTTGAATTTGGTAGCCGAATTCTTGAGGAAGACTATAGGCTATTTGACATAACGCTATGTTCCTAAGGAGCCGAGCAAAATGAAAAAAAAGTCGGAAAGAACGCTAAATGAAAACGAAGTGATAGCGCTGACAGGCGATGCGATGCGACGGGTTTGGTCGGAGAACAAGAAATTTCACGCAGACAAAGCCGCGGGCATTAGCTAGTTATTTATAAAATTAACACACTACAACAGTTTGCCGCCTTATAGCGATAATATAAACTTATTACTACAACTTACTTAATTACTGCTGTCTGCTGCTGCCTTCCATGAAACGCATCACACTCTCCATTTCTACACTTTAAGAAGACAGTCAATTTTAGCTTAGCTTACTCTATAGCTTATATCATCAACTTGGTCTTTGATAAACATTCAAAAGCCCAAACTCAAGGTTTGCCAACGTGCAATGGAGGCGTAGTATTCTACGCGCCAAACACGAGCTGGCGGACGAGGTGGACAAAACAAACGACCAGTGGTCCACTTTAGCTCTGGATCGAAAACGCTGGAAGTCATGGGGATAGGCCTTTGCCCAGCAGTGGGATGATGCAGGCTAACAGTAACGCTTTCACTACCATCTAAGCCCAATACGTCATACTCATACCTTCAGATATACTATTGACATTAGCATGTCGGTGACGCGAACCCATAAGATTTACTCCGACCAAAAATCGCTCAAACTCGTAAAATTTTACTGTTCTTGAGGAAGCAACATCACCCTAGGATCATTTGGAGCCAAGCAAAAAGAAAAAAAAAACCCTGAAAGAATGATAAGCGAAAACAAAGTATAGAGGTATGAGAAACAGCGTGTAAAGTTCACTCATCCTCCGTAGAAAAGGGAGGATCCTCCAACCAGACGGGTGTCTTGTCTGGCAGGCAATTTCTCAACGATTGTTGGGAAATTGTATGTATGCTAATTGCGCGGTAAACTCTGCTTGCGAGATGTAGGATTTGCGTGACGTCAGTATGACGCGATGTTCGCATGTGGCGTTGTAGATACCGCTACAAAAGTTATAGCAGGCGATGCGATGCAATGACCTGGGTCGGGGGAATAAGAAGTTTCCCGCGTCGGTCTCAGGTCTTTTGTCTACAAAGCTCATCGAGGTTGAAAAATATTTACTCCGCAGTACCCTGAAGGTAATATTATTAGGTGTTATACCTATTTTTTATTCTTTCGTTTTTCAGAGCTTATCTGTATAATCAGATTGTACGCTTGGAAGCTGCGGTTTAGACGTTATTGTTTTTGTTTCGTTAAAGAGCTGTTGGAGATATTTTAAGTACTTTTAAAGTACTTGGAATTAAGCCTTTTTTTATTATATTAAGGTGCAGTAAGATGAAAATTTTGAGGTAATTGACGATAGCGTATCGTGGCAACAAATAAGGTTCAAAACGAAAATGCGTTTGGTGTTAGTCGAGTCGAATGACCACCAAAATTAAAATGATTTTACAGTTCTAATAAAATTAAAAAATAAATGTACGGCTCCGTGGAATATTTTTTTGGTGTTTCTTTTGTTGATGGAATTTCCTTTATTATAACATAACATTATCACACCTTATGCTCAAAATTTTGAGAATTATGGGACGAAAAATATTTTTCTGAGCTCTGTTTTACGATTGTTTTATCAAGACACTACTTTATTTTTATGAAATATTTTTAGTATTTTTAACATATTATACTAAGCTTTTGTGGCTTGTAATATGTATAACAATCCGCCTCACTGTGCGTCAAAAAACTGAGCGTTTCACGGTGTCCTACGCTTGGGCAGCGTCTTGAGGGGAAATTTCAAAGATGTCATAACTCGTTTTAATTAGCTCTTTATTTAGAAAATCTAGCTGCATATTGATTTTTGCTTGTTGCTATTTCTAAAAAGTTCCAATTGAGACCTTACCACTTAATAATAATATTACAAAAGCACTTTGAGTGAATAAATTCCAACAACTAAATTAAACTTAATCAAAATCATTAAGTACTAACTTATAATAAAGTCCCAATCACAGAATTTATTTAGAAAAAATATTTAAGTCACTTCCGCGAAAAGCTTGAAGCTCATTAATTCTTCGCGATTTAACTTTAACTCAACAAACTTATTTAACACTGATTTATCCGTAAAGTTATTAAGGCATTTATGTACGTCGCCCAATATAAAACATCAATCATTTTGTGCAGTTTCAAACTGAAATTACTTCCCTGGAAGTTTGTCAACAATTCGGCTCATCAATTTGTTTAGCTATTTTAAGAATTCTTCAATAATGGTGGGAGATATATGGGTAATCTATACTTATAATAAACCTGAAAAGTTTGTTTGTTGTTTTGCTCGTTTATTTATTTAAGAATAGCGCGTTCAAATAAAGTCAGATTGTTTTATTTTTGCATTTGATATATATTTTTTCTTGTTTAAATTCTATTTTCGTTAGGTACACCACTTTTACCATAATTTACAATTTGTCATTGAAGAGCGGGGCCTCCTAGCACAGGTATATATTTTACTTAAAAGCACGTCCCTATGTAAGATTTACTGCAAAGTTCTACAAGTTTCTGTAATAAATATTTATTTTATTTGATAACTTAATTCTTGAGAAAGCCTATAGACTATCTAACATCACGCTAAAACTCTTAGGAGCTGAGCAAAAAGTAAGAAAGAACGCGAAAACAAACTAATACCGTGGGCAGGTGATGTGAAGCGACGACGAATGTGTGGTAGGTCGTTATGGCTAATTAATCTATCTAAAAACCTACATTTTACAACCGTATTCAACTTTCTAACTAAAAACTGTAAAATTAAATCCGCATTCACTCCAACCTTCACATTCAAATCACAAATTATCTCTCAACCTTGAGCGAAGCCTGCCAGTTATTAGTCGTTCACACATGAAGTCCCATGCTCAAGCAATTCACTCAATTATAAACTAATCGAACCGCTGCGTCTGAGCAAGTCGGTAATTGAATGATCTCGTTATGACGAGATCATTCAATTACCGACTTGCTCAGACGCAGCGGTTCGGTGCAGTGGTGTCAAGGTTATTTATGGGATTCGATTTCTTTTGGAAAGTAAGGTAAGAAAGTGAAAAAAAAAACTAATATTATAAACGTGAAAGTTTGTAATTTTGTATGGACGGATTGATGTTTGTTACTCTTTCACGCAAAAACTACAGAACGGATTTGAGCACACACTTCTATTTTAACCATATTATAAAATTAAATTCAACATAATTAAAACCATTAACTCAAATAATTATTAATGCCTATATTTGGATGTCAGATCAAGAGAAAAGAATTTACAGGGACATTTTACAAAAAACTCGTGTATTGAATAAAAACATTCCTACGACAACCAGTTCCGTTATGCCGAACAAAATTTCTTGAAGGGTAGTTGGGTAATTGACTTCGGCAAAGCATTGTAGATTAAGGGAGCCATGTAAATACAGCTCTTTTGGAAGAGTTGCAACTTAGGAACAGGTATCTAGAAATCCAAATGTGCAGCTTTCCTCTTAATAGTATCCCTTCGTTCAAATAACTCAGAATTGGATCTTAGGGACTTGGCAATTTCAAAGATATATATACAGGGTACAGTCAAAAAGTTATGTGACTTAAATATAGGCCTACACGAATCAGACCACTCCATATTAAAAATTGCGCAGATACACTTTTTTTAAGCAAGGAAATTTCGATCTATTTCTGAGGAGTTTCCCCACACAACTATGCCGTACCGAATAACCGAACAGACATAGGCATGATACACCATTATGGAGGTTTCTCTTGACGTTACATTTTTTACTTTTCTTAGCGCAAATACAAATTGATTGATTTTCTTGCCGAGTATCTCAATATGATTTTTCCATGTTAAGTGCTCATCAAGTGTTACCCCCAGAAACCGTGCATCATGTACCTGCTTTACGCTTATGTTATTATACGCGACTTGAAGATGGACAGATTTACTTTTCGATGTTTTAAAGTGAAGTACGCTCGTTTTAGCAATGTTTAATTTTAGTTTGTTGATATCTAACCATCTTATTACATCATGCAGTGTTTGATTAATTTCATTATCATAGTTTTGTTGATCTTTACATTCAATAATAATGTTGGTGTCCTCAGCAAACAGAACACACTGATGTTTTATTGATTTTGGTAGGTCATTTATAAAAATAAGGAACAGTAACGGTCCCAGAATGCTTCCCTGAGGGACACCCATTGGGTTATTCTTGGTTCGGATTCACAATTATCCATACTATTTGATAATTGGTTTAACTTTGCTACTCTTGTTATCTGCTTCCTGTCACGTAAATATGACTGAAACCATTTTATAGCTGGACCTCTTATGCCATACCTTTCCATTTTATTCAATAGCCTAGCATGGTCAACGAGGTCAAACGCCTTACTTAAATCTAAAAATAGTGCACAAGAAGGGATCCTTTTATTTATATTGTTCATAATTTGTTTTATTAACGAGAAAACTGCTAGGTTAGTCGATTTACCTTGTCTAAATCCATATTGTTGACTGACTAGAATGTTATATTTATCTAGGAATCTTAATAACCGCCTGTAAATTACTCTTTCAAATACTTTTGAGAGTATGGGAGTCAGTGCTATTAATAGGTCTGTAGTTGTCGACATTAGATTTGGAGCCTTTTTTATGTAATGGCATAATTATGGACAACTTCAATCTTTCAGGAAAACCTCCCTGTTCTAAGGATAGGTTGATAATATACGCTAAAGGCGATGAAATGTATTTTGATATACTTTTAAGAAGTTCAGTTGAGATATTATCATAGCCTACCGCTTTAGTATTTCTTAAGGACATTATCATACGTTCCATTTCGGAAGCATCTGTGGGTTTTAAAAATATACTACTATCATGAGTTTCTATGTTGTGCATGTCAATATCATGATTATTAAAATTAGAGGAATGATTAATGGCAATGTCAATGAAGTGATTATTAAATTTAATAGCGATGTCAGATCCGGAGGTTAGAGTTATACCATTATTTTCAATTTTGCTGATGTAATCCCTAGACGGTTCGGTACCCGTATTGCACTTTACAATATCCCATGTAGCTTTAATTTTGTTTTGCAAATAGGTAATGTGCTTTTGGTTACATAGAGATTGCAGGTTATTCATACAACTTCTTAATAATTTGGAGTATGTTTTAAATTTGTTCTTATTTTCATTATTTCTATTCAAATAATATCAAATTGATGTCTTAATGACCTCTTAGTATTACAGCTTTTTTTTATTCCTTTTGTTGTCTATTTTTGTTTGTTCATGTTATATTTTCTTTTAATTCGTATACATGGAAAGCAAAGATTATATATCAATGTTAAAAGATCATGAAATCCATCAAAGGCTGCATTAGCATCTGAGATTTCATAAATTTCACTGAAACTTAAGCAACTTATGTATTCAATAAACTTTCTAACATTACCTTCAGTTAAATCATTAATAGCCACAAAAAAGAAATATTTTTTGTTGTTAGTTGGTTGATCAATTGTAACGATTTGAGCTGTATTATGATTTGACAGGAAACAATTATATGTTTCACCTATTACATTTGCTACATTACCAATTATATTGTCTATACACACCCATATTCAACGTTGTGTATAATGATCTGTACAAAGACCCCCAAAGAGGTTTTTAGTTATTTCAATTACACCATGTATAAGCCATTCAGCAAGGTCGTCTCTACATACATCCCTCGCTACTGTAGAGACTATTTTATTAAGACAAGGTTGTCAGACGGAACGGTTTAGCAGATAATTTTAGACTTTCAAGGACTGAACCATAACCCCTTTTAGTGCTAAATGAGTTTCACCGTGATCAACGGAAACTATTACTAAGACGAATTATGACTGAAGTGATGTCACGGCTGAGTCCGCTACGCCGTCGGAGCTATTTGCTACGCAATCCGCTACGCGACAAGTGTTCATAAATTCTTGTTTTTTTTCTAGCTTTGATGTTTCATTTAAAGAGTATTATTGTAGTGATTTAGGAAAAGCTGATGTAAAAGTAGTAAACGATGTTAGCCACTTTTATAATGACTAATTTTACTATAATTTAATTTAAATACTTGAATAGAAAACACAAAAATAACTGAGTTCAGCATCCACATTTTCATCTCCTATGCAACATTGTGCTAAAATGATAGAGATATTTAGAGCTAGTTTTAATTAAACTCGAGCAAAGCCAATGATAACCCACAAATGGCCTATTAACTAATAATGTGTTCCCACCACATGCGGTTTTTAATGGTATTTACAAAGTAACCGGTTCAAACGTTGCGATCCATTGGAACATAGAGATTTTATCGCTTTATGCAGGGTGGTAGGGACATCGACGCACAACCTATTACCATGGATTCAGTACATGATTCTGGACCTCCCTAAGTACGAAATTTTTCGTTGTTTTTTTTTAATCAGCTGTTTCTTACAAAAGTGTAACACCTACACGGCCAATATGTAGAGAACAGCAATTTTTCAATCGATCTGCCTAGTCTTTTTCCAACTTATGTTGGGGTCGGCTTCCGGTCTAACCAGATGCAGCTGAATACCAGTATTTTACATGGAGGGACTGCCTAGTTCTGACTTCCACAACCCAGTTACAAGGTAATACGATACCCTAATCGTATAACCCATTAACTGGTTGTCAGACTTTCGGGCTTTTGACGACCCGTAACGACTGTCAAAGATCCACGAATGACAGCCAGGACCAACGGCTTAGCGTGCTTACTAACATTATTACATATAAGCAGTTTTATTTATTGTTGTATTATTGTGGTCTCCGCCTTTTTTTTTTTTTTTTTTGTGGATGGGAAATCATCAAATGACTCCTCCCGCTCTGGGTGGAGCAGAAGGGAGTGTCAGACTCTTACTGACTAAAACCCACCCGTGTTCCTTCCTTAGCCCTTTATGTACCAGGGCAGCGGTAACCCTTTCGGACGATCCCGCTACCCCGGCAGGCTTCGGCCCTGTCGGGCCCCGTCATCTATGCTGACATCTCTTTGAGGCGCACGTGGAACACTTACGCGCCGTCCGGCACGGGCCTGGTCCTGATCGGACGGAGAGCTACCCATTGCTCTCCGCCCGCAGGCCCGCGCCTACGGTGGCCGGGAGTCGTCACGCGGCTCCCGACGCCCGGAGCGTCTCCCTCGGCGGCTGAGGCGTGAGGATCTCTCCCTCGCCCATCCCGCCACCTCCTTCCCTAGCATGACTGCTTCGCAGAAGGAGGTGACCGCCTCCCACTCCCTCTCGCCCCGGACCATGGCTTGCACCAGGGCCGGACGCGAGAGGTCGCCGCCGCTGCCGATCGCCTCTACGAGGACACGGCGGTGCTCTGCCCAAGCGGGGCAGGCCTCCACCGTATGCTCCACCGTGTCCTCTGGGCGATCCTCGCAGTGGTGACACCCGGGCGTCTCCTCCCGCCTGATGATGTGCAGGAACCTCCCGAAACATCCGTGTCCGGAGAGGACCTGCGTCAGGCGGTAGGTGAGAGCGCCGTGACGCCTCTCTAGCCACTCCTCAAAGAGGGGTCTTATCGCCGCTATCGTGGCGTGCCCTGCGCTGGGTTGCGATAGTCGCGCCTTCCATTCCACCATGAGACCGCGCCGGAGGTCCGTCCGCTCCGCAGCGATTTGCCGCGGGTGCAGAGTTTCCCCCCGACGTAGTGCCTCCGCGCGCCAGTCATACAGGCGCGCGAGGACTATCGCCTCCAGATCCCATGGTGGCAGTCCGGCAAGGAGGCTTGCTGCCTCGCCCGAGATCGTGCGGTACCCCCTTATAAGCCTCACGGCAACCACCTTTTGGGGCGCGTTCAGATAGTGTGCGGCTCGAAGCCGCAGTGAACGCGCCCACACCGGGGCCCCGTAAAGGGCCATGGACCGCACGACCCCTGCGTAAAGCCTCCGGCAGGAGGCGTTTGGCCCCCTCAGGTTGGGCAGGAGCCGCTTTAGGGCGGCCCCGGCCCGTTCCAGTTTGGGGGCCAAACGTCGGAAATGCTCGACGAAGTTCCACCGGCTGTCGAGGACGAGACCCAGGTATCTCATCGTATTCTCGACGCCGATGTGAACCCCTCCTACCATCAGTTGGGATCCCGAAGGTGGCCCGTACCGAGGCCCATGAAAGGACATGGCCTCGGACTTGTGCAATGCCACCTCGAGACCCAACTGCCGGATCCTTTCCACGACTATCGCAACCCCGCGTGTCATCGCGTCGGCCGCCGCCTGATGCGACCTCCCCTGCGCCAGGACCAGCGTGTCGTCAGCGTAGCAAACTACGCTGACGCCATCAGGGAGGTCGGCCCGCAGCACCCAGTCGTAACCGATGTCCCACAGGAGCGGCCCCAGAACCGATCCCTGTGGGACACCGCACGACATCTCTCGCCGGTTCCAGTTCCCGTCGCGACCGGGGTAGATGACGGCTCTGTCCGTCAAATACGCCCCGACTATTCGACGGAGGTAAGTCGGCACCCGGTGATACCGGAGTGCCTCCCCTATGCAGCTCCAGGGCAGGGTGTTGAACGCGTTGGCGATGTCGAGTGACACCGCCACGACCACCCCACCCCGGGACACCGCGTCCCCCGTCGTGAGGGCTCTCACGCGCATGATGGCGTCCACCGTCGAGCGCCCCTTGCGGAAGCCAAACTGGCACTCCGCAAGATCCGGCCCCGTCCTCACCAGGTGCCCGACGAGGCGGCCCGCAATCACTCTCTCAAAGAGCTTGCCGACCTCGTCGAGCAGCACTATGGGCCGGTATGCGGACGGAGAGTCCGCAGGGCGCCCTGGCTTCTGAATGAGGACCAGCTTCCCCGTCTTCCAACGGAGTGGAAACTGGCCTCTCTCCATGCATGCGCTTAAGAGCGCCTCCAGTCGAGGCCCGAGAGCCCTCGAGGCCAGGACCCAGGCTTTACCCGGCAAGCCGTCGGGTCCCGGGGCGGTATTTTTGGCCTTCAGCCGGCCTACCGCCGCTCTCAGATCTACCCCGGTCACTACAGGGGTGTCGTCGTCGTCGTCCGCGTGGTCCGCTTCGGACACCGCAAGTGGCGGAGCCATAGGCGGGGGAGTATGTTCCCCTCGTGAAGGGAACAGAGCGCTCACCACCTCCTCCACCAGCTGTGGGCGGAGACTCTGCGTCAGCGGGGGGGCCCATGTGCGGAGTTTATTCCGCACCATTCTGTAGGGGCGCCCCCATGGATCTCTGTTCAGAGTCTCCAGCATCTCCTCGCGGGCCATATCCTTGGCCCGCTGGACAGCCTGTTGGAGGGCGGTCTTCGCCGCTCTGTACCCCTCGTATAGCTCCACCTCCGTGGCTTCCGCATCCGGAGGGCGGATGCGGAGCCTGCGGTGCCTGGTGTACCGGTGTCGCGCGTCGACGCACGCCTTGCGTAGCGCCCCAACCTCCTGCGACCACCAGTACACCTGACGTCGGGCGCATCCTGGCCGGACTCGGGGCATTGCCACGTCACAGATCTCGGACATGGCCTCCCGGAACCACTCCACCTCATCGTCAATATCAGCAGGCCTGTCCGGTGAAAACACCCAGGCCTGCACGATCGAGGCTTCCAGGAGAAGCTCCCGGTCCAGCTGCTTCAGCGCCCACCGCGGACCACTCGGGGCCTGTTGGACCAGCGCACTAGAGGGCTGGGTGGAGACCTCAAACCGGATATACCGATGATCGGAGTAGGTCTCCACCTCCTCCATGACGCGCCAGTCAATGACACGCTGTGACAGAGCGGGGCTGGCGAACGAGATGTCCACCACCGACTCGCCCCGCATCCGCACACACGTAGGAACAGAACCCCGATTTAGGACGACCAGGCCTGTTTCCAGAGCCCAGTCCTCCACCATCCTGCCCCGCACATCCGTGCAACGGGAACCCCAGGCCAAATTCTTGGCGTTGAAGTCCCCGAGCACTAGCACGGAGAAGGCGTGGTTTCTGGCGACGACGACACTCAACTCTGTTAAAGAGTTCTGGAACTCGGCGAGAGTTCGGCTCGGAGAGAAGTATACTCCCACTACTACAATCTCTCCGAACCGTGCTGCTACGCACCCCGTGGTCTCCGCCTTGTACAGCAATTTGCTTCATTTCGTGAAAACGATTTTGTCGGTACAAACTACTATATACATTACTTATAGATACCTACTCCTTAACGCAGTTATTAATTAACACTGTAACATATAGCTTACAAGTTCTCGGTTTATATCAAAGTCTAAGTTAGTCTCGTCTTGAACGTAACTTAGTGCATAGAGCAACCACACAATGAAACTGAACCAGAGGTACTTACATAATTAAGTATTGTCAAACTCGTTATTGCAGTATCACTTTTGACAGTAGATGTCAAAAGTGATACTGCAATAACGAGTTTGGAAAGGAGAGGAATGATGACATTTGTTAGTAGGAAAGGAATGATGACATTTGTTGAAGTAGCGTTACGCCTATGTAACTTCATACTAGCGCCATAAATTGTCCGTACCGCGCGACAAGGATGGGAATAATTCCTTCCAAAAATATTTTAAAACGTGTAGCTTCGTCATATTTCCATCGATTTCACAGTTTTTTTTCGATTATCTCATTTTGCTTTGCCAGCTTTAAAATCACATTATTTGTTCAAACATTTCTTATATCAACCCTATTCCCAGTAAATTGAGTCCTTTCTAGGGGTTGATTTTTCAATCAACCGATAATTTTTATTCGTGGAATAAAAATGACGTCTGACAATGTTTGTATGAAAGAACTGTCAGAAATTCAAAATTATTCCTCCGATAAAGTTATCTGGCATTGGAAATATCAGCCATAAGGCTGAAAGTACTAAATGTCATATTGATTGACCTTGTCGTTTGGGACATGCAACTTGAAACATTCAATCTTAAGGTGGTAAAGAATTTGCGAGGTCGACTACATACTACGTTATAAATTATGAAAACCTACCGAAGTAATCAACGAAAGTTGTTTTTTTGTTTGTTTCTCATGTCAATATGTATGTATATTTATCAGTCTTACATTGGGACGCCTGTTAGATTACCAAAACAAAAAAAAAATTGAGCCATATATTAAATGAATATAAAAATACTTCCCTCACTCAATATTATTACAGAATGACTCAACAAATAGAACGAAGTAATATGATTGGAATCTGTTTGGCTGCACTTGTTATTGTAGTATTTATTATTCAGTAGTGGTAACGAGTTTTTCTTATAAACAGTATTTTTCTTATCTGTAAGTACAGTTACATGTAAGGTATTATGATAAATTATGCATATAGTGGTTATTTTCACCACTCTTTTCTATTAACCTGTTAAAATATTCCGAATATGTTTCTTTAATTGCCCTTATTGAAGAAACATATTGGAAATATTTTTACGAAAAAGTTTTCCGTTTTAACTTGAGGTAGTAAATCTGCTTCGTTTGAAATGCTATTTCTCAAATAGCTTACGAACAAATCAATTATTAAGTTACAAATCACGAAAATAGTCGTAACATTCGACAATATTTTTTCGGACTAACTTCAACAACATTTTTCATTGCCCATCACTATTTATTTAAGACAGAAATCCACAACACGCTCACTTCCAATTTTTTACTACAACTTTTGAGGAGTGCATAAGAAGCAGTGCAGAATATAAGACCTACTTGCAGAAATAAACACATCAATTCAATCAATCATCAATTTTATAAAAGCTACAAGGTTAGTCTTTATTAACTAGAGGTGGGAAATGCAAGAAAAAAGATACTGGTAGTTTAAAACGCTCAATCAAGAAAATAAAAAGAAACTTAGTATCGTCTCGCCACCATATTAATTAACAGAGTGCACGTCTCGACTTCCAATTACATGAAAAACAATAATAAGATAATAGTCCAAACGTTCCACCGTTGGCCAATAATTTAACCGTCCAGAAGAGCGGCCCCGACTTGTAGAATCGAACACGAGTTGTAAGTCGTACGTTCGAATCCAGGCCGGCGCTTTACTTTGTGTATTTTATTTCATCACCAGTTTTCTCAAAACGGTGAAGGAAAACATCGTGAGGAAACTAGCATGTTCTTTCGAAGACATATGACATTCTACCAACCACCCACACTGGGCCCGCATGGTTATTACGGCCCACTCCCTCTCACAGAGAGGAGGCCTGTGTCCCAGCAGTGGGAAAGTTACAGGCTGATTATGCCTAACTACAACTTTATCACTTGTAAACATATTCATAGCTTAACAAAGTCCTCTTAATATTTTAGACCATTAAGTTAACAACATTATTCGAGCGACAATTACCACTTTCCATCCACATGAACACTCAACTATCTATAGGTTGTCTATGTTTGTCCGTTTGTTTACAGCGGTATGTGATTGTCAGTCTGTGGGTATGTTAATTGCATTAAGCATACATCTCTGTCTACAGATCGTAAACATGTGTTGACGTCTAAACTGTTCTGTGGTCTAATTAAAATAGGTTACATTTAGGTATTGGTCGTAGGCCTTGGCTTGGTTGAATGAATGACGGGTGTTAAAGGGCGCTTAACGAAGTTGGAAGTCATTTGTACTCCCCGTCATTGTGATCATTTGTATGTGTTGGACCATAATTGGGACCCTTCTGGTCACGGAGATATTTCTTTTACTTTTTTCCATGAAAACAAGTTTTAAAATTTTGTAACAAACAATGCGTAATTCAATCATTTACCTGCGTAACATTGCTCGCTCCCGTAAACAACGAACAATTTGTGACACGAAAAATAAAATTCGTTTCCCAGCAATAATTTTTGCTCAGTGTTACGTTTTTTGATGTGTACAATTCGAAGATATGGGAGTTTCGAATTCGAAGACACTATTTCAACAATGAGGTGGAAACATGTCAATAGGTAATTGGATATCAACTCATGACGTAACCCAGATTGTACAGCAAATCTTGCCAGAGATCTTCTCTATGAGCAGAGGACAGACAGCGTCCCTAGAAAGTACATTTCCATAACGATCTGCAAATTGGCAAAAGATTTAGGTAATACAATCTGATAGGTAATCATAGCCACTACAAACTGAAGTGCTGAATAATAAGAAACCAGAAGGCCAATTCTCGTTATTTAAAACGTTCAAAATCTAGTCGCAGTCTCATCTCAGCGACAAAAAAATGTCAAAAACTTGTCAAAATGTAGGGAAATGAGAGGTATTTTTGACTGATTGAGACTGAGATCAGACTGTGAACGTTCTTAAAATTACGAGAATTGCCCCTCAGATATCCGCTAATCAACAGAAAGAGACCTTAGTTCAGGATTACGTCGAAAAAAACTTTTTTTTAAATAATACCTTCTTAAAACACGTTGACTGCCAGACAACAGACACAATAGAAAAGCTATTGTTGGTGGACACCGGCGACCGCGGTGGCAATCAATGCCTTAAAACTATATCCAGAGTACATTTTTTAAGTAGTTATGTAGCCTAATTTCATTTATTAAAAGACATTCGCATCCCTGAAGGAGTTTACCTTTTAAGTATTATCAAGCGAATAGATTTTTAATAAAAGCCCTATGATCCTTCATAAAATAGAATTTTCTTTATACCTAAAATGTGGCACATTTTGATACCAAAATTCTTACATTGTGCCGATCATTACATTGTAACATGATTGATGCTATCCTTAGAAGCACTCGTTGAATACGGAATTTCATAAAATGCTTTTCCATAATGTAACGGTTAGAAGTCCTTGATGTGTGAAGATGATAAATAAAAACCCCAATATGAGTCAATTTTACGAAAATCAAAGCACGTATATCACCATATCTTAGGCAGAGACGGAAGCCTCAAGTTGAGGCTCGTAGCGACACCTAGTGAGGAAATATGGCAACTGTTAGAGCAGGGGTTGTGAGCGCCATCTATCGATAATAGCTGTATGGTGTATGTAATCCCGTTGCGCTGGGAGCCTTTTTGGTTCTATACTTTTCCACTTCTTGCGCTGTGAGGTAGCGCTATTGTACCAGGAATAATGTCCTCTGCAATGAAACAAGAATCAAGATCATAGTACATAATTTCCGTCATCAAAGTTAAATCTCTCTAGAGCTCTAAGATCCGCTTTTAGCTCAACTTTAATCGCCCCGGTACAATTAATCATAAATTAAACTAATCTTGCTATTCATTTTATATGAATTTAAAATAAAAATCCCATGTAAATTTAGCAAATCAACATTCTATTTCATTTAAAATTTTACTGGCATTCTTTTTTAATAACTATCAACGACATCTATTGCAGGCCCGGTCGAAACTTCCGAAGAAGCGGCGCAGAGTGTTACCGGTCGAGCAGCCGAGGAGGAAACGCGACGCTAGCGCCTCCAATCGCCGTGTCAATGCGGTGAAACATCCTGTTGTACTCAAGGACTTGCCTCCGGGAGGAAATAAGTTTGGTGAGTTGATTTTCCATGTAATACTGTTTTCTATATGGAGATGGCGCTGAGAGGAGCGATCTATTAAAATTCTGTATTCAGTTTAAATGTGGGTATTTTGTTTAGGCAATCACCAAACAAAATGTATGGCTTATTCTTAAAGATTTTTTCTGCTAGAAGAACTGTGATAGAATACTTTAAATTTATACCTACATATATTTCGTGGTTTCCCAAAACTTAATTTATATTGAGTTAACATAAGCATGTTGTGACCAACCACGCCCGCGTTATGGATATGCCCACCTCCTTAATACAGAGAGAAGGCCAGTGTCTCAGCAAAAATGTGGAAACGTTGACGTTAATTGAAGCTTATTGTGCTAAGCATGGTATTTTCTTAACTAATTTGTAAAACCCGGCCATTTTCAGGTGTCAACGGTATGAACATGATCAGCATAGCACTCCAGGGTCCAACAACCAACCTTCTACGGCCACCAGTTACGGCAACCCTACCTCTTCAAGCGAGAGCACCAATTGGTAAATCCCACATTATAATGTTCCAACCATAGCACAGACTTGATACTGTTTTCAGTCGATTTCGAAAGAAAAAGCAAAACGTATGAACGAAAAGTAACTGTTGTAGGGATCACATTCATTCCTTATTCTTGCAACCATTACCTGGAGATGATTATTTAATAAACTAACCAAAACCCTTAAGTAGTTCAAAATTCCTTAGTTAAATTTGATCATTCCTAAACCTTCCAGTTTCCAAATTCACTGTAGTAATGACGAAATTCTCTATTTCCAGTCGAGAGTCCAGTAATCAACACGCAGTCTGGAGCAATATCACTAGCGTCTCTGCAACCGCCTCTAATGACCGCCCCGCCCCTGCAACCAAGACCTGCAACCACCGGATCCTTAGACCTCATGCTGCCTTTACAACCCAAGCTACTACCAGGCTACAACCTACAATCCTCATTCTTATCCAACACCCTTTCAACAGTCAGACCACCAGACATAGAAAAGAAAGAAGATATAATATATAAACCAAGTATTGAAGTTATTGTAGAAAATAGAGAAATAGAAGACAGTGATGCTCCCGAAGAATCAAATACCACAGACCAAATGAATGGTTACAGTGAATGTAGCAATCATAATATATCTGAAGTAGTTGATAATGATAATGTAATTAAAGATGAGATTAATTCTAATTTAATAGACACTAATAGTACAACTGTAAATTCAAATGATAACGATGATAGTCCAAATAACAATTCTTATTAAATGTTAATTGTAAATGTTTCTAGCTGTGAAACCCCGATATATAACGATGTCTCCCATTAGATTTTATGAATCTGTAATATAATGAAATCTCTTTTCTTGTCAAAATATTTGTGTCAAATCTGAAATATTAGGATAAGTCACTTGGAATATTTTTTATTTATTGTTGATGGGAATGTAAAGGTGCTATGTGGATGAAAATTTAAAAGATTGTGTTTTGAAAATCATAACATTTAAACTTTGGAGAATAATTCCCTCTTCTTCTTTTATCACAAATCACTTTCATCAAAGACGTTTTAGATATTACTTTCGCTCGGTGTTATTTTCATCCATACAGCATTGTGCAATATGTAAACAATTGGACAGCATAGAGTTTCGCTATGAGCGATTATCTAGTCAAGTCCACTCAACGACCAAAACTAGAGACTCTAGTTCATGTAGTTTACTGTGGAATATTATGTATATATTTTGTAAATGGAAGACATGACAGTGATTGAAATTGTAAATAGACTTCAATATTCTGCCTTTTTTGCCATAATTGTTATGAAATTCAACATGAGCGTTGTAAATGAAGCAGTAATCAGCTTGATTGTTTATCCATTTCATATTTCATCTGCCAAAGCTCTTATAGTTTCTACTGAGCTCAAAGTGCCCTAGAATGTATGGCTCTTGTTTTTTTGAAGTCCATAACCACAAGCGAAAACTTATAGTTTCAAAGGACATTGGCCGGAATCGCCCTGTGCACAAGAAATATCGGACATACACGATAAATAATTGTCTATTTTATTATATTAGTTGCAAATACCTTTGTAACACGGACTAGCTGCATGCCAAAATGAACATTTTAAAGTATTTTACGCGACTAATAACATTAATCGTCGCCATCTTCGCCAAACGTCAAGTCGTATCGAAAAAGATTAGGTATGCCCAAGCGATTGCAATCGATCGATCGAATTTTTAATGTTTTGTTGCTTGTTTGTTGCATGTTTTTGAATCAGAATCACTAGAACATTCACCCAAGAGTTCAGCCATTTATCAATGCACACTAACGCCATCTATCTACCGCGCTACATCACCATTATCATCTAAGGAGACAGGATTATTTTTACAATAATACACACAAACATTTTATCTCATTCTAAAACCAATATTAAGAATACAGGTACTTACCTATGTTAATTGGATTATATGCATTTTAACATTGCAATTACATACACATAGGCTTTAGAAAAAAACTGCATAGATACCTAATTATATAGGTAGGTACAAAAAATAGCTAAATGTATTATGTTAATGTTTTTTTAGTTTCTTAAAATCACTCGGAGCTATGAAAAAACTATACCTAATAGGTATTCGTTGTTATGGTTCGATTATAACCTCAAAATCTGATACTTTTTTTGAAATATATCTATTCTGCAGCTAGTCCGCTATATAAATAAGATCTTATAGGAGTTTACTATTGATCGACAATACAACACATAATTTTCCGATGCTCTTGGTTCCAGGGCGAACAATGTATGGGCGCAGAGCAATGTCCTTTAATTTGAAATTATTTTGCTGTACATAAAGTCCCGTATAGAAACATGAACCATAAATATGTCTTAAATGACTACTAAACTATCTCCAAAAATCATTTAAATATTTGCAAACTTTTTTTTAAGAAAAGCGCCAAACATATGCCAAAAGAATTCTTTTCTGAATCTTAGCTGTGCCAAACAAAACTTTGTAGATAATTAGCTGTAAAATAGGATATAATTAATGATGGCTGTTTGAAGTTATACTAAGATGAGGTGAGGTGTAAAATAGACGATATATGATGTATATTCCTGGCTATGTTGTCGATAAGAATGAGTTTCGCTGTGAGCTGATTTAGTTTTCAACGAGGTTGAAATAGTATAAAATATTTGCCAGTTCCTAAGTAGATTTTTTCAACCATGTTTATGAGTAACGATAAAGTTTTTCACAATGGCTTTTTCGACACTTCATCTGCATTGAGTTTTTGCATGATGGGCGCAAGATAGGAATGACTCCTTGAAAATATCCTAATAATGTATTGTTTTAACACATATTAACATTTTAAATTGAATTTTCGATACATAATCAACCTATAAAGTTTCCACTGCTGGGACACAGGCCTTCTCTCTGTAAGAGAGAGTGGGCTGTAATCTAATCCGCGGGCTCAATGCGGACTGGTGGGTTGTCGATGAAATGTATATTTAAATTAATAATAATATAATAATCATTTATTTATCCAGATCATACAATCCAATTCGTTAGTTATAATTAAGAAAAATAAGAAAAAATAATTGTGTCCGAATTACTTGTGAGAAAAATTATAATTCGTTGTCGTTTTTCCGCTGCGTAGCAGCGTTTTGGCCTAAAATGAGATGTGACGATACAAAAATTACAACAAGTAGTTTTTTCCCTTTTTGTAATTATTTCCATTATTTCAAGTTTCCCTTTAATAATGTAAAACTAGCTCGGCTCACAGTGAAAACAATTTGTATAAAATCCCCTTTAACATTGTTAGTAAACCAAAATATTGTTTAGATCTAGAATATTTTTCTAATGTTATCGTTTTTAAATTATGTTTACTGATGATCAGTTTTATTTTGGCACAAGTATTATTTTTGTATATTTAAAATAAATTATAAATACTAAAATCAATGTTAAAAAGTTAAAATTGTGATATTTCTTAAAACAATAAGGATAAAAATTCGGTTTAAAATTGGTAAAATTATAAACTTACCTACGTCGTAATTTGTGAAAGACATTTTTTTCTAACATTTGTAATTGTGTTACTAAGAACTTGTCAATATTACGACGTCAATGAAACTTATTTTAAAATTGTTTATTTTACTTGGTAATTGCGTGTTTTGAGTCCAATTTCCCAAGACTAAATTATATGGTGACGTAAGCAGAATTCGAGGGAATAACGATAGAGGTACTTGGGGACAAAGCACCCATCGATGGAACAGTTAGCAAAGTGGGGATTTAAGTTTTTACACTTAGTTATTGTAATAATGTTAAAAAACAAACAAAGGTCTTCTATGTATGATTGTGCTTATGTCTGGAAATTTATTAAATAATCATTTATTTGGAAATGAGAAGTTCATTATTTTTTTGTTTGATATTTTTGTATAATTTGCCAAATTCAAACTGATCGCCAAAGTATTGTTTTCTGTGTCCCATATTTTATTGTTTTAATAAAACGAAAAGCAAATATTTTTTGTGTATTTATTTATAATTACATTATAGTAGATGTTACATGTCTGCGAACCCAGATAGGTCCCTTTCTTCGCGTAAATTATTTCATTACCATTGCTCTTTAAATGGTGAAGGAAAACATCGTGAGGCATGTCCCAGTACCAAAATACATAGATCTAGGTATCTATGTATTTTGGTACTGGGACATGCCTCACGATGTTTTCCTTCACCATTTAAAGAGCAATGGTAATGAAATAATTTACGCGAAGAAAGGGACCTATCTGGGTTCGCAGACATGTAACATCTACTAACCCGCACTGGGCCCGCGTGGTTGATTTTGGACCACTCTCTCTCATCGAGAGGAGGCCTGTGCTCCAGTAGTGAGAATATTATAGGCCGATTGTGTTAATACTTATCTATATATTTACTTAGGTAAACTTAATTGGTTCACAACATGGGTTGACAATGTAGATACACAGTGTATTTACAGTGATGGCAAACGCGATCGCTGAGAGTGAGGTCTCGGGCTCGATCCCCGAGTCAGGCTAACTGAAAATGCAGTACTTATTTCATGGGACGTTATTTAACAGACGAAAGGCGAACCTCCTCTTTGATACAGACATGTTGTTATTTAACGCAATATAAAAGACAATTATAAACTGTTACTAATATGCTTTAACATTTTTTATCTCATAAAATTTTCAAGTAGCGATAGGTATTAAGAAATCTCGGGTCCTATCGCGTAGCACGTAGTTGATAGAGTCGGGAATACCATCTTTCGCATAAACGATTAAAGTTGCACTCATAATCTAATGATTATGAGTGCAACTTTAATCGTTTATGGGGTAATCCCTTAAATGTTTCCACTGCTGGGACACAGGCAATCCTTAACTTTGAGAGACAAGCAAAGGAGGTGCTTGCAATTTTATATTAGACGATATCTACCTATTTATTATAAAACAAGGTTTGAAATTGGACTGAATACGATTATGTCGAAGACAAAGCTCATGAAAATTAATAGTTCGCAACATACACATAGGCGAGGGAAGTAATTTAACTACATTTTGTCCAGGAATATCTCCACTTGAGCCAAATAGTATCCTCCCAGGCAAGGTAAAAAAAAATCTCTATTCTATACACATATAATAAGGAAATTGCAAACTTTCTTGAGAACTAACAAATGACAGACAAAAAGAATTTATCCGAAAAACAAATCAAAAATCATATTAAACACTCTCGAAACATAAACTTTTAGTTTCGATTTAGAACAATTACCACCCGTCGCCAGATTACTATGTTAATTACTGAAACTTGTACTGAACCCGCACATTAAATCCTCGACGCTCAAAGCGGTCCATAATTAAATATCTGACCCACGTTGCACCCTTCTGCCCTCCTAATCAATGAACGCCACACTAAATATTGACAGGTATACAGTGTTAGGGGTGTGCTTCATCCTGCGTATATCTAAACATACTAATAACTAAAATGGAAGTGTCTGTTTGTAATGTAAAATAGTTTTTTACTAGCTGCATATGAAAGTGTATACGGTACATAAAACAAATCCAAAAAAAAAAGGACTGTCGGTCTCTTTGTTCCGGCTGAACTCCGAAACGGTTGATGTTATAAGTACTTTTATTTGAGAAAATTAAAAAACCACATAAGTCAAGAGCAGCAGCTAGTTTAAAATAATATTAGTAACTTAGAGTACTTAAATGCAAGGCGACATCGTGGAAGACCAAGACGAAGATGGAGGGACGAACTTGACTGCTACTGAGGAGACTGGCCCGTATTGGCAGAGGACAGACATGTGTGGGAAAAGGAAAGGGAGGCCTTTGCCCAGCAGTGGGAACGGGTTAAGAGCGATCAAAGTTATGATTATAAGTACGCGTACGTTTATACACCAGAATAATTTCCGATAAAAACCTTTCTGCAAATCTTTTTTTACCACTGCATTCATTTATACGAGAGAAAAAAAAAAGTAATAAGTACTAGCTGCGTCCCACGGTATCCCCCGCATAAATCTCGATCCCGTGAAAACATCAGAATAAAAAGTATCCTATGTCCTAATACAGGTCATGGTCTGTATGGGCCAAATTTCATCCAAATCCGTTCAGAAGTTTTAACGTGAAAAACAAACACACAAGAAATCAAATCGAAAATATTTGACTGGAAATGGTTTGTAGTGTGTTTCTAATATTAGTTTAGTAATACAAAGGTAAATAAATATCAAGGGGTAGGTAAGTAGGGCACGCCACGATAGCGGCGGTAAGACCCCTCTTTGAGGAGTGGCTAGAGAGGCGTCACAGCGCTCTCACCTACCGCCTGACGCAGGTCCTCTCCGGACACGGATGTTTCGGGAGGTTCCTGCACATCATCAGGCGGGAGGAGACGCCCGGGTGTCACCACTGCGAGGATCGCCCAGAGGACACGGTGGAGCATACGGTGGAGGTCTGCCCCGCTTGGGCAGAGCACCGCCGTGTCCTCGTAGAGGCGATCGGCAGCGGCGGCGACCTCTCGCGTCCGGCCCTGGTGCAAGCCATGGTCCAGGGCGAGAGGGAGTGGGAGGTGGTCACCTCCTTCTGCGAAGCAGTCATGCTAGCGAAGGAGGTGGCGGTATGGGCAAGGGAGAGATCCTCACGCCTCAGCCGCCGAGGGAGACGCTCCGGGCGTCGGGAGCCGCGTGACGACTCCCGGCCACCGTAGGCGCGGGCCTGCGGGCGGAGAGCAATGGGTAGCTCTCCGTCCGATCAGGACCAGGCCCGTGCCGGACGGAAGAGATGTCAGCGTAGTTGACGGGGCCCGACAGGGCCGAAGCCTGCCGGGGTAGCGGGATCGTCCGAAAGGGTTACCGCTGCCCTGGTACATAAAGGGCTAAGGAAGGAACACGGGTGGGTTTTAGTCAGTAAGAGTCTGACACTCCCTTCTGCTCCACCCAGAGCGGGAGGGGTCATTTGATGATTTCCCATCCTCAAAAAAAAAAAAAAAAAGGGGTAGGTAAGTAGATTTTTATTTAGGAAAGTCTATACCTTCCTGAGTTCCTTGGTCTATTTCCTATGAGTCCCTATATAATCAGATAAATATAATTCTCACCACCAGTGAGTACAGAACCGGTCGAAGCGGAGGTGCTTGGGGGAGGCAGCAGTGTCCAGTCCAGCAGTAGATGTCTTTCGGCTAAAATGAATGATGAATGAATGAATGAGTACAAACAACGAGATGAACTTGTAAAGAATCACAACAAAAGTTGTTGTAGACAAAATAGATTGGCTAACAAATGATCCATAAAAAAAGATAGAAAAAGTTTTTATCACCGCTTAACAAACATTGTTGCAACACACAACTTACAATCTACTTCAAGAAAGTTTGAACCTTCGTCTAGATACCCTGTAGAAATCTTATTTGCAGCTCAAATAGAGTTTTCGCTGGAGTATCTGCGACATTAGTCCCTCAGGAAGACTTCACGTCACCGCAGTGCAACATAGAAACTGTTGAAGCTACTGGTTTATGTGGGTTTTACTTGCAGACGTTACTTTGAGCTTGTAGTTTAGATTTTTATTTTGTCCCTTGAAGGAATAATGAAGTCACGTTACAGGACAAAAGAAAACCCAAAGACGTTATCAAATTAGTTTGGAAGTAATTTTATTTGCAGTGTCATCAGAATTTCTGATTGTGTTTTGTGTTTCTAAAGTTTCTGCATGCTCTTCGTGTTGTAATCTTTCTTTTAAATAGTTTTTTTTATAATATCCAGTGGCACAGTTCGCACGTAATATTGTAAACTAGCTTTTGACTTCGGCTTCGCCCGCGTGGAGGTCGAAAAATATGCCATGAAAACGTAATACCGGGATTAAAAGTTCCCTATTGTGTTAATCCGGGTTATAAACTGATTGTGTACCAAATTTAATGCAAATTGGTTCTGCCGTGTTTGAACCAATCGGTAACATACATTCAGACAAATGGACAAAAAATTCTAATAACTATATCAGACTCATTTCCACACCTCATAGCAATTACTATTGAAAAAATATTCAATGTACAGTTTTAACTTCGTTACTACATATTTTATATATGTTTATAGATATATAAATAAATTGTCATTCTTGGATCCTTGACAGTTGTTACGGGTCGTCAGAATCCCGAAAGTCTGACAACCAGTCTTACCAAGGGGTATCGCATTACCCAGTAACTGGGTTGTGGAGGTCAGATAGGCAGTCTTTCCATTTAAAATACTGGTATTCAGCTGCATCCGGTTAGACTGGAAGCCAACCCGGAAAAGGCTTGGTAGATATTATATATATACACTATTCTCATTCCAACACAAAAACTAAACAAATAAATTAAACTTGAAACAAGCAAACATAATCGGATACAGAATACGCAAACTATAGAATGCGTTTGACAACCTTATAAGTTAAGCCAATTTCATACCATGCCAGTACTTGACTCGCGGGTCGAGTACAGTAACTAACGCTGTTTGCACATTATATTTTAACTGAAATTGTGTTTATTATACTGTAAATTTTGTATCATTTCAACAGATAATATTTGTGTAAATCAGTAGTATTAGTAGTGTAGTTATTGCTTTGAAATTAGACCTAATTAGTGAGGGGAAAAGTAGGTACACATGCATAAATATCGCAAAGGAATATTATTTATTTATGTCAGTAAGTAAATAAATGACTAATAAAATTTATCTATTTAACTATAAGACCCTTTATTTTGACTAAAATCCCATCCCATGGTAGGTACCTATATGGTGATATGATATATGATAATGGTGATAACACACATTACCATTGAAGTGTTTTCCATCACATAAGGTCAGGTTTATCTCCAAAGGAATAACAGTAAAGACTTGATCTAACTGGTCATTATTAGCGAAATCAATACTTCAGATTTTAGCAAAAAGTAAATGATGTAATTTCATATAAAATAATCCCCCAAATCAAAAGAGTATCTAAAGTTGATTTCAAGCTTTGCAGTTCACTTTCCAAGCCCACATTTTCAACTCGCCCTATCACTCTCCCAGTCCGCACAAGTCCTATCGCTTAGTGTAACAAAGCTTCTCTGTTTGCGAGGTTTCATTACAGCGCGGTGTCATGCAAGTCAAAGTCATTGAGCGCGCGACGATACTTCATGTTTCCGATAGATGATAACTAAAGCCTTTAGCGCTCAACTGTATTTTTAAAACCTTCATTAACGAGTATTATTTTATTAATATTTTTGGAGTTTTACGTTGACTTAGGGTACATTTTACCAAAGCAGATATCTTTAAAATTTACGTCTTACAGTTCTATTATGGAAAAACTGTAAAAAATTCAAAACTTATTCTAGGTATAAACGTTTGGTGAAATCCGCCCTTATTGGTATTGAAATTACTCTTTCATCTGTTTTGCTTTTTTGCTTAAGTACATCCAGGGAAACAAGTGAGCATTTCTCAAAAACTTTTGACTGATCATTTGAGAAGAAAACGGAAGAATATGAGCTAGAAAGGAATAGAAAATGACCAGCAGTCTTTACTTAACACAAACAACATGCTTCTGTTGTCACTTCGAAGAAATACTCGTACATTATTTACATATAATAAGTTAAAACAGGGCTTCCTCTCTCTTACCGTTTTGCTGTGCCCTACAGGGTCCATAATGATCTAAATTATATAGTTACCACCAAAGTACATATCATGCTAAAGCAATAAAGATATTGAGTATTTAAGTTATTTTTATTTATGATTTAATTATTTGTTGACTAATTAATACATTTTTAGGGTTACTCAAAAATAAATACGTTTACGTATATAAAATTAAATAAATTATCAATTAATGTTTAGGTTGGCAGCACTGGTTATTGTTCCGTTGCGAACTTCCGGAGCAATGGTGGGGCGATACTTGCCACAGTTACCACACGAATATTGGAATGAGTAATCGGCAGTTGGTCGTTGGATACAGTGCGAATAACATCTTTAGAATTATTATAAAATAATGTAGTCATATTTTAGCCTAGAAAATAAAGTTATAATTATTGTTTATGTGTGCAGTTTGATTACATAGTACCTAGTGGGTCTTTACACTTCGGCTACTAATGTGTCTTATACCAAGCTAAGTGGTAAAGCAATCGGTAGATAAATACCCCTACAGAATTTGGGAAGACTCAACAGACACAACCAGACTAGCATTTGTCATTAACAGGCTGTTATTAGGACAGCCGCAGAACACACTTTTGCGAACTTTCTTTATCCTACTAATACATAAATATTAATATCCTACTAATATTATAAATGCGAAAGTTTGTGAGGATGGATGGATGGATGTTTGTTATTCTTTCACGCAAAAAGTACTAAACGGATTTTGATGAAATTTTACAGTAATATAGCTTATCCAACGGAATAACACATAGAATTATTTTCATCCCGATATTCCCATGGGATCGACAGTTATGCAGGTGAAACCGCGGGGCGCTGCTAGTAGTCTCACAAATGTGAAAGTTAGTATGTTTGTTACTCAATCATGCAAAAGAAACTGACCGGATTTGGTACACAGATAGTTTATGACCAGGATAAACACATAGAATCATCCCGGTAGTACGTTTCCGAGGTGTAATCAGGTGAAGCCACAGCCAAAAGTTAGTTAATAAAATCTATAATCCCTACAGAAAGTCCCCTTTACATTCCCCTTTCTACAGGTAATACGTACCCATATAACTTCATATAAACCCTCCCGTGTGCATCGCTGATCCTGTATTGACATAGATCGGATAGTTCTAAGCTAACTAAGTTGTGCTAAGTGAGTTACCGTGCGTCAAGGAAACTTCCGATGAAGCAGGATTAATTTAATTCTGTGTCGCTTCAAGATTGGATGGAACATTCGAGATTGTCCACAAAAGCTGGTGTAGTTACGTGAATAGGTGAGTTAGCTGTTTATAGAGTTTGATAAGCAACGGAAGAAAAGTTCAATTGATTTCAGGGTCATCAAACATTTGACTTGCGATTTTTCTCAAGTGAAAAGTTGTTTACAATCTCCACAAGTACCTATATTCCATCTATTATAACGTTAGAAAAATAACGGATATCACCCTTTAGTTATTATGATATAAATGAATGAGAAATGTTTTCATTTCTGTAAGTAGGTTTGCACAAACACTTTTACACGTCAATCATATTTAAAAAACTAGATGACTTTGGCGTTTCCTATCTCTACTCTGAGAAGAAAGGCCGAAACAAAATCAAGGGTACAGTCTCTCGCTCCGGGCGTCGGGAGCCGCGTGACGACTCCCGGCCACCGTAGGCGCGGGCCTGCGGGCGGAGAGCAATGGGTAGCTCTCGGTCCGATCAGGACCAGGCCCGTGCCGGACGGCGCGTATGTGTTCCACGTGCGCCTCAGAGAGATGTCAGCGTAGTTGACGGGGCCCGACAGGGCCGAAGCCTGCCGGGGTAGCGGGATCGTCCGAAAGGGTTACCGCTGCCCTGGTACATAAAGGGCTAAGGAAGGAACACGGGTGGGTTTTAGTCAGTAAGAGTCTGACACAACCTTTTGCTCCACCCAGAGCGGGAGGGGTCATTTGATGATTTCCCATCCTGAAAAAAAAAAAAAAAAAAAAAAGAGTACAGTCTTTTTTAAAGTCCAGACATAATTTTGGTCAGATCATGAGAAGACCATGTAGATTGGTGTCTGAAATGGCCTTTTGTTGTAGTGTTAAACTAAACAAACATAAACTCTCTTATTTCATGATAAATACATAGTAATTAAATCTATTCATCATTTACATTTAAAAAAATAACTCTAAAGTTAAAATTTAATATATAATAAATATTATATATAAATAATATATATTATATAATATAATATAATAAAAAATATACTCAATACTCAATACTTTATTGCATTCCACATGTAGTACTTAGGTGGATATTACACAATAACAGTCGTTATTTAGCCGTTATTTTCTAACGTTTTATTTTTATAAATGGAGTGTACATATTTCTAAAATGGCAGCACTTACCTTAGTTTTAATTACTAAACGTTGCTAGAGCTAGTGGATTTTTTTATCAGCTTTTTTTATGCGTCATGTTTGCCGCAAAAACCTGAAAGAAAGAAATAAAGAAAATACATTTATATTTTCTTTATTTCTTTCTTTCAGCTTTTTACAGCTTTGCAATTGAATCGCTTGCTGACTGCAATAGCAATTTATTGCATTCAATATGTAATTAAATTGCTATCAGTATTAACTGGTATTGCGTTTTTATTTTATTTTTTATTTATTGCAATATAGAGAGCAGTGGTGGTCTTGTCAAGTCTTGCCAAGAGGTATCGTGTTACCCAGTAACTGGGTTGTGGAGGTCAGATAGGCAGTCGCTCCATGTAAAATACTGGTATTTAGCTGCATCCAGTTAGACTGGAAGCCGACCCTAACATAGTTGAGAAAAGGCAGGTAGATGATGAGAGAGCAGTGGTAGCCCCCCTTACGAGTTATAGGTCGTGAAAACGGTGAAGGAAAACATCGTGAGGAAACCGGCATGTCCTAAAACCAAAAATTCGAAGACATGTAACATTTACCAACCCGCGCTGGTTGGTTGGCAAAGGCTGATTATGTAAACATTTTTAACTTGCTCATATGTAACTCTAAACTGACGACAGTAATATTCTTGTTAGAAACTCTTTGTTCGATTGTCTGATTTCCGGAATTGATGCATCATTATTTTAGATATTTAAGTTGATCATATTATTATGTTGATATTATTAACTGTATTTTAATTTAATACAATATTTAAATACTTAGATTAAGTAATAAACTTAAATGTTATCGCATGCACTACTTCCGGTTGCATTCCACATTTTTTTAAAAATGTCAATCGAGGCGGTATCCGGTAAAAAAGTAACGTGTGGTGGGATGTAGTGCGCCCGATCGGTAGGCAGTCGTCGTCGAACAGTTGAAGTGTTAACAAGCTTAAAGTTTAATAAAAGTTGTAACGTAAAACTTAATAAACACTAATATATGTCAATAAAATGTATTGTTATTATTTCGAAAAATTGTTTTAATTTCCCTGGACTTTAATATTCTTCATCGAAAAATGACGCATCGTACCTACTCGTACATTCGACGAAAACAAACGTTTTCTAATAAACGAATCTATGGTACTCGTACCCTCGTAATTTACTCACTAACCATCGTCTACTTACAACATGCTTACCTAATAACTAGAGGCTCAAAGGGATCTTTAATGGTACAGGATTAAATTTAGACCCTCTAAATTCTAATCAGGTCCTGATTGTGCTGGCTTCGATTTGTAAGCATGATTGCCATGTTTAATGGTTTCATATCGATTATTCTGGCTTTGGGAAAGTTTAGTACAACTATTTTGGAGTTAAAATAGTTTCTAGTCTGTAGAGTATCTTCAAAATCAAGATATTTAGCAGGCGAGTTCAAGTAACTGGAATATGGCATTATATTGCCGCTCTATAAGCATTATCAGCCTTTATTCTTCCCACTGCTGGGACACAGGCCTCCTCTGTTTGAGAGGGAGTGTGCTGTAATCTACCAGTGCGGGTTGGTAGATGTCACATGTCTTCGAATTTTTGGTTCTGGGACATGCCGGTTTCCTCACGATATTTTCCTAAAATAAAATTTTTGGTAAAAATGTTTAGGAATGATATTTATGTTAGTAATCTTCTAGTATATCATTGAACTACGTTCTTTGCGCTTGTGATACGACTCGGACTTGATACAGGAGGTCTACTCCCATATCCGTAGTTTCGGTTAAAGTTACGGACGATTCCTATATAATTATCGACGTATCACCTACAGATATAAGTTTAGTTTGGGGCCTGACCTAAGAATGAATGACACCACGATTTGACAGCTGTTCCTACTCTTAATGTTCTTGTACGTCCAAAAAAGTTAATTAATCGAGTATTAGGTTCTACTACTCTCGGACGGTATCGTCGATGACGGACTTAGAAACTCTTATAATTGTTGTACCTTCGCTGTTTAAAGGTAATCTATCTCTCTCCAACTCATCACTTAACTGTAGTCTCCCTTTTTCCTTTCTCTCTCTCTCTCTTACTCTCTATATAACTAAAGTAAAACATAAATTAAAATTAAATCACTAAACTATATATATTATTTTCAAAAAAAATCTACGACCAAAATCCGTGCAATACCAATGTTTATTTATTTAAAAAGTAGAAGCAGTGAAGCCAAGGTATTTAAATATAAAAACGTTATCTGGCTTGTGCAAAGAGGTAAGCTGTATAATTGGCCCCCTCGTGGTTCTCATTAGCAGATTCATTTGTTCTTCGTTCAAGTCACGTGTAAGGGTGAGACCACACTACATGAGAGGACAGGTAAGGTGGAATAGTAAAAAATGTAGTTCTGTCTTTGCTATAGACATACGAATGCTTTCTTTTGATCCTTGAGTAAAATTCTTCAATTTTTTATGTCTATGTGCTATCTTTTTTAAGACTGCAAGACATGGTATCAAACTGTTGGACACCATAATTACTGTCTTTATATTTATTGTTGGGCGCCAAAAATCAAAATGGCGGTACCGATATAACATTTGGAGTTCTTTTGAGCTCCGAGAAGAACCTGTAGCATTTGATATGGAACTGGTTCATGATCCTATCATACAACGTTCCCAGCCTATAATGGTTTTGTATATCATACAGGCTAATATGAAAATAAAGAATTATTACGATTTATTATATACCGATATGCATTTTTTAAAAACTTTATAATTCACCACCAGGGGTTGTGCCCAAACCCTAACCAGTATGCGTTTAATATGCATTGCTTTGCATCGTCTAAGCGTTCCAGCGTTTATAGCAGAATATATTAAACGTTCTGTAAGTTAAACAACTAACATATTTAAGATTGTAATTAAGTTGGCCGCGGGTAGCCGAATTTTTTGTAAAAAAATTTACTTTTTGGCAGAACTTGTGTGTGTTTCGTTGTGCTGGGCGGCGGAGATAATTTTAAAGCTGTTTGCTTTGAAGGTAAATTTTTGTAATTATTGTGGGTAGATGCTGTTAAGTATTTAAAAGCTGGGGAGCACGAGTCTGATAACAAGTGAAGATCTTACACAAGGTGGCTTGGCTCTATGCCAAACCAGTATTAAAAAAATACTATTAGATAAGTACCTAAAGAACTTAAAGTTTACATAATTCAAAATTGACAATTGAAAATTGTAAATTTATAGGCTGTTTAAAAGGTTTTATTACCAACTAGCTATGCCTGCGACTTTGTTCTCTTGCATATCGGAAAACAATAATCGGTTTTATTATTTTTGCCCCGAAACCAAATTCTTTTTCTAAAATAAAAGTAACCTAATTTACTCCTTATAACATCAGCTATCTGCTCGTGAAAGTCCCGTCTTAATCAGTTTAGCCATTTTGGATTAGCTGGAACAAACAGACAGACAGACACACGAACAAAAATTTAAAAAATATTTCTTGGTTAATATGACATTACAAACAGACACTTCAATTACCAAAAGACCCTTGAATTTTAAGAGCAGGGTTGCCGGCGGTAAGACCCCTCTTTGAGGAGTGGCTAGAGAGGCGTCACGGCGCTCTCACCTACCGCCTGACGCAGGTCCTCTCCGGACACGGATGTTTCGGGAGGTTCCTGCACATCATCAGGCGGGAGGAGACGCCCGGGTGTCACCACTGCGAGGATCGCCCAGAGGACACGGTGGAGCATATGGTGGAGGTCTGCCCCGCTTGGGCAGAGCACCGCCGTGTCCTCGTAGAGGCGATCGGCAGTGGCGGCGACCTCTCGCGCCCGGCCCTGGTGCAAGCCATGGTCCGGGGCGAGAGGGAGTGGGAGGCGGTCACCGCCTTCTGCGAAGCAGTCTTGCTAGCGAAGGAGGTGGCGGGATGGGCGAGGGAGAGATCCTCACGCCTCAGCCGCCGAGGGAGACGCTCCGGGCGTCGGGAGCCGCGTGACGACTCCCGGCCACCGTAGGCGCGGGCCTGCGGGCGGAGAGCAATGGGTAGCTCTCCGTCCGATCAGGACCAGGCCCGTGCCGGACGGCGTGTATGTGTTCCACGCGCGCCTCAAAGAGATGTCGGCGTAGTTGACGGGGCCCGACAGGGCCGAAGCCTGCCGGGGTAGCGGGATCGTCCGAAAGGGTTACCGCTGCCCTGGTACATAAAGGGCTAAGGAAGGAACACGGGTGGGTTTTAGTCAGTAAGAGTCTGACACTCCCTTCTGCTCCACCCAGAGCGGGAGGGGTCATTTGATTTGGCCCAATGGCAATTGCCCCGATTTACGAATAGTGAAGGAAACAAATTTGTGTGTTGTAGAATCAAAATTCGAAGACATGTAACATCTAGCAACCCGCACTGGGCCCGCGTAGTAGATTACAGCCCACTCCCTCTCGAAGAGAGGAGGCCTGTGTCCCAGCAGTGGGAACATTATAGGCTAAATACGCTTAATCTACATCAATTTTATTTATTTGTAATAGATGTTACTTCGTTGGCAGAGACCAAAACAATGCTGCACGAAAACATTAAGAACCTATTTTCAGAATGATTTTACCTTATAAGTGAAAGCCAGAAAATTGATTTCATTGAATAGAGTTCCTTAAACAATAAACAGTAAGTAATTGCTTTGGTTTAAGAAATTATTGTTTTCACTCAAAATTTAAATATCGACTACAAAGTATTTGGCTTCCTTTCAATAAAATCTAAAACATCAATTCCTTCCAAAAACATTATTCTCCCAGAAATCTCAAACAAAACATTTTCTCTTTATTCAAAAGTAGCCTATCTATCTTGAAGGCGAACCATTGAGCAAATGAATAAAAAATAAAGACAAAAGGCAATGAAAAAATGAAGGCACTTGTTAGAGTGTATATAAAGGAATATTTTCTTAAAGCCGTAACAAAGAAACGCCGGTTAATTACCACGCTTTGTTTTTGTGCAATTGTTTGGTGGGTATCTCGGTACATAGTAAAGATTGATACCGGAATATAAGTATTCATATAGACCTCCTTTCAAAAATAAAAATAAATAAAATAAATAAATATTCCACAACTATCACACAACGCCATCTAGTCCCAAGCTAAGCAGAGCTTGTGTTATGGGTACTAGACAACTGATAAACATACTTATATATTTCTAAATACATAAATATTATAGATAAATTACACCCAGACACAGAACAAATGATCGTGCTCATTACACAAACATTTGTCCTGGGTGGGAATCGAACCCACGACCTCCGGCATAGCAGTCAGGGTCACTAACCACTAGACCAACAGGCCTGTCAAAGAAAAAAATACCATTTATTTATTTATTTTTATTGTATTTGAAAACAGCCGCACAGGTGATCTGATCATCCATTATATATCGAGACTACTTTGGAATTTGGAATTACTTTTACTTTGGTTCGGTTTTTCGTGGATCTTTGACAGTTGTTACGTTCAGTAGCCCAAAATGTTGACAACCAGCCTTGCCAAGGAGTATCATATCGTCACTCCATGTAAAATACTGGTTTTCAGCTGCATCTGGTTTGGCTGAAAACCAACCTCAAGTTGGGAAAAGATTGGCAGTTTGATTGATTTTTCTATAATTTATTTATAAAATAGGACGATAAAACTTACTTGCTCTACGACACATTTTTTACGATGCTTTCACACCAATTTTTTCGCATGTCTGCAAGTATCAGGCCCCAATGGTCAGCTTCTATGTCGTGTCTTACAAAAATGCTCCAGGTTAAAATCCCCGAAACATGCCGGATATTTAGCCCAAACCATAGCAGTTTAACACCATAATGTATGCGGAAGCATGTCTGTCCATACCGTTAAAATGTACAAAGGGTCAATTTAGAACGGAATGTCTTTTAAACATCACATAATATCCTATAATCCACGAAGGCTTGGGCAGAGTTACCCCTGCCAACAAACCCGTACACCCTCATTTCTCCAGTTATGTTTTTAACTCCCATGTAATAGGGGCGAGCCTACTGCCATCAACCTGGCACAAATTCAGAATACGAGGTGCCACGGATAAATTATTTGTAGATAAACCCAAAACGTTAACCTAGCCCTGGAAATCGAACTCACGCTCGGCAGTACCACTTACGACCACTAGACTAACGAAGCAGTCAATGAAAAAATAAGAAAGAAAGAAAAAGTATTTATTGCGACGCGCACAAGAAGACTTTTTTTTTCTATTTGTTTAAGGAATTTTTATACATAAAGTACATGTCAATTCCATCGTACCCTAACTTAAACTAAAATACATCTACTTACTAAATTATGGTTTACGACTAAATAACATGAATTGAAGCTCTTTAGCGGCTTCAGACAAAGGAGAGGATAACATTAGTTTTGCTCAAGTAGAAATTTCCTATAAAAGACTCTCGATCTATCTCGTAACGGACACATTCCACCAATAGGTGATGAACGTCTTCAATTACACCGCACACTTCACAATTTGGAGAAGGAAGATCATAAAACTAAACACAATAAAAAAAAAACAATTTATATAAAAAAAAAAAAACAAAAGAAAAATGAAACAGAAAGTCCTGTACGAGGCCAAAAGGAAAATAAAGAGATTAAAGAGGATTTTTTTTCTCTATTTAGAAATCTATCAATCTGAATCTGAATCATTCTGAAGGATATTGCTAATCCATTGCTTCATATGTTCGAAAAATGTGACTGCTCAACATCGTAAATAACGCAATAAATGTTATTAAACTGTCAAAATGAAAACCATTCCTACTGTTAGTGTGTTATGCGATTACCCCGCTAGTCAGTCAGCCTCACTAACACTTTGCTGACTAGCTCAACATGAACAAATCTTAATGAATAGGCTATGTATTTATTTATTTAACCATTTATGTTTTTTCATTGTTCTCACATATAGAAGCGATAAGAATAATGTTGTAAGTTATAAGAATAGTGTTGTGATTTTGTAATAATATCTTGATTTAAACGAGTGTCCTTGCAGTTTCTTGCCAGTTCTTCTCCATAGAGATCTACGGTTTGGAATGGGCAACTAGCTTCAACTTTCTGACTAACTGACCGACTATTTAATTTTGACAATTCAAAAGTGCCTGTTTAATTGAAATAAATGATTTGAGTTTGAGTTTGATGTACACACATACATATAAATAGACAAGAAGAAAGGAACAGAAATATTATAAGTACAAAGGTGATGCTTCATCATCATCATCATCAAGCCTACAGCAGTCCACTGTTGGACATAAGCCTCTCATATTGCACCATTCAACTCGATTTCGGCAACTCTCATCCAGAAGTAAGTTAGGTGATGCTTATTTCTGAAGAAATCTCTTCCAGCATACCTGCGGTAGGAGAGTATATAAAAAGTAGACAACGTGTGTAAAGAAGGAAAAACAATATGCGCAGAAAAAAAAAAAAGTAATGTATATGCATAATTTACTTGTCTACGTAACATAGTTAGGAATTCCGGATAAAATATTCCAGCCTCGAAATAACAAGAACTCGAACGATAATGAATTCGTAGCAATTAATCTCACCGACTAACACGAAACCTCTTACTGATTGGCCCGCTCTCTAGGATCTATGATTTACATCCAGTACGGAACCCTATTACAAGAACCCTGTTACCGTTACAATATGGAAATTGTATAATTTGTCAAGTTTATCGCTGTTTAACCAAAATCTACATGGGTATTGAAAACGGAAATTTTGATTGAAAACGGCTATTTAGGTATAAGGTCCGTATGAGAATAATAAGAGAAAATCTGTGCCTGAAGAAAATTGTGCAGTGGTTCTAACGTTGATTCCTTGTTCAAATGATGCATGATGTATCGTGTTAATAATAGTCCTCTAGACTGTATTTCGGCCATGGCGGCCAGTCTCAACCGAGAGTAGTCTTCGGCGCGGGAGATATTATAGAGCACAAGTGTGTGTGCAGACACAGATGAACTCCGTCTTCCCTCATCCTTATAGTCCGATGGGACGCCATACAATCCAACACGACTGAAGAGAGATCAGACAGTTAGCAAAATATCTCTTTCCATAATTTACGTAACACTACAAACAGATCTTCCTCGCAGACGAGCTCGCTAAGTTTATAAAAGGTATAAAAGGAACTAAGACTGTCTTAATGGAGGATTTAAAAAAATAACTCCAAGGAATTCTTAGCTAAAGACACTGAGAACTTTGTTTTATTACGAGCTACGGTTCTTACGGAAAGGTTAAGAATTAGTATTGTTTGTGTTTGGGTTCTGCAGGCAGTTTTATAGAGGGCCCTAAATGATCTTGTATTTCGGTTAGGTAGGTACCTACTTGTTTCTACTTAAAACCTGAAATTGAGTGCTTGGTAAAAGAAGAATAAAGAGTTTTGAAGCACGGTAAGCCATTGGTCCTGCACTTGATCTCTCTCCGGTCGTGTAGGATTGATGTTGGACTATGAGAGTGAGGGAAGATAGAGTGTACCTGTGTCTGCGCCCTCTCTTGTGCACTTTAATATCTACCGCGCCAAATGCTAGTCTCCGTTGAGGTTGGCCGCCATGACTGAAATACGGTCGGGAGGACTATATATGTATACATAAAGGATGCAAGACAACAAATGCCAAAATTCTTTACTTGCAGATAAAACAATAAAGAGGGGAAAGTAACATTAAATCAAATCAAATCAAACAATTTATTTGTGATACACAGGTTACAATATACAGTGAGTTCATGCTGTGATCAGCCTCATTGGGCATACAAATTTATAAAAAAAAAAAAATTATAAAAAATATATCAAAATAATAAAGATAAACAATAATAATAATTAAACAATAAACAATTATTAATACAGTTCACAATGCGCTCAATAAGACTAACACTTTTATAAAGTAGTAAAGAGGATACAAATAGTAAAAACATAGTAAAATAATTTTAAGGCTGTTTGTGTATGTGAGTTTAAATGTTTGTAAAAGCACCCACGATACAGGAGAGATTACTAGTGTGGGGAAAAGTTTTATAAAAAAAAAAAAAAATCCTTTACTGTGAGTAAAATGAGTTCGGTCGTTAAGAAATTTAAATAATTTATTTTCGAGTTTAAGGATGTTATTACAGTCTCTAATATCCTTGGGAATTTTATTATATATTTTAGGCGCCATGACAAATGTACTTTTCCCATAAAGAGCAGTTTTATATTGCGTACTTAGTTTTGTAAATATTCTAGTTCTGTTGCGTGATCTCGTCACTATTTCAAATAAATATGGATTTCTTTTGATAAAAAGGGCCATTTCAAAGATATACAATGATGGTACTGTGAGTATTTTTAGTTTTGAAAAAGACTGTTTACGGCTCTCACTTTTTAATAGACCGCATATTGCACGGATGCATCTTTTTGACATTTGAAGACCTTATCCAATTTAGTAGCATTGCCCCAAAAGATGATACCATACCTAAAACGTGAAGCAACAAATCCGTTAAATCTCGTTACAGGCTTATATAGCACTCAAGACAAGTTCTTAAAGGCTTATTCCAAGTACACAAAAATGACTAATTGTAAAAAAATATTCTATCTAGTTCTACAGTCATGTATGGACTCTTAATATCATTTTCTGTTCTTCACTTAAGCGTGTGAAAATTTTTCATGTCTCTTCCTCTCTCTCTCTCTGAGCCTGCTGTTCTTCTCACTAAGATTGTTCCCAACATAAAAATCAACAATATCCTCAGTATACTTGATCACACAACACAATGAACACCGCTGTCCATACTATCTCAGGTAATTTAACTTCTCCCAGGTTTCTCGCTTCAAGCTTGTTCCATCCTTCGCCTAACTTGGATGAGTCGATAAGCAGCCAACACTAGGTTTAATCTCCATCTAGCATAGTGTTGAAACTGTAAATTATTGTTTATGAGTCTAAAGATTGAATTGTTTGTTGAATATACATTCTGAGATGAAAATGTTTTGAAAAGCTACTTAGCTATTGATTCTTGATTGAGGGGCTTATGGCTTAGTAATAACAGCCGCACTGGTCGATCGATCAGGTTAAGCTACGCTTGCTGCGGTAGGTCCGTGGATCGGTGACCATTTTTACATATCAAGACCTTCCGTGCCTCGGAAAGCACGCTAAGCCGTTGGTCCCGGCTATCATTCGTAGATCTTTTACAGTCGTTACGGGTCGTCAAAAGACCGAGAGTCTGACAACCAGTCTTACCAAGGGGTATTATATTACCCAGTAACTGGGTTGTGGAGGTCAGACAGACAGTCGCTCCATGTAAAAACTGGTATTCAGCTGCATCCGGTTAGACTGGAAGCCGACCCCAAGATAGTTGGGAGAAGGCTAGGCAGATGAGATTTGCAGCGTACCTAGGTTTAGTTTTTGGTGTACCTTTGTTTTTCTGGTCCTTTAAAATGTACAATACAAATCGGTCTCCTTACCAGGATGTCACTAGGTCTTCTTGTAAGCAAACTTGTATCGTATTTTAGCTACAATAAAATTGTTCACATTTGTGAAAACAATTTTATCGTAGCTAAAATACGTTACAAGGAACATTACGTTACGTTCCTTGTAAAGTTAAAGAAAAAAGCTTAAAAGTTTTCAAAGGTCAAAGCCTTTGAAAACTTTTTCAACCTGATTATAAAGATAATTTCCTAAATAAAACTCAAGTTAACCTTATATTAAGCTAACCTGTTTGCTTAGTGAGACTGTTAGGGAAACACGGAAGTAAATGGTCATTAATGACTTTGAATATTTCCGTGATTGTTATGTGGGTTACCACTGGCTGGATTTTATTGTTAAGTAACATGTGAAAAATAAAGTTCGTTTTGTAGGTACTTTACCTTTTGTAAATTCACGTGTGTTCAATTACGGTCGTTCGTTTATGGTCTGTTTCATATAGTTTAGGATAAGTTCCGGTTTATTTTCCTGGTACATATTTTTGTAAATATTTACTTATTATTTTTTAAGGGCTGATTTTTCAATCGTCAGATACTTTTATTCGTGGAATAAAATGGTCGTCTGACAGATTTTGTATGGAAGAACTGTCAAAAATTCAAAATCATACTCCGATAAAATTATCTGGCGTTGGAAAAATCAGGACATAATCTGAAGGCCAATTCGCGTAATTTAAAATGTTCAAAATTAGTCGCAGTCTCATCTCGGCGAGAAACAAATGTCAAAAACTTGTCAAAATGTAGGGAAATTAGTCGTATTTTTAACAGATTGAGAAAATTACGAGAATTGCCCTCAGGTTTATAGCGCCTATTGCAATAATGTGAAGCAAGCCCCTTTTCATGGGCCTGCGGGCGGAGAGCAATGGGTAGCTCTCCCTCCGATCAGGACCAGGCCCGTGCCGGACGGCGCGTATGTGTTCCACGTGCGCCTCAAAGAGATGTCAGCGTAGTTGACGGGGCCCGACAGGGCCGAAGCCTGCCGGGGTAGCGGGATCGTCCGAAAGGGTTACCGCTGCCCTGGTACATAAAGGGCTAAGGAAGGAACACGGGTGGGGTTTAGTCAGTAAGAGTCTGACACTCCCTTCTGCTCCACCCAGAGCGGGAGGGGTCATTTGATAATTTCCCATCCTGAAAAAAAAAAAAAAAGCCCCTTTTCATAACCTTTTTATTTGATATTCGCGTCTTTTTTTTTTCAATCAACCTCATTGTTTTTGGGTTTTATGAAGTAAACTCTCAGTCACATTGCAAAACAAAAACCCACTATAACTCACCGGCCTCCTGGCCCCGATTAACCCAATATTTTCTTTATCAACCCCTTTAGCCCAATCGCCCTTCAAAAGATACTACTTTCATAAACAAAGACACCCTTCTTCTATATAATACCGCAGCAATCTAGCTCACCTACTTGGGACCCTCATTTGACGTCATTTCCTCGCCCCTCACCCCCTGTAGCGTGTTCGGAATGAATAAAACATGATGTCACATAGGATGAGACTGACAAATTATATTTCGATACAGCTGTAAGGATTTGTGCTTGTGTATAAGACTCCTAGTGTGAGATTGAACGAGTGGCTGGCTGTAGTTATTATTAAGCTGCTTTGGATTTATTTTTTGTTTTGTACTATTCTCTGACACACGGAACCGGGAACTATGGATGTTTATGATGATGACTATTTTCTGGCTTCTTTGAGGTCTCGTACTAAGTTTTTTGACGCCGAAGAGCTATCTTGAAGATGTTTATCACGCAGACTGCAGGCAAGCTGATTAGCACTCTCCTTATGTGCCGACATAATACGGTCGACGAAAATTTACATTGTGATTCTAGTAGACCAAAAAGTACTACAATATTTTGTTAATATAATAATTATACCCACAATAACGATGCTTGGTCCTGGAATTGATGATAATCGCAGTTCTTGTTTCAGAAAAGAATCTTCGTTACCCTTTACTCGCCTAAAAACACATCCTCTGATGGGAGAGGCTTTTTTTTTTTTTTGAGGATGGGAAATCATCAATTGACCCCTCCCGCTCTGGGTGGAGCAGAAGGGAGTGTCAGACTCTTACTGACTAAAATCGACCCGTGTTCCTTCCTTAGGCCTTTATGTACCAGGACAGCGGTAACCCTTTCGGACGAACCCGCTACTGATGGGAGAGGCTTGACTATTCTTTACGCAACATACACAGAACATTCATCCGCCTTTAAAGCACTTAAAAATATTACTCGAATCGAAAAGCTAAAACGCCATTATTCATTAATTGCATCGCGTTCGTTACCCACCAAGTTGGATAGTGGATAATTATTTAAAACTTATACAATTACCCCCTGAGCTCCCTCGGGAAATTACACTTGGCAACAATGATTAACATTGCCTTACTTTGGGTTACATACTATTTGGGATATAAGCTGGTTATTATGTGGGTTAACATTCTGGCAATTTTAGCTTGTCATGTGTAGTTTTTGACATGACTTGTCATAGCTGAAGGGCCCACCCCTTCAGCTTAACATGACAAATTAGGGTGGTAGGAAGACGTGTTTCATTGTTTATGTGGCATAATCAGCCTATAACGTTCCCACTGCTGGGACACAGGCCATCTACCCCGCAGACCCAATTCGGGTTGGTAGATGTCAGGTCTTCGAATTTTTGGTTCTAGAACGCGATGTTTTAAGAACAGTGGTGATGAAATAATTTACACAAAGTAAAGCGCCTGTCAGGGTTCGAACCTACGACGATCCGTAACTAAGTTATCGCCTCGTAATTTGCAGCCGTTACCACTGGGTCACCGTTGCTCTCTACTAAAAATAACTAATTACACTAGGTGCTAAAAAATCATCAACAACGATATAAATAACTACAAAAACAAAAGCTTATTTTCCTAAAGTGTTGCAATCAACAGCTTAAATATTTTATTGTTATATCCTCAATACAACTCTACATACTTGTTTTATGACGTCACATGTAGGTAATTATCTAGCAAAGCATCGTTAGATGGATCGATACTGGCTTGTGATTGGAAACGTTTTCATGACACGTTAGTAGAGTGTTTGTTTCTGTAGTAAACGTAATAATAACTTGATGCATACCTACTGTAAGTTGTTTGTAATATATTTTTTTGATTTCAAGCAGTTACGAGTGATATGACTAACGTTTTTTTTAATGTCTTTGAATACTTTTAGATTTATCACCATAAACAGATAAATGTGTTACGGAGAAATGAGGAAAATGTCGTGAGGAGAGTTTTGAGTATGAATGTCGATGGCTATAAGAGTAGGGGAAGACCAAAGAAACGATGGATGGACTGTGTGAATGATGATATGGTTAGAAAAGGGGGTGACTACCGATATGACGACTGATAGAGAAGTATGGAAGAAAAAAACATGTTGTGACGACCACGAATAAATTGGGATAAGGGCAGGAGAGTGATAATAATGATGAATAGTGATTATTTATTTATTATTAAACTTACACACACTATCTTTACAGGATGACCCCAATACAATAGTGGATTGTAAACACACACGAGATAAATTGAAAATCAACTTACGGCTAATACTTAAAAACCTAAACTTTAAAAATATGTAGAAAGCAACTGATTAAACTCTATTAAAACACCATCTAAAGTCAGACTACAGAATTATATATACCTATGTAATAATTATCAAACTAAACTGACTATGTAATAATTATCAAATTAAACTAAAACTCAAAGCATTTATTCGAATTAAACCATTTACAGGCACTTTTGAACTGTCAAGGAGTCAGTCAGTCCGAAATATGAAGCTAGTTGCCCATTCCAAAGCGTAGTACATACCTATGGATAAGAACGAAACGCGGCAGGTTACATCAAAGAGAAGAATGTAGTTCATTTTCTGTACATGGTCATAAGTCGATAAATATTATGTACTAAATTACCAATTTTTGTTTTTACAAGCTGAGCCGAAGAATGTTCAAAAGTAATCTAAGAATTACCATACCCAATGTGGTGTTAAAAAAAACAATAAATATTCATAGAGCACTTAGGAAACTTCTGCGATGATTGACTTTAAATAGAGTTTTGATTTTCCATGAAAAGTCGTACTCAATGTACCTAGCCTTTGTTTTCCAAGTATGTTATGGTTGGCTTCTAGTTTAACCGGATGCAGCTGAATACCAGTATTTTATATGGAGCGTTTGCCTATCTGACCTCCACAACCCAGTTACTGGGTAATACGATACCCCTTGGTAAGTCTGGTTGTCAGACTTTCGGGCTTCTGACTGTAACGACTGTCAAAGATCCACGAATGGCAGCCGGGACCAACGGTTTAACGTACTTTCCGAGGCACGGAGGGGTCTCGGTATGTAAAGATGTTCATCCATCCACATACCGACCGCGGCAAGCATAGTTTAACCTGATCGATCGACCAGTGCGGCTGTTAAGCTTAAAAGTCGTACTATTAGTGGCATAATATTTACCAAGAAGGACGATAAAACTAATACCACACGCCCACTTAACATACAAACAACGTTTGTGTAAATCAAGTGAGGACATTCCCTTAGCCAGCCTAATATTATTATCTTCAGTTACGAAGGTCCTCATAAGCTAGTACAACAGTCTGTGGCCCTAATTTATACTTTAATGTTATTGATGTAAGGAAGTTTTAGTTAATAATTGTACCGGGTGTTGGGGTTTTGGTCGCGTGATTAGTGTTGCAGAAATGTAGAGTAATGATGGTACCTTTATTATGAAGAAGTTGCATGGGTTCAATTCAATTCTTTATTGCATATCACGTTATCACGAGGGGTTCGTGATCCGTGGATGGATGACCATCTTTACATACCGGGACCCTCGGAAAGCACGTTAAGCTGTTCCGGCTGATATTCGTGGACCTTTGACAGTCGTTACGGTTTGTAAGAAACTCGAAAGTCTAACAACCAGTCTTACCAAAGGGTTTCGTGATACCCAGTTACCGAGTTCTGGAGGTCAGGTCGGCAGTCGCTCATTGTAAAATACTGGTATTCAGCTGCATCCGGTTAGATTGGAACCCGACCCCAAGAATAGTTGGGTTCAGTTTAGGAAGTGGATGATATCACACGTGGTTTACAAGATGTTAATAATAATTATTATGTTCAAGTATCTTGACTTGGCTCCCGAGGTTGTCGACATGTGGCATGTGGACTCAGCAATCATTGTGCCAATAGTCGTGACAGCCAATGGGTTAATAGCCAAGAGCCTCGACCAAAACCTGAGGAGGCTCTCGTTGGGCAGCTGGATCAAGGGCTTGATTCAGAAAGCGGTACTACTGGACACGGCTCGCATTGTCAGGAGGTTCCTCTCTCTGGAGCCCTGACCGCCGGTAGCTTGGACCCTGTTCCCGATACCGGTGGGCTACTATTTTTTATATTTTCAAATGTTTTTTTTTATCTTTTTGTTTATAAAAATATTTTAAAATGTAATTTGTAAAAACTTAATACAATATCAACAGTAGCATACTTCAAAATCATTAAAGTAAATAGGTATATAATATAATAAACTTGGACGTCATAATTTCGTTTGGATCTTTTTTTCCAAATTTTTGATTGCATCAAATGAAGATAGTTTTGGGAGGCTGGGTAACGATCTGGATGCCATCAAATATATCTACAGTATTTTTATCTCACGAAACGACGCGCATTGTATTTGTAGTAACCAAGTGTACAAACACACTGTGAATGTATGCGTCTAGTCGAATAGCGTCAGTACATATCACACACACACACACACGCACACACACACACACACACTTCCGACTTCGCCACTGTCTCAGACGGTGCCAAGAGCTCCTGCGCTTACACATACGTTTACAGTATGTCTGTACGCTTGGTAACCACAAGTAAAGCGCGCGTTGCTTCATGAGATAAAAATACTGTATCAACTAACATTTGTTTACACTCCTGACTTGAGTGACTTAGTAAGAGCTTATATTATGAGATGAGCTTATTATGATTGAGATGCAGGTTTATTCCTAGTTTAGGTAGAATTCAATTATTTTTAACAACATCTAGTATATTTTGTAAATATTTATGTAAATCAATTATTTCAATAAATAAACAAGACTGTTATTATTCACATTTTATTACAAAAAATCCAGACAACACATACAAACAATAGTCTTCAATAATGTTTTTCCTTTAAAGTCTAGAAGTACCACTCACTTAAATCGTCGTGAAGTATTGTGGAATGTCAAGTCGTGTGTTCTAAGCTCAATGTTCAAGAGCACTCAGGAACGTTATATAACTTAAGCATAAGAACATTCAATTGATATGTTAAAGTGTTCTTTATTTCGTTACGGCTGTAATTTTTTGAAGAAATATCTTTTTTATTACTTCAACTAAAATCTTTTTGTGATCTTCCTATGCGAGTCGTTAATACTTTTTCTTTATAATCTAGAACTAAACCAGGGTCTACACAATTACGGTCTAGACACATACTCGTACTTTTAGGCAAAGGTTACGCTACCTGAGTCTATTTACTATAATCATTTTAGGCATTTTTTTACTATTGCGAAAGGCAAAACTACTCAACAAAATTCTTATCACTAACAGACAATGCACAGCCTAAAGGCTCCTCCGACTTGTCGCACAACGTGTCGCATTGCGACTCTGTTTTCATAAAAATTGTTCCACGGATATATATCGTAGAATCGCGACGCACTGTAACCTCATGCTTAACTGTGGGAGCCTTACACAACTTTTTTTTTTTTTTTTGAGGTTGTGAAGTCATCAAATGACCCCTCCCGCTCTGGGTGGAGCGGAAGGGAGTGTCAGACTCTTACTGACTAAAACCCACCCGTGTTCCTTGCTTAGCCCTTTATGTAGCAGGGCAGCGGTAACCCTTTCGGACGATCCCGCTACCCCGGCAGGCTTCGGCCCTGTCGGGCCCCGTGAACTATGCTGACATCTCTTTGAGGCGCGCGTGGAACACATACGCGCCGTCCGGCACGGGCCTGGTCCTGATCGGACGGAGAGCTACCCATTGCTCTCCGCCCGCAGGCCCGCACCTACGGTGGCCGGGAGTCGTCACGCGGCTCCCGACGTCCGGAGCGTCTCACGCGGCGGCTTGAGGCGTGAGGATCTCTCCCTCGCCCATCCCGCCACCTCCTTCGCTAGCATGAGTGCTTCGCAGAAGGAGGTGACCGCCTCCCACTCCCTCTCGCCCCGGACCATGGCTTGAACCAGGGCCGGACGCGAGAGGTCGCCGCCGCTGCCGATCGCCTCTACGAGGACACGGCGGTGCTCTGCCCGAGCGGGGCAGACCTCCACCGTATGCTCCACCGTGTCCTCTGGGCGATCCTCGCAGTGATGACACCCGGGCGTCTCCTCCCGCCTTATGATGTGCAGGAACCTCCCGAAAAATCCGTGTCTGGAGAGGACCTGCGTCAGGCGGTATGTGAGAACGCCGTGACGCTTCTCTAGCCACTCCTCAAAGAGGGGTCTTACCGCCGCTATCGTGGCGTGCCCTGCGCTGGGTTGCGATAGTCGCGCCTTCCATGCTACCATGAGATCGTGCCGGAGGTCCGTCCGCTCCGCCGCGATTTGCCGCGGGTGCGGAGTTTTCCCCCGACGTAGTGCCTCCGCGCGCCAATCATGCCGGCGCGCGAGGACTATCGCCTCCAGAACCCATGGCGGCAGTCCAGCAAGGAGGCTTGCTGCCTCGCCCGAGATCGTGCGGTACCCCCGTATAAGCCTTACGGCTACCACCTTTTGGGGCGCGTTCAGATAGTGTACGGCTCGCAGCCGCAGTTAACGCGCCCACACCGGGGCCCCATAAAGGGCCATGGACCGCACGACCCCCGCGTAAAGCCTCCGGCAGGAGGCGTTTGGCCCCCTCAGGTTGGGCAGGAGCCACTTTAAGGCGGTCCCGGTCCGTTCCAGTTTGGGGCCAAACGTCTGAAATGTTCGACGAAGTTCCACCGGCTGTCGAGGACGAGACCCAGGTATCTCATCGTTGTGTCGACGCCGATGTGAACCCCTCCTACCATCAGTTGGGATCCCGAAGGTGGCCCGTACCGGGGCCCATGAAAGGACATGGCCTCGAACTTGTGCAATGCCACCTCGAGACCCAACTGCCGGATCCTTTCCACGACTAAGCCTTACACCACTGGGTTTAGAAATATGATATTTTGCACAACAGTTACATATACATATAACGAAAGTAAACACTAAATGATTATTTAAAAAATCATCAACTATTTAATCCATTTAGGTTAAATAGGGGATGAAAGGGATCCAAGGGGACCCTAGATGTTACTAACTTTCCACTGTCAGTCAATGTCTAACTAACTCCTCTGGTTGTCAATATTCTAAAATCCCAAGATATGAATGCTTGGTAACATGCTGGTCCTGCTCCATAGGACAATCTCTAGAGTTTAGACAAAATCAAACTGGTTGCTAATGTAATTGTATAATTTATTATTTTTTTTTTTCTTTGACATTGATTTATATACATTCTGTAGTTCCTTAAAGTCACACCCGGACTTATTACTCCTTATTAATTTATGAAAATCGTCTACTTTTGGAATGTTTGTAAATATGTGAGCACCATGTATCTATCACATAGTTAATTTATATGTCATGGATTATATGTCATGGATTCATTAACCCATTTTAATTCTTTTACTTATTGTGGTAAAGTAATTTTATTTTTAGGTGCATCGTCTTCACATATAATTATATAATTAATGTATGCAAAATATTGTAAAACATTTTCAAAGAGTAACGGTGGAGTTTCTTGCCCATTCTTCTCCATACGAAAACTACCTTTTGGAAGGGGCGACTAGAATCAATTTTATTTTAATTTTATTTTTGACGTTCAAAAGTGCCTTTTATGTGCATATTTGAAATAAATGATTTGACTTGACTTGACTTGACTTGACTAATCTCCTAAGTACCATAGAAGATTGCAACTACCTTAAAAATACGTATATAGGTATCGACGCGCATCCTATGACCATGGATTCAGTGCATGATTCTGAACCCACACCGGCGTTTAATCCGTGGGTTATTAAAAAAAAATTGCTGTTCCATGCATTTTATAAGTAAACAAATACGTCTCTCCCAAGATAATAATTTTAAACTTCAAAGAAAATCCAATAATGAATAATTAACTTCGTAATTATGAAGTTGAATCCAACCGTATCAATTTCATCTGAAACTCGATCTGGAAGCCTTAAGTAAATGCTAGTTATGTAAATAAAATGATGTCCATATCGTATTTCAAAAGGTTATTACATTTTTTAATTAAAGATGGCCGCTACTTTGATGTACTGTTGAATTTTTTACTTTGCATATTCATGAAAAACTGTGAAACGGGGTTGCAGTTACTTTTTCGTGGAACTTTCAGTTTTATCTGCTGAGAAAATGTAAATTGTGGTATGAAATAAGTATTATTAATTCATTTTTCATTATTCATATTTACATTTTTAAGTGTAATTTCTGTGAAAATTTTAAATTAATATCAATGTGAGGTTGGCACACCAGAGTGCGTCTTCCTATACAAATAAGGAACGAGTTGTAATCACCGCGCTTGCTCATCCTCATCATTATTAGCCTATAGCAGTCCACTGCTGGACATAGGCCTCTCTCATGGCACGCCATTCAACGCGATTCTCGGCAACTGTCATCCAGCTGCTACCAGTCACCCTGCGAAGATCATTACATTTGCCGATTCGCGGTCTCCACTCAAGGACACGTCTACACTAACGGTCATCGGGTCTACGGCTATTATGGCTGGCCAATTGCTACTTCAGCGCGCTTCATGCTTGCTCAAACAACAAAGAACTCAGTTTATCGCAGTCCACTACTGGACATAAGCCTCATTGCATGAAAAACTGATTTCAGACTACCTATTAGCGTCTGGTTCTCTAGTGATAGTTTTCTTCATCGCAACTCAGTTTTGTCTTAGATTAACTTAAAAGTGAGCATTAAAAGTCACATTGGTATAGTCGGATGCCAGATATTGATGCCTTCCAGTTTACTTGTCATTGTTCATTCGACCTCCTTATTGATTTACCACGTTAAGCTTGACTGTCACTTGTACGTCATAAAATTACAAGGTCAATGTGACAGTTTCAACCTTATTCAAGTTTAAATGTATTAAGGCTCCCACTGACAGGACAGCGACAGCGCGCAGCAGTGTTGCAAAAGCTTGCAAAAGTGGTAGAAGAATTACGAGGTCGTGTATGCGAGGCCAATTTTCCAATTTTTTCAACCATAGAGAAAACCTAACCAAAAATAACTGAATAGTTAGTTACTCACGTGCTTATCGGCTCTTAAAACATCTCGAATCTACAGCGTTCTATTACCAATTCAAGGCTCAAGTCTGAGACGAACGCAAGTTGACCAGACTCATCTATTATGCAGGACGCTATTTTCACTCTAGCCGTATTTGCGTGAAACACGTACCCGAACACGTTTGTATATGTGTCACGGTAGGTTCTTAGAGGTGTCTGGTTATTTGCACGTAATTACGGGTTGCTATGGTTAACTGGAGATAATTGGGTGGGCGAAACATCTCTGCCTTCGCCTTCGGGGTATACAGTTTATGACAAAATATTATACAATTAGCGAATGGCTTGGCACGCGACGATGGCAAGAGATCGGACGGCATGTCATTATTTCCATGGATGGTGGGTAGGCCATTAGTGTAGGATGCAACGTGTGTCGATACTCTTGCGCCATCCCAACTTCCAGGACCGGCGTGCTGCGCTGGTGCTGCTGCTGCGGCTGCGGAAAACCTTAAGCGGCGTATGTATAATAACCTTATTGGTAATTATATTTTCGAGCCGTTCGGGGTTCAAACCCTCGGGTCGTGGATCGCTCATGATTTTTTTAAGGAAATTTCGAAACGGCTGGTTGACACTTCAAACAACGAGGTAATGCCGCAAGTCTCTTGGGTACATTATCTTAAGAGCCTTTACCGAGCGAAATTTCAAAACGACTGATTGACACTTGCCATGACCCAAGGGCTGGCTTTTACCTTGGCCAGAGGCTAAGCATTGCCATACCGCGCAACGTGGAAATGCCGCCAGTGTCTTGGGTACATTACCAGTCGACAGCGATGCGGATGAATTTTCCGATGCTATATTTTCGTTTGTGAATAGTTTTAGTTAAGTTAGGATATAATTTTGTTATTTTTATTAATTAGCTAAGTTTTAGGCTTTATCGAAACAATGTCCTCCTTGGCAAAAAACAAAGTAAAAAAAAACATTTCTATTTCCCTCTACTTATACCTATCCAAAACTGTTCTTTGCCAACCTTTTGGCAGATTATCCGAACCTTCTCTTGTCTTCCTCTAGGTCTTCTTCCATTTTTCGGGTACAGACTGTGAGATTTTTGGTCCATTTTGCTCTCACCAATGTTACACCTCGATTCAATGTCAGTGTCAAATTCAATGTCAGACAACCCTTAACGTCAAACATGTATGGGTTGTCTTAGGGGCAATTCTCGTAATTTTAAGACTGTTCACGGTCTGATCTCAGTCTCATTCTGTCAAAAAATACTTCTAATTTCCCTACATTTCGACAAGTTTTTGACATTTGTTTGTCGCTGAGATGAGACTGCGATTAGATTTCGAACATTTTAAATTACGAGAATTGGCCTTGAACTGAACTCTAAGTGATGTTTATAAATAAAGGCGTAAGTGTGTATCAGTGAACTCTGATGTACCTCTGATGACCTATAGGAATTATTTTTAGGTTGGCAATAGAGGTTACAGAGAAAATATGATTAAATTACAACGTTTATCTTAATTTCACACATTCCTGTTAATAATAATTTTCTTCGTTAGCTTTTTTAACCTGGTCTATTAAAGAGAACGCACTTTTAATGAAATATAGTTAATATAATATAGTTACGTAATCATTCCATAGCGCTATTGTTAACCAATGTCAGGAAAACGTGCGTAAACCGGTTTCATTATGAACTTAACTTTAACTGGGGTAATGGCTTCCTCTGATTATTACCCTGAACACGACACCGCTTTCGCGCGTAGCCCCAAATATAAGGAAAAGTTGGCCCAAAAAAAAAGAAATTGTACACTATTTTAAAATTGAGACTCGGCCTGAAAGGAAAGTCCTTAATGCAATAAGGAAAAAAGAACTTAAAAATAAAAGCCCTTTCACAACTTTGCCTGACATTTACCACCAATCACTTTGTCACAGTAATACCATCGTATACTAACCGTTGACATAAAGACTTGAAAACTGTTTCATATACAACCACATAGATATATACTCAATTAAAATTCAAATGCATGTGGACATCGTTAGTGGAAGAGAGACGAAAGATCTGCGAAGTCGAATCGCACCCTTTAATCTAGTACTAGATCGAAATCCGACTCTATGTTGTTAGAAGTTTGGGTCTATTTTTGGGCGTCCTAAAGAAAAGTTCAGTTCATTACAAAATGAAATGTAGGTATCGGATGTAGGAGTAACGACGCATGCGCGAATCACACAGTCAGACGTTAGTGTGTAGACGACCGCGGTAAGAAGAGCACGCCAGCGCCGCCTGCCGGCCGCATAGGAAACTAAACATGAAATTCGAAATTAAAGTGTACATAACATTGTGACAGCTAATAGTGGTAGTGTGCTGTGGATTGTATTTTAATTTTTTAAAGGTGATTTTTTTTTATAAGTATATGAATTTTTAATGTGCGTTCGGCAGTGCCGCATAGAGCCTACAGAGCCTTCTGAACACAGGTTTGTAAATTAAATTACTTTGTTGCGTGCTCAAACTCAGAAATTGTAATGTAATATTTTTAAGTAATACTTTATTCAGACAGTCGAGCCACACTTTGCTGCCATATTTACTTCTAATAAAATTTTGTTGGGCTTTTGTCACGATACGGCAAAACGTACCTATATTTCTCTTTTTATTACATTTTCATTGTAGATTGTAATAAAAAGTTATTAATTGGTTCCATTGAAACTTTACGACTGAAGCTGCTATTATTTATATTGCTTTTAGACTTAGACTGAAAAAGGAAAGGTAATTATGTAGTACAAATAGGATATAAAATAATTCTAACTTAATAACAAAGAAAATTAATAAAGCGCTCTTCCTCTCTCTACTTATTTGAAAATTTGCTGTGCCCGACAGGGCCCATAATTGTTTCTATTGTTTTTCTTTTATTTACCTGTAATTGTACATTATGGATTACAATAAACGATTTGAGATTTGATACTAAAGATAAATGTGTACCCATTTTTGTATTCTTTCTCGTAAACCGTTGACCTTTTTTTGATGAAGCAATTCACGAAAGGCAGTGGTTTCGGTTATAAAATATGACCACTAAAGTGATGTTGAATGCTTAGAAATTTATATAATAAATTGGTTAGAAAGGTACGTTTCTGCGAATACATATTCATCTCTTTCTCATGAATTCTTCGCTCGTTTTGATAGATGAGGTGTCATTGCTTTGACTAAGCGTTTGCTAAATATTTTTGTTCTGGAGCAAAAAATATGAAAATTCTTCTTCTAAGCTGGACTTTTAGTCAAACAAAGATAATGTGTTTGAACTACTTCTGCCTAAGCTTGTTGTAAATCTACTGGGGAGACGACTTATTTTGCTTTTAGATAAAACAAATGGTATATACTCACTGAAAAATGCGAAAACAGATGATTCATTGTTTTGAAAAGCATTCTAACATCACGCTGGTAATCCCCGAAGAGTAAGGCAAGGTGTACACTCAGTACACCCACATTTTTTTATTTATGTTTAAGTCCAGTGTAATAGGGGGCGAGCATATTACCATCACACGCACAAATCCAGACTCCGAGCTATTACTGAGACATCCCTGATAATACCACTTTTCCCGACCTGGGCACCGAACCCAAAACCGCATGCATTTGGAAAGGTAACTATGACATGTAGCATGTCATCACGCCTGTTCTCCCCCAAAGGGTTAAGCAGAGTATAGTAGTCCATGTCTAATGGTGCATAGAAAGGTTTATTATCATCATCTACTTAGCCTTTTCCTAGCGATGTTGGAGTCAGCTTCCAGTCTAACCGGATGCAGCTGAATATCCAGTATGTTACATGGAGCGACTGCCTATCTGACCTCCACAACCCAGTCACTGGGTAATACCTACGATACCCCTTGGTAAGACTGGTTGTCAGACTTTCTGTCTGAGACTGTCAAAGATCCACGAATGACAGCCGGGACCAACAGCTTAACTTGCTTTCCGAGGCACGGAGGGGTCTTGGTATGTAATGATGGTCTCCCATCTACGGACCAACCGCAACAAGCGTAGCTTAACCTGATCAATCGACCCGTGCGGCTGTTATTACTTAGCCACAAGACCCTTAGAAAGGTTTATTATATAAACCCATATATCATACAGGTAGCATCCATACTGTATACGAAGTTTACACGATATGGATTTCAATCTCTCATTTCTTGACAATAATGAAGGAATAGAGCTTACTATAGCTATGAGCAATGAGTTCACCTATTACTGTTTTGTTACATTGTGTGAATTTAAATTGCTAACAATTCAATATGACACATGGACTTGGTATTGGAGATAAAGACTATAACTAACAACATATTATCATCCATTCATGTAACTTTTCCCTTTGATTCTAACTCTAGCAAAGAGCACAGTAATAGTATCTCCCTTTCAGTTACAAAGTGGCCTTTAAAGGTTTTGTGTTACTTTTACGGCTAGTTTCATGATGGCAACAGTACTGTGGAGATCTCGACTGAAATAGACTTCCTAAGGCCCGTCGTCCACGATGCTATGAGTATTCAGTAGTAACGTTGTACAAACTCAAATCACTAATAAGTAGCCAAAAATGTCACAGCATTATTTCAATCGTGATCCGTACACGATGCGACTTGATCATCATCCACTTCACTCATTACTGAGCATTGGCCACTCTCGTCATGTGCCTTTTCTCCACGCTCCTGTACCAGCCTCATACAGGTTCTACCCGCGGTGGTAACAATGTCGTCTGCCCATCTCGCCGCCGGACAACCGACGCTTCGTCTCCCAGGTCTTGGACGCCACTCTGCCTTACTCTACCTGTCATCACTGTGCCTTGCCAGGTGTCCTTCCCTACTCAATTCGAGTTCCATAACTCGTTTTCGGATATTGAAAACCTTCGTACGGCTGCGGATCTCGACGTTTGGCACTTGGTCTATAAGCCTTATGCCAAGCATGGAACCCTCCATGGCTCTCTGGGCCACTCTCACCCTGTCGCTGTTACTAACACGTTATTACATAGTTTGTGATTTGTTGCATTGCCGCCAATGAAATACTAGTGCTGTGATACCAGCTACTTACTTACTGGTGTTTTGAATTTAAAACCGGTTAGTTTTTATCCGACTGCGCGACGCAAAGAAGAATTATGTGTTTATCAGCCTAAGTACATATGTTTGTTCCCTTGTGGCGCTCTAGAGACCAAACACGTAGGCCCATTTTGATGATTCTTACGTCGATCAATTTGTCGTAATCTTGTGTGTCACTAATGATATGACAGTAATCAAAACTCATTATTGCGACAAACAGACGCCATAATGCGAGAAAGAAAATAAAATAAGACGACGAACTATGTCAAGTAGGGTATTTATTTATTTATTATTTATTTATTTTACCATTTATGTACACACATATATAAACAGACAATGAAAAACAGAACAGAAAAAATAGATACAGAGGTGATGCTTATTTCATAAGAAATCTCTACCACCATACCTGAGATAGGACAATAGATACAGAGATGTAGACAGCGTGTGATAGAGCAAAGGAGACAAAAAATAATACATAGAATAAAAAAAAACAATTCACTTAAAAACTAAACAAAAATTACGAGAATATATTAACATACATACAAATAAGGAGGAGGTATCATTGGCTAGGTCCTTGAAAATCATCTCTAGGTTTATCTAATCATTTTTTATTTTCAATGATCATTTTAGTAGCGTCGTGGACGACGGAACTTACAGTAACGACAGACAGACTCATTTGTCTTGGTCATTTGTTCAGGCACCGAATGAATCTTGAAGTAATATTGTAGGTTCAAGGACTGATGTAATTAAAATCTTTGAGGAAATTGTAATTATGGAGAGGTTTTAAAAATAATGAGTCTTTGAAGGAAGTTGGTCTTATTTAAAGTAAAACAGTGATATACATACATAGACAAATCATTAGATAACTAACTGATCTTATATCCATTAAAAATGTACTTTTTCATTTGACGCTACATATTACAATATGCAGCAGATATACAAGCAGAGAATAGAAAGGAGTAGGTACAGGTAACTTCTTAAAAACAATCCAAGTTTCTTTAACTTTGAAATCAGGACAAAAGTATGTCATATAAAATCTGGCAATGTCACCCCTCGTTTTTTGAGGAAAATTGGAACCCTTCACGTTTGCGTGGCTCAAGCAATTCACGTTTTATTTATTGTTAGCAGGTATAAAACGTAGCCTCATAAGTACTGTGAAATATATAGGTACTTTATAAAAGATTAAATCGTACCTGTTTGAAGAAGGCTACAAAATGGCGTCAAAATATTGATGTTAAAACAGTTGCCAAGTTTTCTTTTACTACACCGTAGCCAACAAAAGGAAAATGTAAACCAAATGCAGGTTCCAACTTTATAAGGTAGAAATTTCCGTGAACTGCTTTGGGCAAGAAGATTTTTATGATTTTAATCGTTTGGAAAATCGCAGGTTCTACTGCCAACAGAAGTGCCGAGAAAATAAAATCAGCTTAAACTTTTTTATTACTAGTCATATTGGAAACATTAATCGATGCTGATTTTGGATGTGTGATCAATCTTATATAACATAATTATATTAATAAACTTATGGTACAGTTAAAACCAGAAGTCTAACCTACAGGATAACCATACATTATATGTCGCCAACATACAATTTTATGCTAACCCTTTATGTTTGCATAAAATTAGAGGGTGACTGAGATGACGAGTAATAGAGAAGTATGGAAGAAAAAGACAAGTTACGCCGACCCCAAAAATATTGCGATAAGGGCAAGGAATCAACTCATGATAGCCACACAAAATAATATAATGAAAACCTTTATTGGCAGCAAACGTCACAAAAATACGTGTAGGAAATCGAGAGATAATAAAGGGAAGAAATAATTTATAGATAATATTACAATAGAAAATATGCCTTTGAGTAAATCAGTAACACATGATGTTAAACGCTTTTTTAAACCTATCCATTCATGGCATCAGCTTCGATGAAATATTGATAGAAAAACCCACGGTTTATTTTTTCTATAGAATTCTGCTCTGAGACAAGAACTGTTTTGTTTTTATGCGGAATACTACAAGGAACAGTATTCGGACCTATATTTTACATTCAATAATGACTCTTAATTTTCTCATTCGCATTAATTAACATAATAATTTGGAGTAACAGCCCCTTTCTGATGCTGACAGCCCATTAATCAACAAGTTACCGGTTGCGGGAATATTTTGCATGTACTGTTGTCAGAAAATAAGGTAAAATTGGATATTGACTGTCGCATTCACTATCATCAATCATTTATGTAGTGCTATGTTTTCATTAGCAAACTTGATATTTACAGACTTATAAACAGCATTTATTGATATATATATATAAATTATATCAAAAGAATGTATTTTCACAAATTTTGTAAAGCCAAAATGGATGTGTCATACAATGGTAAACATATTAATGATTATATTGTTATTGCAGTACATATACATGTCGATGTCTAATCACCTCCGACACCTATGGGACCTGATTGTAGTCTATTAGTACCAAAAACCTTGGGAACAAAATGTAAACGACATAACACTAAAATACTTTACTAGACAACTGAATTTTAAACTCAAGAGTTTCTCAGGAAAGTATATTTTTGATTAACCTAGTATATTTTTAAAACAGAAATAAAATCTGTCAGCAGAAATATAAATATGACGGCACTAGATTAAACTTAGATTTCCAGAATGCTATAAATTTTCAACTGCATCTGATTACGCTAGGATGCCAATCATAACAAACGTGTCAATAGGATGTTGACACAAATGTACACTGACGACATCATTATCCGGCATTCTTAACCCAGTAGTATTCATATATCGGGCATTTACTTCTTCAAGTCTTTCGGCAATTTGAATCTGGATACGATTTGAGAAGATTTCTTGCTTCTCCTTCCAGCCAATTACAATTTCATCAACCATAACATGGTAACCTAAATCCCTCAGATATCCAAGCTGTTACGTCACAACTACACAATAGCTTTCCATTCAACGTGATAGCTTTTATATTCTTGTTTGTTGGGCGTGCCGTTTGTGTAAACTGTAGTGTTGCTAGATTGTAGTGAAGTTTACCCTGCGAATAAATTAATGTGGGCTAAAAGTGGGGTATTGTTTATGGGGAACCAAAAATGGGCTTTGTTGTGGTCAAGGAAAAGGGTGCTGCCTTTTTTTTAGTTAATGTTGAAAATATTAATATTAAAGCAGAAGGGAAAAAGCAAACTCCTTCCCTTCTGCTTTAATATTATTTACTTTCACTACAACTAGCTGACAAAATCAACAACTCTGAAATCTACACATCATGCAGTCTATACAAATCGAATCAAACACATCAATCATTATAGGTATTAAATTGGTTCACAGACAGAAATTCAGTTATTATAGCTAGTGAGTACCGTATATGCCTAGGTTTTAAGAGAAAAACCGAATCTAGGGAATGATGAGGGGACCCGAAACATATAAATAAGTAAGCATATATTCTGGGAAGAAATAATATGACAGTTCCCTTTGAAAACAAAAACGATATCTCGGCAAATACGTCATGACAAATGTCACAAACCGCTTGGTAGGCAAACAAATCTATAAAATCGTATCATAATAACAAATAATGTCCTGCATGATAATTAAAATCAGATTCAGCTAACAACGGAATATTTATAACACATGCTTCTGACTGCGCCAAACTTGTGTAATAAATAAGTAGCAATTCATGCCTAGCATGGCCAACAAATTGCAGTTTTCAGCGAGTTGCCGGCCGTACGTTAGTTTATCACAAATGTATGTGCTTGTTCGCGATGTTTTTCTTTTCCCTTGACTATTGTTCTATGTAAATAAAGAGAGAGATAGTTTATACATCAGTAAAGTTCTCTTCTTTCATCTGTTGCGTCAACTAGGGCTAAACTATCTTGTAAAAGACAATTACTTAAGGGGATTCCTTCAACGGAGCACGCAAAATTCAAATTTTCTTACGTTTCATGCAAATAATGACTATTGAATTTCACCTTAAGTAATGCTAAAATAAAAAAGATTAAGATTATTATTATAAGTCTATACGTGAGGATTTGTAATTGGCTTTCGGGTGACTATGATTTCCTTTTGTGTTTGTTTTTATTAGCCGTAAGGCCTCCATGTACTAAAATAAATAAATAAATAGAGTTTGACAAGTTCTCAACTCCAAATTTTCAATTCAGGAGCCGAGTGTTCGTAACAGCGACAATGAAATGGTTTTGTTAATATTTTTGCTTGCACAGGGTAAGATACTTTCCATTGTTTACAGAAAAGTATTGCAAAAAGGATTATATGTGTAAGTGGCACGGCGCCTATTGGCACGGAACTTATAAAAATACAGAAGTGTAAAAAAAGTTGTTTTGAAAATTGCTTAATCATTTCGTCCCTTGACTGTATATACAGGTACTCATTTGGTCACTTGAAGGACTAAGTGCGGAAACCAAACCCATAGCATAGAATGTCACCGTGAAAACATAGGTGAAGTCAGCTGTCAATAGTGTCAAGTCCAAGCATCAGGTGGAATGACAGGTCACTTCTAGTTCAAGTTTTCACTGTGCTATTTTTACAGAGTATACCGCCAGGAACGCTATAAAACATTAAAGTGTAAATTCTAAGCCTAACAATATTAAACCATTAGTACTGAGTAAATAAATTAAAAATGGATACCATAACAGGTGCACTTTTCCCCATAAGCGTTACAGTCACCGTCAAAGAAGTAGTTTATTACAGAGTATACGGTTAGTAATTAAATTCACTTTTGAGTTAGAACGGGACTCATGTAATTATAGTGGAGTGCATTTATGAGAAACTACCAGATAAGCTTGGTTCCCGTTACACAAGGAGTGGGTATGTGTGAATGTGAACATGTTTTTAGAAAAGTGATTTCAAATGTTTCTCCTTAGGAATACTTTTCCAGCTTCAAAGGTATTGTAGCTGTTGGGAGTAGAGGATGAATTGAAAAACACAGATTTTCAGGTCAAGATGCAGGTTTAATTTCAGTGTACAAATTTTTACAAAAAATGGTGGACTAAAGTTCGTGCTTAGCTGATGGCGGCTACAAAACTGAGCTGTCAAATATTATGTCATGATATTCTTACAAACCACAGATTAATAAACCTTTTCTTATAACATTAAAGTCGCCAGCTCTTAAAACTGAGCATCATGTTATTATTATATAAAACAAATTACGGAAATAGTAAAATAACTAAATTATAAGCCGCGTCGTCAACAGGTATGCCAGGTATAGCAGAAGATTACATTTAACAAATTGATAGAGTTATTTGTAGGCTGTGCACTATAATACACAATTAATTATCAATTGTCAATTCCCATAGCAAAGATGATATTGCAACTCCATTATTATAACATGAATATTAATTTACCATTGTAATTATAGCTCCAGATATGAATGTGAAACCATTAGGGATTAATTAATGTTAACATTCAAGACGCTGTTAAGGTAGCAATGCTTCATTAATACATAATTATTTATATTATGTACTAATAATCATCGTTTGTCAATAGTGCACACATTTACAATCCATAATGTTACTGTTAACCTGCACCACCTCACTACTGGGCAAAGGCCTCTCCCCATGGCTTCCATCCATCCATAGTTAGAACAAAAATAGGAGGGGCTTGTGGCTAAGTAATAACAGCCGCACGGGTGGATTGATCAAGTTAAGCTTTCGCTTGCCGCGCGTCTTCGGATGGGTGACCATCTTTACATACCGAGACCTCTCCGTGACTCGGAAAGCACGTTAAGCCGTTGTTGGTCCCGGTTGTCGTTCATGGATCTTTGACAGACGTTACGGGTAGTCGGAAGCCCGAATGTCTGACAATCAATCATACCAAGGGGTATCGTATTACCCAGTAATTGGGTTGTGGAGGCTAGATAGGTAGTCACTCCATGTAAAATACTGGTATTCAGCTGATTCTGGTTAGACTGGAAGCCGACCTCAACATAGTTGGGAAAAAAGCTAGGCAGATGAGTTAGAACAAGAATATTTTCGGCGATCAAACAAAATACTAAAAGTGCCAAATATTTGATATTTTCGCAGGAAAATTTTTTCTCAAATCTCTTAGTCAAAATAAATCCACACATTTTATGAAAGTGTTTTTGGTACACTTTCATAAAATGTGTGGATTTATTTTAAATTTAGAACGCAAACCTGATTGGCACAATTTCGTAACGTTCATTCTCCGTGAAGCTTCGAGTCCCGACAAATGAAGTTCGGAATATTCAAACTTGGAACAAAATTCAAATGTTTGTGTGTGTTGTACCCCTCGAAGACTTTTTAAAACTCGTACTAATTTAAAACTGGGAAGAGTAAAATCGTACTGAAAGTTTTAAAAAAAGCCTCTCAATGTGCCTACTGTATTTCTTTTGAGGAAAATATAATATAAACACGGGAGGGTACAGCTACTAAATTTATTCATTTTGTAGAATTTCATCAAGGTATCTTTTGTTAGGTTAAATATTTCTGCAGGTTGCAAAGCAACAAGTTACTTTGAAAAAAAAATATTTTCAAATTATGCGGGTTTTTCTTTGTCGCTTGTGTACATCCATTTTCATGTAAAAGTTATCATGTTTAATATAACTGAGCGAGATTTCTACATACCTATCTTCTATATACTAAAAATGAAATATTGTTATTTGGTAAGCGCATCACTTTAAAGCGGCTGATCTGATTCTACAATTTTTTCATTTTAAACTATTCCTTATAATACTAGTTACTTGGTAACACAATACCCCTTGGTTAGACTGGTTGTCAGACTTTTGGGCTTCTGACTGCCCGTAACGACTGTCAAAGATCGGTTTAACGTGATTTCCGAAGCATGGAAGGGTTCGATATGTAATGGATGATCACCCATCCACGAACCAACCGCGGCAAGCGTATCTTAGCCGTAGATTGACCCGTGCGGCTATTATCATTTAGCCAAGAGTACTCTACTCTTAAACAACCACACTTTCCTGACACGTGCTGTATAAAACTAGTAGATTTAAAATTAAGTTTGGCGCCACAAAAACCTTTACGGCCTTAATCAAAATGCAGCTAACTCTATTTCCGTATTCCGATTTGAAATCAATCAATTTACCACGCTCGGGAATGCAAAGCATGGTTAAAATTAAACCGTTTCTACAAAATATGAACCATCAAGCTAATTTTATAACCGATTACTTTGATTTATTCGTTTATTTTGGCCGTCAACTCAACTAGGTACAGTCAGCAATAACAGGAATAACAGAACATCACGCCCGTAATTCCCGAAGGGTTAGGCAGTGGTTCACCACCAGAACATCCACTTTTCGCCAGTTATGTTTAAGTCCCAAACAATAGGGGGGAGACTATTGCCATCGTTTGATGGCAGTACGGAACAAATCCAGATCCCAGGCTGCTACTGGGAAATTCCAGATGGAACAACCCAATAACACTTTGGTCAACCCGGTAATGGAACTCAGGACCTCATGCTCAGCAGGCAGGCAGGCGGAATAAGTTTGTGAACATAGCGACTTGAATATTAAATAAACACGCTTTTGAGATTACAGATTTTAATCCAATTGTAGGTACATTGTCCAGTTTCAGCAGTGCGATTCTGTAACCAATGCTAGGGATTGACACTATTGACAGCTCACTCTAAGCTCACTTCACCTACCTTTTCACGGTGAGATTTTTACAGAATCGATCGGCTGTTGCAAATGAAGTACCTAGTTGTATTATAAGTTTCTGTTTTAAGCCATACTGACTAAAACCCACCCGTGTTCCTTCCTTAGCCCTTTATGTACCAGGGCAGCGGTAACCCTTTCGGACGATCCCGCTACCCCGGCAGTAACTAAGTTGCTTGACGAGGTCTTAAACTTAGGAATAGTGCAAATTGCGAAAAAATATATGTCAATCACCGGTAGTATTAGTTGTAGTAAAGTCAGGAAAATTAAGTAAATCAAATCAAAAGTCATTTATTCAAAATAAGGTGAGAATCAGCACTTTTGGAACGTCAAAATTACAAAAGACGATTCCCCAATACGCCCGCCCTTCACCATTTCCGAGTGAAGAATAAGTGTGGCATCAAAATCCCCAGCAGCATAGCTGTCTCTTCAGTTAGAAAATACCTGATTGTATACAATACTAGGTACCCATGTAAAGTAATTAACATTACAAGACACTGAACATTAAATTAAATTATTTGCCATAATGTCAGCTAGCTAATTGATAGCCAACTTAAATTGTCCGTATATTCTGTCATTCTTTTACAGTTGTATACAAAATGGCTATTGCACGGTAAATTGCCATAGACTTTCAATTTGAAAAACAACTAATTTTCCTATCTATTTATTAATTATTAAACCGGCAATGACTTTACTACTTATAGAAACCAAATCCTTTATAGTTTATCACTAGTGAATTTTGCTAAGTGTGCACATAATATATATTTATGGCTCTGACCGTACGATGACTGAATCACAAAAACTTGATGTAGTTTCATGGTGCTTTGATGCCGGCAATTCATGGCATTCATAAAATCTGTCTATAAATACTGCATACAAGTTACTAACGAGGTTGATTAAAGCAAGAAATCATTCGTTCGTTCACTCTTTATGTAAGTTTTCTCAATAAAGTAAAATGAATTATTATGGAATCTTCAGTACAGTCACGAGCATAAGTATGTATACACTTGGCTTTATTCAAGAGGGATCTAGTCCTTTATTCTTTAATGAAATTTTATGTTGCTACGAACATAGTATTTTGGAACCCATAGGTTTTTGCAATGTGTCGTATTTCATTGTTGTTTTTGTTATTTCACGCAAAAATCGCTATTAAAAGTCTCAAAGTGTTGACATATTAGTGCTTGTGACTGTACACGTCGCAATTTTGTAATTAACCCGCTTATCGGGTCTAAAATAAACTTTCTTATCATCTTTGTAACCTACCTATATATATATATATATCACCTATATACATAATATAACATCACGCTTGTGATCCCCGTGGTTAGACAGAGGTGTTCTTATAGTACACCTTCCTATACAACGTGTTTTTTTTTATATCCCATAACTCTAGGGGGTCATTGTACTAATCATTATGAACAACTTTTACTATGGGACCAAACCCGAAATCGCGAAACAAAAATCTGGTGTTCCCTAAATTTTTACGAGTTATACGAACATAAATGTAGGGAACAGCTGATTTTTCTTTCGCGCTTTCAGGTTTGGTCTCATAGTAAAAATTGTTAATAATGATAAGTACAATGACCCCCTACAGTTATGGGATATCAAAAAAAACACGTTGTGTAATAGTTTGTCAGTTATGTTGCAGTCCCATGTAATAAGGGGCGAGCCTACTGCCATAAACCTTGCACAAATCCAGACTCCAGGATGCTACTAAAAAATAAATTCGTTATGGAAAAAACACAATAACATTTTGCTCGAACTGGGAATTTAATTTTTGTACTATCTATTAAAGTGGTTTTAAGAGCAACCATGGGCATTTAATTTACAAGCCCGACGACATTGGAAACGAACTCTAAACATTTCGTTCAATTTGGAACCCCCGTCGTGTTTTCGCCCTCCATAGTCTGCTTCATAGATTTATATTATGTGATATTGGTCCCAACTACCCACATAAAACTACAGAATATATTAACCACGTGGGACTGGGTTGTTTTATACGAAACTGTCACGCGAAGTCGATTTGTTAGTATCGATTTGTTTTTGTTTCTGTGAATGCGATTTGGGTTGACTATCCCCGTTTATTGGATTTGTTTGGCTTAGGGCTAATTTTCCATCGCCTGATAACTTTATTCGAGGAATAATTTTGAAATGTTGACAGTTATTTCATACAAAAACTGTCAAATGTCAATTTTATTCTTCAAATAAAAGTTATCTGGCGATGGAAAATCAGCCCTTACCCGAGTTGATTTTGTTCGGTGTATATAAAAATTCCTACCTACAGCAATTGGTTTTTCAGTACATAGGTAGTAAAACTCAAACTAGAAGCATTTATTTCAATGAAACAATTTACAGGCACTTTTGAACTGTCAAAGAGTCAGTCAGTTAGTCAGAAAGTTGAAGCTGAAGTTATCCATTCCAAAACCTAAATCTTTATGGAGAGAAACGAGCAAGAAACTCCAAGAATACTATTCTAAATCAAGATATTACCAAATCCTGGGTACATTTTTCTTGTTGCTTCTATAATATTTGAGAACAATGTTACGCAATTTTTATGCAGAAGGTGTGAATAATGTAAAAAACCTACTGCATAAAAATCGTTCTGTAGTTGGTCCTGTACAAAGTTTATTAATTCAGAATTTCATGCGTATTTAGGTACCTACCAACTGAATATATCGGATATTGCTTCTAAAAAGAATAATGTCATGATTATCTGTTATTTTCTTACTATTTTCATAATAATACATCGAACAAAATCTCGATAACACCAATATTTGGACACAGAGAAAAACAAAAGGAATAAAATGGCCAACGAGAATAAGAACAATATTGTTACTGTATCTATGAAGAAAAGAACTATATTATTAGAAGATACATAGCCTACATAGCCCGAAGAATTGCCAAAGTTAAGTGGCAGTGGGGAGGGAACAGTGCTCGCCGAACAGACGGCCGATGGGGTCGAAAGATTCTGGAGTGGCGACCGCGTACCTGAAGATGTAGCGTTGGAAGGCCTGCCACAAGGCGGACCGATAACTTGGTGAAAGCCGTAGGAATACTATGGATGCGAGAAGCACAAAAATGGTCAAAGTGGCTGTGCTTGTGTGTGCAGTAGACGTCTTTCGGCTGAAATGATGATGACATATGTACACAGTAAACTATGTCATCATTATCGTGTGTCAAGCCTTTTCCTAACTATATTAGGGTCGGCTTCCAGTCTAACCGGATGCAGCTGAGTACCAGTATTTTATATAGAGCGACTGCCTAGCTGACCTCCAAAGTCAAATCATTTATTTTAAATAGGCACATAAAAGGCACTTTTGAACGTCAAAAATTAAATTAAAATTGAATCTAGTCGCCCCTTCCAAAAGATAGTTTTCGTATGGAGAAGAATGGGCACGAAATTCCACCGTTACTCTTTTAAAATGTTTTCCAATATTTTGCATACATTAATTATATAATTATATATGAAGACGATGCACCTAAAATAAAATTACTATACTACAACAGGTAAAAGGATTAAAATGGATTAATAAAACCATGACATAAAAATTAACTATGTGATAGATACATGGTGCTCACATATTTACAAACATTCTAAAAGTAGACGATTTGCATAAAAAAATAAATAAATTAAGAACAATAAGTCCGGGTGTGACTTTAAGTAATTACAGAATGTAATTCAATGTCAAAAAAAAATTATACTACAATTACATTAGCAACCAGTTTGATTTTGTCTAGACTCTAGAGATTGTCCTATGTAGCAGGACCAGCATGTTTCCAAGCATTCTAATCTTGGATATAATCCTCTAATTTGTAATATCCTTGTTTACAAAGTGTAATTTTGATATAAGTTTTAAATTTTCTTTCATTTAATTGCACGACTCCACAACTCAGTTACTTAGGTAATACGAAACCCCTTGGTAAGACTGGTAAACATGAACATGGTGGACATAGTAAACTCTGTATCTCTTAAAAATATTGTTCTTCTTATTCGTAAACATTCTATTTAAAACTATATTCATAACACATAAAAATAATAAAGGTAAGAAAAACAGTCGTAACTGAAAAGTAAAATAATAAAATATGACACAGCCAAAGGCGCTGTCGCATGTCAAAGTATTGTTGTCGTATGGCAAAATATTGTCTCTGTAGTTTGTGAAAACAGTGCAAGGTCAGTAACCCTTCGTACGAAAATATTTGTTCTATGTAAGTCTATGCCTAGTATTTTCTTTCATGCCTGTATACATTTTTCAACAAATATGTTTAGTTTCAAAACATGGAAATGGTGCTTTTACATTTTCTATAGACATTTTTGCCCATGGCAACAAGCTGTCTAAAATGCCAATAGAAAATCAGTCATGCAGTGGGGAAATGGGAAGTGGGGAAATGATTGGCTAACTCAACAAGCTGCAATTCCTACTACAGAGAGAAGGTCTGTGTTCCAACAATTGGAACATTATAGGGTGATAACTTATAAAGAATCCTATGTATGCTGAGGTGATGACAGGGCTGCATGCATATATTGCGGTATAAAACTGATTTACTTCCGTCACCTCACAATTTAGGTCTACTTGAACACCAGCGTCAGGCACCAGTAGTCTGGCATTTTTGCTGAACTGGGCCTATTTGGCGCAGTCGCGAGGCACACTTTCCTGCAAATTTTTCACAACGGACTTTAAACTTTTTATTCGTTATCTTTATTTATTTCTTTTTTTACTTTTTTACTTGTAGTACAGATGCCAGCATATCAAGCTACTACAATATGTCAAATCCTACTAATATTATAAACGTGAAAGTTTGTATGAATGGATGGATGGATAGATGGATGTTTGTTACTCTTTCACGCAAAAACTACTGAATGGATTTGGATGAAATTTGGCACACAGATGGTTTATAATCAGGATTAACATATAGGATAAATTTTATCCCGATATACCCATGAGATCGAAACTTATGCGGATGAAACCGCGGGGCGCAGCTAGTTTCTTGAATAGATTTTCAACTTTATCGCTAAAGCATTAGGTTCATGGTTGACTGGGAAAATTGGACAGTTTCGGGTAGCTTGATGTGCTGGCGTCTTACCTATAATCTGTTGTGTTGTGTGCCTTTTAGTCTGTGTTTAATATAAGTATTTTCTTTCTTCATACCCTGAGCGCCCTGGGTAGGTACAGTCAGCAACAAAAGTCAATTAACTCTTTTACATTTACAAATCATCTAAATTGATACAAAATGATGCGATACATTGGTTTTTACTATTTCATGTAATAGCAAAGAGTTAATTATTCTTAAATATTTTATTACTACATGTTTTTTAAGAATATTTTGCTCAATAATTAAGATTTAAGCAACTGAAGTGTTAACCGACTTTTGTTGCTCACCGTACCTACCTACTTACGCAAACACTCATGTGGAGGCTATTTTAATGCACTTACTCTTAGACTTCTTATCCAGACTAGCATTTTTCTCTAAAATCGACTAGCACGCGGAAAAATGTATCGAGTCCACATTGCGCGCGCAACACGCGTGACTGTAGGAGTCTGGAATTTTAACCGCTGTGAAGAATTCTTCGCTGAATGCCAACCGATTACTAGTAAGTTGTTGAAATGCTCGCATGTTTATCGAGTGTGGACGCAACCTACATTTATTTGCGTGTGAAACGCTCCGTTTATACCTACCCTTCATATTGATATGACTCAAGAATTTATTGTTATTTCTTTAAGCTTTTTCTGAATCTAAAATCTGCCAGTATTGTTTTCAATGTAACTGAGTATTTTTTTAAGTTTTAATCTGTTGAGCTAAGAATAAGGATACCGTTGCTAGAGTGTCTTCAGTGAAACACCGTTTTGTAGTGAGTTAAAATAATAATCGAAATAAATTCATTTATTTCATGTAAATACTCGTAACACCCAGTGCCAAACATAAATTAATATAAATCATTGTCAATAAATTAATACTAATCATCAAATTTAAAAAGCTTTACAGACTAGGTATATGACGTAAATCCGTAGTAAATTAGAATATAATGTAATAGTTTGGAGTCCTCAAGAGTAATGTTAGAAAAAATTCAACGTAAATTCTGTAGATACCTATACAAACGTAAATATGGATACTACCCCTTTCTCTATCCTTCTGTGTTTGTGTCAGGAATGGTGGGTTTAGATACACTCCAATTCAGGCGGTAATCCACACTTATAATTAATTATTATCTAATACTGGCCGGTAAGGTGGATGGCCCTGTTATACGCGAATCAATTCATTTCTGTTCCCGACCAATATATCCGTGGCGTTGGAAGACGACAGTAGAGGCTCCTGTGCTACCCGCCTAAGTGGCACTCTCCCCAAGCTGGCAACAGCCCCACTGCTAGAGCAATTACGCTTATCAATGAGTTTCTAGAATGTATTCCACATGCTAATATATTTTTTGACTCGCAAAGTACAATCGCAAAACATGTCTATATTTATCTGAATGTGAAAAAAATATTGTATAAGTACTTCCCAAGTTAATGTAAGGTTGTTTCTGTTTGCAAATTTTTGGTTTTAATTCATTTTTTGTTAGTCTGTTTTTAATTGACATTGTAATGTAATTTAATATTAGTATAATTAGCATAGATATAAGCGATTTGGTGTAAACTGTAGGCTTATATTTAATTAATAAATGACAATCATTATACGAATAAAATCGCCAATGCAATGGTACCTATATAAAAAAAAACATGTCTGTATTTCGTGAAATGATGATGAGAAAACGTATGTGACTAAAAGAGTGATGAATATAAATGTGGATGGAGAGGGAGAGGAAGGTTAAATAAACATGGATGGATTGTATGAGGAATGACATGAAAGAGAAGGGGAGAATGGAAGAAGACAATGTGTTGCGCCGATTCCAAATAAGAAAGTACAAGATCAGGAAGTTGATGATGACGAACATTCCCTCAAAAATGAAATCTCTTACAATTGATATTCCTTTTTTTATAAAAAGGAATATCAATTGTAAGAGATTTCATTTTTGAGGCTGTGCTTATGCACAATCTATCATAAGCAACCAACTCAGCCTATCGCAGTCCACTGCTGGACATAGGCCTCTTCCAGACTGCGCCACAACACCCTGTCCCTCGCCTTCCGCATCCAGTCTACCCCAGCTGCCACCTTCTTTATGTCGTCCGTCCATCTGGGTGGGGGGCGTCCCACACTACGTGCCGATACGCGGTCTCCACTCCAGGACTCGTCTGCTCCAGTAGCCAGCGGTCCTTCGACAGACATGGCCAGCCAACTACCACTTCAGTGCCACTTAATTGCCACTTCATTTCACTTTTATGACCACAAAGACAACTAATAATCTTACTATTCCCTTAAACTGCCGACCCAGCACACCTCAAACTCACAACACACCGACCACGCCAGAAGCCACAGTCCATTAAAACATTTTACGATACAATAGTGTTTAATGTTTAATCTTAGTAATAAAGATGGCGCAGATTTTGTTTCTTTATTGGGCACTAAAACGTGGCTCACGGCCGTTCGGATGTGGTTTTAATAATCAGATATTTGCGGCCTGTGTGTGTAAAAAAGCGGGTACGTACGAGTTGGATTTGCACACGAAGGGTTCCGTACCACATAAAATAAAATATTTAACACTACATGTTTTCTAAATATCCAAAAAACACTTTTCTTGAATGACATTTTATATTTCTTGTTATATCTGCTATCGTAGTACACAATCTGTGAAAATTGCAAGTAGTTAAGTACCTATTATAGTTCAAAAGATACAACCCTGTGACAGATGGACGGGCAGTGGAGCAATACCCAAAGGGTGCCAACGGTATCTTCCGATAGCACCGCGTGAGTACGGAACCCTACAAAACGTCTGTAAAAATAGCATTAAATGAATGTTTTTCTGTTAGTTTCACTTGAGATCGACGATATCTGGATAGTGTTGCTGAAATAAAATTGACGTTGCTACTTTATATATATTTTTATTTGTTCATTCAAGTGTATTTTTATTGAAGTTACTTTGGATGGTGGTGAATGAGTGTAGATTGAAAACCCAGATATAAATTGTTTTAAGATTCCAAAAATAATGTTGAGATTTTATACACGCTTCCGGCTGAAAAGAAACAGAGAACTAAAGATTTCGATTTCGTGAAAGATTAGTCACAGAGCATTCACTGTGATGCCGATAGTGAAACTAAGTATTGCTTCTTCAACTTAACGCGTAACCTGTCACTATAGATTCAGAACTTTTCTATAAAACAACTGATTTTAGAAGCTGGTCTAGAAACTTGTGCTGAATTCAAGGTTTCAGTTTGCACGTCCATGTCCCGACACCCTGTATTTGATAAAAATTTTGCATGCAGACTTGGAACGTAATTAGCTATAGATACGCAGATTAATTTAAGTCGTATTGTCGTCTCCACCATGTATAAACATCGGAAAATCTTGCTATGAGCGAGTTAGATTCTAACTGAACAAATGCCCGCATAGTTTGATTAACCAAACATGCTGATTATCATCACAATTTCTGCTTCAATCATTTATTGCAGCGGTCATTGCTCAGACCTAAACGAAAGTTCGCTTTTACAAGACGATTTGAATAACAGTCAAACATTTATGTAAACTGAAAATTTTCCAGCATTTCCAGGGACACAGTTGAAAAAATTCTCTAACATTTAAAATAACAAATGGAGAGAGCTTTTCAAAATTCACCAGAATAACTGAAAACTATTACGCAAACGGCAAACGTCCCCAGAATTTTTAAAATAAACTTAGCCTAAAGTCGCGTATATTTTATGGAATTCCCAAGCCAGTAACATTGTGGAAAGCCACATCTAATGGTACCCGATTTGCCTAAATCTATCTGTTACTTTAACTTGGATAACATACTGATAGGAATCTCTTTTTAACCGACTTTGAAAAAGGTTCGTAATTCAATTCTGATGGAGGTAGACGTTTGAAGATTGGAATCTACTGGATTAGGTTTAATTTGAAGTTTATTTTTGGCTAACTTTTTCCCGCAGATTCGCCCGCGTGGATGTCGGAAAATATTCCACGGAAAGGTCGGTACCTAGTAGGTAATTTTCCGTGGAATATTATTTTATACTTTTAATCCCAGCAGCCCTTCCCCTTCGGGGGAACCGACCTAAACTCAAAAATAACATACCTAGGAAAAACTTAAATTTTATCAGCCTGGGGTAATTTAGGAACAGTTACATTAAGATTAAAAGTATCCTATGTGTTAATTCAGTTTATAAACTATCTGGGTGCCAAATTTCATCCAAATCCGTTAAGCCGTTTTTGCGCCAATACGGAACATACATCCAGATAAACGGATCCAAATTCTAAAAACTATATTTTCAGCACCACACCTTGTAGCAATTATTATTTTTTTCAAAAATATTCGATGTACCGTTTGGACTTCGTTACTGTTTTTTTATAATGTTTAGATAGATGTATTGTTGATGTAACATCATAACGCCTATGGAAACATTTTGGTTTTTTGCTCTTTTCTTTCCTTTGACAAAAACTTTAAAAAAATTATGAAAATATGCCGCTTCCAACCTACAACACTAATCACGTTAGCAATCTCAGAGACAAAGTTTAAATGTACTTGTTTGAAATACTTCCTGTAATTGTGTTTGTACTTCTGTTTCTACAAGTCGACATAGCAAGTACATTTGTACTTGCTATGTCTTGCTATGCATAAGCTCACGCCTTATTCCCATAGGGGTAGGCAGAAACTATAGAACACCACCTGCTGCGATCCTTACATACCTCTTGCTTTGTTTACGTATACACGCCAGCACCTTATGCTACCTGAAACTGTCAAATCTTCCCAATCAACCGTGAACTTAATGCTTTAGCGATAAAGTTGAAAATCTATTAAAGAAATTTGACAGATTGTAGTAGCTTGATGTGCAGACGCTGGCGTGTCTACATACATCAAGACGTCGTTCGTTCATAGGGCAGGTAGGTACTTTATGCTTACCATTATATTTTCACGCAGACCGTAATCATAACATAACGAACATATCATCGCGCCTGTTTACCCAAGGGGTTGGGCAGAGGTGTACTTCTATAAGTACACCATCATCTCATAATCATTGATTACCAGAATCGGTTTCCAACATAATCCAACCGAAATTTCTCCACCATCCCATTAAACCTAATAATCCAAAGCACGTCATAAACATTATCATCATAAATAATGATAATTGCACCCCTATGAGTAAGTATTGCCACCCTCTCGCCCCTTTATGGTAATTGTCGGCACAATCTGAGACAAAGGCAGACATGATTGTGCGGTAATAAGCAGTAAAACTGTGTTTACTGCAAATATGGAAAGAGTGGAATATTTATCCACCATAATTGTGTACCTAGTCTAATATCGCGACATATTCGCCAAAAATGTAAACAAATATGAGTTTATGGAAAAATAACTTTAATTCCTACACAACAAAGTTCAGTTTACGCTACATCTTCAAACATTTTTATAACTTTTTCATTTGTGCTAGTTACTCTGAAATCAACTTAATAACCATTAAATTAAAGTTGATATTTGTTTAACTTGAAATAACGTCAATTTGAAACATTAATAAAATTTTAATATAAGTATATGTATCTACATTTATGTATAGATAAACTCCTGCCTTTTTCCCCATAGGGGGTACCAGGAAGTACAGAACGTTACCTGCTACGACCCTTACATACTCCTTTTCTCCTTTTACTTTGTTTACGTCCATTCATCTGCGGGGCAATTCTCGTAATGTTACGCGAGACCTAGTGTGGAGTTCATGAGCAACATCCTTCCTTTGCGTCTTAGTTTGTTTTCTTTTTTTTTGTAAACCTAGCTATTAGAGTAGACTTTAAGGAAATGTAAACTGTTTTTGGAAAATAAACATTATTATTATTATTAAGAACGTTCTCAGTCTGATCGCAGTCTCAATCTGTCAAAAAATACTTCTAATTTCCGTACATTTTGAAAAGTTTTTGACATTTGTTTGTCGCTGAGATGAGACTGCGACTAGATCTTGAACGTTTTAAATTACGAGAATTGGCCTTCTGTTGTTGTGTTCTGTAAATCTTATCAAATTATTCGGCGAATAAAATTCAACTTAAGGCTAATTTCTCAATCGACAGATCATTTTTATTCGTGGAATAAAATCGACGTCTGACAGATTTTGTATAGAAGAACTGTCAAAAATTCAAAATTATTTCTCGGATAAAATTATCCGGCATTGGAAAAATCTGCCCTTAGATAGGTAATCATTATTTTACAACTATCTCCTTACAGCAATAAAGGCGATAATTGCATACCCGGTGAGCCCGAAACAATAAAAATAACATAACAAGATATTACCGCCCTAAATGCTGCATTACGTACCTTATCAGACTCCCTCAGAATACCAATACTAGGTAACGAGCCTATTGTAATTTCAAGGTACCCCTATTATACAATAAAAACGTATACTGCCCTTTAATTTTAATCGACAGAAGAACCGTAAAAGCTATTGTTATAGACGAAGTTAAAAGACCCTTTTGCTGATCGTGCTGTAAAGAATAATTGAGGTTCTAGATTTTGGCTTGATATCAGGCTGAAAACGTCCACTGCTAAAAAGGTCCTCCTATAGTCGTTACAATTGCCGTAACCATTTCTGTTTGTAGTTTGATTGGTGATCGCAGTTTGTAAATGAAAACTTAGAAAGAAAGAAAGGAAAATATTTTATTTAGAACACGCACAGGAAATACAAACAATAAAAAAGAATATTAAATCTAACAAAGAAAAAATATAAAAAAAAGAAAAAGTAAAAGTTATAGAAAAAGTTGCTATACACCCAAGGGCAGAAAAAAGGTAGTATCATTTTCTTTGCATGTAAGTACGTGTATCTTATGATCCGTGCAACTTAGGCACTGAGGCCAACCACCAACTTGCTAATAAGTCAAAGTTCGTGTTGATTCAAAGAGGAAGAAAATATCTTTGACAGGAAACCACACGATCAATTTTAAAATCCACAAAATACACCCATTTTTGTAGGAATAAACACAAATCGACATGCCCAAATAAACCAATAGTTTCCATGGCTCAGATTTGAAGTATCTAGATAAAAGGTTAGCTACGAGTACATTAATCTGTGTCATTCTGTGTCTTTTTTTTCGTGACCCAAAAATCTAGAATTTTCCATGAATTCTTTTAGGAACGCGTCAATTTTCGACTCACCTTTGGTATTTTGAAGACTTGTACAGTATTAGCCTATTTTAGCTCAGAAAAGAAGTTGTTTATTTTTGTTTAAGGCTGTTTTTCGTGTTAACCTGTTTTTCCTTTTGCGTTAGCTCTGCGTGATTGCTCTATAAATCTGTACTAGGTTTTATGGAAGAAGGAATAACGAAATCATGATAATTTTGGTAAATTAGTCATAAGGTGTGAAAATTAGAGAAAAACCTTTTCAATCAGCTAGGTAAGGAGCAAAACAGACTGGAAACCGTAAATCAGACGCCATTTAAATATGTCTAGCACATCATGGGTAATCTAAGTCACTGGCAACACTCTCTATAATGAGCTACTCACAATCAAACCTATCTCCTCTTACACATATTGGAGGTGAAGTTGTGATCGAAGAGCGGAAGTGAAACTTGAAACTCCAACTTGCAGTTAATAATATCATAATTGCCACACACATATTATATTTTAAAGTTAGGTACACTATTTGGCACAGTCATATAACTAATTCAACTTAGTACGGATAAAATAAACTAACGACTTAAATCTAGTCTGAAAGCAAGTGAAGGACGCTACTTAACGAACGCTACGAGTAGCGCCCCAGATCGTAGCTTAGAGTTGCCGCTTAATAAGGGTGCTTTCCTGATTAACTTATAAATACTGATATAAAAATAACACATAAATATTTTATTCATATTACTTTCGGCCTTTGACTTCGCTCGAATCAAAACCCAGCACCACAGTAACAGGTTTGCATACTTCCCGTTCCATGCAAGTGGAAACTTAGAAGGTAGGTAAATATTTACATCAAATTGTTAGTTATGAGAGCAGTGGTAGCCCTGTGGTAAAGGACGTGACTTACGGGTTGTAGGTTGTAGGTTCGAATCCAGACCGGCGCTTTACTTTGTGTAAATTTCATCACTACTGCTCCCAAAACGGTGAAGGAAAACGTCGTAAGGATACTGATATATCCTAAAACAAAAGAAATCGAAGACATGTGACATCTACCGACCCGCACTGGGCCCGCGTGGTAGACTCCTTCTCACAGAGGGGAGGCCTGTGTCCCAGCAGTAGGAACATTATAGGCTAATTATGCTATGTTATGTATTAGACACAAGATTACGTAACTGATAGCGGCGCGCAGAAATAATATATAAAAAGTTTAGTTGCTATTTTTGTGGTAACGATGATGGTTGGTGAATGATTGTGTTACGTGGTTTTTATATTCGGTTGTTGAGTGTTCTGAGGGGCAATTCTCGTAATTTTAAGAACGTTCACAGTCTGATCTCAGTCTCAATCTGTCAAAAATACGTCTAATTTCGCTACATTTTGACAAGTTTTTGACATTTGTTTGTCGCCGAGATGAGACTACGACTAGATTTTGAACGTTTTAAATAACGAGATTTGGCCTTCTGTTGTTGTGTTCTGTTATTGGGGAATGGTTAGAAGTTTTTATTAGTTGGACCATACTTATCATCGACGTGTGTAAAAATAAAATAAATGTCTCGTAGTGTATTTGCTTGTTTTATTTTTATTTTTTTTTAGAATCATTTAAGTCTTATGTTCATTCAGAGTAAGTGCAAGTGGAAACTTAGAAGGTAGGTAAATATTTACATCAAATTGTTAGATATGAGAGCAGTGGTGGCCCTGTGGTAAAGGCCGCGACTTACGAGTTGTAGGGTCGTAGGTTCGAATCCAGGCAGGCGCTTTACTTTGTGTAAATTATTTCATCACCACTGCTCTCAAAACGGCCCACTCCCTCTCACTGAGTGGAGGCCTGTCTCCCAGTAGTGGGAACGTTTTAGGCTGATTATGCAAGTCTTTTTCTGTGGTCTATGTTGGTATTTCACGCCTGATTAAGCTTTGTTTGAATAACAAATAAATGTGGTAATTTTAATTAATTATTCTTTGTGTAAGTTTTAAGCAGTACAGTTGCCTACATACCAGCTCTCGTGAAAATTGACCACAAAGCCGAAAACATCATGAAAGTCTTACCGTGGTCACTGAAAATCCCGTTGACATAATAATAATAATAAAATCTTTATTTCCAGTTTAACAATTTACATTACTTACCACTTGATTTATCATACCATTTATAGTAATATAAATTGTAGGTTTATACAGAGTTATAAACCTCTGACACCCAAGCTAAGACTGAACTTGTGTTATGGGTGTCAGGGCTCTCAGGTTAATACAGGTATAGACAAATATCAATTCGGAGTTTCATATTGTAGGACCTATAGACAGAGAAATTAAAAATTATTTTATATAATTTTTACATTTTTTTTTACAGAATCTGATAAGACTAATCAAAGAGAAAATCATCTGTTAACTGTTATTTTATGTGTTGTGTTGAATAGTATTATGTAGTGTTGTGTTGGAAAGAGTGGTGTAGTGTAGTGTTGTAATGTGACATACAACTCAATTATTGATTTCAATTAGTTTTGATCCGAATTTTAGAATAGAATACTCTTGATTAAGTATACCATATAAATTACAGAACATAAATATATAAATTTTACAAAGGGTGGTCTTATCGCTAATGGCGATCTTTTAAAGACAACCTTTGGATGGATTAAAAAGGGAAAGGAGAGACAAATACTGTAGGTAGTCTGTGGTGTACCATTTACATTATAAAGTAAATATATACATAAATTAATTATACTAATCTTAATAAATTACTGTACTGTATTCATGAATGAAATAATATTTATTTTCCAATGTGGTCTATTTTGGTCTCGACAAAATTAACCGTCTTTATGGAGTTTTATGTTTACTGAAGCAGACTGCGGAGAGATTCATCATTTTTTTACGATCCAATATTACTTTTATTGTGGAAGCAGAAAATAATAGTCTATGAGACTGCAATTTCAGTAGCGGTTATGGCGTAATATAATTATAGAATTTAGATAATATAATTATAGATCATTTTATTTAATCTTCTTCTTCTAATATATAAAATTCAAAGTATGTTTGTTCGTATTTTATGCGTTGTCATATTTTATCCAATTGCGACAAAACTTTGTCAACTTATTGGTAGCACTTGCTCGAAGGTAGGTATTGGTAGGCATAAAAAAGGAAAGAAAGAAAGAATGAAAGAATAAAGTTTATTTGAACACAGTTCGTGAAACAAAAATATAAAATTATCAAAATAAAAATAATATTTCAAACAACAATAGTGTGCGCCTCACGGCTGCGCCAGAACGGTTCATTTCAGCATTATGTCAGACAGATGCGGGCTGACGCTGGTTTTCTAATGAACCTTTAGGGGTTAAAAAGGATATTTCACGAACGAAGTCGCGGACAGAAGCTGGTAGGGAATGAATAAAAGCTTCGTTTAAACGAGGAAAATTTCTCAACCTTCGAGAGGCAAGAAAGTCCACGTGAGACTCACTAGGTCACTCGGGTATCACCGGATGCCGACCTACCTCCGTCGCATTGTCGAGGCCTATTTGACGGACAGGGCCGTCATCTACCCCGGTCACCGGGGAGAGTGGAACCGGCGAGAGATGTCGTGCGGTGTCCCACAGGGATCGGTCCTAGGGCCGCATCTGTGGGATATCGGGTACGACTGGGTGCTGCGCGCCGACCTCCCTGATGGCGTCAGCGTAGTTTGCTACGCTGACGACACGCTGGTCCTGGCGCAGGGGAGGTCGCACCAGGCGGCGGCCGAAGCAGCGACACGCGGGGTTGCGACAATTGTCGAGAGGATCCAGCAATTGGGACTCGAGGTGGCATTGCACAAATCTGAGGCCATGTGTTTTCATGGTCCTCGGGACGCGCCACCGTCGGGTTCACAAATAACGGCGGGAGGGGTTCACATCGGCGTCGAGCTGACGATGAAGTACCTGGGACTCGTCCTCGACAGCCGGTGGAATTTCGTGGAGCACTTCCGACGTTTGGCTCCCAGACTGGAGCGGGCCGGGGCTGCCTTGAGGCGGCTCCTTCCCAATCTAGGGGGACCAAACGCCTCCTGCCGGAGGCTCTATGCGGGGGTCGTGCGGGCCATGGCCCATTACGGGGCACCGATATGGGCGCGATCTTTGAGGCGGCGACCAGCCCGCCGGTTGATCGCGTCCCAAAGGGTCATGGCTGTCCGGCTCATTCGAGGATACCGCACGGTCTCCGCTGAGGCGGCGAGCCTCCTTGCCGGATTGCCGCCATGGGATCTGGAGGCCAAAGTCCTCGCCCACATATGGGAGTGGCGAGAGGAGGCAAAACGCCGGGGCGTTGCTCCGCTGCCGCGAGAAATCACGGCACAGCGGACAGAGCTCCGGCGGGATCTCATAGCGGCATGGAGAGTGCGATTGTCGCAACCCAGCGCTGGGCACGCCACAATTGCGGCGATAAGTCCCCTCTTTGAGGAGTGGCTAGAGAGGCGCCACGGCGCCCTCACCTTCCGCCTGACGCAGGTCCTCACCGGACACGGTTGTTTCGGGAGGTTCCTGTTCAGGATAAAGCGGGAGGAAACGCCAGGGTGTCACCACTGTGGGGATCGCCCGGAGGACACGGTGGAGCATACGGTGGAGGTCTGCCCGGCTTGGGCGGGACCCCGCCGTGTCCTCTTGGCGGCGATCGGCGGCGGCGACCTCTCGCGTCCGGCCCTCATACAGGCCATGGTCCGGAGCGAGAGTGAATGGGAGGCCGTCACCTCCTTCTGCGAAGCAGTTATGCTCGCGAAGGAGGAGGCGGAGCGTGCGAGGGAGAGGCAATCGCTGCACCCTCGCGCTCCTAGCCGCCGCAGGAGACGCCCTGGACGGGAGTCAACAGCCGACTCCCGGCCACCGTAGGCGCGGGCTTGCGGGCGGCGAGCTATGGGCAGCTCGCCGCCCGGTAAGGACCAGGCCCGGGTCGACGGCGCGTTGTGTTCCACGCGCGCCTCAAAGAGCTGTCAGCACGAACTGACGGGGTCCGCTAGGGCCGATGCCGCCGGGGCTGCGGGTTGTTCGAAAGAGATACCGTGGCCCCTGGCACAGGCAACTGAAGGAACACGGGTGGGTTTTAGTCAGTAAAAGTCTGACACTCCCTTCTGCTCCGCCCAGAGCGGGAGATTTGATGATTTCCCACCCAGAAAAAAAAAAAAAAAAAAAAGACTCACTAGGTGGTTTTCCCAAACCGTGATCTGACAGCCACTAGTGCAATTTTTTTTGTCTACACGGTAGCTGTCAATTTTGACAGACAAGGCAATTCTCGCTTTTCCAGATGTAACAACCGTATGTTTTTTATTTATGAGTTAACTTTGCTATATCATTTCGAGTGGAATACTCGAAATGACATAGCAAAGTTGACTGAGCTGACTTGAGCTGTTAGCCTATTTATTTATATATTTGGTAGTGCTGGTGTGTATGCCTATTTGATACCTACATGATATAAGTATACGCAGCATTCACAATTGAAATTACATAAATATTTACAAAATAAGGCCTTAAATTAGAGCTAGGTGAGAAATAATTGGATTCTACCTGAACTAGGAATAAACCTGTATCTCAGGTCCAGGCAGCACTCAAGTGCTTATACATAAGTATTATCTCAAATTCCTACAAATAGTAAATAATTTATCTACTTAAGACAATACGTTCCAACTGGTATTTAAAAAAAAACAATTCTCAGTTGAAAACAGTTAAAATATCGTATTTCCGGTACACTAAATGACGTGATAATTTGATACAAATTACAAAATTAATTAGTCTTTGTACTGATGAGAATATTACTGATTACTGGAAGCTCGACCACGCGCGTAATTAACACGTATCTGGTGATAATTGCTGTTTTGATGACACGAGCCTATAAGCATAATATGATTTTCAAGTTTTAATTAATTTCGTGATGGTGTAGTCTTTTGTTTTAAGTTTAATTATCAAATTGATTGGTGAAACTTTCTCTGGGCCTGAAAATAAATACATACGTGTGTTTGTGTTAATTACTGTGGAAGGTAAAAATATATATGACGGAGGAGGTATGTCTGTCTCTCGTTAACATCAGGCATATTTTAATTACTGTGGGCGTACTATGGGTAATGTTGGTTATAGCACAATAGAATAACGGTTTGCAGTTCAAATCAGATTACAATTTACGAACAAGTTAGTTACACTAGCGAATCCCACACTGTAGGTACCTGTAGCTGTAGCTCTCCGTCCACCCCCACGAACTCAGGCTAGACTCTGTCTAGCGCCACGAGATGGCGCTAGCGTTCCGAATAGTCAAACGAATGACTCCGACATATATAATAATATTATTTATTTATTTATAATAAGCCTGTGTTATCTCACTGCAGAACAAAGGCCTCCCTTTCCTCTTTCCACTGAGATTGTGGACCAATTCTTTAAGAAGGAGTCCAGCTCATACCGCCATCTCTTTCTGGGCCTGCCGAGCAGTCGTTTCCTGCCATTTGGGAATATAATTAGAAATATTCATTTAATTCAAGTAACATAGTAATACCTAGGAATAAAAAGTATACACACAGTCGCGTTAATTAACATTACATATAATTACAATTTGATACTTAAATAAAAATAAAATTAGAATTGGTATTAGTAGTGTAGTATTAGTATATTGGTCATTATTAATTGATATGACAGTTCAGCTTTTTGCGTCATTCCAAACACAATATTATGTTATAAGTGCTAATTTTGATAACACAACAAAATCACAAAGTAGTTTTATTATTTCATAATTATATTTCACTAGAAATACATAAAACTCGCATACCACAAAACACACAAATCCAAAACATTTTTAAAAACCAAACAATTTACTGGCAACCACAAAATGAGAACCACAATATTTTCAACGCAATTTTCAAGTAACATAGGGACTCGGTTTAATGAGAGCCATCTCGTGTTTGTGACAACATGTTACTTTAAAACTAATTTTACGCTGCACTCTTATTAAAAACGCACTCCAGCTGAGAGCGGGTTAAATGTTAATCTGACGTTAGCTATAATATTACATGCACTGTATGAAAGATCTGAGAAGTTTAAATAGACTATGGAAGAGAATGGAATTTATTGGAAAATGAAAAAAAAATACGGAATCCGGGAGCCCGGTTGAATCTACTCTGCATAAAATTCGCCGTGAAAACTTAGGTGAAGTGAGCTGTCTACGGTGTCAATCCCTACCGGCCTATTCTGTAAAATCTCACCGTGAACATTTATGTGAAGTGAGCTTGAAGTGAACTGTTATCCCATCTGACGCTAGGGATTGGCACTATTGACAGCTTCTTTAAGTTTTCACGGTTACATTTTGACGGATTAGCACTACTAGCATCAGGTGAAATGACAGCTCACTTCAAGCTCACTAGCACAGTTCACCTTATAGTACAGTAGTTACAAAAATGCAACCAATAAGAGAGCTGAATATTCAACCTCAGTATTCGGATCACAAACAGCTACCTAGTATATTTCCTAGCCAGTAGGTAAAAAAGACAGATCACTTTCCATCAGGCGTGATCGATATCAAGAGCAGGCCCAATCATCAATAAAAAAAACAAGGTCCAGTATTGATTGTATATTCTTTTATATGTACAATCATCAAACACGGCACGGTTGGCGCAGTGGTTAAGCGATTGACTACTGCGCTGCGTGTCGCGGATTCGATACCCGCACGGAACAAATATTTGTATGCCCTACAAGTAGCTGTTGTTGTTTGTGTATGTGAGTTTAAATGTTTGTAAACGCACCCACGATACAGGAGAAATTCCTAGTGTGGGGCAAAATTTTTTTAAAGAAAAAAAAAATTGATAGACATAATGATGATGAGTGATTTTTCACAGATTACTATGTCAACAAACCATAGTCACGATGAACTAATTTTATAATTTTAAATGATAATAACCCCTCATTTTATACTTAGACTTTTCTAAGCACTAATGTTAGGAGAAACTGGCACAGTCTAGGGTCTTGGGGGCCGTTAAATATTCGTTAGGATCAGATTATCGGATTAGATATCCCGACGCTATTTTGGGCGTACTAGGTTCGAACATAACGCTGGCTTTTATTGATAAATCATTTATAACAATACCTGCTGTTGAGTTTCATATGAATTGACATTATAGGGGTTAATACCTCAATAGTTTGATAACCTTAGAATATCGCAATCCCGTAACAATATTGTGAAAGGAGTTTTTTTTTTTTTTTAGCCTAAATTGTTTCCCACTGCTGAGCAAAAGCCTGCTGTTTTTCCTTCCAAATCTCGAGATGTCTTGAGCAATCTCTGACCATGATGTTGGCCCTGCAAACCTCCTTAGATCGTCACACCACCTTCGCCGTGGTCGGCCTCGACGGCGATGTCCTCCTTTAGGCGTCCAGTGAGTGACGATCTTTGCCCATCTATCCGGGTGTATACAAAAATACAAATAAAACTACAGTTTTCCTTTCTTTATTTATCTGTTCTTCTGATCAGACCATACCCCAATTGCTGGAGTGTCTTTAGTGCCCTGCACCTCGATTACCTAAAGAATGCCACTTATGCCGCAATCAACGTGGCCACACACAGCGCTTAAACTTTAAAGCAAAAAACGCCGTGGAAGTGTCCATCGACACGAAAAGGAGAAGAAGGATTCTTAAGAAGAAGACTTTATTTTATGACGACGAATTAATTTATTAATTATTATCTTAAAATATAGCCTTTTCTCTTTTTTTTCGATATGTAATAATCATATAACGGGATAGAATCAAGACATTTTTTCATTAAATTGAACGTCAATACGCCCAAGACTTCTTACGGCCACTGAAGATCAAATCCCCGCTACTTATGAACTAATGATTTAAATACTTGATGCAAATACTCTCGCATTTGAAATTCTTTGAAGTGTCTAGTCGGTTCTGAAGAAAAGTACCTACAAATTGTACATTAATCAATATTTTTGTAAGTATTCCATTTGACATACTAACTGCTGTACTTAGAGACGTCACTTAAATATTTATACAATCAGTAACTGTATGTAATTGACCAGCATACATTATTAACCTGGCTTTCGATAAAATTTAAATATTTTCAATCTGTCTGTGTTTTTGACTGACAGCGTTCCAATTTATTCGTGTCAAAAAGTGTTAATAAATGATTAATTTTATGTAACGACTCTAAGTACCAAGGTTAAAGTTAATCAAACATTAATTCGTTATACTGGCTGATTTTTTTACCGTCTGGACAAAAACAAGGTATAGAAGGTGAACGAAGTAGAAGCCTGTGGTACAGAAATCTCTTTTTTTTACTGTCGCTAAGAATTCATTGTTAATTTCCACGCGTAAATTAGGGTGCCTTTAAGTTAAATTTTTATATATATTTTTTTTTTTGTTTTAGTATGATATACTTTTTGTTTTACTTCAAATAAGGAATAGTATTTATTTATAGGTTAAAAACATTTTAGGTTTTTGAAAAGTAAGACATTTCTGTGCCATAAGCTTCGCCTCCGTTCACCTTTATACGAGTATTATACCCGGTTTTTGACCAGGCGGTAAAAAAAATCAGCCGGTATAATTATACCAGCTGATTTTATTAATTTGATATTTTTCTGAAACAGCTTCGACTAGTAACAAAAATATAAAATTCAATTTTGACTTATTTACTCTTGCCTCAACTAACATCCATTGTTAAGGCCTTAAAATATTACGTAATATATCCCCTAATTTTAACTCTGTATTTACACGGCAAGTCCCTGAAGGGGAGATGAAAGTTGACGAGCGCGAATTACACACACTTCTTAAGCGTTATCCACGACTCTCGAGGGGGATAAAAGTAACGCCAACGGCTTAACACGCTTTTAATATTATTGACTACTGAATTTTTTTTTGGGGTTTAACACATAAATGTTCAAGCTTTTGGGTTATGAAAGAAAAATAATAAAATTTAAAAAAAAACATCTTTAAGTTAAGGATTACTAGAATTACTTTTAAAGGAATGACTTGTCCGTAATAGAATAAAAAATAGGTTTATTTGTCACAGAAACACCTGCATATAAAAAGAGAATAAAGAAAATAAAGCTCGAATAATAAAAAATAATAAAAACAAAATAGATCTATAATCACAAGCATAAAACAAAAATAGTCGACAGCTGCACGTCATGACTGTGACAAGAAGGCTTCCACTCGGCATGATGCTGAGCGTTAGGAACCTATAGCACAGCGCTGATTTTCAGTGGTTACCTGAAAAGGATGTACGGAAACCAAATGAGGTTAAATCATTTGTAATATAGGTAAAAAATTAAATAAACAGTACTTATAATATAAAGCAACTACATAAACAACGAATTATATGAATACATATTATTATTAAATAACTTAAAATGATTGTCATACCTCTAAAAGAAGTAGGTATTGGAGATATGTGAAGGACCATACTCGCATTGTAAAACAATTGTCAGTATAGTTCAATGTGTTAACAAGAGAAATAGTAAAATACAACTATTTACTGAAATATACTAAAGTGGCATTACGACGAAATATAGGTAGGTCATATTAATTTTAATATTCCTGGTAAAAAACTAGCAGAATTCATAACGCTAACAATATTCCCTAGAACACCACATCATCAATAAATTCGTAGTAGACTTAAAAAGTTTAGATGGCTCATGTCACAACAAACCACTGAAATCCCTCTTCAGCGAAGTATTAAATAAATCCCTTTATCTTGTTCAGAACAAATACCTTGGATTATATCTAACTCTCTTTCTTATAATAAATCGTCTCATAACAAACTAAACAACTTTAATTAACTTAGTGAAGACAAAATAGTTTCCTTTTCTAATAAATCGACGGTATGTGACGATTTTTCGTCCTCTCAACTAACTTTGAACTTTATCCCTTTATGGTAGAGTTTGTTTTTGTCCACTTGTGTGGTTTTCTAGGAAAGATGGATGAGCTATAAAGGAGTTTTTTTTTTCTACTTTCCGAGTAATATTGCCAAACAATATTGAAGCTAGATATGGTTTTATGATGGTTCAGCTTGACATGATATTCGATATATTGTTCTGTCTTGTGCCCATTTTCTCGGATACGCTTCTAGGCGCTTGGGTTTTATGGATACTGTAACTATTCTGATTTGGGTAAGGTACACGGTTTACTGGGTCGTAAATTGGAGGGACTGGCGCATCGGGCTAGTCGTATATCAAGTTAAAATCTATTTGACATGAATTTTTAAGGCTGTAAAATCGAATGTAGACTGAAAATCAAATATTTTTAGTGTACCTACCTCTGTTGATAAAAATCGTGCTTAAACTTTTAAGTCGTTATCAAATAAAGGTACCTTTTACATAGAATTATCCTGACAATTCGACTTGAGTAGATTACTTCCTATCTTGTGATTCAGCCTATTACAGTCAACTGCTGGACACAGGCCTCTCCCAGGCTGCACCACAACTCCTTGTCCTCCACATTCCGCATACAGTCTGCCCTAGCCATCTTTTTGAGATCGTCGGTCCATCTAGCTGGGGGACGTCCCACACTATGCTTGCCGATACGGGAACTCCACTCCAGAAGAAACTTACTACGAGTAAAGTCTTGTCTGTGTCAGTTATTTTAAAGAAATACTCGAGACAAATGAGAAATGTTTTTACAGAAAAGTGGTCTACGGTATTTTGAAATAGAATCAGGAAGACACCGTGTATTTTCTGGAAATTAAATTTTTCCGCAAAATCTGAGTAGGTTTTATTGTATCGTTTGTAATGAAAATGTTACTTTTTCATTCAGAGATGTTATTCAAGATTTCATTTTGTTTATACAATTCGTATTTTCCTTCAATCTTCAAGAAAGGGTTATCTAGATACATGTAAATCGTTAATAATTCCTATTTTATTTCCGTTTTTTACACTGAAGTCTAAAGAATGTTTAATATCTTCGTTTTTATGCTTTTAAACTCCTTTTTTTCGTGCATTCTGTAGGATTGGTGTTCAGTGATTCAGATCAAATCCATTCTTAGGCTTCATAATTTCCAGGTCTTTGCTTCTGCATCCAATCTGCTCCAATCGCTCATGCTTACTTTTTTTTCTCCTCTCTCGTCGATGTAGAGTAATTCGCTGTGTTTGTTGCGGGGGTCACAGGTTATGTCTAACGATGTAGAGACCCATAATAACCAATTACTAAATATCTGAAGGCCAATTCTCGTAATTTAAAACGTTCAAAATCTAGTCGCAGTCTCATCTCGGCGACAAACAAATGTCAAAAACTTGTCAAAATGTAGAGTAATTAGAGGTTTTTTTGACAGATTGAGACTGAGATCAGACTGTGAACGTTCTTAAAATTACGAGAATTGCCCGTCTGGTCATCACCGCCATTTGTCAGAACTACTGTAATTTACATACAATAGACTTGCTTAGCTCAGCGTGACAGATTTGTGCTCTAATGCAACCGACAGCGTAAACATATTAGTTAATCAATTAGGATACTGAATAAACAGTTAGATAGCAATTGTCTGAAGCTGAAGATCCAATTAGTGGGCTGTGACGTCAGAGCTCGCATTCGGGTATATTGTAGAGTGTCCAGAAATTATTTGGTAAAAGAGTATTCAATTAGATAATATTGTATGCAATGTATAAGATGAATCTTATTAAAACGAGAATGGACAAAATTCTTAGGCAGAACAATAAGTAAATGATTGAGGATCAAAATCAGTAGTTTATACTAAAGAGGACATGCTAAAGGCTGATGATGAAGCTACTGAACAATCTAGCTAAATCCTAAGGTATGAAAAAGATGACCTTTACAAACCCACATTTTCAAAATCATCATTCATTTTTTTTTAAAGTTCAAAATCAGAGCTATCTGAACGTAAAAAGTTATCAAAGATAGTCTAAAACTTAAAACAGCCTACCCTTCAACACTTTCTAGAATTTAAGCTGGAAAGTATAATATAAAAGACTACACCCGGTTCAATATCTTCATCTCATAACTAAACTTGAACATGCAAAAACATAAAAAAACTTATAATCCCAAAAGATAAAAGTGACTTACATATAAAAGTGGGACATTAACGACTTTATGGACCTAGATAAAGTTAAAGAGATAGCATTTACATAAAGTGTGTGTCGTTAAGATAAGTGACTTCTACAAGATGTTCAGTAAAAATATCCATTTCAAAAGAGTCTTGTTATAGAACTATATAATTAACTTGTTGAGGAAAGTTTTCTATATTTTGCTAGAAGATAAAAATATAAAATAAAAATAGAATGAATATTATTGGTTAATATAAAGTATCTGAAGTTATTTTATTTACATACTTCTAATATTATATAAACTACAAATTATTAAAATAAAAATATAATATCCTATACTAACTAAAACTATAAAAAAAACTAAAATATTGCGTCGAAATATTCCTTCACATCGCTGTCGACTGGTAATGTACCCAAGAGACTGTCGGCATTGCCACGTTGTATGGCAATGCTTAGCCTCTGCCAAGGTAAAAGCCCGCCCTTGGGTCACGGGAAGTGTCAACAGCCGTTTAGAGAGTTCATTGAACAAGTAATGAGCACTCGGACCCCACGGCCCGAGGGTTTAAACCCCAAATGGCTCGAAAATATAATTATAAATATAATTAAAATTTATAGTATCAGTATATTTTAAGGAGGTGACATTAGAAGCGATTAGAAGATCAGTCTAGGGATTATTTTAGGCGATTAAAATTAAGGCATCATAATCCGTAACTGGTTGAAGATTTCGTTGCCGTGGAAGACGTTTATGATAAAGGCGCTCGTGGTCTGTTATCTTTCAAAACACTGATTGTTGTTATTGCTCGTAATTCTTAATATTACCTATTAGAATTATCTCTGTAGTAAAGTAGAATTATCTTTAATCTAACTTCTTCAGAAGACGGTGGCGAGGTGATCTGGACGCGTACCGCGACGACTGGTTCGAGCTGGTGCGGTAAAAGTGTTTCTGGAAGGAATAGGAGAGGCCTTTGCTCAGCAGGGGGACAGTACCTACAGACGAAATAAAAACAAAACCTTCAAATTAAGTAGACCATAGTTTACCATTGTCTGATTAATGTAGCTCATAGGCATATTGTTGTTTACTCACAAAAAACTGTAACAAAGAAATATATATTATGATGATATGAATAAAAATACACCAGCCAATTTTCCTTAAAAATCCAAGACAAAAGTTTTGGCTGAAATAGCACCAAAATTCAAGTTTATCTGATGGCAAATGTTCAGACATTAATAACGGAGATATGAGCGCATGAGGGTAATATGAAAAAGATTATCGGTTCACGCCGACGCGACGCTTCTGGTACTTAGAGGTAATGCTATTGAAGATGGTGGAGCAAGTTGGATAGATGATATGATCTTTATATTCTTAAGAGTTAAGTCTAAAATCATTGAGAGTATATGCATAAGAGTTTTAGTGAATAGGACTAAATAGGAGTATGATCAAAGCATGATAAAACCTTTTCAAACCATTCCGGAAATTCGGGCAAAATTATAAGAATGAATCATTATGATAGATATCATTATGGGTTAGTTAAAAAAATATATCATTTTGAAAATCATCATTAGGTACATTTTTCAGCTTTTATCCTAAAACTTTCTCAGCTTTTGCTATTCAAGATAAGACTTTGTTAACTTTTATAGCAATGGTCAAGTACACTGTAGTTGCCTTTGGTAGGGGTTTTTCGCGGGAAGATCCTGGATAAGGCTGGCACGTGAACATGGGAATTGGCACAAGAAAAGGGAGGCCTATGCTAAGTCGAGCTGTAGATGATGATGATGATTAGGGCTTAAAATGTTATCTGCAAACTTTGTAGTATCTAGATACTACAGTTACTAGTACTAGCCAACACACAAAAAGATTCTAACAATAACATTTATTCCATAGCTACAGTGAATAAAAATGGAGTACATAAAAATAATAAGGAATAAGCGAATTGAATATTCAATTTCCAATTACGGACTCGCAATGAAACATCCGTTTACAAAGAAATTCTTATATCTGATGCCGTTTCATGACGTAATGGACTATTTTAAAAAGGAATCAATTAAGGGATATTAAAATATACCTATTGTACCTACTTGGATCTCTTTGACGATATTTCATATTTTACTTTTTTTCATTAAGTTGTTACATTTAGCTTTTGTGGATTCACCAGGATGGTTATTAAAAACATGTTATTATCTATGATCTTAAATGATTTTTATTCAATCTTGATTCCAATATAAATTATAAATTATATCTCACACATTGCGAAATACACCAGAAGGCAAATTCTCGTAATTTAAAACGTTCATAATCTAGCCGCAGTCTCATCTCGGCGACAAACAAATGTCAAAAACTTGTTAAAATGTAAGGAAATTAGAGGTATTTTTGACATCAGAGATCAGACTGCGAACATTCTTAAAATTACGAGAACTGCCCCTCTGGTAAAAACTCACAACGGAGTCAAGATATAGGAAATGTAATACTTACCGTCAAACAGGAAAGATAGAAGAAACGATGCAGGGGTGAACCTATTATAATTAACGATTAAGTTGTTGGCAACAAACTATAATATTTCAACATTAAAATCCATTTTAAAGTTTTGTCCTGATTCACCCCTGCATGCCTATTCGACTCGTTTGTCCTTACAGATTTCAAACAAATTATGTATGGGACATGATAATAGAGCAGAAAATTCGATACAAATCTATAGTTATAAAAGCAATACCTGTAACGCGATATAATAAAAGAATAGACATTGATAATGTTGTTATTATTGGCACAGGTAAATTTAATAACAGCACAGAGCTCGCTGTGATTCCATGACGTAACTATTGGGACATTTTGATAAGTACCAGTAGTTCCATTGTTAGGGGATATCAAGGTCGTACCAGGTTCGTCCTTATCTGTTGATATTCACTTTATTAGCGTGGGAGATAGCAGCCAAAGTTACAATGAAATGGCTGGATTAGATACCGCTGTTTTGAGTGGGTTGATCTAGAATATTCCGGAATAGATTTTTATTCGTGTTGATAGACAGCTTGGTCAGCTTATGCCCAGTCTGTAGAAAATACTGTTACCAAAAATGATGCGGTAGTGGTGTTAGATAAGTTTTCGTGAAAACTTGACTGCTATTTGAAAACTTGTTAATATATTATATAATTGTGTGATTTCTCACCGACTGGTCGACTCTTCATGTGATCTGAGGATTAGGTCATTCTTTGGCCAAAGAATCAGCATTGCCATTCAACGTGGCAATGCTGTCAGTCTTCTGGGTGATTCGATGCGGACGAGTACTTCGACGCAAGTGTCCTTTTGTTTTTGTATTTATTTGTATAGTAAGTTAGTTAGTCATGTAATTTAATACCTATTGTAAATGGTGGTGTAGTTTGTTGTTCCACAGAAAATTAATAATTCCGATATTATGAACTATGCTCACAACAAAGGTAAGTAAATTTATATCGATAGGATTAAGTAGGTAAGACATTATTGATTCAAATATTGATGAGATAATTCCAGTCGAACATGGGGTTGTAAATTCTCTTAACCACTTAAGATTCCCATGGGGTGCTTTGGGTGGGTCAGACCCGTAATTAGAAGCCACACGACTAATTTATCCTATATATGGTGCAATTAATCTTGCGAAGGACTTGCGCGAACCAAATTAGTGTTACAGCTTTATTAAGTAACTTAAAACCCATTAACATAAAATTATAGGAATTTCATTTAAATGGTAAGGATTTATTTTTTATATATTCTTTGTATTGTACAGACCCCAGGACATCAAGCTACTACAATTTGTCAAATTTCTTTAATAGATTTTCAACTTTATCACTAAATCATTAAGGTTCAATGTTGATTGGGAAAATTTGACAGTTTCGGGTAGCTTGACCTGCTGGCGTCTGTACAAAGTATATATAAATAAATACCCACTAGTCTTTTTTTTTGTTTTTTTTTTTCAGGTTGGGAAATCATCAAATGACCCTCCCGCTCTGGGTGGAGCAGAAGGGAGTGTCAGACTCTTACTGACTAAAACCCACCCGTGTTCCTTCCTTAGCCCTTTATGTATCAGGGCAGCGGTAACCCTTTCGGACGATCCCGCTACCCTACCCACTAGTCTTTACAGGGGGTGTCGTGTTACCCCAGTAACTAGGTTGTGGAGGTCAGATAGGCAGTCGCTCTATGTAAAATACTAGTATTCAGCTGCATCCGGTTAGACTGGAAGCCGACCCCAACATAATTGAGAAAAATATGGACAGGTGATGATATATTATACTTTGTACAATCCCCAGAAAATACATGTAACACCACAAAACGTTATATAAAATTTCCCGCTATTTTGTAATAGTGGAAAAATAGTGGTGCAGTTTTGTACCTGCACGAGGCTGAGAATGGCAAGTGCGAAACGGTTTAAAGTAATTAATAAACTTTTGTACAAAGAAACAACCTAATTACTCGTATAATATCACACGGATACCTCCACATCAAGACCTCAGCAGACCCAAGCTTATCCGAGTTACTAAAGCAAAAACAGAAGTTAGTCTCAAAACTTATTTAATATCTTATTCAAAACTAAAATCCTACCGAAAGCAGTCACGCGCAAAGAAACTAAAATGTTAATCAACGCTGCTGTGAAGTTCATTAATACGTTCAGTTTCAGAGTTTGGCTTCATCCAGGGTAAAGAGCTGAGGCGGGCGCGAAAAAGTTTATTAATTAGGTAAATAACGAGACACATTCGTGCCGACAAAAGTATGTAAAAGCCGTTGGTACCGCTACAACAACTCGCCATGCACTGTGGCCGTCGAAGAGCCTAGACAAAGTGACATTCTATCAGAGACAACGATGATGGAAAAGTCAACATTTATGGGACTGACATAAACAACTTACAGAAGACCTTACGTAATCCCGTTGAAAGTCGTTGTAAAAATACGTAATGATTAGAAAGTGGCTGCCACTATCTAGGCCCTCTAATCGCGCCCGCCACCGCACCCTCTATCGCTAATTAATGTGCGTTCACCCTGGACCGGCCTTGCTCAAACCGACTGCGGACATGATCAAAGCAAAGCTGGAGGATAACTTCAACATATTTATAACTTGAAAGGTATAGCCCTAAGCTACCTGTCATGGAGAAGTATGTTGAGTGGCTGTATTTACCGTTGTTGAAGTGGGATTTATGTTGGGTCAGTGGAAATACCAAGTGGAGGTATATTTTTAGTGTTTGTAGTGGAAAAATAGAAGAGAAAAAAGAACATCTTTTCTCTTTATCTGAAAAGGCCTTTGCCTTGCAGTAGGACAATGATAGGCTGGTATTATTATGATGATGATTAAGTATTGACCATTAAATTAAGTCAAATTGATATTTTCTTTTTTGCTTATGTGCTATTCAAATCAGGGAAACTGTTTAGTGTCGCAGTAATATAAATTTTAAGAGGAAAATATGTACACAAATTGGTCTTTCCTTGCTCTTGAAATCATGACAATAGGTAATCTATTAAGTATTTGGTTTTAAAAGAGTGTCCGTGGAGTTTCTAGCCCGTTCTTCTCCATAGGAACCTACTACGCTTTGGAATGGGCAACTAGCTTCGCCTTTCTGACTAAACGACTCCTTGGCAACTCAAAAGGTTTAATTGAAATAAATGGTTTAAGTTTGATCGTTTAATTTAGTCAAATTGATATTTTATTTTTTGTTACACACGCGCGCTGGACACGCGCTGGTCATGTTTCCTCAAATCAGTGAAACTGTTACATAATCCAATAATTGTTATAGGCCGACCGCTTAACTGAGACGTTGCCTGAGGTAGCTGCGCGGTGCGGGAGGGGTGATACGAATAGTTGTCACAAGTTGACGAATCACTGAGCTCTCGCACCACCAACACCCCTCCCGCTCCGCGCTGCTACCTCAGGCAACGTCACAGTTAAGCGGTTGGTCTATTATATAGTATCATACGCTTTCGAATAGGTAACTAGCTTCAACTTTCTGACGGCCCGAGCCCTTGACAATTCAAAAGTGTAACTGACCTAATAATCATGATCCTCCATTCGGAATAAGATTAGACATTTAAACAAACCTTTTGTACAGTCTGTTCAACCAATTTTGACTTCTATTGCATTGGTAGCATGACAAATGGCAGCTGCAGTAAATAGTTGGTATTGTAACCACTTTTTTGCTTTTAATGCAATCCTTATGCCTGCGGAATAGAAGTTTAAATCGGTTAAGTGAACTGTACAAAAGGTTTGTGAGCATAGATCAAATTCCCGCTCCACTGACAAGTCTGTTTGCTACAAAAGGTTATAATGAATTAGAAGTTACTTTATCACTGATAGACACAGCTTGTAAAACACATGTGATATTATCATTTGCCTAGCCTTTTCCCAACTATTTTAGGGGTCGGCATCCAGTCTAGCCGGATGCAGCTCAATTCCAGTATTTTACATGGAGTGCCTATCTGACCTCCACAACCTAGTTACTGGGTGATACGATACCGCCTGTAAAGACTAGTGGTCAGACTTTCCGGCTTCTGACTACCCGTAACGACTGTCAAAGATCTCCAAATGACAGCCGGGACCAACGGTTTCATGTGCTTTCCGCGGCACGGAAGGGTTTTGATATTAAATGGATGGTCACCCATCCATAGACCGACCTCGGCAAGCGTATCTTAACCTTTGATCGACCCGTGTGACTGACATTATTCAATCTCGAGCCCTCCCATCTCTATCTAGTAAAATACTTCTGACCTAGATCAAATGTTCGCTCCACTAACAAGTCTGTTTGCTACAAAAGGTTATAATGAATTAGCTGTTACTTTATCACTGTCAGTCGCAGATTGCGATGACGTACACATAAAGCTGTTTCACACTGCCGAGTGCGTCTAAAATAGCGCTCTAAATTAAACCACATGAGACGGGATTGTGTGTGGGCGTTTAGAGCTGAACGCCTATACAGGAACCTATTAGGTCTTATCGGTTTGGTAAAAGGGGCCTTTAATGGGGGAATTAGGATTTGGATTTTAGAGTTTTAGAGGGTAAAGTGGCATTTCTTTAAAGTGTACTTTTAATACTTATGATGTTGATTCTGAGAGCCCTATTGAAATTTCAAGTAGAATATTAGGAAAACAAACCACTAGCTTTTCTATTAATACTTATGATGTTGATTCTGAGAGCCCTATTGAAATTTCAAATAATATAATATAATATATTTATTCAAAAAATTATAAGGCATGAAAATTAGTACAGTTTTGCTTAAATGTAAATTATAAATTAATAGAATATTAGTAAAACAAACCACCAGCTTTCCTATTAATAATTATGATGTTGATTCAGAGAGCCCTATTGAAATTTCAAGCAGAATATTAGGAAAAGAAACCACTAGCTTTCCTATTAATACTTATGATGTTGATTCTGAGAGCCCTATTGAAATTTCAAGTAGAATATTAGGAAAACAAACCACCAGCTTTTCTATTAATACTTATGATGTTGATTCTGAGAGCCCTATTGAAATTTCAAATAATATAATATAATATATTTATTCAAAAAATTATAAGGCATGAAAATTAGTACAGTTTTGCTTAAATGTAAATTATAAATTAATAGAATATTAGTAAAACAAACCACCAGCTTTCCTATTAATAATTATGATGTTGATTCAGAGAGCCCTATTGAAATTTCAAGTAGAATATTAGGAAAACAAACCACTAGCTTTTCTACTAATACTTATGATGTTGATTCTGAGAGCCCTATTAAAATTTCAAATAATATAATATAATATATTTATTAAAAAAATTATAAGGCATGAAAATTAGTACAGTTTTGCTTAAATGTAAATTATAAATTAATAGAATATTAGGAAAACAAACCACTAGCTTTCCTATTAGAAAGTGTTGCAAAGTCCTCAGTATAGACCGGGTCTATTTTGTGGTCTTCTTCTTAGCGTGTCGAAGGCAATCTGTACCTATACAGTCAGCCCAGAATTTGGCTACGAGCTACCTACAACTATTAAAACTTTCATGCCGGGAAACGATATTTTTTTTCCTTCAGAACAACAGGATCAACATTGGTATGCACGAGTATTGCTTGGTGGCAAAAATATGATAGATTTTACTGCACGTGAAAATTAGCGACTGCTAAAAGTTTTCTCTAAATAACCAGTCTCAACGCGTAGTACTGAAATTGTACTATGGAATTAGAATTTCAGTTCTCGATTATTCCATTTTAGTATCATCCTCACAGTCCATTTCCAAATACAGGCGTCTACCAAAACGGAGCTAGCTTCCGTAATCAAAGTACTAGCTAATGCTAATCCAATTAAGCGACCTAATCAACTGCGACCAAAATAGATGCATCACTTACTTAATTAAACCGCATTTGCGCGACCACGACTGTCATAGTGTAGATAAAGTATACTCACAGTATAGTTTCGGACTTACAAAATTTTGGACTAATTATGATTTTCTGTGCCTTGTGTAAAATGTGGTAGCCAGTTCTGGTAAACAGCATATTGAACGCTTAGTGGTCAGCATTACTGTTATAGTTTAGTTATAAGAGTCTTATAGTGTAGTTATTTATACTTACTAGAAGAACTACACTATAAGTAAACTAAACTAATATAAATTCCTTTGTACACGGCATAGTTTCTTTACAGTACGGCGAAGCTTGTTGACAAACGTGTTTTTTCCACGGTGCGGTTTGCGCCGTAGAAAAAACACGTCTGTCAACAAGCATCTGTGATCCATACAACACTGACCACCGAGCCTACACACTGCAAATAATCCGTAGTTTTACACGGCTAGAAAAACATGTGTGAACAAAGGACCTAACAGTCGTATTAAAGTTCAGATAGACTACTTCGTTGATCTGGTGGTTGCAAGCACCACGTGAGGTCCTTGGTACGATTCCCAGATCGGAATAGTGTTATTGGGTTTTTAACCGACGAAAAAAAAACGGAAGAGGTTCTTAAAGTCGACGCGTATATATATATATATATATATTTTTTTGTATGACCACGCATAACTTTTTACTGAGTAGTCCAATTTTGATAATCATTTTTTATTGGAAAGGGTATACCCCAAAGTTGGTCCCATAATATAAATTTGGAAAAAAAAAACCAACCATTCCATTCATTTCATTTTTTCACATTTTTCATTTCCATTAAGGGTGGGAAAATAAGGGTGATTTATTGTTCACTCACAGATTTGAATGCTGATGCTGTGTATTATTACTCTACTCAATGCCACATATGCCTGCCCTTTGGCAAACAATTAGTAGATTATAGCCATAAAACATTATAAAATAAAAACTTTTTAACAAAAAAAATTAAACCAAAAAGGTTTATAATTTTTTGCTTTTCAGTTTTTTGGGCGATTTAATTTTTTTGTTAAAAAGTTTTTTTCTATGAGGATTTTCAGTAGCAGTCCGCAGTCGGAATTTTGTGCCTGGTTAATGGCAATAGGGTCGCCCTCTATTTCATGAGATTAATACTGGCGAATTATAGATACTTTTGTATCTACACCCTTGCTTTCCTCTGTGGGGAATATTGGCGTGATGTTAATCATTAATATGTAGTTTGAAACTTTAGCATTTGACTCTGGACTAGTTATGAGACACTGCTTTTTGTAAAGTGTGGTAGACCATGAGTTCTGATGAACAGTACATTAAACCACAAAGAGTAGTTAAGTACACTAGTATAGTTCTCAGTTCAGGTAGCAAGTGCCACATGAGGACCTGGGTATAAAGACACAATTCCCAGATCGGAAAAGTGTTTTTGGGTTTTAAAATTGCTTGAAAACGAAATTTGTGCAGTAGGGTTGCTCTTGCTTCATGTGCCTTAAAGATAACCAGCGAACTGTATTTTTAATACAACTCTCCCTATGTCTTTGGAGAGCAAATAAAATGAACTGTTTATTTGTGTAAGCAGATCTTTTACTCGTCTATATGTTTAGGTCATTATTAAAAACAAGATGGCGCCGGCATTTCCTAGCTGACTGATCCCTAAGAAGAAATGCCGAAGCAAACTCAGGTAAAAAAAATATATACCTATTTGTTTTCATAATCTCTTTACTAACTATTTACACTAGGTACTAAATTAAAGACTAACTAAGTAACTATACAGGCTGATTTTTTAAAGACCAGCCAAATTTAAGGATGTGGTACAGACCATCAAACTGAACAACTTTCTCCATGGGACCAACATCGTAATCGCGAATAAAAATTCAGCCGTCCCATACATTTAGGTCGAGTAGGTATTGAAGTTTTCTATGGGACAGTTGATAAAATTTTCGCGATTACGCTATTAGTCCCATGGAGAAGGTGGTTCAGTTTGATGGTCTGTACCACATCCTTAAATTTGGCTGGTCTTTAAAAAATTAGCCTGTATAAATTATTACAAAAACAAAAGGATATTTAGGCATCGAAGTACTCGTTCGCATCGCTGTCATCCGGAAACATGCCCAGAAGACTGGCAGCATTTCGACGGAGGTCATATTTATTTATTTGTCCTTTTATTTCTGGCATCAAGGCCCTTAAAAACACATACAATACAATATTAATATAACTTGAAAATACTATAAATATATACAACATTATAATTACCTACACTAAAAACTAACTAACGCACACGAAGCGCGCACGCACTGCGCGCGCATATTGGCGTGATGTTAACAATCTAGTTCAGAACTTTAGCACTTGATTCTGGATGAGTTGTGAGTGGTGTAGAATATGATAGTTTGTGTGCGTAAAGTGTAGTAGCTAGGTTCTGGTGCACAGGAGATTAAACCGCATTGTGGTTGTGGCTAGCTTTGTTCCAAAGCACTAACTACAATCAACCTTTATTGAGTGAGGAACGTTGCTTAGTTGTCAGTAGTTACTTGGTAAACGTTGCATGTGTGTAGAGACTTTAGAAACAAAGAAAATACATTTATTTAGCATAGACTACAATACAGGGTCAAATTATATTAGCTAGAGAAACTCCGCAGACGTGATTGGTTTCGATACCTAAACATGATAAAGTAAAAAAGCAATGAATTTAATGTTTTTGTTTTTTTTGTTTTTTGTGGGGTCAACGACCGCTGTTGTTGTATTAATTAGAAATATGTATCAGATAAAAAAAACAGTTATTTTTGTGTAAACTTCACAGAAGTTATTGGTATCGATATCTTAACACGATAAAACATAATTTCACAACTTATACTTCAAGTAGGTAACAACACTACCAGCGGTCATTGGCCCCTAAAAAAACAAATATTTTTAATTTTTATCGTGTTTAGACCCACCATGTCTGCAGAGTTTCGCTAGCTCATTTAATTTGACCCTGTAGTAATCTACAGCAGATAAAAACAATAAAAATTGCTGAGCAAACATGCCAGACAACTAGTGCCTAACGCTGGTTTTCAACTGGACCTGAAGTGCGAGGTTATGGATATAAATTAGTTTTATACGGTAACGTGACGTGCGTATGCATACTTAAATAAAATAAATTTGTTTCAGATAAAAATAGTAACGGATAAAACGAAGGTACATAAATAGTCATCGTCTGCCTAGCATGGCCCCAACTACAGATATTGGTCGGCTTCCAGTCTAACCGGATGCAGCTGAATACCAGTATTTTACATGGAACTACTGCCTATCTAACCTTCACAACCCAGTTACTGGGTAATACGATACCCCTTGGTAAGACTGGTTGTCAGACTTTCGGGCTTCTGCCTACCCGTAACGACTACCAAAGATTCACGATTGACAGCCACAACCATCCACTTAACGTGCTTTCCGAGGCACGGAGGGGTCTTAGTATGTGAAGATCATCGATCCATCTACGGACCAACCGCGGCAAGCGCAGCTTAACCTTAATCGATCGACTCGTGCGGCTGTTGTTACTTAGCCACAAAACCCTTTTTTTTTTTTTTTTTTTTTGTGGATGGGAAATCATCAAATGACTCCTCCCGCTCTGGGTGGAGCAGAAGGGAGTGTCAGACTCTTACTGACTAAAACCCACCCGTGTTCCTCCCTTAGCCCTTTATGTACCAGGGCAGCGGTAACCCTTTCGGACGATCCCGCTACCCCGGCAGGCTTCGGCCCTGTCGGGCCCCGTCAACTACGCTGACATCTCTTTGAGGCGCGCGTGGAACACAAACACGCCGTCCGGCACGGGCCTGGTCCTGATCGGACGGAGAGCTACCCATTGCTCTCCGCCCGCAGGCCCGCGCCTACGGTGGCCGGGAGTCGTCACGCGGCTCCCGACGCCCGGAGCGTCTCCCTCGGCGGCTGAGGCGTGAGGATCTCTCCCTCGCCCATCCCGCCACCTCCTTCGCTAGCATGACTGCTTCGCAGAAGGAGGTGACCGCCTCCCACTCCCTCTCGCCCCGGACCATGGCTTGCACCAGGGCCGGGCGCGAGAGGTCACCGCCGCTGCCGATCGCCTCTACGAGGACACGGCGGTGCTCTGCCCAAGCGGGGCAGACCTCCACCGTATGCTCCACCGTGTCCTCTGGGCGATCCTCGCAGTGGTGACACCCGGGCGTCTCCTCCCGCCTGATTATGTGCAGGAACCTCCCGAAACATCCGTGTCCGGAGAGGACCTGCGTCAGGCGGTAGGTGAGAGCGCCGTGACGCCTCTCTAGCCACTCCTCAAAGAGGGGTCTTACCGCCGCTATCGTGGCGTGCCCTGCGCTGGGTTGCGATAGTCGCGCCTTCCATTCCACCATGAGACCGCGCCGGAGGTCCGTCCGCTCCGCAGCGATTTGCCGCGGGTGCAGAGTTTCCCCCCGACGTAGTGCCTCCGCGCGCCAGTCATACAGGCGCGCGAGGACTATCGCCTCCAGATCCCATGGTGGCAGTCCGGCAAGGAGGCTTGCTGCCTCGCCCGAGATCGTGCGGTATCCCCGGATAAGCCTTATGGCTACCACCTTTTGGGGCGCGTTCAGGTAGTGTGCGGCTCGAAGCCGCAGTGAACGCGCCCATACCGGGGCCCCATAAAGGGCCATGGACCGCACGACCCCCGCGTAAAGCCTCCGGCAGGAGGCGTTTGGCCCCCTCAGGTTGGGCAGGAGCCGCTTTAAGGCGGCCCCGGTCCGTTCCAGTTTGGCCAAACGTCGGAAATGCTCGACGAAGTTCCATCGGCTGTCGAGGACGAGACCCAGGTATCTCATCGTCTTCTCGACGCCGATGTGAACCCCTCCTACCATCAGTTGGGATCCCGAAGGTGGCCCGTACCGGGGCCCATGAAAAGACATGGCCTCGGACTTGTGCAATGCCACCTCGAGACCCAACTGCCGGATCCTTTCCACGACTATCGCAACCCCGCGTGTCATCGCGTCGGCCGCCGCCTGATGCGACCTCCCCTGCGCCAGGACCAGCGTGTCGTCAGCGTAGCAAACTACGCTGACGCCATCAGGGAGGTCGGCCCGCAGCACCCAGTCGTAACCGATGTCCCACAGGAGCGGCCCCAGAACCGATCCCTGTGGGACACCGCACGACATCTCTCGCCGGTTCCAGTTCCCGTCACGACCGGGGTAGATGACGGCTCTGTCCGTCAAATACGCCCCGACTATTCGACGGAGGTAAGTCGGCACCCGGTGATACCGGAGTGCCTCCCCTATGCAGCTCCAGGGCAGGGTGTTGAACGCGTTGGCGATGTCGAGTGACACCGCCACGACCACCCCACCCCGGGACACCGCGTCCCCCGTCGTGAGGGCTCTCACGCGCATGATGGCGTCCACCATCGAGCGCCCCTTGCGGAAGCCAAACTGGCACTCCGCAAGGTCCGGCCCCGTCCTCACCAGGTGCCCGACGAGGCGGCCCGCAATCACTCTCTCAAAGAGCTTGCCGACCTCGTCGAGCAGCACTATGGGCCGGTATGCGGACGGAGAGCCCGCAGGGCGCCCTGGCTTCTGAATGAGGACCAGCTTCCCCGTCTTCCAACGGAGTGGAAACTGGCCTCTCTCCATGCATGCGCTTAAGAGCGCCTCCAGTCGAGGCCCGAGAGCCCTCGAGGCCAGGACCCAGGCTTTACCCGGCAAGCCGTCGGGTCCCGGTGCGGTATTTTTGGCCTTCAGCCTGCCTACCGCCGCTCTCAGATCTACCCCGGTCACTTCAGGGGTGTCGTCGTCGTCGTCCGTGTGGTCCGCTTCGGGCACCGCAAGTGGCGGAGCCATAGGCGGGGGAGTATGCTCCCCCCGTGAAGGGAACAGAGCGCTCACCACTTCCTCCACCAGCTGGGGTCGGAGACTCTGCGTCAGCGGGGGGGCCCAGGTGCGGAGTTTATTCCGCACCATTCTGTAAGGGCGCCCCCATGGATCTCGGTTCAGAGTCTCCAACATCTCCTCGCGGGCCATATCTTTGGCCCGCTGGACAGCCTCTTGGAGGGCGGTCTTCGCCGCTCTGTACCCCTCGTACAGCTCCGCTTCCGTGGCTTCCGCATCCGGAGGGCGGATGCGGAGCCTGCGGTGCCTGGTGTACCGGTGTTAAATAGTGTGATATTGAATAAAATAACAAAACAAAAAGGCTGATAGATAAATGGAGGCGCAGGAAGGACAATGGGTACCTATAGGTAGTCTGTTCCAAATGTAGCTGAATGTAAAAGTAGCTGATGAAAGTGTAAACAAACTTAGGTTAAATTCTAGTGCAATCTCTCACTAAAGGGAATTAGTAGCACATTATAGATTAATGAATGAGCGGCAATGTTGAAATTCGACACGTATGATGTTACCGATTTCTAAATTTTTTATTTTTTTGCTATTTTTTGTCCCACTGCTGGGCAAAGACCTCCCCTTTTTCTACCAAACCTCCCTGTCTTGTGTGATCTCTGGCCATGTTGTCCCTGCAAACGTTATTACATCATCCCACTATCTTCGCCGTGGTCTATCTCGACGGCGTAGATTAAGACAATAGTTACTAATGAAATTCTAGCACTACCTAGTAAAAACATATTATCCAAAACAAAATCAAGATATCTGAATTTTACCTTTAATCAAATGAGTTTCAACGAACTTTGTTAAAATTATATTTTGCTTCACCGAAAATACATGCTCGGCGATCCGCTCAAATATGCTCAGTAATATTGAATTAAAAATATTTGAGTATTTTTGCCACCGCACCGTCCAATCACATTAGCGGCTTTTCACCACGTTCACGAAAAGAGAAAAGTTCAAAATAAGAAAGTATAAAAATAAATATGTTTCGTAGAACCACGGAGAATCAAATTATGAAGGAGTCATGGCAAGATATTCAGTAGCTTCTTTCATTTCGCTAACTGCAACAAATTGCTATCACCACACCCTTTTTCATAGGCGTAGTACGCCCGCCCCTCAGCTAGATGGACGGACGGCCCCCAGCTAGATGGACGGACGCCCCCCAAGTAGATGGACGGACGCCCCCCAGCTAGATGGACGGACGCCCCCCAGCTAGATGGACGGGCGCCCCCCCGCTAGATGGACGGACGCCCCCCAGCTAGATGGACGGGCGACCTTAAGAAGGTGGCTGAGACAGACTGGATGCGGAAGGCGGAGAACAGGGTGTTGTAGCGCAGTCCAGCATTGGACTGCAATAGGCTGAGTTGATTGAATGACACCTTTTTTCATTCATTGCTAAGTTGCTCTCAACAAATACTATTAAAAATGTTTAGCATATGCTAATATTCTATAAGAGTACCAAAGAAACGATGGATGGATCGGGTGGGTGATAATATGATTAAAAAGGGGTAGACTACCGAGATGACTAATAGAAAATTATAAGAAAAATACTGTTGTTGTTGCGTCGACTCCACATGGGATAAGTCCAGGAGAATGTTAATGATAGTAATTCAGAATATTATTCTGAATTACTATACTAAGGATCTCTCTACTGGCAGTTTCTTTAGTCCTGATTACAAATAATATCGCCAAAAACCACAATCTGTATTTCTCGAGGCATATCCAAAATTATCTTTTAAAACCTCAGAAAACCTTTATGAAAAGGGCTTCTATCTTTTCTATATAGAAGCCTATGTTATTAGAATGTTTTCCTTTTTCTGTATACTTTGAAAGGAGAGCACTCATTTTAATAATGTTTGTTGAGGGACCTCTTTTTGACCTTTAGAATGGTACCTAGTTTGTTTGATCAGAATATTATTACGACAACTTATTCATGGTTTTGTTTAAATTATGTTAGAGCAGAATCTACTAGAATATATATATTTTTTTCCTTTAATTGGGTATCGATCGCATGTCGCAACTCTGACTCCCAAGATACAGGCAAATGCCTAGTTTGGGGCCACCGTCCATTCTATTCTTGCACAAACTGTGATTAATAAATAAATTTGGAATACAAAATGCCTGTCAAGTAAGTCATGCTCACTACGCTTCAATAAATATAGAAATACCTACATAACATTAAATAAGTAAAAACTCAAAATAATATTATTTTTATAGGTTTACTTTGCCGACTGGGTTGGTAATTTTTTTCAGTTTCGATATTGATGAATTCAAACATCCATACCGACCGAAGATTCGAAACATCCATACACTGAACAATACAGTGGATAACTTCATGCCATATTACAAGTAAATACATGTGTCGGAGCGTCCGCGGCCTTAAAGGCGTTGAATACCGGTGGACACCGAGATTTCGAAGCGCACCGTTTCGGCCGATTTGTATTTAAACTGTGGCTATACCTAATATTTTATTGCTTTTCCGCCGAAACAATTAACTCCAATTTAATACGATCAGAACAAAAGATTTCAGCATCAATTGACTTAAAACCTTCGGCAAATTCTTCCATTGTTGTAAAATTATTTATCATTTGTCAGCTTCAATCTTTGATGTGAAAGTCTTTAGAAATGATCCATTGTAAAGTAAAATGGAATGAAGCTATGTTATATTTGTGATTGCAAGAAAGGAACGATCGATAAATATTATTGATGGTTTCTAGATAATTATAGCATATTATGGCAAAAGTAACAGGCATCCTACTATAATATTATAAACACGAAAGTTTGTATAGATGGATGGATGTATATTACTCTTTCACGCAAAAACGAATGAACGGATTTGGATGAAATGACACACAGATAGTTTATAACTAGGATTAACACATAGGATACTTTTTATCCCGATATTCCCACGGGATCGAAACTTATGCGGGTGAAACCGCGAGGCGCAGCTAGTAATGAAATAAATAGACAACGTCTGAGAGTAACTAAATCTATACTTCTATACTAATTATTTACTATTGACGTAAAATTTGTTTGTTTGTTTGTATGTAGGGGGTAATCACCGAAACTACCATTCATATTTGATAAATTATACTTGCATTTGATAGCCCAATTCTTAAAGAAGGCTATAGGTTATTTAACATCACGCCAGGACCCTCAGGAGCTGAGTAAAAAGAAAAAGAGTCCTTACCCTTATCTAGGAAAGGGTCGGAATAAACACTAAAGTAACAGCGCAGGCAGGCGATGTGCCGCGGTGGGTCATGCGACCAAGAAATTTCGAAATTATAAAATGTACTAGCTTCTTTCCTAGCTTTAAACACATTTGCCTCTAGACGTAGTTAAAAACATCGCTCTTTTTCTATCTATCATTTGAAGATGACGGAGACAGAATAACGTTTTAAACATTATGTATAGCGCTAAATTATGTATACCTACATATGTAACTGACATAGCCCGAAAAATTGCCAAACGTAACTGGCAGTTGGCAGGGCACATTTTTCGGAGAACAGATGGCCGATGGGGCCGAAAGGTTCTGGAGTGGCGATAAAAGTATCATGACGGTCAAAATGTCTCATTCGCCAAGCGATGCATACCGTGCGATAAGGAACTATGTTTCAAAAATCCATACTATTATTTATTCAATCAACAATCCATCAACTCAGCCTATCGCAGTCCACTGCTGGACATAGGCAGGCAGGCTGCGCCACAACACCCTGTCCTCCGCCTTCCGCATGCAGTCCGTCCCAGCCACCCTCTTTAGGTCGTACTATTATTACCACTACTATTTATTCATTTGAAAGTAACTCTAACTGTATTTAACCTTTCGTTTGAACGGATTTTGACGTGGAACACAGGTAGACCATGAGCTGGGTTGGAATACTTTTATACAGCATACTTTTTATCTGGGTAGTACGTACACGGGAACGTTCCCGTGGGTCATTTTCCAACCTCAACACGGGCGAAACCTCTGACAAAAGCTAGCAGTCTATAAAAAGGAAATGCCGTAGAAACTGCTTGAGAGATGGATCTCAGATCGCAATTATTCATCAGTGGTTTAAATTAATCATTGGTGCCATCCTCATCTTCCAGAAATTATGAAACCCGGTGTTTCTGTCAATCACTAAAGGAATTGTGGCTATTTAATTATTGTTTCTAAACCGAATATTCACACCCAAAAACAGATCTAGTAATCCGAACCAAATTCTTGCGTAGTCAACAACGCTTAAAATACACAATCAATGAGGCAGTGTAATCCGTTGATAATGTTGTTCGTATACAAAATGCAATGAATAGCACTGCAATGTGAACTGTACCAATCTTGATTGTTGATACAGTGTGGGTTGGTGTTAGTAGTTCCAATTAATTGATGACAGCGTTTGCAGCTGAATGGTTAATAGGTTTGTTTTTGCTTTACAATGCAATTTTGTTAACTGGCAGTGGTTAAAAAAAGTAACAATGTACATCGTTGGATATTGTAATTCCGCGCGAAGTTGTTGGTAGGAGAGAATGTAGTGACACCTATTTTGTTTAAATCGTGCCTCCCTTTCACAGATGGGTATTAAGGGTAGTGGGAGATTCTAGCTGGTATGAAAGTGTAGCGGTGTCTACAACGCCACATGCGAACAACGCGTCATACTGACGTCACGCAAATCCTGCATCTCGCAAGCAGAGTTTACCGCGCAATTAGCATACATACAAACTTCCCAACATCAATCGTTGGGCAGTTGCCCGCCAGACACAATACCCCTCTGGTCGGAGGATCCCCCTTTTCTATGGAGGATGAGGAACAAATTAAAATGTAACGGGAGTCAATTGTGAGCTGTCCGGTGTTGTTTTTAATAGGAAATTATTCCCGCAAGTTTTTAGTTAATTGATTTCTAAAAATGCCCAGGCTGATGAATAATTTCCATAATACCTAGTCTTGTATTGTCAAACATATGTAAAGAACAAAAGGTTCAGGGTTAATTTGTTACGTTAATCTCGCAGAGACGTGGTGCTAACTCAATTTAGCTTAGTTAGAAGATTAACCACCTTGTTTAGACTGTATTCATACATAATATAATTTTCTATCATAAAATGCACGGCTGCGACTTATAAGTTGTAGGTCGTGGGTTCGAACTCAAACATACACTTTACTTTGTGTAAATAAATCCATCATCAATGCTCTCAAAACGGTGAAGGAAAACTTCGTGAGGAAATCGGTATGTTCTAGAACAAAAAAAATTAAGACATGTGACTTCCGCCAAACCGCTGCGCCCGCGTGTTGGATTATGACCCTCTCCCTCTCACAGAGAGAAGACCAGCAATGGGATAGTTATAGACTACTTATGATTTTACTATAGAATGGAATCACGCTCATTATTTAATAGAAGATAAAAAAAATCTGGAGAATGGGCTCATGGCTTTATAACTTCCACGTGATCATTATTTTACGAAGTTAAGATGTTCTTGCTGCAGTTAGCTTCCGGATAGATAGTAAGAATAATAATAATAAGTATTTATTTTCTCACCACAATAAACATTACAGACATTCTTACATATTATATTTTATTTGGTTTAGTTTACTGTGGGAGACTGACACCATGTTTATGAATGTTGTTTCAAGTTGTTTGTATTTAGACCCGCTTGCATCACAAATCAGTAACTAAACGCATTTAGCGCTATCATAATTTCAGCCGAAAGACGTCCACTGCTAGACATAGGCCTCCCCCAAGCACATCAACTTCGACCGGTTCTGTGCTTCCCGCATCCAGCAGGTTCCTGCGGCCTTCACAAGGTCGTCCGTCTACCTTGTGGGAGGCCTTCCAACGCTATGTCTTCCGGTACGCGGTCGCCACTCCAGAACCTTTCGGCCCCATCGGCTGTCTGTTCTGCGAGCAATGTGCTCTGCCCACTGACACTTAAGTTTGGAAATTTTTCGGGGTATGTCGGTTACCTATACATAATTTAGCACTATACATAATGTTTAAAACCTCAATCTGTCTCTGTCATTTTCAAATTATAGATAGAAAAAGAGCGATGTTTTAAATACGTCTAGTGGTAAACGTATTTAGCGGGCCCAAGCCTCTGCATAAGAATCTAAAGGAAAGGAAATAAAAAATTAAATTTAAAATTTTAATAAACCCCCGACAACGTGAAACCCTATAAAAAGAAAAAAATAACCTTGAAGTTGTGACACTACGTAAGTACGTATGATTTTTTTTTATTAAATATTGTTTTTTTATTAAAAAATTCAGACGTACTTACGTAGTGTCATAATTTCAAGTTAATTTTTTTCTTTTTATAGGGTTTCACGTTGTCGGGGGTTTTTTTTAATTTAAATTTAATTTTTTATTTTATGCTTTTTGGTAGGGACTCCTTGTTATTTCATTTCTTTTATTTTTTTAAGATTCAGGCAATTTGGTATTTAATCAGGTTTTTTGTAATTCGCCATTTTGTGGTGGCGGCCATCTTGGATTTGAAATTCATCATAGTGTATAGTATTCTACTAGTCAAGCCCTTTCATTTGATACCCATATTGAGGGGGTTGTGAAAAAATATGTAATCCGCCATTTTGTGGCGGCGGCCATCTTGAACCGATTTTCATCAAACATAGCTGAAAACACTCCCGACCAATTCACCTTTCAAACAAAAAAAACAAAATTAAAATCGGTTCATCCGTTCGGGAGCTACGATGCCACACAGACAGACATAGACACACACACACACACACACAGACACATCTAACTTATAACACCCGGTCGTTTTTGCATCGGGGGTTAAAAATAATATATTTAGTTTCTTTTTTATACTCGGCCACAATAGGCTATTTTCCTAAAAACATCTAATTAGTCCGTCAGTTACATTATCAGAAAATATTAAACCCGTATTTTTTCTTTTGTCAATTATATAAAAAATGATGAAGATATCGCCCGTTAAAGTTCCACGTGACGTCACTTGCTTGCGACACTTTCTTTTGCAAGCAAGTGACGTCACGATCCCCCAATCCTAAATTTTGACGCGCTTTATCTTTGTAATTTTTTGTTTGATTGACAAAAGAAAAAAATACTTGTCCATTATTTTTCGATAATCTAACTGACGGACTAAATATAATAATTATTTTTTTACCCAGGCAACTACCCTATTGCCTTAGCGAACCCTCTTTATTTTAAGTTTCAATTGTCCTAACAAACGCAGTTGGTACGGAAAGTTGAAACAAAACCTGACTGTCAGTCTATCTTTAGGAAATATCGATAATACAGCACAGCAACTGGGTTACGGTAGACAAGTGGATATCGTTCCGTTTAAAATATTTATATTCAGCGTGCTTCCGGCTGGACAGGCTACTTACCACAACAGACTAAGTAAATGGTAGGCTACCTCACAGGAATACTTTACAGGTTAGACCTTACTAAAAAGAAAAGAAAGAAAAATGTGTTTATCCTCATTACAGCAAAATAAATACACCTCAAAACTTTAAAACAGAAAACAAAGATTATAATGCCAAAAGGGCCTCAGCTCAACATAATGTCAGATAACAACACAAGGTGTACCACCTAACGCTGATTTTCAGCTGCAATCCACGAGTGCCATACGCTGGAATAACAAACATATAGGGAAGTGTATGTCCGTTATAATACTGTAGCAATACACGGTGGCAGGGACGTCGACGCGCAAACTGTAACCATGGATTCAGCACATGAGTTTAGACCCCATAGCGTAGAGATTTTGCGTCGGTTACCAAAAAAAAAAAAACTTCTGTTTCATAGAAAAGTGTAAACGCGCGGTCAAAACGTATGGAACAGCAATATTTTTATTTAATAACCGACGCACAGGTTCGACGCTACGGGGTCTAAACTCATGTGCTGAATCCATGGTTACAGTTTGCGCGTCGATGTCCCTGCCACCCTGTATACTGTGTCAATTAGTGACTTACAAGTAAGGAAAGGTAACCTTTTTAATTAACATCTATGCTACATCTACATGTAACGCGTAAACTTAAGTTCCGTACACTGACATTTAATAAACAAGTACGCTGGACTAAATATACTATACGAAATGACAGTTGTTTTTTGTGCCGATTCAAAACGCCTCGAGCCTCGCCTCGAACGTCTCAGGAACTAAAATTGACACACTGTTGCAAATAGTCGTCGAGTTGTTTTGGTATGTCTCTTATGATTTAGGTCTTAATCGTGGAATAAGACTTTTTTGTGTGTTTTGTGTTTACTACGAGATATTTAGAACATTTTTATCATGAGAGTATGCGCATTTAGTAAAACTCACTATCAAAAATATTAGTTCCACGGACGCTCACGTTGTTATTAGCGCCAAAATCGGCGAAGATTAAATGCCTTCGTTTTATCATCGATAATATAAATGATGTCCTGCGTACTTGTTTAATATAATTCAGTGAGTTCCGTAGCGCAAAAAAACCTATCACCACCCCACAAAGGAATGAATTAAGTTACCACACTGATTCTCCGATGCTTAATGCTTTGACAACTCTTATTGGTTGCTTAGGAACAGATTTTTAACAATATAGACTAACTAAAACCCACCCGTATTCCTTCCTTAGCCCTTTATGTACCAGGGCAGCGGTAACCTTTTCGGACGATCCCGCTACCCCGGCAGGCTTCGGCCCTGTCGGGCCCCGTCAATCATGCTGACATCTCTTTGAGGCGCTCGTGGTACACATACGCGCCGTCCGGCACGGGCCTGGTCCTGATCGGACGGAGAGCTACCCATTGCTCTCCGCCCGCAGGCCCGCGCCTACGGTGGCCGGGAGTCGTCACGCGGCTCCCGACGCCCGGAGCGTCTCCCGCGGCGGCTGAGGCGTGAAGATCTCTCCCTCACCCATCCCGCCACCTCCTTCGCTAGCATGACTGCTTCGCAGAAGGAGGTGACCGCCTCCCACTCCCTCTCGCCCCGGACCATGGCTTGAACCAGGGCCGGACGCGAGAGGTCGCCGGCGCTGCCGATCGCTTCTACGAGGACACGGCGGTGCTCTGCCCAAGCGGGGCAGACCTGCACCGTATGCTCCACCGTGTCCTCTGGGCGATTCTCGCAGTGATGACACCCGGGCGTCTCCTCCCGCCTGATGATGTGCAGAAACCTCCCGAAACATCCGTGTCCGGAGAGGACCTGCGTCAGGCGGTAGGTGAGAACTAAACGCCGACCTGAGCTAGGTTTCTATAAACAAAACCGAATCGTTTTGCTTATCAATGGTAGCATTTTTTATTGCCAAACTGGGCATATAAATAGAATATTCGTAAGCTAATTTTACCTGTGATAGCTATTTCCATATCAAAGGGTCTACATGATGTCTTCGCTTCATAATTGGTAAATATACAAGAGTCTTAATTTTACCCAATAACAGTCCGTAATTATAGGAATCAGCGACTAACAAACCACAGACAAGTGACAAAAATTTAGACTTCGAAGGTCTTGCGTTCCCTTCTGAGAAACGGGAATGTTTGTTTAGGGAACTATTTACATTTGGCAATACCTAACTAGACATTGCTTTGCTTGACGTAAGCAAAAACAAACATACGTCTAATGTTTAACAGTTTATGTGAACAAAACAACAGTAGGAAGATTCCAGCTTAAATATTGTCCCTTAACTTGAATTTTAAGTGAAACATTCTGCAGTCTGAATCGTCACTCGTTACGGAAAATCTCATTGTTCTGGACCACACAAAATAATTGAAATCCCGTGAATTGTGGCCACAAAACAGAAAAAATAATTATCAGCACAATATAACGTTACAGACAAAGGAAGAACCTGATACATCCCGCTCCGCTACCGCACCGCTCAAAGCCGAATCTCTAACACGTAGACTTTACCACAAGCTGAAATGCGCCTTGGCATCTACATTTTAAAGCTCATATTTTCATGAGCGCCCACAGTGATCCGATTATGTTTGATGAAAATCGTCGAAATCCGATTTTCCAGTCAGTTTCCCGCGTTCTACTCAAAGGAGACTTACATTGGCTTTAAATAAATATATTCCAGTAATAGTTTTAAAGTCATCGTATTGGAAAATTGAGCTTTACATTTTTATGAGAAGTCAGGATTTGTAAATTTGTTTTTTTTTTTAAATTGAAAATTGGCATCTTAATGAAACTTAGGACTGATTTTTCAATCGATTTTTTTATTCGTGGAATAAAATTGACGTCCGACAGTTTTTGTATAGAAGAACTGTGAAAAATTCAAAAATAATCCTCAGATAAAATTATGTGGCGTTGGAAAAAGCAGCCCTTAGTTTCATTAAGGGCTTATTTTTCCAACGCAACATAATTTTGCGTTTGATAGCTATACATTTAATTCCATTTTATAAGATAAGACTAAAATAACAAAATAATCTCCTAAATTAACTAAAACTATTTACAAACTAAAATATAGCGTCGAAAAATTCATCCACATCGCTGTCGACTGGTAATGTACCCAAGACACTGGCGGCATTGCGACGTTGTATGGCAATGCTTATCCTCTGGCCGAAGTAAAAGCCAGCCCTTGGGTCATGGGAAGTGTCAACCAGTCTTTTCGAAATTTCCTTAAAAAGACCATGCGCACTCGGACCCCACGGTCCGAGGGTTTCAACCCCAAACGGCTCGAAAATATAATTATTAATAAGGTTATTATATTTACGCCGCTTGAGGTTTGGTCTATTTTGCGTTGGATAAATCAGCCCTTAATAAAACTAAGGGCTGATTTTTCCAACGCAAGATAATTTCTATTTTAACCTTCCTCAAGAATTGGGCTCAAATCCAACTGGTGGTGCCAGAAATTACCACGTTTAAATAAAAAATCAAATAAACTCTTTAACGTTATTATATTGTAATAAATATTTAGTATAGATTTCTAAGTATAGTTAGTAAAGAGTTAACAAATAAAACTATTGAAAAATAACGAACCTTTGAAACAAACCAGCAAATACAAACACACCATGCCATGTTACGTATGTTGATTTTCTGAATCAAAGACGGTTTATTTAGTAAAGTTGTTTATTTACAGAACAAACACCCGTCTTTGAAGAGAGGCCCTTTGGCAAGTCTGTGCTGCGGTAAATAAGAAAGATTATAAGACTGTAAATACTGTTTAATTACTAATTAAAACATTATGCTTGTATTCCCCGAAGGGTAAGGCAGAGGTGCACCTACCCTCAGTCAACCAAAAAGATAATTAATCAGGGTCGTCGGATATAGTTGAAGTTTAGTAAAAACTGCTGGATTTTTTCGGTTGAAATTTAATTTGATGAATGTACTACTGGTTTTCTATTAATTTTATTTTATTCGAACACACCCATCAGTTTATTTCTAAACTTCAAGTAAATTCGACGACGCTGGTTACGTACCTACTTTGGTGACGTACACCCACGTTTCGCTGGTTATGTGTAAGTCCCGTGTAGGGGCGAGCCTATTGCCATTAACCTGCCAAAAATCTAGTCTCCTGGCGGCTACTGAAAAATGCCAGATGGAAAAACCTAATAACCCTTTGCCCGACCTGGTAATTGAACCTAGTACCTCATGAGGTACTAGGTTCAATTCGGTCGCAAATCGGTCGCAAACGCTACCGCTGAGCATGCTCAGCGGTAGCGTTTGCGACCACTTGACTAACGAGGCTTTTTTATTTATCTACTTTTTTGTAGACTTGTAGTTTTAGAAATGCCTGACAGTCACATTTACTATTTTTACTATGTTTTGTACAGCTGTAAGTCTTCCACAGAAAATAAATTGTCCAGTATGTTTTTGTTACACTGCAAAATAAAATAAGTGAGTTTTGACTTTGTACACAAACTTGTAGAAATGTTAGAAAGAAAGAAAGAAACATTGTTTAATCTGCACAAACAAAACGAATATTACAACAAAAAAAAAAAGATAGAATATACTCATAAAAAGTAGTCAAAAGCCTTGTATAGCATATAAAAAGTTGTCAATTTTGTCAATTGCTTGATTTATAGGTGTACTTGTGAATGTCCCTGAGCAACTGAGTTTATGTTTGCTTATCATAACTAAACTACCTTGAAGTGACTTCTCTTCTCTTCCTTTCCACCACATTACACTCACTCAAAAACCATGTTGAAAATTATGTTGGACCAAATTCATTTCATTCAACTTTCAAACCAAAAAATGTAGCAGAAATGCTTGTTTGCAGAATTGAATCTTTCTCGAGAAAGTCCGCTTCTAGGAAAGATTCATCCAAACTCAAAGTGGTGCGTAACAATTCCTATAAAGCTAATACGGTACCTCTTTAAGAAAGAAAAATAAGGCACAGAAACACGGGCAAACAAAAGATAATAAATTTTAATTATTTTTTTCGCTAGCCTATATTGTGTCCTACTGCTGGGCAAAGGCCTCCCCTTTTTCCTTCCAAGCCCTTGTCTTGAGCGATCTCTGGCCATGTTGGCCCTGCAAACCTCGTTAGATCGTCACACCACCTTCGCCGTGGTCTACCTTGACGGCGCTGTCCTCCTCCAGGCATCCAGTGAGTGATTAATATTAATAATAAGGAAAAAAAAAAACAAAATATATCTACATAAAATCACGAGCACAAAACAGAAATAGTCAACGAAATAGAAACCAGCCCGAGTCGAGTAGTTTACGAGAACTAGCCCGTCAAACAATCGTGACCATACCAGTAACGAAGTCACTTAGAAACCAGCTAACCTACATTTTCACAAAAAAAAAAAAAAAACGAAGGTCTAGCTCTGAACTAACCCTGAACTATTTAACATTTGCACATTCATTGCAGTTTTATTAAGGTGTTAACAGAAATATTTATTTATTTAAACTTTCGCACAAAAAGGTACAAAGGCGGACTTAATGCCTTAGGCATTCTCTACCAGTCAACCAAGGGTGGTGAAGAGATTAGATGGCAGGTGCTTTAATTGAAAGGGACAATGATAAAAAAAACTCTTAAAACTAGGTACACAAATACAAAAATAGGTTATATACACATACATACTATTACTATAATATATACCTACTTATAATATATATATATATACAAAATCAAGTGAGAGAAGTGTTGAGATGACTCTACGCTATTTTTTTGAAGATTTATTTTGAAAATAACTCTGCAATTTCCGCTTAAATGCATACCGACTGCTCGCCGTCCTGATATCAAGAGGAAGCGCATTCCAAAGAAGAATGGACTGAATATGAAAAGAAGAATGAACAAAACCAGACGTATGAGACGGACAGAGTAAGAGAAGATTGTTAGACGAACGCAGATTCTTAGCGTGTGAAGAACAAAGATATTGGAAGTGAGATCCGAGATAAGAAGGAGGATTGGGAGAGTTGAGAAGGGAGAAAAGCGTGGTCAAAGCGCGCAAACTTCTTCTTTGGCGAATGGACATCCATTTGAGCTCAGACCTATAGCTCGACACATGGTCATATTTCCTGAGGTTGAATATGAACCGGATACCATTGTTGAGCAATCTGTCGAGCTTATCCAGCAAAACCGCATTCAAGTCAAAATAGCACACGTCACCATAGTCGATTATAGGGAAAATCAACTACAAATCAAATATCAGTTATTTAAAACAATAAACTTGTATAAAAAAACTTTTGCCAATGGCCTTTTTCCGAGGTTTCTAGAACTGCGATCAATGTGCACAGTCACGGAATAAAATATAGCTAGAAATGTAAGTACTGTTGACTTCACGTAACTTCTTGGCAAGCAAAAGTTTTATTTCAATACAAGTATTCTCGATTTATGGAGTGTTTCGCACTGTTATTGATAATTTATATTAACAACGTGGTACTGTTTTCGTCAATACGGAGTTATTGGATTGATAAAAAAATTACGACCGAGTAAAAGAAAATATTTTTTTTTTTTTATTGTTGCCCCACACTAGGAATTACTCATGTATCGTGGGTGCGTTTACAAACATTTAAACTCACTTACACAAACAGCCAAACCCGGAACAACTACCTGTAGGCATTACAAATATTTGTTCCGTGCGGGAATCGAACCCGTGACACGCAGCGCAGCAGTCGATCGCTCAGCCACTGCGCCAACCGTGTCGTCACAAACAAACAAATTTTACCTGTTTATAATATTAGTATAGATTGCGTCTATAAACGCCCTGAAGAGATGACTTCTCAATGACCTTAGACAGCACAAAGATCAAACAGGTACACACACATAGTAGTAAAGTATTGTGTTACAAGCACTTACCTGCTTTTATGCGAAACTCATAAAACTGACACTTTGAACGATAGTCTATCTTCAGCTTATGCCAACAGATTCGGAACGAGCATGGATTTACAACTAGCATACCTTTATGAGTGAGTTATGACTATCTCCGGCGATCATACAGTACAAACTGCGATTTTAGTGACGTATTGATGGGTTGGAGGTTGTAACTTTACTTACGATTATTTGCAGGAGCGAACGTAAAAATTGCACATTGCTGTATTGTTGTGAGTGATCTCATGGCAATGGAGCACGTGAGTAGGTACTGCTGGTAAGTAGGTATTGCTGATTCAATTTTTTTTTCCTTTATGACGTACCACAATACGTAATACTTTATTTACATTACAATTTAGCCTATTAGCTAGTAAGTAGTTTAAATATAACTAAACTGCTAAGTAACTATAAAATTAAGAAATCATCCAATAACATCTTTCTTATTCACTATAAATTATGGGGAAGACACTTGTTTCACGTGTTCTTTATAAGATTCAGCACTTGCACTACAGTTTAAGTTCACTTACACTGCAGTAAAATAAATCAAAATCTCATTTTAGTCGTCGCACTAATTCAGTGTTGTCAAGGAGTTGGATCGCCTCGACATTCACGTGATGATGAAGTCTGTGTTCATGCTGATTTTAATGATTATAATTCTTTAAAGCCATATTTGTTACGGTCGCGAACCATACTTAAATCAACATACGTAAGTAAATTTGAATTTCACACCTTATCGCATCCCCCTTTTTTTTTTTTTTTTTTTTCAGGATGGGAAATCATCAAATGACTCCTCCCGCTCTGGGTGGAGCAGAAGGGAGTGTCAGACTCTTACTGACTAAAACCCACCCGTGTTCCTTCCTTAGCCCTTTATGTACCAGGGCAGCGGTAACCCTTTCGGACGATCCCGCTACCCCGGCAGGCTTCGGCCCTGTCGGGCCCCGTCATCTATGCTGACATCTCTTTGAGGCGCACGTGGAACACTTACGCGCCGTCCGGCACGGGCCTGGTCCTGATCGGACGGAGAGCTACCCATTGCTCTCCGCCCGCAGGCCCGCGCCTACGGTGGCCGGGAGTCGTCACGCGGCTCCCGACGCCCGGAGCGTCTCCCTCGGCGGCTGAGGCGTGAGGATCTCTCCCTCGCCCATCCCGCCACCTCCTTCGCTAGCATGACTGCTTCGCAGAAGGAGGTGACCGCCTCCCACTCCCTCTCGCCCCGGACCATGGCTTGCACCAGGGCCGGACGCGAGAGGTCGCCGCCGCTGCCGATCGCCTCTACGAGGACACGGCGGTGCTCTGCCCAAGCGGGGCAGACCTCCACCGTATGCTCCACCGTGTCCTCTGGGCGATCCTCGCAGTGGTGACACCCGGGCGTCTCCTCCCGCCTGATGATGTGCAGGAACCTCCCGAAACATCCGTGTCCGGAGAGGACCTGCGTCAGGCGGTAGGTGAGAGCGCCGTGACGCCTCTCTAGCCACTCCTCAAAGAGGGGTCTTATCGCCGCTATCGTGGCGTGCCCTGCGCTGGGTTGCGATAGTCGCGCCTTCCATTCCACCATGAGACCGCGCCGGAGGTCCGTCCGCTCCGCAGCGATTTGCCGCGGGTGCAGAGTTTCCCCCCGACGTAGTGCCTCCGCGCGCCAGTCATACAGGCGCGCGAGGACTATCGCCTCCAGATCCCATGGTGGCAGTCCGGCAAGGAGGCTTGCTGCCTCGCCCGAGATCGTGCGGTACCCCCTTATAAGCCTTACGGCAACCACCTTTTGGGGCGCGTTCAGATAGTGTGCGGCTCGAAGCCGCAGTGAACGCGCCCACACCGGGGCCCCGTAAAGGGCCATGGACCGCACGATCGCATCCCCCTTAAGTACAGTTTGACTTCCACTAAAATAATAAATACATTAAGCGATAGGTCAATTCTAAGTACTATCTAATTTTGTGAGTGTTGTGTTTTGTCTTAGACTCTCATGGCCTTACGGGCAAATTTTCAAACGACAGATATTTTTTTTATTCTTGGAATAAAATTGACATCTGACAGATTTTCTAAGAAAGAACTGTCAAAAATACAAAATTATTCCTCGGATAAAACTATCTGGCGTTGGAAAAATCAGTCAGCATTGTCATGATTTCGTGAAATAGTATTTCTGTAGGCTACCCTATTGAATTACTGCGGTACTGAGTGTGAACTTACAGAGTTGTATTAATTGTTTGATTATAATTCTATAATTATATTTGTTACGGTCGTGAACCATATTTTGATTTAATATGCAAGCTGACACTGACCTGCAAATTGATAAAACGAAAATAGTCGTCTCCCCGCCTTCAGTATCCACTCAAAAGCTTATCTAGACATTTAACCTAACACACAGAACACCAGTAAATAATCGATTTGTCAACAATTTGATATAAAAATTACATTTGGTAGCTTTTCATAGTAAAAAAAAAGAAAGAAAAATGGTTTATTCTGCACTTTTTTAAATATATTATATGGCATCTCGTAGTTTACCTTGAGATGTCATGACTACTTAACCGGACAATTAAAAAAAAAAAGGAAAATGTTTATTTTGCACAAACAAAACGCACATTAAATATAAAAATATATAAAATATACACATACAACGTAGTCAAAAGACTCGTACTCAAATGTTGAGTATTTTGTCCATTGCTTGATGTCAGGGCCAGGGAACAAACACAACACACATTAATTGTCATTGACAATACAAATTAATCCGTGATGCGCCCGCGACACTGGCAGATGACAACAAAACAACAACAATCAAAACAAAATGCCAATTGCCGAGTGGAAAAATAACTACTTTTATTTATTTATTTATATATCAATTGCTTGCTGCACTTACAGTACACAACAAAGCGCGCAACAAGCCAACAAAATAACATTTAACTGACTTTTAAATCCGGATGATAAAATTTTCGGTTTTCCTAATTATGCTAATATTACAGTTAAGACCGGCTCTCCCTGTGGGAGGGGAGCACGCCCCTATTAGGTTACTTAATTGCTTATAGAAAACTTTCGAGTGACATACCTGAAGTTTATACCAAGACCAAGAAATATTTGAGTTTTGATATATTAAGGTTTCTTCTAGACCTGTAATAATCGCGGCAGTAATTTAGTAAGATACTATTTGATTTTCGTTGTTATAGGGCATCCGCTTAACTGACAAGTTGACGGATTCGTCAACTTGTGACAGGTATGACCCCTCCCGCACCGCGCAGCTACCTCAGGCAACGTGTCATATATGCGGTCGGCCTGTAGTCTATTAATGATTATGGTTTTTTGCAACCCAATTTTAGAAATAATTAAGTATGTTATGTAGCCATGTAAATAAACATAACTATAATACTTATGTTTATTTACATGTCTTTTTACGTCACTTCCAGCTTCCAGCATTGTCGAAGACGACGCGTTTCGAGTTTGTGTTACATTTGACCAAAAAAACGCTACATAAAATAAGTATTGCATTAAAAATGAAAAAATTATAGGTACCAATTAATGGTTTCTTGACTTAAAAATAAACTATACATTGTATAATTAAAATAATTTTGTTAATAAAACAATCATAATTCTGATGTAAGTACTCAGGTATGAAAATATGAGAAAAACAACGCAAGACTCTTTATAGTTGAATCAACTTTTATTTTCTTAAATCTTAGGTATTTTTTCACGACAAAGAATGGAACAGCGCGACTTTTCGTGAATTTCAGAAGTGCACTTGTAAAATAACTCGAGTGTTGACGCGATCTAGGTACTCGTCAAGCACAATATAATGATATCATATATTCTAAGCGCCTCCGTTTCTAATGGCGTCGGAAAATAAACAATAGGTATTAAACATATGTTTTGACCTCTCTGACAGTAAAGTAGACCTAGAAGTTCAGTGATTAAAATTGGCACTCAGTTAAATCAAATTTTTTAGGGTTTCGTACCTTAAAAGGAAAAACGGAACCCTTTTTTTTTTTTTTTTTTTTTTTTCTGTGTGGGAAATCATCAAATGACTCCTCCCGCTCTGGGCGGAGCAGAAGGGAGTGTCAGACTTTTACTGACTAAAACCCACCCGTGTTCCTTCAGTTGCCTGTGCCAGGGGCCACGGTATCTCTTTCGAACAACCCGCAGCCCCGGCGGCATCGGCCCTAGCGGACCCCGTCAGTTCGTGCTGACAGCTCTTTGAGGCGCGCGTGGAACACAACGCGCCGTCGACCCGGGCCTGGTCCTTACCGGGCGGCGAGCTGCCCATAGCTCGCCGCCCGCAAGCCCGTGCCTACGGTGGCCGGGAGTCGGCTGTTGACTCCCGTCCAGGGCGTCTCCTGCGGCGGCTAGGAGCGCGAGGGTGCAGCGATTGCCTCTCCCTCGCACGCTCCGCCTCCTCCTTCGCGAGCATAACTGCTTCGCAGAAGGAGGTGACGGCCTCCCATTCACTCTCGCTCCGGACCATGGCCTGTATGAGGGCCGGACGCGAGAGGTCGCCGCCGCCGATCGCCGCCAAGAGGACACGGCGGGGTCCCGCCCAAGCCGGGCAGACCTCCACCGTATGCTCCACCGTGTCCTCCGGGCGATCCCCACAGTGGTGACACCCTGGCGTTTCCTCCCGCTTTATCCTGAACAGGAACCTCCCGAAACAACCGTGTCCGGTGAGGACCTGCGTCAGGCGGAAGGTGAGGGCGCCGTGGCGCCTCTCTAGCCACTCCTCAAAGAGGGGACTTATCGCCGCAATTGTGGCGTGCCCAGCGCTGGGTTGCGACAATCGCACTCTTCATGCCGCTATGAGATCCCGCCGGAGCTCTGTCCGCTGTGCCGTGATTTCTCGCGGCAGCGGAGCAACGCCCCGGCGTTTTGCCTCCTCTCGCCACTCCCATATGTGGGCGAGGACTTTGGCCTCCAGATCCCATGGCGGAAAAACGGAACCCTTATAATATCACTTCGTTGTCCGTCTGCCTGTCCTTCCGTCTGTAAGACCTTTTTTCTCAGGAACGCGTAGAGATATCAAGTTGAAATTAAAATTGAATACTCGGGCTGCCATCCCTTGAAGCAGTGAAAAAAATCAAAGTTCTAAGTAAAGGCAATCAAAAGATACGGCGTTTATGTTCCGTTTATGCCGCATATTTTGACACTCGCAAAGGAATCAAAACCTATGGGGTATTTCCCGTTGACCTAGAATCATGAAAGGCAAGAAGCAATGTCATGTAGCACAAGTAAAGGAAAAAAATCCGAAAACCGTAAAATTGTAGTTTCATACCTCAAATTTGTACGGAACCCTCGGTGTGCGAGTCCGACTCAAACTTGACCGGTTTTTTTTTTAAACTCAAATAATGTAAAAACTGGGTTTACTACATGGCCTAACGATTACTTTTTATTTCATCTTTTATTCCTACTCTACCTAGCACACGGCTTATCATCGTCTGCCTAGCATTATCGCAGTAGGTTGGCTTCCAGTCTAACCGGATGCAGCCGAATACCAGTATTTTACATGAAGCAACTGCCTAAATAACCTCCACAACTCAGTAACTGGGTAATACGATTCCCCTTAGTAAGATAGGTTGTCAGACTTTCGGACTTTGGACGACCCGTAACGACTGCCAAAGATCCACGAATGACATGAGATCTCGATGTAATGAATGGTCACCCATGCACTGACCAACCGCGGCAAGTGTAACTTAAACTGATTGATCAACCAGTGCCGCTTGTATTACGTAGCCACAAGCCCCATCATAGTTGGGTAAAGACTGGACAGATAAGAGAGAAGACGGGTTTAGGTTCCACTTGAAGACTAATAACTTCATAAACTAGGTAAATGTAAACACCTGTTAAAATATTGTAACACTCTAAGAAATCCTCGTGTTACTATCAAACACTAAATAACATTAACGGTTTAGAGACTTTGTTTCCTTACCTCTATCATTCTCTGAGGGAGAACCTTTGAGCTGTATCCACAATAAGTGGATCAACTATGGATCAGGAGATTTAAATAGATTCGCTCGGTATTCTATATTAGCAACGCAATACCGAAATATAGTGAGTATTTTGGTAGAGGGAAGTATATTTGGCAGTATTTGTAATGTTGATATTATTGGGAAATGATTCATGCTTATAAGTGGTAGTTATAATTGTTGCTGTTTGAAGAAGCTGTAGTATTGTAGCCAATTCTCGGCAGAACAGTAAATAAGAACAGTAGCTAATAAGGGTTACACATCTATAGGGGTTTATTTATAAAAGTTGCGTAAAGTTAAAAGATGTTTAAAAGTCACAAATGTATGGTTAAACAGTCGCTAATCATTGCTTAACTTTGAGCACCGTTTGTAAATATAGAGGCTAATCTAAACTACCTCATATTTTAAAGAGCAGGTGGCCTTCTGTAGTTTTTGGCTACTCCCATGCGAAGAAAGAGTGAGTTTGTGCATGTACTCGTATGTATTTTAAAGAGGTAAAATTGTTTTACGGATCTAAGAGGTCATCTTTGGAATCGGATCTGGAACGATAACAAAAAATGTTTTACTGATAGAAAGCTATACACTATAACCGACAGCCGTAGGATATTTTTTCAACTTGGACGAAGTCGCGAGACTATTATACGTATTAAACAACTTAGGTACTTGGCTTGATAATATTGCTTATTTACATAGTATGGTGACGCTAGCAATAAAATGGATGCAGTGTCAAATCACGATATTGGATGCTGCAACTTGAGGAAAAACATAACATTTTAATAATAGAAATACGTGGTTTAAAAAGACTTTCGAACCCTTAAATTAGGTAACGTTCCAAATAAAAATCAAGGCCCACATCCCCCCAACGGCCAATACAGTTAATGGCAAACATTTTAATGTGAAAATACCTACGAAAAGAGATCACCAACTTGGGGTCGGATCTTTTTAAATAAAGCGGGTCATTTCGATCCGGCCTTCGCAATCCCCTCTGGTCAAGTGTTGGAACGTACAAACAAACGATATACTTATGTATATATCTACTGGTAGAATTTGAGAGGGTTCCGACGTACCTTTTTCGGTCAAATTCCGTATTGTTTCGGCAATAAAGTGGCTTCCATCTTTTGTTTTTTGAAATTGTTTGGTTGCAAACAGTTGATTTTTGGATCAAAACTATGGTTACATGATTACCTGTACGAAAGGTTGAAAATGAACAATCATCTACCTAGCCTTTGCCCAACTATGTTGGGGTCGGCTTCCAGTCTAACCGGATGCAGCTGAATACTAGTATTTTACATAGAGCGACTGCCTATCTGACCTCCACAACCCAGTTACTGGGTAATACTACCCCTTGGTTGACTGGTTGTCAGACTTTCAGGCTTCTGTCGACCCGTAACGACTGTCAAAGATCCACGAATGACAGCCAGGACCAACGGCATAACGTGCTTTCCGAGGCACGGAAGGGTCTTGGTATGTAAAGATGGTCACCCATCCACGGACCATCCGCGGCAAGCGCAAAAAATAAACAATAAGGTGATAGCATTTTAGTTCGGCGATTAGGCTTACCAAAAATTGTGGTGACTATTTATGAAACGCATGTTGATTTGTTCTTTATGATCTCTAGGTTGCAGTGGTAGTAATAAAGAGAGGGTTCCGACGTACTTTTTTTACTGAAACTCGGTCTTGTTTTTGCAAAATGGCCCCTTTATTTTTTTGTTTTTTGAAGTTGTTTGGTTGGTAACATGATTAGCTTTACGGAAGGTTGAAATTGGGGAAAAGTACCTACTATAGATTGTATCTGATACAGGGATGAAATTATACTGTTTCTTTAAATCTTCGCGGAAAAAAACAACAATTTGTATCTAGGATCTTTAAACCCCTAGTTTCTAAAAACCTAATGAAATATTGTCGATTAAGTGATTTTATTGGCTGTTGTTATTTTGATGAACCAACCACAGCAGTAACATTGGATTTGGCAGCTTCTTGATTAATTTGAGTGATAATCAGTCTTTTAGAAATCGGGTGTAAGTGTCCAAGCAAGGCTTTTAAACATAATACTCGAAGGGCTCAACTAGCCCTTCACAGTACCTACAACTGGTCATACAAGGAAGCTTACTGAAAATATCAGATGGGCAATTCTCGTAATTTTAAGATAGTTCACAGTCTGATCTCAGTCTCAATCTGTCAAAAATACTTCTAATTTCCCTTAATATTTGACAATCGTTTTTGAAATTGATTGTCGCTGAGACGAGATTGCGACTATGTAGATTTTGAACGTTTTTAATAACGGGGATTGGCCTTCTGTTTATACGCTCTCTTAAAATGCCCCATAAACTTTGTTGGAAAAATCTGGCTCTTCCATAGACCACCTTATCATTTTGAGACGTGAAAGTGCCCCATAAGTGGCCTTTAGGCCTTGTATGGGACTTTCTGTTTTTATTTTTCTTTTTGTTACTGTTACTGTTAGCCTGTATCATCCTACTGCTGGACAAAGGCCTCTCCCCATGACGTCCAGCTCTTTCTATCCAGGGCTAAAGTGGACCAGTGGTATATATATGGACATGTCAAAAGCTTTTGACCGTGTTGACCATAATATTCTCCTAAGAAAACTATATGCATACGGTGTGAGAGGCAATGCATACAATCTCATAAAATCATATCTATCTAATAGGCAACAAATTACAGAGATAAGGAGGGTAAACATAGTCACAAAAACAGAAGAAACTTATGCGTCTGAATCCAGAACGGTAGAGATTGGCGTTCCACAGGGGGGTATCTTATCCGCCCCTCTCTTCCTTGTCTATATAAACAACATGCCATCGGTATTAAATCACGATATGACATTATTCGCTGACGATAGCACTGTACTATTCACTAATGACAATACAACTAATTTAGAATCTGACATTAACGAATCTTTAGTATTAGTAAATGACTGGCTTAATTTAAATTTAAATTAATATTGACAAGACCAAAATAATGAATTTTAAAATAAGAAATCGACGTACTGGTGCTATAAATATCAAGTATCAAGATAAAGACATCGAAGAAACAGAAACAACAAAATTTCTAGGGTTACACGTGGATGACAAAGTAAACTGGAGAAAACAAGTTGACTGTGTCTGTAAAAAGTTAAACAAGTTCTCATATGCCCTTCACAGATTAAGAAAAATTACAAATCTACCAACACTAATAACGGCATACCACGGTTACATCAGCTCTAACCTTAGATACGGCCTAATATTCTGGGGCAATAGTGTTGATAAAGAACGCGCGTTCATTGCACAGAAACGATGTGTCAGGGCAGTTTTCAATCTACAAAAAACTGAATCCTGTGATCCATTTTTTAAAAAGATGAACGTATTAACATTACCGTGTCTATATATCTTTGAGGTCGCAGTTTTTGTTAAAAATAATATTTATCTATTTAAATATCGGACGCGTATACGGCATCAGGACAAGCTAGACATAGCGCCTAGTAAGACGGATTTCCTGCACAAAAGTGTTTTCTGCTCGGCTCCGCGTATTTTCAATAATATTCCAAAGCCGATAAGAGCAATTACTGAAATAAAATCATTTAAAAAGAATCTCCATGAACTGTTAGTGAACAAATGTTATTACTCTGTGAAAGACTTCTTTGCCGACAAATCACTGTTAGAATACAATCTGCCTAGGTCATGATGCGTTTTTGTATAGATAGATACATGATGCGTCTATCAATATTTAATTGTCTAAAATTTGTAATGTAATTTGAAATTGGTATTTGATTGACATGCATGTAAATTCACCTTATGTACCTACATTCTATTGTACGCCCTAAGGGCAGGACATAGCTGTTCGCAAAACAATAAATTAACACCAGCTGTATAATGTACACTTTCCTATGATCCACAATAAAGATGATTTGATTTGATTTGATTTGATTTGGTCATTTATTTTGTTCAGCTCGTCCCGCTATCTTCTACGGGGTCTGCTGCGACGCCTTCCACGAGTACCTGTGTCGGGATTCAACAATTTATAACTTTTCTTAGTTTAAAAAAATATAATTTGGTTTTTTATTTTTTGACTGTGGTTAGTTTGGTTTGTGATCTTCCTGTACGAGTCGTAATAAATATTTTTTCTTTCCTTCTTTATCTTTACATTCAACCTTAGATTGTTAAAGCAAATACGGGGAATGTAACATATAAGTGTTAAACATCTCGGAATTAGCTGCAGCACGATTGCTATGAGATAAATCGAATTTATACAACCCATGACCGAGATTCATGAATAATGTTCGATCGCAATCTCGAATACCTATCAGATATTCCTGGAGGTATCAGCGACACTTAATCGAACGTCAATCATGGTACATAACTCAATGAATCAACGTTAGGTACTGACAGTTAATATGTATTTTATTTGCTGTGAACAAAGCCTGTCGTTTGAGGGGTTTGTGGCTAAGTAATAACAGCCGCATGGGTCGATCGATTAAGTTAAACTACGCTTGCCGCGACATACCAAAACACATCCGTGGCTCGGAAAGCACGTTAAGCCGTTGGTCCCGGCTATCATAAGTGGATCTTTGACAGTCGTCAGAAGCCCGAAAGTCTCTCGAAAATCTTGTTGATCGATTCAAGTACTCGTATAGACCTAAAGAAACAATTCAGGGCGAGAAAATGGGACTTATACAAAACTTATAAAAGTAAACAGGCTAGAATCCTAAAGATAAGACCTAATTAAACTAAATTGACGTCTATCTACAAACTTAGGAAGCACTTATCCCATAACCTAAAGCTTTTATCTTTTACGTAAATCCAATTACAACACTTAGGGCCGCCACGTGTCTAGCAAACACAAATAATTGGGCAAAGAGCAACATTCACGCAGTATGGATTAACCCTCATCAATCAATTGTCCACTCTAAGTACGGGTATATAGAGTGAAAAATGTTTTGTGCTCAGGTAGCGACTGATTGGTATCGGGAATACGTTAGACTCAATTATATGGTGGTTGGTTTGGGGGTAAAAATAACGCGTTCTTTTTTATGCTGCTCTGTGAGTACAGTCACGAGCACCAATATGTCAACACTTGACAACTTTCAATTGCGATTTTTTCGTGAAATAACGAATGCATCGTTGAAATACGACACATTACATAAACCTATGAGTTCGAAAATGCTATGTTCGTAACAATATAAAATTTCATTGAAAAATAAAGGAGTGAATCGCTTTTGAATAAAGCAGAGTGTATACATACTTTTGCTCGTGACTGTACACATAGAGTTCTTTTTTGTTTGTTTTTTCAATCAATCTACTAAGCCTATTGCAGTTCACTGCTGGATATAGGCCTCTCCCAGGCTGCCGCACCCTGTCCTCCGCCTTCCGCATCCAGTCATGTGCATCTGTATTGAGGGCCCATTTTTTGAACCACTGCGAAACGAAATAAGACTTATAGGGAAATTAGTTAAAAATAGTCAAAACTTAAAGCAAAGGGCCATGAATTTCTTAAACGTGAATTAAAACTGTTATGATTATACGAGTATTACTTGGGCCCTCAATTCAGACGCGTGCATAAAGTTGCCTAGCCTACATGTCAGTAAGTACTATATCTGGGCTAATAATTTTTATTTAAGAATTTAGTTAAGAATTTCTTAAATATTTTAAGAAATTCCCAAATCTGTAAAATATGACATTACAGATCTATGGCGGTATATCTAGGGCCCTCACTTCATTATTGTCTGTACTGAGGAACCTGCAAAATATGAATTTATCGAAAGAAATACATAAATACGTACCTATGTGATAGTACCTATGTGAATTAGTTAAAAAGAAATAATGACACAAAAGTTAATTGTTAAGAAGTAAATGAAAGTCGAATTTGGCTAAAACGTTTGAACTAGAGCCCAATATTTTCGGTTTTATTGACTAGGCTCAACCTCATAGATTAACGCAAATTAGAATAAGATTTTTAACTATTTCTTAATTAAATTGTAACATATCGTCCGTTCTTCTAAATGTCATACTTTAAGAGAAAATTTATTTTCAACTTTTAGGGTGACCATAATGTTCATAGTAAGTACCTGTACATTTTGTAAAGCGCAGTCGGAAAGTCATAATATTTGCAGCTAAAAGTATTATATACCTACTATTTACAATTTTGTTTTCTTTATTTTTATTGTAATTTTTAATTATGTGATGTTAGTCCTTATTGTACTATTATGGGCCTAATTGCCTAAATCAAATAAAAAAAATAAAAAAGAACATTTATTTAGCTTTAACAGTGTTTGCATAAAATGAAAGGCAACCTAACCGACCAGTACTATGTAATACATACGAGTAGTCATCGTATCTATGGATCACTGAAGCACCAGAGACATCGCAATACGCAAATCAAACAAATTCATTCTGATAAATAAAACACGATCGGTATAATTATTAAAAAAAAACTATTTACTTCACATAAATGTAACCTTAAAATAGTTTTATATTCTAAAAATACGAAATTGCGAGTGAGCGAGGTTATTTTTAGTTATGAGTACTGTGGGCCATTTTCCATTACACAAGTCTGTGGAACTCCACGAACTAGAAAAAAGAATTTTCCAGAACATTAATTTTAATAGATGCTGTTGCATGTTTGAGAGGGAAAATCAAAGTATATTTAGTAAAGATGCAATTAATTACCTACTAATATGAATCTATTACGTTTTCTAGTCATAGAACGTGGACCCATTAGGTCTAGAGATATAGTTTGAAAAGGTCTAGAACAAATCTTAGGTTTGCCCATGAGGCAATCACAAATTCTTTATCATCATGATGTTGAGTGAGCATAGCGCCAGTACAGTTAGATGCATCACAATGTACTGAAAAGGGAATTGAATTTTACAGAGATGTTAACGAAAGGTCGTTTATAATCTTTTTCGATTGGATTAAAACTCTTAAAAATTTCTTTTCATGCTATAAAATTTCTTCAACTCTATACTCAAATGAAAAACTCATAACTAAAAAATAACTTCGCTCACTCGCAATTTCGTTTTTTTTTTTCATTTGCCCATAGTTATTGTCAACCTTTCATTGCTGGAGTACGAGGCTTTTAGCTCCCTTGTAGTTTATACTTTATGTAATTATTTTTTTTGGAATGTTCGTTTTGTTTATGAAGTAAAGAAAAAAATTCTTCATTCTTTCTATTTACTCAAGCAACTTTCTAATCTGTGTTACATGATTTAATATTAAAAAGAACGAAAACGTCACATTGAAAGAAAAATTACATATTCATTTGTTTTTGAAGTGTGACCTTTTTAAGAGTATTTGGGAAACCCCTACCCTAATATTCCCATAAGGAAATGAAAGGCAAACAATAGCTTTTGACATGGGAAGGTTCAAGGAGCAAGAAAACGTTTAGTGAAAACATGTGGGGTTAAGAAATATTCTGACGAGACTGTTGAATTTGATAAGTGGGTTCAAACTATTATAAATAAAACGAAGTCGGGCAACACCATTTATAACTCAAGAACGGCTTTACCGATTTTTATGATCTTTACTTTATTGGATAGCAGAAATAACTATTAAAACATAGGAAACAATAATGAAAATAATTCATTTTCTCATACATTCGTTCTTATTGATTCCGAGGCGACACGAAGTTCGCGGGGTTAGCTAGTTTGTTCATAAATCATCGGTTCTTAGGTGGTTACACGGTTCGTTTTGCTTACCCATCGTCTACACTGATATGTGAAAACATTGTAAAAGACATTTTTTTTTTAATTCGTGGGGTTAAGGAATATACTTGACTTCTTTAGATTTGCTAAACTTACATTTAAATATAGCAACTCATGGAGGATATCTATATACCCTATATCTATTGACGCTCTTCCATAGTAGACTATTAATATCTACTACGATGCAATATTGGCGAAGCGTCAGCAATCGAACGGTTTTAGGAATCGAATAACTCACCTTCTAACTTTCTATTCTACATATGAATTATTGTTACCGTGTATACAGTTTGAGCTATGCATAGTTTTGTTTTCTATAAGTTTTTCCTATTATCATGCAAAACCCTTAAAAGAAAAAAGAAAGAAAGAAAATGCATTTATTTGCGGCAAACATGACGCATGAAAAAAGGACATAACACACAAAAAAACAAGTTGGGGGTAAACATGCGTCACATTCACGCAAAACGGCCATCGCTCAGCATAATGCTAAGACCCTATACGAGACAAAGCCCGAGCGCTGGTTTTCAGCGGCAGCCGGCGTTGACGTGATGACGTTAACCAGTGCAGCATGCAATTATACATAAATAAATAAAAACAACCCTTCGTTTTTTTTCTGCACCTGAAACTGACTGACTGGTGCAGAATCGTGTTTAGAGGAAAAAAGATAAAGGAGGCCTTTGCCCTGCAGTAGGACAACACAGGCTGATTTTAATTTATTTATGAAACTCTGAAACTACCGCATCATAACCATAAAACTGCATTTTAGAAATCATGCGGAAGTTTTTTTTTTTTTTTTTGGGTTGGGAAATCATCAAATGACCTCTCCCGCTCTGGACTGAGCGGAAGGGCGTGTCAGACTTTTACTGAATAAAACCTACCCATGTTCCTTCAGTTGCCTGTGCCAGGGGCCACGGTATCTCTTTCCCTAGGGCCGATGCCCTAGGGGACCCCGTCAGTTAGTGCTGACATCTCTTTGAGGCGCGCGTGGAACACAACGCGCCGTCGACCCGGGCCTGGTCCTTACCGGCGGCGAAAGCGAAGAAGCGAAGAGGCCTTTTATTAACTATGTTAGGATCGGTTTCCAGTCTCAAAGAAAAGAAAAGAAAGAAAATAAAAGTATTTTTTGTGACTCGTACAGGATCATAAACTAAACTAAACTAAACAGAGTTAAAAATAAAACAAATTCAGTCAGTCAGTTTTTTCTGTCTAATCGGATGCAGCTGAATAACAGTATTTTACATGAAGCGACTGCCTATCTGTTCTCCATAACCCAGTTATTGGGTTATACGATACCCCCTGTAAAGACTAGTGGTCAGACTTTCCGGCTTCTGACTACCCATAACGACTGTCAAAGATCTACAAATGACAGCCGGGACCAACGGTTTCATGTGCTTTCTGACAGAGGGGTCTTGGTATATGAAGATGGCCACCCATCCACGGACCAACCGTGGCAAGCGTACCTTACCCTGATCGATCGACCCCGTGCGGCTGTTATTACTTAGCCACAAGCCCCTCCGAAGAGGCTTTTAAATATCAGAGGAATTTAATAGTCTAGAATAGAATAAAATGAAACCTCGAAAGCCCAGCTTCGTTTAAACTAGCATTTCCGCCATCTTGTCATTAAACTAGCATTTCCGCCATCTTGTCATTAAGCTCGTTCACAGCTACACTGCATTACTAACATACAATGAAGATTTTCTTTTGTTTCACTTAAAAGAAACTGCCATAACCAAGTTTAAAATGAAAACAGAAAATACACAGCCAGTTAATATAATAATGTCTTCGATAGAGCTTATTGTGTTGAAACAACATAGCGGTTGGACATTATCTCCGTCTGCGGCACGTCGATACAGATCGCATTGTTGAAGCCGTGACGTAACGGAGACGCGCGAAAATGTTTCAATTTAATTTTAAACTTAGTAATTAAAAGTTGAGTTTGTTGGTTTATTTTTGAGATCTAGTAGTTTTTGGTTGGTCTAGTGGATGAAAGCTACTGCTGAGCATGAGGTATTGGGTACGATTCCCGGGTCGGGAAAAGTGTTATTGGGGTTTTTAATCTGGAATTGCAGTACGGACCAGGAGTACGGATTTCAGGCAGGTTGATGGCAATAGTCTCGCCCCCTATCACATGGGACTTAAACATAACTGGCATAATGTAAATGTCCAGTAGGTTCGGGTGCCGTCAGTAGGGACTGGTCAACTCTTTGCTGCCATGGCTTATTTTAATTTAATATAATATTTGAATTGTTTTTTTTTTATCTTTTCATTACGGACGCTTATAACGTTCTGCATCGTTCTCACATGCATAATTTTGAACATGAATGATGTAACCAATACTTGTAACAATATTATTATGTTTTAAAAGAGTGTCCATGGAGTTTCTTGCCCGTTCTTCTCCATAGGTACCTACTACGCTTTGGAATGGGCAACTAGCTTCATCTTTTTGACTGACTGACCTTGACAATTCAAAAGTGCCTGTTATTGGTTTATTTGAAATAAATAGTTTGAGTTTGAGTTCACCTCTCCTTAACCCTTCGGGGAGAAGGTGTGATGTTACGAGTATTATGTTTATAATTCAATTTTCAGAAACCTGTGCGTGAACGAATTAACAAGTTCTAAGGAAATATTACTATTATTCATTTATTACGAACTAGCTGCGCCCCGCGGTTTCACCCGCATAAGTTTCAATCCCGTGGGAATATCGGGATAAAGAGTATCCTATGTGTTAATACTGGTTATAAACTATCTGTATGAAAAATTCCATGCAAATCCGCGAAGTAGTTTTTGCATGAAAGAGTAACAAACATCCATCCATCCATCCATGCAAACTTTCGCGTTTATAATATTAATAGGATGTTGAAGTTTCTTGGTGCTATAATTATCTTATTTTGATTAGTGTTTTTAAAAAAGATGGCATAGTCTTTCTTTACCAGGAACTCATTTCTTGAAACTCATCATTCAATTTCCATAACATACAATTACAAGAATTTATTAATTTTCAACGAAAACACCGCTGCCAAATTTTATATTTACGACAAACAACTGTAAGCAATAAAAGCAAATATTTAGGTATCAATTACACAAACCGAGTAAAATATTGTTAATTATTTTGTTCGGTTGTAATGTGTACCATATTTTCATTCTCATTAATGCTTCAGTAAATATGATATCAGTAACAAACGAATTCACGTTATGGATCATCATCTGCCAACATTATTCCCAACTATGTTGGGATCGGCTTCTGGTCTAACCGGATGCAGCTGAATACCAGTATTTTACAAGAAGCGATTGCCTATCTGACCTTCACAACTCAGTCACTGGGTAATAGGATACCACGTAGTAAGACTGGTTGTCAGACTTTTGGACTTTTGACTAACGACTGCCAAAGATCCACGAATGACAATCAGGATCAACGGCTTAACGTGCTTTCCGAGGCACGACCCCTCGGTCTTGGTATGTAAAGATGGTCACCCCTTTTTTTTATTGGGTGAGAATCATCAAATGACCTCTTCCGCTCTGGGCTGAGCGGAAGGGCGTGTCAGACTTTTACTGACTAAAACCCACCCGTGTTCCTTCAGATGCCTGTGCTAGGGGCCACGGTATCTCTTTCGAACAACCCGCAGCCCTGGCAGCCATCGGCCCTAGCGGACCCCGTCAGCTCGTGCTGACATCTCTTTGAGGCGCGCGTGGAACACAACGCGCCGTCGACCCGGGCCTGGTCCTTACTGGGCGGCGAGCTACCCATTGCTCGCCGCCCACAAGCCCGATGCACCCCTTTTTTTTTTTTTTTTTTTTCCAGGATGGGAAATCATCAAATGACTCCTCCCGCTCTGGGTGGAGCAGAAGGGAGTGTCAGACTCTTACTGACTAAAACCCACCCGTGTTCCTTCCTTAGCCCTTTATGTACCAGGGCAGCGGTAACCCTTTCGGACGATCCCGCTACCCCGGCAGGCTTCGGCCCTGTCGGGCCCCGTCATCTATGCTGACATCTCTTTGAGGCGCACGTGGAACACTTACGCGCCGTCCGGCACGGGCCTGGTCCTGATCGGACGGAGAGCTACCCATTGCTCTCCGCCCGCAGGCCCGCGCCTACGGTGGCCGGGAGTCGTCACGCGGCTCCCGACGCCCGGAGCGTCTCCCTCGGCGGCTGAGGCGTGAGGATCTCTCCCTCGCCCATCCCGCCACCTCCTTCGCTAGCATGACTGCTTCGCAGAAGGAGGTGACCGCCTCCCACTCCCTCTCGCCCCGGACCATGGCTTGCACCAGGGCCGGACGCGAGAGGTCGCCGCCGCTGCCGATCGCCTCTACGAGGACACGGCGGTGCTCTGCCCAAGCGGGGCAGACCTCCACCGTATGCTCCACCGTGTCCTCTGGGCGATCCTCGCAGTGGTGACACCCGGGCGTCTCCTCCCGCCTGATGATGTGCAGGAACCTCCCGAAACATCCGTGTCCGGAGAGGACCTGCGTCAGGCGGTAGGTGAGAGCGCCGTGACGCCTCTCTAGCCACTCCTCAAAGAGGGGTCTTATCGCCGCTATCGTGGCGTGCCCTGCGCTGGGTTGCGATAGTCGCGCCTTCCATTCCACCATGAGACCGCGCCGGAGGTCCGTCCGCTCCGCAGCGATTTGCCGCGGGTGCAGAGTTTCCCCCCGACGTAGTGCCTCAGCGCGCCAGTCATACAGGCGCGCGAGGACTATCGCCTCCAGATCCCATGGTGGCAGTCCGGCAAGGAGGCTTGCTGCCTCGCCCGAGATCGTGCGGTACCCCCTTATAAGCCTTACGGCAACCACCTTTTGGGGCGCGTTCAGATAGTGTGCGGCTCGAAGCCGCAGTGAACGCGCCCACACCGGGGCCCCGTAAAGGGCCATGGACCGCACGACCCCTGCGTAAAGCCTCCGGCAGGAGGCGTTTGGCCCCCTCAGGTTGGGCAGGAGCCGCTTTAGGGCGGCCCCGGCCCGTTCCAGTTTGGGGGCCAAACGTCGGAAATGCTCGACGAAGTTCCACCGGCTGTCGAGGACGAGACCCAGGTATCTCATCGTATTCTCGACGCCGATGTGAACCCCTCCTACCATCAGTTGGGATCCCGAAGGTGGCCCGTACCGAGGCCCATGAAAGGACATGGCCTCGGACTTGTGCAATGCCACCTCGAGACCCAACTGCCGGATCCTTTCCACGACTATCGCAACCCCGCGTGTCATCGCGTCGGCCGCCGCCTGATGCGACCTCCCCTGCGCCAGGACCAGCGTGTCGTCAGCGTAGCAAACTACGCTGACGCCATCAGGGAGGTCGGCCCGCAGCACCCAGTCGTAACCGATGTCCCACAGGAGCGGCCCCAGAACCGATCCCTGTGGGACACCGCACGACATCTCTCGCCGGTTCCAGTTCCCGTCGCGACCGGGGTAGATGACGGCTCTGTCCGTCAAATACGCCCCGACTATTCGACGGAGGTAAGTCGGCACCCGGTGATACCGGAGTGCCTCCCCTATGCAGCTCCAGGGCAGGGTGTTGAACGCGTTGGCGATGTCGAGTGACACCGCCACGACCACCCCACCCCGGGACACCGCGTCCCCCGTCGTGAGGGCTCTCACGCGCATGATGGCGTCCACCGTCGAGCGCCCCTTGCGGAAGCCAAACTGGCACTCCGCAAGATCCGGCCCCATCCTCACCAGGTGCCCGACGAGGCGGCCCGCAATCACTCTCTCAAAGAGCTTGCCGACCTCGTCGAGCAGCACTATGGGCCGGTATGCGGACGGAGAGTCCGCAGGGCGCCCTGGCTTCTGAATGAGGACCAGCTTCCCCGTCTTCCAACGGAGTGGAAACTGGCCTCTCTCCATGCATGCGCTTAAGAGCGCCTCCAGTCGAGGCCCGAGAGCCCTCGAGGCCAGGACCCAGGCTTTACCCGGCAAGCCGTCGGGTCCCGGGGCGGTATTTTTGGCCTTCAGCCTGCCTACCGCCGCTCTCAGATCTACCCCGGTCACTACAGGGGTGTCGTCGTCGTCGTCCGCGTGGTCCGCTTCGGGCACCGCAAGTGGCGGAGCCATAGGCGGGGGAGTATGCTCCCCCCGTGAAGGGAACAGAGCGCTCACCACCTCCTCCACCAGCTGTGGGCGGAGACTCTGCGTCAGCGGGGGGGCCCATGTGCGGAGTTTATTCCGCACCATTCTGTAGGGGCGCCCCCATGGATCTCTGTTCAGAGTCTCCAGCATCTCCTCGCGGGCCATATCCTTGGCCCGCTGAACAGCCTGTTGGAGGGCGGTCTTCGCCGCTCTGTACCCCTCGTATAGCTCCACCTCCGTGGCTTCCGCATCCGGAGGGCGGATGCGGAGCCTGCGGTGCCTGGTGTACCGGTGTCGCGCGTCGACGCACGCCTTGCGTAGCGCCCCAACCTCCTGCGACCACCAGTACACCTGACGTCGGGCGCATCCTGGCCGGACTCGGGGCATTGCCACGTCACAGATCTCGGACATGGCCTCCCGGAACCACTCCACCTCATCGTCAATATCAGCAGGCCTGTCCGGTGAAAACACCCAGGCCTGCACGATCGAGGCTTCCAGGAGAAGCTCCCGGTCCAGCTGCTTCAGCGCCCACCGCGGACCACTCGGGGCCTGTTGGACCAGCGCACTAGAGGGCTGGGTGGAGACCTCAAACCGGATATACCGATGATCGGAGTAGGTCTCCACCTCCTCCATGACGCGCCAGTCAATGACACGCTGTGACAGAGCGGGGCTGGCGAACGAGATGTCCACCACCGACTCGCCCCGCATCCGCACACACGTAGGAACAGAACCCCGATTTAGGACGACCAGGCCTGTTTCCAGAGCCCAGTCCTCCACCATCCTGCCCCGCACATCCGTGCAACGGGAACCCCAGGCCAAATTCTTGGCGTTGAAGTCCCCGAGCACTAGCACGGAGAAGGCGTGGTTTCTGGCGACGACGACACTCAACTCTGTTAAAGAGTTCTGGAACTCGGCGAGAGTTCGGCTCGGAGAGAAGTATACTCCCACTACTACAATCTCTCCGAACCGTGCTGCTACGCACCCCTGTCCCCTCGTGACACCTTCGAGGGACGGGGTACCGGCGGCGGCCGACGAAATTATGGCCACTGAGCCGTTCAGGTCCTCCACCCAGTCATCCCTGGGCGGGACAAAGTACGGCTCAGCGACCACGGCGACGTTAATCGACCACTGCGCCATGCTCTGGAGCAACAGGTCCTGAGCGCAGGCGCAGTGGTTGATGTTCGCCTGGAGAAGGCGTAGTGGAGGAGTTATTACTCCTCCATTTCAGCCCCCCCCCGGGCCCTATCGGCAGTGGTGGCGGCGGCGGCGGCGGCGGCGGCGGCGGCGGTGGTGGCGGCGGCGGCGGCGGCGGCGGCGGTGGCGGTGGCGGCGACAGTGGCGGCGACGGTGGTGGTGGCGACGACGGCGGAGGGCCTGCCCTTCCTCCTGGCTTCGGCGGGTGGAGCGCAGGACTTGCTCCCCGCCCGGTGATCGGCCGGCTTGCCAGCAGCCGCACATGCGACGCAGTGCGGCGCGGCGTTGCACGAGCCGGCCGTATGTCCGGGCTTGCCGCAGCGGAAGCACAGAGTGCTGCGGTCCTCTAAGGTGCATTGGACGCTCACATGGTGCCCCACGAGGCATCGATAGCACCTTAGAGGTCTGGGCTCCAGCAGCTTGACCTGCGCTGACACCCAGCCCACCAGGAGCCTTCCGCCCTCCACTATCTTCCTCGCCGCCGTCACGGGACAGCTAACCGTTATGGTTCGCATACCCGTGAAGTCAGGACGTAGGGTGCCCGCCTTCACCTGGTCGGTCAGACACCCGCCCGTCCTGACGACGGCGGCTACCACCTCGGCCCCCGTCACCGAGTCATCCAGGCCCACAATGCGCATATCCGCGCACTTGACGGGCCTGGAGACTCGAGCCTCGTCCGCATTGAGGGACGCCCTTAACTTTTCAGCCAGGGCGTCAGCGGTGGGGCCACTCGTCGCACCGGGGACCTCCAGCATGCGGGCACCAGTGGCGGTCACCCTATGCCGGAGACCTCCGGTGATCCCCAGCTCCTGGAGATCCACCGTCGCTCTCGCTTTGGCGAGCACGTCGCCGTAGGTCACCCCCCTCTTGACCGCGTCCGGCTGTAGTGTGATGACTACAGCCGCGGTCTTGGGGGAGCGAAGCCTAGCCGCAACGGCTCGCTCCTTGCGGCGCCTCCTCTGCGCCTTTTTTCTGGCCGCCTTGGCCGCCTTCTTTTTCTCCCCGACCACCTGCCACTCGGTGTTGGTCGTGGGAGATTTGTTCTGGGGAGGCGTAGGCTCTGGGGCCTTCCCCTCCCCAGCCGTTCTGCCCTTTTTCTGGGCTGGCACCGCAGGTTTGGCGGCAGGCGCCGATTTCGCCGGCGCCGAGGCTCCACCAGCCGACGTCGGTTTCGCCGGCGCCGGGGCTCCTCTAGCCGACGCCGGTTTGGCCGGCGCCTGGGCCCGGCCAGACGGCCCGGGTTTAGGGGCGGCAGCGGCCGCGTACGAGGCCGCCTTAGGCCCTGGGGCCGTCCTACCCGCCAAGGGAGGGCGCAGAACGATACCCTCCAGGACGGCGAACCGCGCCTGGAAGGTCGCCAGCTCCTGCCGAACCAGGTTCAGGACCTGGTTCTCCACCGGCACGGGCTGGCTTGGTGGTGGGATGTTCTGCGCTCTGGCGGCCGCTCGCATCCCGGCCAGGTCCGCTCGGAGCTCCTCGTTCTCCTTTCGGAGGAGCTCCATGGCAGCCGTCAAGCGGGCCACCTCCGCCCGCATATCGGACGTTACGTCCGGCGGGGGCCCGATGTGAATGGCTTCCGCCGCCGCCATGATGGAGGCCTTGGCCGAGACTATGGCCCTGTTTTTAGAAGTCTGTAACTTCTTCAGGGCCACGTCCCGGATCGCGGCCTCCACGACCGCCGCAAACCTCTCTTTGCGGTCCGCATCAGGGCCGCCTACCTCAGCCGCCTCGTCGCTTGAGGTCTCTGATGCGGACACGCGACCAGAACCCCCCTCCTTTGCGGGCTCCTCCGCTTTTTCTGCGGCCTCCCGAGCAGTGAGCCCCCTCCCTGCGCCTCGCTCTCGGGCTCCTCCCCGCCTGCTGGTGGGGATTTTTCTGGCCGAAGCCAGCTCCCCGTCAGAGGACGACCCCTGGCCGTCCACTGACCTTGGCCGCTTGCTATGGGCCTTTCTTTTAGCAGCGGCCGTCTTCTGGTCACGGCGAGGGCTCACTGAGCCTCCCGTGCTCGCTCCTCCAGATGCAGCATCGGACTCCGACACCGCATCACTCCTCCCTTCGTCTTTTGTAGTTTTTTGTTTTAAGTATTTTTCCATAATTGTTCCCACGAGTATAAAACTTTAGGTACCTGCTCAAAAATCCGTGGTTCGCACTAGTGACTAAATCAAGCTACCCATTAGCCAAGCTTACTACCTCCCTCACGGTGCGCCGCCGCTTGGAGGTTTGGGGAATTTTTTATAGAGGTTAATCTTCCTCGCGGTCCGGGCGGTTAAGCCAAGACCCTCGACCCCCGTCAAAAGTCAGAGACATGACCTTGACAATCTTCGGGGCTACGATATTAACGGTGGCAGGAGGGGGGGGTTATCCCCTCCTGCCTGCCCGGCGGCAGGGTAAGTGCACACCAGGCCCGCTCTTACTCCACACAGTAGCCGCTCTGCTCCTCATAGCGGCTTGTGTGGAGCGTTCCTCTTGGCAGAACATTAGCATGCGGGCAGCGATATCTCATTGGGAAAAAATCCCACTGAGAAATAGCTGCCCGCACCCCAGGATGCACCGGCCCGAAAACTGGTCTTCCCCCCGGACGTATCCAGAAGGGAACTCCAGTCCCCAGGCACACGTGGAGGTTTTCTGCCCTGGCACCCCCCGATGCACCCCTCACGTTATGAATAGTGTATTAAATATGTTTTAATGTATAAAGCTTTTAAGGCGTCTGCATATTTAATGTAACACTTAATGTATGCATTATATTTTCCTGTTACGTTACATAATAATTAATGTTCACAAACGAGCAAATTATACCAAGACTCCACTGCTCATAAATCGATGTATAGTCCTACAATGTGATTGCATTTACTGGCCATTTAGCATTAGCATTCTTATTAGGAAACATTTAATTTTTATGCCATTTTAAGTCGCGATATTTTATAGATAGATATTTTATATTGTTTTCTCTTGACGATGTTGAAAATATTTTCTAACATGATGTTCTTTTGTTTACAGGAAAAGGATCTGCTTAATTTACAGCAGCTCCTTTATTAGGGTAAGTTGATTAGCAAGTACAAAAGTGGAGGGTTACTCTGTGGCGCAACGTTCGTTCGCATTCGGAAAAACGAACTTTGTCGAAGCGCATACTGTTTTTGGTTGGTCTGTATGTCAACCATATTATGTATAGTGAAAAGGAGCAGATGTCCCAAAATCAACCAGTCGGACTTTGAGACATCTTTTCCTCTTCATCTAAGATACGACTGGGCCTTAGGAGGTGCAGAGGATTATTTAGAAAAGATTGTTTTTAATCCTAGCACCTTGTGAGGTCTGACGGGAGATGGGGGTCAAAGTTTGTAAGCGAACTGCCACGAGCAGCTAGGTCACATTTTATTTTTAAATATTATACATACATACGTAACATTTTACTCCAAACATAACCAAAATAGCCATGCTTTAGTAATTACCTTTACTAACAACCTACTTAGTATGCCGTGCGTAAGGAAAACATAGCCACCTCAACATGGCCGAAACAATTTGCCGAGGGATTTTCATTTCCTTCTTTTAGCCTCCCTGTCTCCTAACTGACAATGGAAGTAGGATAGAAAAACGTGCTTTCTTTACCACTCCTTTGAAGCACTTAACATATTCTAAGTAGATGACATGGCATTAAATAAGAAACGAGGGTGGCCACATTAGGCGCGGGCCTGCGGGCGGAGAGCAATGGGTAGCTCTCCGTCCGATCAGGACCAGGCCCGTGCCGGACGGCGCGTATGTGTTCCTCGTGCGCCTCAGAAAGATGTCAGCGTAGTTGACGGGGCCCGACAGGGCCGAAGCCTGCCGGGGTAGCGGGATCGTCCGAAAGGGTTACCGCTGCCCTGGTACATAAAGGGCTAAGGAAGGAACACGGGTGGGTTTTAGTCAGTAAGAGTCTGACACTCCCTTCTGCTCCACCCAGAGCGGGAGGAGTCATTTGATGATTTCCCATCCACAAAAAAAAAAAAAAAAAAAAGGGTGGCCACATCGCGTCTTACTTTCGGGGTTTTGGTCATCAGTTGGCAATATGATGGCGTACTTCATGTTAAACGGAATGGTCACGTGCATAGTCAAAAGCAGTGTGAAAATGAGTAGGATCCTTCGACGTACTTGTACACAGCTCTAAGTAATTTTTGACATTGACACTATGGGTGCTTATTGGATGCGTTCAGTAAAATAACAATTTGCGAATGAGGGAAAATGGTTTATTGTGAGTTTATCTTTAATTTTAAATTCCCATAATATATAATCAATCCTATTGACATTGACGTTTGACATTGAAGTTGTCGTCATAGTCACTCTAGCCAGTGCCGGTCCGCCTGTTGCGTAGTTCGGATATGCGCTCCATGAATGCGATGTCGTACAAAACCAAACCAACCTTTTTGAAGTTATGTTGGTTATCGGTTTTCTAGGTTTACTTGATACGGCTGAATATCAATGACCCTGCCGTCTGGCTATTTCTGATATGTACACTGTTTCTGGCTATAAATTACAACTAACACTGCAAATGTAAATTTTAATGCTAGAACGTTTCCAATTTGCGCAGTCTTTTTTTTTTTTTTTTTTTTTTTTTTCTGGGTGGGAAATCATCAAATGACTCCTCCCGCTCTGGGCGGAGCAGAAGGGAGTGTCAGACTTTTACTGACCCACCCGTGTTCCTTCAGTTGCCTGTGCCAGGGGCCACGGTATCTCTTTCGAACAACCCGCAGCCCCGGCGGCATCGGCCCTAACGGACCCCGTCAGTTCGTGCTGACAGCTCTTTGAGGCGCGCGTGGAACACAACGCGCCGTCGACCCGGGCCTGGTCCTTACCGGGCGGCGAGCTGCCCATAGCTCGCCGCCCGCAAGCCCGCGCCTACGGTGGCCGGGAGTCGGCTGTTGAATTTGCGCAGTCTTAACTACTGAATTGTATGAAAAAGGCAGTCGCTCTATTCTGTATAAACCTCACCGTGATAACTTAGGTGAAGTGAGCTTAAAGTGAGCTGTCATTCCACTTGATGCTATGGGATTGGTACTATTGACAGCTCACTTCACGTTGACTTCACCTAAGTTTTCATTGTGAGATGTTTACAGAATAGCATGGCAGGTTTTAGGCATCAATACACCTACGCTTCCATAGTCGAAAGTCTTGTTCTTTTTTTTGAGTCGATAGTAAATAAATGTATTTTGTTAAATAAGTTGGACCTAGTAGGTGGCCATGCGAATCGCGGTATAAGTGGCGATTTTTAGGTCATCAGAAGTGTAGGTGTATGGACACTCTAGGCACTCCAACATAGCGGTCTGGAGCATCGCATTTGCGCTGAGTATCGATGGGTTCTAGTCGATAATATAACATGGCTTAACCATTCCCATTATTCATACCAATTCGCTTTCAACGAGTTCTCCTCACATTTTATCACCTTCGTAATAAGCGCAGTAATGGCTTCTAACAAAGCAAGGAAACGTTTACTATTTCACAGAAGACCGTAGTTACTTATTTAGTTCACGCTGTTTCCCAATAACTCGGATTGGTTCCGTTTTGCTATAAATATTCGTTTGCTCACAACGATTTATCTCATGATAAATCTTTCATGAAGGTCCTATCATTGTATTTGGCAACTTCTATCGCCATCTGGCTAACGCGTTAACTTATATAATACTCAACGGGCATTTACGGAAACGGACTCTTTATTTTATTACGGAGAAAATTTCCATGTTTTTTTTAGTGTAACATTTGGAATTTGAGCTCTATTTGAAGGAAAACAAAGTTTGAATTTACTTAAATGTAACGGCATGGGCCTGGACAGTCCGAATGTTTGGCCATTTATCTTATTTTTGGCTAATTTTCGACACTATATTTAAAGTGATAGAATAAGCTTTTATTTTACTGAAAAAACTTGGATTTTTAACTTAGCTAGTTTAATGATTGTTTATTTCAGGCAAATAAAAGTTCAAATTACTTCAAGAGAACATGGGATCATCATCGCCATCACTCTCCTGCCCTCATCCCAATGTATTCGCGGTCGGCGCTACGTGTCTTTTTCTTCCATACTTCTCTATTAGTCGTCATCTCGGTAGTCACCCCCTCTCTAACCATATCATCATTCACACAGTCCATCCATCGTTTCTTTGATCTTCCCCAACTCTTATACCCATCAACATTCATACTCAAAACTTTCGTCACGACATTTTCCTCATTTCTCCGTATCCTAAGCCCATACCATGACAACCGAAACTTTTCACTTACCGGTGCCACTTTCAGACTTCCTTTTTCTTCTTATGTTCTCATTTCTTATTCTCTCCATCATTGGGTTTAAAGAGATAAAACGTTATTAGAAACAAAACAAAAACCGAAATAATTACAGTTGCAGTGTAGTTCGTAGCTTAGCAACACGAAACATACATGAATAATGTTACAACTACCATATCATAAAAACCCTGGTATCGACGAAGGTCGAAATAATAACCTCATAATTTAAACACAGAACCGCTAGAAAAACAAACGTTTAACCGACTTCCTCGAATCTACCACTAAACCAAACATACGTCAAAATTACTAGGTTTACATTTCAATAACCAATAACTGTGCTGAAAATATATCCGCGTATTTGCAGTAACGATATAAACCGGTAATATTCTATAGAAATTCAGCCAATTAGAAACCAGACGCCCTTCCTTCATACCAGGATGGTATAAATCTTGAGGAATTTATTGAAACTCTAATTTTAATATCAATCTCATTGGTGAAGCGGTCCTAACCGATCGCTATAATGGAGTCTTTGACCCAAATCTGCAAGCATCGGAAGATGTCTCTTATCAACATTTGCATGTTGTGATCAATTGTACAAATTGGTTTAGTAATTGGAACATCCAATTCATCAATAAATCTTCAGTATCTTCTATCAATATCAGCTGACTAGGAAGTCATTAGCATGTGGGATCCAGGGGATGAAAATACTCATGAATGTGGAACGAACTGGAAAACACCGAAATAAAAATATGTCATACATTTCGTTTGGGTTCATCCTTTAGCAAGGGTACATCATGAATACAAACCAGTTTTATGGTAGGAGTAGGAATCAAATCAGAAGTATTATCAAAACATTGCAAAAATGTACCAGGGTTTTTATTTGGAAAACTCCGTCAAGTCTTCTCGTCACCTATGCCACACTGTTTGAAGACTAAGGTCTTCAACCAGTGCGTCCTCCCATCATGACATATGGCGCTGAAACACAAATTCAAGATCGCTTAGCGCGCTATGGAGCGACCTATGCTCGAAGTCTCTCTGAAGGATAAAATCACGAATGAAATTATCCGGAAAAGAACCGGAGTTACCGGCATAGCGCGCAGAGTAAGCAAACTGAAGTGGCAATGGGCTGGCCGTGTTTGTCGAAGGACCAATGGCCGGTGGAGCAGACGAGTCCTGGAGTGGAGACCGCGTATCGGCAAGCGTAGTGTGGGATGCCCCGCCCAGCTAGATGGACGGACGACCTAAAGAAGGTTGCTGAAACGGACTGGATGCTGTGGCGAAGCCTGGGAGAGGCCTATGTCCACCAGTGGACTGCGATAGGCTGAGTTGATTGTTTGCAAAAATGACCTAATACCATATAGATATATTTTTGCAACCTTTTTGATGTTTCTGATTTGGCTCTGGCTATTGTTAAAGGATGCCAATGAATTCAAAAGCAGCTGGTATTGAACCAGTCGATCATTCAATTTTATCTGCCACTGTAACAATAATATCATGTTACAGTGATGTTGTCACCAATATATTATCAAGCACACCGATTATACCACTGACGGCACCAACCACTACTTTCCGTTCCAACAGTTTACGGAGACCACTGATATCCTCTAGTGGACATTTACCGCTTTCCAACAATGATTAATAGTTGCACACGCAATATTTTGGCCAGAAATAATATTTTTTCGGATCTGACCTCATCCTCCTGTTTTCAATTCCTTGTCCATTACAACGGAAGTAAATCATCTGCTCAAAACAATACAACAAAGATTCTAAAACTGTGCTGTATAATTTTAGCATCATTATTTACAATAACACAGAACGCGGTTTATTTCAACACTTGGAAAGTTTTAAAAGCAGTTAAGTCAATCTATTTTTCATACATTACAATAATGTATGAAAAATAGATTGACTGTATATTATTGACTTGGGTGTTTTTTTGAATAATTAACTTATCAGAAATAAAAATAGAAAAATACAGTAGAATAATAAATGATGCGTCAAGCCCAAAAAATGGGATAGAGGCAGGAGTATGATGATATGTAATTTATAAGAAATGCTTTGTATTTCAATCAAGGTTCAGAACGAAGATTTAGCAAAAGACTTTATACAATGTTGTATAAAAGCCTGATGGTTTATAAGGAACTAAATACAGTACCAATCTTGTTGCTTATTTCTGGTCAAAAGATGGTGATGTAAATGACATATCATTTAAACTCAGTGACAATAATATCTTCATCTATAGAGTTGATAATAATTTTAAGATTACAATATGCATTGCAGAATTGCCACACTTAAGTGGCAGTGGGCAGGGCACATTGCTGGCAGAACAGATAGCCAAAGGGGCCGAAAGGTTCTGGAGTGGCGATCGCGTAGCGGAAGACGTAGCGTTGGAAGGCCTTCCACAACGATGCCCTTGTGAAGGCCGTTGGAATACGTTAGATGAACAAAGCACAGAACCTGTCGATGTGGCGGTGCTTGAGGGAGGCCTATGTCCAGCAGTGGACGGTATTCGGCTTGAAATGAATGAATGAATGATGCGGTGATAAGATTCCAGTTCGTTCTCTACTGATGCGAATTCCAATTTCTTTTTTTACTGCCGTATTAATAAACATTGCCAGATTTCACAAAATTACCCAGCTAACGTAATACTCCTACCGGTAAAAATAACATGGAGTACAAACGTTCTGATAAAAATAGTTTTGTTTGTACAGAATTACTCCATTGATTTTCTTTGCTCTATTGATTGAACCAAGGAAAGAACATCAAACAAGGTACCTACTTTATAAACTTCACCGTACAATCAATCTTGTTCATTTCCTTTACAAATGGCGGTATCTTCTGGTATTGGACTTTTAGGAATACTTTGTTTTCAGAAAAAAACTTGATCATCTGTACAACAATACAAAATTGTAGCTTAATAGGCATACCTATGTATGCATACAGGAGTAAATAAATATTTTATAATTGGTCCAACCAATCATATCTTTGGATAAAGGATGATTGGTTGCATAGCTCCGCAAATCTGCAATAAAATTCCAAAGGAAATCAAAGAATTAAAATTAAATCGTTTAAAAACAAAAGAGATTTACTGTGTAGTAAATCTTACTATACCTTGAATGACTACTTAAATGACAATTTGACATTTTAATGATGAAGACTTTAGACACTATTTTTAACTGACATTTAATTGGAATATGTTTTTAATAAATGTTGTTAATTAATTTTGATCCTATTTATAACGTGTAATCATAGGCCTATATATAAAAATATGTACCTAACTACCTACTTCGAAATTTGCATGTCATTATATGGCAGAATATGTTGTGATAAGATATAACTTTTAGACCACATTTTTAATGTATTACCATATTCTGACAAATAAATGATTATGATCATCATAATATGTTGGAATTTGTAAAAGAGCTGTCATAGAATTTTCATCATCGTCTTCTAGACATCCCCATCACCTATAAACGTTGCTTAAAGTTAAGAAATGATTAACGTAACCATACATATACATACATATTATATATATTTTTATGCTTGTCTTAACTTTAAGTAACATTTTTATAAGTAAGAGGGAAACTCACTCACTCTCACTCTAACTATGCTCGTCTAAGATGGTTTTAACTTTAAGTTTTATTTTTCTGATGGATCCACCCAAATACCCACGAAAAGATATAGTTAGTAGTAGGGCCTATTCTATTAGCAAGACACCTCAATCACAACACACATCAATACCTATCTGTCAAGATATCTATCGTATACTTCTCCATTCGTTGTGTTTATCCATGACTGAATTATTCCCATTATTTTGCCGCATGTCGAAACAATCTGGGAGTATTCTTTCACACCCGGATTGGCCTTCACATCGCACGTGTAGTACATCCCACTTTATTTCGATGTATCTTTATGTGTAAGATACATACATGTACACCCACAGACGTTAAGAGTGCTCGACACGTGCCTACTCCGTAAATCATCATAAATAAAGATCCGTCATAACATTAGGTCGTAAACGACTACTGTTAAATGGCCATGCTTAAACATGGGTTAGGCAATGACTGTAGCAATGAAGGTCATGGGAGAAATTGCCCTAAATACACTTTGCAGATATTTTATTAGATATTTGTTATGAGGTACCTGAAATAAATTAATTTATTTATTTTTATTTTTACAAGCTTTTACTTAACTTGCTATGAAGAAATAAATAAAAGCGATTGTGATTGCAAAAGTTAAATAATGAAGGTGTAATATGCTAAATGTTCTTTAATGTTCCATCAAAATGTAACACGCTTTTATTTATTTCTTATCAGGTTTAAATTATTTTTTACTTTTTAGTTCTTTTTACTAACAAGTAATAAAAGCTTGTTTTTAAAAAGTTTTTTTATTTTTTTCTAGCAGTATTTTGTAATCTTTCAACTTTCTATCTTTAGTTGCCCTCCCGTTTCATACAACTATTTCCTAAAACACGTAAATCTCTATCATAAAGTCTAATGGTCGCACTATCTTTTATATCGTTTATACCGAGATCGAGGAGTCTTACGCAATTTTATGGGTGATTCACATTACTACGAAGGGCCGGATTCTAAGTATCCGTATGTTTTACGTACGTACAGCGAAGTTTCACAATCATGATTTATATAGTGATTATAGTGAGATTGCATTCTTGTGAATTACAGCCTGTAAATTGAGTGCCTGAATTTTGTTTCTTATAAAATTGTGTTTAGTACCAAGTGATGCAAGCGAACTCTTATATATTACAACTTGAATTGATAGCTGCATTTCAAGTTGACACCATAAACAAGATTGTTAGTTGCATTGCTATCCACTATCGTGTTTTCTATAATCGGAAAGCTCATTCTCTCTCTCTCTTCTCATGTCATCATCATCATCATCATTCGACTCAAAATTACTTAGGTATACTTACATTAGTTTAAGAACTTAGTTATTAAGGTTAAATAAAAAAGGTTTATTATTTTTTGCTTTTCAGTTTTTTCGGCAGTTTAAATTTTTTGTTAAAATTGTTTTATGTGATATACGTTTCACCTTTGTACCATACAATACAATCTACGCATAGGATTAACAACAGGGTCGTTATCTTCTTCTGAACTTTGTCATCTGTTTAATAGAAAGTCTTCAACATCACCAACCTCATTTCTACCCATATCTTCATGGTATACCATTACATCAACTGCGGCTATATGAGTATTATCATCCTCAACCCAAGCCACAAGTAGAGTGCGCTCGACCCCATCGTTCTTTCACGACTGAGCGTTCTTACACCACATAAATCCCAGGAAAATGTTAATGATGTACTTTATAAACACGTTTAATAAGCTTTGAAATCCGGACATTTATTTGCCTGTCTATTTACTTAAGTCCTTCTGTATGTAAGGGATTTCTTGGCAGGTTGCCAGGATACGTTTTGCTAAAGGGGCCGGTAAGTGGGACTGTTAACTTCATTAGTAATATTGTTTGTTTCGACGAAACTATAGATCACCTCATAAGTTCTGTGGAATTAGGTGATGCGTAAGACCAGTTACGTGTTACTCAGTTGCGTATTCAGTGGCAAGATGAAAACACTGATAATACTAATGCATAGGATTATTTCAAAACTATCAGACAAATCCTACGATCAAAATTGAAAACGTGATTTTTTCAAACAAACCTAATAGCTCTACAGCTATTAGGTTTGTTTGAAAAAATCACGTTTCACGATAGCTAGTCAAAGATTGGCAAAACCACTACTGGTTTTGCCAATCTTTGACTAGCTATCGTGACTAAACTATTGGATATATTTGGTTGAATTTTTGTATGCAGACTGGGAACATCATTAGAAGTATGTTGAATACGAAGTTTAATTTATTTAAAGAAAAAGAAGAAATATCGTTGAAGTTTTTTTACGTCTCCACCTTGCATATGACAGCTTCTAAAATATGAAATAATTGACTGAACTAAGCTTAGACTGTTTTGATATTGGCGAAGATTTAAGATTATTACATATTATTATGTCGCAGCGTCAACACTGATCCGCCATCTTTATTTTGATTATTTTATCTGCATCTAAATTATTACTAAATGGAAACAATTAATTTCTTTCACCATTATACTTTTGAAAAACGGGAATAGCATGTGGTATTTTTTCTATAATATAAATAAAATTCGCAAATCATATCGGAGCAAAAACGTAAACAAAAGAATATGATGAATATTGTATGTGTCCGTCGATCGAGTTTTCAACATTATTTTTATCGTATACATAAACAGCGGCAGATTGAATCTGGGTGTGTTTGTATAATTCAGTTTTGTGTAATTCAAGCAAAGATTATTATGAAAATAGAAACGTTTTAAAATAATGTCTTGGGTGCTGTTTTCACATAAATAAATATTTAACTCAGTATTAAAATTGGTAAAATATTAACAAAAAGTCTTAGAAATAATTTACAAAGATATTATAATGATAGATGCCTGTACCAGGATAAACCTGTATCACAGGTGGCATGAGCTCATACTTTATGGTAGGACAATAAAATTCTGGTCACCCATCCACGAACCGACCGCGGCAAGCGTAAGATAACCTTTAATCAACCCGTGCGGCTGTTATCATCTGGCCACGAAATCATCAAATGTATATAAGTAACAAATACTTAAATGTACAGACGCCAGCACATCATGCTACCCGAAACTGTCAAATTTTCCCAATCAACCTTGAACCTTAATGCTTTAGAGATAAAGTTAAAAATCTATTAAAGAAATTTGACAGATTGTAGTAGCTTGATGTGCTGGCGTATGTATGTAGATAATCACCCACTACAACATTGCTGACCAAGTAATATTTAATACAATTCGATATTTTGACAATACAAGAAAAAAAGGCTAACCTAATCTTTGATAAAATATTTATTTATTTATACTTTATTGTACACCACAAAAATACATAGCACAAAAAAATACATGACACACTACAAAATATACAATGTGCGGCCTTATCGCATTACTGTTATCTCTTCCAGGCAACCTTAGAATGGACAGTGATTTTCCTTGACATAAAATGGGACTGTCGTTGGTGCAAATATTAATTCCACACCTACTTTATATTTTTTGTCTGTCCAATTCTCGAAGGTTTAAAAATCGAGGGAACATAAAAGGGTAATTTCTGTGAAATTAAGTTAATAAACTCTGGGCAGCGAACCGTGGACTGATTGAACTAAACCATCAAAGGGTAAATGTTAATTAACATTAATTAAATTTCGCAAGAACGAAATCTAACAGCCTCTAGCGGTCATTGATGGCCGTGTAAATATATTTTGTATTAGTTAATGATGGATGCGCACCACAGCGTTAATTAATTTTGCCTCAAAAACGAGGAGTTTGATTACAAGTATTGGATAAATATAATTAATTTTACTGTTGAACTGAAGTTTGTTAGTTGTTTGGTAATGGACGTTTTGTGGGCTGTGTGGAAAGTGTTTTAGTTTGACCAAATACTCGCTCTTTTCACAGTTTCATCGACCTTTAAAATGTTTGTCAGTCGTCTCGAATTGTAAACCCTTTAGAGATCTAGTGTGCTAATGCAAAAAGGTGGGTTTATACTAAACGAAGAGCAAGATTATTATTTTCTTGAATTTTTTACCGTTAATTTGGTGGAATAGAATGTGCATTCGCTTGCTCGGTCTAAACAAATCTTAAGAGGATCAATCAACAATCAACTCAGCCTATCGCAGTCCAGTGCTGGACACAGGCCTCTCCCAGAGAAGAGGATCGTGCTCCTGAAATATTCCCTTCTTCAATTTTAACCCCACCCTAGATAGAGTAATGTATATTCTTTTCAAGAAACCACACTCACCTACACTAGTATCTACCCTCAATGTTAAAAGCGGAACAGTGATAAAAGTACACAAGATTGAGCGAAAAAGGCGGATCTTGGCAACCTGCCAGGTGGGAAAGAAACGGTTGGTATATCTCTACTAGGCTGAAGCGAAGTCATTTGGAAAGTTTATGGTGTTCACACACATATTGTCAAAACTACTGTGGCTGTATGATCAATAAGGCTATTTTTATTATGGTAAAGCGTAACGGTGGAGTTTCTTGCCCATTCTTCTCCAAACGAAAACTACCTTATGGAAGGGGCGACTAGAATCAATTCTATAATTATTGTTTATTTTGACGTTCAAAAGTCTCTTCTATTTGAAATAAATGGTATTACTTTGACTTCGGTACATATATTTAACTATGAAAGAAGTTATAAATAATTATGAATTAATAGTAGAACTTCTCGTAAAAGAGTTGAACGTCTACTTTTTTACTTTTGAGTTATTTTAAGCTACATTTATATTACATTCCGATTCAAAGTTTATGGCGACTCTGAAATGCGCTACTCGCTGCGCAGTACCTCACCCCTCACTCCCGCTGACACGTGAATTTGTTACTGCGCAGCGACTCGCCTCATGTTCGGAACCGCCATAAAGTTTGAATCGGGCTGTGCCTACTATTGAGTTACACCTTTATTCCTGATATTTATAACCCATTAAAATATAAAGTATTTTAAATGACAAACGGATAATTTCGTCTGCCGTTCTGATTTACAACTTATTTTGATAGCCATCATCGCTTCTCAATTACACAAATATAAACCCAGCGTCATGTGATATTTCAACAATATTTATTGCTACAGTAACTGTACGATAGGTATATCGTAAAAACTTGACAAGTTGAAATGGCGGACTGTTGAAAGAGTTGAAACATTCATTTGTATTTAAATTAACAACACAGTTTACACAGTATTTGTGTTAAAAATAATAAATTAAGATGGCATTGATGTATTCATATATTAAACAGAGCTTATGTGGTAGTTAGTAAGGACCGCATTTTCGCAGATTCCGGCTTTTCGCAGGTCATCGTTTGCCTAGCCTTTTCCCAACTATGTTGGGGTCGGCTTCCAGTCTAATCGGATGCAGCTGAATACCAGTATTTTACATGGAGGGACTGCCTATCTGACCCTACTGGGTAATACGATACCGTTTGGTAAGACTGGTTGTCAAACCTTCTGGCTTCTGACGACCCGTAACGACTGTCGAAGAACCACGAATGACTGCCAGGACCAACGGCTTAACGTGCATTGTGAGGCACAGCTAGAGGTCTTGGTATGTAAAGATGGTCACCCATTCACGGACCAAAAATGAACCGAGCAAAATGTTTGTTACCTGCCTAACCCTTTGGAGAATACAGCCATGATGTTGTCATGTTTGTGTTTTTTTGTACTGGCTGCAGTAACCTTTAGTCTTTTCATATCTACCTATTGCAGTATACGAAAAACATCTGGCCTCAACTTTTTAAGTTTGCCTTGGAAACTTTGGTCGCAAACGTAGCATAAAATTGTTTGAAAATGAGCCAAATATGCTTTTTTACGGCCCGAGCGCTAGTCTCTATGTAAAATAAAGCAAATATTAGGTGACGTTATTTCTCAAACTGGTCGTTTACGAAATAACTGTTATTACTGTTACGTTATTTTTATATTAGCTTTGCTAACTGATTTATTTTGAAAGCTCATTTTCTTGTTGGAAGTTCATTTTATTTAGTTTTAGTGTAGAGAGACATTTTGATCTGAGGAGACGCAGTCATTTTAGTTTCATCATTAATACCTACGTACATAAACTCTAGCCTTCTTCCAATGGGGTAGACAGAAACAAAATAACGCCACATGATCCTTACATCTGTGTTTTGAAAGAAAAATAATTTAGGTACTTAGTAAGATTTGCGCGTTACTGAAATAAAATAGTGAAAAAGCGCTAAGCATGTTTTCCCCCTACTTGTTATTTTTTTTTTTGTGTTTGTGTTCTTTTTATGCGTCATATTTGCCGCAAATAAATGTATTTTCTTTCTTTCTTTTTTTTCCCTAGGACGGCGATATTGACAAGCGAAATAATGAAATTATGGAAATATTTAAATTCCATACAAAGTCACTATAAATACAAAGGAATCCATGAAATTTGTAGTACCTAATAAATAATTGTTTGACCTTTATTCGATTTTGGTAATCGCTGAAATATCTAGAATGGTAGAGGTACGTAAGTTTTACGCTCGTTTGGATTTCAATTCGCTTTTATTTGAAATAACGTTAATGTATAAATCGGTACTTCAAACATGCGATACAGCTATTAAAATAAACTATGATTTCGGTAGCCTAAACAAATACCATTGGGTCATAATTTTATTACAAGATAAACTAAGAATGTATTGAATGTTAATGTAAACTTGTGAAAACATTTTATGAGGATTCTCATCATGGAACTTATTAGAAAAAATATGTATTATAATTTATCTTTTGAAGTTTTTCCACTCGAAGCTATTAATATCTTATTAAACAACACGAAAGGACTGATGATAGTGATGATTTGAGATTGTGACTTAAAACCACGGATATCGAGGGATATGTCTTGGATGCGTGGCACATGTCGCCTCCATATCTGGCCAAACTGACCAAATGAATGATGTAGCGCTGAGATATGGATATCGATAATTGCTAGTTGTTATCTATGCTTACAACTTATTCGATTGCACTATTAATTCAATCAGTCAATCAACTCAACCTATCGGAGTACTTCTCCCAGTGTGCGCCACAACACACTGTCCTCCACCTTCCGCCTCCGACGTCCCACTCTACGCTTGCCGATACGCGGTCTCCACTCCAGGACTCGTCTGCTCCGCCGGCCTTCACACTATTAATTAATGTGAATCAATTCAACTCTCGTCATTATCTTAATTGTTTAAAATGCGTACCTTTGTGTGGAAACATGCTTCCTTTAGATGATAAACGGGTAACCCGAGTAATTAAATCTCGTGACAAATAATTTAATTATTGCTAACTAATAATAATTATCAGTGATATTGACAATAAAATTGGTGATAGAATATTTAATCTAGCTTTCCGAAGACGGGGTCACATTTCTTGTATAGTACATAATCAGCCTATAATGTTCCCACTGCTGGGACACAGGCCTCATGTCTTCGAGAGGGATTGGGCTATAATCTACAACGCGGGCCCAGTGCGGGTTGGTAGATGTCACTGTTACAAGTCTTCAAATTTTTGGTTCTTTTTTGAGAGCAGTGCAGGTGATGAAATTATTGACATAAAGTAAAGCGCCTGCCTGGGTTTGAACCTACAACTCGTAAGTCCATTGGCACTGGGCCACATTTCTTACAACATTCAAAAGAAGAGGTGGACGTCCCCAAATCTCATCCTAAATTATAACAAAACACACAACAACACAACTGCTAACTCCTTCCTACCTGCTCCTTTACACACAACCCTCAAAGAACAACAGAACAATATAATATTATATAATAACATACGAGAGAATATTCAACGAGTTGCTAACTTTACGAGAGTTAATTAGTGTGACGTCTGACGTCACAAAATTCAAGTAAACGCTGGCTTTATAAAATTAACTAAGTACCTTTGTGTGTAAGGAACTTTGTATCGATTTATGTGGGTAACATTTAAGTAGTAACATTAAAAGTTTACCTAATAGGTTGTACTTCTAAATTGGTTCTGAGAATTAAGTTTGTTTTTATTTTGAGGTGGCAAGAAGCAATTAAAGGAACAGTGGTGGCCCAATGAGATCAGCCCCGACTTACGAGTCTTGGTCTTGGGTTCAAACCCCTTTCGGCTTTTTAGCTTGTATATTAAACTTCATCACCACTGCTCTCAAAATTGTGAAAGAAAACATCATGTGGAAACCGGCACGTTTTATAACCAAATATTTGAACACAATCATGTGATATCGTCACATCACATGCGTGGTGGATTATGGCCCACTCCCTCACATAGAGGAGGCCTGTGTAGTGAAAACATGAATAGGTTGCTTATTTAAGAAGTAATTTCCATCTACGAATATTTAATGAAATGAAATTTACCGTGTTGTTCTTCTAAACTACGCAATGGATTTTGATGCAGTTTTCACCATCATTTAGAGAGTTTATTCCGGAAGGTTTATACACATAAACCTTCCGGAATAAACTCTCTAAATGATGTATTATAAATAATAATAAATATTAATGCGTTATACACATAATGCATTAATATTTAACTTACATATATTAAAGAAATCTTGATGTTTTGTCAAATCCTAACAGCCAGGCTAAAAAAAAACTAGTATTACCTACCTTGTAAATTAGAAGAGGTCTGCAATGAAATTTAGACTGTATTAATATGATAAAATACAGGCAATTTATAAAGAGTATGAGTGCTTTAAGGGGCCAAGTCTAGAGGCCTAATTTTTGTTTGTACAAATATAATTTGAAGATAACTTAAGTTAATCTTTGAAAGGAATGTTCAATATGAGCTAGTTGGGCTACCACTAGAACTTCCTGAGCAAATAATAAAATTATATTTGGCCATCTTAAGAACTTCAGACTGAATTCTAGGCAAAAACTCAGGTTGGACAATAATAGGTTCAAGTATACACATCAAATAACTTTTTAATAAGAATCTCCAAATAATTGAAATGAAATCATAGCCAAGCACTCAACTTCATTGTCTGGGTGTGTTCGGTTGCCATGGCAACGCGCTGTAAACAAACCTACTCCGAAGTTACTGAAGGTGAAGGGAATTAGTTTCGCTCGATAGAGTGGCGTTGTATCAGACTTTTATAAATGTAATTAATATTACTACTCGTACATACGAATAATATTCGTTTACGACATAGCTATACCCCATTAAATTATGATCGTTTTAATCCTTAAAAGGGGTCATTGTACTGATCATTATGAACAACTTTTACTACGGGACCAACCCTGAAATCGTGAAAAAAAAAATCAGTTGACCCATACATTATGTCGATGCGAACATAAATCTATGGAACAACTGATTTTTTTTTTTCACGATTTCAAGATTTGTGCCCGGGTTATGGCAATAGGCACCCCTATTAAATGCGACTTAAACATTACTGGCGAAATGTGGCCGTCTCATGAACTGACCAAGATTATGTCTGGACTTTAAAAGAGACTGTGACCTCTGAGTTTGTTTCGGCCTTTCTTCTCAGAGTAGTTAGATGGGAGACGCCAACCTCATCTAGTTTTTAAAATATGATTGACGTGTAAAAGTGTTTGTGTAAACCTACTTACAGAAATGAAATCATTTATCATTTACTAGTATAGGTACACCTCTTGCCTAACCCTTCGGGGAATAAAGACTTTAAGTCTTGTATTAAAAAAAAATAGTTTATTTGATAACCATATTTGCACAACGGATGTCACCAAAATCTGCCCAAACGAAGTACCGAGGTACACTTAGTGGCATAAAATACACTAGATTATACTGAATAATATTGCATTTATATATTTTTCTTATGGTTACCCGGGGACGAGAATAAAATAACATTTAACTTAATAAAAAGCTCGCCATTTTGGGCACAAATATACTACCTTGGTCCATTACCTTACCTATTAAAAAAAAAAACTGTCAAGTTGACAGTTGTCTGCTGTCGGCTTCAGCTGCTGTTGTTTCTGCTTTATTTCAAATATTTTTATAGTATAATTCAATCCGAATTCAATAGTAACTCTCATTGTATAATCGATTTTCGTTAGGCAAAGTTATGTATCTACCTAACTTAAGAAAGGATGCGTATACCCAAAAGTAGCTGAATACAAGGTGTGAATGTTGATGAACAGTACCTACTTAATATTAGAAGCAGTGTTAGAAGTCTATCAGAGCGATTAACAAACTCGATAAATAAATGAGTTCCTTAGCGTCGACACCCAAGGGTTCCAACTTGATGGGACTCTGATCTCCGTCATATCCCAGCTTAACATAGATCAAGCCAGGAACGAACGGAATGACATGTGACTGACATTTACCCTCGAAATAATGTCCACAGAACACATATACTCCTAATGTCAACCAGTACATGCAATTTTGCCACATGATTTAATTGTGTTACAGGTTAATAAAACTTTAAATAATTGATTATGTAGTTTTAAATTATTTATGGGTAAAAACACAATTATTTTCGAATTCCTCTATTTTTTCTCTACGAATTGGTGCACGTGTACCTCGACGTTTGTTTGGGCAAAGTTGTATGGGCTTTTGCTGACCGCCTTTGAGATTGAAGCCTCCTTTTAAGCAAAAGATGCCTGTATTAGGAGACTCCGAACGAAAAGTGTCTATTAAACTATACTAATACGAATACATAATCAAAACAAGGTGATTTGAGTGAAAGGGTGTGTGAGTGTGTATGTATGTGCAGTATTTAGTAAGTGTATCTGTTGTAGAAGTGATTCAGTCTCGCTGTAGGTAAGATTTTTTATCCATTCCGTTAGTCAAAATCAAAAGTCATTTATTCAAATTAGGCTAAGAATCAGCACTTTTCGAACGTCATAAGTACAAAAGACAGTCCGCAAAAACGCCCGCCCTTCACCACTTCCTAGTGCTATCGCTGGGAAGTTAGTGTTTTTTTGCATTCATAACTATTCTTAGGGTAGAAGTAAATGTGTTTATTAATAGCGTTATAAAGCTGAGCAGATCGTTTCCAAAGTTGAATACTGGCAAATTGTGTTCTTATTGAAGTGAAAACTTCTTTAGCGGCGTTGTGCACTTTTTTTGTGATGGGTAAAAAATGTTAAACTTGCGTCAGGACGTGACCTCATCGAAAATTCGTAAGACTAAGCTCGCGTCAGGACACGTGACCTGATCGAAAATTCGTAAAACGGAGGGAGCAATTTTTGTAATGGGTAAAAAATGTTAAACTCGCGTCAGGACACGTGACCTGATCGAAAATTCGCAAGACGGAGCTCGCGTCAGAACACGTGACCTGATCGAAAATTCGTAACATGGAGCTCGCGTCAGTACACGTGACCTGATCGAAAATTCGTAAGACAGAGGGAGAGTAGACCGCATTCCAAAATATCAAAAATGCACAACGTTAATATTCAATGTTTCACTTCTGCCGGCACTCCCGGAGTGCAACCCGTTTTTTTTTGTGGTGTTTTTAATATAATGTCTTTTCTTTCGTTCGTTACGTGTGTTATCTTACTCTATTCCAAAAGGAATTTCTCCATAGCAGCCCAGAGTCTGTATTTGTATATGGCAACAGGCAATAACCGGCTAAATGTGGATGTAATATACACCTCTGTCCAACCCTTAGGGGAACATAGATGTGACGTTTATGTAAATACGAGACTTCCCTCTCTCTTTTGAAACCCATTTTCATGTCGCTAATTCCTACTAATATTATAAACGTGAAAATTTGTATGGATGCATGGATGTTTGGTACTCTTTCACGCAAAAACTACTAAACGTATTTAGATGAAATTTGGCACGCAGGTGGTTTATAACCGGGATTAACTTAAAGGATACTTTTTATCCCGATATTCTCACGGAAGCAAAACATATGCGGGTGAAACCGCGGGACGCTGCTAGTCACATTATAATATTATAAAGGCGAGAGTTTGTGAGTGAGTGTGTGTGTGTATGTATGTGTTTGTATGTTTGTTACTGCTTTACGCAAAAACTGCTGAACGGATTTGGATGGAATTTGGCACACAGATATTTTATAACCAGGATTAACACATAGGATACTTTTTATCCCGATATTCTAACGGGATCGAAACATATGCGGGTGAGACCGCGGGACGCTGCTAGTAAACTATAAGGGCTATATTAAGTAGCATAAGCGTAATCAGCCTATAATGTTCCCACTGCTGGGACACAGGCCTGATTTCTTCGAGAGGGGGTGGGCTGTAGTTTACCACGCGGCCCCAATGCGAGTTGGTAAATGTCACATGTCGAATTTTTGGTTCTAGGACATGCCGGTTTCCTCACGATGTTTTCCTTCACCGTTTTCAGAGCAGTGGTGATGAAATTATTTACACAAAGTAAAACATCTGCCTGTTTCGAACCCACGAAAACAACTCGTAAATCTGGGCCGTTATCACCGGGCCACCGCTGCGCTGAAGTGCTATTATTATCTAATTATAAAATTATCAGTACCTAGGCACAGAAAAAATATTGAAATAAAAATTCATATGAAAAAACTTTATAACTACTTTTTTTAATACAAGTTAAGTTTAAAGCTTCTTCTATGTTACTATTTTGCTGTGCCCGACAGGGTCCAGAAGTGCTCATACACACGACCGGCACTTGTCACCGGCAGAGTACGGTGATCAAATACACGAGCGGCAAGTTGCCGGCGACAGCCGTAGACGTGTTGGTGTCGACGGCGGCAGTTCCGTCTGCCGTTTTTTTTTTTTTTTTTGAGAATGGGAAATCATCAAGTGACCCGCTCTGGGTGGAGCGGAAGGCAGTGTCAGACTCATACTGACTAAAACCCACCCGTGTTCCTTCCTTAGCCGTTTATGGTCCAGGGCAGCGGTAACCCTTATGTAGTACCATCTAAGTACCTACACAATATAAAATGAAAGAAAAGAAAGAAAGAAAATGCATTTATTTCCGGCAAACATGACGCATGAAAAAAGGACATAAACACACAGAAAAAACAAGTTGAGGGTAAACATGCGTCACATTCACGCAAAACGGCCATCGCTTAGCATAATGCTAAGACCCTATACGAGACAGAGCCTAAGCGCTGGTTTTCAGCGGCAGCCGGCGTAAATGCAATAAATAACTCAGTATTACTGTAACTATCATCAGCCTATGTTCCCACTGCTGTGACTTAGGCCTCCTCTGAGTGGGAGTGTTGTAACAGACCCACTCAGAGGAGGCAGAATCAACCACGAGGGCCCAGTGCGGGTTGGTGGATGTCACATGTCTTCGAATGACTGAGTATTCAAAACTTATAATTATGTTCCTGTACAATTTTCAGGTTGATATTTGATCTAACTCAGCGCCATAAGCTCCAAATTATTACTCCGTTTTATAAAACTCATTTCTCATCTCAATAAATAGGTGTACTTATTTTTAGAAGGCAATTTCTTTCACAGCCTTATTCATCTTGAAAATCTCTTGTCCGTAGCTCAGCGCGGATTATCAGGGATTTCCGCGAGAAAAGTGTAAAAAATATCAAAGGGATGTATCGTCTGATTACGAAAATAATAATAATGTTCACAAAAGAAGGAATATCACGTTCGTCTGATAATATCTGACATTATATTACGCGTGGATCAAAATCCTTTGATGAGATGAAGAAAAAATATATAATATATATTTGCACAGTTACCTACCTAATGTGTTAAATGATTTCAAGGTTTATCATTTCCTTGAGTTTCTACAATAAATAAGTTCAAGAAAGATAATATTCTAAGTATTTAGTAGTAGTAGTTTTTAGTTATTTTAAGGTCCCCATTATTTTTCCACTTTTCTTAATACATAATATTGTATTTTCAGCTCGAAAACAGGAAAAAAATTATCTGAAATTACAACGTGAAATTAACTAACACACACGTTGCTACCTTCATAAACCTAAACCATTAATTAGTAACTTAAACGAATCGTTCCCCGACATAGGAACCAGCGCCAAAAGCTAATCCCCATTGCACTTCTATCACAAACATCAACCCTGCATTTGCAACTGACGACAAACACAGCAACAAGCACATTGTTACCTCAAGCGCCATCGGGTTGAAAAGAGACAAGGTCGGATGTATTTTTAGGTCCCAGAGCTAATTGCCATGCTACGGGAGATGCAGCTTATGCACTCAAATGAGAGGAAAAAGCACGTTTTTGGTGAGGAAACGAGGAAATGGTAAATCTACAGTGTGTGCTCAGCCCTTGTGAAATGTTTAGTGGATCTACACAGTATGCTAAGCCTTATGAAATGGTTATCTATCTACCTATCTATACTAATAATAAAGCTGAAGTGGAAGCTAAAGAGTTTGTTTGCACTAATATCTGGAACTAGAACTAGCAGTGGGATTTGAAAAATTATTTGTGCATTTGATAGCCCAATTCTTGAGGAAGGCTTCATCACGTCAAGACCCTTAGGAGCTGAGCAAAGGAACGCTAAGTGAAAACAAGTAATGAGTAATAGGGCGGACGGACTGAATACGATGCGATGGATAAATTTCTTGTTCCCCCGGTGAGCAATAAATTTCACACGCACGAAGTCGCGGGCAAGAAATAAGAGGCTGTATGTACTTTAGCGATAAAGTTGAAAATCTACTAAAGAAATTTGACAGATTATAGTAGATTGACGTGCTGGCGTCCATTAACTTAAACATTAGAATCGGTGAAGGGTTGACGTTATTGTGGGCTGTCTTTTTTAGGATATAAAAAAAAAATTGTTGATTTTGACATACGAGTACATAGATTTGAGTTGCAAAACTTAGCTGTCAAAAACAAAATGGTGTTGCCTGAGTCGTTGACACGGCCTAGAGTGTTGTTCAAGACTAAAACAAAAGACGTAAAGACCGAAAAATAATTGAAATATAAATAAAAGCATGGGTAGCAGGAACAAAGACGAAGGTAGTCAAAGAACGGTATACTAAGAAATATATCGCAGCTGGTTATATCAAAACAAACCTAGTTTAATTTTTAAAGAGAAAACATTAAGATTTTAAATTCCTTAGGGCAGTGAGGACCTGCGGAGCGGGAGCGCGAAGCCGCATTCTCTCTTCCCTCCCACAGGAGACGCACCGGACGCCCGAGAAGGGTATGAAACGATCTGCTACCTCCATGAGAGGTGGCCTGCGGGCGGCGGACTATGGGTCGTCGTCCGACCAGACAGGTCCGAGTTGGCGCCGCAGTGTTCCACGCGCGCCACTCGAGAGTGGGTACGACCATTGTGGGAATGGCCGTACGAGGAGGTGGCACCCGCTGAGGAAGAGCGGGACGAAGCCTGTCGGGAGAGCGGTGAATGCTTATGCGAATCCCGCAGCCCCGGCCATAGGCAGAGGTGGAACACCACTATGGATTTAGCCGGTAAGAGTCCGGCATACCCCTCCGTCACCCCCACGATGGAGGAAGTCCATGAGGACTTCCACCACGAAACAAAAAAGAAAGGGCAGTGAGAACCTTTTGCACAAGAAACTGCGAAATTACAAATAAACACTCAACGATGAACAAAAATAGCAAGCAATATTATAATAGGTAACTCTAGCCAGCAACGTTGTTAAACAAACCAAACAACGTTGAGAACCTAGACGTGAAGAAAGGGATACATTACTAATTGCTGAAAACTCTAATGGTTACTTGGAAACAAACTGTAAATGTTATTTGATTAAAATAGAGTTGAAAATTGAAACTTGCTAGACGTGGTATATGAATGTATTACGTTGGTATAAACAATAAGCAATAAGTCTTAAGTGACATTCTGTAATGAAATAAAATAAAATTGTTTATTCTATAAATAGGATATCGGAATAACTTTTACACGTCATATTAAAAGAAATTTAAAAAAAATTTGCTAGATGAGGTCGGCGTTTCCTATCTGACTACTCTGAGAAGACAGGCCGAAACAAACTCGGAGGTCACAGTCTCTTTTAAAGTTCAGACATAATCTTGGTGAGATCGTGTGAAGACCATGTAGATTGATGTCTGAAATGGTCTTTTGAAGAAAGAACCACACAGATTTGAGTGGACCAGTCCAGTCAGTGCAAGCATTTGTCAGTAGTCGTGTAGCTTAACTCAAAACTTGAGGAGCTCAACCTGGGCCTAAATACGGGCCTAAGTCTCCTTAACAAAATCTGATTCTCAAACATCCATCACTTATTTTATTGCTGCAAAAATATTTAGTAGTCTACTAAACATTTGCATAAACTTTTTAGATACCTACTACGAGTTAAAGTAAGAAGTAAACATTTTAAAAGAGTAACGGTGGAGTTTCTTGCCCATTCTTCTCCATACGAAAACTACCTTTTGGAAGGGGCGACTAGAAACAATTTTCTTTCAATTTTATTTTTGACGTTCAAAAGTGCCTTTTATGTACCTATTTGAAATAAATGATTTGACTTTGACTTTGACTTTGAGTACTAAGGGCTGATTTTTCCAACGCCAGATAATATTATCCGACAAATAATTTTGAAATTTTGACAGTTTTTCCATACCAAATCTGTCAAACGAATAAAAATTATCTATCCATAGAAAAATCAGCCCTGAGTACAATAATTCTAATGAAACAAAATTCAGGCCGACTCATTCGACCTTATTTAGTTTTTAAAATATGATTGACGTGTAAAAGTGTTTGTGCAAACCTGGTTACAGAAATAAAATTACTTATCATTGATCAGGTTTTATTGTAAGCTAAAAAAGTTCGAATTTTATTAGTTTCACAGCCTGCGTTGCGAACGACTACGGAAGATAATATATATATAAAAGTTTTATCACTATGGACCTACTATTTGGCCTACATTTTGTTACATAGAAACAACAGAAAATAGAAACTATTGGGTGGATGGATACTATTGTTGATTTACTTATTTACAAAAATCAATCTTTAGTTGATTGATTCTTCAATAAAGTCTCTATGGTTGGTATTAACTTTCTCTATGGTTTTGCACTTTCAAATAGACTGACATATAACCTTTCTAGTTAATTTTAAATTAGCTAATAATAATATATACATTTATAAAAGGCCCATAACTCGTTTTATTTAAGTGTTAGAACCTAGATTTCCTAAAACTATGTGCTGCGGGGTAATTGCGTAACACACTGTCTGTCAGTAGCGATGTGTTTCATTTTGACAGTTCAACAACATTCATTGCGCTATTACGTTGTGGAGCAGATAAATTTTTCGAACATATATTATGAAGCAATGGATTAGCAATATTCTTCGAAATTATTCAGATTGTGATAGATAGTGTGTTACGATATACAGATGGTTGTAGCAATTTGGTTTTCAGAATAACCGTAGGGTTTTAAGGCTTGACAAAACGTTGTTTTCTTTATTATAATTATGTCCTATCCTATCTTTTTAATATTATAAACGCGAAAGTTTGTGTGGACGGATGGATAGATGTTTGTTACTCTTTCACGCAAAAACTACTGAACGGATTTGGATGAAACTTTACAGTAATATAGCTTGAACGTCAGAACAAGACAGGATAATTATTGTCTCGATATTCGCACGGGATCGACACTTATGCGGGTGAAACCATGGGGCGCTGTTAGTTTTTATTATAAACGTGAAAGTTTGGGATGGATGAATGAATGTTAATTACTGTTTCACGCAAAAACGATTGAACGGATTTGGATGAAATTTGGCACACAGATAGTTTATAACCAGGATTAACACATAGAATACTTTTTATCCAGATATTTTCTACGGGATCGTAAAACATGCGAGGCGCTGCTAATAGTTTCATAAATACATAACATTTTCTAAATAATGGTGCAAACCGTATCAAAATCCATTGTGTGGCTTAGAACCAAAGGTCACACAGAGAGACAGGAAAAGCCACTTTGTTTTATTATGATTCATTTCTAATTGACAATAACACATAATACTTGCATGGAGCTGAGATATACATCATTATGATGTTGCAGGCACCATATAACCTGTAGGTATATCTCAGTTCCCAAAAACTCGTTTCGCCTCGCGAAATAAGCGCAAACAGCGTGCTACATTCGGCCAGTCTATGAGGCCTTCATGTCATATTTAGCAGCTCCATCCCTCGCCATTTGAGGGGTCAAGGCTTTTTATTGTTTACCTACATTATTTGAGAACCCTTTTTCGCCTGTTTACTGTCAAATCTTTCGACAGGCAGACAGTTAACGGGTTGGAATTTTTGGCGACGGCAAAGTAATAGAGAGGCATTTTGTATGTCAAAGAAAAGTGGTTGGTGGGATAATGATGTTCATCTTATCACTATGGTAATAATGGTTGGTGTAATTTATCTATAATATTTATGTATTTAGAAATATATAAGTATGTTTATCAGTTGTCTAGTGCCCATAACACAAGCTCTGCTTAGCTTGGGACTAGATGCCGTTGTGTGATAGTTGTGGAATATTTATTTATTTATGGGCCTAACCTGACACCAAATCAAACACAATGGAACAAACACATACCCACACCAGACACACACACACCACACGCACATCACACACACACACACCACACAAACATACACACGCACCATACCACACCTGAAATCACCCCTAGTCTCCACTCTGGAATTCATACTCTGAGCCCCAACACACAGACTGTCTAGTTTGGGGCTCACTAGCAAATATCATATTGTAACCTAGCTGTAGGAAATATTTTAAGCCCCTCATCTCGTTTTAACTTGCTATCAACCTGTGAACCTGCTTACGGTATTACCTGAACAATAAATATTTTCGATTTCTATTTTTTATTTCTTACGTTTTAATTTGTTACTTTGGAGTTTTTAATTCAATAAAAAAAAACTACCCTTTTAATGATTTTTCAGGCGTGTACACACATATTCGGGTCGGCTTGATTCGCAACAATTCCGCACAGCCGGGTGACAAAATATACATACATTTGCTGCTGCCCGACCTGTGCCGAATCAAGCCGACCCAAACATAGGTGTAGCACCCCTATCAATTCGATAAAAAGGTAGTTTTTTTTACTAAATTAACTAATTTCCATATATTTTGAAAAAAATAACAATTTTGTACGTAAAAAAGTAACGTAGCTTATGCTATTATCTTCAATGTCTATCATACTATAAAAACCGGCCAAGTGCGAGTCGGGCTCGCGCACGAAGGGTTCCGTACCATTATCTATAAAAATCACGTCTGTTGTATGGGAATCCCCCTTAAAAATATTTATTTAATTTTAATGTAATTATTTATTTTTAAAGTGAATATATACAACTAAATATTCTGTGAATATTTCAAGCGTCTACTTGTTGCCGTTATTAATATCGAGCAAAAACGGCAAAAAAATCACGTTAGTTGTATGGGAGCCCCACTTCAATATTTATTTTATTCTGTTTTTAGTGTTTGTTGTAACAGCGGCAACAGAAATACATCATCTGTGAAAATTTCAACTGCCTAGCTATCATGGTTCATGAGATATAGCCTGGTGACAGACAGACATACGGACAGTGGTTTTTACCCTTTGGGTACGGAACTCTAAAAATAATGAAAAGAAACATACTGAATTTCTTACATTATTTAATTTCGTAACTGGCGAAATGTGGGTAGATAATAGATATACTCGTACCTCTGCCTAACCCTTTGGGGATTGTTAAAATAACGTAGGTAACATAACACCTGTATGTGATGTTATGTTACGTTATTTTAACAATTTTCAGTATACTTCAGCCTTTTAACATAAACGGCTGAAGCATACTGAAAATCGTTAGATTTAGTAGTCTAGTTACGAAACCCACTCTCAATTCCAATATGTAGTTACTATCTATGACATCCAAATGTTACTAAAATACTTTATGTGTCTGACCCTGACCTTTCTTTCTTCCAGAATCAGTAATCCGCAGCCCGGCGAGGGTCGGCAGTAAAACGGCGGTCAACGCCACGATAGATACGTGAGTACCTATGTATATATACATGTTGCTTTACATTACTTAGCTGTACTATTGTAGAACAAGAAATATACGATAACTTTACAGAAGTCGACACTGATTTTCCATTCGTGTCTTGATTTTACTATAGGTATGTACATTTCTATACTTTTACATAGTATTATTGTAGGACAAGGACTGTTAAATGTCTTTACATAGTGATTTTGCAATCATATCTTACTTTGATAAATACTACATATAAAATTTGGGTAGCGCACATTACTCGTAGAAAAGGTGGCCAATGGGACCAAAAGGTTCTGGAGTGGTGACCGCGTACCGGAATACGTAACGTTGGAAGGCCTTCCACAAGGTGGACCGATGACCTGGTGAAGGCCGCAGGTTTCCGCGGGAGGCGACAAGCACAGAACTTAACGTAGCGTAATTTTATAGAGCTTTATAGGGGTTCAGATATATTTATGATGGTACTTGGTAATAGTGGTCATAGCTGGTAGGTAATTTTTCTTCATAAAAAAAACGCTCATTAATTATAAGATACTTTGTAACATAATGTACATACTCACAGTTATCTTCATTCATTCCTCCACGTCAGAACAAGCATTCTGTTACCGTTAGGTGCTGATCTGATTATTTCTTACGACACGTTTTATTCACAATCAGTACACAGACACAGCTCCATCTTTAAGATGACACTACGATGATTTAGTGACATCCAAGGGTTGGTAATTTCGCCCACATTGATGGATATCATTTTTCCTATAATCACTATATTTTATTAATAATATATTTTATTATGACAGCTTTGACAACGACGTTTAATACGTCGCCATGGCAACCTTTCTTTCAAATTCTTACCTGCCTGTATCTTTTTAGCTAATTAGACATAGAATACTTATTATATTTAATTACTGGCCATCTTCGTAACTCAAATTCATATTTTCTACATGATGTTATTCTACGAGCTGACATTATAGATCCACGCAATCCAAGGATCAGTTCGGGTTTCGCCTCTAAAGCGGATACAATAAAGAGCCTGATACTCCAGGGCTACCTATCCCGGGAATACCCAGCGTACCTCTCCGCTCCGGTTCCTGTCGGACCCTACCTACGCCTCCGTCCTCCGTCCTCCGTGAAGGGCTCCTGTGACTATTGGGCCGCGCCTCATCCGAGGGCCGCCTCACCTGGCGGGCTGACAGCGTCTCTGTCGTGCCTCTCTCTCTTGCTGCCGAGCTGCGTCCTGCCTTGCTGCGTGGACCCCTCCTACGAGTGTCCTCGCACTCATCTATACCTGTACCTGCGCCGGCTCCTGCTGCCGTGCTGCAGCCTGCCCTGCTGCGTGGGCCCTCCTACGAGTGTCCTCCGTGCCGCACACGCACCAGCGACCTGCCCTCATCTGTACCTGCATCTGTCGCCGGCACCTGCCTCTTCATCCACACACCCCACCTCCACAAACTACACACCTCTCTTAGTCCATCTCCATCTTAAAGTTATAAATATACCTTTAATTGTTTTCTACCTCCCTTTCTTTAATTTCATTTTCCTTTGGTTTTTATAAGTTAGTTACTTGTCGCTACACGACAACTTTATCATCGCAAATAATCACATTCACTAATACGATATCTGTTCTTTACTCGGCAGATACACACTTAATTAACTCTAACATGGTTGAACGAATATCTCGTGTACATTCTAATATTTGTATACCTGTAATCTGTATCTTTACTATACAAGTAGGTATAGAATATTATACATGTATGGATACACGATGTTCTTAGAAACATACTGAGTTGGCTACATATCCTTTGGCGTAGCTTTGGTTGCTTCATTATCACCATAATTAGCCTATATTGTTCCCACTGCTGGGACACAGGCCTCCTCTCTTCGAGAGGGAGTGGGCTATAACCTACCACACGGGCCCAGTGCGAGTTAGTAAATGTCAGATATCTTCGATTGTTTGGTTCTAAGACATGCCGGTTTCCTCACGACGGTTGCTTGTTTCCAATGAATTCTGTTTTCTCCGTATTTGGTTTTCCTCGTTGGCACTGCACGTTACACAACTTTAATTTGGTTATGTAGGTATGTATACCTATGTTGGACATTGTTTTGAGTAATAGATGGTTCTCGACTTTGATGACTTTTTTGTTGCATCCTATTGCGTAATGCAATCACAATCTGAATCATTTTGAAGAATATTGCTAATCCATTGTTTCATATGTCAGAAAAATGTGTCAGCTCAACAACGTAAATAACGCAATGAATTTTGTTGAACTGTCAAAATGAAAGCCATTGCTATTGTTAGTGTGTAACGTAATTACCCCGCTGGTTTTATGAGAGATAACTTAGTCTGCAAAATAGGAAAAGAAATTGGGTATTGAATGACGTGAAAGCTTGAACGTTTTTAGTATTAAAGAACAGACCGTCATAGAATGCCTTTAGTTAATTCTCAGAACACGTAGAGTTATTGTTTAACTAGCTGCACCCCCGGTTTCACACGCATAAGTTTTGGGATAAAAAGTACCATATGTGTTAATTCTGGTTACAAACTATCTGTGTGCCAAATTTCATCTAAATCCGTTCAGTAGTTTTGGCGTGAAAGAGTAACATACATCCATCCATCCATACAAACTTTCGCGTTTATAATATTACTAGCTGCGCCCCGCGGTTTCACCCGCATAAGTTTCGATCCCGCAAGAATATCGGGATAAAGAGTATCATATATGTTAATTCTGGTTATAAACTATCTGTCTGCCAAATTTCATACAAATCCGTTCAGTAGTTTTTGCGTGAAAGAGTAACAAACATCCATCCATCCATCCATAAAAACTTTCACGCTTATAATATTATAAATAAATATAATTTATAAGTAGTATAGTAGGATATAACGCCTATGTTCTTAAACTTTTCCTTCCACTGAAAACCTACACCGTATACACAAAAAAAAAAACTAAAAATATACAGCATAACACACAGATGTCAAAGTTTATGTCTCAGTATTCAAAAACTTTCCCGTCGAAATTGACGACACGGTTGGCGCAGTGGCTGAGCGATCGACTGCTGCGCTGCGTGTCGCGGGCTCGATTCCCGCACGGAACAAATATTTGTATTGCCTACAGGTAGTTGTTCCGGGTCTGACTGTTTGTGTATGTGAGTTTAATTGTTTGTAAACGCACCCACGATACAGGAATAATTCCTAGAGTGGGGCAACGTTTTTTAATTTTAAAAAATAAAAAAAATCCGTACATTCAAATCTACACCCACACTTTCCACTTAAGGCTATTTTATTATCTTTCTGAGGACACAAAAATCGGAAAAGTACGAGTCGGATTCATCGACTAAGGCCCTTTGTACACACACGTTTTTATTGCTATAAAAAACTACGGTTTATTCGCCGTGTGTAGCCACAGTCGTCAGTGTTGTATAGATCACTATGGAAGCTTGTTGACAGACACGTTTTTTCTACGGCGCGGTTTATACGTGTACATTAAAGAAACCGTGCCGTTTACCCTTGTACACGGTACGGTTCCTTCTCACGACCTAAGGATTCCTTTTAATTATTTGCAGTGATTGAGGTCATAGAGAGGTCCTGTGTGTAGTATTTGTCACTAGCGTGTGAACGTAAACGAAGCAAAAAAGTATGTAAGACGTAAGTTATGGCGTTCTGTAGTTTCTGCCTAATCCCATGGGAAGAAGGCGTAAGTTATGCATGTATGTATGCATGAAGCCAGTGACTGTCACCTACTCTGTGAACATATTTTTACTGGCTACTTTTACCGCTAAAAATATAAGTACAGCCCCGTGTTGTGACTGACAGACGGAAAGACGGCAGCGTGAGCTTAAGCTACAGTTTCGTAGAAAAGCGGCGACCGCACATAACGGCCGCAGTAATGACTGTCATAAAAATGATGACAGCGGTACCGCGTCAAGAGATAGTCGCGTTCTGTTTCTTTTTGACACCTCTGACACGCAATGACGCGGTGACTTGACTTGATGATCATGGAAACGCTATATAATAATATGTGAGATCGCTCTTCTCAGTATGGACACACTTTTTCGTGTGCCTAAGTGCGGTGAGGGCAAATCTAGCGATTTTAATCTTTGGGTAGCGGGGTTTAACTTTACGGAGTCAAAAACACTCTCTAGGCAAACACATCATCTTACTTTCATAAACAACGTTTCAGTGACGTTCACCGGTAAATTGCGGACGTTATGTGGGTAGTCACCAATTTTCTACGAAACCGTAGCTTTAGTTATTGTCCTTGCCATCTTTTGGTACGGAACCCTAATAGAATATAAAACCCTATTTTACTCGGAAAGCAATTACTCGAGTCTCTGTTAAACTTAAAAGTAAAAGGCCAGTTTAAGACGAAGATAAACTCTTTAACAGATTTAAAAGTAAGTACTTGAGTAATTTTTATAATCCATTTAGTTTAAACTCCGAAGTAAATGTAACTTTATTGTGAAATATTTGAACAAACTCTTTGAATTATTTAGCTTTTACGTTTTGGGTAACTTAAATAAAATATGAGTTTAATGTTTTAAAGGAGTGTAATTGAGCTGTTTAGTCATGAATTAAATAATTTAGACATTCTTTATTAGTAATAAATTTAAAATTAAGTGCTCTGTGATGGGTTCATGCTGTGTCTGCATATTTTGAGATGAAAGTCTTAAATATAAACTAAGGCAAAATAAATATAGTGCCTTGTTGGTCAAGTGGTCGCAAGCGCAACTGAGCATGAGGTCTCGGGTTCTATTCCAAGGTCGGGCAAACTGTTATTGGACATTTCCGTCTGAAATTCCTCAGTAACAGCCCGGAGTCTAGACCGGTGCCCAGTTGATGGCAATAGTTTCGCCCTCTATCACATGGGACTTAAACATTGCTAGCGAAAGGTGAGTGTACTATAAACGTACACTACACATTTATATTACAGGTGTGATAATATTTTATGAAAAAGAAGAAAAAATGCGCGTTTTTTTTAAATATAAACTGTACCACTATACTCAAATGGGCAACAATCATAGTGGCGCGGTAGTGGGGTAGACTCAGCGACATCGAGTTCTAATACATTTTCAGCTACCGGGCATATCCCCTTCTTTCCTATATCTATGGCACAACAATAGTTCAGAACCAACAGATATGTACAGCGGGTACATTATAAACGATCGATAAAAAATCTAGCCAATGGACCTACTAAAGGGAAAAATTACCAGTAATTTGAATAAAAAAATAGCAAAACCAATTACAAATTGCGTGCCGCGATCGCTAAAGATCGATCGCGTACTGTTCGTAGATATAACTATCTCCGTCCCTCGTAGGTAGTTGGTAGGTCTAACGACGGGTAATTAGCACAGGCACGAGTTTTGGTGATAGCAACTTTGTCAAGTTTAGCCTTTTGTGTTCTTGTTGATTGATTGTGTTTTGTCTTTGAATTATTTATGTTAACGCATCTTTTGTCGGGATTCGAAAGTCTAATCTATATAATCTAGGTGTATCTTATCTTATATCTTTATATAAAATAAATAAAATTGAAGTGTCTGTTTGTAATGTCAAAAAATTGCTTTTTATAAAATGCATAATATGAAAATCTACCTATAACAAGTTTTTATTTTATTGTTATTCCTGATTATTTCCGAAACTACTGGGTCGGTTGGACCAATTTTGGTGTGATTTTCACTGGCAGATAGCTGATGTTATAAGGAGTTATTAATGTATACTAATAACTCCTTCTAATCCTATAACTCCTTAAACAATTATGTGGGTATCCACATAATTGTTTCCCGACGTACACGCGAAAGGAGTCTCGGGCACATCTACTATAAAATAAAATCATGCCTGTTTTCCCTGAAGCCACCATTATTTCGCCTTGCTTTTTCATTTTACTTTGACATAAGCAGAATTGTTGATATCGGCTTTGCTTATCATATTTAAAAAAAAAACGGGAAGGAGAATTTCGCCTGTCATGTTAAAGTCCCGTGTATTAAGGGGCGAGCCTGCTGACATAAACCGGGCAGAAATTCAGACTCCGTTAATATTAATGTAACGAAGTTCTTTAACGCGGCTTGCGAAAAGTGTTATTCCCCGTCCATACCACTTTCCATGTGACCGAGAGAATGATACAAGTTTTCATGCTGCTGAAGCCAATAGTGAGGTAAAAATGAAAATTCAAGAAGGCGGCTGCGAAAGTTTTCAAATTCTGATCATAGGTGTTTTCATGGTTTTCGAGGGTGCTAAATCCGATAGTGAGGTCAAACTCAAAATGGGACAATAACAACTACACATTATACAACTTTATGAGAGCTTCCTAAAACTTTTACTAGATGGCTCTGTATCATTACGCGTATTAAATTCACACTTTCTCTCTCTTTCTCTCTGTGTGTCTTCCTATTATATACGAGTGTGTGTGCGTGCAAGTATCACGTAAGGACCTTCGTTCCTGGCAGGGGTCCCCCGAACGCACACGTTTTTTATTATCTATGTATGACTGAAGTCACTAGCTGAAAGCTAATAACACTCATGAACAAATGGAACAATGGATTACAAAAACACAGTTAGGCTATCTACCCCACAGATCACAAAATCATAAACATTATTGACCAATCACGAGCCACACGGAACAAAAAAACTCTTTTCACATTTTCAGTTCAACATTATTTACATTTTTCAGCTGACATGCGATTCCTAGCGTCAATAAAACATAGTTGTATCAATTACAGTACATTGTCGTTCACTGGCCCATATACCAAGGCTACTGCAGTATTTCGCGGAAAAAAATGTAGGTTTGGTCAAGCCTGACTACTGAGCTGTCCGGTCTTTAATCTACCTATACTAAAAATGGAGCGCTTCTTTGGCCGCTTGAAAAAAGTACTTAATAGTCTTCTATCAGGCGGAAACAAGCAACCTTCGACAGTTGGGTCATGCCGGTTTTGATGTACTCTTTCGGCATACTCAAATGGACTCGGACCGAACTCGGCGCCCTGGATAGGAGTGTCCGTACGCTGCTGACTGCAAATCGAATGCATCACCCACGGTCATCGGTAATGAGGCTGTATATCCCGCGAAAATGCGGAGTTGGAGGCTTTTTAAACGCTAAGACCCTCCACAATCGCGAGATAAGCAGTCTCAGGGAATATTTCCTAGAAACCGATCTGGGGATGCATCGAGATGTGGTCGCGGTGGCCAAGGGCCTCACCCCGCTCTCCTTGGTTAAAAAGAACCGGCGCAAGCCAATAGTGCTTGACACTAATGATCGCATGGAAGTATGGCAGAGTAAGGAGCTTCACGAACGCTTTTACCGAGATGTAGATCTAGCGTCCGTAGCCTGGCTGCATTTCGGTGACCTCTTTGGAAAAACCGAAGGCTTTATCTGTGCAATTATGGACAAACTTATGATGACAAACAATTACTGGAGATTTATTGTGAAAGACGGCATGGTTGACATCTGTCGGGCATGCCACCAGCAGGAAGAATCAATCAGGTATATTATCTCCGGGTGTTCGCGTTTAGCAAACGGAGAGTACTTGCATAGACACAACCTTGTAGCCAGGATAATCTATCAGCAACTTGCTCTGAAATACAGCCTTGTGGAATCTGAGGTGCCGTACTAGAGGTATGTGCCTGACCCAGGTGTCGAAAATGGAAATATCACATTGTACTGGGATCGATCCATCATAACTAACAGGACTATTGTTGCCAATAAGCCTGATATAGTGGTGGTGGATCGATCAGAGCGGCGCGCAATGTTCGTTAACATAAACGTCCCGCATGATGAGAACCTCTTGAAAGCCGAGAAAGATAAACAAATAAAGTATCTTGACTTGGCTCGCGAGGTTGTCGACATGTGGCATGTGACATGGCATATTTATAAATATAATTTATAAGTATTTAATGGCTAAATTTTCCAACGCTAGATAATTTTATCGGAGGAATAATTTTGAATTTTTGACAATTCTCCCGTACAAAAACTGTCAGACGTCAATTTTATTCCACGAATAAAAAATATTTGTCGATTGAATAATCAGTCCTAAATGGAATAAGGGAATAATTAAGCTGAATAGTTTGTTTGTTTGTTAGGAGTCGTCAGAAGCCCGAAAGTCAAACAACCAGTCTTACCAAGGGGTATCGTATTACCCAGTAAGTGGGTTGTGGAGGTCAGATATTTTTATTTTTTTATATAACGTTGCAGATAGGCAGGCCATGTAAAATACTGGTATTCAGTTGCATCCGGTTAGACTGTAAGCTGACCCCAACTTTTGGGAAAAGGATAGGCAGATAATGATGATGAGTTTGTTTGTTTGTTTGAATACCTTCAAACAAACAAACTCATCATCATCTGCCGATTTAACTCGTGGCCACGGGATTGCGCAATTACACCGCAAAACCTGAGGGGACTCCTATTTCATGGGACTTAAACAAACTTGGCGAATGAAATTTTGGGTGTACTTATACGTTTATGTATATCCCTTCCCCGCATGTCCCTTCAGAAAATACAGGCGGAATGATGTGTAAACGTGGCATTGGCAGACAAAAAAGCAGACAGGTATGTATTTAAGCAAAAATATAATGTAGGTAAGAAAAAAAGTTGAGAAGAAAATCTAGAAACAAAATTTTACTGCCTACGCACTCTATTCACTTGGGGCCTATTCTGTTCTTCATACCTTTTTGAACATCTGGCTGAAGTTTTTGTGTTATACAGAGACGGATTTAGGGCGTGAATGTAAAATTGGATGAGATTATATTGTAAGTAGGTATAGCAAAATCAGCACCCTAATTGCGTAACACACAATCAATCAGAATCGGTTTCATTTTGACAGTTCAACAACATTCATTGCGTTATTTACGTGTTGAGCAGACTTTATGAAGGTAACCTTTTTCGAACTTATGAAGCAATGGATTAGCAAAATCCTTCAAAATGATTCAGATTGAGATTGATTGTGTGTTTCGCAATTAGGGTGCTGCCTGTCTTGTTCTCACTGCTGGGACACACGCCTCCTCTCTGTGAGAGGGAGTGGGCAGTAATCCACCACGCTGGCCCAGTACGGGTTGGTGGATGTCACATGTCTTCGAATTTTTATCTATAATATTATTTTTTCCTTCACCGTTTTAATTGAGAGCAGTGGTGGTGAAATAATTTACACAAATTAAAGTGCCTGCCTGGGTTCGAATACATGACCTATAACTCGTAAGTCGGGCTCTCAACGTCAACGATTGTAATAAATCATATGATTAACGTAGGTACAGTCACGAGCAAAAGTATGTATACACTCGGCTTTTTCAAAAGCGATTTACTCCTTCATTTTTAATGAAATTTTATGTTGTCACGAACATCGCATTTTCGAACCCATAGGTTTATAAATAATGTATCGTTGTATCGTTATTTTACGAAAAAATCGCAATTGAAAGTTGGCAAATGTTGACATATTGGTGCTCGTGACTGTACTAGATTCTGATGATCAATATATAGCCATTCGCCAGGCACCGCTATGAAGACGTCTGAACCTGTGCTTTGATAATAAGAAATATCATTTATTAAACCATAATGACAAAAAACTCTTGATCATCATCATCTGTCAAGCCTTTTCCCAACTATGTGGGGATTGGCTTCCAGTCTAACCGGATGCAGCTAAACACCAGTATTTTACATGGAGCGACTGCCTATCTGACCTCCTCTACCCAGTTACTGGGTAATACGATAACCCTTGGTAAGACTGGTTATCAGACTTTCGGGCTACTGACGACTCGTAACGACTGTCAAAAATCCACCAATGACAGCTGGGACCAACGGCTTAACGTGCTTTCCGAGGTACCGAGGGGTCTTGGTGTGTGAAGATGGTCACCCATCCACGGACCAACCGCGGCCAACGTTACGACCAGCTTAACCTGATCGATGGACCCATGAGGCTGTTATTAACTTAACCACAAGTCCCTCCAAACAACTCCTGTTATTAGGTTACAATGATTATCTCGACCTATTTAATCTCCCCTTTCAAATTTGACATCGTCCACTGTAGGGGATAGACAAAAGGGGAAGTCTAATTGGTTTCACCTATGTCAGCACACCACCTGTCTAGTCCTTCCCTGTCACACAAGGGACTGTAGTGTAAGCAAAAAGAAAAATATTAAAACATCTCCCCTAGCCGCCATTTTGTGCTACGCGACCCCTTTTTGCGATTGAAAATTGTGATTGCTTTCATATTTCGTTTGCCATTTTATTGTTTTTATGTTACTCGTTGTTTCTGTGAATTCCTTTGTCTCTGTTGATAGTTTGACAATTTATAAAATTCTGGGAAATTTTATATAAAACTCTTTGTTTTAATTGGGATGTTCAGCCTATTGAAAAAGTTTATTTACAAAAGTTTGTTTAGTTTTTTTTTAATATCATGTTTTATTACAGTTAGGAATTTTATTCTAGTGTTCAACAGTGGAAACTTGTAAATGGCCTTTAATTTCATATTGTTTAAAAACACTGTATAAGTTAGCTATAGGTAAGTTTTCCGAATTGAATAAATTAAAATATTAATTGTTTAGCAAATTGATACCTTACGTTAATTTACTGTGTATTGTTATTTTTTCTCTGTAAAATATTGTAATTTGAGTAAAATATACGGATTATTAAAGTCGGTAGTCAAAAGGCGTAACAACACCCGCATAAGTTTCGATCCCGTAAGAATATCGGGATAAAAAGTATTCTAAGTATGTGTTAATCCTGATTATAAACTATCCAAATCCATTCAGTTGTTTTTCGTGATAGAGTAACAAACATCCATCCATCCATCCTCACAAATTTTCGCGTTTATAATATTAGTAGGACATAATATATATATATGTATGTATGTATATATACTAGGATTTATGGAATATGTTTTCTTAATGTTGTTTTTCGTCAAATGACTATAGCTAAGCTACTTACTTATTTATTACCTTACCAATAAAGGAATACAAATTCCTATTTATACAAAAACATCTTGGTCATGTCGGGTAATACAATAATTAATAATTAATTAGAGTAACCTTAGTAAATAGGTAATTTGCCAAAGAAAGGGAGCGAGCGCATCGTATTTCTTGAGAAAAAAAATAAGGCGAATTCCGTATTTCTGTAGTACTAAAATACAATGAAATTTTTAACAAAGGACGAATATTAGAATGGCGATTAAATGGGGCAGAGCGTGTTTTTGTATCCCTTCTTAATAAGCTTGAAAATGTTCTGTAGGAAGAGTAGGATTCCAAGTTAAATTGGGCAAGGTATTTTCTTAAGTTATTTCCTATATAAACATTTTTTTTTTAATCAAAAAGAGAACAAAACAAACGTGTATGCCAACCAGCACCTTCCAGTGTGCTGGGGGCTTACCACCAGCTCTTATAGCAGGGCAGAAGTTGAACTGCACTGGTTTTTTGTACTTAGTCATAGAACAAAAAAGCAGTTCAGTTCAACTTCTGCCCTACTATAAGAGCTGGTGGTAAGCATCCTGGTAAAACAATCACCAATAATTTTACAAAGCATGATTACGGCAGCAGAGAGGAATCTTAACTAGCTTTTACCAGGGACTTGTGTTCGCGTGGAAGCCAACTATACCAAAAACATGATAATATTCCTATGAGAGTAAGCGGCGGCCCAGTGGCAACAGCCCCGACTTACGTAGTAATATAGGTCGTAGGTTCGACCCCAGACAGGCGCTTTATTTTGTGTGAATTATTTCATCACCACTTCTCTCAAAACGGTGAAGGAAAACATCGTGAGGAAACCGGCATATCCTAGAACCAAATTTTTGAAGACATCTACCAACCTGCACTGGGCCCGCGTGGTGGATTACGGCCCACTCACAGAGAAGAGGTCTGTGTCCCAGCAGTGGGAACGTTATAGGCTGATTATGCAATAATAAAGCATCCCTTTCCATCGATCCCCCGACCTCCATAGCCACGAAAAAATATTAAGGACGATCCAAAACTACGTGCCTTGAATAGACTACAATATCTAACAAATATTTAAGTAGATAGAGATCCTATACATGAAGAAAACTTTCGTTTTCAGTTATGTACGTCCAATAACCGTATTCATCGTATTGGATTTCATAGTATTGAATAAATATAATAGTTTAGCTCATGAATATTTCATTGTATTCACCTCGGGCGTCTGTTGTAGGCATCTGTTCCATATACATTTTGATATAAAAACTTGTTTGTGTAGTTACAAGGCCCTCCTAAATAGATGTATTGGTATTATTCGGGAATATCGTAATAGTGGTTTCAAAATAGATCTATAATATTGTGGTATACAGGGTGGCAGGGACATCGACGCGCAAACTGTAACCATAGATTCAGCACATGAGTTTAGAACGGGGTCTAAACTCATGTGCTGAATCCATCGTTACAGTTTGCGCGTCGATGTCCCTGCCACACTATATTGTGTATGTTTTTCTATTAGTATTCGAATAACGAAATAAACTTCTCTCGTATCGGCAAAAACTTATGAATATAGTTTTTTGTCGTGGTAGGTATAAAATATTATCCACTCAGCAAGATGGTAGTTGAGTTGACTGTTCAAGAGTTGAGACTAGACAGTACTTTATTTGCAGTGTTATAGCCATTTTGCCACGGTTGGTCAGTTATTGGGTGACATCTTTACATACCGATACCCCGCCGTGCCTAGGAAAGAACGTTAAGACGTTGGTCCCGGCTGTCATTCGGGGACCTTTGACAGTCGTTACGGGTAGTCAGAATCCCGAAAGTCTGACAACCAGTCTTACCAATGGGTATATAGGAAAAAACTAGGCAGATGATAATATAGCCATTTTATACAACTGTGAAAGAATGACAGTTGTGATTTTAGCGAACGGGAAAAAGTTGGTAGTCAGTTTGATAAAAAAATAATTTCCCTGTTTCCCTGAATTTAATCTGAGTTTCATCTCTTGTGTAGACTACTTAAATACTATTTTAAAAAGGTCCTGTCCACCTGTTTTCACGAAAACCTTGACAAACCGAAAATAAGCTTATTATGTTAATTAATTGTAAGTGTACAACACCGCTACAGCACTTCCATATATAATCCTACGCACTTGAGTGCTATTAAATTATGCACATATCGGGAAACATTAATAACTAAGTAACACCTTCATAATTGAGTAGGGTCACTTAAATCGCTAGGGATGTAAATTATAATAATATATTACGTGTCCGCATTTGGTGACCCCGTCGGCGTCGTTGGCCCGTACAGACCCCGGGGGTTAATATAATACATTGAATTTCAGAAAAAGTCCGGCTCTGTCATTTAATTTTTATTTGGCCTGTGTATGACAGTCATCATTACCTATTATCCACCCGTAAGACTTCCACTTCACTTCACTTCTTCAAACTTAAGTGGCAGTGGGCAGGGCACAATGCTGGACCACAAGGTGGACCGACGACCTTGTGAAGGCCGCAGGGACCCGTTGGATGCGAGAAGCACAGAACCGGTCGAAGTGGAGGTGCTTGGGGGAGGCCTATGTCCAGCAATGGACGTCTTTCGGTTGAAATGATGATGATGATGATGATGAAGACTTCCACTGCAGGACCGGCAACAATGGCCGATACTTTGCTTCATCTGTTGCACCTTCCGATGCGCAGTAACCAAGTCTAGAAGTTTGACAATTTTGAGGGCTATGTCGGTTTCCAGTTTATCCTGTGGTTCTCTTTATTTCTGACTAACTTCCGCCCGCGGTTTCGCCCGCATGGTATGTCGATAAGCCGATGTCATTGCCCAGGGTTCAAGGTATCCCAATACCAAATTTCATTAAAATCGGTCTAGCCGTTTCGGAGAATAGGCGTAATAAACAGACGCAAAAATTTTAGTCATTGTTTTTTTTTAAGGGGCCGCATATATTATTATAAACGTGAAAGTTTGTATGGATGGATGGAAGTTTGTTACTCTTTCACGTAAAAACTACTGAACGGATTTGGATGAAATTTGTACATTTTTAGGTATTTATGTACACACAGTAAAATACATATGGATATGACATAATCATTATATATATGTATTTGTACCATAGATATAAGAAAGAAGATTTGTACAGATTCAATCACGCAGGGAAACTCCGAGCATAGCACTATCAATTACCCTTTGGATGACATTTAACTTTCTGACACCCTCAGGAGCATCATGAGCGACTGTCTGACAGTCTCTATACTTTTCATGTCTTATTATCGCCCGGGTACTGTACATTTTCGGCCTCTGTTAGTACCCCTCCAACTTATGACCTTAATTTTTCTGTCCATTATCATTGGCCTGGAAAAATGTATTACAAAGATTCCTGTTTAGGTACAGTGAACTTTAAATTAGGGGCAAGGCGTACAAACGTCATTTGAAACGTAGATTGACAAGATAATACTACACAATTACCTCTTTTATTGGTGCGATAGGTAGTGGGTGGGTTATCTACTATATTATAGCGGAGTTACTCTACTACGTAAGAAATAGTTTCTTCTGATATTGAAAACTTTTTTATAAAAAAAAACAAGTGACTTCCAAAAAAGACACTACAAAGTGAAACATAACTTTAATTTCGGAAGTCGGTGTCGTTGAAGTCGCATTTTCGTTGTTTGCCATCGACTTCCGAAATTAAAGTTATTTTTCACTTTGTAGTGAGTTTTTTGGAAGACGGTTAAAAAAAAATCAACCGAATTGAGCAAGTCCTCCCTTTTTTGAAATCGGTTAAAAATGGCTGTCCACAATACGTTAAACGATACAACGTGGTTAACAAGGTACCAAGGTACTTAAAAATCGTTCAAATTCACATGTCAGAGACCATCAAAGTCAAAAACTTGTTTGAGACTGAGATTAAATTGCGTAGATTCTCAAAATCTGGGAATTGTTCCTCAGGTCACTAATAAGACGAAAAGAGAGGTGTTATGCAAAGAGTAGTGATCGTGTATCATGTTCTATCAACAGGGCCAATTACTGTAATTAAAAACGATAAAAATCTAGTCGCAATCTCATCTGAACGACAATCAATGTGAAAAACTTGTAAAAAATGTAGGAATTTTTGACAGATTGAGACTGAGATCAGACTAATTAAAATTAAAATTAGAATTAAAATTACGAGAATTGCCCCTCAGATTGTGCCTTATCTTTGACATTAACTGCAGTAAAAAAATCCTTCAAATTCACATCGAGCGAATAAATAATGAATTATTCATTGATTCAAGAGCAACACCACAAGCTGTACATAATCTGAAAATTACCAAGCCGACATCCGATCCGTCCGTCACAATATTTTTCCTGTCAACAGCCAATAAAAAGCTTTCAAACAGACATGATTAACGATTCCCTAATTTAGAATTTATTGGAGTAAACTTGGGAAGCCTATCAATCATTGGCCGCCAATATTTGTCAATCTGCTGACTAATTTGCCTCTGTTAGCCTATAGCCTAAGTTTGGGGCTACCAGTGTTTGGTTTAAGATGAGTTTGCGGAATAAGGTATGGATGGGTAAGTTACAAATAAAAAAAAAGAATATCAAGATCCATGTACAGTCACCAAAGGAGATAAGTAACCAAGGTCGTCGGATATAGTTAAAGTTTAGTAAGAAACCGATAGATGTTTTCGAATTAAATTTAATTTGATAAATGAACCGTTTGTTTTGTATAAATTAAATTGAATTTTATTCGAAAAAATCCATTGGTTTCTTACTAAACTTAAACTATATCCGACGAACTTGGTTACTTATCTCCTTTGGTGACTGTACATTACATTACATAATTAATTACATTATATTATCAATATTACAAAAACAATTACAAAAATAGAAATTAACATGAAAATTAAAATGGAAATTAGAATTGAAATTATGATCTTAGGAAATAGGTATTATGTTATATTTTGATGAGAGTAATTTGCCTTGTTTGTTGTATTAAAGTTTTTTAAGTACCGTGTACGCACAATGAAGGATGGAAAGCAATAATGTAGGCACTGTGTGTATAGGTGTCTAGGTTTGTTGACTACTTTTCCGGAGCCCTAATCTCGTTTTACCCGATTACGTCAAAAGGAGGATTTTAATTTATTCTTAAAATACTTTGAGCAAGACGTTGACCAGGCGAGGATGAGGTCGTATTTACTGACTTAGCTCTTTGCACAGTTAACTGTAACTAAAACTAATAATACGGTGTTGAAGGCTTTACCAGGAATAGCAGTACAAAGCGCAAACCACATTCCCAGTTTCATTATCTGGTTCGTTGTACCTATTCATAGCTTTTATGTTTATTATAAACTTACAAAGCAAATGAAATATATCACATTATCTACAAATGTATCATTCCACCTTTCCTCTTAATATTCCGTCAAGTGAATACGCATGGAATTTCCACATGACGAAATCTTGATCACGCATCAAAAAAAGTCTAAAAGTAAAAGAGAGAGAATCCTCTTTTTTCCTTTGGTAAATTGGCCAAATATATTTATGGTACTTGTGTGTCTAAGTGTATGTTTAATGGTGTGCACGGTCAAGATAAGAAAAGGTTTCGATTCTTGATTGTTAAATTGACAAACAAATAAGTCGAAATTATTTGGGAACCTTGACTTAAAAGTAAATTAGTTTAAAGTGAAATGTGTACTGTTGTTACATTGCACTTGGAGCGCCATCTGCGGACGACAGCGAAGAAACTGACACCAACGAAGGCAGTTTCATATTGCTGAGGTTCCTGGAGTGGGGCACCAGAGGCTTTATAACGGCGAAGCACAAGCGGAGCGGCCTCTTGGGCTTTCGACTTCTGGATAGTTCACTATCGTCATACTCACTTTAATTGTTATTTTCTTGTACATGCACATATATTGTGAAATAATTAATAAACCAGTTGATTATTATTAGTTGTCTCGAATTTATTTAAGTAAAAGTAAATAGTAAACCTCACAGTACTAACAACTTTATTGGCATTGCAAACTTTTATTGGTATTTTGTAGCATTTAACTGTTTTTTGTCCCTAATAAATAAATTAATTAATAAATAAACTAGATGGATATCTAGAACCAAGCTGAAGGTCCATTTAAGCAACAAATCATTAAAACTAAACTACGAGTACACGAATTTATAACATCTTTAATTTTCCGCCAGGTCATCTCACGGCTAGAGGGAGTGGGCCGTAATCCACCACGCGGGCCCCAGTACGGGTTGGTAGATGTCACATGTGCCAACCGGTGAGGGAAGCATCGTGACAAAACTGGCATGTCCTAAAACCAAAAAATCTAACATTTTTGTTGAAACAAGAATCACAGGCCAATCAAGATTGGCCTGTGATTCTTGTTTCAACTATATGGTATGGTACATATGGTTATTGCAAAAAGCAAAGGAGACAGACCAAAATTAACATACACACTCCCCGAACAAAATTAACTAGGTGGAACCAAATTCATCCAGTTCGCTGCATTCTAAAGCGCCGTAGCAAATTACTTTTCCGTCCTACCTCAGGTACGTTATCAAAGGCATCGGGGTTATTAAAAGACGTCTTATTATCTGATCTCGTATCGAAGTTTTGAAGGACCCTTATTGAGTAGAGCATCGATGTTGAGTAATTATTGATAGCTGAATTTATAGTGGGTTTATTAATTTCCCGCGACTTTGTCCACGTAAAATTATCTGCTCCCCAGACCCCGTCGCATCGCATCGCCGGCCCCCGCTATTACTTCGGTTTCACTCAGCATTTTTTCAGACTTTTTTCGTTTTGCTGGGCTAAAATATATTTTTTTAATCCGAAGGGTAGTTCTAGAGATAAATGCGTTCAAACAAACTCTTCAGCTTTATTCAATCAATCAACTCAGCGCATCGCAGTCCACTGCTGGACATAGGCCTCTCCAGGTTTCGCCACAGCACCCTCTCCTCCGCCTTCCGCATCCAGTCCGTCCCTGAGTCTCCCGCTTTATTATTAATAAGGATATACATAGATGTGTGGTGGTATCGCTGGCTGGGACAAAGGCCAATGCAGGCTAGATTGGATCTGTATGTGTTTAAAGTGTAAAGTAACCACCCAATAATCTATGCTTGTAATCCTCTAATGGTAAGAAAGAGGTGTAGAGTGACACCGTTTTGCCAGCTATGTACGTTAAAAAAAAAAAAACAAAATGACATTTAATGAGGGCTGAGTCTTTTGGAAATTAATGACAAAAAAAATTTAAGACTTTGAAGGTCCTCACAAAAATTGTTGACGCCAACATGGAGAAAAGGAGCTAACAAGACTAGGACTTAAAATTTTTGAAGAACGACATGATAGTAAGAAAGTTTAGGCCAAACACATAACTCTTAGCAGTTTAATAACGAACTAGTCCCAAACTCAAGCCACTTCAGTCCTTAATTTTCTAATTTGATCACCCCAAATCACCAACACAAATTTCCCTAAACCTCTAAGTTTAACCAAATAAAAATCACAATCAAACTTCGCTAACAGAGCTATTAAGCAAGTTATAATTGAAAACGTTAACCCTATCGGCACCTAATCTTTGGGTCGTCAGGACCGGCCCACTTGTAAAACTAACTCAATCAAACTGTCCTGGGGTAGAAAAAAAACGGTCAAGAGCGTGTTGGACTCACGTACGGAGGGTTCCGTACCGCTTACACAATTAAAAAATGAATTAATGTGCATAGCCTTTCCCAACTTTGTATTTTACCAGTACCAGTAATGGGGCAGTGGTGTGGTAGTGGGGGCGACTGCCTATATGACCTTCAGAACCAAGTTACTGAAAGCTAAAGTTCCTTGGTAAGACTGGATGTCAGACTTTTGGGTTTCTACCATAGTGATTGTCAAAGATGACAATAGACAATTAACGTGCTTTCCGGGCACAAGAGGTCACGATATCTAATGGTCACCCATCCACGAACCGACCGCGTCCAGTTTATTATTTAGCCACGAGCACCTCCTAGACCATCATGTATGTGAAATAAAAGGTTTTTTTTCTTTGCTTTGTGTTAGTCTGTGCCCTTCGGGCTTGGACTTTTCTTCATTTGACATAGCAAAACGTATTCTGTAAGCAACTGCGTAAATACTTATTACGTTTAAAAAGATACAGCCCTGTAACAGACGGAACTGAACGACGGACAAACATTCGGAGTAGGCTTAACGTAACAGGGTTCCGTTTTCTCCTTTTAACTACGGAACCCTAAAAATTCGGGACCTTTTGTGTTTTTTACAAAACACGAAGGGGGTTAAAAAATCATCTGGATTTCGGTCGAGGACCAGCCTTGGATCTTTAAAGCTTTGCTAATTTATCTGCAGACTTATTTTGTTAGGGGTCGGTTAAGTTTCAAGAATGGATGGTATTTTTCTTGTGAGCATTTTTAAGCACCAATGACGTCCTGCCGGGGTAGTGGGATCGTCCGAAAGGGTTACCGTTGCCCTGGTACATAAAAGGCTTAGGAAGGAACACGGGTGGGTTTTAGTCAGTAAGAGTCTGACACTCCCTTCTGCTCCACCCAGAGCGGGAGGGGTCATTTGATGATTTCCTATCCTCAAAAAAAAAAAAGCACCAATGACTTTGAAATTTAAAAAAAAAACTTTTTAATTAATAAAAGTAAACTGAGCAGATTTTATAGGTTATTTGTATAAGTACTTATCCTACCAGGGTAAAGGAAAATGTTATGCCCATGTATGACTATGGGAGGTTGTCTGAATTAGACAGTATAACAAAAAAAGGTAAAACTTAAACCGGACATTCAGCTCTATAAGTTAAGAGTTATCCACAAAGAATTAAAGAAAGTCATAAAAAAAAAATGCTGAAATATTACAACTCTCCTCCGAAAAAATACATTGTTTATAGAAATTAGATGAGAATAACCCATTTTGTCACAACCCTTTTATGACAAGATACCCTCTTCTTTGCTAGACTTGCCTTTTAATGCGTTTAAAGCTCAAGCAAAATCCAACCTTTGTTCAAAGGTATACTATTGCATCAACGACTACTTTCAAGATAAGAATAGTTGGTCGCCCTAATTTAACGCAAGACAATGTTTATGTTCTTTCTCCAGGATTAGTTATTGACAGGTTATTGTTATTAACTTATTTATTTATTTTACTTCGATGGTCTTAGTTTATCATTTGTGACTTCAAGTGACAGCTATGTTTACAGAACCCAGCAATGTATAAATATGTAAGCTGTCACGCCCTTTATGCCTGGAGGCTTTTATTTGGGTAGTAAGTTTTTATTTACATTTTAATTTAATAATTAATTATTTTTTAGCTTGAGTACGTACAGTTTTTATTATATTTGTTGGTATATTGGCGTGGCTAGCTGACATATGGCAAATAATTTAATTTTATGTTCTGGTCTTGTAATGTTAATTACTGAACAAAGGTACCTAGTATTGTATACAATCAAGTGTTTTCTAACTGAACAGACAGCTGTGCTGCTGGGACTGTCTTTTGTAGTTTTGACGTTCGAAAAGTGCTGATTCTCAGCCTAATTTGAATAAATTACTTTTAAATTTGGAAAAAAAAAATACATTTAAAACTATTATTGACACATTAGCTTCAGCCCGCGACTTCGTCCGCGTGTAATGTCTTGCTCCCCTAACCCACCTCATCGCATCGCATCACCTGCCTGCTCTATCACTTCGTTTTCGCTTAGCGTTCTTTCTGACTTTTTGTTTTGTTCGCCTCGTAATGGTTAAGCGTGATGTTAAATAGCCTATAACTTTCCTGGCTATGAAATGCAAAAATAATTTTTCAATCCGACTGGTAGTTCCAGAGATTACCCCCAACGTACAAACAAACAAACAAGTTTTACCTCTTTATAATATTAAGTATAGATTACACGTTGTATATATATTCGTATTTCGTAAAAAAAAATATTTGTTCTGTATTCTACTCTATTCTTAAAGTTACGTTTATAGCTTTAGTTCAACGTTGCCGGGCAGAACTTTCTAATCGCTTGTCATCGCCTTACACTAAGTTGTCAAGCCCTCCCAACACAACATTTGTTAACACACTATCTTATCAACTAAACTATCGTATCCTGTTTGTAGTTGTAAACGGTTTGCGTGCTAACAAATAACTCATAATACATAGATACTGTATAGATAGAATGCGTAGAACTTGAAAGTAACTTACATAAATACATTATAATCGTTTCAAAATCTATATTTTCGTTGTGTATTTAAAACCAAACTGTAAAATAGCTTAAGTAGCCCCATCACGGCAGGCCGAGACGAAGATGACGGGACGAGCTTGGCTCCTACCGTAGGGACTGCCCGGCACTCGCAAAGGACAGAATTGTGTGGAAAAGGGAGAGGGAAGCCTTTTCCCTGCAGTGGGATAACACAGGCTAGTTAGATAGCTTACAACTGTTTTAGGAATAAATAAAAGGAAATCAATAAAATGCCCGATTTAAATTCAACATCCACAACAGCATATTCAAAATTTTTATGTTTCCACTTCTGGGACACAGGCCTCATTTCTTCGAGAGGACGTGGGCTGTAATTTACCACGCGGGCCCAGTGAGGGTCGGTAGATGTCACATGTCTTCGAATGTTTTGTTCTACGCCATGCCGGTTTCCTCACGATGTTTTCCTTCACGCTTTCAAAAGCAGTGGTGATGAAATTATTTACACAAAGTAAAGCGCCTGTCTTGGTTCGAACCCACGACCTACAACTAGTAAGTCGGGGTCATTGCTTCTAGTCCACCACTACCCATATGATCAGGCCTTTCTCTCATGAGGGAGAAGGAAGAAAAGACAGAACTCTATGATCCCATATCATTATCTGCCTACCTTGCCAAGATCCTTACGAAGTCATTTCGCTTCGTCCACATTCATAAAACTGCTTGTTGTGAATAAAAATCGCGATAAAACCCATTAAACCATTAATACCAGTACCTACAAAAAAGTCAACCAATAGCCTGAAAGCATCGACAACAGCATTTCATATAGAACCACCCATCAATTCATCAGTACCATCTTCACGACTCCATTCACTAACAAACCACAATGTCCTTGCCGCATCACCCGAAAAACTTTACCAACCCACTCACAACGTGACTACACACTGTATAATCAATACTACAGGCCACTGAAATAAAATCGAGCCGTAACGGGGTCGCTTCAGGGTCGATGGTCGAATTTCGTTGAAACCCGCGGCTACAATTCTTTTCGCGCTACTTTCTTTGTTGCGCTAATGTAAAGCCGTCATCAAGTTTTGTCTGTGGTTAGGTAATGGAATTTTGTTTTTGGGTAGAAGGAATTTTGGTAAAGGATTTCTGTTTTTTTTTGTCGGGAATTGATTTAATTTTGGAGTGGTATATTACTGCAGGTGCTTAGGATCGAGACTACTTGTAGCAGGCTCCTTTTTACAATGTTTTTGCCCTAAAGTCCACTACTGACTTAAATTTCTCGAGCTGAGGAATTGATTAGTTTCGCTGCAGAATGAAATTCTATCTCTGATTTAAGGCACGTGACATAGGGTTGTTTTATTCCTACTCATATTCTAAGTACACAACTTCATATACATTCATAATAGATAGATATATGTACCGATTCTCTAGTCATACCTACATAGATGTTAAGTAACGGGGTGAACGTCGCGTGACCTCAGTAACTCTAACCTAATTACTGAAAAATATTTTCGTTCAACGCAGACTAGCAAAAGCCTCGCATAATGTTATTACGTCACTCATTTATGAGACTTCCACGATATACAAAAAGCTGATTGCCATTGTACCTAACAAAAACGTAAGTATACGTGGTGGTGGGCTCATCTCTGTGTAAATAGAGCCTATTTGGGAAATACTGGCGTGGTGTTATCTTATGAATACAAATAATACAATATGTGTATAAAATGATAAAATATGTCCTAGACATATTGTATCATTTTATTAGATTAAATGTCTACCCCATTACTTTATGACACATTTCACGTCATACATAACATAAATAGTCAGCCTATAATGTTCTGACTGCTGGCTCACAGGCAGTGAGAGGGAGGGTGCCCTAATGTACCACGCCAGCCCAGTGCGGTTTGGTAGATGTCAGATGTCATAGAATTTTTGGTTCAAGGACATGCCGGTTTCCTCACGATGTTTTCTATCACCGTTTTTAGAGCAGGGCGATAAAATTGGTTACACAAAGTAAAACGCCTGTCTGGGTTTGAACCCAAGACCTACAACTCGTCAGCCGGGCCCGCCCGGCCATTACCACTGGGCCACCACTTCTCACGTTTTTCACGACATGTAATATAGTAATAGTTGAACCTCCTTTGATAGCCATTTTATAATTTTTACAATTTTCTAATTGTATACCTTTGTCCCCAGGATTCTCTCACCCAGAGATGCCTCCGCAGGGGAAATTTAGCACGTTAGAAGATGACTACATAGAGGTGATGTCGAGGAGAGGACAGAGTCGGTCGCCGTAGCCCACAGTAACTGTTCTATCCACGAGAGAGAGAGAGAGGAGTAGTCGCCAGTGAGTATTTACATTATATTTAGCGTTAGAAGATGACTTCATAGAGGTGATGTCCGAGGAAAAATGAAAATTATGAAGGGGTAATAATAATGTATTAGGAAATGGATGAAATCATTTTTGTATAACTTGGATGTCGAGGAGGGGTCAGAGTCGGTCGCCGTAGCCCATAGTATATCCACGAGAAAGAGAGGAGTAGTCGCCAGTGAGTATTTACTATTTAACAATAATAACTACAATACAATTCAATAATACACACACTACTACTCGAGAAAGCCCGAACTAAATACGTACGTTGGGTTCTGTCGTATATTTATTACATAAACATGAATAATAATAAAAGTAGTAACTACACTATAAAAACTAGTGTAACATAGGATTGATTAGGAGGAAATTACACAATTGGTCGAGAAAATATCTAAGACTATGTAATTATTATTAGTGTAATAATGAACGCTGATGTGCTCCATGCACATCCGCGTTCTTTATTTCATCAGAGTCCTGGGTTCGATTCCCAGTGTAAATGTTATTAGATTTTTCCATTAGAAGTTTCTCAGTAGCAGCGTTTGGAAGTGAGTGCTGTGATACCTCCGTGCCTCGGAAAGCCGTTGGTCCTGCGCCTGATCTCTCCCCGGTCGCATCGGATTGCCGTCCCATCGGACTATGAGAGTAAAGGAGCAGAGAGCGCACCTGTGTTTACGCACACACTTGTGCATTATAATATCTCCTACGAAGCTGGCTAATCTCCGTTGAGATTGGCCACCATGACCGAAATCGGTCGGGAGGATTATCATTATTTATTAATAATGAATGACAAATCAAAAGCTAGTTTATCAACAAAAGGATATTAGACAGACCACCATCATAATAAATATCAAGTAAAATTGAATATGGTGTATCCTTCCTAACAAAACCAGTAAATCGTCCTTTATGTAACCACACCACAACAAAGAGGATAAGAAAATATTGTTGGTCAGCAATATTTTGCCAACAAAACTATTATTGGCACATCAGTATCATGTAAACAGATTTTCCCGAAGATTTTCTTTCACCAAAAGAAATATGACGAATGATTTTTCCACATAATTGACTATGGAAGGAAGCCAAGGAAATACGAATAATTTCGTAGTAAAAATATTATTTTCCCATTCATACTGTTATCTGGTCAATTAGAGATACATTATCTAATTATTTTCAGGAAATTCGGATATAATATCGTTTCCACAATGTGGATTCATCGGGTGCCAAGTAATAGTAAGGGAAATCGCACGTTTTAGATTTTTTATCGCTTGATGGGTTTAATCATGTTGCTTTTTGATGTATGAATGTAAAAAAAATATTTGCTTTAGTTGATTTCATTATCTACTTAACAATAAATATTGATGGACTAACATAATAATCGGTAATCTGCACTTCCTTTTTCAGAAAGTGTGCGTCTATTTAAAGATTTATTACAAATATTCTGATTCTAATCTTGGACATATTCAAGTAAAACTATATATCTAAAGAGTTTAAGGAAACTTAACGTCACAATCGCACAATCTTCCCATATGAAAATATTTTTAAATCGGAGCTCAACTGAGACCTAACCAATACCTCAATTGAGTACCACGATATTGAAGGAGATTTCTAATCCATTGCTTCATAGGTTTTAAAAAATCATCTGCTCCTCAGCGTACATAACGCATGAATGTTAATGATATGTCAAAATGAAAGGCATTGTCATTGTAAGTGTTTTATGCAATTTCTCCGCGGTAAATACTAAATTCAGTTATCAGGCAATAAAAAGTCCGCAATGTGCGGCGACTCTTAAAGGAAATATAAGTGGTGTTATTTATGATGGACTAACATACTATGTCGTTATAACAATGAATGTTGTCAGTACAAAAATGATAAATGGTTCTAACTTTCTATGTATTTCTACTTATACCATTAATATCTTTTTGTAAGTAATTACTGTCGTCGTAATTTTATTAACACTTTTTTGCAACCACTTCTTTAGTAGCGTCTTGCTTGACTGCGAACTGTGACTGCATTTGGCATATGGGCATTACAGTATGCCAATAAAAATACGATGAGATGCATTTGTACAAGAATCTGATAAAATGAGTTGCATTTAAATAAGTATGAAAATGTAATTGTGAAACATAAAAACATGATCAGTTTTTAAGTCAGGTCCGCCGAAAATTCGTATAGAGTTTGAATGCTCATTCATACATACTTACATCCCCTCACGGTATAAAGGACAACGATGCGCAAACTGTTACGCGCTGATGGGTCTAAATCATATGCTGAAAAGTACACCCTGTATTACCATCACTAACCCAAACCTCCTCACCAGAAATGAATCTCCTCAACATGGACGCGGAGAACCGCGTGGTTCTGAATGTGGGAGGGATCCGCCACGAGACGTACAAGGCGACGCTGAAGAAGATCCCGGCCACCAGGCTGTCCCGCCTCACGGAGGCGCTAGCCAACTACGACCCCGTCCTCAACGAGTACTTCTTCGATAGGCATCCTGGAGTCTTCGCGCAGGTTCTGAACTATTACAGGTAAGGGATCTTGCTTAAAGATTTATAATAATGTTAGTTGCGCGGTAAACTCAACTTGCGCGATGTAGGATTTTGCGTGACGTCAGTTTTCGAATGTGGCGTTGTAGATGTTACTACAAAGTTTTAGGCTTCTAATATTATTTTAATATTATAAACTATCATAATTATGAGAAGAAAGATGAGCATATGGCTAGAAAGGGGATAACTTCGAAAACTATAGCTGATACAGAGGTTTGGAAGAAAAGGACAGGCTGAGACTGCTTTAAGTAAATTGGTATGGGGGCAAGAAGAAGATGCTAATAATGATAAGTATGATAACACATCAAGTTTAGAAAAGATATATAGAGATTGTAAAATACCCGTATCAATCAACTCAGCCTATCGCAGTCCACTGCTGGACATATGTCTCTCCCAGGCTTCGCCACAACACAGGCCGTCCCAGCAACCTTCTTTAGGTCCTCCGTCCATCTAGCTGGGGGGCGTCCCACACTATGCTTGCCGATACGCGATTTCCACTCTAGGACTCGTCTGCTCCACCGGCCATCGGTCCTTCGACAAACATGGCCAGCCCACTGCCACTTCAGTTTGCTTACTATGCGCGCTATGTCGGTAACTCCGGTTCTTTTCCGGATAATTTCATTCCTGATTTTATCCTTCAAAGAGACTCTGAGCATAGCTCGCTCCATAGCGCGCTGAGCGACCTTGAATTTGTGGACCAGCCTGACCGTCAGTGTCCACCTTTCGGCGCCATATATCATGACGGGGAGGACGCACTGGTTGAAGACCCTAGTCTTCAAACACTGTGGGATAGGCGACAAGAAGACTTGACGGAATTTCCAAATGCTGCCCAACCCAACTGAATCCTTCTGTCGGCTTCTTTCTCAAAGTTATGTCTACCGAGGTGAATTATTTGCCCCAGGTAGAGATAATCCTTCACAACTTCGAGAAGCGACCCTTCGATGTGGATTGGACTCGGCAAGACGTGCGAATTGTACATGACTTTCGTCTTGTCCAAATTCAGCCGAGGCCAACCCGCCGAGAGGCTCCATTAAGGCCATGCAGCAATTGGTCTAGCTGTTCCAGCGTCTCTGCCATTATGACGACGTCATCGGCCAATCGAAGATGTGAAATGTACTCGCCGTTCACGTATTATAAAATACCCGTAGCTATTTTGCAATTCAAGCTTATAACATTGTATTTTTCTCTCATTATAATTTACCTAGCAACAGTCTTCACTCCAATTACTCCACTTTCCCCCGTTCTTAACTTACATAAAACCTGAACGAAATCTACACCGGCCTTTTTTAATATAAAAAGAAACCTACAATCCACTTAAGAATAGAAAAATTACGTCTCTTTTTGGCCCCGAAAGTGTGATATTACTTATTATCACCGTTTTATTTCAGCTAGAGGAGAGGCAATAAGATTTCAGGCGTGATATACAGGGCCATTTAGTGGCATTGACATTTCGAGACAAAAGAGCTGTTTTATACAAATGCCAGGCATTCTGTACAAAGGTATTTCGGCTTGTTTGGGTGGGCGATCTTTATGGGAATTGTTATTTTAGGATTTTATATTCTAGTCTACGTCATCATTGGAACAAACAAGTGATGAAAAGAACTGTAATTTCTCATTTAGCATAATCATAATCAGCTTTTAATGTTCCCACTGCTGGGACATAGGCCTCCTCTTGGTGAGAGGGAGTGGCCGTAATCCACCAAGCATCACAATTTGCGATTTTTTTGTTCTAGGACATGCCGGTTTTCTCACGATGTTTTCCTTAACCGTTTTGAGAAATTAAATACAAAAAGTTAAGTGCCTGCTTGGGTTCGAACTCACGACCTACAACTCGTAAGCCGGAGCAGACAGCACAGGGCCACCACTGTTCTCTGTGTCAACGTCTAATTTGAGAAAAGTCAATTGCCTTTTTTACAACATAAAGAAAAAAATGATGAGTTGGTCGTTGAAAATGAAGTAGCCTAAGTTATCAATGTTATAAAAATAAAATAAGTAATAGATTATTCCACTTTTATTTCAACCTAAAAAGACAAGAAGAAAAGATTACGATGATAAATGGTCTTATTATAAAGGCGTTATTTTTAAAAATTAGACTGCCTGGAATAACTTATCTTGGCTTAGGTTACAGGGTAGGGAATTGGGATAATACCTTTTTTAATGTAAGACCTCATTTTTCTTAGCTCTCTATCTGCATAACCTTTTTTCCGATTATCTTGGGTTCAGCTTACAATCTAACCAGATACTCTTAACTACGTATCAGTATAGAGAACAATAGGGTAGTTGCCTGGGTAATAATAATGTTTGAATAATATAATAATGATATAATGGATAAAAATAATAATTATATTTAGTCCGCCAGTTAGATTATCGAAAAATAATGGACACGTATTTTTGCTTTTGTCAATCAAACAAAACATTACAAAGATAAAGCGAGTCAAAATTTGGGAGCGGGGGGTCGTGACGTCACTTCCTTGCAAAAATATCGCAAGCAAGTGACGTCACGCGGAACTTTAACGGGCGATATCTTCATAATTTTTTATATAATTGACAAAAGAAAAAATACGGGTTCAATATTTTTTGATAATCCATCTGACGGATTAATTAGATTTTTTTAGGAAAATAGCCTATTACTAACTTCTCTCCCCTCATTATCATCATCCACAGGCCGACTTACCTCACTGCTGGCCATAGGCCTCTCCTTTTTTGTGCCAATCCCCCCACTCCTGTGCCAGCCTCCTTCTTTCCCTAAATAACGCCTAATATTTCGAACCCCCAAAAATATTTAGGTATACCAAAAATTACCTTTTCCCAAAAACATTATTTCTTCGGTAGTTTTTGGAACTACATGTGGTTTGCGGTAGCCGCGGGCCGAAGGACCAAAAATTTTCGGAAAAGCCGCAAGGGACGCGGACGTCGACCGCAGTATTTGGTACCGCCCTGTGGTCGGGCCAAAGGCTCGACATATGAATTTTTCAGTAACACATTTTCCAAAGGGCTGGTTGTGGTTGTGTCGGCGTAAAAGAAAATAGGTGAAATTTTATGTTGTAATTTTTTGTTACGTTATTTTTGGAAGTGTTGGCAATTTCATTTTTTTTTTTAAGATGATTTTATGATTTTAGAGGCAGCATATATTCACTTTTACTGCAAAAAAAACCAATCTCTTTGCAATGAAGGTAGTATAGTTTAAGGTAATAGTAATGCTAGTAATCATAAAAATTGGTAAATACTTATTCATAGGATTAAAAAATCGTGAAAAATTAATTAACAAAAGTATTGTCTTATCTTCAAACATAGGCGCATAGCGTTTATCATGCGCTTCAGCATTCGTAAATCTTTAACAAAACAATCTAGGAACCCAAGAATTAATGACGTACCCACCCTACTAAATGACTGAACTAAACGTTCTCTATTTCTTGTTAAACCTAACTACAGCCAGATCCTATCGACCACAAGCTATAAATCAATAACAACTAAACGCAAAGTTTAATGTCACTTTGTGTTTAGTTCAATCAATCTTAGCCATACTAAACTGTTTGGCCCCGAATTGTTCCGGAATTTAACGAAGTTTCCCGAAATTTCACGAAGTTGTTCCCTTTATCAATGAAATTAATTTGAACCTTGAATGATTGAATAGTGAAAGACGTGAACTAAAATAGAAAGGAATTCCTAGAATGTTTGTTTTCCTATAAATCTAGGATTTCAATAACCTTGCTAAAAAATGCACGGAATCAGAGGATTATCATTTTTGCGTTTCAAAAATAGCAAATACTGTTAAGTTTGACCTAATTTTTTACAGACCGCATTCCACTAGGAATTCCTTTCTTTCTTGCATTTCCCAACTACTTTGAGGTCAGCTTCCAGTCTACCCAGATGCAGTTAAATACCACTATTTTAATCGGACCGATTAAAAAGCTACTTTATTTTTCTACCGTAATAACAGATATAGTGGTATCAAAAGGTTTGATCAAGTTGGTTGAGCTGGATGATGCTGATCCACGCGTCATGTTCATGAACGGGCACCCGTCGCGTCGGTTGAGACTTGTCATCTCTTAACTGCCAGAGGCTTATTTTTAATCTTATATTTTGAATTGTTTCTTCATTTGCTTTTTTTACATTGTTCTCACATATAGAAGCTACAAGAATAATGTACCCAGGATTTTGTATCTTGATTTAAAGAGTGTCCTTGGAGTTTTATGCCCGTTCTTCTCCATAGAGATTTACGTTTTGGAATGGGCAACTAGCTTCAACGTTCTGACTAACTGACCGACTATTTAATTTTGACAATTCAAAAGTGCCTGTAAATGGTTTAATTGAAATATATGCTTTGAGTTTCTGTATATAAACACTATCTCGCTCAGAAACCTTCAAGCCACATTCATTTCAAAGATACACAAGGGAGAAGTTACATCTTGCTATAAAGCAAATATCATTCCACCTACATCTGGACAGAAGGAAATGAAATCTGTGCCCAGTGAATAAACTAAATGTCACACTCAAGTTGAGAACTAACAGTAAAGCGTCAGGTTTGAATTTAAATCTAATTTTCTATGTCGAGTCTGCTTTGCAAGCTCAGTGGAGCCATTTGTGAGAGAGCTTCTCCGGGGAAACACTACCACATTACCTATTTCTGCCGCCAGGTAATGTTTTTCACAGTTTGAGAAATATGGGACCGATTTAATTACAGAACCATCAATCTGTGTGGTTCTTTCCTCAAAAGACCATTTCAGACACCAATGTACATGGTCTTCACATAATCTGATCAGGATTATGTCTGAACTTTAGAAGAGACTGTGACCTCTGAGTTTGTTTCGGCTTTTCTTCTCAGAGTAGTCAGATAGGAAACGCCGATCTCATCTAGTTTAAAAAAATATGATTGACGTGTAAAAGTGTTTGTACAAACCTACTTACAGAAAATAAATGAAATATTTCAGCTTTGTCCCTGGGATAGCAACGCATCTGCGATACTTATGCTTTTTGTTTGAATGTAGGCGGTGAGACCGACTTACCATTAAGTGGGCTTCTTTGCCAGCTAATAATTTAGTTGCAAATTCGAATGCATAATCAGCTTATAATGTTCCCACTGCTGGGACACAGACCTTCTCTCATTGAGAGGGAGTAGTTCGTAATCTACACATATCACATGTCTTCGAATTTTGGATTTGGGTCATGCCGGTTTCCTCACGATGTTTTCCTTCACCGTTTTAAAGTGCTTGTCTGGGTTCAAACCAACGACCTTACAACTCGTGAGTCGCGGTCGTTAGCACTGGGCCACCACTGCTCTCTAAATTCGAACGCAATTTGTACAAAGGAGATTGGCGAGTTGGGTACCTCATCAAATCCAAACGTTTCAAAATCTAGTTATATGCAAATTATAGGTCTTATATCCGTAGTTATTTTCCAAGCTAAAATGTTTTATTAGTTGTTGGGAGTAATTAAAAAAACATCATTTTAGGGTGCAGCCCCGTTACGGAAACAAAACGCATAAAATAGACGTATTACGTCAGTGTTGCCATACAATAAACCCAAATCGATGATGATGAGTTTAAATCTTTAGTGAAGAAGAAAATAAATCGTTTATTCAATAAAATAAGTGCAATACAAGAGAAATATGTGCAAACTTAAATATACTAGATAAAAAAAATAAACTACGTGAATAAGATTTGACGTGGTGACTCTTGAATGATTAGTATTTCACGGATGGTGGTGTGAGTTAAAAAAGTTAGAGAATGTTATGTTGAAAGGTAATCAATAATCACTTAAAAAATACGAAAAGGGATATTAAATAGACGAATAGATGGCCAAAACAATTCCACAAGTATTATGTATGTTTTGGAAAGTATCTTTTGTGCAGATATTGTTCATTAATTTTTTTTTTTTTTTTTTTTTGTGGATGGGAAATCATCAAATGACTCCTCCCGCTCTGGGTGGAGCAGAAGGGAGTGTCAGACTCTTACTGACTAAAACCCACCCGTGTTGCTTCCTTAGCCCTTTACGTACCAGGGCAGCGGTAACCCTTTCGGACGATCCCGCTACATAGATGCTCACTTTAAGCAACATTTAATATTAAAAAGCATTGCTTTTACTAAATTAATTTCGTATCGATTCGATGATTTTAAACGATTCGATTAGTTAATCATTATTTGGCAACATAGCTGTCACTTATGTCAAATACAAAAAAAAAAAAAAAAAGAAAACCGTCATGATATTTTTGTTTAGCAATTGTATGGCCTAAAATAATTCAAAATCTTCTTATCAGTAATTGCCGTTTTCTTATCTCAACTTAGAACACCCTACCTTAAAATCTTACTAGTAACACAAAAATCCTTTTATAGTTATTAAAGTACATACAATATATCCACTTATCTGATTGAAAGGTATGATTTATAAGGCGTCGTCCTATTTGGCTAACCATCGTACGATTGAACAATGTGATTTCGTCGCACGACGAGATTAAACACACATTTCTTTAGAGTGTCCTAAATGAAGGTTGCAAATCATCGCGCGAGCACAGGGTTTAATCTCGTCGTGCGACGAAATCGCATCGTTCAATCGTACGATGGTTAGCCAAACAGAACGACGCCTAAGGGTCTGCCTTGAGTTACATAAGTAGGTAGGTATAGGTACCTTTAAGTATTATTTTTGGTCGTCCATTTTGAGGTTATGTATAAATCAATTTAATATCCCCAAGTCTTATGTATGTCTTACCATCACATATTTTGTTATACTCTATTGTAGCATTCAAATCCATATATTCATTCTATGAAACGGTAAGCCTGTAGGTATGTGATGCTGAAAATACATGGGTTTTGCCAATCTCCTTTGGACAAATAAAATGAACCAGTGAGAATTTTGTTAACATAGTAAAATAATTTTATTTCAAATAGGCACATAAAAAGGCACTTTTGAACGTCAAAAATTAAATTAAAATAAAATTGATTCTAGCTGCCCCTTCCAAAAAGTAGTTTTCGTATGCAGAAGAATGGGCAAGAAACTCCACCGTCACTCTTTTAAAATGTTTTACAAACGTTTTGCATACATTAATTATATGTGAAGACGATGCACCTAAAAATAAAATTACTATACCACAATTAAGGTAAAAGAATTAAAATGGATTAATGGAACCATGACATAAATTAACTGTGTTTGTGACATTTGTTGTAGATAATTTGGTATTCGAACTATTGGTTTCCGATGTCCCAATTTCACAGTCAATTTGCGGGTTGCCTCGTTTGTTAACGATTTGACACAAACTTTAGATAGTATTCAATGTTAATGATCCAAATGTATATTCACTGAGATTATAATTGCCGTATTCATTATGATTTGTCATTGTAAAAATCACTTCAAATCACGCCTTTTCAAACTGATGATTCTAAACTCAGCAGTATTTTATTTATTTATACAATATTTAACAGCACGAAGCATATTGAAAATCGCTCAGCAATTTGCAAATCTCAAAGGTGAAAAGAGCGTAAAAATAATTGGTACGCCCAAACTCGAACGTTCAAATCTATGGGTACTTCGAAGCGATGTTATACGAGTATCAAGTATATTATGTACGATTGACATTACATAAGAATACTTTCAGGAACATTTTATCGCGTAAAAGGGCGGTTTTATATGAGAATTTATTGCCAAAACTCGTTACTGTAACCGATGGAATAAATAAAAAAATGGACGGTTTAATGTGTGAATACATTTATTATGTATCAAAGGAAGGAATTGAAATTCCGAATTCAGATTAAGTTTTTGGTAAATTTATCGTTTGTGAATATTGGTAGCGTTGGGTGTAAGCTTTTTTGAGCAAGTCTGTGAATGATGTTCACTTCTTCTTTCCGGCTAAAACACTAGGAAGTAGAGAACGGCGGGCGTTTTGCTGACGTTCAAAAACGATGGTTTCTAAGCTTAATTTTAATAAACAAGTATGCCCGAAATTTTAGAATCTTAGTGATAAAATTGTGCACGTTTTAGATACTGGGCAGCAATGTATACTTAACCCATTGGTCAAAAAATCTCTTCTGATCCTGACCTCATAACCAGGTCTTACCAATCCCAAAAGTTATTATACGACACATAACAAATAACAACCCGCGACCCAGACGCACGATAATCCATCGTAATACAAAAAAAACAAATAAAACATCCTCCTGAGACCGATAATCCTTTGTCCTCGCCCCAATTAAATGGTACAAAATGTTCATCCATCATTTGCGATCAAAGGTACATACGTAACCTTTAACGGTAACAAACCCTTTTGTTATTGAAATGTATGGAAATCGGATACCCTGTTCGTAATTGTGGTAGTGGAATAATATTTTCCCCGTCTATCCGTATGTTCGCTGTCTGTTGCGAAATGGGTTGGTTTTTTCCGCTTCAATTTATTCGCCTGTTGATCTAGGAGTGAAAAAATAACAGCTGCTAGACATCGAATAACTTATAACGATACAATCTTGGTTTTATAATTTTTCTTTTAGTAGCTGTCAAAACAATGTAGAAGAATTTTATAAAATTATTAAACATGTATTTGCATTAATAGCATTAATAGATTTTAAAGCTTCAATGAATGTGTCAAGACTTCATCACCGAGTTAGCAAAGTATTTTACAAAGGTTGGTCTTGAAGTCTTACTTTGTTATACTACCAGTATTTATGCTATGTTAGGTAAAAGACTAGCTATAAAGAAAAGCTGGTAATGATAATAATTTACGAAACAAACATAATTATTTTCCAGTGTAACCAAGTATCATTGTCTCCAGAACCGGCAAGCTCCACTATCCTACAGACGTCTGCGGGCCACTCTTCGAGGAGGAGCTGGAGTTCTGGGGCCTGGACGCCAACCAGGTAGAACCGTGCTGCTGGATGACGTATACACAGGTAAGTTAATAATCTTTGAAGAAGTTGGTGCATTGTGTGTCATGCCAAGCCCGCTACAGTCCTTTCACAATTATATTAGCTCTGACAGCAAGCCAAACAGCGACCCAACAGCTACCTTATTGCAATGAGAATAAAAATCACTTTCATTTTGACGGTTATAAAAAGAAACTCACCAGCATCCTTATTGCAGCGATAATAAAAATCACTTTCATTTTGACAGCTATAAAAAGAAGCCCACCAGCAACCTTATTGCAATGAGAATAAAAATCACTTTCATTTTGACGGTTATAAAAAGAAACTCACCAGCATCCTTATTGCAGCGATAATAAAAATCACTTTCATTTTCACGGTTATAAAAAGAAACCCACCAGCAACCTTATTGCAATGAGAATGAAAATCACTTTCATTTAGATGGTTAGAAAAGAAACCCACCAGCATCCTTATTGCAGCGATAATAAAAATCACTTTCATTTTCACGGTTATAAAAAGAAACCCACCAGCAACCTTATTGCAATGAGAATAAAAATCACTTTCATTTTGACGGTTATAAAAAGAAACTCACCAGCATCCTTATTGCAGCGATAATAAAAATCACTTTCATTTTCACGGTTATAAAAAGAAACCCACCAGCAACCTTATTGCAATGAGAATAAAAATCACTTTCATTTAGATGGTTATAAAAGAAACCCAACAGCATCCTTATTGCAGCGATAATAAAAATCACTTTGATTTTGAAAGCGATTCAAAATCACGTACGAAAAATAACTGCAAATGAACTGAATCATCTTGCTCACTGGCTTATAATTCAGAATTAGTTCATTCTGGCAAGAGAGAATTATTGGTAAGAGTCTTAAATGATAACTAAATAATTGTAACACTTTTGTGTTGGGGATTAAGTAACCGTTTCCCAGCTGATGAAAATGAAGACAGAGTAATTATTGAAAGACTGGACATTCAAGAACTTATATAATATAATGCATAATCAGCTTTTAAGGTTCCCACTGCTGGGACACAGGCCTCCTCTCACAGAGGGGGAGTGGGAAGTAATACACCACGCGGGCCCAGTGTGAGTTGGTAGATATCACATGTCTTCGAATTGGACAGGACATGCCGGTTTCCTCACGATGATTATCTTCACCATTTTAAGAGCAGTGGTAATTAAATAATCTACACAAAGTAAAGCGCCTGTCAGGGTTCGAATCTGCTACCGTTATTCGCGGCCGCTACCACTGGTCCACCACTACTCTCTTCAAGAACTTACTTAGCATAAAACAGTGAAATTGAATGTTGTCGACACACGATCTTCTTTTATTTATCACTTTACATAAAACACAACAGCCAATAAACTAGGGGATACACAAACAGTCTTAAACAAACAAGATATATCAAATACTGACATTATTATCACCAGTGAATCAGAACTTGTTTCTATACTAAAAGTCTCGTTGAACATATTTTTAGAATTCCTATCAGCTTCTCCATTCGCCAGTAAATGTAATAAGTCATGAATATGCTAACCAGATCTTGACGGGAATTCTAGAAAAGTTTTGAACTAAAAGAGATCAGGGAACAAAAATAAAATGATGTTGAAAACTAATCTGAATATAACAAATAATGTTGGAAACGATACAGCTGTTTGAAGGTCTTTGGAATATGTTATGAATATTATTGGATCGATTGATTGTTTTTAAATAACTTTTCCTCATGAATGAGGAGGTCGTAGATAGTTATTTTACCTCTGACCAGCAACCTAACAGCAACCTTATTGTAACACGAATAAAAATCACAATGATTTTGACAGACTTGTCAGTGGCAGCAACCTTATTAAAATGAGAATAAAGATCACTGTGATTTGAACAGTGATGCAAAATCAGAGGTAACATAAATATTTATGTAACTGTAAAAGAACTGCAATTACTATTTTGCAATCATAGTTAATAGTTATGACAGGTCATAAATAAATAACTACCTAGTATTTTTTTAAAGCAGTAAAATTTTCCTAAAAGCAAAATGGCGGTCACTATAAGTATTAAAAATCTTCAATCAACTTTATCCACAGTAAAACGCACATTTTCAGTCATGTTTGGCGTCGCGTGTTTCTAATGTTTACTTCCCTGACACGTCTCAAAGTTTCCTCGTTTAGCCGGATTTACCGACATGACTCTACAAACTATATCGGATGACTTACAGAAAAGTTTTAAAAGCTAGCCAAGAGGCATGGAGTTTACCGTATGGAGCAGCTAATAATAGAATATTAAATAACTTTCAGGAACTGCTTAGGAACATTTTTTTTTGTATAACGTCGAAATCAGTAACGGCAGAATAAAAAAAAATACTAACAGCCATTTTATGTAGAATCAAATTCTAACCGGGAATGACCCAAAACTAGTATTTGTGCGTATAAACATTGTGACATTGCATCAAAATGTTGACGGCTACTGCTAGTAACATGTCCCCAATAAAAACGTTTTTTTTTTTTTTATTAAATAGGAACAACAAACAGCTACATTATGCAATATTATAAACAGAAAAACATAAGTTACTTAAGTAATAATGTAACCCACAGCGCTGCTCTCAGATTACCATTAATAAACAAAACCTTAGTCACTAGGAGGTGAACTGTTCATGCATGACAGTTACGCTAAAATTATAAAAACAATAGAAGATATAATAATAAAAAAAAAAACTAAAAAACAGTATTTTTGAAACAACAAACAATTAGTCTAAGAGTTCATGCGTCTCATACAAAAGGCTACAAAACCTATCCAAAGACGATAATTAGTTAAAGAAAGTTATCACATTTTTTTTGTAGATTTTTTCCGCATACCAGAGTCCTGAAAATACCTATGTGAAACACCGACTTGCTAAAATAAATCCAAAACTAACGAATATTGCAAATGCAAAAGTAACTCTGTCGGTCTGTTTAATTTCACGCATTAACGGCTAAACGAATGTCGATGAAATTTAGCACACAGGTAAACCAAGGTGTGGGTTAGGACATCGGATACTTTGTATCCCAGTATTACAACGAAGTAATTAGGTACCAAGAACCACGTGAGCGAAGCCGCGGGTAAAAGTTAGAACACATAAACCGTATTTACTTTAAAATTCAACGCTAGTATGACGTAAACTAGCATCTAAATGCATCAAAAGCTGCAGTATGTATCAACATATTTACGGAGGATTCTCGCGTTGAACCGCGAAGCTTTCCTCACTTACGCCGATGTACACACACATTCCGTTTGATGTCCATGGTCCATGACATATCCGGAAAAGTTGACCGGTCTTAGTACTTTACTAAGACTGGTCAACTTTCAAAACAGCAAACTAAATCTGAAACCTAGGTTTCAGATTTATTTTACTGTCGTGTCGGGTGACACTAAAGGAGGATTCACTCTCGACAGAAAAAAAAACAAACGAGTACATGATACACTCCAACAAACTATCATAAAACGAGGGTTTCACATAACAATAAAAACCCTAAACAAAACTTTCCACTTTCAACCACTACTGTGACAACATTTTACACTGCGGTGCAAATACACGGCATATTACGAGCTCTGTATTCCGAGTGTGCAGTTTATTGTGCACTGCAGTGTACGTGACGAATATGTTAGCATATCATTCGGACGTGAAGCGCTGGTGAAAAGGCCTTGGCAAATAAATGCTGATCTTGTTTCAAGCTCGGTATGAATATTTGGAATGGTGGATTAGAATTTGATGGTCGCTAATCTAATATTTATTTCAAGGATAGATTTGATCAATTTGAAAATCAGATTTAACTAGAGCTTAATATTTGAGTCGCGAAAGCCGTAATTTGATTCGGTAATATCATACCTGTGACGTGAAATATGTGCAGCGCGGCAGCGGGCCCTAGACAAGTGGCTATCGCTTTCAAAGCGTTTCTAATTTGTATTCGTGCTTCTACAATAACTTTCAAGAGGATTGACATAAGTTTTTAGGTAGCTTATATGTCAATCCAATACATTATTGACTTTTCCATAATCGTTCCCGCTGATGTTAGTGCAGCCACTGTGGTGGCTTTGGTAACGGCCCACTTACGAGGTGTAGGTAGTGGGTTCAGACCTAGGCAGGCATTTTATTTTGTGTAATTTATTTCATAACCACTGCTTTTAAAAAACTGCGATACTTCACTAGCTATAAATAGCTGCTATGCTTATGCTATCGCGGATAAAATATCTCTAAGTAAGGCCCTTAGGTCAATCGGAGGTTCTTCGAAGTTACCAGTTCATAGGAAGATTTTTTTTTATTTTTTATTAGCCTTTAATGTCCCACTGCTGGGCAAAGACCTCGCTACTCTCCTTCCACCTCTCTCTGTCTAGAGCTGCTTTCACACCCATGGAAAATACACAGAGCATATAAACACACAGCTACAGCAGAAAACCGCGCATACTTTAGTATAATATAAATAGACGAGAAAAACGTGCCGAACAACATATTCCAATTACATTCCGCGGCAATGGAGAATATTCAGGGGCCCGCAGTGATTGTGGTATTGTACACATTCATGTATATTCACGCCGTTTTGTCTTTATGGGATGAATAGCATTATTGGCATATTGAAATGGGTTTGTTTGTTCTAGAGCATTCTGAGATTGGATAAGTGATTTCTTCGTAAAGTTAGGCTGGAGATAGTGCTTATAAAAGGAATTGAATGACAAATGATTTTATTTCTGTAAGTAGGTTTGTACAAACACTTTAACATGTCAATCATATTTTAAAAACTTGATAAGGTCGGCGTTTCCTATCTGGCTACTCTGAGAAGAAAGGTCGAAACAAAGTCAGAGGTCTCTTTTAAAGTCCAGACATAATCTTGATCAGTTCATGTGAAGATCATGGAGATTGGTGTCTGAGATGGTCTTTTGAGGAAAGAACCACACAGATTGAATGGACCTATCCAGTCAGTGCACGCATTTGTCAGTAATCGTGCAGCTCAACTCAGAACTTAGGGAGCTCAACGAATGAATGGTTATGGTATATGGAATATGAAACAGTTACTAAAATAATCCTGCTATAGCTGACGATAAAATTGTAAATAAAAAGTAATAATATTTTTTGGAAGAGTGAAAAGTACGGAACAATGAGCACGTTAGTTAGAAATCAGGCAAAGGAAGGATAAAGATGCTAATGGTGGTGCTATCTTCAAAATCCAACTTAACATCGATAGCAAAAAAGCTCTTAATGCACCTCTTTCAAACGAAAACAGAAAATAAAATATTCCAATTACATTCCCAACGAAATGGGAAATTCAGGTCCAATGATTGCGAGTTCGATATTTTCCTATTATTTCGACCACTGCTCCGATACGAAATATTTTTGCGGTCTTACCCTCATATTTTATATCGGCGAAATCGAAACCTTTGTCCAATTAATTCTGTTTTCAACTTAAATGTGAAATTAAAATCGAATTGGTCGCGGCTTGTGATATTATTTTAATTTATTTCTGTTTCAATGCCTACAATTTCCGTTATTAAATTAATGGAAACCATTGTAATTTTATTGTAATTCTTGATTGCTACCTTGTCGCAGTATTCGAAATTCTCGGGAGGGTATTGTCAAAATAATTGAGACCGAACTTGTGACGATTAGTGGAGGCCAATTCTCGTACTTAAAGACGTTCAAAATTCAATTCGCAATTTTATCTCAGCGACAATAATTAATGTCCAAAACTTTGAGTAAATTACAGTTTTTTAACAGATTGCAACTTAAATTACAATGCGAACGTTCTAAAAAATACGGGAATTCCGTCTCTGATTAATTATGATCAAAGTTTCGAAACTTCGATTCAAGCTGAAAATTTCCTGTACTAAAAATCGCTAAAGCTACCTACATACTTCTAAACCATCAATATTCTAAAATCTATTTTCTATCCCCAGCATCGGGATACCCAAGAAACTCTAGCCGTCCTAGATCGGTTAGACCTGGACACAGAGAAGCCGACTGACGAAGAGGTGGCCCGCAAGTTTGGCTTCGAAGAGGACTATATGAAGGGGACGGTGTCGTGGTGGCAGCATCTGAAGCCGCAGATGTGGTCGCTGTTCGATGAACCTTACAGCTCTAATGCTGCGAAGGTAATGTTGAAGATTTATACAATGTTAAACATTAAGGGTTTTATTTATAAACAATGATTAAAGTTTAGTGACGTTTAAACGTTAAACATAATATATGGTTAAACAAGTCGCTAATCAATACTTACCTTTCAGCAACGTTTATAAACCAAGGGGTAAATTGGTTTGTGAAACTTCACAGAAATATTAAGTCAAAAGTCAATTATTGATTTGTTATACATAAATACAGGGAAACCATCATTCCAGAAGGCATCAAATATGCAGAATTTGAAAAAATATAAAGTAAACTCTTGAGTGTTAAAAGGGGGTTGTTTTATCATCATTATATGTCGATGACCACCATGTCTGTGGAGTTTTGCTAGTTATTAATGTAAACAAAGTAATTTAGAATGCTTCCATTTCTATAGTAGATAACCTATTTCAATTTTTTTTGTTGTCATTTTTTATTCGTTAGAGCTAAAAATTTCTATTAAACTCATTAAGTTCGGACCATCTGACAAACTGTTTTAAATTAAAATGCCACCGACTTCTTCAAAAGATTAAAATGCAATCTTTTGACTTTATGAAGTGTAAAATATTGTGCAGCAATCTACCGAGCTGCTTCCCTCGACCCGGTTTGATTAAAATTTATGCTAATCTAAATATTCTAATGTAGACCTTTCAGGGTTGTGATATAAACCCACAGGGGGTCTCAATATTGAGGTATTTTTTTAAATTTTTTTGTCTAGAATTTTCAGTAAAAACATTGTCAAAAGGGCTTAAGGCAAAATCAGCTTTCATTCGTGTTTGACAATGATGTGAATATTCTCGTACAGTTCTTTCAAAGTTATTCTACCTTTAGCAATAGCAACCTTACTGTAACGATAATAAAGATCACTGTGATTTTGAGAATGACGAAAAAACAGAGGTAAAACAAATGAAAGGAATTTATATTAAGGCCCTTTGTGTACGGCACGGTTTCTATACGGTACTGCGTATAAACCGCGCCGTAGAAAAAACGTGTTTGACGTCCGTCAACAAGCTTCCATAGTGATCCATACAGACGGCACGGTTGGCGCAGTGGTTAAGCGATTGACTGCTGCGCTGCGTGTCGCAGGTTCGATTCCCGCACGGAACAAATATTTGTATGGCCTACAAGTAGTTGTTCCGGGTCTGGCTGTTTGTGCATGTGAGTTTCAATGTTTGTTAACGCACCCACGATACAGGAGAAATTCCTAGTGTGGAGCAACGTTTAAAAAAAAAAAAAATACACCGTGCCTGATTACAGCTAATAAACCGTAGTTTTTCAAGGCAAGAAAAACGTGTGTGTACAAAGGGCCAAAAGCATGCATTATAGATATAGTTTTAGAGTGCAATCAATCTGGTTGATGGAAGCGTAACGTATTTAACGAATTGAATGGATTTCAAGGATATAACACAATTTGTGGCAAGAACGTTCTGTTTCATAGACTACTTTCAATTAAGAATGGCTGGCTGAAAACTCCCTACGACACTATTCTGTGTTAAGTTCAAACATTGCTAGAAAAGACAGTTTTCAATTATGTAGAAGTCAGAAATGCATCCGTTTACCTCAACACTACAACCACCGCATTTTTTGACAATCATGAACTCGGTAATGTACTGTCATTAACATAATATCTCATTAACGGAGGTACAAGCTGTTCCCTGTACGTACTTTCTTTCCTCAAACAACCTTTTAACGTTTACAAAAAACTCCGCTCTGTATAAATACTATCATTTGGCTCATTCACCGTTCGTGTTTCAGTAAATAAAGGCACCCTTAATTCCAGCAATAAAAGCCCTGTATTTACTTTAATTATTTTTACATGAGAATGTAAACGCAGTAATTTTTATGTCCCGCTGAAGGGCAAACGGGCTGTTGTGAAGGCTGCTTTAATCTCTACAAAAGTTATGTTGATCTCGCCTTAAATGACAACGGGAATTTAAATGACTAGTTGAATGAATTGTTTAATGTTAGGGTCGCGTAATAATATATTTACATTTTTAACTGTGCAGCTTTCAAAAGAGTATTTTTTTGACGGCACGGTTGGCGCAGTGGTTAAGCGATTGACTGCTGCGCTGCGTGTCGCGGGTTCGATTCCCGCACGGAACAAATATTTGTATGACCTACAAGTCGTTGGTCCGGGTCTGGCTGTTTGTGTATGTGAGTTTAAATGTTTGTAAAAGCACCCACGATACAGGAGAAATTCCTAGTGTAGGGCAACGTTTTCTTTTAAAAAAAATAAGAAATTAAATTAAGAAAGTGTTTCGACAAATTTTCTAATTGAACTTTTTATTTCCAGATCATCGGCGTCATATCAGTGTTCTTCATATGCGTATCAATAATATCGTTCTGTCTAAAAACTCACCCGGACATGAGAGTGCCAGTGATTAGAAACTATACAGTGACGACAGCCAACCAATCGCAAGGTTGGGCGTTGGACAAAGTGCAAACAAACGCCCACGTAGCCTTCTTCTATATAGAATGTGTGTGTAACGCGTGGTTCACGTTAGAGATCCTCGTTCGTTTCATCTCGTCACCAAACAAGTGTGAATTCATCAAATCATCCGTCAACATCATCGATTACATAGCAACGATGAGCTTCTACATCGACCTGATTCTGCAGAAATACGCGTCACACGTGGAAAACGCGGATATCTTGGAGTTCTTCTCCATCATAAGAATCATGAGGCTGTTCAAACTCACGAGACACTCTTCAGGTCTTAAGATTTTGATACAGACCTTCAGAGCCTCGGCGAAGGAGCTGACGTTGTTAGTGTTCTTCCTGGTGCTGGGTATTGTGATATTCGCTAGTCTGGTGTACTATGCGGAGAGGATACAGACAAATCCTCACAATGACTTCAACAGCATACCCTTGGGCCTGTGGTGGGCGCTGGTGACCATGACGACTGTTGGATACGGTGACATGGCGCCGAAGACCTATGTTGGCATGTTTGTCGGTGCGCTGTGCGCGCTGGCAGGTGTAAGTATCATCTATGATCCTCTTTTTGTCTTCTTCTCTTGACATATTCTGATTTTACATATACATCTGTTTTTCTTGTCTCCCCTGTGGCGTACTTGTACCAATGAAATACATTATTTTGTTTATTCAAATAAATAATGTAAAGTCACTTTTAAATCTATTTTAAAACTTACAAAATAGATTTACGATTTCCCAGTAGATAAAATAAAATATTTACAAGGTCATTATTTTTTAACAATTTCACTAAACAAGATTTTTATCTCAACCCAACAGGTGCTAACGATAGCTCTTCCGGTGCCAGTCATAGTATCCAATTTCGCCATGTACTACTCGCATACTCAAGCGAGAGCCAAGCTACCCAAGAAAAGGCGAAGAGTCGTCAATGTGGAGCCCACCAGGCCACCTATGCGTGAGTATTGGAAAATAATAATCACACAATTTTCAAGAACTTGTAAACTATATTAACGTCCCTGAATTTCCAACCTGACATTTAATTGTATCATGTCACAGTGCCCAATCTTTAATATTTATGACGTAAAATACATTTAAGGCTCATTTTAAGAAAAAACTCTTTCACTAGACGGCAATAATGTTCAGGCCTACATAAATACAATTCTCTCTAAACTACATATTATTACTTTTCCACTGTTCTAAAAATTAAACATTACATTTTCGTCTTTATAATGAAAAACTTAATGATCCAGGTGCTCCAGTGCCCGGTGCTCCTAACCCCTTAGCACCAGGCATGGGTCCTCAGGTAGTAAACCGAAGAATGAATGCCATCAAAACGAACCATCCTAAAGATATGATAGGACCTAACATGGGTAAGTTATATGATAAGCCACCGAGTTTATTATGTCACTCTTTGAAGCTGTGGATAAAATTATAATACAAGAAATTGAAGATCTACTAAATAAATTCAAAGACGATATTGCAAATTATAGAAATGCATGAAGATAAAATTTAATGTTAATTCTGACCCAAGGTTTTTGAAAGGCTTTTGGAACTAATGCGTTGTCAAATCTCATGTCGAGAGATTTCATCGCAGTTGACATGGAATTTGACAGCGTGTTAGTAAATGTTTGTGATGATAATTATTATACCTTTCAGAGACCTGGTGTAATCTAATAACTCGCATTCAAAATAACTACACGAACTCTTATTTTATAAAACTTATTCATAGCTTCACAATCTTGTTGTGAAACACTTAAAACTGTGGAATAAACGTCCATAGCGAAACAACTGTATATTTTTCTAAATTTCTCTTTGAAAGCAGATTTTACAATAAAATCATGCCTTCGTAATCCACTTGTAGTTTTAAGCACTATAAATGTTTGAAATCACGAAGTAGAAACAAAAATTTGATGGACATAAGAACAAATTGGCGTTTTCACAAAAATAGATAAACATATCACATTCACTGGTGATGAACATGAAAGATATACACCATACAATTGGTAACTTACATACTAACTTGACTAATTAAGCATTATCGTGCGTTTGATCTAGATGTGGCTAGAAGAATAGTATCAATGACCTTGGAAATATTTATAATCAAACAAAAGAAATTATATAAGCTCAAAATATAACAATGAAGTTACTGAATATTATAAGATTAACTGAAATTCCTGTAAATTATAAATTGCAAAACATTAAATTCTCTTCGAATTAATTTTCGAAGACAAGCCTTCAATTTGAAAATACTTAACAAAGCAAACTTCCTAAATAAATTAAGAGGCTTTCTCTGACGTCACAAAGTCATTGATGGTATACTTCGTTATATAAATACTAATAACCTAGTCACGTGACTAACAGTAGCTTATGCAATGTAATCCTCCACAGATGGTGATCGTAGCGAGCTAGAGGCTATGATCCAAACGACACCAAACAACTGCAAAAGAAAAAATTTAAACATGCTTTAGAAAGCATCACACAAGGCCGTTGGAACCGAATGGGCTTTCTATATCGCCTGCACACTCGGATTTAGCTTACAGGAATGCTACTAAATCTTTAGTCACTAATCAATCATAACCATTGTCATTATCATGTTTGCACACGGCAGTATCTTCAGGCAGCACTGGATCCACCGTCTAGGTCCCTTTGCTTCGGGGGACGAAGGTTCGGGACTTTGTATATCTGTGTTTGTACCCCGAACTTTTTGCTTTGCTTCCAAACTTGATGTTGTTGTAGATCGTTTATGATTTTGTAATGATTTTATACTAATATCGTTATTTCTTTTTGCAATATCCGTGAATGCTTGTTTGGTCGATTAATATGTATTGAAAAACGTGATCGTGCCCTATGTTTTAGATAGTGATGATTCAGTGTTTTTTCCAGGCAACAACCACACACCTCCACCACCACTTAATAGTCAAAACAATACAACAATCGAAGTATCAAACTCACAGCCCGTCACATCGGTACACTTTTAGTGATTACTTGACACTAATATTACACTAACACAGTGTCGTGATTGTGCTTTTTAAATTGTACGTCTCATGTTCGTGTTTTCCTAGCACTAGTTTATTGTCTTGTGAGAGTCTGTCAATGTTAAATTGTGTTTTTATATTATTTTCTTTCAATGTCTCGTTGTTAACATAGCAATTTTGAAAATGTAACACAAAAAAATATACAATTTTCCCAAAAAAGATAAGCATGCGTATGCACGATTGTTCAGATAACCTTCTTAACCATTTGTGTATCATTAGTAAAAGTTTAATAATATTCATTTACAATTTCATTTCCTACAGTTGCAACTTTGATGCCGGGAATGGACCTTTCGGTCACGACACGTCTATCACCCAGCCCTCAAGGCATGAGCCCTGCGCTCGCGATAGCAATACCAATGATGAAATCCGTAAACATAGTACCGGCACAGTGTTTCGACAACATGGCGTATCACAGCGAGAAATCTGAAGAAAAAGAAAATGATAACAGCAAAGAAAGCAGTAAACCATGCAGCCGTCAGGAATCTGTGGATAGCAACAATACTGTCAGAGTGATGAACTTCAAAAATGACATATTCATGGATAAAGTCAATGAAGAAAAAACAGATGCTCGTACTCCACTGTTAAGGGATCATAAGATTGAGTCATTGGATGAGACGAAGTTAAGGGACAATAAGACGGAAAAAAGGAAATCGTCTGCTTCGACATAATATTAATAATATGTATTGACCAATAGTGCTAAGAAAGTTTTTAAAATTTAGCTTGCTGTGAAGAGAACTTAAAAGGAATAAATTCTTTTGATACAGATTAAAGAAAAGGTCATGGTAATAAAAACTAAGGAGGACAGATTTGTCAGTGACATCAGTAGTGCCAGGAGTGAAAGAGAGGAGCTAGGAATATCGTGGATAGAAATACCAAGCATCTGTCAAAAGAAGATGATATAACCAAAGAATTGGAAGACTTAAAATACGGTTTAAAGTATACAAAAATATCAGTCGGTGTCAGTTATAATCGTTGCATAAAAGCCTTTTTGAAAGCAGTTACGATTCTATATAAAATTGATATGAATAATCATCATTGATATAATCTTTTACTCTTAAGTGCATTCAGGGCCGTGATAGAGGTAAGATAGCTAAGTGTTTACAGCACTTATTAACATTTTATAACACATACGTATATTAGAATAGCTGCTGTCACAATCTAGTAAAAAATAAATATAAGCCAACGACCAGTATAAATAGGCCCATTTTATCTCTCTCCTGCATAACCATAGTCCTGACCTCGAGCGTCTAGATATACTGGTCACGTAGTCATCGTTAATGACCAGAATATTCGTAATCATAGTGAAGTATGTTTACTGTCCATTAGTGAGAGAGGTGGAGCTTGTTTAGGCCTATAAATGCAAATATTAAACTTGATTTTCTCAACAAGCAAAGTTTCAGTGGATAAACAAGAGCATGAAACACACACAGCAGTTTAGATTACCGTATACTGTTAACTCTTAACTCGCTTGATTGGCTACCATCCCTGTTACATTACGCAAGGAGCCATGTTTGGACCCATAATAATTATATCAAATGAAATCAATATTTTGTTCAGAACCTAATTGAGCTTCATCTCTTTCAAATAAGCTAACGATAATTTTACTGTAAATACTAGTAGCGTTAATAATTTTGTATCTTTAACAGTTAAAATAATCACTAGACAACACATATCATTGGCACTTTCTTTCATTCTTGGTGTTATATACCTGTTTTACATGTATATAGATAAATATAAATAGCATAAAGTATACATAATAAGCGTAGATAGTCTTAAATAAATTATTTAATTAAACAAAATACAGTAAATTGGCTGAGAATTTCGTTGGCGTTTTGAAAATACAAATGCAAACTAAGCCGAAAATTCTTAAGAATCAACTTGAGAGCTTGAGTGTTATCATAGATTACAGCGTTTTCACAAAGTTAACCCTTTCATTGCGACTTGATAAATATTAATGATGATATACTCATTACCACACCGAATTGAATGAAGACATGACGCGATATGCGACCTCATTTCTTGGCCTGAAAATACATTAGGTAAAATTCTGCCAAGGCACCCCATAGGCCTTGCGACTTTTTGTTATTGAGTCTTAAGATATATGCGTATTCATACGAACTCTCGTGAAATGCGAAGAGCTGTATACAAAGTAACGATGAAAGGGTACCAACGCTCCAAAACGAGTGGAAAATGTTAAGTGGGCTGCTTTTGTTTATATGTTGCTTAGCAACGAATGAGAAACGTTTTTCCTTGAATAAAATAAAATGAAAATCATGTCTAAATTGGGGACCCTTAATGTTTTATAATATAAATAAAAATTGTGTGGCTTTTATAATATCCCGTGTGCCAGGAAACACCGCGTAAACTACAAGCAGTTTGTGTTGAGCCTAATTTATTAGCAGCATTTATGGTTTTAAACTTGGAAGTCGGATGAAATTACGATCCTGGTTTCGAAAACTTTGCATGTTAACGGTTATTTATTATTCATTCTTACAGGTTGTACTAAGTATACATAACTAAAAGAATATGTTACGGCATTACACATTCGAACTAATAACTTTTACTATTATATCATCAACATATACCGGGCAGTTGATTTCAAATGTAGCGGATATATTTTAACTTACTAAAAGAGTTACGGATCAAATACTCTATTTAGAAAGCATTTTAACAAGTTAAGAGTTTGAAATCTCTCCCATGAAAATGATTTAACGGGCATTTGATAGTAACCTATGATCAGATCAAGAAACTGCTTGTATTCGTGCTCTCCTGGCTCTAAATCGGTACCATATCGAAATTATCAATTAACTAATTTCATATTTGTTACTATACAAACTTATAACGCATAAAATTCTATTTGACGCATTAAATGCAATAAATTGTAATGTTACATAGATAGCACGATGTTTTGTTACAAAATGTATTTTGTATATAATTTAAGACGTAAATTTTAGCTACTAAATTGTACGTTAATTTATTATCTAGCTACATTTTGTTCTAACCAACAGTTGCTTAATTCAGACTTACGACTAAATTGTTACTATCGCCTGGGTTTATTCTATGAAAATAATACCATCCTAAATGGCCGCGTTATTAAAAGGAAAAAGGAATGTAATAAGCAAAATCGTACGCTGAATAATAAAATCACTACAAAAATAGGGTCTAATGTGAACTAAACCCTAAAGCAATCGTTTAAGACCTGTTTTCCAGCATTGAGGTCATGGCCTTAGTAACATTTAGATGTAGCAGTCTGAAGGTAAGCCTACCGGGATATTAAAATAGTTTTGAATTTGGATTGAGATCGTGAAGAGTACCTTTGTGAAGTTTTTAAAGAAAATAAAAAATATTATAAGAACAACTCTAAAATAAGAAGGCCTAAATACTTTATCGTGAAGTACAGCAGTAGTTAAACTAAGAACATAAATGTGGTAGAGGAAGAATTTAATAATTATGAAGAATACATTTTTCATCTCAAGTTATAACATTCATTTGAGCGTAACAATGTAACTTAATCCCCTACAAACCCAAGTTTAACAAATCCATACAAAACTAACTAACAATGGGTTAAAACAAAAGAAGACTGGCCATATTATTATCATAGTGTGCGAAACAAGGCTTTAAACGTATCCAGTTTTGATACAACACACGTACAATAGCTAAGGCCGTGTCAGCGACCGACACCGACAACCCTATTTGGAAATAATTTATGACCTCACCCCGGCCTAACAAGCCTAACACCACAGAATAAATAGGACGTGCAGAAGGTCGGCTACGTACAATGAGCGAAAACAGGCACGCACACATAAACACATCACAAATGCCAGTCGCTAGTGCGCTTGCACTCGCTGTCGGTACCTGGAGCGTGTCTATGTGTGCGTGCATCTTCGCTCGTTATATTAAGCCCGACCTTCTGTACCTATTTATTTTATGCGTACACGTTGGGGTATTCATCATCTGTGTTGTTAAAATTCATATAAATTTGCTAGAAGGCCTTCAAGAGTGAGGGGTCTGCCTCGACGTGACAAGGTTTTATGAAATCATGTTACTGGGAATTAATGCTACTAACGAGTATGTTAATTATGGTTCTTGGTTTTAGTGAAAATTTGGATAATTGCCTATCAGGTGTCGCCATTTCATCTGGCCTAATTTCTCTTTCGACTATCATTTGAAAATAAGTCTATAGTATACAAAATGTTTCGGACCTCTGCGTGGCAGAATACCTAAAGTTGAGATTGAATGAAGGTAATCCTTAAAGTAGGATGTGTGATGTGCGTTATCAGTCTAAGTGACATTTATTTATTACTGCAGCTTCTAATCTAACCTACTTAGCCCTCATTACCACTGCGACACCCGGAGACGCCAATGCATTTATTTCTACTACTTTTAACTCGAAGAAAGATCTAAAAATATGGAAGCGTGTTACACAATAGTGTTTCAACTTTCAAGTTATAAATCTTGATACTTGTCTTTCCGCTTTAGAAATAGTTTTCATTTTCAAGCTGTCTTCAAAACTATAATTTATTGCACCACACGCAAGCCTGACAGCGCGTGGCCTTGTAAAATAAACTGCCCTGGGAAAGTTGAATTAGAGCCAAAAGAATTTTACAATCATGCTGATAGGTCCACAATACCTGATGTTGGCAAGCTCGCGGTATATAAGTCGTATTGTAATTAAAACTAATATAATTAAGTTTGTAAAGTTGGCTAATTGCTACGCTGCAAGTTTTAATTAAAATAGGTTAACTTATTTCTCATTTACACCAAAGCTAAAATATATATAAACTCTTGTTTACCGAACACGAATCTAAAATTATTTGGGTATGATAATACTGTTAGTATTCAGGCATCATGTTAAAATCCAGTACTATCGGTGATACCTCATGTAACCACTCAATTTTATCACCTTCTAAACATGAAAGGAGGATCAAACTATAATTCTCTACTTGAAAGTCAAACTGTATGCGTAACGTTCACGATCGATAACTCCATAAGGTAGAAAAATGTGCCATTACACATTGTTTATGGCAGACCCCCAACCTTTCACGATCTCCGTCCAATCTCGAAACATTCACCGTTATTGCGAACACCGAACGTGTAGCCTTACCCTATGTCCTAATAGAAAACGATCGTCGCGTGAATACGCGGTCGCCGCCCGAATACGCGATCGACGCAGCGCGTACGATCACGCACGATCGTTTATATAAATTACGACGTACAAACGCAACTTGATTGATCACGTTTGTACGTCGTATTCATTTAATTGAACGCAACAATCACTTATTCGCGCGACAATCGCTTTCTATTACGACACTGCCTTATTATTCCCTTCTACTTTATGCTAAATATATATGTAAATAAATTTTTAAAGCGGATTTAGAGGACCACGGACAAAAAAGTTTTGTACTTAATTCTTTAAGCCTACTCGAAGTTGCGATCGCGAGTTTTTTTCATTTCAGACTTGTTAAGATAAGTTCGAGTTTTGCACTTAAAAACTAAGTAAAATTGCGAGATGAAAATTAGTATCGTTAGTTATATTTTGCTGTCGTTAGTACAACGGAAATTATCATGATGCAAAATAGCCCGCAGAATGTTTATTTTATTGGTTGTTGAATTATTGTAAAATCGTTTTTCAAAATTGTATAAAAAAAACTGATTGTTATTTTTGATATATCTGAAAGGGAGAATAAGTATTCAGTCTAAAAAACTGTTGTACCACTTACAAATATTGTACTTAATAATAATATTTTAACGTCTCTTTCAATAAAATGTACTGAAAACCTTTCAAAGGTAATGCATATATCCAAAATACATAACAAAAAGCTTGTTTGAGGGTGGAACGAATAGCCTACCAATGTAAATCAATAACCAAATATAAAGCACATAATACTTAAGCTGTTTTATTATTTCCATTTTGTAAAATACTGATGGTATACCAATAACGTTTTCCAAATGAGACACTGTGTTCATCACCGTGTCATCAAGTATGAAACTTTGAATGTAACTCGAAGTCTCCCGACACAGCGAGACACTGTGCCTGATTTGGAACACTCACGAGCAATGACGTAGGTATAAGGCTTTCACAGTGAGTAAACAGGGCTTTGATGTTATTATATAGCGTTCTATATATACATATACAATTTTGAACAATACAAAAACAAATTATTTGAAAATATTGTTCATTAAAGATGTGAAATTACTTATTTGTTTTATTTGTTCTATCATCCCTACACAACACTTCTCCGCAAGTGTTTCCAAGCCGAGGATCAAGACCAATAGGCTCGCCTCATGGGTCTTAAACATAACTGGCGAAATGACCCTAACTCTTTAGAATACAGGGTGGCAGGGACATCAACGCACACCCTGTTCCCATGGATCTAGTACATGATTCTGAACGCTCATGCGTTGAAGCTACAAAGGTTTCGTCGGCTGCTAAAAATAATTGCTGTTCAGTACAGTTTAACCGCGTAAGGCACTTTTTATGAAATGGCAGATTTTTTTTTGTTAATCGTCGAAAACTTTCTTCGCTATTGGGTTTAGAATCAATATGCTGAATTCATGGTTACAGTTTGCGCGTCGATGTCTCTGCCACCCTGTATAGGCTTCGCGTTATGTGAGATCAGAAGGCTAATTCTCGTAATTTAAAACGATCAAAATCTAGTCGCAGTTCATCTCAGTGACAAACAAATGTCAACAACTTGTAAAATGTAGGGAAATTACAAGTATTTTTTGAGAGATTAAGACTGAGATCAGACTGTGAACGGTCTTAAAATTACGAGAATTGCCCCTCAGAACAGGAGTGCCAAAACATCTTGGTAGGTATTATAATATACTGCTAATTTCAAGACCTATGGATTCAGCTTACTCTCTGGGATGACAACGCAACAGTAACGTATCAGGCCTAATTGCAGATAAGTATCCAAAAGCTGTAGTGACTACTTAACAATGGGTGAAATACGGTTTGTTTGCCATGAAACAATATCAAGAACACACACATAGTATCACGTCTGTGTTCCTCGAAGGGTTAGGCAGGGTGTACACCCACATTTTACCAGTTATGTAATAAGGGGCGAGTCTATTGCCATCCACCTGGCACAAATCCAGACTCCGGACTGCTGCTGAGAAATTGCAGATGGATACCCAACAACATTTTGCCCGACTCTGGGAATCATGATCAGCAGTAGCATTAGAAGGAGTATAATTGATATAAAGAAGTCGGTTAAAAAACCATCATAATCAACCTATATTGTTCCCACTGCTGGGACACAGGCCTCCTCTCTTTGAGAAGGAGAGGGCTATAATCTACCACGCGGGCCCAGTGCGGGTTAGTAGATGTCACATGTCTTCGAATTTTTAGTTCTGACATGCCGAATAATTTGCACAAAGTATTGCGCCTGTCTGGGTTCGAACCTACGACCTAGAACTCGTAAGTTGCCGCTATTACCACTGGGCCACCACTGCTCTACAAAAATCCATGCTATAACCGTATGCCTGGTTTATATCAAAAACTGTTACCTTACACCATCAGCACTTCACATATCCTTAAAAATAGAATTAATTTAAGTACCTGTAAAGGCCAGGGTTGCTATAAACAACGTTAATTTTGCCATAAAATGGCCGTTAAACCGAATGTTCGGCTAGATACGAGTGACCCTAATAGTTTATATTGTTAGGAGGCAATATCATTTGAATATTTCATAAAGACCCGATATGGGGTGTAATGAAATGGTCCAATTCGGGAATAAGGTAAATATTATGGAGAGAGAGAGGGAGCTATTTTCGAATCAAATCAAATCAAATCATTTATTTGCAAAGAATGTAGGTACTACTGTACACTATAGTTGTTATAGAAATATAATGAGCCGGATACATTCTGCCAGAGTTTTGGCGTGCAAAATTTAACAAATAATATCAGTATCAAAGCACAAATGTTGGTATTAAATGATGTCAATAATATTATTCTGTTGAACTGTCGCACATAAGTATAATATGAAAATTAATTAGAAAATGATTACTATATTAATAAATTATTTAAAAATAGTCAAACAAAAGTATATTTTAAATAATGTCAATATTATTATTATGTTGAAATGTCACACATACGATCATTCAAAAAATCACTTAACGAATAATTACATTTTTGTATCAAAATAACCTTAAGTTTATTTTTAAATTGTTCAAGGGTGTAATTTTTTATAGTGTCTGGTAGTTCATTAAATATTATTGAACCCATGCAAAGAACACTTTTTTAAGTAGTGCTGTTCTATAACTACCGACAATTAAGAGGATTTTGACCTTTCTTGGCGTCCGAGACCTTAGCAAACAAATGTGAAAATATTTGTTTATCATATCTGTAAAAATGGCACAGATCGGTTTTTTATTATCCACATTTATCATTATTTCGTGTAAAAAAATATATATTGCTGTATTAATACTTTTATTTTTTCTAAATCCTGCTTGTTCATTCCATATAATGTTGTATTTTGTCAGAAAGTTATTGAATAATCGCCTCTATCACTTTGGAGAACACGGGATTTAAAGCAATCGGACTATAGTTAGCTATATCCTTCTTACAATTCCTTTTGTGAATCGGTTTGACTATAACTATTTTCAAACCGTCAGGGAATACGCCGGTGCCGAAGGCTAAGTTAACAATATTATAGCTAATATGAAAAGCACTAGGAAAGCACTAGGAAGTGGTGGATGACTGGGATTTTAGAGGACTTTCTTATGTAATTTTGACGTTCAAAAAGTGCTGATTCTCAGCCTAATTTCAATAAATAACTTTTGTTTTTGATTCTACGAGTATGACATCAAGTGCCTATAATATGAAAGGTACTGTGAAAAGGTCACCAAAAAAGTACGCTAAAACTTAGATCAGGAAACATTCCATCAAATAATTTTGGTGCTATAAGTTACGATTACGAAGTGGACGGAAAAAGTTTGCAATAAGACCTGCAGAGTGCACTTTTATAATTAGACACTTTTTTACTTAATGACGCTAAACATTACTATAATATGATAAATGATTTTATTTCTGTAAGTAGGTTTGTACATATACTTTTAAGCGTCAATATACAAAAAAAAATCAGTCTTAAATGGTCAATATAAAGAAAGAAAGAAAATGTAGTTATTTAGTAGACACAAAAACAAACAAACACACAGAATATACTTAATATCTATATACCTACAACGGATAAAAATAAATCAAATAAAAAGTGAAAAGTGCGAAGTAAGAAATTAGCACGAAAGTGTACCTCACGGCTGCACCAGAACGACCCAATTAAGCAAAAATGCCAGTAAACTAGTGCCTGACGTTGGTTTTCAACTGTACCTGATGTGTGATGACGGATACTGCAACGTGACGTGTGTGTGCATACATAACCATCAAACTTAGATTCCTAATCCATAACCCTAGAATAAGATAGGATACTTGGAAAATCTTTAATCTAGATTCAGCTCGGAGTATAGGTAGTTATCGAGGTGTGAACCGTCTTGCAAACTGTCGGTTATCGTCTCGTGCTCGGGTGACAGTGGCACCATCTGTCGGTAATAACCTCAGTTATACGAGCTACCTCTTGCAGTAGGGTTGTATGCTACTATTAAATATTAGTATTCGTTTAGAATCTCCATGACTTTAAATCTCTAACAGCCTTTTAAACAATAACCATATTTGTAATTCAATATTATGGATTCTCTAAATTATATCTATTACCTAAAAAGAAAATAATCCTACTAATATTATACATAAATGTGAAAGTTTGTATGGATGGATGGATGGATGTTTGTTACTCTTTCACGCAAAAACCACTGCACAGATTTGGATGAAATTTGGTACACAGATGGTTTATAACCAGGATTAACATATAGGATACTTTATATCCCAACATTCCCGTGGGATCGAAATTTATGCGGGTGACACCGTGGGGTGCAGCTAGTATTATAAACGTAAAAGTTAGTATGGATGGATGTTTGTTACTCTTTCACGCAAAAACTACTGAACGAATTTAGATGAAATTTGGCACAGAGATGGCTTATAACCAGGATTAACATATAAGATACTTTTTATCTCGACATTCCTACAGGATCGGAACTTATGCGGGTGAGACCGTGGGGTGCAGCTAGTATGTAAATAAAAGAAACGAAAGTAAAATGAAGCATTAACAAACATTAAAGTGGCCGGTTTCATACAGAAAATAAGTGTGTCAAGTCACTTACACAATGAATGTTAACTGAAACATTCTCAAATACGCTTTAAAGTTTCTATTCTCATCGAAATACTGGACAGCTGTCAGCCCTATTTCCGGACACCGGCCGTCGCTAACTGAACTGTCTTCAAATGAACTGCTTCTAATGTGACTGTAAAATATAATATTACCGACATTTTGTACATAAGTAATGATTAGCGACCAAACAATGGACGTTTAACTGCAGGACCCGATTACAGGAAGAAGTGGTGTATTAACAGATGGCCCATAAAAGGATTAAGACGTAATTCTACCACGAGTCAGCCTCGTCGGTCCGGTGTTCGCAAGTGTTACTGCTGAGCATCAGGTGTTGGGTTCGATTCCCAGGTGGGGCGAAGTATTATTGGGGTTGGAATTTCTCAGTAACAACCCGGAATCTCGATTTGTGCCCGATCGGTGGCACCCTATTACATGGAACAAACTATTTATTTCAACTAAACCAATTACAGGCACTTTTGAATTGTCAAGGGTCGGTCAACCAAAAAAAGATGAAGCTAGTTGCCCATTCTAAAGCGTAGTAGGTACCTATGGAGAAGAACGGGCAAGAAACTCCATGGGCACTCTTTTAAATCACAATAATATGGTTACAACGTATTGGTTACACCATACATGTTAAAAATTATGCATGTGAGAACGATGCAGAACGTTAAAAGCGCGATGTAGAACTTAAACATAACTGGCGAAATATGGATTTACTATAGGTACACTTCTGCCTTTCAACCTTTCAGGGATTTCAGGGGTGATATTATGTTATGATGTCATGTGTCTAATGCTGAGAATAAGCTTGATACAAACAGGTGCAAGTGCAATTCATAGAATGTAAAGTTATAGTGAACGACTGCGAAACGGGGGCAGGTTATGGAAAATGAATTGGATAAGAGCAGTTTCTGCCTCGTTTTACAGGCAATAAAAGATTAAATGGTGTTCAAAGACTATTATATAGACTATAAGAATATCTGCCGTAATGGAGGGCAAACGATCTTCATGAAAATAATGAACAAACTCAAAACATTATTTATTTCAATTAATCCATTTACAGGCACTTTTGAATTTTCAAAGGAATTCGTTATTCAGAAAGATGAAGCTCGTTGCCCATTTCAAAGCCTAGTAGAATATGGAGAAGGAAGGGCAAGAACTCATTTACAAAATATTAGTTACATCATTAAGCCAGCTTACTGCGTGTTGTGAGACCAACTCAATGTCGGTGCCAGGAATTAGGTAGAAAATACAATGGTCTTGGTAATCGCCACAAAATGGGGTTCAAAACCTGGTAATTCCATAAACTAGCGCTGCTTTTAAAGCAGGTTCTTAGACTTCCAAAGACTACGAGAGTTCTTTATAAGACTCATGATTTAAAACTAAACCCTATGTATTAAATTAACTAATTAAATTCACGTTAAAAACTGCTTGTAATTCCTTACACACACTCATCTTCATATGTCTAGTCTTTTGCCAACTATGTTGGGGTCGGCTTCCAGTCTAACCGGATTCAGCTGAATACCAGTATTTTACATGGAGCGACTGCCTATCTGACCCCCACAACCTAATTACTGGGTAAAACGATACCCCTTTTCTTTTTTTTTTTTTTTCAGGATGGGAAATCATCAAATGACCCCTCCCGCTCTGGGTGGAGCAGAAGGGAGTGTCAGACTCTTACTGACTAAAACCCACCCGTGTTCCTTCCTTAGCCCTTTATGTACCAGGGCAGCGGTAACCCTTTCGGACGATCCCGTTACTGTCGGGCCCCGTCAACTACGCTGACAACGTGGAACACATACGCGCCGTCCGGCACGGGCCTGGTCCTGATCGGACGGAGAGCTACCCATTGCTCTCCGCCCGCAGGCCCGCGCCTTCGGTGGCCGGGAGTCGTCACGCGGCTCCCGACGCCCGGAGCGTCTCCCTCGGCGGCTGAGGCGTGAGGATCTCTCCCTCGCCCATCCCGCCACCTCCTTCGCTAGCATGACTGCTTCGCAGAAGGAGGTGACCACCTCCCACTCCCTCTCGCCCCGGACCATGGCTTGCACCAGGGCCGGACGCGAGAGGTCGCCGCCGCTGCCGATCGCCTCTACGAGGACACGGCGGTGCTCTGCCCAAGCGGGGCAGACCTCCACCGTATGCTCCACCGTGTCTTCTGGGCGACCCTTGCAGTGGTGACACCCGGGCGTCTCCTCCCGCCTGATGATGTGCAGGAACCTCCCGAAACATCCGTGTCCGGAGAGGACTTGCGTCAGGCGGTAGGTGAGAGCGCCGTGACGCCTCTCTAGCCACTCCTCAAAGAGGGGTCGAGGTGCCGCGGGTGCAGAGTTTCCCCCCGACGTAGTGCCTCCGCGCGCCAGTCATACAGGCGCGCGAGGACCATCGCCTCCAGATCCCATGGCGGCAGTCCGGCAAGGAGGCCTGCTGCCTCGCCCGAGATCGTGCGGTACTCCCGGATAAGCCTTACGGCTACCACCCTTTGGGGCGCGTTCAGATAGTGTGCGGCTCGAAGCCGCAGTGAACGCGCCCACACCGGGGCCCCATAAAGGGCCATGGACCGCACGACCCCCGCGTAAAGCCTCCGGCAGGAGGCGTTTGGCCCCCTCAGGTTGGGCAGGAGCCGCTTTAAGGCGGCCCCGGTCCGTTCCAGTTTGGGGGCCAAACGTCGGAAATGCTCGACGAAGTTCCACCGGCAAACGATACCCCTTGGTAAGAATATTGTCAGACTTTCGGGTTTCTGACTATATAACGACTGTCAAAGATCCACGAATGACAGCCAGCATCAAAGGTTTAACGTGGTATCCGAGGCATGGTGAGGTCTCGGTATATAAAGATGGCCACCCATCACACAGTCCCACCGCAGCAAGCGTAGCTTAACCTGATCGATCGACCTGTGCGGCTATTATTATTTAGCCACGAGCCCCTCCACACACACACTCTAATCTTCAATAACTCCTTGAATTTTCTCAGCAAGGTGTTCAAGTAGAAAGTGAATTATCTGAAAATCCTTGTGAGCTGCCGTCGAGATTATCCGTTAAGGCTTACAATACTGTCGCTTCCGTTTGCCGCGAGCTGTAATATAATAACGTTGCAGAATATCCCTTTATGAGATGAGAAGATGGTGCGAACAAAATGTCGTTCATAGGTGAAGTATGGCAACACTTCGTTTGCATATTGTGATAAAGAAATTTTATAAAATTTGTGTTATAAAAATAGAAATATAACGTAGAACGAACACAAATTGCTGAAACTTTTTTTTTGTTTTGTGTCCTGAAACAATCATTTACTTAGTGGCTAGTCATGCCTGTAATGAGTTAATATTACGAACAAGTGACCGATATCCTAATTTTTGTAGTCGTGGAAATCCGGTGGAATAGCGGTGTGACCCAAATGGATGCGAGAAACATAGGACCACGCCTTGTGGCGACGTTTGGGGGAGGCTTATGTCCAGTTAAAGTTCTTCAGTTGAAATAATGATGATGATCGATTGGAATCTGTGTTAAACTTGAAAAAGTGCCCTTTTTTCACACGCTCCGACTGTTGAGTAGTGAACGTGTACCCTAATTGCGTAACACACTTTTCTTTTTTTTTTTTGGTTGGCAAATCAACAAATAACTTCTCCCGCTCTAGGCGGAGCGGGAGGGCGTATCAGACTTTTACTGACTTAAACCCACCCGTATTCCTGCAGTTGCCTGTGCCAGGGGCCACAGTAACTCTTTCGAACCACACGCGACCCTGCCACGTGTAACACACTTTCGATCACAATCTGAATCATTTTAAAGTACTTATTGCTTATCCATTGTTTCATAATGTCACAACGTAAATAACGCAATGAATTTTCTTGAACTGTCAAAATGAAAGCCATTGCAACTGATAGTGTGTTACGCAACAGGCTATTTTCCTAAAAAAATCTAATTAGTCCGTCAGTTAGATTATCATAAAATATTGAACCCGTATTTTTTCTTTTGTCAATTATATAAAAAATGATGAAGATATGGCCCGTTCCGCGTTAAAGTTCCGCATGACGTCACTTGCTTGCGACACTTTTGCAAGCAAGTGACGTCACGACCCCCCACTCCCAAATTTTGACGCGCTTTATCTTTGTCTTTTTTTGTTTGTTTGACAAAAGAAAAAATACGTGTCCATTATTTTTCGATAATCTAACTGACGGACTAAATATAATAATTATTTTTTTACCCAGGCAACTACCCTATTATCCCGCCGGTGTAGAAGTGTATGGGTAAGTATGAGAGCTGTTAAATTTACTTGGCTTACCCATTTACCCATGAGTGTGAATAGGCACTAAGTAATATTACTAAAACCATTTTTTCCTAACAGCATCTTTTCCTACAACCATATGTGGTACTTTCTTTTTATGTTCTTACGAATCATATCGTAAACGATCCCTTCTGACCACTACAGCTGCGGGTCCCTAAAAACACATTCGTTACACATCCCGGCATCAAAGCGAAAACCAATATAAATAGCTAGTGTTGTTATTTAATCCCGGTGATGCAGTAAAAAACACGGGATTGGAATTATTAATGAATACATGCGTATGTTTTATTCAGCATTGCGATAACTATTTCATTTTATAACGTTCCTGTAAGTGAAATATTTGCACATGCAAATTGTAGCTTTTTTATGGAGATTTAATATTTTATTGATTTTATGTTGATAGAATATTTTATATTGATTGCAGAATGATTGCAGCTATTGAAGAATTCGTTGAGTTTTTTTATATCATGGGATAGGTCATTCAGGTATCTGATCTCGAAAACATAATAAAGTACGTCGGAAAGATTTTGATTAAAAAAAAAAGTAAAAACTCTTTGCTCGATGGAGTTTTTTTTTAAGTATACAGGATCAGTATGACCTATATCAATATGATCCATCGTCACTTAAATGATTGTGCCAATTTAGGCGATTCTTCGTTAATAAGAGGAGCGATTCTTGTAATTTTAAGAACGTTCACAGTCTGATCTCAGTCTCAATCTGTACAAAATACTTCTAATTTTTCCTACATTTGTTTGTCGCCGAGATGAGACTGCGACTAGATTTTGAACATTTTAAATAACGAGAATTGACCTTAAGGTGCGACGACGACTGTCGGGCCACATGTGTCTGAGTCTACCGCTTCCGTCCTACCACAGATGCAACGCTCCAACAAACAACTTGTCAAATGTCACTCTAATCCGACGTATACCACAGCGAATGTCATGTGTCCTCCATTATGTGCAAACAAGAATGTTTTTCTTTCTCAAAACAAAATACAGTCCACACTACAATGTTTTGAAATAAAAAGAAGCTTGTCCATATCACGTGGCCATTACACAGCTTTTCCCAGTCATTACGGTCAATTTCAATACTGAATGCATACAGGTGGGGCCAATTACTCCAATAACATGTTGGTGGCGATCGATATATCGTGTGAAGCGGCCGGCCTGCGTTACAAACGATATTAAGCTATCTATTTTTAAGTGATTGAATTGTAGAATAAGGTATGTCGAGGTTTAGAAAATGCTTGGTTTGTAAGAAGATATTTCGCTGTCATTCACACCAGAGTGACAGTCTCTTCCTAATGGTAGGTAATGGGGGATTTATACTAGGTAGATTTTCGCCATGCGGCTTGTCGCTTACCAAGTCGCCTCAAAAGCCGGATCGCCATTCACACAGATCAATAAAAATCGCATAGAAGTACGACATTTTGCATCAAAATGTCGAAATTCATGCGACGGGCGATCGCCTGCGGCTGAGCATAATCACGGTCAATTTTAGTCACCCGCCCGATGTTACCTGTCGCCGCACGACAAAAGTCGAAACATACTCTACTTTGGAACTTACGATTTTTTCACCTGCGGCCTAGCCAAATTGACTTAGACACTAGATTTTCACCGCGCGGAGTAAACCGTGCGGCTATAGTCACTAGTGTGAAGCCCGCAGTATTTTAGTCGCCAGCGTTTTTAAATCTTTCGACCACACATGAAATTTGACAGCCGTTTTGTCGTCAGCGTTGTCAAAATCTGTGTGTGGACGTGAGATTTTGAAATCGCCAGCTGTTTACTGGCGACCAAAGTCGCTGCGTGTGTATCTTCATGGCTCTTATTTTATTGTCTTTGTGAAAAGAAGATACTGTCCTAAAGAGGGAAAACAATAAGATAGTGTCATTATCAAGAAAAGTCACCACGTTTGTCAGATTAGTTATTGAAGTAGATAGTATTCCAACATTTTGCAATAACTACATGCATAGGTTTCATGAAATTCGGCATATCCCGCATAAATTGACACGTTGCCCATCACTAAACGTCGCCAAAGACCATATCTTCGAACGTAATGTCTGTTCCTACAATTAATGTAATGGCTTTCGACCGTATGCGGGCGCGTGACCAATATCAGTCTTTATGAAGGTATTGCGACCACAATGAATACATTTATTCAAAAGGAATTAGAAGAAAGTAGGCACTAAAAAGCTTCAAAGTCAAAGTCAAAGTCAAATCATTTATTTCAAATAGGCACATAAAAGGCACTTTTGAACGTCAAAAATAAAATTAAAATAAAATTGATTCTAGTCGCCCCTTCCAAAAGGTAGTTTTCGTATGGAGAAGAATGGGCAAGAAACTCCACCGTTACTCTTTTAAAATGTTTTACAATATATTACATACATTATTTATATAATTATATGTGAAGACGATGCACCCAAAAATAAAATTACTATACCACAATAGGTAAAAGAATTAAAATGGATAAATGTAACCATGACATATAGATCAACTATGTGATAGATACATGGTGCTCACATATTCACAAACATTCCAAACGTAGACGATTTTCATAAATAAATAAGGAGTAATAAGTCCGGGTGTGACCCCAAGTAATTACAGAATGTAAATCAATGTCAAAGAAAAAAAAAAAAAAGAATAAATTATACAATTACATTAGCAACCAGTTTGATTTTGTCTAGACTCTAGAGATTGTCCTATGGAGCAAGACCAGCATGTTTCCAAGCATTCTAATCTTGGATATAATCCTCTAATTTGTAATATCCTTGCTTACAAAGTGTAATTTTAATATAAGTTTTAAATTTCCTTTCATTTAATTGCAATATTTCACAAGGTATTTTGTTGTAACGTTTAACACAGTACCCCATAAAAGATGTATGTACTTTAGATAATCTGAAAAAAGGTTGATCTAATTTATCTTTATTTCTAGTATTAAAATTATGTCTATCACTTATTTTATTAAAAAGATGTTGATTTTTTCTTACATACATAATATTTTCATAAATGAATTGGCAAGGTACCGTCATAATATTAACCCTTTTAAATAGTTCCCTAAGAGATTCGCGGCGACGTAGATTGTAAATGGCTCTGACAGCTCTCTTTTGCAAAATAAAAATGGATTCAATGTCAGCAGCCCGACCCCACAGTAAAATGCCATATGACATAATACTGTGGAAGTAACTAAAATAGACCAAGCGCGCGGTTTCTTCGTCTGTTAATTGTCTTATCTTTCTGACAGCATATGCGGCCGAGCTTAGCCGCCCCGCAATAGATGTTATATGAGGTCCCCATTGTAATTTCTCGTCTAGCGTGATTCCTAGGAAAACTGTCTGATTAACAAATTCTAATTTTTGGCCATTCAATACGATGTCACATTCGCTACTTCTAACATTAGGTAATTTCAATCTAATGCATTTTGTTTTTTTTTCATTAAGTACTAAATTATTTACCGTAAACCAATCTTGGACCTGAAGAATAGAGTTAATCACGTCGTCAAGATTTTGTGACCGTCGGTCTATTTTAAAGATCAATGATGTGTCATCTGCAAACTTCAACACTTTTTTTTGTAATTCCTTTCCTAATTTCCCGAGTTTCTAAGTCTGTTACTACCCATATCAAACAGGGTATAAAACCTTGAAGCCAGCCGATGGCTTCTGTCAATGGATTGAATGTCGCTACGAATTCATTGATAATTTCCACACGTAGAGTAGGGTGCCTATAAGTAGATTTTTGTATTATTTAGTTTTTGTTTTGTTTTATTATGACAGTTCACTTAAAATAAGTAATAGTATTTACTATTTATTAATTGGTTAATTTTATATTAGGTTTAATAAAGGGATTTTTGTGCCATTCCTTCTACTCCGTTCACCTTTTATACCGTGTTTTTGTCCACACGGTAAAAAAGTCAGCCGGAATAATTTGATAATAATTTAAAATATATAGAATTATATTTATTGAAAATAGCATGATTCTCCTGCGGATCTCTTCATTTCTGATTCGATCACGTGGGGAAGCTCCAAGCATAGCCCAAGTAATTCACTGATTCGAAAAATTGCCAGACTTATAATTTATATAAGTCTGGCAATTTTTCGAATCAGTGAATTACTTGGTTACTGGTTACTTGGCAGTGAGCAAGGCACATTGCTCGCAGAACAGATGACCGATGGGGCCGAAAGGCTTTGGAGTGGCGACCACTTACCGGAGGGCGTAGCGTTGGAAGGCCTCCTACAAGGTGGACCGATGAGTCCGCTGGATGCGAGAACTGGTCGAAGTGGCGGTGCTTGGAGGCCAATGTCAAGCAGTGGATGTCTTTCGACTGAAATGATGATGATAAAAATACCTATCAAATATGTTATGAGTACCTCCAGGAACCTTTGTCAATTAATTTTCTTTTTTTAATTGTAATTGTTTGAAAGGAAATTAAAAAAAAGAAATCAATTGCCATTTTATACTCGTTAGCATAATGATACGTTGTAGTGGCTAATTAAAAGTTTTAACCCTCGTTCTTACTTCTACTTCCTTTTTACACTAGATATCCTAGAATCTTTTGCAATCAAGCGAATCCGACAGAATAATTCATCTCATTGGTCAAAACTTTAACATAAGAAGTTATGACCTATCAAACCGTAACTTAGTTCGTCTTCGAGTTAATAAAAGTGCAAGACTTAACCCCTCACAGCCCGGTCCGGAACGACCCCAACACATCCATCACTCGTAACAAGAAGGGTTATAACTTTCTTGTGGTACATTCTACCCCAGTATGTAGTTAATGAGTTTTTGTGATGATCTCTATGTAATTTTAACTTGTATTTGAATAAGAGGAAGTGGTTAAATAAAAATTATGCAAAATAGAAAGAAAGAAAGCAAAAGTATTTATTGCGACTCGTACAGGATCATAAACTAAACTAAACACAGTTAAAAATAAAAATTAAACAAATTATAAAAAAAACCTGAGGACAGTTCTCATAATTTTAATAACGTTCACAGTCTGATCTCAGTCTCAATCTGGCAAAATACCTCTAATTTCCCTAAAATTTTGACACTGATTGTCACTGAGATGAGATTGCGACTAGATTTTGAACGTTTTTAATTGTGGGAATTGGCCTTCTAGAGTAACGAGAAGCTACCTTGTAAGAAATAAGTAAGATTTAAGAGATTATAGTTTTTCTTTACATTTCTATGATTTTTCTTGTACGTAGAGAAGTACAAGAAGGTATTTACTTAGCTACCTTAAACCCCTGCTTCGAACCGTTTCTACTCATTGGCAAAACATTGAATTTTTTTGTATATTAATAATAAAGCTGAATAGTTTATTTGTTTGTTTGTACGTGCTTATCTATGGAACTACCAGTCGACAAACTATTTTTGTCTTTGATAGCACAATTCTTGTAGAGGATTATAGGCTATTTCACATCACGCTAAGACCCTTAAAAACAGAGCAAAAAGAAAAAAGTCCGAAAAAACGCTAAACGAAAACGAAGTAAGCGCGGACAGGCGATGCGAAGCGACGCGATGGATCGGGGGAGCAAGAACCTTTACGCGGTTTTCTTATAATTATGTGTAAGTAAGTGTATCGTGTAAGTAGTCGTCAAACTCAAACTCAAATAATTTAAATTCAATTAAACCAATTACAGGCACTTTTGAATGGTCAGTCAGAAAGATGAAGCTAGTTGCCCATTCCAAAGCGTAGGTACCTATGGAGAAGAACAGGCAAGAAACTCCACGGACACTCTTTTAAATCATAAAATTGTTACAAAATATTTGATTAAGTACATCATTTATGTTGAAATTAACCATGTGAGAACGATATAGAAAGACGTGCACGTTAAAAGCGTCCGTTATAGAAAACATAAAAACAATTCAGAAATTAAAATAAGCCGTGGCAGCTAAGAGAAGACCAGTCCCTACTGACGGCGCCCGTTCACGAATATGACATGATGTTGATTTAATATGAATGTATTATATATGTCGACGTACCTTCTCCGTCATACACATAAACTTTCCGGAATAAATTCACCAAATAATGGTCAAAAGTGCATTAAAATCCGTTGCTTATTCACAGATAGACATGAAAAGCGACTTTAATTTATAATAATTACATATTTATGGTAGATAATCATAGAAGGTGCTTAGAAAACCACAAGTAATTTAATATTTAATTATATAATCAGCTATAATACGTCTTCCTTTATTCCATACATTTTCAGGTTGAAAATTGAAAAATTATGTCTTTAAGGTCGAACTAGTCGCGAGCTCGAACTCACTGGTGGCCAAAAAGCAAGCTGTCTCATCTGGCATCGTGTCCGACCGAGATAATATCAGTGATGAGCAGTTAGACGTTAGTCTACACGCACAACATCTAGTTCGTATGCACACAAACACCGATCCGAACGAAACGCGCGTAATAAAATACGAAAAGTGATTTGAAAAATGGAAAAAGCCACTGCATAAATTTATTATTATTACAAATAAAGTTTATTGAACTCATCGATAACTGAGCTTGATTTAGTTTTGAAGATTTTACACTTCTTTTATTGCTTATTTAGGTACACCCAAAGTTACGATAAAATTTGCAAGAAAAAGGATCTTTGTTAGTTCATAACATTAATGGCTTTTTATTTATTTTTTTACTAATCTGTTTCCGCACAAAAAAAATAATAATAAGACAAAACGATATCACGCTTAACTTTGGGTATACAATGTCAAACAGTGGAGTAATGCCCTCGCGTTTGTATGGAAAAAATATCAACAAGTGCCACCTTAAGAAAATCCATTAAATATTTACAAGCAAAAAACATAATGTACAACTAACATTGAATTTCTAACAAAAGTAAAATAAAACTCAATCATACCGTTACGTTATTATTGAAAGGTTTTTGTTGATTCATAATCAATCATTTACGTGAAACTAAGTTTTTAAGATAAACATTTCCGAAATAAATATTATGATCGATCGATTCGCATTTAATTTTGGCAACGTTCCTCGTAAAGTTCTGCTAGATGTGACATAATTGAATTAAATACATTTAACAAAATACAGTGGGCAGGGCACATTGCTCGCAGAACAGATGGCCGATGAGGCCGAATGGTTCTGGAGTGGCGACCGCTTACCGGAAGACGTAGCGTTGGAAGGCGTCCCACAAGGTGGACCGATGGCCTTGTGAAGGTTTCAGGAATCCGCTGGATGCGGGAAGCATAGAACCGGTTGATGTGGCGGTGCATGGGTGCACCAAGCACCCATGCACCGCCACATCAACCGCTTAGGCCTATGTCCAGTAGTGGACGTCTTTCGGCTGGAATGATGATAATGAACAAAATATAGACCATGAAATGGAGAAAAAAAAATCTTTGCCACCCAAGTATTGTTTCTAAACAAATCGTTAAAAGAAATAGTTCTTCATTTTCTCCATTTTCTTTAAACTTTTTCTTTACAAACGTAACTTTGGCGTTTGTTTTTTGGCAACTGAAATATTTCGAAACTTATGCGGGTGAAACCGCGGGGCGCAGCTAGTAATAATATAAATAAATCACATCTCTAACATAAATCCAGAACTAGGCTTTCAGAGCCAAACCAAGAAGCCACAAAGTACACGCATAACTAACATCTCTTCAGATTTAAGTGATGTAAGAGCCGGAACACGCTCGATCGTGTCGAGCGCACTCCACTTGTGGCTCAGTTGAGCACAATTAATATAGTCTGGAGAGTCCTGGAGCAGCTGTAATTAAAATACCTTTATGTTGGCAGAGATTAGGTTAAATACTCGTATTGTTCTTGACTTGACTTAATATCTGCGAATTTCTGTAGATTATCTTACGGGTTTGTAAATATTTCCACTCTAAGCTTCGGAAATGCTGAGATAATCTTAAAGTCGACTGGTAGAAAATGACTATGCCATTAAGTCCGCCCTGTGCATGTATGTAAAAAAATAATTAGGTTCCAAAATTAGGTGACAAAAGTGTAATAAACTTGTCTTTTTTAAGGTTAAAAGTTAGGTAGTCACTCACTAAAGGGACACATTCATCCATATTTAGAAGATTTCAAAATATCTCACCACCTTCTCCATTAATTATTGTTTGAATAACATTATTAAATTGTAATTAAATAAATAAAGCTCAATTATCATATGAAAAACATCATTAAGGTGATTCAGAATAAGAATTTCAGGTTAAAGTATTAAAATAGTCAAATCGAAGCAATCAATTTGTAAGTGGCAATACAAATTGGTATTCACAGGTACGTTTTCTAATTTTTAAGGGCTTGTGGCTAAGTAATAACAGCCGCACGGGTCGATCGATCAGGTTAAGCTACGCTTGCCGCGGGTGGTCCGTGGATGGGTGACCATCTTCATGTACCAAGACCCGGAAAGTACGTTAAGCCGTTGGTCCCAGCTGTCATTCATGGATCTTTGACAGTCATAACGGGTCGTCAGAAGCCCGAGAGTCTCACAACCAGTCTTACCAAGGGGTATCGTATTACCCAGTAACTGGGTTGTGAAGGTCAGATTGGCAGTCGCTCTAGACTTGAAGCCGATTCCAACATAGTTGGGAAAAGGCTAGGTAGATGATGAGGTACGTTTTCTAATCCACTTGTTTACATTTTCATCAGATACATCTGGAACAAGTGCAATTTTAATTTTTTCTACTTGACGTTTCAAAAAATTCTCTTGTTCATTTAACTTACAATATTACCCGTAGAATAACTTGACTCTGTATAGCTTTTCATAAGCCTACAAAAGCGCTGACGAGCTCTCGATGACGAGCGCACTTCACTCCATCGGAACTCGGCGCTCCACGACACGGATTGAGTTTCAGCCGATCGAGATTTTAATATGAACTTCCTTTACTTATTTAGGTATTAATTTATTAAGAGTTTCTTTTACGAGTATTATTTATATTTATTTATTTAATCATTTATGTATGTATACACATTTATATGTGTTCCTATTAGTGAGTGTCCTATTTTTCTGTTGTTTTGACAAAAACATAGGTACAATTGTGATGCTTATTTCTAAATAAATCTCTTCAAGCATACATACGTAGATAAAGAGAAATCATATAAATTGGTAATGAAATAAATATTTTTATGCCTTTTGATTTTTTTTTTGGTTGATCATTTTGTTTCGGCAGTAAGTATCTGCTGCGCCTAGAACAGTAATTTTTTACGAGTTTTGCAATAATCCCACTAGCAAATTTACATTGTACAATTGAATCGACTACGAAACTGGCCACCGAATTGAAATCATAGAGTATTTATATACGAGCCGAGGGAACCCTTTTTCTTTGGGTGGGAAATCATCAAATGACCTCTCCGGCTCTGGGCTGAGCGGAAGGGCGTGTCAGACTTTTACTGACTAAAACCCACCCGTGTCCCTTCAGTTGCCTGTGCCAGGGGCCACGGTATTCGAACAACCCGCGGCCCTGGCAGGCATCGGCCCTAGCGGACCCCGTCAGTTCGTGCTGACCTCTCTTTGAGGCGCGCGTGGAACACAACGCGCCGTCGACCCGGGCCTGGTCCTTACCGGGCGGCGAGCTGCCCATTGCTCGCCGCCCGCAAGCCCGCGCCTACGGTGGCCGGGAGTCGGCTATTGACGCCCGTCCAGGGCGTCTCCTTCGGCGACTAGGGACGTGAGAGCGCAGACATTGCCTCTCCCTCACGCGTTCCACCTCCTCCTTTGCGAGCATTAGGAAGGAACGAGGAAGGAAGTAATGGCCTCCCATGCGCTCTCGCTCCGTACCATGGCCTGGACCAGGGCCAGACGCGAGAGATCGCCGCCGACGATCGTTGCCACAAGGACACGGCGGTGCTCCACCCAAGCCGGGCAGACCTCCACCGTATGCTCCACCGTGTCCTCCGGGCGATCCACACAGCGGTGACACCTTGGCGTTTCCTCCCACCTTATCCTGAACAGGAACCTCCCGAGACAACCGTGTCCAGTGAGGACCTACGTCAGGAGGAAGGTAAGGGCGCCGTGGCGCTTCTCTAGCCACTCCTCAATGAGGAGACTTATCGCCGCAATTGTGGCGTTCCCAAGCCGCGGGAACCCTAAGTTTTGAATATTTTTTAAAATAAATAAATTTGTGAGAGTCAGAGAAATCTAGCGTGTATAAAATTGTTTGCGCGGCAAAACTATGGAACGGGGAACCAAATCATCCAGCAGTATATTCGGTTCGGTAAGAACTTAACCGATTTATTTGGTATTATTATTTGGTATTCGGTTAGTCGGTGAATCCAATATTCGGCGCATCTCTACTCCTTGACCATACACGAGTTTAAGTTTTTTAGTTTATAGTTTGATTAGTAAAACGATATTTGGCCATTAACCTGTCCTTTCATCACGTGGAAATATTCTTCAGATCAATAAGAGTTTAAAAATTTGCGTCCCATTGTCGACTCCATCAAGCTCATTTTTTTTTTAATATGACGTGTTAAAGTGATGCCGATATTTTATTTACAGAATAAACAATTTTAATTCCCAAAATCATGCAAGAGTGAATAGATATTTTCTGGGCACGCTCGTTCCATCATAGACCTCAACCATCGCTTTCCATCAGGCGTGATTGAGGTAAAGAGCGTGTCGTGTAGCGACAAGTAAAACTGGACTATAAAAATTTAAAGGTAAAATGAAATAAAGAAAGGGAGGTAGAAAACAATTATAGATATATTTATAAGAAAATAAGATGGAGATGGACTGAAGTGTGGTGTGTAGTATGTGGAGGTGGGGTGTATGGATGACGATGCGTGATAGGTGGGCTGAGGAGGCTGGTGGAGATCCAGTTAGAGGGAGGTAGACGAGAGGCAGGTGCCGGCGACAGGTGCAGGAACAGGTATAGATGCAATAGCAGGTGAGGGCAGGTGCTGGTGCGTGTGCGGCACGGAGGACACCCGTAGAAGGGCCCACGCAATAGGACGGGACGCAGCACTGCAGCAGGAGCCAGCCCAGGTAGAGGTGAAGAAGCAGCTGAGGGCAGGTGCTGGTACGCGTGCGGCACGGAGGACGCCCGTAGGAGGGTTCACGCAGCAGGGCAGGACGCAGCACGGCAGCAAGAGAGAGAGGCACGGCGGAGACGCTGTCAGCCCGCCAGGTGATTCGGCCCTCGGATGAAGCGCGGCCCAATAGTCTCAGGAGCCCTTCACGGAGGACGGAGGACGGAGGCGTAGGCAGGGTCCGACAGGTACCGGAGCGGAGAGGTACGCTGGGTATTCCCGCGATGGGTAGCCCTGGAGTATCAGGCTTTATAATGTGTTTGCTTTAGAGGCGAAACTCGAACTGATCCTTGCATTGCGTGGATCTATAAAGTCAACTCGTAGAATAACATCATGTACAAAAAATATGAATTTGAGATAAGAAATTGGCCAGTAATTAATTTTAATAAGTATGCATATATATTCAGTTAAAAAGATACAGGCAGGTAAGGATTTGAAAGAAAAAATAACTATAGATTTATAGGAAAAATTATATCCATCAATGTGGGCGAAATTACCAAGCCTTGGAAGTACGCAAAAAGAAAGTTATTGTCATAGCTGATCAACAGGGGCGCTATACACAGAAAATCCTTCAAAAACTTATAGGCGAAGATTTCTCAGTAAGATGTTTCTGGAAACCGGGAGCATGCCTGCAAGAAATCTTGATGACGGAAAAATCAGAAATAAATTTGTTAAATAAAGAGGACTACGTAATGGTCTTGGGAGGTGTAAATGATACCAACCCAGTACTGACTCAATTATGCCTTAGTAACTTTTTAAGCAATACAAGACATACTAATGTTATGGTCTCTGAAGTACTTTTTAACGCCCATTTAAATGAAAAATGTTTAAATTATAGACTTAAATTTATATGTTCTCACTACAATCATTCAACTTACGTAGACATGAATTACTCAACATATGTGCCAAAGTATCGCTTTCTACCATTACATATATCTCAATTAATTCTGAAAGAAATACTAAGAAACGTTTATAAACGAAACTATGACAAATATACGAAGGAAAAGCTTAACCCTGACATTGCTACTACTAATTGTTACGACAAATTTACCCAGACAGAACTCAATTATGACGATAATGAAAATTCTCCCTCAAATAATGACTTTTTTCGTGTATAAACACTTAAACATACTACATCAAAACATAAACGGTTTAATCAGTAAATTAGATGAGCTAACAGTACATTTACACTCGCTAGGTAAAAATAATAACCACAACCCAGTCGACATTCTATGTATAACTGAACATAACATGACAATTGAAGACAGTAAACTACTTAAACTACCAAACTTTGTATTAGGAGGCATTTTCACACGAAATAAAAGACATGGGGGGTCCTGCATATTATTAAAATCAAGCCATAAATTCAAAACAATAGCTGAAACCAAAACCTTCAGTATCAAAGGTATTTTTGAATGTAGTGGTATCGATATAATAGACCACAAAATTATAATATTATGTGTTTATAGACCACCTAAGAACAAAAAAGACTACATGGACTTATTTTTTACTGCATTAACACATTTACTGAACAAAATATGCTACTCAAATAAAAAAGTTATAATATGTGGTGATTTTAATATTAATAGATTAGAATGTAATAATGTATCGCAACAGTTTGAATAATTGCTAGCAAGTTACAACTTAAAATTAAGTATAAATCAACCGACGAGATTAAGCAGCATGACTTGTATTGACAATATAGCCCATAATATAAGAGGGTCTAAATCTAGTGTTCTGGATCTTTCGCTTTCTGATCACACTGCACAAGTGTTACGGTGCCCAGTAAAGGAAAGTTACCTTATTACACACTGGTTTAAAATGAAACGAGACTATTGTGAGAATAATATTATAAAGTTTACCAATTGTATTAAAAGTCTTAGTTTTACGGAATGCTTCATAGAAAACAACCCTGAAACGGCGTATAATACCTTTCATGATTTGTTTGAGCTATTTTACGACTTGTGCTTTCCTAACATTAAAATTAAAATACCTATTACTAAGAGACCTGTATGGTTAAGTAAAGGTATTAGGTCGTGCTCTAAACGTAAACGTCAACTACTGTGGAAGTACCGTCTAAATTCAAATCCTAAGGATAAAATGTACTTTAAAGAATATTCGAAAAGACTGAGGACAATTATTAAAAAAACCCAAAGATCACAAAATAACTACTTTATAAGCTCATCTACTAATAAAAGCAAAGCGACATGGAAAATTATAAACAACTACAAAACAGTAACACCAAAGGAGAATATTAGCCAAATAAAAGTAGCTGATAAATTAGTAACAACGCCGAAAGAAATAGCCCAAGCATTTAATAATTACTTTATTGACGATATTAAGCCGACGCCAAAGGAATATAACTCTTTTGTAAACACACTGACATATAATAACTATAATTCAATATTTTTAGGACCGACAAATCCACATGACATTGACCAGATAATCAAAATGCTTAATAACACAAACAGTACAGGTTATGATAACATAAATACAAAGATAATTAAAAGGGTTTCTCATCTAATCGCACCCGTACTTAGCCATATTATCAATCTTTGCCTTGAACAGGGAGTGTTTCCTTTAAAGCTAAAACTTACAATTATAAATCCCTTATTTAAAAAAGAAAACAAAGATGAGATGAAATACTACAGACCAATTGCTTTAATACCAGTCTTTGCCAAAATCTTTGAGAGAGTTATTTATAATAACTTGTATAGATACTTCGAATATAACAACATATTTGCTAACGAACAATTTGGTTTTAGAAAAGGTAGATCTACAGGTGATGCATTGTTTAATTTTCTAAAGACAGTAATGACAGGGCTGGATAACAAACAACACTTAACCGCGATTTTCATGGACATGTCCAAGGCTTTTGATCACGTCGATCATCAGATACTTGTGACTAAGCTTGAGAAATATGGAGTAAGAGGCAATGCACTAAATCTTATAAGATCATACCTCACAAACAGATTTCAAACGACACAAATAACACGGTTAACAAAGAATACAAGGTTTGAACAGACTTTTATATCAGATCCAAAAATTGTTCAGTATGGAGTGCCCCAAGGAAGCATCCTTGGACCTCTTTTGTTTATAATTTATATAAATGATCTCCCAAAAGTTATAAACCAGCAAATGATATTATTTGCGGACGATAGCACGGCCATTTTTACTGACATTGACAAAAATGAATATGAGACAAATATTAATAAATCATTAGATGCTATTATAACCTGGTTAAATCGAAATAATCTTAAAATTAATCTTGACAAAACAAATTACATGACATTTGCAAATAAAAACACAAAACCAAAAAAACTTCACATAAGTTACAAAGTTGAAACAATAAATGAAGTCGATGTAACAAAATTCTTGGGTATGTACATTGACCGTGGTCTGAACTGGAAATATCATATTGATCACGTTTGCAAAAAATTAAACCAATATTCATACGCCCTGTACATGCTAAGGAAAGTGGTGAATGAGAGTGCACTATTAAACGCATACTATGCATATGTGGGCTCCACTCTGATATATGGTCTTCTGTTCTGGGGAAACTCCTCTGACAGAGAATATGCCTTTAGAGCCCAAAAAAAATGTTTGAGAAGCATAACTGGACTCAAACCTACAGACTCATGCCTAGAAGTGTTTCGTAGGTTAAAAATTTTAACTCTGCCTTCGTTATTTATTTATGAGGCGGCTGTAATGATAAAAGGTGATATTAGTAAATATGAAACACTTAGAAGTGCACGACACAAAAATGAGTTATCGGGTATTAGATTTAGAACTGTTAAATTTAAGTCTAGTATATTTGGAATGGGTGTAAAAATTTATAATAAATTACCAAACTATGTGAAAAGTATTTCAGCGATCAATAGTTTTAAACATAAGTTAAAGGATTTTTTGTTAAACAAAGCGTACTACTCTATAAACGAGTTTTTTAACGACAAAAAATTGGGTTAGCTCTATTTTGTTTTTTCCTTTTTTATAGTGACTATTGAATGTACCTAATGTTATTATGACTTCTTTATTTTTATGCATAATTTGACATTTATAATATTATTAATGTATAACTTGACTAATGAATGCAATGTAATTATGACTTTTTATGTTTATGTAGTAAAATTTGACATGTATAATATTTTTTAATGTATAATTTGAATAATTTATAAATTGACTAATGTATAACTTTAAATAATACTTTAAATAATATTATGTATTATAATTATTGAAAATTTCATTTGTATGTAATATCGATTTTAAATTCTTATATAGTTAAATAGTGTATGCCTTAATGGGTAGTTTTTTGAGTTACCATAACCTAACTTTAAGACCTACTGTATCACCAAAAATCACACTAATAAATACTTTGAATACTTTGAATACTTTGGATGTCACTAAATCGTCGTAGTCTCATGCTAAAGTTGGAGCTGTGTCTGTGTACTGATTGTGGATAAAACGTGTCGCAAGAAATAATCAGATCAGCGCCTAACGGTAACAGAATACTTGTTCTGACCTGGAGGAATCAATGAACATTGTGTAGTGTAGTGTAGTGGTGAGTATGTACATTATGTTACAAGCGGACCTATTCAACAATAAAAAAAAATAAAAAATAATCATCATCATCATTTCAGCCGAGAAACGTCCACTGCTGGACATAGGCCTCCCCCAAGCACCTCAACTTCGACCGGTTCGCTGCTTTCGCATCCAGCGGATTCCTGCGGCCTTTTCAAGGTCATCGGTCCACCTTGTGGGAGGCCTTCCAACGCTACGTCCTCCGGTACGCGGACGCCACTCCAAAACCTTTCAGCCCCATCGGCCGTCTGTTCTGCAAGCAATGTGCCCTGCCCACTGCCAGTTAAAATAATAATAGTTAGACTGTCAGATTAAAGAAAGAAAGAAAAGGTATTTATTGCGACTCGTACAGGATTATAAAATAAACTTAACACAGTTAAAAATAAAACAAATTAAACAAAAGGAAAAATGAAACAGAAAGTCCGATACGAAGCCAAAAGGCTCCTATCTCAGCATGATGCTTCGACATTTAAAAAATTAATGTCGTAGTTCTTCGTATTTCTTGGATCGTTTCCCATATGTCCTAAAAAATGCGGCTGGGACAGACTGGATGTGGTAGGCGGAGGACAGGGTGTTGTGGCGCAGCCTGAGAGAGGCCTATGTCCAGCAGTGGACTGCAATGAGCTGCATTGATTGATTGAACCCATCTGTACAGATGAAGCTGAATGCCAAACTATGATAAGCAGCGACTGCAAATTAACCTTTCCAAAATTAACCCGCGATACAAAAGCGATAATTAGAAACCATTACAGGTATGTCTCGCTAGTATAAATTGAACGGCGTTAATTAATTCGAAACTGGCTTCGCTATGCGGATTAAGTGCCTAATTCTTGTTTGATGGTTCGTATAAAGAGGCCATTGTCTTGATTGCTGAGAAAGCCATGAAGGGCGTTGTAATTAATAAATTGTGCTTCAGGGGTAATCATATTCTTTACACCGTCTTGAGTATCATTAAAAAATATTTAAGGGATGTGGAGGTCAGATAGGCAGTCGCTCCATGTAAAATACTGGTATTTAGCTGCATCCGGTTAGAGTGGAATCTGACCCTAACATAGTTGGGAAAAGGCTAGGCAGATGGGGTTCTTTTTGAGGTGGCTATGTTTTCATACTTATGCAATTTACTTTAGCAATCAAACAGAAGCCCATTTCTCGTAATTTAAAACGTTCAAAATCTAGTCGCAGTCTCATCTCAGCGACAAACAAATGTCAAAAATTTGTCAAAATGTATGGAAATTAGAGGTAGTTTTGACAGATTGAGACAGATCAGACTGTGAATGTTCTTAAAATTACGAGAATTTCCCCCCTGATGTCTGTACACTCAGTGTAAATGTACATTCAGTCAAAAAAGCTATTCGGCATACTACTCTCATAAGCATGCTATAAACTGAACAGTTATTAAAATCATTCTGCCTAGCCTTTTCCCAACTATGTTAGAGTCGGCTGCCAGTCCTTCTAAATGCAGCTGAATACCGGTATTTTACATAGGACGACTGCTTATCTGACCTCCACAACCCAGTCTTGTTCTTAACGTGTCGATAGCAATCTAAATGGACTCTGCCCAGAATTCGGCCACTTGTTTGGCGCCATCACCAGCGTCCATCAGTTCCTGTAACGTGCAGCTGACAGGACATGCAGGACATAATATTAAGTGTCCCATCGTTACAACCCAGTTACTGGGTAACACTTGGTGAGACTGGTTGTCATTCTTAGTCGTACACAATAAAAAATTATATTGGCCGTGTAGTGAAAATATTAATATCTGTGCCTTGCAACTATATGTGCCTAAGATCTTTCTTCCTTGCCTGGTATCAAAATACAATAGAACGAAAATTTTACTACAAAATGAATGTCCGTTGAAAATGAAAACCTCCGTTAGATCTACATCTAACGGAGGTGAAAAGATATAATAGTCGTTCGTTAGGGTGCAGAATTAGGGATCTTGTTTAAATAGTTATTTGAATTGCAAAGAGGATGCTACGTTCGTTAAAATGAGCTTCCGTTTTTTCCTAAGAAATGGGTAGATATTAGATGCTGTCTTCCATTCATTCTGATTGCCTATGCTGTACAATAAACATTTTATCGTAACATCACGCCTGTATTGCCCGAAAGGAAAGATAGAGCGGGGTAATGGCGTAACACACTAACAGATAGCAATGGCATTTTGACAGTTCAACAGCATTCATTGCTTTATTTACGTCGTTGAGCAGACAATTTTTTCGAATATATGAAACAATGAATAAGCGTTATCCTTCAAAATGATTCAGACTGTGATTGAAGTGCGTTACGCAATCAGGGTGCTGTTCCTATATAACACCCTTATTTTGCAAGCTTTTTTAAATATCAAATAATATCTACTATATTATATAGGTACTAGACTACTAGCTGACCCGGTCAACGTTGTTTTGCCATATAAATTATTTCTAGCTGCCCAGCGCTACTTCGTTAGCGTGGTGTCCTACCCCCTACCCTACCCCTACCCCACTCCTACCCTACTCCTACACTACTCCTACCCTACTCCTACCATACTCCTACACTACTCCTACCCTACTCCTACCCTACTCCTACCCTACTCCTACCCTACTCCTACCCTACTCCTACCCTACTCCTACCCTACTCCTAACCTACTCCTACACTACTCCTACCCTACTCCTACCCTATAAGTAAATAAAAGTATTAAATAAAATTTAAAAAAATTCTATAACCGTCTCCTGGTTCTAAGCTACCTCCCCACCAATTTTCAGCCAAATCGGTTCAGCCGTTCTTGAGTTATAAATAGTGTAACTAACACGACTTTCTTTTATATACATACATAGATGTCGGGAAGGTATGTCTGTCTCTCGTTTACATCAGGCATATTTTAATTACTGTGGGCGTACCATGGGTAGTGTTGGTTATAGCGCAACAGAAAAACGGTTTGCAGTTCAAATCAGATCATAATTTACGAGCAAGTTAGTCACACTAGCGAATCACACACTCTGGGTACACAACTTAACGATACGGAACGCGAGACAGTTTCCAAGCACATGTTGTCCGTACGAAGTCCAATGTTTCGATGATCCCGAGAGCTCCGCTCCACTCGTCTAACCCCTATGAACTCAGATTAAACTCTATCGAGCGCCACGAGATGGCGCTGGTGTTCCGAATAAACAAATAACTCCGACATATATATTTATATTATATCTTTCGTGTCTATTGTTCATTAACTGAGGGCCAATCCAGACTCGTAGCTGCTACTGTTATAAGCAATAGAAGGATAGGAAAAGAAAGCTCCTAAAACAAACAAAGTCCCAACTACAGAGTCAGTTAGTTTCACAAAGTGGATATGCACAAAGCCAGGTGAACCCATTTTCCTTTCACCGTTGACCACAAATAGCCTACTGTATTTCGAAGCAAGCTGCCATAAAAATAGATCTTCCTTTACCGACTGGTTTTAATAGTTTGGCTTCAGTATATGCTTCACAACGAACGCCTATTTTGTTAAGAGTTCAAAGATAAGCCTCTCAAATGGTTTGTGATGTACTTTAAACAGCACAACCGAATTCAAACTCTACACCACTGACTCAAGATTGAAAATTCTCTGCACCAAATTATGAGAAACATTTTCATCAGTGAAGGTAGGTTGCTTTTGAAATTTAGACTTTATGACGTTGTAATAAGGATGGTGAAGTAATTGCTTATAAATGATGCTTCAGAAGCTGGTAGGCGGAAGGATTTGGAACTTTTTCATAGACACACGGTGAGAGGATGCCAATGCTGCTGTTATCTGACGTGTGTAGTTGCTATCAATAAAGCCAGTTTTTCTTTGGAAAATGTTCATGCTTTTTATAATGGATGCTTCAAGCAGTTTATTGGTTTAAGCCGCAACAGACGCAAATAGCCACAAAAGAGCAGTGGTGGCCCAGTGGTAAAGGCTGCGACTTACGAGTTATAGGTAGTGGGTTCGAACTCAGGCAGGAACTTTACTTTGTGTAATTAACTTTATCGGCACACTCCTCAGAACGGTGAAAGAAAAAGTCGTGAGAAAACCGGCATGTCCTAGAACCAAAAATTCAAAGACATGTGACATCTACCTACCCGCACTGGGCCAGCGTGGTAGATTACAGCCCATTCCCTCTCGCGGAGAGGAGGCCTGTGTCCCAGCAGTAGGAACGTTATAGGCTAATTATGGGAACTGAACTAGCTGTATTAAAATATACATAATTAGGTACTCGTGTGAGTTATGAATGTAGGAAATGGATGCTTTCTGACAATGCTTTTTTAATGCAGTTCTTGGGTAATACCAGCAGTTTTAATGCAAGTTTAAATTGCTACAGGAGCCATTATAGGACCTACGTTACGTTCTATTTTCCCTCCTACACTAATAAGAAAAATAACTGTTCCCAAAACGCCCCAAAATTGAAATGAGTTCTGCAGAAAGATTAGACTACCATTACAAATCCATTATCTTCCTTCTAACGGTCAGATAACAATCAGAACATCATAAAAAGGACTACAGACGTTTTAAAATCTAATAGAAGACCCAATTTACCATCAAAACAAAGTCGTTGTACTTTCAGAAGGACATCGGAGACGGTTTATTTCGATCGTTTGTTTAAACATGGCTCCCAGTTGAAATAACCTGGTGTTTAGGATTTGAACTGGTTTAATGAGGGGGGAAATTAAAACAGTATTTTGTTTAAGGGTAGGTGGTAGATATATCGCGGCCAACAGAGGGGTAATTCCCGTAATTTTAAGAACATTCACAGTCTGATCTCAGTCTCAATCTGTCAAAAATACGTCTAATTTCCCTACATTTTGACAAGTTTTTGACATTTGTTTGTCGCCGAGATGAGACTGCGACTAGATTTAGAACGTTTTAAATTACGAGAATTGGCCGTCTGGTTTATTAAGCCGTTTAGTTAACCGCCTTTTAACTAAACGGCGGCCGTTCAACTAGCGGCCCAAATGATATTCAATAAATTATAGTTTAGTTTGGAACTGTAACCAATCACGTGCGAGCTGAATTGGTCGCAGTAACTAAGCCAGGGCACCCCGACCAAATGGGTTAGGTTAGAACTGTGATCAACCACGTGCGAGCCGATAGAGCGAAGCGAGGCGAGCACTACTTCCATAGGCCAGGCGGTTGACTAAATGGCTAATTTAACCAGTTGGCTGCGACAGATATAATAAATTATCCGGAAACTCAATATTTCCTAGGTAATAAAAGGCTACAGATATTTCGGTCTCTTCAGATATTTCTCTAATAGCACGAACATATACTTTTGCCAGCGACCTCGCCCACGTGCGTGTCGGAAATTATCCCACAGGCACGTACTACCGGGATAAAAAGGGACCTATATGTTAATCCAGGTTATAAACTATCAGTTTGCTAAATCCGTTCAGCCATTTAAGCGTGATTAAGTAAATAAATAAAGTACTCCAGACCGTATCTCGGCCACGGCGGCCAATCTCAACGGAGACTAGCCTCCGGCGCGGGAGATATTATAAAGCACACGTCTGCGCGCAGACACAAGTGCACTCCCTCTTCCCTCACTCTCATAGTCGATAGGACGGCAATCTGACACGATCGGAGAGAGATCAGGCGCAGGACCAACGGGACCACGAGACCAACGGGGCAGTTAAGTTAGGGAGATGAGTTAGAGGGCGGGAGATTTAAGTTAGTGATTAAGTAACAAAGATCCAAACATACAAATTGGTAGTATATTCATGATAGATCTATGTTTAATTCCAATTTAATTTTAAATTTTCGTATAGACAATATGCAATATCAAATAATATGTTCACATAGGTGCTGGTCATGTATGATCATGGTCATGAGATATATGGTCATGTAGCTGTCAAATCTCTGTTTTCATAGCGGAAATAGAAATGAACTTGACAGAGAGGAAAAGAAGAGAGAGTGAGAGAGGGTAAAGAAGAGAGAAAGTGAGGGAGAGGAAAATAAGAGAGACTGAGAGAGAGGAAAGGTATTAAGTGGGACAGTAAAACTGCAGAATGCTGTAAGCAATGATATAGATGAGACGAAGATAATTTACACATGAGAAGCAAAACATTTGGCACTGTGTACCACAACATCACATAAACAACACAGATTCATTAAAAGCAACCCTAGATGGAACACATCTGACAAAACAACTGGCTATAAGCCAGCCATTGTCCAAACTCACTTACTGGAAAGCAATGCAACACAATAAAACTTTAAGCCGCACAATACGAGATAAAAGTAAAGAGAAAAGGATAAAGTAGATCCACTTTACTAAATTTTCGATATTGATAAAGATGCTGAACTTTTTTTCTTGTTGTGGTACTGCGTGCACTCTGCGGGTTCACGGTACCAGGATAACTGAATTAAACGGAGGTTGGTCGAATAACTTTGATAATTATTTCTACATATAAACGATTTACGATTATTACTTTTTTTATATTTTATCTAACTTTGCTGGTCAGCTAAACAGACTCCTACAGTTTTTTACGCATTCTAAATACAAATCAATAGTTGTCTCCTAATTATGCCATGAATTTATCAAAATATTCATAAAGGTTGCATTAAAGAGCGGGCGTTTTGGGAGACCGTCTTTTGTAATTTTGACGTTCGAAAAGTGCTCATTCTCAGCCTAATTTGAATAAATGACTTTTGCTTTTGATTGGAGCACCAAATAGGCTACCTACTGTCAAAATAAACAACACAAAACGGTAAAACAGTGGAGACGATAATATAAATGAACAGACGATCTTCGTAGGGAGTCACGATGATCATCTTTAGTAGCAGCAAGATGTCAGTGGCTAAGGATCAATTTAAACGCCGTACGATTGGAGATGCCTAATCTGATGATACTGGCGGATGATGAAGTATGTTCATTAATATTATTTAATGGTAAAATTATAGGTCATTTTGATGAAAAATTTGACAACTACATTGTTTCTCTCCTCCTCCAGCCTGTGTTGTTGATAACACCACTTAATAAAATTACGAGAATAAATACTACTTGAAAAACTTCTTAATCTTTTCCACCGTCTGAAAAAGATCCTGAAGCTCAAACCAAAACATTAACAAACCCTCGCGACATTAATAAAAAGAAAGAAACCGTTTCTTTTCTCCAAACAAAAGGGTTGGGTCTTGAATAAATAGGACTGTACATCGTAGCAACTGATTTGAGAGGGAACATAATTAACAGACGTTAATTTGTCTCGGCGAAAAACTTGGGGTACTGTATAAATGTGGGTGTGAATGGGAATGAAGGGGTGTTTTTCTTTCATTCCTAGGTTGTTTTGGTTGAAGGCAAGAATCTGGGACTAATTAGGTTTTCATGTTAAAAGTTTTGGTCAGGTGATGAGGGGGATATGACGTGGTGTTTCGGAAGCATTGCTGCGATCTATTCTGTAAAAATCTCACCGTGAAACTAAGATGAAGTGAGCTTGAAGTGTGCTGTCACTTGTGTCTTTAGCATCAGGTGGAATGACAGCTCACTTCACCTAAGTTTTCACGGTGAGATTTTTACGGAATACACCGGCTGTTCATTATTTAAATCATTTTAAATTAATGCTATCACTACTGAATTTGGGCCGCCAAGCTAACTGCTACATATATAGTACATTTTGACTAGGTATATTTGATATATCGCAGTGAACTGCAATGGGCTGAGTTGATTGATATTTAATTATAATATTCACGGACGGATGGATACTGTAACCACAAATATTATCAATTAGCTTAATAAGTATTTGAGGCTGAACATATTATATTGTAATAAGAGCAAATTCTTCGAAAATAATATAATAGATTAATAAAATTGTTTTTAATTTATTTGATCTATCCACCAACCCGCACTGGGCCCGCGTGGTGGATTACAGCCCACTCCCTTGCACAGAGAGGAGCCCTGTATCCCAGCAGTGGGAACATTAAAGGCTGATTATGTTATTTGGTCTATGTCTGGAAATGTTTTTAGGCAAATAATCATGAAGTTTGAAAACACTACCCTGTTGGCTGCATCGTGCAGCCAATCAGTGCGTCGTATATCATCTCAGTACATCTCTATAGAAACCTGCTTTCATCGATAAATTTGAAGGGTGGGCGTTATTGGGGGGCTGTCTTTTGTAATTTTGACGTTCGAAAAGTGCTGATTCTCAGCCTAATTTGAATAAATGACTTTTGATTTTGATGTTTTTTTAGTAAACCACTTCCCCCACGTGCCCTACTTCTGGGGCAGTCGGGTTAAAACACAGTGAATTCGTTCTCCATGATTAAGTAGAATATTATTCATAACATCATGAATAAAAAATGGTATCTCTCTAATATAATATCCGACGCCTCAAACTTTGTAGATAATCATAAGTTTACTCCCGCTGGGTCGAAGGGGAAAATATTCGGGAGTTAAAATATTTTTCCAGATAATAACTGAACATTATCTGACAAACTGATCCGTTTCTCTTTTTTATTTTTTCATGGAATGTATTAGAGTTGTGAATAATTGAATACCTTTATTTGTTCTTGAGTTTTTTGAGTTTTAGTTCCTACGCTGAGTGTTTGCTGATCTATATACTGGTATAATAAAGTTGTATAGTTTATTTTTTAGTTTGAACGCGTTAATCTCTGGAACTACAAGAAATTTCACACGGACGATGTTGTGTGTAGAAGCTAGTACCTAAATAATAATGGATAACATTGATCGCAGTTTCTAATTATCAGACTGTAAGGTAATTGGGCGTAATATACCCCGGTTTGTGAAATCCTGTGTACAAAAACCAAACTAGATTTCACTTGTTAAGTTATACCCCACTTTTTATTTCATGTACTTTTTTTTTGTTTAACTATGGTAGTCAAAATTAACAGGTCAAATAAATAATCGATGTTTATACCGGCCGTAACGCATATCAGGAAACTCTGGTAGCGGGTATACAGCGGCCGTAACGTCCCGTACGTTACGGCCGCTGTATTTCCGCTACCAGCTAGCAAACTCTGTCAGAAACTTGCCGCGTTGAACGTGTTACAAAAAGTTTTATTTTTAATTTTTCCCAATACAAAAATGTTTAGTTCACAGTCATTACCTACAGTCATACAAGCCATACTATCGTTAACTAGAGAAATTAATTTGTCTATTCCACCCTATTTTATTTCTGTACAGCGTGGGTATAGCTTCCATAGTATGGTGCCCAATGATCTTTACTACTGCAGATAAGACCTACTTGAATAGATACCCTTATTATTCCAATACATTTAAGCAGTAACATTTCACATTGTGTATAAGCATTAGGTGTACCAAAATATGAGAAGTACTTAAATGAAATTCAAAATCTAAACAAAACAAAAAATACCATGCAAACATACAAGTATACTTACTTACGCTGTGGTCCTTGCCCAGTTTCGAACCTACGTTCTGATGCACCAAAAATAAATTCTTCAAACTACGAGTCCATCAGCTAACTAAAGTAAAAACTTATTGTATTCTGCAGTGCGATTCTGTAACCATCTCACCGTGAAAACTTAAGTGAAGTGAGCATGGAGTGAGCTGTCATTCCAACTAATGTTAGGGATTGACACTATTGACAGCTCACTCTAAGCTCACTTCACCTAACTTTTCACGGTGAGATTTTTACCGAATAGATCGACTGTTCTTCGTTCGACCAACAACATGTCTGAAAATCAGTTATCATTTGTCTGAGCAACGCGGGCGAAGAACATTGACAAATTGTATCCGGAAGACGGCCGGACACGGCTGTCCGGAAAAAATATTGTGCTTAACTCTGTTGAAGGGTGGCTCTCGACAAGGTAAAGTTCTCGGTATTGTAATGGTGTGGGTTTGTTGTGAGTTCTTAGAAATCGACTGCCGGTCGTTTCTGTTCGACACTTTGTTATCTTTTCGGGGATATTTTGGGGGTCAATGTTGTTCGCGTCCGTAGGCTTCGACTCCAGATACCCTACACGTGACCCCTGGGTAGAGCTAAAGAACAATCAATTTGCGGTGGTAGGTTCCGCAAGGGACCGCCTGGCTCGCGACCACACTTCCGCCGGAGTTCGGCGCCAAGCAGCTTGCTGCGTTCCGTCGATGAGCGGGAGTGTCAGTGCCTTTGGGGAAGAAGAACGAAGTTTGTTGCGCAGCTCTTGGCCGGTCTTGGCCTTCAAGCAACGCTGTACCGGGTAACTCATTCTGGAGGGTAGCGGGATCCGAAGCATGGTCTTAGCCGTTGGCCGACCGCAGGTAGTAGGGAGCACAAGTAGTGCGCCAGTCACGTGCAAAAGGCTGCCCCGCCAACTAGCGAAAAATCATGGGATTTCTCCACCGTGCCAGTTCGTGTCTGGAAGGCAGGACCCGGTGGCGATTTCAGGGGGGTTCGGGCGTCCTCGCAGTCTCCAAATGAGTTCTCCATAGGTCAGCTGAACTTAAGAGGTCCATAAGGGCAAAAGAGTATAGCGCCTGGACTTTGTTCCATTCCCCACCACACTTCCACCATGAATCAAAGTACAAAAAGAAAAAAGGTTTCTCAACGGCTGCACTTTCTGCCAGTCAAAGTGCACCTCACGAACATCCGAGGGTTGCACTCCAACATCGACCCGATCCACCACCATCTTGAGCCTGGAAGCTGCACCTGCTCTTTTTAACGGAGACGCAGATAGCAACTCCGTCGGACGTGTCGTACCTCTTGAGCATAAGTTTAAGAAGCGGGCCAGGGTCTGTGTGTACGTTCGCGGTGATATTTGCTGTCGGCGTCTCCGTTGCTTTGAAGATTCCGGGTTTTCTGTGTTGTGGCTTTTGGTGGACACTGGAATAGATAAAACTATCTATGCTAGTGTCTACCGGTCACACAGCGGTGATCAGGAGTCGACCAGGCTCTTAGACTACCTCACCGAGACGGCAGATCTAGCCCAAACAAGGTACCCGTCAGCGGAACTTGTTTTTCTGGGGGACTTCAATGCTCACCATTGCGAGTGGCTGTTCCCATACCAGAAAACTGACCACGCTGGTAGAGAGGCGCGCAAACTTGCGATATCGCTAGATCTCACCCAGCTGGTGAATCAAGCAGCACGAGTACCTGACATTGACGGACAAACACCCAATTGCCTAGACCTGCTGCTGACAACAGATCCGGACAGGCATTCAGTATCGGTCTCAACCCCGCTGGGATCATCTGATCACTGTCTGGTGAAATCCGTATCGATCTGCTGCGTATCGATCTGACCTGATGATAGCCCTAGAGGCACGAGGCGAGTATGGCGTTACGGGTCGGCAGACTGGGATGAGATGCGGCACCTGCGTCTTATCCTTGGCAGTGGGTATGCTTCTCTTCTGGTGAGCCCTCCAGCTCCGCGGATGCGGTCGCTGACGTGATCCGGCAGGGAATGGAATACTTTATCCCATTCTCCGACATTCCGCTCGGTGACAAAGCCCGACCTTGGTACAATGCGGACTGTGCTCGGGCTGATGCCCGAAAGGAGTCTGCCTACCAAGCCTGGGTACAAGCTCGCGACCTTAGACTCCGGGCTCGGAGGGTTCGAGCTAAGAAGAGAGCCTTTAACTCTGCTGCCAAGTCTTGCATAAAGGTTCTCCGAAGGGCACGTTTCAACCATGTCAGTCGCATAGGGACCAGGCTTGCATCCTACCCTTCGGGTAGTAAGCAGTTCTGGTCCTTGTCCAAATCGGTCAAAACCAACTTTTGCCGTCCCACGCTGCCTCCTATGCAGAAACCTGATAGTTCACTGGCTCACTCCGCTACTGAAAACGCAAATTTATTTGCTTCTTTATTTGCGGAGAACTCGCGTCTAGACACTGGTTTCAAGCACCCTCCAACTCTGCCTCGATGTGATTCTTCCATGCCGGAGATCACAGTGCATAACAAAGAGATTCGAAGGGTGCAAGGCTGTCTGGATGTGGGCAAGGCTAGTGGGCCTGATGGCATTCCTGCGAGAGTGCTGAGGTGTTGTGCGCCTGAGTTGTCTCCTGTACTGACTCGCCTCTACCGCCTTTCTCTGAAAACTCGAACTGTCCCCAAATGCTGGAAGCTTCTAAATGTGCAATTAGTACCCAAGAAGGGTAGGCATGCCGATCCCTGCAACTACCGACCGACTGCCATTACCTCCATTCTCTCCAAAGTAATGGAAAAGGTTCTTAACAGCAAGCTGCTTACATATCTTGAGCAGAATGATCTCCTGAGTGACTGCCAATATGGCTTTCGCCGCGGGCGCTCCACTGGGGATCTTCTGGTGTATGTCACATACTGCTGGGTCGAGGCCATCGAGAAACACGGCGAAGCTCTGGCCGTGTCTTTTGATATCTCAAAGGCCTTCGACAGGTTTTGGCACGCAAGTCTGCTGAGCAAGCTTCCAGCCTATGGAATCCCAGCTGGCTTTTGTTGCTGGATATCTGACTTCCAGAGTGAACGGTCAATCAGAGTAGTCATTGACGGCTGCTCCTCTGACCTCATGGCGATTGATGCTGGCGTTCCTCAGGGGTCTGTTCTCTCTGCGACTCTTTTCCTGCTGCATATCAATTACCTACTGATACCAGGTACTGTTGGGTATGCAGATGACAGCACCGTCGTGGAGAGATATCTGTCCAGCGCAAAGGCTGGAGGAGAAGAAGTCAGTTCGTTAAGACCAGTTAAGTCAGTTCCCTGGTGGACCGAATATTTGCGACCTTAAATCTTGTCTCCCAGTGGGGTGACAACAATCTGATCAGCTTCAACACCACCAAAACACAGGCTTGTCTGTTCAGCGCGAAAAGGAGCCCTTTTGATCTGGCTCCTACTTTCCGGGGTGCAGCTGTACCTGTGACGGACAGCCTCGAGCTTCTTGGCATGAAATTGACAGCAAATCTCAATTTCGGCGAAAACATTGAGTCTAAAGCACAAACGGCGGCCAAAAAGCTGGGCATCCTAAACAAGCTTAAGCGGTACTTCACACCGCGACAGCTTTAACCCTTTACAAAGCACAAGTCCCATCGTGTATGGAGTACTGCAGTCACCTGTGGGATGGCTCAGCTAAATACCAACTCGCCACTTTAGACTCAGTGGAGCGCAGAGCTAAGAAACTCATTGGCGATAAAAAGCTGGTGGAGACAAAGCTTCACAGTTTGGCTCAGTGTTGCCAGTCTGTCTGTCTTCTACAGACTATACTTCGGGGAGTGTGGTCAAGAGCTACATGAGCTCATCCCGCCTTCACCTTTTTACCATCGAGAGTCCAAACGCACTGCGGGATACCACCCCTATTTGGTTAATATACCATATATACGCACTAAGCGCTTCCTATCATCTTTTCTGATGCGCACAGCTAAGGAGTGGAATTGTCTGCCTGCGTCTGCATTCCCGAGTTCATACAACCCGAATCTCTTCAGGGCGAGAGTGAACAGGCTTCTTCTGGGCAAGCTCGTTCCACCGTAGATCTCATCCCTGCCTCTGGGCTGGATTGAGGTCAAGAATGAGCCCATTGTCAATAAAAAAAATTAAAGAAAAGATATAGCGACGATAACATAAACTTGGTTTTGTGGAAGGAAACGTTGTGTTTCCTGACAGGAAAGATTCTAGAAACTAATAATATCGTATTCCAGAAAATAGAACGTCATGTACTCGCTCCTAAAATAAACAGGGTAGCGTATTGTGTTATAATAATTGTATGTAAGACATGCAGAGACTCGTGGAAAGTTAACCACCAACCTACTAACGTTACAGTGATAATCATCCCTCAGTGTAAATGTCACTTAGAGTTTACGAGAGATGCATTAGGGTAGCCCACAAAATTCAAATTTTCTTACGTTTTTTTTTTGTAATTCGCAGGTCAGTGTCAATATATATATTTATTAAAATATGATTTTACGGAATTAGAATCAGAAATATAAGTCATTAAGTTAGAATTTGCCTCAAATGTCAGAATTTCATAATAACCAGATACTGCCCTGCAGATTGCAAAAACCTTAAGTAAATTTTGAATTTCGCGGGCTACCCTGACACTTTCACCTTAAACAAAGCAAAACATAATTAAAATATGAAACAACAAGATAAACAGTTCATTAACAATCTCCGTAGAGCTGTAAACTGTGCTGGCTTCATTTTTGCAATCAACTCGGAATTAGATTTACCTTTGCAGCTGAACTTGCTTGTCTGCCGCAGACTTAATCGTGTTGGCGACGATCTACTGGCAGTCTCGTTACCAATTAAAAGTTAATTTTTGTTTCTTTTGGTATTTATTTTCGTGTTCCGAATTGAGGATTTTATTGTAATTATTTGTACAAGGGGACTATTAAATGTTTTTAATTTTCGTATCTTCATTTTCATGTGCCTATACGTAGCAGTCAACTGCTGTTGGAGAAGGTATGCTATTGAATAAACCTATGTATAGTCTTTTCAATAGTTCAACATCTCTTTCGATCCTTGGCCATCTATGAACCGACAGCATTTAAAAATTCTATTTACTTCATAAATCGTTTGATTATTTCGAGGCAATGTCATCATTGTCATTCTCGTGCTCGTATCCTAATCTATTTGGGGTCGGTTCGACATGTCTTATTCGAGGCAATGTCAAGAAAAATAATATTATAATATCAAACTGTACTTAACTCTAACTATATGCGCCCCGCGGGTTCTCTCGCATATGTTTCGATCCCGTGGGAATTTCGGGATAAAAAGTATCCTATATGTCAATCCTGGTTATATATAAACGATCTGTGTGCCAAATTTCATCCAAATCCGTTCAGTAGTTTTTGCGTGAAAGAGTAACAAACATCCATACATACAAACTTTCACGTTTATAATATTAGTAAGTAGGATACCGCTATTGTTCACTTTCCTTTGTGACAAGAGTCAAAACAATGAAAACTCCTACAAATAAAAACTGCTTAGCAATCACCTCCCATCCCTTTTTATTGCATCATACACAAGTGTTGTTAACACAGATATTATCGCCATGTGTTCCCCCTTGTGTCCCTCTTGTCTCCCCCTATGTCCCCCTAATGTGAAAATCTCGATTATGTGCTGATACTACGCAAACATACGCTTGTTTGTTATCGTGTCATAGCAGCCGACTGATTGAGGAACGAAAATATCACGTCATGCCGGATGGCGCCACTTGTTTTGGTCAATTCCGTATGTTTGACTCTTGTATGGAAAGAAGAAAAGAAAGAAAGAAAAAGAAAATGCATTTATTTGCGGCAAACATGACGCATGAAAAAAGGACATAGCACACAAAAAAACAAGTTGGGGGTAAACATGCGTCACATTCACGCAAAACGGCCATCGCTCAGCATAATGCTAAGACCCTATACGAGACAGAGCCCCACCGCAGTGTCGAAATTGATTGCGCGTGGTAAGACATGGTGTTATGCCAAAATGTTACTTGAATTCCTAGACATCATGTGTTCTGCTGGTTAAATGGCTGTTTTTCCGCAAAAGAATAGGCTATGTTTTTTTTCTTGATCTTGAGGGGTATAGTGACCGCAGGAGATGCCCTGGACGGGAGTCAACAGCCGACTCCCGGCCACCGTAGGCGCGGGCTTGCGGGAGGCGAGCAATGGGCAGCTCGCCGCCCGGTAACGACCAGGCCCGGGTCGACGGCGCGTTGTGTTCCACGCGTGCCTCAAAGAGATGTCAGCACGAACTGAAGGGGTCCGCTAGGGGCGATGCCTGCCAGGGCTGCGGGTTGTTCGAAAGAGATACCGTGGCCCCTGGCACAGCCAACTGAAGGAACACGCGTGGGTTTTAGTCAGTAAAAGTCTGACACGCCCTTCTGCTCAGCCCAGACCGGGAGAGGTAATTTGATGATTTCGCACCCAAAAAAGAAAAAAAAAATAGGGTATAGTGAAAGATGATTGCCGAATAACAGCAGTGATTTTCGTGATAATACCAAAAGAAAATTGCTACATACAGGGTGGGTTTTTGAGATGGGGCAGTACAGTACGTGACATACAGGTATACTGTATTACTGGTATACAGGAAAACGGTGTTAAGAGACTGTCCTTATTTATTGAGAAATGTTGATACCCGTTCAGAGATTTTAGAATAATGCAAGAAAATGAGTTACTTATTTTCATGAAAACTTTTTTAACGCCAAACGATCAAGTTTAATATAAGAATCAAAAAACTCTTTTGGACCAAAGGTTTGAGTACTAGAAAAGTCAGAAATCGCTAAAACTTTTACCAAGTATCTTTTTCGTAACTGTTCATTGCAGGCAAGTTAGTGCAAGTTAACTGATACTTTTTTAAGCGAATACTTCATTAGGCACACTTTGCGGTCTTTCTGAACAGTGATCAAAACTGAACCGGAACGCTCGGGTCGGTGACACTGAATAGGTATAGGACTCCAGTCGATCGGTGACCACAAATCGCGGATAACTCTTGACTCCAGTCGTAAGTTTTGTTTTACTGTAAGAATAGGAACAAACAATAGCAGGTTTTTATCCTCAAAAGCAGCCAATCTATGTATCTGTCTTAACAAATGCAGGCTATTTACAAATCCTAGAGATAAAACTGTGGAATTAGCGGAGGGGCCGTAAGACGTCCACGCTAAAAGCAGATCGTTGTTCCCGTTAATATTATTTAGAGCTGTCAAATGCAAAACCTTTTGAAAAGAGCTTTGAATCTTTGAATGCCTTTGAATTTTCAAATTTTTCATCCTCTCGTGACTTTTGAATACGAATTAGGTTACTCATCAACATTTGTTTATCATAATCAGCCTAGATTGTTCCCACTGCTGGGACACAGGCGTCCTCTCTTCGAGAGGGAGTGGGCTATAATCTACGCGGGCCCAGTGCGGGTTAGTAGAAGTCACATGTCTTCGAATTTTGGTTTCTATGACATGCCGGTTTCCTCACGATGTTTTCTTTCACCGTTTTGAGAGCAGTGGTGATGAAATAATGTACACAAAGCCAAGCGCCTGTCTGGGTTCGAACCTACAACCTACAACTCGTAAGTCGCGTCACTGCTCTCAATACTCAATACTCAATACTCAATACTTTATTGCATTTCTCAGCAGCTCAGCATTTTTTTGATGTTCTAAAAATAGCTATTTGATGATTTTAAAGTTTGAAAGAAAGTGGTTACCGCCGCATTGTCTGCCACAGATACAAATGTGAAATGATCTTGTATGTAGCCGTCTATAGTGTCAATCCCTCGCATCAGGTGGAATGACAGCTCACTTCACAATTTTTTGGTACGGTGTGATTTTCACAGAATAAATCGGCAGGTGGACAAGCTCGCTTCACGTACATTTTGACGGAAAGGATTTTAAAGAATCCACATAGTAGTTTCACCATCACCCATTTTTTTCTGCTAGGTCTAGGTCCTCGCAGCTATTCGCTGCCCATATCCAGCGAAGTCTTCTTTACATTATCTACGAAGCGTATGCTTTTTTGAATTGCTACAAAAACTTTCGCATTTCTACACACTACAGATAAACAAAGACTCTAGTCTTGTGCGATAAGAGTTTTGGCACTTTTTTCTTTGTCAAACAAGACATCAACACGTTTTTATTGAAGTAAGTAGATACTTCGTAAGTTTTTATGACAGTAAGGATCACATTCACAGTGCACGTTTAGGCACTATCCACCTACGGGGTACTTGCGTACCACACTATCAGTAGCAAAGGGTTTCATTCCGACAGTTCACCAACATTCACTGCGTTATTTACGTTGTTGAGCAGACACATGTTTTCAACATATGAAGCAATGGATTAGCAATATCCTTCAAAATGATTGAGATTGATAAGATAAATTAAAGTGTGAAACAGAAATTGTTCAAGAATCTGTCAGATAAATTAACAGGAACTTCGTTGGAGGTGGTGAAACAGGCAAATTGGTATTCAAACTCCTATACCTACAGTTTGAGTGACATGAAAATAATCTAATATTTAATCGCCGTCGGTTGAGACTCAGTTGAGAGTCAGTTGAGGTCATCTCTTAACTGCCAGAGGCTTATTTTTAATCTTATATTTTGAATTATTTCTTCATTTGTTTTTTTTTACATTGTTCTCACAAATTTATATTTCAAAGAGTGTCCTTGGAGTTTCTTGCCCGTTCTTCTCCATAGAGATCTACGTTTTGGAATGGGCAACTAGCTTCAACTTTCTGACCAAGTGACCGACTATTTAATTTTGACAATTCAAAAGTGCCTGTAAATGCTTTAATAGAAATGAATGCTTTGAGGTTGAGTTTGAACGCTTATCTTCTTTTGCTCATCTCTCAAATACTACAAAATTATATTTCAGAACAATAACTCTATTTCCACCATTAATGCCACTGTGATGATCTCAATAATATGAATGCACTCGCCGCTTTGTGACCGCATCAGTCGGACCAGTGAATCTGAAACCACGAGAGCACGCATCAACAGTTACACACGACTTATCATTTGATTTGTGATTATGAATGCAAATGCACCACTTGTGTGGACAGTGGTCCAACAGTTTTCAATAATAACATAACGTAATGTTACCCCTGTATTTTTCCGAAGGGTTAGTCAAAGGTTTTTTGTTTTTTGTTTGCCTACATTGTGTCCCACTGCTGGGCAAAAGCCTTACCTTTTTCCTTCAAAACCTCCCTGTCTTGTGCAATCTCTGGCCATGTTGTCCCTGCAAACGTTACCAGATCGTCACACCACCTTCGCCGTGGTCTACTTCGACGGCGATGTCCTCCCTCAGGTTTCCAGTGAGTGACGATCTTTGCCCATCTCTCCGGGTGTATTCGCAGGACGTGTCAGGCCCACTCCCACTTCAGCCTGGCTGTTTTTTCTCCAACATCCGCTACTTGAGTTATGGAGCGCAGCGTGGTGTTTCGAAGATAGGTATTTTAATTAAAAAAATATAATAAAGCGTTAAAAGGGCCTAGACTTCGAAAGTTACGAAACTAACACCCGGTTTCTAAATTGATTGAGCAATTAAATTGAAGCAAAACATGACTTGCACCGTTTAAGCAGTGTGACGGTGCAACTTTTAATGTTGCCTCAAATTATTTTATACCACAGGCAATTAAATTGGACTGTGTGAATCAGGCTTTACACAAGGGAAGAAGGAGCATATTGTTATCGTACCTATGTTTCTTGCTAAACTCAAGTAAATTACGGCGTCTTCATATCAACATTGGTAAAGTTATAATTACATAGCTATTTAGGTAATAGGTAATACGGGCTGGTGTCCGCAACTCCACGACAATGCGCGTATTTTGCGTACATAGCTATTTTGCAGCCCTATGTTGCACCTGCCATGTTTTGTCTCTGCATCACCCCAAGGTTGACAGGTAGAAAGTGCCTCAGGCATTAAGTCTGACTTTGTACAGTATTTTTTTACTTGTGCATAAAGTTTTAATAAATAATTTAATAATAAAGCCATTTTTACATTGGTACAATAAAACATGTGTTACATCGGTCAATTTATGAATATCTTCCTAAACCAAGAAAACGTAATCACAAACCCACGTAAAGTAACACAATACAGGGTCCGGAAGTAAATAATCTTAACAGCACTATCCGTCATCTGTATCTAATTTGAGCCTAAATTGAAACCCGGGACATAAAACAAATTACTAAATATTCCTCTGTAGCCCAAAATGGAGTATTGTTGTACCGTATTAATGTTTAACCTGAAGGCCAATTCCTGTAATTAAAAACGTTCAGAATCTAGTCGCAATCTCATCTCAGCGACAATCAATGTCAAAAACTTGTCGAAAATGTAGGGAAATTAGAGGTATTTTTGACAGATTGAGACAGAGATCAGACTGTGAACGTTCTTAAAATTACGAGAATTGCCCTTCTGATTAGTAGGGAAGAAGTTCTAATCCTGATAAATTAATAAATAATAAAAAAAATCTGGTTGGTTGTTTAATTAATATTCCAAATTGTTGTTTTTTTTTTTTTCTCATTTAATTATTTCACGAATACGTTTATTGTTCTAGTTAAAATAAAAACATTTACTGGCATAAAACATGTGTACAAACAAAGTGAAGCCCTGACTCCTGCACTAGGTAACAACACCTATGTTACAGCAGCCAAAAAAAAATCCTTGTTGTTTTCATACTTATTCAGATACTATGCGACTTCGTCCGCATAAAATTTATTGTTCCCCTGACCCTTAGTGTTCCTTCTGGATCTTATTCTATTTGCACAGCTCCTAAGGTTTCTAGCGTGATGATAGCCTATAGCCTTCCTTAAGAATTAGGCTATCAAATACAAAACGAATTTTTCATACCGGTAGCCACCGGCATCCAATATATTACCGCAACAATTTCATTTTCGAACCACTGCAAAGAAGAAAATAGTTACGCTCTCATTGAATGCACAAACACCCAAAGTTGGACGCTATCAAAGCAATAAATATTGGCTGGTGAAACAATTGCAGATGTTTGGAGCGCAGCTGTTGGACTCAGTCAATAGTCAAATCTTTTTCGTAACGGAGAGATGTGTATTGTCTATACATATCTAGGACTAATAACAAAGCTGAAGAGTTTGTTTTTTGGACGCGGTTATCTCTGGAACTGATAGTCGTTAGTTAGTCGGATTTCAAAAATTCTTTTTGTATTTCATAACCCAATTCATGAGGAAGGATATAGGTTATTTAACATCACGCTAGAACTCTTAGGAGTCGAGCAAAAAGATTTGAACGAAAACGAAGTAATAGAAAAAAAAATTGTGCGGACGGTCCATGCTATGCGACGGGGTGGGTCGGCAGGAACAAGAAATTTCATGCAGCTGAAGTCGCGGGCTGTAGCTAGTCATGTATAAAAGGATCTTTTTCTTAGCGTATCGATGGCAAAAAGTTTAAATATTTGGCCCAAAATTCAGCTGCGTGAACTCCGCTCACTGACGCAGTCATAAAATCATCAAGGGCACAGGTGATATACGGCGCAGGATGGAAGGTGGGTCTGTTGACGTATAAAAGGATATCTCTAAAACAAACACACGTGCCAAACCATTCAAAGCGTACCAAATAAGATCATCAAGTGCATAGGTTACATACGACGCCGGATGGAAGGTGGGCCATTGTCTGTCGACGTATAAAAGGATATCTCTAAAACAAACACACGTGCCAAACCATTTAACACGTACCAAATAGAAACAAACCCCGAACTTAATCCCGTTCTCCTCAAATAGTGAGTGTAAACTAAGGGGAGTGGCTCACCGCGGTCCTCTATGAGCTCACAATCACTCACATTGTTTACACGTTTACATCTGTGAACATATCACCTTACTGTGAACATATCACCTTACTGTGTAGAAGCAACCGGTGTTTGGGTAGCTGGGATTACTAGATTTCTAGCTGTTTCAGTATTTCGATAACATTGTGTAAGTAATTACGTTTAGAGAGAATGTTCTAGCTGAAGGATATCTGTTAATCGATCTCACTTGCTGGGTGCAGTGTAGATATTTTATCAGAAACAAATCCCGAATGTGTTAATCGATCTAATCCTCATTTGGAACTGATACCGGTGGACTATTTTGGTGTATTTGTGCAAGATCTAACCAATTTAATGCCTAGTCTTTCAAAGTGGCTGTGGCCTCTGAGTTTGGTTCTGTCTTTCTTCTCAGAGTAGTCGGATACGAAACACTTACCTCATCTAGTTTTAGAAATATTATTGACGTTCGGTTTCGGTTTGTGTAAACCTACTTACAGAAATAAACATGATTAATCATTATCATTGAACATCATTAATCATTTCAATAGATCATCTCAATCAAATACTTGTTTGTTGTCAGTTTATATCGTTATAAAAGTACAGGATTAGCTAAGAAGAAATATTTTCAGTTATTTCTTTTTCTATCTACCTGTTCAAAATTCCAGCATATGTTGAAGAAAATCTTCTTATTTTTTTAAAGTTATTATATAAGTTATAGCTATTAATTTTTTTCCATCTTTTCATATCAAGACCCCTTCGTGCCTCGGAAAGCACGTTAAGCCGTTGGTTCTGGCTGTTAATCGTGGATCTTTGGCAGTCGTTACGGGTAGTCATAAGCCTGAAACTCTGACAACCAGTCTTACCAAGGGGTATCGTATTACCCAGTAACAGGGTTGTGAAGGTTAGATAGGCAGTCGCTTTATGTAAAATACTGGTATTCAGCTGTATCCGGTTAGACCGGAAGCCGACCCCAACATAGCTGGGAAAAGGTTAGGCAGGCGATAGCCATTTTTTTTTTATTTATTTATAACTACAGTCTGTATACAGGTTCATGATTGTTTTGTACCATTAAACCAGAAATGGTTGGTATTAGTACTCACATAACTACACTGCTTAATCGCTACAGTATATAATAGTTATAGTGTATGATCATTACTAAGTAAAATAAGCATAATGTAGGTACACGAATAATATTTTGCACGCAACTAACCGTAAGTGTACGTGACTCACATGTATGTAATGTTTCGAATCTGAGCTACTGGGCCGCTCATTATATTGCCGGTTCTAGTTAATATCACATATTATGTGTACGTATTTTATTTCTAAGCAACCATTACATCTATTCACCCTTCAAATAGACGATTCAAAATCTAGAACAATTCCTAGACTAATCTAGCGCTTGATACTCTAATCTCAAAGAGCAAGCTGTGGCAGCCATGACAGTAATAATTAAAGGTAGCTCGTGTCTCATACATCGTCTGGGGAGAGACTCTGTGTTCCATTCTACTGGGAATTAGCGGTAAATTGGTTGTAGTTAGCTGAGTAAATTGATGGTGCAAGGTGTAGGAGATAGCGAATGGTAGGTGAGTTTATATGCATACTGCTGGAGGTTGATCGTTCATCTTTATCGTTCTAAAAATACATCAGTTGCATTGGAGTAAGAATTGTTATTATTTTTACGGAATCCTTTATCGATTTTTTTTTGCAAGGACAAGTAGTTATGCTTGAAATCTTTAATTTTTTGGCTTCTATAGCTCTTCGCTCTTCTTAGCGTCTTTTTTTTAATATTTTTTTTTTGTTTTTTCTTTTTAATTTTTTTTTTACTAGACCATCGTAAGAAGATCGTGGTCGTCGATTAAGACCATCGTAGGAATATTGCACTTTTTACAACAATTTCATATTGCTTTACAGTTTTTTCGATCTCAGTTCACCTAGGCTACTGACGAGTTCATTAGGTGTTATGTCCGTAACTAAGCATTACAATTTCGCATAGGTTTTTATCAGAAGTTTTGTGCAGTGGACGCCTATTTAAAGAAACTGCTTCAGGCTTTTTGGGGTTTATTCATAATCGTTGCTTAAAGTTAATTATTGATTAGCGACTGACCGGAACCATACATTGTTGACGTTTTAACATCTCTTAACTATAAGCAACGTTTATAAATAAAGGGGTGTAAATATCTAGCTTAAATGACCTATCACCTTTCCCTTACTCCACACAACAAATAGCATAGTGCGAGATCATTATCACAGAGAATAGAAAAAGTAAGTGGTTTACCAGCAGCTAATAGAATGGCGCGGATTTGCCACAAATACGGGTAATAATTACATTCCGGATGTGTGCGGATAAAGTTATTATCCTTGATATAACCTGTTTGCCCGGCTGTCTGTTGTGGCAGTAATTGAATATAGCATGTAAGTGCACCTGCCTCTAAACGTGAAAGGTAAAAATGGTTTTTTTGTGAAGGCTTGTAATTTTCGTTTCTTTGTTAATCTATTTTGACTGGTCTAAATATGCTTCCATAGTAGTTACCGACAATATGAACGTCAATAGGGGGACTTGAACCGAACACGTTATTATTAGCGACACGTCTTTCACGTGAGACGTGTTTCATTATTTTTAAAAACGACGGGGTGTTATAAGTTTGACGTGTCGGGGTGTGTGTGTGTGTGTGTGTGTATGTCTATCTGTAGCATCGTAGCTCCCGAACGGATGATCCGATTTTAATTTTGTTTTTTTGTTTGAAAGGTGAATTTGTCGAGAGTGTTTTTAGCTATGTTTGATGAAAATCGGTCCAAGATGGCTGCCGCCACAAAATGGCGGATTACATATTTTTTCACAACTCCCTCAATATGGGTATCAAATGAAAGGGCTTGACTAGTAGAATACTATACACTTTGACAAATTTCAAATCCAAGATGGCCACTACCACAAATGGGCGAATTACAAAAAACCTGATTAAATACCAAATTACCTGAATCTTAAAACGCAAGAAAATAAAAGAAATGAAATAACAAGGAGTCCCTACAAAAAGCATGAAATAAAAAATTAAATTTAAAATTTAAAAAACCCCCGACGACGTGAAACCCTACAAAACGAAAAAAATAATTTTGAAATTATGAGCCTACGTAAGTACGTATGAAATTTTTTGATTAAATATTGTCCTGCCGGGGGACCGCTACTATTTTAAACTTTAACAGAACGTTTGGCTAATAATTAGAGCGGTCCCCCGACGGGGCAAAATTTAATCAAAAAATTTCATACGTACTTACGTAGGGTCATAATTTCAAAGTTATTTTTTTCTTTTTATATGGTTTCATATGTTGTTTTTTTTTTTTTGGTGGAAAGGAACGTAAACTCGAAATAATGCGTCGTCTTCGACTAACATTTGGCGTGAAATCCAAATGTTATATAGTTTTGCAATTTTTCTCAAGGAATGTTAGTTGGTGTTCTTTCAAAAATCAATTATCTAGTAGGAAGTTTGAAGACATTGGTATTTTTTGTTTAATGGAAATGTACCTGACTATTGCAATGTTTTCCTACCAGTACTACAGTCGTTTGAAAACCACAAAAGCATAATAATATAAACAAAAGAAATCCCAAGAAAAACTCGGATTGCTCTCGCAGCTAAGACTTTTCCAATCCACTCGATCTCTTACATCCCCAGCGGCCAGATCGCTTCACTACGAGCTAAAAAGTAACTTTATTTTCATGGAGATATAAAACTTTTATTGCTCGCCCTCAAAGTGAGGTAAATGGGGATTTTTTTGGTGTTCGTCAATAATATAGTAGTTTACGGCTTCAGGTCAACCGTGATTTTTAAACCCAATTTTTCCACTGTGTTGGTGAAGTAAGAAGGATTGTGTTGGAAAAGTGGAGGACTTCGTTTTGTGATGTAATAGAAAAGAAAGAAAGAAAATCTGTTTATTCTGTAAAAACAAAAGGTTTATTACAAAAAAAAAATACATAAAACACACACACACAAATTAGCCAAAAGCCTCCTACTAAAGCAATAAACGGTAGTCAATTTTGGCCATTGCTTGATGTCAGGCCCAGGGACCAAACATAACGTAGGTAGAAGACACAATAGAAGACGTTTTGGACTGTCATAGGGCCCATTTCAAGCTTTTCTTCACCAGTGTCAAAAATGCAAGCGTTGGCTCCGTGGCAATCGAAACTCATACAACCTTTAAGTGACGACACGGTTGGCGCAGTGGTTAAGCGATTGACTGCTGCGCTGCGTGTCGCGGGTTCGATTCCCGCACGGAACAAATATTTGTATGGCCTACAAGCAGTTGTTCCAGGTCTGGCTGTTTGTGTATGTGAGTTTAAATGTTTTTAAAAGCACCCACGATACAGGAGAAATTCCTAGTGTGGGGCAACGTTGTATAACAAAAGTACTCGTAAATGAGATTTTTATCCGAAAACGGTCCTACGGCTATGACTATCGGAGTGACTGGTGGACATCATGTTGTCAATGCGAGAGCGGTGGTGGCCCAGTGTTAACGGCTTCCAAGCTGTAGGTCGTGGGTTCAAACCCAAGCAGCCGCTTAACTTTGTGTAAATCATTTCATCACCACTGCTCTCAAAACGGTGAAAGAAAACATCGTGAGGAAACCGGCGTATCTTAGAACCAAAAATTCTAAGACATGTGACATCTACCAACCCAACACTGGGCCCGCGTGGTAGATTATGGCTCTTCGTTCTCACAAAGAGGAGCCCTGTGTCCCAGCAGTGGGAACATTGTGGCTGATTATGCATTGCAACAAAGATACTGCTGAAAACGATATTAGGACTGTTTTGTAAGCGAAGCTCGATATAACTATGAAGTTCAAAACCTCGTTTAATTCCCGTTTAACACTTCAAAAACAAAACCTCAGGACCTTGTGGAAAATTTGTACAGCCAAACTCATAAATATGTTTCATCACACAAGTGTTCAGTACTGGAAATCGGATCAAAAGACAATGTACAATCGGCTAAAAGGATTGCTATCTGGCTACAAATGTAGGATATACACAGTACACACGTGTGTTCTGGCTGAGCTGTTGCTAGGAGCAATGTATTCCTCTCATAGTAATATTGTAAAAGCAAATAGTTTGTAGATCCTAGTAGAGAGCTCTGGTGACATTGTGATTTGTAATGAAAACTGAGGATAGCACACAAGCATAATATTAGCTCAACTGTCACTAATTAAGAAACTTAACTTTTCATATTGTTACGGAACTTAATAAGCTTGCCTCATCATCATCTGCCTAGCCATTTGGGGTCGGCTTCCAGTCTAACCGGCTGCAGCTGAATACCAGTATTTTACATGGAGCGACTGCCTATCTCACTTCCACAACGCAGTTACTAGTTAATACGATACCCCTTGGTAAAGCTGGTTGTCAGACTTTCGGGCTTCTGACGACCCGTAACGACTGTCAAATATCCACGAATGACAGCCGGGACCAACGGCTTAACGTGCTTTCCTAGGCACGGAGGGGTCTTGGTATATGAAGATGGTCACCCATCCACGGACCAACCGCGGCAAGCGTAGCTTAATCTAATCGATCGCCCTGTGCGGCTGTTATTACTTAGCCACAAGCCCCTCTAAATTAATTTATCTAATTGCAAAGATAAATTGGCAATGCGGCCAATACTGGAAAACACTGTCGTGACTACATAATATTAACATACAGGGTCATATTAAATAAGCTAGCGAAACTCCACAGACGTGATAGATATCGCCTGATAAAAAACGAAAAGGAAATATTATGTTTCGATGATTTTTTTTTTTTTTGTCATCAACGTCCGCATGTTGTGTAGTTATTGGAAGAGTGAACTGGCATCTTCTGGGCACGCTCATTTCACCATAGTCCTCATCCATCGCTTTCCATCAGGTGTGATCGAGGTCAAGAGCAAGACCCCATTTAGCAATAAATAAATAAATGAGTTTACAAAATATATATATTTTTTTTGTTTATCCTGTTAAAATGATATGTGATATAACGTATTGTGAAGTTGACACAAAAAACTGATTTTTAAAAGTCATATTTAAATTATCTACAATATCAGGCCGTCGCGTCGGCCAAAAAAAAATATAATTTTATTTCGTTTCGTCAGATTTAGAAATTGAAACCCATCAAGTATGTCGAGTTTTACTGATAAGGGTTAGAGTATTACGACCGCCGAGTAGGTGGCGAAAAATCGTGAGGCGATCACATCAGCCCCTACACAAGAAACTAAAGTTGTCAAAAAATAAAAGGCCCGTTTTGACATTGACAGTTCTTACTAGAACTGTCAATGTAAAAACGGGCCTTTTATTTTTATACGTGTTTTGCGAATTTGATCTTTATTAACTACTGTTAAATAAAGATCCAATTCGCAAAACACGTATAACTGACATGTGTCAAGAACGCATTCTCAAATATCAAAAAAAATGGGAATCACGATCGCTCTGACAAGAGTGCTACGAAGAAACAGATTACGACCACTATTTCCAATTGCCCATTGACATTTACTGTAAACATTTACCCGGGTAGCATATAAGATATCAACATCATTTCACGTACGCTGAAATTGAAAATGAAGTGATGCCAGCACCTCACAGTATGGTAAAGCGGAGACCATAAAATTTCAGTGCCACTAAGATCTGATAGCTACAACCCATATCTCCATACGAATGCGATACGAGTAGAATGAAGATTTGAAAATCACACTTAAAGCGTGGAATGACCACTAACTTCACAGTATGATCATAGAATAGGAAAATACAGAAGGCTAAGAACAGATTTAATTATTTTATTCGAAAGTTAGATACAGTCCAAAGTCTTTCTTCTGTAAACTGGTCGACGAATCAACCATTTTTAAGTCCATTGAGCTCTGGGTCAAAATATCAACTACAGACATCCAAAGATTGTCTTTAAAAGATGCCTCTTAGCGATAAGACCGCCCTTTGTAAAATTTCTATATTTATGTCTGTAATTTATATGGTATACATAAATAATAAAGAGTATTCTATTCTATTCTACGTGGAGCCCTGACACAGACAGTGACGCGGCAGGTGACACAGACGGTGACGCGACAGTGACACTAGAAGGTGACGCGGCAGGTCCCGTGGAAGATGGCGGGACGAGCTGGAGAAAAAAAACGACCAGTGGTCCACTTTAGCACTGGATCGAAAGAGCTGGAAGTCATTGCGAAAGGCCTTTGCCTAGCAGTGGGATGAGTGCAGGCTAACAGTAATAGTATGTGAAGAGGAAAACTTTTGACAAGAGAATGTTAAAGGAATTCCTTGATAAAATATCTCAAGAGACAGCTACAGGCCATTTACAGTTATATTTTGCATCACTGTCAAAATGGCAGTGGTCTTTATACTTCCTGTAATAAGGTTGCTGTTGGATTGCTGGTACTGACAAATCTGTCAAAATCATAGTGATTTTTATTCTCGTTTTAATAAGGTTGCTGCTTGGTTGCTGCTGTCAGAGGTAAAATACCTGTGAAAAGACTGTATTCTGTTCTTCGATCAATAATAGTTATTGATCGAAGATTCTGTTGAAACTTTTTATCAAGGAATGAATTTGACAGCATATTTACAGATCAGAAACTGCCCAAAATAATAGGTATAGCTGTTAAGAATCTTTTGGCGCGTGGTTAAAATCGGAACTAACGCCGCCATCTTGTTCTTTCAATACACAATTTCATCAACAACCATGTCAACGTCATTCGAGCGTCAAAAGATCCTAGCGGAGTAATCGCGTTACACATTAACAGTAGCAATGGCTTTCATTTTGACAGTTCAACCACATTCATTGCGTCATTTTCGTTGCTGAGTAGACAGATTTTTCGAACACATGAAGCAATGAATTAGGAATATCCTTCAAAATGATTCAGCTTTAGATTGATAGTGTGTTACGCAATTAGGGTGCGACTACAGCACCCTAATTGTGCAATTAGGGTGCCAAGTTAACTTTAGATATCAGCCTTATAGAAACATAGGGTATTATTTTCATGTTAGGTGTAGCGATATTAAATTAATTTTATTGTCCTTATATAAAAGAAGCGAACCTTCTTTACCTATTTATTTTAATACAACTTAGGTACACAATATGATGACACGGCGTTCAGTGATCAGTTGTAGGGACGGCCTTAATGTTACGCTATCGATATTCGATAAATAGTAGCAACATCCATAATGGACTCCTGTCTGAAATAAAAGTTTCTATTCTATTCTATAAGGACTCGTTTTCGTCGAGTTGTTTGCGTAACGATGCGTGTGGAGAAATAGGGCTGGGAAATGAGTATTGATTTTTATACATCGACACTCGACAGGTAGTGTGCTTGAATAGTTAATGTTTTAGTTATTTCACACCTTTAAAAAAAAAATCTTGATTATTTAGTTACATTTAGGTTTCTATGCAATTATGGAAAACCCTTTTCATCATCTGCCTAGCCTTTTCCCAACTACGTTGGGTTCGGCTTCCAGTCTAACCGGATTCAGCTGCTACCAGTTGCGGAATACCAGTATTTAATATGGAGCGACTGCCTGTCTGACCTCCACAACCCAGTTACTGGGTAATACCATACTTCTTGGTAAGACTGTAAACCTTTACCCTTTTTTTTTGGAACGGTAATCCTTTTATAGGACTAAATTACTGTAACGATAGAATTAATCTTATCTTATTATTTTTTCAACTCTTAGTAAAACCTCCTCTTTATATTCATTTCAAATTCCACATTTCTGTACAAAATAAAACCTTATCGACACCACCCCATCCCTAGCACACGATCGCTTTGATAACGACTCGCCGCGGGCCCAGATGTTCGCACTCAACTCGGATAATTTGTACCGACTGAGCAAACATCGACGTTACGCACAACATTAATTTATTTTACATATTCCTCGTAATTGTTGCGTAACTTTTTAAACTTTTAACTTAAGTTTTATTTTGATAAGAGTATGTTCTGGGAAAGTCTTCACTCTTCAGGTTGTTGAGATTAATTTCTGAGGAGGTAACAAATCGCGCAGTGTATTTACTTATTAAACAAAATCATAGAAATATCTTTAAGTAGAATATATTCGAATTATACGAACAATTTAAGTTGGTAGTCAATTTGATAAACAATTATTTTCGCTGGCTGTACAATATGTTGACTGACTTTTGTTTATGCAAATATTTTGTCCAAAATCCTAGGGCTAATGACACTACATTTTCACTGCCTGTGTCAACAGTATATCCATTATTTTCGTTAAACGCTGAAGACATAAAGTGAAATTACGTTGCATCATAATGCTCATCGCCTTTGTCACGCCAGTGGCTACAAAATATTAAGTCACGCTATCGGCTACATTTTTCTTCGTCGGATTAAAGTTCAAGTTAGATTACATTGCTCAGTAGGTATAACTAGTCTCAACTAACGGTTTCGTAGCATCTCATCACGCCGTTGACACAAAGCTTGATTGCGATGCAAATCGATACATCTCGTCTAGATGTCACGCTGCGCTAGTACATCTAGTCACAATGTTTGTTCACTTAGACTTTCATCACACAAAGGCTGATTGCGTGTCGACGCAGTCCGTCAGGGGTGTCACGCTACTGGCTGCAGAATATGTATATTTAGTCACAACACACGGTCACGTAGCATCTGATTACGCTGATGACACAAAGCGTGATTGCGTTTTGCGTTGCGACACGACGCTGCTCGTCACCTACGTCACGCTATTGGCTAGGGAGCGGGCACTTTCAATAAATAAGCTTTAGTTTGGAAACGGTAATCTGTGAAATGTTTGATGTGGTATCCTGTTTTCAGTTTTTACTTAGGTCAAGAATCTAAGTCTGCCTCAACTATATTGGGGCCGGCTTCTTGTTTAACCAGATGCAGCTGAATACCAGTATTTTATGTGGAGCGACTGCCTATCTGACCTCCACAACCCAATTACTGGGTAATACGGTACGGGTTGTAAGACTGGTTACCGGACTTTCGTTCTGACGACCCGTAACGACTGTCAAAGATCCAACAGCCAGGACCAACGGCTTAACGTGTATTCTGAGGCAGGGGAGGTTCTCTGTATGTTAAGATGAATACCCAGCCTCGGAAGGACCCCGGCAAGCGCAGCTAACCTGATCCATCGACCCGTGCAGCTGTTATTACTTAGCCACGAGTCCCTCGTGTACCTGCTTATAATTCCTATGTCGAACGGTAAGCTCTGAAACAAAGTCAACATTCTCACCGCTGGGACTCAGCATACGTAGCATGAATACTTCTAACTCGATTCTACGAAAAGTAAGTAGGCATATCTTCTCTTTCTATCGAAAATTACAACAATTATCTTTTCTTCATTTTTTATATCGCGCCGTAAAAATCATTCTAAAATCTGCCATTTTGTCTTTCGTTTCTACCTGTACAGTCCGTCCACGGTTATTTTTCCTCTGATTTTGTATCACTGTCCAAATCACAGTGACCTTTATTCTCATTCTTATAAGGTTGCTGTTGAGTTGCTGCTGAGTTGCTGTTATTGACAAGTCGGTCAAAATCATTGTGATCTTTATTCTCGTCTACACAAGATTGCTGTTAGGTTGCTGCTAGCATAGGTAAAATAACTCTTAACGGACTGTAAGAAAAAGCTAGTAGACCAGAAAATATTGTGCAGGTGTCTGATAGTTAAACCAATAAGAACAATCCTAGTTTGGAAAATTCTTTTCCTTATAACTTGTAGTCACTAATTCAACATGACGCTTTCTTGGAATATTGCCAATGTCCATGTTGTTTACACTTGTCACTTGGTCAGAACTGTGGCTACCTGTCATGTTCAACTTGTTGTTTTAAAGAATTCGGGATAAACTTGATCAGGAATCTTTTGTCTTCTCTTATAGATATCAAGCGTGTAGAGTTCCTAATCTACTTTATCAGAAACTACTACCACCATCGCCATAAAAAAATCTACTGAACAGCATTGCTGTATTTCTTTGAAATGATGGCTACGTGACATTTTAACATTATCTGATTCTGACCGATACACTGCATTAAATCTTAAGGATTCGTCCTAGGTGGCTAAGTCATAGCAAAAACAAAACGGCCAAGTGAGTGTCGGACCATGCACAATAAAATTCAGAGGTATGAATTTTATCCCAAGGAAAAACCTACTTGGTAGTTGAAAAAATGTTCTCTCATACATCTGTAAATTCTCCTAGGGTACGATCTTCGCAGGGTGGCTGGTAGCAGCTGGATGAGAATTGCCGAAAATCGAGTTGAAATGTGTGGAGGGCCCTATAGTGTAATAAGCTTGTAGTGTAAAAAAAAAGTTATAAAGTAATGATTTTCGTACTTTTCCTTTACTTGTGCTGTGAGACCTTTCTTATTGCCAAATTTCATGGTTCTAGGTCAACAGGAAGTACCCTATAGGTTTTGATTTATTTCCGAGTATAAAATATGTCACATAAAGGGCCGTATTTTTTTATTTCGTTGACTTATAAGCTTGTCTTTTTAGAACACTAAGGGACCGTGTAGATCTTCGTATTAATTTCGTCTGTATACCTCCACGCGTTGCTGAGAAAAAGGGTCTTGTCAGACTGACAGACGGACGGACGGATAGACAGGGAACAAAGTGATCTCGTGGGTAATAGTTGGAGTTCTGTTTTTTTTTCCTTTTGAGGTACGGAACCCTTAAAAGGAAATCAACATACCTGCCCACTATTGAATAACTTAAAAAAGCGTGACACCATTACAACGCCCAAAAAAAAAGAAATTCCAACAATCATTAAACACGTGAGTTTTGACTCCTAACCTAACAATGTTCAGCGAGTTAATGAATAATTGCCTAATTTCGTTCAAGTGACGTAGTTACAATACGTTTCTTTGCGTGGGCCGGCTACCCGCTACCCACGCACTATACGTGTAAGACGTAGGTAGCTGCTCGCGTGTGAACAGTACCGGTATTAGGCGAAAGCGACAGGTTAGCCCGCTAAATTCAACTTTTCAGTATCAGGTTTTACTTAACATAACAGCATGCCTGTAATACCCGAAGGGTTCGGCAGTGGTACACCTAGTACACCCTCATCTCGCCGGTTATGTTTAAGTCCCATGTAAAAGGGGGCGAGCTTATTGCTATCAGGCTGTATGCTGATCAAAATCACCAAATAATGTATGTATTAATAGAATTATCATTATTAGAATCATCAAAACAACGCTCTGAGTTATTTCGCTATTGTTTGACTATTTTATGAAATCGAGTAAGTTAAAATTGGAGGCCAAAATTAACATAAAGAATTGTACTTATGATTCTAGTGACTATTGCAATAATTCTGTAAATACATATTTTTTAGGGTCGCGAATCATTTAATCAACATACTACCTGAATGAACACAAACGAAGCAGAGTATCTAAGGATCGTAGCAGGTGACGTTCTATAGTTTCTGCCTACCCCCATGTGAAGAAGGCGCGAGTTTATATTCATATTTTTATTCGCATTCCATAATGTTGTAGAGGTATTACAATGGCTTAAAGCTAAGGTACGTATGTATGTTATGTGTGTACAACATGACAGTGACCTACAAATTTCCAAAATCTTAAGATATTTTTAATTTCACGTGTTACCGTAGCGCATTCCCCTTAAACCTTAAATTCGTACGATGTTGCCCTGTCGATAAATCCTGCATTTTATCTTGATAATGGTTCAGTCTGTTGCTAAGGTGTAAGGACCTGTCAGGCTGTCTTTTACACTTTGCTGTAGATACTTAAAGTTTTGCTGGCGGCAATTAAATTGTCATGTATATTTTAGTGCGTACCTTTAGCCAATGAACGATGTCTAAGAAGGCTTCTATAAGAGTTTTCGTTCCACAGTTTAAGTAACTACCTATTTATTGTTTCATTTATTTCCTACGTAATTCGGCTAATCAGGAGACACAGTCAAAATGCGTTAAAATGGACTCTATGACAAGAAATAGAAATCATTTTATTTACTTCCTAACTTTTGCCTGCGGTTTTGCCCGCGTTAACATCGAAATCTATCCCACAGAAACGTACTAGCTGGATAAAACGTACCCTATGTGTTAATAATCCAGGTTATAAATTATCTGTGTGCCAAATTTCATCCAAATCCGCCGTTTTTGTGTAATTGATTAAAATACTTCTAAACATACAAACTTTCACAGGACTTCAGAAGAATAACGGAGGCATGTAGATAACATGGACTTTTTATAAATGTAGTTCCGATACATTTTACCTTATATTAATTAGAGTCCATATCAACGCATTCTTTTGTAATAATACGGCCGTTTTAAAATGTTATGTGAATATAAGTATGCACTGCCATCTTTGATAAAAAACGTTGTAAGTTTCCTGCATACCACCTCCACAGTATTATTATAATCCTGGTCAGGTTAGAATGCACGTCGAACTAGCAGTACACGCCAATACACAGGGAATTGCTTGTGTTCAGTCTTTGTACCTACACGACGCTTGTTTGGACAGCACCGACCACCGACACAATCTGCTAAGGGAATTTGATATTTTGGTGAAACTACACGTTAGTTTGAATGGTTGAAAATTTATAGCAGTGGTAGGAAAAACTGGTATTTCAATCGCAATTTTTGAAATACCTTGACTTGACCACGAAATAGGTGAAAATAAAGGACAATAAACCAATTGTTTTTAACACGAATTACATTACCTACCCACATTAATTGCAAACCAATGATTAAATTGAAACACAATCCTTCGTAAGAACGGCAACCTCGCACTATTATGACCTAATTTTTCAGTAAATTTTTCGATTATCCAATGCTGCGTTGCCGTATTTACATTTCGTGCGCCATGTTGCTAATGTGTGCGTATGGAAAGGAGCTTTCAAACGGGACATATTTTTACTGCAAAGTGCTGCTGCAATATTTTGAACTAAATATAATCCATCATTATAATATCTGCGACAGTATGACTAATAGTATTATCTTTTCAAAATCAAAATCAACAAATTAAAATGATTTATATATCAATAAAGCCATTTATTGAAACTAGGCTGAGAATCGTCACTTTTAGAACGTCAAAGTTACAAAAGCCAGTCCCCCAAAACGCCGCTCTTCACCACTTCCTAGTGCTTTAGCTGGGAATAAGAAGTTGCGCAACTAACTCCCCAGCAGCACAGCTGTTTGTAGAGTTAGAAAAACTTGATTCTATACAAAATAGTAAGTAAGTAACATTGCGAAACACAAAACATTTAATTAAATTATTTGCCATGTGTCAGCTATTAGCACACGCCAATATACCAACAAAAACATTGAAACCTTAACTCAAGCAGAAATTAATAATAAAAACTTAAACAAAAGACCTATTGACATATGTATATTAAAATTTTATTTATGTTTCAAATTGACGTTTTTCAAATGACACAAATATCAACTTTATTTCGATGGTTAGTAAGTTGATTTCAGAGTGACTAGCGCTATTAAAAAAGGTTATAAAAATGTTTGAAGTTGTAGCGTAAACTGAACTTTATTGTGTAGGAATTAAAGTAATTTTTTCATAAACTCAGATTTGTTAAATTTTTGGCGAATTTGTCGCAAATGCAGATTATGTGGGCTACATTCAGGGCTATACAGAAAAAAATAAGTACACCGATCGTCCCGTAAATCATAAAACTATTTCAGCAAACATATTTTACTAAAGTAACTAGATACTAAAAAATGTTGCTGGCAACCTATTGCGGCCACAAATTGCAATAAAATAAGCGTGTGTGTGTTACGTGAAAATTCCATTTTCAAATTCGATAAACATTTTTTTATGGCCAGAGAATAAAATGAATGCGGACGGCATAAGCCGCTTCTCGTCGCGTGTTAATTAAGACTTTCAACATACGTATGAAGTAGCCAGAAATCCCCCCCTAAAAGCACAAACGTAGGTAGATTATGAACATGAATCATGCCAATTATTTTAAAAACCTTTTTATGCTAGGCTTTTTCTATGCCATTTTGTTAAACAAAATACAACTTTATTTCGACGTTTAATCCAATTTATTATTTTTGATCTTACAAATGACGTAGTGTACAATTCATATACATTTACATGAATTTGAACCATGTGATGAGTATATGTAGTAATGACAATTTTAAGGGTCCAGTACCTGGCATAAAACCTGTAAGGGCACAGCAATTTTACCTTGTTAAATGTTAATATATTACGAGGCTTGTGGCTAAGTTATATCGATCGATCAGGTTAAGCTACGCTTGCCACGGTTGGTCCGTGGATGGGTGACCATCTTTTCATACGAAGACCCGTCTGTGCGTCGGAAAGCAAGTTAAGCCGTTTTTCCCGGCTGTCATTCTTTCACCTTTGGCTTCGGGTCGTCAGAAGCCCGAAAGTCTGACAACCAGTCTTACTAAGAAGTACCGTCTTACCCAGTAACTGGGTTGTAGAGGTCAGATAGGCAGTCGCTTCAAGTAAAGTACTGGTATTCAGCTGCACCCGTTTAGACTGGAAGCTGACCCCAACAGTTTTTTTTTTTTTTTTGAGAAAAGCTTAGGCAAATAATGAAATGTAAATATATTATTATATTACATTTAACATTGAGTAATTGCATTACCTTTTTAGCTACGACTTAGTTCTCATGTACAAAGCTTAAAGATAACTTTAAATTCCCGCTACTTTAAAGTCCGTCTTTTGTTTTGATAGTCCAAGTTACAGTGTTGTGTTTTTAATTAGAACCTCTGGATTACTACTTGGCGCACTGCACTCAGAACAAATAGTTATGCAGCAGTCTGTAGGTATTTACCTAAATAATAGCACTTGGAAATCTAGCGAAAATAATGTAGGGATTTTAATAAAGTAGCATGTAGCCTGCATGCAGCTTTATCTACTGATACTGGCGGTATTGTCTGTTGCCATCTTTAAAAAAAAACATAAAACAGGAGTGAATTCTAGATTTGATATGATTTGACAGAGAGAAAAATGAAGTAACGAGTTACGATGCGTAATTAATTTATTTTTTTGTTGAAGAATTTGAAGGCGCTTATGGCTAAGTAATAACAGCCGCACGAGTCGAACGATCAGGTTAAGCTACGCTTGCCGCGGTTGGTCCGTGGATGGGTAACCATCTTTACATTCCAAAACTCCTCCGTGTCTCGGAAAGCACGTTAAGCCATTGGTCCCGTCTGTCATTCGTGGATCTTTGACTGTCGTTACGGGTCAGAAGCCCGAAAGGCTGACAACCAGTCTTACCAAGAGGTATCGTATTACCCAGTAACTGTGTTGTGAAGGTCAGATAGGCAGTCACTCCATGTAAAATACTGGTACTCAGCTGCATCCGATTAGACTGGAAGCCGACCGCAACATAGTTTATGATGGTATCATTTCGATCTGCAACCCTACACTAATAATATAAATGCAAAATCAATTGTATCTGGTCTCCCTGTTGCCTTTTGACGCCATAACAACTGGCCATGGCCATGGTCTATCTGTGTGAAATATCTACGGACATACACATTCTATTGGACAAAGGATAGGTACTTTCTATCTCGGTAGTACGTGTGGATTACAGCTGATAATAAGCGTCAGGTGGAACACACCTTGTGTAAGTTGTCATCTAACATTATGCTGAGCTGAGGCCCTTTTGGCATTATAATCTTTGTTTTCTGTTTTTATAGTTTTAAGGCGTATTTATTTACTGTAATGCCAATAAACGCATTTTTCGTTCTTTCTTCATTTACGTCCCCGTGGGATAATTACCGACATCCACGCCTGCGAAGCCGCGCTCAAAAGCTAGTCATTATTATACACTCAGTATAAATCACGTACGTAATATAAGCTGATATCGTCTGTAACTTTTTTTCATCAAAGGGCGTTGACCTTTCATTTGCCTCTCCTGCCTACACATAACTATACATAGGTATAAAATATTTACCAAAGCCCACAATCTCCTCATGCCATATAATAAAAGGAGCTGTACAAACAAACAAACAGTATTAACTTATATTTGGACGATTTCGTCTTTATAAAGGACGAGAGCTGACGCGTCGGCTTTATTAACTTTCGTCATATTTAGGGATCCGTATTCACTATGTGAAATATACCTAATTATTATTTTAATAGCATAGTTAGCATTAGAATAATATAATCGAGGTTGACAACTGAACGATGTTCCTCTACAAATATGAGATTTGTTGTACAGACGCCAGCTCAAACTCAAACTATTTACGTTCAACTAAACCAATTACAGGCACTTTTGAATTGTCAAGGGTCGGTCAGTCAAAAAGATGAAGCTAGTTGCCCATTCTAAAGCGTACTAGGTACCTATGGAGAAGAACGGGCAAGAAACTCCATAGACGCTCTTTTAAATCATAATAATATGGTTATAAAGTATTGGTTACATCATTCATGTTAAAAATTATGAATGTGAGAACGTTAAAGCATCCGTCCAATGAAAATATAAAAAAATCAATTCAAATATTAAATTAAATTAAAATAAGCCATGGCAGCAAAGAGTTGACCAGACCCTAATGACGGCGTTCACGAACATGACGCATAGATTAGCATCATTCAGCTCAACCATTTTGAAGAGAGCTGAATGATCCAACACATGCGCCGCCATCAGCGAGACATTAGAGAGAGCACGACATACTCCCAGCCGCCAAAGCACATTCAAGTCAATGAAAGACGTACCCAGTAAATGGTAGCTTTATAGTATGTACAGTACATAGTACTCACATATGTGCTATGCAATTATACAATACTAGGAGATTGAATTTATATAATGGAGAAATAGTATTTTAAAATCTTCAGCAGCTCCAACAGTATGTAGGTAGGGTAGGCGTGTGTTAAGTATTTTCAAATGCTAATCAATTTATTTATGCGTCCTGTGGAGCAGGACCAGCGTTTAGCCAAGCATCTTTGTCAGCGATGTAATCCCCCAACTTATAATATGCTTGGCTGCATAGTGTGCGTTTTATGTAAGATTTGAATTTCTTTTCATTGAGCTGGAGCAGGTCAGGCCAGCAAGTCAAGCTACCCGAAACTTTTCCCAATCCACCTTGAACCTTAATACATTACTGATAAAGTTAAAAATCTATTAAAGAAATTTGACAGATTAGCTTGATGTGCTGGCTGGAACCGGTACCATAAGTACAAGTACAGACGTACTTGTACTTTTGGTACCGGTACCAAGCCCTAGTTTCAAGTCACCAGGGTCCACTTAGTGGCCTCATACAAATTAACATGTATTTTATTTAAACAATTCTAACAAAAAATAAATAGTTGAAAAGGATAGAACACAAGCAGTCAAAGGTTATGTGGTGAATGTGTAGGTAAGTAAATGGTATCTAATTATTTGAATACATGTGACTATGTGAACATCCTGTTTGCATCTTTTGTAAGTTACGACAAGCTAACATGCTAGAAGCAAACTAGAGCTAAGTGGTTTGACTTGTGAAAAGCACATGGCTATAGGTTTCAACCAGCCAGCTCGTAAGAAACCTTCGAGAAAAAACACTCAGTTTCCCTTCTTTTATTTTATTCCCAGCATAATTTCGTTGTATTAGCAGGACACTCTTGCAAGGAACTTTTTAACTACGGAGAAGCAAGAACTACTGAACTAATTTGGGAGGATAAGTTGTTAAAAAACTTTTTGTTTCCCAGCACTCGGAGTCATAATGAGTTGGCAACTCCTGAGCACTAGCTACCATGCAAACTGCAATAACTTGTAACTTGCTAGTAATATCGTGTTGCTGTGTTTTTCTGGGTTATAAGGAAAATAGTCTATAACTAGTAACGAATAATTTTTGGGCCTATTTTTTGTTTGACTGCATGTACGTTCCGGTTTGGCGCAAAAACCGCTGCACGGATTTGAATGAAATTTGGCACACAGATAGTTGATAACCTGAATTAACACATAGGGTACCTACTTTTAATCTCGGTAGAGTACAGTTCTCGTCGGGTATTTTCCGCCATCTAAAAAGGCTAGGCTAAAAGGACAAAAGCAAGTTAGTAATATAATACTTTTGGTTACAGATTATTTAAAGTACCTAAACAGCACCTTCATATTGTAAGGAAATCAGAAGAGCAACTCCCATATTTTTAATAACGTTCGCATTCTAATCTCAGCCTTAATCTGTCAAAAATACCAGTAGTTTACCTACGTTTTGTGAAAAGTTTTTGAGATTGATAATTTGAACGTTTTTTAAGTACGAGAATAAGCCATCAGAATTAAAACGCACTGAACGAGTGAGTCTTCTTGTTACAGTGGCGATGGGAGTCTATATACAATCACCCCAGACTTTGGCTACGGGCTTGGCACCTTCAGTGGCGTCCATCAACATCTGCAGTGTGCAGACAACAGGACACATTCAGTGCCACATTGTTTGTGGGACAGCACCACATTTGTGTGTGACATGATCGAGTCAACAGTGTGGTGATCAATGCTCTTTCCCCACATGAGCAGAGGCCTTTATTTGCAGTGGAACAATTACAAGCTGCACCCTTATTGTGTTACTCACTATCAATCTCAATCTGAATCAATTTGAAGGATTTTGCTAATCCTATTGCTTCATATGTTTGAAAAATATGTCTGCTTAACAACGTAAATAACGCAATGAATGTTGTTGAACTGTCAAAATGAAAACCATTGCTACTGACAGTGTGTTAGGCTATTATCCTGCTGGTCAATTAAATACCTTTTCCTTCTAGAAAATAATCAAGCGAAAAACACTTCCTTCAACAGTATACGCCAAATAGGACGAATAACAAATAGTACTTAAAAATAAATCTATTCCGCCTTAATAATTCCTTCCTTTGCCACTCAACAATCAACTAGGAAAATACTACGACAACAATGCTCTTCGGCCGAACCCGTCAAAGACAGAGTCATGCGCATTCTATCTCCGCAGCAGACACTCAAATCGCGCCCTTATCATCACGTGGCGTGGCACTAAGGTTGAGCATTGCTCAAAGCCGAAATACCTAGGAGTAACATTAGATAGGGCTCTAACGTACAAGTCACACTGGTACAAAACCAAGCAGAAGGTCGGGACACGCAATAATCTTCTGGCATGTCCTTGTGCTTCTCTGCTGGTGAATTTGCGTGTCCATTGTGGCACCGGTCCGCTCACGCCAAGCAGGTGGACACTGCCCTGAATGAGACGTGTCGGATAATATCGGGCTGCTTAAAACCAACTCCACTCAATAAGCTCTACCCGTTTGCAGGAATTGCACCACCTGCCGTACGAAGGGATGACGCATGCGCGCTGGAAAAAAAGAACCAGGAATCCGATTCCCAACATCCCCTCTACGACTACACAACGACCTCGGGTAGGCTTAAAAGTCGCAAGAGCTTCTTACGCTCCACGCAGGCCACCCAGGACAAACCACCCAATGAGAGAAGCAAATTGTGGGAAGAAAAGCATCCACCACCTACCGACTTCGTTAAACCCTAGGAGCATTTGCCTCTCAGCCGTGATCTGCAGCTCTCAATCGATTGCGTACCCAAGTAGGGCGCTGCAGACACAAATTGTCGAAATGGGGTATTACTGACCCATCCAAAACCCAGTGCGAGTGCGGTGCCTCTAATCAGACCATGCCCCACTTGCTGGAGTGCCCTAAGTGCCCGTTCACCTGCACCTTGGATGACTTAATGAATGCCACTGATGCCGCAATCAACGTCGCCACCTACTGAGCCCAAACAACATAAAATATCAAAAAAAACGTACCATCGACACGAAAAAAAGAAGACGAACAATCAAATTCCCCAAACAATTCACGTACATCATCTCAACAAAGACTCCATATTTTTAATGTCAAAGCACTTTGTACGCTGCCATTTTTCACGACTGGGACTGACTTAATAGACCGGGCAATGACATTCATAAACAAAATGATTGTGACACTTTAAGGAACAGGTAATGTTTGTTGTTTCTGACGAAGTGATAAACCAAGCCAAAGTTGTAAACTGACATTACGTGCCTGTAATTTTCCTTGAAATTAATTTCCTTAAAACTAAAATACTGTTTGGTTCCTGATAAACTAAGTACCTGTATATTATTATTTAAGTCCCTTAATTAGCTTACCTACATCAGCATGTTAGGGGTCAACCGACTACTGAAAATGTACATCCCTGTGGACCGGTTGACCCGTCGAGCGACACGACAGTTGAGTGAAATATTTCCAAAATAACCGCGCTTGGCACACTGATTGATCGATTGGTGTAGGTATATTTTGTAGGCATGTGGTTGCCCAAGAGTTGACATTTCACATAAAACTGGAGAACCTTTATCCATGAAATTGTTCAGGTAAGATAACAATATTGATCAAGTGTAAACCTATCTGCTTCTGCTTATTCAGAATTACAATAATATGTACGTAACTAACAACTACGAGTATTACCTAATTAATTCATAAAAATATATCCTAACTTAACTAAAACTATTTTCAAACTAAATAATCGTCCGCATCGCTGTCGACTGGTGATGTACACAAGAGACTGGCGGCATGACCACGTTGTATGGCGTATCTTGAATTGAATATCCTTCACATACCCTGGTCAAATTCAAGCCTTGAAAAATTCGGGCTCGCATCTTCTTCTTATGGGTACCTCTTAAACTAGAAAAACGTTGGTAATCAGTTCTGTATATTTTGCTCTGTTTCTCACGATGTAAGGTAGTTCATCAAAGTTTCTCAAAAATATATTACAATATGTATTATTATAAGCGGAACACCATTGCAGCGTGATTCTCAGGTGAAGCACCTAGGACATGTAATCATATAGTGAGCGAAACTTTAGACAGAGAGCGTAGTCTGCGTAGGGCGTTGGCGGTTCGGTGCAATACGTTAGCACGCAGGTTTGCACGCTGTAGTAGGGATGTGAAGGAGTATCTTTTTAAGGCTTACTGCCAAATATTCTACACGTGCAGCTTGTGGGTATACGCAACGTCCTACGCGTTTAGTATAATAATGGATTTAGGATGTTGATGGGGCTTCTGCAGCGCTTCGCAGATGTTCGCAGAAGCCCGTGTTGACGATTTTCATGCCATAATAAGAGGTCAGTAATGGGTAGGTTACGTGGAAACTCCAACAGCGTCCTAAAAACATTATTTGACAAGGTGGACAGCCCCTTTATTAGGCACGTGGTGCAGAGGCACGTGCCAACATTCATGTGTTGCCACGTGGTTATTCGTTGTTGTTAGGTTAGTTTGTAAGTTTTACTAACATAGTGTTTATGTCGTTATTACTAATACTATATGGATTGTGTGTACCTACTTTTATGTGTGACCGCAATAAACCAAATACTTATTCAAGTATACCTACAGGATTTTTTTTAACTAACTGCGCAAACTGTAACTATGACTTCAGCACATGATTTTAGACCCCCTAGCGTAAAAAATAGTTTGCCAGTTATCAAAAAAAAAGCTGTTTCATAGAAAAGTGCAATACCTGCGTGGCCGAAATGTAGGGCAGAGCTAATTTTTTGTTTTAATAACTGAAAAAAATTTTCAGAATCCTCTACAGAATTCATGGTTCAAGATTGCGCACTGTTTTAAAAAAATCCTGTATTATATACACAACAATATTGATTTAAATAGTAAGTAACAAGGACGTTCCTACTTATAGCTGGTTATTGCCAGTTACCAAATCCAACACTCAAAATCGTGGCGGCTTATAATCCCAGCGATGAATAAATTAAATAGCCGTTACATATTGCTCACGCACGTGTAATTAATCTATTTAGTTGCTCTCATTCAACTTTCCGGGAAAGCGAGCATTTGTTAATATAAGCATATTATTTATTCAGTTACAAATTAAAGCACATACTCGTACAACTCTCGCAATTTTGTTGCATTTCATTAACTACAATTTACACTACTACTCATCATTTTAATAGAATATTGCTCCCCCACTGAATGTAGTAATACCGACCAGACCATGACCCACTTGCTGGAGTGTCCAAAGTGTCCCTACACCTAACACACAGCATTTTTGTGAATATAAAACGCTACTGATGCCGTGATTAACGTGGGATGCCCAGCTAGATGGACGGACGACCTAAAGAAGGTGGCTGGGAACGGACTGGATGCGGAAGGCGGAGGACAAGGTGTTGTGGCGTAGCCTGGGAGAGAGAGGCCTATGTCCAGCAGTGGACTGCAATAGGCTGAGTTGATTTGGGTTGAACCCCATTTTGACTGACAATTTAAGGATCCCTTGGTTTGTTTGGTACCCTAGCTGGTTGTTTGCGGGTTGATTCAATGAGTAACATGAATACACTGTGCTTCAGCACTGCATGTTAAGTATATACCTACGTAATACGTCACAAGATGAAACTGACCACTGATACGTCTCGCGTACAGTCACGAGCATAAGTATGTATACACTTGGCTTTATTCAAAAGCGATTTACTCCTTTATTTTTTAATGAAATTTTATGTTGCTACGAACATAGTATTTTCGAATCCATGTTTTCGTTATTTCAGGCAAAAATCACTATTGAAAGTTTCCAAGTGTTGACATATTAGTGCTCGTGACTGTACACCTAATCCGTCATCGCCTGAACCTTCCTTGTACGTCGTGAGCTGAACTCAAACGATCGAACCAAACATAGGTTTAAAGAAAGTGAGTACCTACGTAGGTACACCTAGTTATATTATCACACGTCATCGGACGATTTCTGTTAAAGTGTACGGCTTGCGACAGGATTTTTTTACAGCTCCAAGCACAGCGAATTATTTAGTTCACGCCAGACATCTTTTTCTCACCATCCAAAGCAACTAACCAATGAAATATTCCTCATATATCTGATTTATTCAAGTGCAGGTACGAAGGCCATTCGATTTTATGTTACCTAAATGATTAATGCAGACTTTTTATCGACACACGGGAGCTTTGCACCAAGACGGTTGGGCAATAAAATTAATGTAATATATGGGCAACCCTTGTATCCGGGCAACGGTTTGTAGGTCAGTAAGGTGGTACTTATACTTAGGGACAGCTCCCCATTGGGGAGGTATCGGGTAAACGCACCTTTAGGTACGAGTTTTTTGGGTACCTTCGAAACGGTTCTTGAATAATTATTGTGGTTTTGAGAACTGACGCCTTTTGCAGGTAAAAGGAACCCAAGTGCCTGTGTTATACTATAAGCTGGGACCTTTTTTAAGTATAACAGTAACGTGTTATTGGTTCATAAAGCCATTAAAATGGTGTCGTTACACGATGTCGATGTCGCAGCCAACTGGTTTAATTAGCCGTTTACCGCCTAGCCTTTTAACTAAACGGCGGCCGTTCAACTAACGGCCTGAATGATATTCAATAAATTATAGTTAAGGTTGGAACTATAACCAATCACGTGCGAGCCGAATTGGTCGCAGTAACTAAGCCAGGGCACCCCGACCAAATGGGTTAGCTTAGAACTGTGATCAACCGCGTGCGAGCTGATAGAGCGAAGCGAGGCGAGCACTACTTTGATAAAACGGCTAATTTAACCAGTTGGCTGCGACATGTATACAGGGTGTCCTGAAACTCAACGATAATCAGATACCGGGCGACAGGCCAAGGTATACCAGTTATGAAAAAAATAAGAAAAAAATTTTTTTTTCCAACATGGAGTGTCAAAGTTAACTGACAATAATTTTGTAAACCATAACTCGTCAAAACTTAATTTATTTCACTTAGTTAACAATGTTTATTACTTTGATTTGTGGTTGCGATTAATAGCACTGACTTTTATCTGAGATTACATTATTTAAAAACTCACTGTAAAATTATAAAAAATTTTGATCACAGTAAAAGAAAGAAAGAAAGAAAATGCATTTAGTTACGGCAAACATGACTCATGAAAAAAGGATATAAATACACAAAAAAAAAACAAGTTTGGGGTAAACATGCGTCACTACGCTGCCGCCGCTGCGTCGTACTTAAAAATGTCTATTATCGCTTGACTAAGTGACATGGATTTTTTTTCTTACTTTTTTCATAACTGGTATACCTTGGCCTCTCGCCCGGTACCAGGTCATCGTTGAGTTTCGGGACACCCTGTATATGCTAACGAGTCAATCAGTTTAACCCTACCAACTTACATCATCTTTCTCATGCCCCCATCCCAATTTATTTCGGGTCAGATCAGTAAACGATATATACGCAGCCGAGTAAAAATATGAAAGGCTACAATAATTCCAAACACAAACTCAAAGTTATGTACTTTATTCCAATTTATCAGTATCACCAGCTCATCAGCCGAAAGTCTTGTTTAATAAATCTTCTGTTTTTATTAAAATAGGCAAGCAATAAAGTTAAATTCAAACCATAGGATAATCAACCCATAATGTGCCCACTGCTGGGACACAGGCTTCCTCTCGGTGACTGGGCCGTAATCTATCACGCGGGCCCAGAGCGGGTTGGTAGATGTCACATGTTCCTCTCGGTGAGAGGGACTGGGCCGTAATCTATCACGCGGACCCAGAGCGGATTGATTATGTCACATGTCTTAATTTTTTTTTGTTCTGGGACATTTAACGGTTCTCACTATGTTTCTCTTCGGCGTTTTGAGATTGGAGATTAAATAATTTACAGATTTTTTTCTCTGGTTTCGAATACCTATAACTCATAAGTCGCGGGCAGTACCACTTGGCCACCACTGCTCACTCAAACCATAACATAACATTATTTTCAGTAATTAAACGTTACCACTATACGGAACCATTCTTACCAAACGTTTTCGGTTGACCATTTTGTTTTATGGCGACATAAAGCTAAAGGAAGTAAGGCAGGAGTGTGCAAATATTAATCAGCTCTGTACCAATCTAGAACGTAATAAAATTAACAGCAATATTGAATTAGGAAGACGGCTCCTGCAGTGTTGATTGTAGGAGTACAATGTTAAAAACATATTGCAGGGTAAGATATTAACAGTGTGCCCGAGATATTACGAGAAGAGCTTGCAGTGAGAGAGAGCTGCTGATACTTTATTGTTTTCGTTTTTTCTTTTTTTTGTGTTTGTAATTATATAATCATATTATTTTATTACTAGTTTATTTATTTATAATTATAAAAAGTATGTATTAGGTATGTTGAAACTGTGTGTACTCCCAGACACTTGTCCCTAAAGGTTCATTAGAAAACCAGCGTCAGACAGCATCTGTCTGTCATTAATACTGAAATGAATCTTTTTGGCGCAGCCGTGAGGCACTAACTATTGTTGTTTGAAACTTTACTTTTATTTTGTTAATTAGGTGGTTTGTGTTTCACGAACTGTATCCAAATAAACTTTATTCTTTCTTTCTCAGTAAGGATTAAGTTCAAATGTCAAATCTGCACAGTTTTCAATCTAGATTAGCGGTAAGCCCACGTAAGTACGCACACACGTACGGACGTAAAAATATCGCGTTGCAATTTTATCACGCACTGGACTTTCAACACTCGGTGCTGAGCCAAACGTTGAGAATCGAACATAGCCCATCCCAGCGGGTCAAAAAATACACTGGTGGATCTTATACTCTTGGCGCAAAGCAGTGCGTTGAAAATCCATTGCGCGAAAAAAAATCGCCGCGGGAAAAACCCGCCCGTGCGAACCTGTACTTAGATTCGCAACGTCGTTTAGTGATTAGCTCATCATACGAGACTTATATTTTATTGTGGTACTAATCTAATGAATGCGAGGGGCTTGTAGCTAAGTAATAACAGCCGCTCGGGTCGATCGATCGGGTTAAGCTACGCTTGCCACGGTTATCCCGTGCATGACCCGACCATCTTCACATACCAAAACCCCACCGTGCCTCGGAAAGCACGTTAAGCCGTTGGTCCCGGCTGTCATTTTTAGATCTTTGACAGTCGTTATGGGTCGTCAGAAGCCTGAAAGTCTGACAAACAGTCTTAGAAAGAAAGAAAGAAAAAGTATTTATTATTACCAATGGGTATCGTATAACCCAGTAACTGGGTTGTGGAGGTCAGATAGGCAGTCGCTCCATGTAAAATAATGGTACTCAACTACATCTGGTGAGACTGAAAGCCGACCCTTACATAGTTTGGAAAAAGACGATGACTAACCTAGTGAAATGGTTATTTTTTAAATGAAATAATTAATAATTGTAATGTTGAATAAGATTGTTGAACTAAGAAGGACTCGAGATGAATATACCCTTAAAGTCGTGGTAATCGCGTTAACTTTCAGGACTGTATACAACAAAATAACATCGCCATTATACAAATTATATAAAAGGAATCAACTCTAGATTAGCAATATAACAATGGAGCATTTCAGACGGAGACATTAAAGACAAGGAATTCACGAGATTAATCTCATTTATTCATCAACAATAACATTTAAGAATATTGGTGGTAACATCTTCTCAGTCATTAGGTCCATGTTGCTAGCAGTATGTCATGAGTTCATCAATGGAGCATGGTTTCAAACAGCACTCGTCAACAATTGTGGATCCCCGCTTGCCACGAACTCCTCCCAGAGCCCTCGCACTTTGAGGGGGCATCCACCAACCAGCATCCCGCTTAGACTCAGACCCCCAGCATAACATGCTCAAGGTCCTGGACAGACGCCTTCCGCAGTAGAAATCGGTGCCATCTTGAGAAGCATAGCACACAGCGCAAGCCATCATCAGGGCGAATACGGTTAAGAACTTCATGGTGATTTTGAAGGAGGTTGAGGTATTCAGTTACTATTTAGGTACTGGTTGGAATACTGTTCAGGTGCTGATATTCCAAACGTTGGAATTCGAATGTGCTGTGTTCCTGTACTCCTCAACTTATATACTGGGAATCTTCATTAATATTCAAACACTAATGAGTAGATTTTCGACTTATGTATGTAGGTTGTGGAATATTCACCTTGTATGTCATCTTGATTTTACGCTTGGTTGCACCTTATTGGAAGTGGGTGACTGGAGATGAGTTACCTCGTCTCTACGTTAAAATATGAGCAAAGATATTATGGAGTATTTTTGGCTCGTTGCTATAGTCTACTGCACAAAGAATTATATTAGGAGACTTTGTTAACCCGATGAAATGCATCCACTGACGTTTGAGGCGACGAGCGATTTGGGACACAAAAGAGATGTAAATCTCGTGTCTAAAATTAATAATAATTTAGTTTAAGTTGTGATATTTGTCGTTCTCTCGCAGTTTGAGATTTTTCGTTCGAATGAAGAAACGGAATCCTTTTAGGATTCACAAGGCACAAGTGTGCCTGTCTCTCTGTCCGTCTGTCACAGCCAATATGCTCCACATCTACTAGACCAATTAAGTTGAACTTAGGTCTACTTAATTGTTCAAAATAATTGCTCTTTACAAATAGATTACAAAAAAAAATAACCTAGGAAGTCTATGGTCTTAAAATCACATGGTAAATCACTTACAGGCAGGCACTTGCAGGTGGAGTGAACATGTTTTTCGACTACAATGTTAAGTTGGTTCTTGGGATACATATACAAACTACGGAACTCTTCATTGTGCGTGGTTCGACACACTTTGCCGGTTTTTTTGTGAATAAAACTTAGTAATAAGGTTCTTTCCGACTTCTATTAAAACAATAACATACTAGTCAGGGACTGCAGTCTCGACATTCATAGCGATCGCTTTACGACCGAATTCGGTCGCAAAGTTCTGTCACTCCATACATTACACCTGTCAATAGGGGGCCAGGGGTGCCGACACTGTGCTCGGGAGCTCTCTCTCGAGGGGTAAATAGTGGACCCATGAGCATATATGTACACATCAACTCTTATCAGTCAGTCGGATTTGACCGATGTCTCTTAATCATCACTCGCTGCGCAGCAAGACGTCTACTATTAACGTTTTTATATTACGTTAGTTGCATTATAACTTTTAAAAGCGGGTTCTAAAATGTTCGAGCTCGCTTCGTTCGCTCTTGCATCCAGGGTTTTCTTAATACGGTAAGGTTTTTTGCATAAGCCAGTAAAGTAACTCCTATTTCTGCCACAATGGTCAAAAGGAAACGTAAAGTAACCTATCCGAGCTCGCTTCGCTCGCCGTTCAGTTTTGATATCCATCGTATTTGGTTAATCCCAATGCAAACAACAGCTAAGGCAAGTTTCAAAACAGACACAAGTTGCAAACTGTCCGAAAATAGTCCGTCACGCTCGGCTGCTTGCAGCGCATTGTTCGATGAGTCGATGACACTACAGTGCACGGATTAATAAATTGTGGCAGGCAACCATTGATATATTATATCAATGCAGACAACGTTAAAGACAGGTTTTTGTTCTGACTCATTTCTAGGAATCTCTTTATTTGCATGGGAAGGTCTACCATGCGGCGGTCTCACTTATTTATTTATCAGTTTTTTTTTTTGTTTTTTTTTTTTTAATGTTACTCAATATCACACTATTTAGACATATTCACATATTCGTTACTGTTTTTTATCTAACACAAATTTATTTTATTTATATGTTTAAGTATGCATACACACGTCACGTTGCAGTATAAAACTGATTTACATCCGTCACCTCACACATCAGGTCCAGTTGAAATCCAGCGTCAGGCACTAGTTGTCTGGCATTTTTGCTAAACTGGGCCTTTTTGGCGCAGGCGTGAGGCGCACTTTCCTGCTAATTTCTTACATCGGACTTCACACTTTTTATTTAATCTTTTTTTTTTGTCTGTTGTATGTATCTGGTGTATTCTGTGTCTTTTGATTTGTGCCAAATATATGTATTTTCTTTCATAATTGTTGGCGCCTGATGCTTTAATGACTTTTAGTGTCCATGTCAATTTGTTGCAACTGCATCGGATCAGGCGCCCACAAGTGACGGTAGTTCACGTACAAAATAAATCGGCTAAGGAAAAATTTCTACCTGACTTTTTCGATGATTAATTCGATAAAATTCTCTAATAAGGACGAACATCGGTTCGCACATATTTTCTATATTTGCCATTTAAAATTAGTTTAAAATTATAATAGAACGAAGTGTAACGTTTTCTACAGTTATCAAAGTAAATCCACAGTTTAAAGTAAAACTCCTTCGTTTTATTGAGCATCAAGCTCCAGTGTCTCGTCGTAGACATAATTGGCGACCGTGACAGGACAGAATCGGAAAGGAAATCCGGAGTACCAAGGTCTAGCTGGAGTTGGCCAGCACCGCGCTGCAGCTATCAGTCGGTCAGCAGCGTGCCGCATCCAGCCTTTGGGAGAAGCAGATACATTAGAAGAACATAAGCAGTACTTAGCTCCGCCAGACACTGATGCTAATTACAGCGTCATACCGCAGCGCAGCAGCATTTCTGCAGGTAAGTGCCTTTCCATAATTCCTTAACTTCCGTAGCATTTGTCCTTATCCAATTTCTGTGTGGTTTTTAATTTGTGCAATTTCATATTTTTATAGGTTCACCTTTGTCAAGGTTACAGATTGCGTCATACTTTCTTAAATGATATTTTTCTATACATTTCCATAAGTTCCCTATTATTTAATCATATCGGTCATGAATATCAGTGACAATTCGTAAGGATATCTACGCTTGGTTATTTCAATTTTCCTTATCGTTTTGGGTGGATTTTCAAGCGGATTTTCAAGTACTATAGTAGTATTTTATATCTCACCTACCTACATACATACCCTGAAGTTATTACAAACTTTTGTTACATTTCTTTTAGGAAATTATCTCCACAGACTGCCATTACTATTTATTTCCGTTTAGTGATTAATTCGCCGAACATTTCAGATTTGCCCAAGTTTCCCGTGCATCGTCGAACGTCGTTGCCGCAGCGCGCAACGTCTGGCTGTCCGCAGACCGGTGCCTGTGACTTCAGCTTCCCGTACGGCAGAAACCACCAACCTAGGGCGTGAGCGTATTCTTTTATTATTTTATTTGGATTATTTTAACGTTAGTTTTCTTGAGTTTATTTCAATCTTACATACTTACTTAACTTTTATCTCTTTGTCGTGAGAATTTTTGTTTGAAATAAACAGTCATAATGGTTTAGGTGATGATGCCAAGAACTTGGCGGAATTAAATGTTAGACGTAGTTCCGTCAAGGGCCCAGTAACAAGGTTTAGAAATTATTTCGAAAAAATATCACGGTTAGATACTTTTACTACAACACATAGGGCGGAACTTAGTAAATTCGAAACCTTATCATCAAAGTTCGATGACTTACAAGGTGAAATTGAAATTTTCAATTCTTATGGGTTGAAGGATGAACTTGAAGAACAACAAAATATTTAGAAGGAATTCATTAGCAATATTAAAATGGCTCAAGAGTTGTTACAAATGCACGGTAGGGATGAAGGCGTCCACGACTGAAGCAGTTCTCACAATAAGTATGTATAACCCATTGCGCTGTCGATCATAATGAAATCCGTTTCAAGCTACCTTTGATACAGTTATCTAAATTCGACGGATTATACTTTCGATGGATGGAATTTCGTGACACGTTTCGATCCTTAGTACATGAAAATAGTAGAATTAGTTCAGTGAATAAGTTTAATTATTTAATTTCTTATTTGAAACGGTTGGTGCTGCTTCACCTTCTGTGAAATTTATCAGAGAATATGCCGAATTAGGTCATCTCTCTGAAATTGCGCTAAATATCTTAAATTCTAATTTATGCTATTTTTTACCTCATCATCCTGTGTTCAGAGAAAACAGTGAGTCGACAAAAATTCGCGTCGTCTTCGATGCATCAGCTCGCACTTCCTCAGACCTCTCTGTCAATGACATACAAATGGTTAGGCCTTAAATTCCCTGCCGGGGTAGCGGGATCGTCCGAAAGAGTTACCGCTGCCCTGGTACATAAAGGGCTAAGGAAGGAACACGGTTGGGTTTTAGTCAGTAAGAGTCTGACACTCCCTTCTGCTCCACCCAGAGCGGGAAGGTCATTTGATGATTTCCCATTCTCAAAAAAAAAAGCAGACATAGAAAAATGATTTCGTCAAATATTAGTGGACGAGATCAAAATCTTCAGCTTATTCTATGGAGTGAAGACGAGCGTCAGCCCCTTAAAATGTGACGTTTAAATACAGTGACTTATGGTTTCACAAGCGCAAGTTTTTTTAAGTACAAGGTGTCTTCGGCAGTTGGGTGAGGAGTGCGAGGATCCATTAGAACAATTATACAACATGATCTATACGTATACAACTTAACAACGGGCTGTAATTCTGAGAAAGAACTAATACATATTAAAATATCTGTATCAGAAGCCCTTATGGCAGCGTGTTTTAATCTACGAAAATATAAATCTGATTCGTGTAGCGTTCTTGAAGCCTGCTCCAAAAACTCTACAGACAGACTTATCCTTAGTGAGTCCTCAAATGCCCTCGGTTTCGAAATTCCCCCTATCAATGACAAAATCACAAAGCGCTATATCTTATCAACATCGTTTAAAATCTTTGACCTATTCGTTTTTGTCAGCCTCTGTATTATTAATCCTAAACTAATAATGCAGCAACTTTGGCTTAACAGGGTTGGCTGGGACGAACCTCTTTCCGAGGAAATAGAAAGAGCTTGGCGTAGGTTTTCCAATAATCTATCTAGCTACATTGACACTGCCGAAGCAGGTTCTATGTGACTCACCTGCTGTTACAAAGCTACATTATGTTCAGCGACTCCCAAAGAGCTTATGGCGCTTGCATCTAATAAGGTCTATTGATGAAAGAGGTAACGTGCATGTCAACCTTTTGTGTTCCAAGTCAACGGTGGCACCAATCAAGGCCTGTACTATACCTCGTTTGGAGCTGTGTGCCGCGTTGCTAGCTGTTCGACCCTTCAAGGCCGTTGTTGATTCCTTGAGGTATCCAGTAGCACGTAAATTGTATTGGTGCGACTTCAGCGTCGTCCTTGCTTGGCTGCATACTAGCTCTAGAAGATTAAAGACCTTCGTGGCTGACGAACAGCAGAAATACTGGAATTGTTAGATGTTTCTTGTTGGCGTTATGTACCTACCTCTGAGAATCCTGCTGACCTCGTCTCGCGCGGTGTTTATCCCGAAAAGCTAAAAGATCGTAGTCTGTGGTGGTCAGGGCCTGAATTTTTACTTCAAGGCGAATTTTCTAGGCCTACCTTACCAAATAAACACGAGTTTGAAATTCCTGTAACGAAGAAACATTGTTGCTAAGATAGATAATTCTTCAGTCATTCCATTTCATAAATATAGTAAATTAAATAAGATGAAACAAGATCACGCGTATGCATTAAGATGTTTTTATGTTTTGCGCAATCCTAATTCTCGGCGTTTTGATGCCCTTAATTTAGAAGACTTACAAAATTCATTTCATCTTGTATGCCGTAAGGCTCAACAGGAATCTTTTCCTGTTGAGTACGATTTGTAAACTAAAGAAAAATCAATTGGTACAAAATCACCCATCATAGCGCTCACACCTTTCATGGACGCAAATGGGTTGACACTAGTAGGAGGCCGGCCACCCTATCCTACTACATTCCTCACACCATCTCACAAAATTAATCTTTGAGCGGGAACACTTACACAAAATCCATGATGGCCCACAGCTTCTCCTCGACAATGTCAGGCAATACGTGTGGCCTATCAATGGGCGATACCTCGCTAGAAGAACTGTGCGCAACTGCATCAAATGCAGAAAGGTCTTCTTTAACACCCTTAATGGGGAACTTGCCCTCTCAGCGCGTTACGGTGGATATCCCGTTTCGTAGGGTTGGTGTAGATTTTGTCGGACCCTTTTATGTCTCAAATAGGAAGAATCGCGGATCAAGAGTCACAAAATGCTATTTATGCTTTTTTGTGATAACTGATCTTTCGAAGGACGCTTTCATTCTTACCCTGCGTAGGTTCGTATCCCGTCGGGGTAAGCCTACTATAATTTTTAGTGACAATGGCTGCAATTTTGTGGCCGCTGCCAAAGGAATTGGCAATTTTTTTTAATGTAACCGCGTAATGTAAACTATTACAGAGTTCTCCAACGAAGAAGAGATTAAATTTTTGAGTTCACCTGATTACGCTCCCCACATTGGTGGTATCTGGGAGGCCGGGGTAAAATCCGCTAAACATCATATAAGACGTGTAATGGGCAACAGGCATTTAAATTTTAAAGAGATATCCACGTTGTTCGCGCAAGTGGAAGCCATATTAAATAGCCGCCCACTTTACCCCATGTCCACGTCTCCAAATGACCTACTTTTCCTCACCCCAGGGCACTTCCTGCTTGGACGGCCGCTAACTGCGCTGCCTTCACCGAGCCTACAAAAATGCAAGTTCACTCACTGAAGCGCTACCAACGACTTGAACAAATCCGGCTGCACTTTTGGAGGAGATGGCAGAGGCAGTACCTGGCTGAGCTGCAGCAAAGATCAAAATGGCGCACCAATGATACTCCACTACACACGCGATCTAGTACTGCTTCAGGTAGACAACTTACCACCATTGTGCTGGCGTACGGGCCGAATTACCAAACTCTTTCCAGGTCCTGATGGAATATGCCGAGTCGCAGATGTTCAAACAACACAGAAAAGTTACCGTTTAAAGTAAAACTCCTTCGTTTTATTGAGCATCAAGCTGTCTTGTCGTGGACAATAATTAATAATATCGTATCAGCCGAAAGACGGCCAAGGTTTAGCGATTATAGCAACGAGCCAAAAATACATCATACATACATCCACAATATATTTGCTCTTATTATAACTTGGAGAATAGGTAACGCATCTGCAGTCACCCACTTCCGATAAGATGCAACCAGGTGTAAAATCAAAGTAAATATTCCACAACCTAGATACATTTAAGACGAAAATCTCCTCATTAGTGTTTGTATATTAATGAAGATTCCTAGTATATAAGCTGAGGAGTACAGGAACACAGCACATTCAAATTCCAACGTTTGGAACATCAGCACCTGAACAGTACTCCAACCAGTACGTAAATAGTAACTGAATACCTCAACCTCTGATGAAATGAAGTCCTTCACCGTATTCGCCCTGATGATGGTTTGCGCTGCGTCCTATGCACAAGATGGCACCAATTTCTACTGCGGAAGGTATCTATCTGATACCTGGGCCGAGTTATGCTATGGTTCTGAGTCTAAGCGGGGTGCTGGTTGGTGGATGCCCCCTCAAAGTGCGAGGGCTCTGGGTGGAGTTCGTGGCAAGCGAGGATCAGCAATTGTTGACGAGTGTTGTTTGAAACCATGCTCCATTGATGAACTCATGACTTACTGCTAGCAACATGGACCTGATGACTGATAAGATGTTACTATCAATATAGGGTATACCCTATATTGGTAGTAACATCTTATCAGTTGTTGTTGTATTGGCGCTGCCCCGCACCCTACGGTATACCGTAGGGTGCGGGGCAGCGCCAACAGCATCCTATCTATGATAGCTAGCCGGCTTGACTGTGAGTTTATGAACTACTGCTGCAAGTCTTCGGCTGGGCCTGTCTCCTTGCGGCAATGATGTCACAATCTATTTCTGTTTTTTTGTTTTGTTTGTGTCTTTGTAAGTGTATTACTAACATAGTTTGTAAGTACATTGTTACTAAAACTATAAGTCTTGTTGCTCGAAATAAATGATAAATTTAATTTATTGTCTCTGTCTGAAATGCTCCTTTGTTATATTTCTAATACTAGAGTTGATTTCTTTTATGTAATTTGTATAATGGCCATGCTATTTTGTTGTGTACAGTCCTGAAAGTTAATGCAATTACCACGACACTTTAGGGGATCTTCAATCTCAAGTCCTTCTTGGTTAAACAATTATATTCAACATTACAATTATTTTGCGTCTGGATTTAATTGAAAAAAAAAAACAATTTATAAAATAATAATTATTATAGAAACTATTAGTACCACAGTTATTGAAACGTTCAGTCGCTGCACGATAATGATCTTGCATCGCATCAGTTCGAAAAATGGTCATGTCCCTCAGTTTGGAGACGTATTCGTCAGATGTATGGGTTTTATTTTCACTCAATATGTCCACTAGTTTAGGGGCTTACAGGAGTCTGTACCTTAGATATTTATTAAAATTCTAATCATTTTTTTCTGTAGAGTGATAATTTAGGCGCGTCTGTACTATTTCCCCATAGGATAACTCCATATTTCAGTAGTAATATGTAATATGTTACTAGTGCCGTTTCGAGGTCTGCTGTTTTCTTGATTTCATATGTGTAGGGCTTTTTACATGTTGAGTAAAATTATGTTCCTGCATAAGATATAAAAATTGGTTTGTTTTTAAATTATCCGATAATATTTTAACATTAAAATCGCCGCCTATTATTATATTATTTAATTTGTAACATTTCTTGGTGGTATATTTTAGAATTTGTTTTAATTGTTGATAAAATACTTCTTCCTCTCATCTATTCCAGTACATAGTCACTATTAATAAATTTTCTTTTGGTAATTCCGTGGCGCATAGTTCTATTATATATTCTATAGACACATCTGAAATATTGTTTCTATGTATGCTATCGATATGTTCTTATAGAAGTGTACAAACACCGCCACCTGTTCTAGTGCTACGACAAAAGGAAAATGCAAAATTATATCCACTAAATTGAATGACATCAAGTTTTTCTTGAGTTAGCCAACTTTCTGAAATGCATATTGCTTTAGACAATGATTTTTTATCAATGAATGCTTCGAGTATATCATGTTTATTATTGAGGCTTTGAAATTTTTGGAACATTATTTTAAATGGTCGGTCGTTGTTTACGAAATGTCTGGTTCTCGGTTTTGTTAGACATATTTGTAGGGCAAAGCTGGTTGGTGTTGTTGAATATTATATCATTTTCTTGGGTATTGTATTCGTATTGATGTTTGTTGTTTTCTCTGTTAATTAGTTTTCCGTCTATATATGGGTGGTGCTCTATACTTTCGTGCATTTACATCTAAGAATTCAGATATTATGAATAGTCCGATTCCTTGAAAATAATTGCTATTGTTAATAATACAAGGTGTTTGGCAGAACGTTGAACATACGAAAATGGTAGATAGGTGGGGTCATGTGTTACTTACTCAGCCCTAATTTACTTGGCCCTGGCCCCCTGGATATTAAAAAAAAATGTTTTTTGCTTTCTTATACTTTCACCACTTTCTTAACTTTAAAGTGTAATTTTTATTAAAAATGGGTAAAACAGGCAATATTTTGTTTTTTTTTTAATCTTTAATGAATCTGCCATCATATAAAACGATTGCTTTATTCAGATGTTAGCTAGAGAAAAAGTTATGAGTCCTCAAACTTACAGAAAGATGTAAAAAATACTTAAATCTTAATTTCAACTTGCATTAAAAAAAAAAAAAACAAAAAATGATTGAGGAGTTCCAATTTTAGCAAAATATCCCTAGTGTGTGACCTTTCTAATGGTACGTAATTTGCTTTTATGAAAAAAAAAACTTTAAGAATTATTTCACAATTTTATCAAGTAGGAAATTTTTGACAAAAGTCTACCTTTACGGAAAGTGTCCGACTTCAGGACAGCTATAAGTACACCTACACCCATTTTCTTCCTTGCGTTTGTCGAGGCTCTGTCTCTGCGGTAGATATTGTACCTACAGTCGAATATTTCCCCGTCGTTAATGCTTTCATCTAACCATGTTTCTGTCCTTATAATAATGTCGTGGATGTTGTTTTGCGCGTTCAGCATAATGTTGTTTAATTTGGTTTTCATTCCTCTAAAATTTTTATAGTAAATATTGAATGCGAGAGTTTAATGCAGGGTTTTCGGACAGAAAAGACAACAAATTCACGAGATTAATTTCGTTTATTCATCAACAAAAACATTTAAAAATATTGGCAGTAACAACATCCCCTCAGTCATCAGGTCCATACTGCTAGCAGTAAGTCGTGAGTTCATCAATGGAGCATGGTTTCATACAGCACTCGTCAACGATTGTTGGTTCCCGCTTGTCTCGAACTCCTCCCAGAGCCCTCGCACTTTGAGCGGGCATCCACTAAACAGCATTCCGCTTAGACTCAGAACCCCAGCATAACACGGCCAAGGTCCAGGACCTTGGCCGTGTTATGCTGGGGTTCTGAGTGCCAGGTACAGATGCCTTCCGCAGTAGAAATCAGTGCCATCTTGAGAAGCATAGCATGCAGCGCAAGCCATCATCAGGGCGAATACGGCAAAGATCTTCATGACGATTTGGAAGGAGGTTGAGGTACTCGGTTACTATTGAGGTACTGGTTGGAGTACTGTTCAGGTACTGGTGTTGGAATTCGAATGTACTGTGTTCCGGTGCTCCTCAGTTTATACACTGGGAATCTTCATTAATATCCAAACACTAATAAGTAGATTTTCGACTTAATGTATGTAGGTAGTGGAACATTCACTTAATGTATGTAGGTAGTGGAACATTCACTTAATGTATGTAGGTAGTGGAACATTCACTTAATGTATGTAGGTAGTGGAACATTCACTTAATGTATGTAGGTAGTGGAACATTCACTTAATGTATGTAGGTAGTGGAACATTCACTTAATGTATGTAGGTAGTGGAACATTCACTTAATGTATGTAGGTAGTGGAACATTCACTTAATGTATGTAGGTAGTGGAACATTCACCTTGTATGTCATCTGGATTTTATGCTTGGTTGCACCTTATTGGAAGGGGTGCCTGGAGATGAGTTACCTAGTCTCTAAACCAAACTACCCCAAACATTTTTTATACGTGTTTCATTGTGTTTTTAACTACATCACCGTCCTATATTCATCTTAATATTATAATATCCGATGACGAGTTTGTGCTGCGGTATCAGAAAACTGAGATGCTTGAAAAATTTAATACATCGGATTGGTTAGTTTTCATTTTTGACCATTCAGACAAAAAGGAGTTACTTTGGCATATGCAGAAAATCTTGAGAATTAAGAAAATCACATATTAAATACATGGAATTAACTCTAGCCTTAGGAATCTAAGAAAGGGACATTTGAGACAGAAAAGACAACACATTCACGAGATTAATCTCATTTATTCATCAACAAAAACATTTAAAAATATTGGCAGTAACATCTTCTCAGTCATCAGGTCCATATTAATAGCAATAAGTCATGAGTTCATCAATGGAGCATGGTTTCAAACAGCACTCGTCAACAATTGTTGGGTTCCGCTTGCCACGAACTCCTCCCAGAGCCCTCGCACTTTGTGGGGGCATCCACCAACCAGCATTCCGCTTAGACTCAGAACCCCAGCATAACACGGCCAAGGTTCTGGACAGATGCCTTCCGCAGTAGAAATCGGTGCCATCTGGAGTAGCATAGCACGCAGCGCAAACCATCATCAGGGCGAATACGGTGAAGAACTTCATGGTGGTTTTGAAAGAGGTTGAGGTATTCAGTTACTATTAAGGTACTGTTTGGAGTACTGTTGAGGTACTGGTGTTCCAAACGTTGGAATTCGAATGTGTTGTGTTCCTGCACTCCTCCGTTTATATACTGGGAATCTTCATTAATATTCAAACACTAATGGGTAGATTTTCGATTTAATGTATGTAGGTAGTAGAAGGCGTAAAATCAAAGTGTCATACAAGGTTAATACCTTAATGACACTTTGATTTTACGCCTGAATGCATCTTATTGGAAGTGGGTCACTGGAGATGAGACTTAGTCTACGTTCAAATAAGTTGTACTAATAGTCTCTACGTACATTTAAGACGGAAATCTACTCATTAGTGTTTGAATATCAATGAAGATTCCCAGTATATAAGGTGAGGAGTACAGGCACACAGCACATTCGAATTCCAACGTTTGGAACATCAGCACCTGAACAGTACTCCCACCAGTACCTACATAGTAACTAAATAACTCAACCTCCTTCAAAATCACCATGAAATTCTTCACCGTATTCGCACTGATGATGACTTGCGCTGCATGCTATGCTTCTCAGGATGGCACCGATTTCTACTGCGGAAGGCATCTGTCCAGGACCTTGGCTGTGTTATGCTGGGGTTCTGAGTCTAAGCGGGATGCTGGTTGGTGGATGCCCCCTCAAAGTGCGAGGGCTCTGGGAGGAATTCGTGGCAAGCGGAACCCAACAATTGTTGACGAGTGCTGTTTGAAACCATGCTCCATTGATGAACTCATGACTTACTGCTAGCAACATGGACTTGATGACTGAGGGGATGTTTTTATTGTTAATATTTTTAAATCTTTCTTTTGATGAATAAATGAGATTAATCTCCTGAATTTGTTGTCTTTTCTCTGTCCGAAATGTTCCTTTGTTAGATTTCTAATACTAGAATTGATTCCACGTATGTAATTTGTATAATAGCGAGGTTATTCTGTTTTATGATGAAATGAAATTGTTTATTTTCAAATCAAATCAAATCATTTATTGGTTTGCAAACATTTTTTTTTTTAACGTTTCCCCACACTAGGTTTACTCCTGTATCGTGGGTGCGCTTACAAACATTTAAACTCACATACATCACTCACATTCATCACCTATAGGCAATACAAATATTTGTTCCGTGCGGGAATCGAACCCGCGGCACACAGCGCAGCAGTCGATCGCTCAGCCACTGCGCCAACCATGTCGTTATGGGTATTTAGCACATAGATGTTTTATTATAAGAGTCCTCCATGCTCTACCGTCACATGGGCATGCAAAACATATTATTATTTAATTTACACAAAAGATATTATAATTTTAAATAACAATTAGTAGAATAAAATAATACAAATTAATGTCAAATCGTTTGAATTACAGTAAAAATGTCACAATAATGGCATGTCACAGTAATACAGTAAAAATGTCACAATAATGGCATGTCACAGTAATACAGTAAAAATGTCACAATAATGGCATGTCACAGTAATACAGTAAAAATGTCACAATAATGGCATGTCACAGTAATACAGTAAAAATGTCACAATAATGGCATGTCACAGTAATACAGTAAAAATGTCACAGTAATACAGTCAAAATGTCACAATAATGGCATGTCACAGTAATACAGTAAAAATGTCACAATAATGGCATGTCACAGTAATACAGTAAAAATGTCACAGTAATACAGTCAAAATGTCACAATAATGGCATGTCACAGTAATACAGTAAAAATGTCACAATAATGGCATGTCACAGTAATACAGTAAAAATGTCACAATAATGGCATGTCACAGTAATACAGTAAAAATGTCACAATAATGGCATGTCACAGTAATACAGTAAAAATGTCACAGTAATACAGTCAAAATGTCATCTCGGTTACAATAAAAATAAAAAGTCAAATGGTATAATATCATGTCAATCAGTCAGTGATTCATCATTAAGGAAGTCGTCAATTGTGTAATAACTTTTTCAATTAATATTTCGATTAGTGCCCTTTTAAATTTGAATACAGTCATAGTTTTAATAATATTAGGTACCTGGTAAAACGGGGTGAATAGGGATTCAGGGGTGAATCGGGACGAAACTTTAAAATGGATTTGTACTTTAAAATAATATAGTTGGTTGCTAACAAGGACACTTAATCTTTAATTAAAGAACAGTAAACACATTAGAGTCTTTTCTGGCAATATCTGGCATATCGCAAAACGGATGCAACTACTACAAGGTATGCCGTTAAAAGAGCCTGGCTGTTGACGTTCTTTAAAAGTTGATTTGATAAGCGGATTTACTCAATTTTTTACACCTTCTTCAACATGAGGTTTCCGTGTTAGTTTGTTGTCGATCACCATTCCTAAGAACTTAACTTTATTTGCTTCCTCAATGCCTTGGTCGGTAATACTAACAATTGAGTTTTCGCAGCGTTGATTAAAGTGCATAACTTTTGTCTTACCTAGATTTATTATTAAATTATTATTATGTAGCTAATTTATATTGTCACGTAAACAAGTATTATTGTCATTCTCATAGTTATTTTTATTTGTACACTTTACTACAGCCGTACTGTCATCTGCAAAGAGAACCTTTTTGTTTGATGTTACCTACATGGTAACCTGTATTAAGGTTCACCAGCTCAGGTTCCCACAGATGGAGTACAAAAAATCCAACAGACTGGTACAAACATATGTAAACTTATACTAAGTATGAAGTGTTAGTATGTGCATGTGTTTTGTGTTGAGGTGTGGTGTGTATGGAGGTTTGAGTTTAGATACGGAGTGTTAGAGAACTAACTGACTGAATGCAGTGATTCTACTTATTTTCGCTGCAGTGCCTTAAGTTAGTTTTCTATTATCTACGTTTCGGAGAAATTACAAACAAGGTGTACTGAGCTAAATCATTTATTTGTTTAGATGGAATAGGGGTAAGGGTTCACAATATATAAATAAAAATGTAACACCCTCCTCCTCTTTAAATTAATATTTGCATTAAACATCAAGTAAATAGTTTATAAAATTAAATCGCTTCTAGATTGCTGAATTGTAATTGGAAAGATTGAAAGGATGAAAGGACATTCAATTGATGTAGCATTTTACTGTATATAAAATAATTTAAAAGATTAAAATTAATCGGAGTCCAACTCTGGTGGGATGTTCTCCCTATTAGCTTTACGCTTCTTTTTATTGTCTTCTCGAGTGCGGAACATCTTGCTCTCATCGGTGCATTTTGTTGTAATGCTGGTTCTGTAACTAAGATAGGTAAAGAATTAATACGCAACATACGCGCATTGTCGTGGAGTTGCGGACACCAGCCCGTATTACCTAGTAGCTAGGTAAAGAATTATAAAATATACCTAAATTATTAATTAATTCTTAACCTTAAGAAAGGAAGTTGAATTAATTACGTACCTGACTAAGTTTTCCGCTACGCAGCATCGCTCAACCACCGTCTGCACAATGTCGCTCACTAAAGCTGGATCTAACTTCTTCTTTGCAGGCTTATTTGGAAACGCTGGAGATGGCTTGCCGGTGAGTGAATTATATTTTGGCATTAGGGAAGGTCCTTGTTTCGGTTAACAATAGCTTAAGTATGTAATGCGAGGTTGATTAATACCTGCATGTAAAAACTGCCATTAACAATTTTCGTGTAGCACATGTATGGGAAGTCCAATTGACATGCCTGAATATTCTTGATGGTTGCATTCCCGTTTCCTATTGGCACCTGTACAATATCGAACTATATTAATTATACGAATGCAATATGAATTACAAACGATTTTTCGAATCATATTCACAGGTGTAGGTGGTAGGTACGTACCAAGTCATCTGCATTTGCATTCACATTTCTGTTACTTAGTACTTTTGTAGGGTTTTCATTACATTGGCCAGCTCTATGTTTGGTTTTAACTTTTTCCGGAGTCTCACGATCGTTAAATGTTTTATCCATTTCTGAATCGGAACAATCACTGTCGTCCATTGTCTGAAAATAAAAGAATACATTGTCACTATCAATATGCTCATTTTTAATTTAAAGATTAATTATTGTAAAAAGTTTGCGTACCATTTCGTTACAGTTTACTTTATAAGACTCGTGATCATCATCGTTATCATTGCCAGAAACATCATGGTCAATCGTTTCCACTCGCTGCAAATTCAATTTGATGTGTTCTTCCAACGATTTAATCTTCTCACAAAATTGGGAGATAGTCAACTTCATTGTCTCTATTCTTGGAAGCTGATTTTCCACGGTTTGTGTTCCTACATCACGAGTTTCTATTTTAGTAACTGAAATTTTGCTCACGTTATCCTTTTAGGCTGAGTTACAGTCTCTGCTTGATACGAAACTTGGAACAGGACCTGATGTGACGGTGAAATATTTAATTGGTTTCCTTTTGAATATTTTGTAACGTTTGTTACTTGATTCTTCACTGTGGTATGTATGATTATGGCGAGCAATTGTTAATTCTTGTTCTGGAGTCTTCCTTTTAGATGAGCGCTGAAAAAAAAGTAAATATGTTATAGGTTTCTTTCCGATAGTAGATATTGCGTGGTAATCTCCTATGGGCAAACTTAAATTATAACGTTTGCCTATTGGAGACTTGAATTGGTTTACGTAGTAGCAACATGAGATTCCATCGCTGTACTTTTTGCAACTGCATCTAAGGGACTAACAGTTCTAACGTTAGATGAAGTTTCAGCTTTAATTGGCTGTTGCTAAAATAAAAAAGTTTAATTAGAAATGTTATAAGGAACCGATGAAATTCACTCTGCTTCACATAGAATTTTCACAACTTACCGCTACGTTGGATGCTATAAAGCAGTTCAAGAATAGCTGCGCAGCTTCTTTACATTTTTGACGGTCATCTGCGAATAAAAAATTAAGGTTAACACATGCAATAGTTTTTTTTTTGCTGAGCAGAATCTAATAGAAAAAAAAATCATTTCAAACTTACTTCTTTCGTTCGTTGATTCTTGAATATTGGAATTTTGCAGATCCAAAAGTGCCTGCGCAGCGTCAAACTCTTTGTTGTAAACACTCATGGCAACCGTCGACATTTTGCAAACGGTTGTACTGTAAATAACACGACATATTTTATATTTGTTGAATGCTGTACTAAAAAATTGGAACTGTTCAAGCCATGTTTACCCTATAAATCAGTTCAAAGAAACAAGATACGGCACGTACGTGACGTGATACGTGTGATACGTGAATTGAAAAAAATATTCTTAAATTCAATGTTGATTATAATCAAACACTACTCACGCACTATTTAATTTAGTTCACTGCAGTTCACTCACACAACAATTAGGCTAAAACACCTGATTGACTAGATTGCTAGTCAATCAGTTGTTTTGAGTGTGGTTGTTGCTCTCATTGGAGAGCAACAACCACACTCAACATGGAACCAAATAATACTGACAAAAATTTGGAAATAATCCTATTTATGTAGCTTGTTGCAGGTACCTAATTAAAGTGAATCTTTTTAAATTTCCTATTCCTTATTGTTTACAACTATATTCAAGGTTTAGTACCTGTGAAGGCTTAGCTTTTGTTAGTCACAATACAATGTTCTTAATTCCCACAAGTTGGCCGATGGTTATACTCGTAGCTCACCATAAAACAATTGATCTACTCTTTGTACTTACAAGCTTTTGTTCTGGCCTCCTAAATTGTTTTTTTTTCGTTTAAGTAAGTTTTCAACGCGTAGAATTTAAACCCTCTTATATTGAGGCTGGGGAACACTGCTACAGCTATCCCTCCCTTCAAAGCTTATTATACGATCCTATAAATCCCATTCCAGGCAGATGCCCCGATTGGTAGCAGAATAATATTCACCATCAGTTTTCATATACTCATGGATGTATGGAATCCCGTACCATGCTGCATCAAAGTCAAACTTTGTTTTTATAGACTACATTTATCATAGTAACTACTACAAGAGTTCTTTTTGTAAACAAAATCCAGGTTACGGAGTTTTTCAAAAAATCGAAATTACCTAAGAACTAGGTAAGTACTTTATTTTGTTTGACATGTCATACACAAACAACCGTTATTGCTCTAAAAAAATGATAATCGTTTAAATAAAAATTCTATTCTATTATATTCTAGTTATTATTTATTACTTAATGTAGAATCGGCAAAGTATATTTTTTCACATGTTTTTTGAAAGACGTGATCATGACACTTTTAAAATTCAAGGTTATATTAATCATGTCATTTGAAACGGAACGCCATGTAAAGGGAATAAAATAAGATCAACACCTTTTCACTTTAATTCCCTGTTCAAAAATCAAATCCCCGACGCGTTATGTCGTAAAAATAATTACTATAATATTTTGATCTTGATGCATGAGACTTTTTGGTACCACTTTGGGTTAATGTCTCTTCTAAGTTGTACTGTACCCGGGGTATGATATTATAAACATTTTATGTAGTCTATCTATGGTATGATATTATCAACCAGTATAGACACGTAGAGTAGTAGTTCTAGTTATTACAGAATGAACTGTCGTTGTTAACATACAGATTTACAACTTGCATTATATCACACTTACGTATCGCACACAAGTAACAACATTTTGAGGGTATGTACTTGTAAATCTGGGTGAAATCACACTAATATTATAAAGGCGACACTTTTTATCCGATATTCCCAAGGGATCGAAATTTATTTTAGCTACGTATATATTTGTAAATCATTTTGATTTGTTGATTGTCAATAAATTTGAAAGCGTTTCATTAGGAAGTTGCATTACTATCATGCCTCTTATTAGAATACTTAATAGCAGAGTCCTTACAAACCAAATATCATAGTCTGAAAATCCTACTTCCTACTAATATTACGAGTATAAACGTGAAAGTTTGTATGGATGGATGGATGTTTGTTACTCTTTCACGCAAAAACTACTGAACGGATTTTTAACCGACCTTATAAAAGGAAGAAGTTCTCAATTCGGATGTTTATTTTAACCGACTTCAAAAAGGGAGGAGGTTCTCAATGTGTATATATATATTTTTTTTATGTATGTTCGGACACAACTCCGTCATATATTAACAGATTAGCAAAATTATTTTTTTGTTCGAAAGAAGATTATTCCGAAAAGGTCCCATATAAATGTTATTAACTTTGCTTGGGTAGTTTTTGAGTTAGCTTCAATAATACGATTTTTTTCCACTTAGTTTATATTGATGATGTTTTAATAACGTCTTCTCACTGATATTTACATAGCAAGTTGTTATATGAAATTGTGTGGGGTAGGTTCAACTAAAAAGTGAAAAATTAAACTTTTTTACAAAAAAAACAACCGACTTCCAAAAAAAACTCTAGAATGTAAAAACTAACTTTAATGTCGGAAGGCGGTGTCAAAAAACGAAAATGCGGAACCAACCAACGACACCGACTTCCGAAATTAAAGTTATTTTTGACTTTGTCGTGTTTTTTTTTTGTTTGTAAAAAGTTTTTATTATATCTTAAAAAATATTTAAAAATGTAATTAAGTATGTAAATAGATTAATAAACGAGATATTAATAAATCCCGGGCGCCCGCTTAACGCAGTTTCAGGCCTCATTGGAACCAGCATTAATGACGCCAATATATTTGGTCACGAAAACGACAATGTAGATGACAGTACTGTAATATGAGACATTTTGGATAGATGGATTGGAATGTATTAGAAACTTATCGAGACTTGAAATATAGTTAGGTACTGTGATCCACCACCGATTGAGTCATGGAATCTAGGTAATAATGGTGTCTCTCTGTGAATTAACAAAACTCAAAAAGCAGGTACCTTGTAAATTTGGAAATAATCCTGGTTATGTAGCGTGTTGATTCAATGGGTCATAAAATAAAAGACCACGCTGGCTAAGCTCCATCCAGGTACCCAGTAATAGTGAATCTTTTTAAATTTCTCCCGAACTTATTACTTATTGTCTACAACTATATTCAAGGCTTGGTACCTGTGAAGGCTTAGCTATTGTTAGACACAACGGTCCGTAGTTGTAAAATCTAAACAACAATGACAGTAATTTTAAAAATATTAGTGTCTGTCTGTACTGCCTACCTGCAGATGAAACAAAGTTAATAGGGTAATCTGTGCCAACAGGTATGCCACTTATTGAAAACATAAATCCTGGTATTTGAACAAACACCGACATTAAATACCATGATTGTATATACATATATATGGAGTTTAAGGTGATGATTTGGTTTATGAATGTAAATAAATCTTCCTAGCTAACAGCGAAAGGTGTGCTAAAATAGAACTCGATTCTGATAACTGTCACTTAATAAAGATTACAGGTACTTGCGATATTCAAGTAGGCTCATAGGTATGTAGGTATTTTTAGCAGCATTAATCATCTTTAGAGGCTCCTTCTCAAAATAGGATAAGCCAAAGTACTTTTAGCTCATATATTTTTAATGGATTAGAATGAGAACTATACGTAGCTACTTTATCGTTATTTATTATACCAATACTCAGTAATTTCCACTACTTTATCTACTTAACCATTTCTTGGAACAGTAGGTAATCCGTATCCGTTTTGTTCTTAATTCCAACAAGTTGGCTGATGGTTATAGCTCACCATAAAACCATTTATCTACTCTTTGTACTTACAAGCTTTTGTTCTGGCCTTCTAAATTGTTTTTTTTTTTTTTGCGTGAGTATATTTTCAACGCGTGGAATTTAAACCCTCTTATATTGAGCCTGAGGAACACTCCTGCAGGTATGCCTCCCTTCAAAGCTTATTATACGATCCTATAAATCCCATTCCCAGGCAGATGCCCCGATTGGTGGCAGAATAATATTGACCAACAGTGTGCAAATTTTCTGAGTTGTACTGTACTTGTACGTTACATATTATAAACATGTAACGTAGTCTATCTATGGTATGATATTATCAAACAGAAGCAGTAGTTCTCGTAATTACAGAATGAACTGTCGTTGTTAAAATATCATCATTTTATCAAAATCTGTTTCTTTATTTAATAGTTAGGATTAGCAACATCCTTCAAAATGATTCCAATTATCATTGATAGTGTGTTACACATTGCTGGGTTCCGATCGATCTAATCAGATTAACAGTCACACACGATCTGGATTATATTCAGATCAGCCATATCTGAAGATAGAAATGACCGTCTAGTCACGGCTCGATCCTTCAGTCTTTTTAAACGATAACAATATCGCAACGATATGCAGCTACGTTTATGGCCGCCTTTTTATAATTTTTAATCACCTCTGTGGGAGTACCAATATTACAACTGCTATTAAAGTTCTAAGAAAAAAATTAAAAAAAAAAACTTTATAACACAACACAAACTTGAATGAACTTCCTACTATATCCTCCTAATAATATTATAAACGTGTAGTTTGTATGGATGGATGGATGGATGTTTGTTACTCTTTCACTCTACTGAACGAATTTGGATGAAATTTGGCACACAAGATATATTATAACCAGGATTAACACATAGACTAGTTTTTATCCCGATATTCCTACGGGATCGAAACTTATGCGGGTGAAACCGCGGGGCGCAGCTAGTTATACATACATGTCGAAATGCGGGTATATCTACCTCTGTTTAATCCTTCGGGGAAACAAAGCGTGATGTTATGAACTTAATTTAGTTGAGGTGGATTAAGGTCAGACTGTTTTACTTACCGGGAAGCTTTCAAAATGAAATCGGCAGTATACCTAACCGGCCTATGTCGGAGTAATAACGTTACGTAGTTTTCGAGAAAAGCGCCTGTGGCAGATAGTTTAGCCAAAAAAAAAAAATATCCTACCTGAATAAAAAAAAAATATCCTACCTGAATAAAATCACTAGGTATTTTTATCTATTCAAAAGTTAACATTATTCATTTTGGAACATTCAAATAATTTCATATCCATGCGATGCATATTATAAAAAAAGTTTTTAATCTTCATAAATTCGTATTCCACTATTTGATGTGCGACGGTGACAGGAAGTTTTATAACATTATCAACATACATCAAGTGAATTAAATAATAATAATTTAATAACAGATTTTTTTTATTTCTTCTAAAAGTGTGGTAGGTGCACATACAGTCTGTTACTATAAATATAATTTTATAATTTAGGGAAAAAACATAAAGAGTTACAAACGAATTGAATCTGGCGTCCTAGCTAGGTTACATGGTAACCTGTATTCAGGTTCACCAGCTCAGGTTCCCACAGAAGGAGTACAAAAAATCCAATAGACTGCTTAGGACTATAAGGTACAAACATATGTAAACTTATACTAAGTGTGAAGTGTCAGTATATATGTATACCTCCTTAAATTATCAATAGCGTAATGGGACCCCTTGCCTGCATTATCACACACCTCAATCACGTACACTCATCATCTACACGCAAATTTACACACCCTCACACATCACACACACCACTTACACACCCCCACACCACTTACACACATACACACCACTTACATAAATTACTCACTCCTACATACCACATACTTTACATCTAGTTTTTAATTATTTACTTTATTTCTCTTTTATTTACAATTGCAAACAGTTTTTATTATTTGTGTACAACTTTGCTCACGTGAACACGTTCCGCTACCTAATATAATATTGTAATAGATTAATAAGTGCGAGGGCCCTGGTACACATAACACAAGTTAAATCTTAATTTGGGTACCAGAGTTCAACTAAATTAGCATTTAAATTGTGTTCTCTATAACTATTGTGTTTTTTATGTGTCCTTATTTGCAAATAAATAAATTATTATTATTATTATTATTATTATTATTAGTATGTGTATGTTTTGTGTTGAGGTGTGGTGTGTATGGAGGTGTGGTGTGTGTGTCTGTGTAAACGGAAGGGAAAGAGGTTGAGTTTCGATACGGAGTGTTGGAGAACTCACTACGATTGTGAAGTAAGCAGGTATTCAGTGTCGTCGTAGTTTAAAGTGGTTAGAAAACATGCTATCTGTTTATAGAGGTATGAGGAACAGGGTGTAAAGTTCACTCATCCTCCATAGAAAAGGGAGGATCCTCCGACCAGACGGGTGTTTTGTCTGGCGGGCAATTGCCCAACGATTGATGTTGGGAAATTGTATCTATGCTAATTGAGCGGTAAACTCTGCTTGCGAGATGCAGGATTTGCGTGACGTCAGTATGACGCGTTGTTCGCATGTGGCGTTGTAGATACCGCTACATGTTTTTTGCACATTTCATAAGAGGATTGATGTACAGGGACAGTTTTGATTATTCTGTTATAAAAAAATGGCCCAAGGTAGTAAAAGAAACTTTTATTAAAAGCAAAGCGTGTGAAGGGTACTTTGCAAATTTCGTTCGTCCGGTTAAGTGAGGATTGAGTTTGTGTTAAAGGAGTTTTTGTGTGTTGTTGTAATATAATGTTGAGAATGAATATTTGCCGGACCGTGAGGACATTGCAGTTTTTATATAGATTAAAGGTTGGGTAGAGCATTGGCCGGAAAGTTGCAACCTTTAGAATGGCTCTCTGAGCTACTTCCAGAGGTTTGAGTGTCGTTTTCGCAGCTCCACCCCAACTATTAATACAGTACGAGGCAAATGACTGACACATAGCGAGATACACGGTCTAATATCTTGGATAGGGCAGGTAGCACCGCAATAGGGCGATAATTAGTAACAGAGACGAGGTCCCCCCCCCCCTTAAAAATCTCATTTTTATGTATGAATAATGGCCGTTTTGAAAGAAGACGGAAAGGTGCCAGAGACAAGGCATAGGTTGAAGATATGGCATGGCACGGGTGTGAGGAAATGGGTATTGGAAAAAGGTATTGTAGAAATGCCGTCAAAGCCCACTGCAGCACTGGCCTTTAGAGATCCAATAATAGAAGCTATCTCATCAGGATTTGTTTCTAAGAGTACGAAAGAACTCAAACTATTGAAGGTAATGAACTGGTAGTGAGGAGGGTAGCTATCCTGTAAATTTCGAATACGATCAGCAAGATGTTTACTTATAGTTACAAAAACTGAATTAACATCGTTATGAGATTGAGAAGGGGTTTCCGAGGAGGAAAGTAACTCCTTGGGAGGGTGAGTAATTTTGGTTGCGTTTGTGACACGCTTGAATATATCCCATAACATCTTTATATTACGACCAGCTTTAGCAGTTTAATTTTAATATAACTGTCTTTTAACTTTCCGATGAATCTTATTGCAGAAATTCCTGTATCTTGTATAAGTAGCTTTAAGAACTTCATTATCAGGAGACTGTATCTTTGGTGCAAAATATCTTTGTTCCTCTTGCACTGCAGTAGTCCTGGAGTAATCCATGGCTTAAGGATTCTCTTGCGTTTAGCTATACGTTTCAATATTGAGTGATTATTTAGCTCTTGCGACAGAGTTTGGATCAGAAAGTCTGTAGCAGCGTTTGGATCATTCAGGGAAAAAATATGGGTGAATTCCAAATTTCGCATAGACGTATCGATTGAGACGATGTCGGTCTTTAGGTCTGCAATGCCTATGGAGTCCTTTTTGAGCGTGGTTAAATTAAGCCACGAATCTGGGAAGAAAGATGCGTCGACCTGTAACTACGTCATTGAAGTTACAGTCAATATACATAAAGCCTTGTTATCCCAATCAAGGTTTTTTATAAATTGGACGTCATGCTCTGTCAGAGAATTCACCCTGGTCACTAGATGCTAGAAATGCCAACAATATGGTCATGCAGCAAAAACATGCAGAGAGCTAAAATCTACGTGTGGTCACTGCGGTGAAGAAGGACACTCGATGTCAGAGTGCGCGAAGAAAGCTGACACACCGAAATGTGCAACTTGCTCACGCTTTAAAAAGCCCAGTAACCACAAAACGGGAGATGCTGAGTGCCCTGCTAGGAAAATAACGGAATACAGGTACATCAACTCTATCGACAACGAGGGCGCCTAAAGCCTTATACTTAACGCCAGACTTCCATGTGTAATGCCTGCTGCTGACTCAGCAAAAAACACTGCACTGGCCTACAAACCCTCGATTTTGTTGATGGTTAAGCACATTAGTCGCCCGCAGCAAAAATCGAAGAAACACATTGCCTCGAACGTGATTTAATTTTGTGCAACATTGACTTTAACCCACTTACCAATTTCTGCTGACGCAAAATCATATGGGTTTAGCTAGGTTGTAAAGTGCAAGAAGCTATTTTACGCTGACTAAATAATACGTATATAAAACTTTTTGTTATTATGTATGGTAAATAGTATTTAAGTAAACTAGGTATAAAATAATGAATTAATAAAATTTTGCCATTGTTTCAATACTTATAATGTTAAATTTCGTTAAGAATTTTACTGTCCTAAAATTACCATAAATTATCCTTATGCCGCCTGTGATACAGGTTTATTCTAGTACAGGCATCTAACATTACCTTTGTTAATAATTTCTAAGACTTTATGTAAATATTTTACCAATTTTAATATTGGATAAAACATTTATTATTATTATTATGAAAGAGTCTTTGACATAATTATCTCGGGATCCTGTGGTCCCGGACCTTTGGAAGGCGTACGAGGGGATCGAAGCTAACTTGCAGAGGCCCGTTAGACATTTTCAATTAAATGAGGCAATTACCGACGATTATTCATGTTCGCACTATGCAAGTGCACCCAAGAACAACCCCCGGTTGGTGTAGGACTATTGCAAGACATGGAACTATTATTATTTATTATTATAATAGTCAGCACTTGCACTATAGTTTAGGTTCACTCATATTGCACAAAAGTAACTCAAAAGGTTTTACCCTTTTTAGTCTTCGCACTAGATCAGTGTTGTCAAGGAGTTGGATCGCCTCGACATTCACGCGATCCAAAATAAAAAGGGCACAGAACTCTACACTTCGCAGCCTTATAGTATCGCTGAAAAGTATACAAGTAACAAACTCCCCAGCAACGTCACATACCAAAAATCAATATGTAAAGCACATTTTCAGGTAACGCGATTAATATTCCACATCCTACACAATTAGGTTTAAGCTAAACCCATAAGTATCTGAATATTAATCAGTTTTCCATCATGAAACTATTTCCATTTTCAGGTAACGCGATTAATATTCCACATCCTACACAATTAGGTTTAAGCTAAACCCATAAGTATCTGAATATTAATCAGTTTTCCATCATGAAACTATTTCCATTTTCAGGTAACGCGATTAATATTCCACATCCTACACAATTAGGTTTAAGCTAAACCCATAAGTATCTGAATATTAATCAGTTTTCCATCATGAAACTATTTCCATTTTCAGGTAACGCGATTAATATTCCACATCCTACACAATTAGGTTTAAGCTAAACCCATAAGTATCTGAATATTAATCAGTTTTCCATCATGAAACTATTTCCATTTTTCATCGTGAAACGTCACATTCAAACACCATCGTTTGGAACCGTAACAACGGAAGTAGCCTACTTCATCAAGAAGTTTTACATGGTCTTCATTCTGATGTTCGCTTCTTTCTCCTGCTACAATGCTCAAGAAGGTACCAGCTTCTACTGTGAAAGGTCCTTGTCGAGAGCTCTGGCGGTGCTCTGCTGGGGAGCTGAGTCCAGGCGGGACGCTGGCTGGTGGATGCCGGAGCATGGAGCCCGCGCGCTTGCTAGCATGCGCGGCAAACGCAGACCGGTTGATGAGTGTTGCGAAAAGCCGTTTTCCATTCAAGAACTCATGACTTACTGCTAGATGATGATTGTTAATTATTGATTTTAGGGCAAACCAATGTGAATAAATTATTATTTATCAAATAAACGATTTATTGTTTTCATCCCAATTATTGTATTATTTTCTCACTCAACTATTCCTGTTAACTTAGGTACTTTATAATCAACTTGGAATCGAATCTTATCATGGACACTTGCATCTCGTAAATCACACAAAAAAAATAATTACAAGACTGCATTAGGTCTGAAGAATAGAATATATTTATTTGCAAAGAATATAGGTATTACAAATCAGGAGTTTCGATTAATGTTAGAGTCCTTGTACATTCTGCCCTTTAAGGCATGCACAAATATAATGAGCGTAATAGCTACAAAAAATAATTCTTGCTAAAATTAGCTAAGTTTGCGCAACTAGTTTCGTAATGTAAATCCGGTTTTAGCTTTAACCACAACATTTCATGGAATTAAAAAACATAAATTGTTCAACTGATATAATTTAATAAAGATACTTCGATTTGTTTGCACATTGCAAACAAAAGTGCAACATTAAAGTATGAAAGAACCAAAAAGCCTGTTTTCCCAATTACGAGTATCTCGGAAAATTTCGCTCGTATTAGTCGTCTCCAAAAATATCTTGACAAAGTATATTTAGAAATTCAAATAAGCTCAACACTCGCACTATCACATACACCCACAAAGGTGGAACCGATGCGTCAATGGTACATAATGCGAAGGGTTCCGCAGAGCCGTCCAGTGAGCCAAGCGGAGCATTCACACTCCAGCGGACAATTGTGACGTCCCTAGGGTAGGCGCCAATTTAGGAAACATGGCGAATTTTGCGAAATGTGGACGTTTTTGCGGTATTTTGTTGGATAATGTGAAGGTTTTCAATGAAGCTGATATGAATAATTTTGTGGGTGTATGTATAAAACGGCAGAAATAGGTCATCTAATAATAGAACTACGATATTTGAATAAACAACCATTAGGTACTTCGTATTGCTGTAAATTGTTACTGGTTATATCAAAACGACGCGAATGGATTGACAAACCACCCTACCTACAACAATTTTTCAATCACCGCCTCAATTGCTAAGTTAGGTGATTTTAATAGTAGATTATGCATTGGTAGATACGATTATGTGATTTTAATAGTATGTTTGCGAATGAATGGAAGATGATATTGTCAGAATGCTTGAATTTTTGTGAGAAGAATGCATGACTGTGTTAAATAAATTATATTATTATGTTTAAATAGTGTAATTGGCTTCGGCCGTTCTATTTAAAATAAAATAAATTTAATTAAATTAAATAAATCCACTAAGGGGATAATGCAGTGTCTTAAGTCACGGGCGCTATTTTGAATCCCGAACACAACGAAGTATTCTAGGGCTCCTGAGTGCAGCGAGGGAGCTCTTAGTTAACTTTTGAGCGTAGCGAGGGAGTTAAGACTAGAATCCTGAGAGCAGTGAGGGATTCAAACTCGCTCAAGACTAAAACACCTTTATCCCCGAAGAGAACAGTCTACTTTTCACACCTACTGCAAGGTAATATTAACCAATTCGATTATAACCAGGGAATACCAAGCTAAGTGCAGTTACATACATTACTTAATCTAAACTCATACAATTTCGTGAAAAACACAATCATATACATATATGTCGGAGATGGTATATCTGTCTCTCGTTAGCATCAGGCATATTTCAATTACTGTGGGCGTACTATGGGTAGTGTTGGTTATAGTATAATAGATAAACAGTTTGCAGTTCAAATCAGATTAGAACTTATGAACTAGTTAGTCACACTAGCGAATCACATACTGTCAGCACACCTAGGTACAACTCAACGATACGGAACGCAGACAGTTTCTAAACACATGTTGTTCGCACGATGTCCAACGTTTCCATTCTCTCAAGAGCTCTGCTCACACCGCTTTTGTAACTGTGGCTCTCGTCCCACCACGAACTCACGCTAGACTCTGTCTAGCGCCACGAGATGGCGCTAGCGTTCCGTATAGTCAAACGAATGACTCCGACATATAAATAATATCGTAATTATGACGCCCAAATCCAACATTCTTACGGGGGTCTGCGCCACAGCAAGCGATTAGCTGTTGAGATGACATGCCATTACCGCCACAGATATTGTAGAAATAGCGGTTGGGCGAGTCTATTAAGAACATTATTCAATCATTTGGACTTGGCCATTATACAAAAAACAATTGTTTTTATTGTTTTAATTATTTGTCTGTGTATTTAATTAATATACATTATTGTTACTACATTTATGATATACTAGCTGCGCCCCGCGGTTTCACCCGCATACGTTTCGATTCCGTGGGAATATCGGGATAAAAAGTATTCTATATGTTAATCCTGGTTATAAACCATCTGTGTGCCAAATTTCATCCAAATCCGTTCAGTAGTTCTGGCGTGAAATAGTAACAAACATCCATCCATCCATACAAACTTTCACGTTTATAATATTAGTAGGATAGCATAGTAGGATTTAATAAGTTGAGAAATTAAATGATTTTGTTCGTCAACGGCAACTATAAATCTATGAAGTGAGAACTCATTGGTCGAGTTGAACATTAATAGCAAATAAGTTTCCATACGCTGTTCTCAGTTGACGTTCTAAATTCAAATAACATTAATGACTAGCGGGTCATAATGAAATTCAGTACAATATTAATACTCTAGCCGGGCTATAACGCAAAGCAAGTCATTTAAGCCATTTTAGGGCCTAGCGTTAGATTTGCATGACATATTTGACATTAGCGAGTAGGTAGGTGGAGTGAAAAAACATAAATGTCACAAGGCTTTTGTTGCGGTAGGTATAAATAGTAAGCCTGGTCCACATTCGTATCATTTTGGTGTATTCATTTCATGTGTGAGTTTTCTCTTTCTATACACTATGAAGATATATGGTCGTTAGAATAACTACAAAAGGATACCGTCAAACTCAAACTCCTTCAAAGTACGTAACTTCATCAAGCCACAACTTAATGAAACTTGGCTATTATCCATAATCTATGCCACGTGTCTATCCCTCGCCTTCTTCCATATAACAGCGCTGTCAGTTCGTCGGTCTATCCGTAAATATATACGTTAAATATTCACTAGTTTGTTCAAAAGCTGATTGAAAGTCCCCAACTTTGCCTGAACTTATAAAAAATGCAAGCAACATCGCAGGAGCCAAACTAGTTAGCAGCCAGTTTTCCCACAATATTATAATGGATATAGGTGTGTTATGACTGGGAATTGAATTTTATAATGTGGATACAAACGTAGGTACGTATGACATCAGTATCTACATCTACCTAGCCTTTTCCCAACTATATTGGCGTCGTTTTCCAGTCTAACCGGATGCAACTGATTACCAGTATTTTACATGGAGCGACTGCCTATCTGACCTCCAAAATCCAGTAACTGGGTAATACAAAATCCCTTAGTAAGACTGGTTGTCAGACTTTCGGGTTTACGACTCAAAGATCTACGAATGACAGCCAACGGCTGTCCAAGGAACGGAGGGTCTTGGTATGTAAAGATGGTCCACGGCCCAACCACGGCAAGCGTAGCTGAACCTGAAGGCCATTTCTCGTAATTTAAAACGTTCAACATCTAGTCGCAGTCTCATCTCAGCGAAAAAGAAATGTCAAAAACTTGTCAAAATGTAGGGAAATTAGAAGTATCTTCGACAGATTGAGACTGAGATCAGACTGTGAACTTTCTTAAAATTACGAGAATTGCCCATCTGATCAAGCGACTCGTGCGTGTGTTTAAACTTAGCCACAAGCCCCTCTATGACATCTGTATATAAATACCTACTAATAAACTCGAAAAATCGAAAACTATACAGGCTCTTTTACTTCATTGGTTTGCATTCTTTCAGGGGGGGTGATAAGATAATGGGTATGTATTAATGAAACTGAATCACTTGTACTGTAAAATTACGAAAAGTAACAAGCAAAATTTTTGTATTTTTACAAGGGAAATTTTTGTATTTTTACAAGGGAAATTTTTGTATCTTTACAAGGAAATTTTTGTATTTTTACAAGGGAAATTTTTGTATTTTTACAGGGGAAATTTTTGTATTTTTATATGAAATGGCAAGTTTTTTTATAGTAACCTAACCTAATCTTTCTCTCCCACAGGTGTGATGTTAGGTTTTTATGTGTGTTATTTTCTAGTATTATTGGTTTATGTTATTGAGTAAAAGGTGAGGGTACCCCTAACCTTTTCAAATATTTCCAATAAAGTCTCTGGCATATCTAAAGGTACGCACGGCCAATTATGCTATTGCTTTGTGTTAAATATCATCAAAATTATTTCATTAAGTAATCCCTCCACAAACATTAATTAAATCTTCGAACAAACTAAAAGCTCTACAAAGAGCCTACAGCGCCATTTTAAATCTCTAAGACGTAATGAAGATGGCGTAGCGACAATCTTTCACAATGGAAGGAATTTCCAATAAAGCGCGCTAATGAAATAACCCACAGCATAGAGTAATAAAACCGTTTAGAAGTGAAACTCATGTAACCTTTCTGCGTTCACCTCCTTCTCTCTAGCCTCATCCTATCTCATTTGAGGTCGGCTCTCCTCGTCATTCTTCGCGTGACGTGTCTGTACTGGTCAGAATCAGAATCAGAAATCATTTATTTGCCAAAAATGTAGGTATACATATAATATGGTTATTTTGTGGAGAGTCCCAATACATTTTTTTTAACATACACGAACCGAAGACAGAGAGAAAAAAAAAACCATACAATAAGCAATTTCAAATTTAACAAAAAGCAAAATTATCATTTCATTTTCATTGGTCGTCGAGACATCTTCTTGTGGTTCATTTAGGTCTCGGTGCTTACACCGATGCCGCTGAAATAATCTGTTTCATGGAGAGATAGGAGCCTTTTGGACTCGCACAGGTCTACCTTTTAATTTTTTGGTTGTTTTTACTATTTTGTTAGTTTTACCCTATGTATAGGACATTCGTACTTACCTCCTGCGCTTATGAAAACTGTGGTGGTGCCAATTTTGAAAAATAAGACGGGTGATATTTCTGAAAAATCCAACTACAGGCCGATTTCACTAGCCACTACGGTAGCGAAAGTGCTTGATGGTTTGCTTAACAATCAACTAGATGAATACCTGAACATAAGTGACAACCAGTTCGGTTTCAGGCCGAAACTTTCCACAGAGACAGCCATCTTGTGTGTGAAGCAGACTATCAAGTACTACACAGAAAGACGAACGCCAATTTATGCATGTTTTCTCGACCTGTCGAGGGCGTTTGACCTGGTCAACTACGATATCCTGTGTCAGAAACTGAAAGATATATCCTTGCCAACAGAACTCACCAGGCTCCTTAAATTTTGGTATCATAACCAGGTCAATGTCGTGCGATGGTCGAGTGCATATTCCGATCCGTACAGGTTGGAATGTGGGGTGAGGCAGGGGGGTTAACTTCGCCCAAACTTTTCAACTTGTACGTCAACGCACTGATAGAGGAGCTCAGCAGCACCCGTGTCGGCTGCCATATTGATGATGTATGTCTCAATAATATCAGTGCTTCTGTATGTGGCCTTTCAAAACTGTTGAGCATCTGTGAAAACTACGCTCACAGCCATGGCTTGATTTACAATGTCAAAAAAAGTGAATGTATGGTCTTTCAGGCCAGAGGAAAATGTCCAACAACAATACCTGCCATAAAATTATGTGGAACACCACTGAAGAGGGTGGAACATTTTAAATATCTTGGACATATGATGTCCTCTGATCTGAAAGATGATGCAGACATAGAGCGAGAACGCAGGGCGTTGTCTGTTAGGGCGAGTATGATGGCCCGCAGGTTTGCTCGTTGTACCACTGAAGTGAAAACTACATTGTTCAGAGCATATTGTACATCTTTCTACACAAGCAGCCTGTGGGTCTCATACACGCGCAGACAGTGCAACGCCTTGCGTGTGCAATATAATAATGCATTCAGGGTGCTGATGGGGCTGCCCCGATTCTGTAGCGCATCAGGTATGTTCGCCGAGTCGCAAGTTGACTGTTTTTATACTACTATGCGAAAACGATGCACATCCCTGGTGCGCAGGGTTCGGGCTAGCTCCAGCGGCATCATGAGGGCATTCGGGCAGAGGTTCGATTGCCAGTACCTGAACCATTGCTGTATGGTTCACATACTAGGCAATCGAGATATGTGATATGTTTTGTCTTTTTAATATAGTATGTGTTTTTTATTTTGTGTGTTTTTATTTATTATTTTTGTATATGATGTATTTTGTATTTTTGTATATGATCCACTGTTGGTCGAAATAAAAGATTATTATTATTAATCTTTAAGGGATATTATAATTTAGACGCATCTAACAAAACCATGACAATAATAACTTTTAAAGTTCTATTGTTCTTTTTTATGTTATTATCATGGTTTTGTTAGATTTAATATTCTTTTTTATTGTTTCTATTTTCCAAAACAAGGTTGTCAATTGTCGATGATAGAGCGCAAAGCGCATAAACCACAAGCGATGCTATAACAGCTCCATCTTCATCATCATCAGCCTAGAACAGTCCACTGCTGGACGTGGCATCTCCAAGGGCACGTCATTCAACTCGATCTTCGGCAACTCTCATTCAACTACTACCAACCGCCCTATGAAGATAGTCACACCACCTAGCGCGAAGGCGTCTTGCATTCGCAGTCTTCATTTAAGAACTAGAAGTGCACCCCAAAATCAACGGTTCTATGGTTTAAATAGCTGGCACATTGCCAATGCTGGCACGTTTGACTTGCCGGAAACTGTAGGCAGTAAGGAGTGTCTCTTCTGTATTTTTTCTATGCCACAGCTTCACGGCTCACTCTAGATGAATCTGGGGAATACTTTCATAACTATATGCAGACAATCAATGCGACTGGTGTAAGTTCATTAGTTTTCTGCAGGCAGAATTGCAGCTTTGGTTTTAGTTTGATCTTCGTCGTAGCCGACTTCATATTATTGTATATAATTATGTTGATTAATGTTTAGAATGTTCGATATCAGCTATGGCGATCAATACCATTTTATTTACACTTATATATACACATAAATCCACGCCTTCTTCCTATGGGGGTAGGCAGAAACTAAAGAACGCCCTTTGCTACGATCCTTACCTTTCCTTTGGCCTCGTTTACATTCATGCATTTGGTCATACACGCATTTCACTTCATCATCATCATCATCAACCTATAGCAGTCCACTGCTGGACATAGGCCTCTCCTATTGCACGCCATTCCACTAGATTTTCGGCAACTCTCATCCAGCAGCTACCAGCCATCCTGCAAAGATCGTCGCTCCAAGCCTGAGGGCATTTCACTTATGCCAGGTGATTTATCGAGGTTGGTTAGTATGAACAAATCTGAAACTAAAGGGTCTTCCAATAGGGACTTCCGAACTTTGACAGTTGATAGCGACCATATTGTTTTAGCTACATCTGTCAAATTGGCTGTCATTTATTCAGTCTGTTTTGCTTTATTAGAGAGACCCTTTATTAGAGCATATAAGATCGAAAGAAATAAAAAACCTAAGCAAAATATAATCATCTCCTCAAACAGATGGAATATTCAAGGGAGCCACTTAACATATAGAGAACGGCTTAAGTTAAAAAAAAACATAATATGTAAACTTTTCCAAGAGTTAAACATTATCATAACTATTGTTGCCTAAGTAATAGTACTCAGAAATAAACACGCTTAAGTGTCACGAAACGAAGTGTCCACAAAAGTGTTTGTCACACGGCCCGGCACACTGTCACCCCCAACTTAGATTGTGCGCGATGACTCGACACGGTAACACAATGAACTTGTTCTAGCAGAAAGTTGTTGTCATCGTAGTTTTGTGTTTATGTTGGGTTATGTAGGTATCGATATTTTGGGGTGTATTACAACCGCTGGGGTGATAACCACATTTTCAAACGAAGGACTGCTGGAAGGCAAATTTACTCTGTAATACTTACAAGCTTATAAGTATAATTCCATAAAGCTTGCAGAATTAGTAAGATGCAGGGGTAGTGAATCACCAAAACCTGTCAAAGGGCCAATGGCCGTTAGAGCAGACGAGTCCTTCCAAGAAAATTTCTCGCATTGGAAAGCCTAGCGCGGAACATCTAACAACTAGATGGACTGCGGAAAGCGGAGAACGGAGGTTAGTGGTGCAACTTGAGAGGGTCCTATGTCCAGCAATGAACTGTGTTGATTCACTAAGCTAAAAGTATCTGAATTGGGGGAGGCTATGCACAACAATTATAGTTTAGTTCATTTTTCGGCTGAACGATGATGATGAAGTGTTCGAAATCGTACAAAGGAAAGTACCAAATACAAGCATATTTAGTGTGTACTAAAACATAACTTGCGACATGTGGGTGTCCACATGTCGCAAGTTATGTTTAAGTGCCATGTAATAGGGTGCAAGCCTACATTTATCATTTATGACAAGACCTCATGTTCAGTAGTAGCGCTTCCGACCGCTACACCAACGAGGCAGTCAATCCAACCAAATATACTTATCAAAATACGGAGTAAGCCCACATCATCACACCGCACCACACGCACGCGCACCCCCACGCACGCGCATGCATCTTAGCACTCACGAGATAAAATAACGTTTAATTTTACTCTCGGAATAATTCGGGATCAGCGGAACGTTTGCAGATGAACATTGCTGTTTAATTATGTATACGGCTCCCATTGGTTCTGCTTCCATCGGAACACATTTACCGACGTTTCTGAGGCGTCGTGTTACTGGTGTCATTAACATTTTGAGCTGACGAAGAGAATTAGATAGGTATCATCTCAAGTGGGATCGCTCCCAAGGTACAACTGTAGATAGATCGATATGAGAGAACTAAACTATAATATATCTGCCTAGCTTTTTGTCGGCTTCCAGTCCCAGTATTTTGTAATGTCTTGATTTAAAACAATCTCCTTGTAGTTTCTTGTCCGTTCTTCTCCATAAAGAACAACACGCAACTTTCTCTGTCTCATCTGCTTCAACTTTCTGATTAACTGACCGACTCTTTGACAGTTAAAAAGTACCTGTAAATGGTTTAATTGAAATAAATGCTTTGAGTTTGAGTCTAACCGGATGCAGCTGAATACCCCTATTTTCCATGGAGCGACTTCCTATCCGACCTTCACAACCCAGTTACTGGATAACACGATGCCCCTTGGTAAGACTGAGTGCCAGACATTCGGACTTCTGACAACTTATAACGAGTGTCAAAGATCCACGAACGACAGCCGGGGGGATCAACGTTTTAACGTGCTTTCCGAGGCATGCAGGGATGTTGGTACGTAAAGATGGTCACCCATCCACGGACCAACGTATGGTTATAAAAAACCTCTCTCCTCTCTCCTCTCTACTACCTTGCTGTGCCCAATACGACAATGATCCTCTAAACCTCCCAGCATCATAATTTTTTTTAATTGAATAATCTAGATAACCTCAATAGATTACCTAGTTTTTTTTACTCAATAGTATAGAACATAACAAGTCACACCCTGACTTATTAATTTTTTTATGGAAATCGTCTACTTTTAGAATATTTGTAAATATATGAGCCCCATGTATCTATCACATAGTTAATTAATATGCCATGGTTTCATTAATCCATTTTAATTATTTTACCTGTTGTGGTATAGTCATTTTATTTTAGGTGCATTGTCTTCACATATTATTATATAATTAATGTATGCGAAATATTGGAAAACATTTTAAAAGAGTAACGTTAGAGTTTCTTGCCCATTCTTCTCCATACGAAAACTACCATTTGGAAGGGGCGACTGGAATCAATTATATTTTAATGTAATTTTTGACGTTCAAAAGTGCCTTTTATGTGCCTATTTGAAATAAATGATTTGACTTTGACTTTGAACTATATACAGATACGGAATACCACTATCTAAGTGCCTTCTCTGTTTGAGTAGAAGCTTTTACACTGCAGCTGTGATGCGGCGACAGGCTGGTTGGTATTTTAATACGATGCAATTTCCCGCAGCCAACAAAACCGTCATCCCCATTTCCTGCGGACGTTAAAGATAAGAAGAACCATGAATAAATTGCCTACATACCTATGTCCTACAAGTACACCCAGTGACGTCATCGCGGAACAACTTCATATTCATAAAAGAATATGTCCGCGGCGGGGGACTCAGACTGGGGTAGGATTGAGACAGGTAACATTGTGAGCGGTTAGCGGGAATCTTACAAGCTGATAAAATTAACAAAGACATAAATAGCGCCGCGCCGTGCTGTAGCGTGGCTAGGTTATATCAAAAAGGCATATTGGCAGCTGGTATTACCATTTGAGCATGTGCAATTGGCGATTTTGTGGCTTTAAATGCAAATTCGTTCTGTTTGAAGTGAAAACGGAGCGCTTTCTATTGTATCAAGCTTCTCAAAATTCACTAAATTACCAAAGCTAAATGTGCCAGGTCTGCAAAGGGTCTAAATTAAAAATTTCTTACGTTTTTTGCAAAAAAAAAAAAACTATTTCGCGCTTTATTCCGGGTAGCCGGGAGATCGACCCACAAACTAAAACCATAAATCTAGCACATAATTCCCTAGCGTAGAAACATTTAATCGGTTATCAAAAAAAAAAAAAAACTGCCGTTTCATAGAAAAGTGCAGTACCTACTACGCAGTCAAAATGTATGAGAAAGCCATTTTTTTTTATGAGCGGTGAAAAATTTATCGCAGGTCAGAATCATTTGCTAAATCTATGGCACCATTGCGAGTCAATGTCCCTGCCACCCTTTATCGAAGGAAGTAGTTTGACAAGTTGTCAACTTTAAATTTTCAATTCAGAAACCGGGTGTGAGTGTCCATTATCCGCCCCCGCTACCGCTTTTTAGTTGTAGTTACCTCTATCCTTAAAACAAACACGATCTACCAGCTTCGTACAGTCGCGCACAAAACATCCGATGAGATTAGTTACGTCGTCGCAACGTACAGCTAAAACACGTGTACCTACGCGACGTATCGTCGAGAACAGACGTGTTTACACTGAAATGTGGTGTACCTACAATTCTTTTAGATCCTACTTCTTAGAAAATCTTTTCAGCATTAGATTAGTGCTTTATTTTCTCTGTAGATGATTGTGACAGTTTGACATAATGAGACTTGTGGCTTGACGTCAATCCTTCATTATTTTTTTTTTTTTGCATCAAGCAGTCATATACAAACAATATAATTCTTAAGACAATTGGTTTCTTACAATAGACCTAAAGTGCCGACAATGTGTTATATAGTAAAAATAAGTACAATAAACTCTTTATAAGGAAAGACGCGTTAGATATACTCGTACATAGTATTTTTGCATCAGAACATGACTTCACTGAAAGACATGTCGTTATCGGTTTTAAAGTCCGGAAAGTGATAAAAAAGGTAAGTTTTAATTAGCTGATGTATTTACTTTTTAGCTTTAGTTTTAGGCTATTAAGAGAAATGTTAAAAAGATTTATATCTGTAAATTCTCTATTGTAATTGTTAGTGGAACGGTATAAAAATGAGTTACGAGTGAATGTTTTATTTAGTCGAAGAGGAACAAAAAGTGGTTTTGTACGTGATAATATCATAATCAGCCTATATTGTTCCCACTGCTGGGACACAGGCCTCTTCTTTTCAAGAGGGAGTGGGCTGTAATCTACCACGCGGGCCCAGTGCGGGCTGGTAGATGTCACTTCGAGTTTTTGGTTCTAGGACATGCCGGCTTCCTTACGATGTTTTCCGTCACCGTTTTGAGAGCAGTGGTGATAAAATATTTACACAAAGTAAAGCGCCTGCCTGAGTTCGAACCCACGACCTACAACTCGTAAGTCGGAGCCACTACCACAGGGCCACCAGTGCTCTAATCCAATCCTTAGTTGGAACGAACTGTGTAGAAAAAAAGAAGGTATTATATTTGGAGAAAGATGTACATAATATTTTTGACCCTTTACTCTAGCAACAAGCGTTCTTCCCAAGAAAACCTTCATTGCATAGACAAACGAGTACGTTTATACAATTCATACAAGTGTTACTGCACAAGGGAAGTGGCTCTAGTTCAGGGACCTTGGAGTAAACCTACACATTCGGGGAAACTTATGAGAAAGGTACTCGTAAAGTAAAATATTTTGCGACATTGGTACTTTTATTATTTTGTACAAAGTCTGCATTTCCCTCGAATTTGTATAGGCCGATGATTTGAAGCTTTCTTTGATAATGCACTGCTTTGGAGGACGAAGAGATAAAGAGTGAGTTACTTAGCTAGATAAAAATAGTGTACTAAGTACCCGGTCGGCCTAGTGGTTTCAAGAGGATCTTTCGTGCAAAGACATTTCCGATGGACTTTTGCGCGAAGGGACACTTGCACGAAAGACAGTTACGCGAAAAGACATTTCCGCGAAAGATACTTCAGGCGAATCCACAGTTGCGTGAAAAAGTGGCGGTAATAAGATTTCTTCATAACATCACGCCGGAAATATCTTTTCGCGTAAGACGTGTCTTTCGCGCAAAAGTCCATTTGCGCAAAAGTCCAGTCGCGGAAATGTATTTTCGTGCAAGTGGGTTCACGACAAACGGTAGCAGGATATTTCCGCGAAAGACATTTGGTCTTTCGTGGGTATGTCCTGCTACCGTTTCAACAAGTACGTCTGCACCTTATTACATGAGACTGGCGAAATGAGAATATGCACTACTACTTTTAGGTACTTACAAAAAAAACTATAAACACGAGATGTTCTGTTATTTATACCAAGTCTAACCCCCAACTACTCACCGTACCTACAACGTAACCCTCTTCGCAAATCTATCATCAATCTCGAGCCATTCAATTTGATCACTAACCTCATAACTGATATCACTAACAGGCTCAAGCCCCTTCAAGCCAATGACCGGTGGCGCCACCTGTTACGTTGGGAGTCAACTGACCATGAAGCCGGATTAATGTCTGTGCCAAAATATAGTAGGCTGGCAATCTATTCAAATACCTCGACGGCTGTTGAGATTCAAAGGAAAATTGAACATTTCCTCGGAAAAATAGAAATAAATAAAATTGAGATTAAAAGCATCTGTTTGTAATGTCAAAATAACAGCTTTTTATTAAATGCACATACAGTACTTATAACAACAAAACCATTTTTTTTTTTTTGTCTGTCTGTTTGTGCCGGATAGTCTCCAAAACTGCTGGACCGATTTTAACGGTTAAAACCGATTTTCGGACTTTCACTGGCCGATAGCTGATGTTATAAAGAGTAACTTTTATTTAGAAAAAGTATCAAGGTCCCGCGCAAAACAAAAATAACCCATGAAATCCGATTTGTTTACTGATATGCACGCGAAGTCGAAGTCGCGGGCACAGGTTGTAGGTAAATAAAAAGTTAATTCAGTACAATATCGACCCTACGGTAGTTTTGTTAATGTTCAATATTCATTAACGGGTGTCTTATGTATCGCGAAATAACTCAATTAAAAACATTGGGACACATATGATTTAGATTGATTGAGTGGCGCACGGAACCGGGAAGTGTTGCAAAAAAAAGGGAGACCAATACCCATCAGTGGATGATTCCGGGCTGGAATGATGATGGATCCCTTCTCCGAAATGAAATGCTTTTTCATAACTCTATGATAAAACGCTTGCATTCATCTTGACGTACAGTCATCAAAAGAGATAAATAACCAGGGTCGTCGGATATAGTTGAAGTTTAGTAAGAAACCGATGGACGTTTTCGGAAGAGATTTAATTTGAAAAATGTTTGTTTTCTATTAATAAAATAAAATTTTATTCGAAAACATACATCGGTTTCATCAAGCTGGTTACTTATCTCCTTTGGTGACCGTACATTGGAAAAACATACTTTACAGTTCCTATGCTCTGTAGCGAATCTGACTCTTTTAAAAACAGATACATTGACATCAAACGAAGATATTCATATTCAAAAGAAGATTCAAAGAAATACCTTTTATCCAGAATAATAATCTAACACTTCTAAACGATATATTTTTCACGTATTATGGAGACACGTACCAAGTTAAGAATTACTTACTCACGTCTGAGTTTTGAAATATACGAAGAAGAAATGTGATGAAAAATTGTTCGCGACGATGTAGCTCGTGCGTGTTGACTTAAACATATAAGATGTACCAGCTATCTTATGTATGAAACTGTAGAGTAGAGGTACTAAGTAAGTTTATTGAAATAGCGAAAAACTAGTTTTTAGGCCAACCGCTTAACTGAGACATCGCCTGAGGTAGCAGCGCGGTGCGGGAGGTGTGTGGTGACGTGATACGAGAGCTCAGTGATTCGTCAACTTGTGCCAACTATCACCCCTCCCGCACCGCGCAGCTACTTCAGGCAACGTGTCAGTTAAGCGATCGGCCTATAGATTCTTTTGGCAAACTAAGAAGCAAACAAAAAAAGCAGGTGGCCCACCTGATGGTTAAGGGCACGCACACATACTCAAAAACAACCATTTGTATCTCTAAATCGCTGCCCTCTATACGAACATACACATATATGGATAATTATAGGTCCAAACGTCAAATGTGTTGTGCATTTTTCTCAATTTTGTGGATAGCTATGTGAAGAGTGTACCCAAGCCATCTTTATAGGTTTACTAGTTGTTAGTCGTGACTTCGTCTGTGATCCAGGATGAAAAGTAACCTATGTCCTTTTCTAAGTCATTGTCTACCCATGTGCCAAATTTCAAATCTGTTCAGCCGTTTTAGCGTGAAAGCGTAACAAACAAACAAACTTACATTCGCATTTATAACATTTAATATTAGTTAAGAAGTTAGGATTAAGATGTACTTCAATATGAGCACCGGCAGACAGCATCTACCGAACGGTCCACGCTGCAGAAGACCGCTTAACTCGGAGACACATCGTATGTGGTCGTGATCCACAGCATTGACTAAACAACGAAGAAGAGCTACCGGAATGAAAAAACATGTGTGGTACGGGGAACCCCATCAAAAAAGAAATTACTTACGCGATTCTCGAACACACTTCTATATTATAGAAAGATATACAGAGAGTCGCATGGAGAGTGGCGTAACAATAGGGTGGCAGTAAGGGGCAAAAGGCCACGGGCCCCCAGCCAGAGTGGGCCCCCGGCCAGAGTGGGCCCCCGGCCCGAGAGGGCTATGACCACAGGAGGATCCTAACATTAGTATAGAAATGCAAACTTTTTTCGACCAACGAAGCAGTTAGGTATTACAATTTGTAGGGGAAATTACGAAATATACGCGGTCGAAATTGCGGTGGAAGTGCCAGTAAAAAAAAACTATAACTTTGGTTGAGCTTCTTTACATTGAGGGAGGGCCCTATCCCATGAATTTGCACGGGCCTCAAAGGGTATAGTTAGGCCACTGCGCATGGAGGGGGTATGGTGCATTTTCCTTACGTGGCGATTACTACCAGTCAACTCCTACCGCAAGCTGGGTTAAGGAACTTGGTTCCTTAAATGCAAATAAGATTCCACAGAAAACGATTTGCAAAAACTCCTTGAATTAAATTAGGTACACAAGTTAGGTTAGGACTTAATTAAAATCTGGATAGCGTTTTAATGAGCAAACAAGCAGTGAGGCTGCAGATTCCAACGCATTTGCCTTTTACTTTTATTGCGGAAACCATTATTTCCTCTCTCCTATTTTCCGGTAGAACAAACACTCATTCATTTTTTATGTTGTAAAGCTGGCTACCACTGTTTACTAGTTAGAAAAACGGATAGTTATAGTAACTTAAAGGAAATCTAACGTCCCGTTTATCAATATTTTGTTTACTGATTACAGAGCAATATATATTCAGGTAATTTACATCATAACATTAAGCCTGAATCCCCGAGGGGTTACGCAGAAGTGTTCCCCATAAAATCTTACCAGGTGCAAACCACGTCAATATCGTGTCTTGTTAACGGCAAGGTATTGAAATGTCAACCGTACGGACAACATGTATTTTGACAGTTCAAACCACGCCAACGTCGCGTTTATTTTGCGCGGTTTCGTTCATTGTGTCATAAAGAATACGTTAATAGCAGATGTCGTGATTAACTAAGGAATTGTCGTGGTTTCGAAGTAAGGAATAGTTACGTGGTCATAATGGAGGTGGTGGTGGCTAGATTTGGGATCTAGAGGGTCGTTACTTACCAATACCAATATTTAACCAATATTTCATGACACTGTAGCTTTGATTGTATTGATCCAACAAACCAATTGTGTTACAAGGTACCCAGAAGTGTTATTCGAAGGGGGGTACGCGTCCCTCAACTATTCCATATAGATATATGCAGGACTAACGCTGGGGAACGTGCACCTCTTCGTCACGGCGCACGGCACGGCACAGCGGACAGAGCTCCGGCGGGATCTCATAGCGGCATGGAGAGTGCGGTTGTCGCAACCCAGCGCTGGCCACGCCACAATTGCGGCGATAAGTCCCCTCTTTGAGGAGTGGCTAGAGAGGCGCCACGGCGCCCTCACCTTCCGCCTGACGCAGGTCCTCACCGGACACGGTTGTTTCGGGAGGTTCCTGTTCAGGATAAAGCGGAAGGAAACGCCAGGGTGTCACCACTGTGGGGATCGCCCGGAGGACACGGTGGAGCATACAGTGGAGGTCTGCCCGGCTTGGGCGGGGCCCCGCCGTGTCCTCGTGGCGGCGATCGGCGGCGGCGACCTCTCGCGTCCGGCCCTCATACAGGCCATGGTACGGAGCGAGAGTGAATGGGAGGACGTCACCTCCTTCTGCGAAGCAGTAATGCTCGCGAAGGAGGAGGCGGAGCGCGTGAGAGAGAGGCAATCGCTGCACCCTCACGTGCCTAGCCGCCGCAGGAGACGCCCTGGACGGGAGTCAACAGCCGACTCCCGGCCACCGTAGGCGCGGGCTTGCGGGCGGCGAGCTATGGGCAGCTTGCCGCCCGGTAAGGACCAGGCCCGGGTCGACGGCGCGTTGTGCTCCACGCGCGCCTCAAAGAGCTGTCAGCACGAACTGACGGGGTCCGCTAGGGCCGATGCCGCTGGGGCTGCGGGTTGTTCGAAAGAGATACCGTGGCCCCTGGCACAGGCAACTGAAGGAACACGGGTGGGTTTTAGTCAGTAAAAGTCTGACACTCCCTTCTGCTCCGCCCAGAGCGGGAGGAGTCATTTGATGATTTCCCACACAGAAAAAAAAAGAAAAAAAAAAAGGGGGGTACGCTCAACTATTCCATACAGATATATGCAGGACTAACGCTGAGGAACGTGGACCTCTTCGTCGCCTTGTTGATTCTTACGCATTTTATTGAACTAGATATATTTTGTCTATCTAAGCAATCATTCAAAAAAATGCCTCTGGATATTTTGATTAGCAAGTATTTTAAGTTAAATGAGGCTAAGCTAAGTAACACAGCATAGTTGTGGCAGCGACTAGTGTTTTATATTTCTTTTTTATCACGTGTTTAGCACTTCTTTCAACCTTTAGTTATAACGTGGACAATGGTGTGGGTTACGTGCTTGTTAAATCTTAATTTAAGTATTTCTCTGTATTTTATAACGGTTTATTTGTAACGGTTTTAGTCCCTAATAAATAAATAAATAGTGAATTAGGACCCAGTTATAAATAAAATTGCTTTATTTTTGTTTCCTTGCACACTTATTCCATATGTGTCTAATACTTATTTAACATTATTAACTAAAATTATATCAATAAAAGTTTAAACTTAACTATTACTACGGTGTACAAGGACCGCTATCGATAGCGGTAAAAGCCTCCTCCAGCCGCTTCCAAGCTGTTCTATCTCTGGCAATTCTGCTCCATGTTCTGCCGGTTATCTTTGCGATATCGTCGCTCCAACTTCTGTGTGGTCTACCTGGGCTGCGTTTTGTGTTTATGGGATACTAGTTCGTGGTGATTTTTGCCCATATGTCGTCTGTTACTCGTTGTACGTATCCAGCTGGACCTGACCAGCAGGGACCAGTTACCTATGTTTAAATCCCGCGACCATATTGCCAGCAACCAGGCACAAATCTAAACTCCTGACTGACCAAATTTATTTAATAGATTTTCAACTTTAAAACTAAAGCGTTAAGGTTCAAGATTGATTGGGAACATTTGACAGTTTCGGGTAGCTTAATGTGCTGGCATCTGTACATATCTAGTGTAAATGTATAGTAAATATAGATAAGTTAAGTTGTTAAGACAATAAACCTTAGCGAACAGGCCATTATAAATCATACAGGGTGTCGATATTGCCAAATACCGGTTTGAGCCTGCTAGTACAGTTATAGTAGCGGGGTTCTATCGAAGTATAATATAAAATATTATATATAGCATACACACTTTAATAACATCGATTAATGGTTTAGGGATAAAGAAGGAATATAAATGCAATTGTTTATTCTGTAATATATAAATAGGATATCGGAATCAGTTTTACACGTCATAAATTTATTTATTAAAACTTTATGATGTGAACTGTGTGAACTTTGTATGTCTGTGTGTGTGTGTGTGTGTGTCTTTGTGTTTTGTGGTGTGATCTTTTTTTATGTATTTTCTTTCTTTCTTTTCTTTCTTTCTTTCTTTCTTTCTTTCTTTCTTTCAAGTAAAAAAATACTGTACAAAGTCAGACTTAATGCCTGAGGCATATTCTACCTGTCAACCTTAGGGTGATGCAGAGACAAAACATGGCAGGTGCAACATAGGCGTGAATAGCTAGGAAATTACTATAAAATACAAGAAATACTAATACATAGATAGATATATACATACATATAAACAAAATGAACTGTCAGGAGAAAAAATGATCGGTAGAGGACAAAATGAATCCAGGAAATAAATTAAAATTAGAATAAATTATAAAAAAAAAAATAAGCAGGATGAGGTCAGCGTTTCCTATCCGACTACTCTGTGGATGTGAAGAAAGGCCGAAACTAATTCAGAGGTCACAGTCTCTTTTAAAGTCCAGTCATAATCTTGGACAGATCATTAAGTCCGAGACACTCGCTCAGAGACAAATTTAAAGAAATTAATGTTATGACTGTGCCTTCTCAGTATATTTATGAAAATCTTTTATATGCCCATAAAAATATAAAATTGTTTAATAAATACAGTGATATCCATGATATAAATACTAGGAACAAACACAAATTTGTTGTACCTACAACAAGGCTCAAGAAAATATGTGGCTCGTTCAAATGCCATTGTATACGCTTCTACAATAAAGGTCCAAGCCCCGTTCAAGATCTAAGCTTTAATAAATTCAAATCATTCATTAAACGTAAGTTGTGCCAGAAAGCCTTTTATACCGTTAAGGCTTATATCGAGGACAAAAATGCTTGGGATTAAGCTGCTTCCAATTTTTACATATTTAATGTTTTTTTTTTTTTTGTTTTGTTTTGTTGTTGATTTTTTTTTATATACACTTTGACATTAATGAATTTGATATATACTATGACATTTGCTTACTTTGTAAAGTATTTTATTATTTTAATTATTGTGAATGTGAAGACGATGTGGGTCATTTTATTTATATTATTTTTCTCTCTCTTCTCTTAGTTTTTGTCATGGTCTGGCAGTTTGAGTAATTAATGTGGCCTACCCAAATGTCCTTTCTTTGGTATTGTTCGTTGAATCGTTGAGCTCCTTAAGTTTTGAGTTGAGCTGCACGATTTCTGACAAATGCGTGCACTGACTGGACAGGTCCTCTCAATCTGTGTGGTTCTTTCCTCAAAAGACCATCTCAGACATCGACCTACATGGTCTTCATATGGTCTGACCAAGATTATGTCTGGACTTTAAAAGAGACTGTGACCTCTGAGTTTGTTTCGGCCTTTCTTCTCAGACTAGTCAGATAGGAAACGCCGACCTCATCTAGTTTTAAAATATGATTGACGTGTAAAAGTGTTTGTACAAACCTACTTACAAAAATAAAATCATTTATCATGTGAAGATCACGTGGATTGTTGTCTGAAATGGTCTTTTGAGAAAAGTACCACACAGATACATTGAGCACAATAGATTTGGGTACCTACTACTAATATTTTGAACACTTCGGTTTTATAATTGGTTTGCTACAGCTATCAGACTTCCGAGATGACTACAACCACCATATTTTATGTACTTTAAATGGAAAGAAAGATAGGTAATTTGACTACCGGTGCAATGGTTCTACATCTCCTAGATGCTTCTCTTGGCTTTAGACACCACAAATATCAAACAGTTATATCCAAATCCATAGTAATATTATAAATAAAGCGGAAGTAGCTCTCTCTATCTATTATCGGTATTCGGTTCGTGTCGTTATCTGATAATGTGAAAACGCCCAATAGGTACACATGTCATTTCAAATAGATAGTTCACTACACCGTAGGTATTATAAAATGTAAATCTAAGGAACAAAAATTAAACCTTAGAAAAACTAATTCAGTTGATCAACTGTAAAGATTTTATACTGTGACATGGATTTTCCGCGAAATGGTCGGCGGTGCATCCTTGCGCTGCAGTTGGGGGAGGCAAGGACGCGGTTCAAAGGCGTAGGCCCAGAAAACCTCGCCTTAAACCTAAATCTCTGAATCGATCGTTAGTCCGGGACCTGGAGATGGACATAAGCTACTTATCATCCTCTATTCATAAACAGCCTTTAATGCTCCCACTGCTGGGACACAGGCTTCCTCTCAGTGAGAGGGAGTGCGCCGTAGTCTACCACGCGGGCCCAGTGCGGGTTGGTGCTCCTGTATATTTGTATAAAAAATACACACAGTCGGAGTCGCGAACAACAGTAGGACAAAAACAAAAATACTTGTCCTGAAATTCGGCATAGATTTTCAAGGGGCTTAGCTTAAACAAACGAATATGAAGCTCCGTTCAGTAAAATATAAACAGGTAAATCAATATTACCCGGATGAATAAATCAAACGAGGTGTCAGTGTGACCGGATATCAGTTTGGGCAACAAATCGGCCATCTTACTCGGATTGTAAGTTAGGTAATCGGATGACGGCTATGTAATCTTATTGGATCGGCTTTGATCGGCCTATAGACTGTCGATAGCCGACTCTGGCGGATGTTTGATTTTGTTAGTAACTTTTTGAAGAAGTTTTTATGTTATGAGGTTTGTAGTTTGTGAAGATGCTTAGTAGTTCATATTCTTGTGTATTGAATTGAGTGGTGTTATGGATAAACATTGCAAATATTTAATTTAATATTTGTGTAATGTGTCTATTTATTAGATATTATGTAAACACTAGCTCATGTCAAAGACAAATCATTTATTTCAAATAGGAGGTACTTTTGAACGTTAGTAGTGAAGTAGCCGTCACTTATGTCGACTGTCAGTTCTCCACGAACGTTCTCCCTGGCGGGAAACAGTGAAAATTGAAGCGTGCCTGCACGAAAGGATGGTGTCATTGTGGTGATGAGCCAGTTTAGTGATATAATCAGCTTAAATGCGGATCAACATGATTCTACAATTAGGTTTTCTTGGGCCTGCATATAGAAAGAACCAGCGGTTTTTTATATATTGAAATGCCAAGTACCCATGCCCAAGCAACTGTCGTGTTTATTTCGTTTCCACCTCAATTAACAGATATTGTTTCTTAAGAGTGTACACCTATAAGGTAGATTTTTGAGGAACTAATATTATTAACTAAGATCTCATGTAAAAAATGTACCAAAAATCACACCAATAAATGAATTTGAATTTGAAGTTCAACTCCAAGAACTACTTTCATATAACAAGAATTTCAAAAATCATATCATGCAAATAATATTTTTCTGAATATTCATTTCGATCAAAACGCTGGTTCGACTGGAGTATGGATAGCAGAAAAGGGTAAACATTTTTCTCATTTTTAATATGATTATGAGTGGGGTAGTCTCGGGCCGTAATGAGATTACTAATCTCTTTTGCGGTGCGTTTAAAGAGCAATATAAGGCTTAGAGTAGTCAAATACTTCGTTTTAATTGGATACAGATATTACCTTGCTAAGAACCGTACTTCGCATATTAGTAGTTGTTACTGTGTGTTGTTCTTGAAGTTGTTTTTTTTTTTTTGTTATTAGTCTTAAAGTTATTTTTTATTCTTTGTATTTACTGTGCGTGTCCCAAAATAAAAAAAAACAATGGAAATCTATCGTATCATAAAGAAAGAAAGAAACAGTATTTATTGCAACTCATTCAGGAAGATCAGCAACTAAACTAAGCAATATTTAAAAAAAAATTGCTAAAAGAAAATTAAACAGAAAGTCCTATACGCCAAAAGGCTCCTATCTCAGCATGATTTATTTTTTAAATGTCGCACCCCTGGTGTTCTGATAGGGCCCGATGAAACACGCGCTATATCTAAACGACTTACAGGACAGTTATTTCGTGCTAAAAACAGGGCTACCTGAAAAGTTTTCCAAGAGTCTTAAAATGCCGGACTTTTTTTGTTTTCAGACACAAAAAAAATCCGGCATTTTAAGACTCCGCTAGATTAAGTACTTAAGATATTAATCAAGCAAATAAATCCTTCAGCAAACGATAAAATCTTAGAATAAGTGCCGCAAGCGCGGCGGGGTTATTACTCCAGGTGAAAAATTAATAGAAATGACCAGGTGTTTGCGATCATAATTTTCTATGTTTTTCTAAGTCTAGGAGTAAGATTTTTCTATTAAATGTTCGGAAAAACCTCATATTTCATGTGATTTGAAATAGTATTTTCTTACGTAATTTATTATTTAAGAGATTAGGATTATTGAATCCACCACTGTGCGCCGTCTTCCCTGAGGTCAATAAATAAGTACCTAGTGCCACAATAGAATATAATGGAATACATTACTCTTTATTATGTAAGTACACCATATAAATAACGGACATAAATATAGAACTTGTGCATAGGGTAACACAATTGGCACTAGGTACTTACCTATTGACCTCAGGAAAGACGGCGCACAGTGGTTACTTGCTGTCTTGAACACTTGCACAGTTAGGTTTCGGAGAGACCCTTGATCTCCAGAGAAGTGCCCTGCACAGAAGGCGTTGTACAGAAGGAGTTTCGGATCGGTCTTTTGAGAGGTAACGGTGCCCCTTCCTTGTGCATCTGGTGACGACCACCGGGGTGATTTTGTGAGGTAAAAATCCCATACTCGCCGGTCTTATCCCCAAAGCCCCGGCGCCTTTTGAGGGTTTCCCCCGAAATCAAAAAAATAAAATTATAAAAGATACTTACCTATTAATCTTTAACTTTTCTTTTGTTTGCCGTAAATAGTAGACAAAAACACGCGAAATTAAAAAAATGGTAGGAAATTGGCATGCATAAAACCATGGATCACCCCGGGATTAATAAGATGTATGATCCATCGTGACAAGTTGCATAATGATTGTAAATCTAACCCTCATGATCCGAAATAAAATATACACACGATACAGAAACTTTTTTTCCAAACTTCTTTCAAGAATCAGATCTGACTACAATAACCAACAGATTGTTGATGACAAAGACAATACAAAAAACCTCTGGAAAGCAATAAAATCAATAGGTTACATATCTAAGATTTAATTGGCTGTTGTTATTTCAGTCTGTTTATCAAATTACTTGTTGCAAAACCTGTCAGCTTAATTATTTGTCTTGATTGACTTTTCAAAAACCGGGAGTTAGGCTATGATATTAGCAAGGATTTGGAGATTATATCTAACAAAGTATTGATTATAATTTTTGGCAATTATAGATTAGCTTCAAACTTTCAAACCCGTTCATAAATTTTATAAAAATTTGCTATTTAAAATGTTCACATATTTATTTATTTATTTATTTATTTATTGATTTATTTATTTATTTATTACATGAGAGGATTATGTACCCAGTTAAGGGGGATGTGCTAAGTAGCCCGCGAATTTTTAGTTTTTCATATGATCCTTTTAAATGATCATTTCATGAAATATCAATCAATTGGATCCCCTAGCTCTCCCTGCCTAGGACCTATTGCATCCCCCTTAAACATGGGGCGAATAATATAACTGGTAAAATGGTGATGCACTATTAAACATAATTATTATACTTCGAGGCTAACAGCAAATAAAGGCTTCATTTCATGTTCCACCACGAAAAATTGCACAAGTTATAAAACTTTGTTTGCATTGTAAAGTAAACAAGAAAGTCTAGAATAGCATTTTAAAGGAAACCCATCATCGTCAACTTTTACCCAAAGAAAACAAAAACAGAATGGGTAAAGTAGTTCCTCCGACTTCTAATCGCCTTTTTTTCCGACGGTATCGTAATGACGCGGTACCGTGAACGCAATGCTAAGAATGCGGTACTACCCGACACGTGCAAGAGAGGTATACGAGAACTGTAGCTGTAATATAGGGTTATTTAAAAAGGCTAGATTAATTCCGAAGGCGGGCTGTTTATCGATGTCTAAATTCAAGATAAAATAAAAAATAGGAAGACGAGAAGATGTTTTTTATGGAAGGTCAACGACCTCTGTTAGTGTTGTTACTTGACGTATGAGTTAAGAAAAACAGTTTTCTTATAAATTTTATCGTGTTTAGATATCGACACCCTTCACGTAGGTATGTGAAGGTTACACAAAAAAAAAAAAAAATTATACTGATATTTCAAGTGACCACAATAACTGCGGTCGATAACCCCAGAAAAAATATTCAAAATTAATATCTTTTTTTGTTTTACCATGTTGAGGTATCGATACCATGCGCCTGAGAAATTTAGCTAGCTAATTTGATTTAAGCCTGTATAGCCTTAAAGTAGAACACGTAAAACAGAGTTGTCTTTATTATATTCAAAAATTTAATTGAATTGTTTTTTAACGGAAGCATAATGAACTTATAACATTCCCACTTCTGGAACACAGGTCTCCTCTCAGTGAAAGGGAGTGGGCAGCAATCACGTGAACTCAGTGTGAGTTGGTAGATGTCACATGTCTTTAAAATGTTTGGTATGATGTTTTCCTTCACCGTTTTGAGAGCAGTGGTGATGAAATAATTTACAAAAATAAAAGTGCCTGTCTGGGTTTGAACCTACGGCCTACAACTCGTCAGTCGCAGCCGTTACCACTGGGCCACGACTGCTCTTGTAAGTACGGAAAGCGCACTTTTCCCTCATAGGTGGTTATTACTCTCGCCTTCTAAAATTCTCATCGACACGAAAACACTTCTACCCGAAAAATATAACCAAAAGCGAAATAAAAAGACAGTACAAATAAATCAACGCACTCGGTTGAAACCCATAAAATCTTCAAAGTACTCAATGAACAGAGAAAAAGCGCCTCGTAAAACTCTTCAGGCAAGTTTTGCTTTTAAAAATTACTTTTCGAATATAATTTTTACTGAAACGAGAAGTCAAACGCGTTTCAAAAAGCATCGCAATTGTATTCAATGGAGTTTAAACTTTATGTTCTGGATAGAGAAATCTGTGGAGTTGAATATGTTGAGTTTTGCGTTTGTATTCTTACTCGTTTATACCCTGTCCATTAGGTTAACCGTTTTTTGACAGCTGTCTTAGAACGTACATATTCCAGATTACGTAAAAGTTAACTTTAATAAGCGTAATAAAATAAATATATAAACTGCATTTTCTTATTGAATTATCTTGTTTATGGCTTCTTACAGCCATTATAATACCGTACCTGTATCAATCAATGTATTGTGTGTTACTGCAATCACTAGTTCCATCTGTCAAAAAACGGTTTACTTAATGGACAGGGTGTAGACGCATGATGGCGTCCTGGATCCTAATTGTGTAGCAAACTTCCAATCTCAATCTGAATCATTTTGAAGGATATTGCTAATCCATTGCTTCATGATGTTCCAAAAAATTGTCTGCTCAACAACGTAAATAACGCAATGAATATTGTTGAACTGTCAAAATCAAAGCCATTGCTACTGATAGTCTGTTACGCAATTACCCCGCTGTTTCAATCAATCAATGTGCCTAGCCTTTTCCCAACCATGTGGTTGGGAAAAGGCTAGGCACATTGATTGATTCAAAAACATCAAGTCCAACTTGTTTCCTCACGTGAACCATAGAGTAACTTCTCTAGACAAAATAGTGTAGTCTAACAACAATGGGAACCTTAATTAGTTTGGTTCGCTGCACTTGCAATGCAGAATCTTAGTGTGCTTCATCACACAATTCTCACCTTTGAAAACTTCATGAAAATCAATTTTGAGAACGCTAAAAAATTGTCAAGAAATAGTTATAAATAGTCACCAAGGTCAAAAAAGTTGTCGCATTATGTTTCCGAAGTTATAGCTATAAGTTGCTGAGGATTATGTGGTGAACGTCTGCACACAATCCTCACCTCTAGTGCAACCAAACGGCTGGGAGTATCGACTCGGTTTCAATCCTAAAAAATAGTCAAGAAATAGTCGTAACGCTCTGCCATATCTCGAAAATAGTCATTAAGTGATTCCAGAGATATAAAGGTGCCTTAGTGAGGATTACGTGGTGAGCCTTTCTTGCCACAATCCTCACCTGATTGCCTAATCTTACTCTTCAGTGGGCTATAATTAGTAAGCTTTTGGCTTCAGAATGAGGGTTTCTTCTAACTCGTGTGGACACAAACATAGACGTAAATTTCTTGTTATGTTGGTTTTGAAAAGGATTTGAAAATGGTTCACAAGTGTCAAAGCATTTTAAATAGCATTTGATCGGCTGTATGCATAGCCTAATATTTTTAATAAAAAAAAGACTATGAAAAACGTATTTTACTCCATAAAAAGCCTCATGCATATTTTTCCCCGTTTTTTATCAGCCACTCCACCCCACTCTTCTTCGATACTTCAAGTTAGTAAAAAGTAAACTTGACTGTGGGTGATTTTTTGTTCATTTTGCGGAGAGCCGGCGGCGGTGGAGATGTACTTAGATATCGGTGAATATCGGATCGCTCGTGATCTTTCACGATGTCATTTATATTCTTCAGCCTGTAAGATATAAGATAAGAAGGTTATTTTTCTGGTGGTCACATTGTTACATTAAAAGAAGAAAATATATCGCTCTAACTCGCAGAAAACCGGTATTGCTTCTTCTAACTGTTTAATTGTAACTGTGTAATTTACAGATCTTGCTGTAAATTATCAGATAGTTGGGCAATTTTTACTTTTTGGTTTCGAGTTAGAAATCCTCATGGACTTCCTCCATCGTGGGGGTGACAGAGGGGTATGCCAGACTCTTACCAGCTAAAACCAACGCGGTGTTCCACCTCTACCTATGGCCAGGGGTGCGGGAATCGCATAAGCATTCACCACTCCCATCAGACAGTTGACCACGCCTGATCATTTTTGAGTTTGTTAACTCTACTGTACCTACCTCATTCAAATTGGGTACAATAGAGATACCCTATATAGCCTATATGGTGCTTAAATGCAACCTTTATAAATACTTTGAATAGTGGATGGCAGAAATACGAGACAAACATTGATTTATAAAAATAATATAAAAGAATTAACGACGGTAGGGATGATATTTGGCTGACAAGACAAAAGACAAGAATAAAAATGTAAAATTAAGAACCATCTTCTAGAAATAATCATTAAAGTAACATGACAAGCTGTCGTTTCATTTACTTGTCCCGGTACTGGGGGCTCTCACAGTAGGCACAGACGCCACCAAATCAAGCTACCCGAAACTATCAAATTTTCCCAATCAACTTTGAACTTAATGCTTTAGCGATAAAGTTGAAAATCTATTAAAGAAATTTGACAGATTTTAGTAGTATATGTACTCTGATTGCGTTTGTACCCACGACAATAATTTGACAACATATTAAAAAATCCAGAAACTGTGAAACAGAGTAAATAAAGTGGTACCTATATGGTTGAAGCTATGGATAAAAGATGGTCACAAATCATTTCTAATTGGTACCCACTATACAAAAGAAGGAAGGATAGACCTTTTAAAAGATGGAGTGACGACATTGTACAAATAGCCGGAAACTTATGGCCCAGACGCGCAAAGGATAGAGCCACCTGGAACGGTTTGGAGAAGGCGTTCACCGCAAAAGGTGGCCCTTACACCTAACAATACTAACCTTATTTAAGTACAAAACTAACATTACTAACAAATAAATAAATAAGTACACAACACAAATCAGTATACAGGGTGTCCCGAAACTCAACGATAACCTGGTACCGGGCGAGAGGCCAAGGTATACCAGTTATGAAAAAAAATAAGATTTTTTTTTTCCCGACATGGAGTGGCAATGTTTACTGACAATAATTTTGTAATCCATAACTCTGCCTATCTGACCTCCACAACCCAGTTACTAGGTAATAAGATACCCCTTGGTAAGACTGGTTGTCTGACTTTCGGACTTCTGACATCAACATCATCAACTCAGCCTATCGTACTCCACTGCTGGACATAGGCGCGTCACAACACCCTGTCCACCGCCTTCCCTCTTGGTAAGAACTACATTTAAGGAATAAAATAAAGGTAATAAATAAATATGGTTGAAGAAAAAGGAAAGACTTAAGTTTATCAAAATTCAAATAGTATCTCTATAAGATACCTCTAGGGTGTACCAATTTATATCAGGCTGACTTCTATTATACACATTCAATGCTACATTAATTCACAAAACAATAATCAACAATTTCAACGCAACTAAATGAATGAACGAGCACTCAAAACAAAGATCCTCAAATGCATCTAAACTCGCGCACCCATTAGCACCGATTAGTACTACTACCAAGTACCAGAAGTGCAAAGTGCACCTGAACTAGTAAATCTACTCTGCATCGAGCTGGTATTAATTTGTCCAGGCGGTACCAACGAGCAAGTACCGCTTAGAGATTTATCTGCTAATTGCTATGGAGGAGGTTAAAGTAGGTACTTGGTAGTGATTTGTTCGGTTTCAATATTGAGACAAATTGGCACTATTGCGTCGTCTGAACACGATGCAAAACTAATGTTTTTCAATAAAGGACAACGGGTAACATTGCCTGGGACCCGTACCCAAAAAAAATCGACTGTTAACATCATAAACTATACCTGTATTTTATGCCCATCAGGGATTCGTTTAATGAATCCTAAGAAAGCACGTCTGAATTCATTTGGAGAAAAAAGATATGTGAGGAAGTAAGATTCATTTTATAAAGGGAAATATTTAACTTATTCTCTAAAAACTTATCGACCTGCTGATGAAGGACCCTTTCTAAAATTAAGAACCTCCAAAAACTTTTTGCACTTCTAATAATGCATTTTTTTTTTTAATTATTGAGCCTCTACAACAAGGAAAACGTGTACTGTACAGATACTGTGCTGCTACTCCTTAGGGAAATAAAGGCAGAATGTTTATCTGGTGACACTAACTTCACAGTCTACAGCATTTCTAAACCAAATAAAAAGAAAGTGACTCTTGCAATTTTCTCCCCTTAATACGTTCAACAGTAAACTGGACAAGCGCTTTCAAGTCAGCTTGCATCGTCAGCGCCATCTGGTGGCTCTTATGTCATAAATTGCACAATAGGTGCTGACACAGATGTTAAAGGATATTAAACTTTAATGTGAAGGAGGGGAAGTGGACATTTGTTTTGCAGTTGTCGTGGTAATTTTCGCTGGCAGTAAACCTCTTGCTGGATTGCATTGAGTTAAGAAGTATTGTAGTGGTCATGTTATTCTAGGTAAATAAGGTTTATTCCGAATTATTACATAAATAACAACTTATACGGTACCTAATTAATTAATAATTCAGGGTGACAGGGACATCGACGCGCAAACTGTAACCATGAATTCAGCACATGATTCTAAACACTTTTTATTTAATAACCGACGCAGGGGGTTCCAGTCCATCTTGTACTGAATCCATGGTAACAGCTTGCGCGTCGATGTTCCTACCAGGCTGTATAATATAAATAAATAAAACTATTAGCAAACAAAAACATTCATCTTTTTAAATTCATTATGGCATCGAAAAATTCATCCGCATTGCTGCCGAGTGGTATATACTGAGGAGGTGGAGGAAGCTCAAAAATAGATAATTATTGGTAATTTAAAAATGTCTCAAATGCAGTTTCATGTCCCGGCATCTGCCTGGACCTGGACAGTCCATTGTGGTGATCATTTATTTATACCGGTGGCTAGCAGGGCAGCTATTTAAAGAACTGTAGTACTCTTCGATATTTTTGTCCGTAACATAATATTGAATGGATTGAATTTGACGATAGTGACGTTTTCCAAATCAAATCAAATAATTTATTTGGCACATGACGTGATGCAGGTGGTGATGTATGTAGGATTTGAAATCCTACCTTAATATGTGTGCAAATATCTATTATAATAAAAATATACACATACATAACCTCACGTCTTCCTGCCATGGGGGTGGGCAGAAACTACAGAATGCCACCTGCTCCGATCCTTACATACTTTTGCCTCGCTTACGCTCACCCATAAGCGGTTGTACACGCACGCCGGTTGCGAGAAATTAAGCCATAACAAGAGAGAGAGCATTCTGGCCGAGTCTGAGTGTCCCCCCAATCGGTTTCCTACCTCACTGGAACATACAAGTTAAAACAGTAGTTAAGCAATATCCCCGGGTTAACGAGGCAGTAAACTGGCTGTATCGCCTTATTGCCACGGTGCAGTAACAACTTTATACTGAGACAATAATATACAATGTATCTAGTTATACATAAAGTGCCAAGTTTACAAAGCAAGCAACTTAAGTATGCCTAAATAATCCAATTTAATCTCAGATCTTAAATCAAACTTGTTCTTGTTGTTTTGTAAGTCAACCATTTCATTCAAAAATGTCCACTGGTGGACATAAGACTCCCCCAAGCATCGTCACTTGATCCCTGCGACCTTCACCAGGTTATCGGTCCACCTTGTGGAAGGCCTTCCAACGCTACGTCTTCCCGTACGCTGTCGCCACATCGGAACCTTTCGGCCTCATTGGTCAATCCTTCGGGCTATGTCGGATACCTTGGTTCTCCTGTGTGCTAATTTCATGGTTACAGTTTGCGCGTCGATGTCCCTGCCACCCTGTATAGTTCGTTAGCTTAACTTGAATACCTAAATCTCTGTGACTAGAAACTAGTCGCTAATAACACTCGGGGACACTTGACCCAACTTGATGGCAGTTCGGTTCGTGACTTCCACTGGGTTTGAATATACGGCTCTCGTTTGATAGTCACTCATTAGTGACATCTGTAATTAATCAACTTAGTTGGTACTGTAGACGTTTTAGCCTGCATGGCTTTCCCATCACAACCTCCACGGGGATTCTATAAACGCTACTTCATAATTTTAGAAGATTAAAAAAGAATAGACGATCAGCTCGGAAGGCTGTCAGTGTGCATCATGATGTAAAATTATGTAGTCTCATTGATAGGAATATTGTTGAGATTTTATTCGCCCTGTATGTCTAGAGGCTTTTATTTAGATAGTAAGTTTTTATTTACATTCTAATTTTAATGAATTATTTTTTAGCTTCAGTACGTATAGTTTTTATTATATTTGTTGGTATATTGGCATGGCTAGCTGGCATATGGCAAATAATTTAATTTAAAGTTCTGTGTCTTGTAATGTTAATTACTTAAAATGCCTATTATTGTAAACAATCAAATATTTTCTAACTGAACAGACAGCTGTGCTGCTGGGGAGATTGTTGCGCCACTTCTTCTTCCCAGCAATAGGACTAGGAAGTGGTGAAGGGCGGGCGTTTTTGGGGGACTATCTTGTAATTTAAAAAAAAAATTTGACGTTCGAAAAGTGCCGATTGTCAGCCTAATTTGAATAAATGAATTTTGATTGATTTTGATGAATTGCAACTAGTGCGAGCAATGTGGCCTACATTGTGGCATCTTCCCCGACTCACAAGTTGGAGGTCGTGAGTTCCAACCTAGGCAGGCACTTTACTTTGTGTAATTCATTTCATCACCACTGCTCTCAAAACGGTGAAGAAAAACATCGTTAGGAAACCGGCATGCCTTAGAACTAAAAATTCGACTGACTGTGGCGGATCACGCAGGGGAAGCAGTCGCTTCCCACGCGTGGATTATATTAACGATTTGGAAGTCATTTGACACGACATGCGGTGACATCCGCCAATCCGCACTGGCCGCGTGATGGATTATGGCCCTCTCCCTCTCACAGAGAGGAGGCCTGTGTCCCAGCAGTGGGAACGTTATAGGCTGATTATGTATGTATGTATGTAATTGGAACTGCAGATAAATTAACATCTTATTCTAAAGTGGTGGTCGCTATCGACAAAGTAGCGGAGATCTCGCAAATTGGTACTGAACTCTTCAATGTAGCTACTTTTACGAAGTAATAAAGTAAAACTCAGTTCTGTAACAGGAAGCGATAGGTGTTTTATTGTTTTGCGGTTACCAGAAAAATCTTTTATTATCCCCAGCAAGATTTGTACAAATCTTTGTAACATTTAGAGAAATAAAAGTTATCCCCGTGCTACAAACTGTTTTCACCTATAACATTGGACCGTGGTTAACTCTAAGTCCGACAAGATTCGGTCGAGAAAACGCTTTCCTTGTGTCGACTGTATATCTGCTCCCTGGCAAATAAAAGATGTAACAGCTTATAGATACTACTGATACTTTTATCTCAACCCGAAACTAAGTTTCTTCCTATCCCTAGACCTAACTCAGCGTGAAGGGTCGAACGTATCAAACAAAGAAACGTCAAAGTTCCTGAGAACAGCATTAACCATAAATACTAACATCGAACTAAAGCGTCTAGATTAGTCTTCTAACTTGTAACAACTTTTATTGTTGCCGAAACGTCCGAACTTTGGCGGAGTTTCACGAAGTTTTCCGAAGTTCCCCGACTATGACCGACTTCGGTTAGGGTAGCGCGTAAAACTTGGCTCAATGAGTGTACTTACAACCGATGTTTATATTTGCCTGATTGTTTAGTTTCGTTTAGGGGCTAGATATATTTAGGGTTAGTGGTTGTTGTTTCAGGGAACCTAAATACACTGTTGCGTAAAATAACTGTACAAAGCAAAAAATTGGGTCCGATCCGCATTCGTGCTTGATATTACGTCGAGAGAATTATTACGGACTGCGATGATCGAGCGTATTGAGGCAATTTCTTTTTGATCTTCTCTGTAGTGGTCACTTGAATTTGAAGTGGATGTTCAGACTGATATGATGACTGTAGTTATTGGTGTAATGGTCGCAATTGCTGAGCGGGGTCCTGGGTTTGATCTCCAGGTCGGGCAAAGTGTGATTAAGTTTTTCTCCAGGAACTTCTCAGGTGCAGCCCGGAGTCTGTTTTTGGGCCTTATTGCACGAGCTTTCAAACACAGCTGGCAAAACGTTGGTACTATAAAGTTCTGCCACCTGCCGTTCGGGGAACACCGACCTATAAGCATAGCATTTTATGATGATAATAATGAGCGCAACCAATCACATTTGTAGTTTAATTTCCCTATAAAGTCCTTGCACAAAAACTAGCATTTTTCGAAAGTGGTTGAGAAGCTTCCTAACCGGATTTTTTATTCATTTAATTCTGCTAACTGTGTGCATCGGACTATCGCATTTCGCCTGAAGGTAGGGAAATAGCTTCATGGGAAAAACCGAACCGGATTCGGAAAAGCCGATAAATTGGAAGTACCTTTTTTTCATAAGGTAACGAAAAAATTGTCACCCAGTTTTGGTTTATTGGGAATTTTTATTAATTTATTGGGAATTACAAAACTTCATACAGCCGGCCATCGGCTGTATGAAGTTTTGTAATTCCCAGAGAAAAAAGGACGAGCAAAAAATTTTAGGCAGGTATGTTATTTTTCGGATACCTTTGATTTACTTTATTTATTTTTATTTTGAAATTCCGCCTGTGCAGGCTTTATGTATCTGCGATACTAACTTTCATCATGCGCACTGATTATATCTTACCAAAGCATAAACAATAAAAAAAGTTTTCAAAAAAAAATCCAATTATTTTTAGAGGTCGGTTTTTTTTTTTTCTTTTTGTAAAAAAGTTTTTATTTTTCACTTTTTATTTGTACCTACCCTACACCAATTCATATATACTTACAAGATTAGAGTTACCCCAATATCAACTTTGACAGAAATGAGGGTGTACAATGGTCTGACGGGGTCCGGTAGGGCCGATGCTGCCGGGGCTGCGGGTTGTTCGAAAGAGATATCGTGGCCCCTGGCACAGGCAACTGAAGGAACACGGGTGGGTTTTAGTCAGTAAAAGTCTGACACGCCCTTCCGCTCAGCCCATAGCGGAAGAGGTCATTTGATGATTTCCCACCCAAAAAAAAAAGGGTGTACAATGGTATACTGAACACATCTGCGTACCCGTACAGAGGGTACAGGCGTGATGTTATGTTGTGTGATTGCGTAAACAATGGATACATAGCGATAGCAGCAATCGCGGTTGATTTGTTAGCATTTATTGAAGAGTTCCGTTGTCTGTCTTCGAGACTCATCGTCACTAAACAAACACTCGCAATAAACCACTTTCGAACAAAAAAAATTCGCAAATCCGTCTATACAGGGTTATTGGAAAAACACCAACAGCCAAGTTAAAAGGTCATTGTACTCGTCATTATGAACAGCTTTTACTATGGGACCAAACCTGAAATCGCGAAAAAAAATCAGCTGTTCCCTACATTTATGTTCGTATAACTCGTCAAAATATAGGGAACAGCAGATTTTTTGTTTTCGCGATTTCAGGTTTGGTCCCATAGTAAAACCTGTTCATAATGACGAGTACAATGACCTCTTAAGAGGTTGTTGGTGTTTTTCCTATAACCCTGTATATGACGATGCCCGAACATACATAAAAAAAATATATAAACTTCCGAATTGAGAACCTCCTCCTTTTTTTGAAGTCGGTTAAAAATTCTTATGATAACATATAGGACACCACGCGAACGAAGTAGCGCCGGGCAGCTAGAAATAATTTATATGGCAAAACAACGTTTGCCGGGTCAGCTAGTAATAATAATAATAACAGACATAATCAGCCTAACATGTTCCCACTGCTGGGACACAGGCCTCCTCTCTTCGAGAGGGAGTGGGCTGAAATCTACCATGCGGGCCCAGTGTGGGTTGGTAGATGTCACTGTCATTTTTTTATTCTAAGACATGCCGGTTTCCTCAGCATTTTTTCCTTCACCGTTTTGAGAGCAGTGATGATGAAATAATTTACACAAAGTAAAGCGCCTGCTTTTGTCCGCACCTAGGACCTTCAACTTGCAAGTCGGGTCATTACCACCACTTGATTAAGGTCATAATACACTGTAAGTAATATAAACCTCTAGTTCTCAACCCTAGCCACTATCCAGCTTATTTAACTGAAGGTACTCGATACCGGATGTGATCAGAATGGTGAGCGAACAAGTGCCTTCAGCTTAGCTTTTCACAGACTCACGCTGCTCGGCTGCTTGCATGTCAAAATGTTTAGCTTTGGCTAACAAACATTGGCACAGTTTCAAGCTACAACAAATGGACCACCGCAGTGTTGTTGGTCGAAAGTAAAAAGTTAAAGTAAAGGTGTTGAAAAGCTTTGAATGCCTTTTTGCATTGAAAGGATTTCTATTTTCTAATTACACAAAGGGGGCAAATTGACGGAGAGCACCCAAATTTTTTAAAAGCATTTTGTGTTTAGGGTTCTGTACCTCAAAAGGAAAAACGGAACCCTTATAAGATCACTTCGTTGTCCATCTGACTGTCCGTCTGTCAAGACCATTTTTCTCAGTAACGCGTGGAGTTATCAAGTTGAAATTAATACAAATTCTCAAGGCTGCAATTCCTTGAAGCAGTGAATAAATTAAACTTCTACGTCAACCCAATCAAAAGATCCGGCCGGTTATGTTCCGTTTATGCTGCATATTTTGACACTCGCAAGAGAATCAAAACTTATAGGGTAGTTACTTCCCGTGGACAACCATGAAATTCGGCAAGGTCATGTAGCACAAGTAAAGGAAAAAATCCGAAAACCGTAAATTCGTAGTTACTTAACCAAAAAAAAAACCCCGTTATAAACTATTTACATACATACCTACAAATTTGTCGAGTCCAAATACGAGTCTAACGGTTTTTTTATTAAAGTTTTTTTTTTTTCTTTATACGGTTACTAAAAGACCAACGACTCAATGATGGTTAAAAATACTCTCCATAATTTAGAGTAAATGTTGAAATCTTTGCCCCATTTCTTTTTCTCTATTCTTTCAACCAGAATACACATTTTCTTTGTGTTAGTAGTACCATGTACAAATTCATTTATAAAAAAATTTAAATTTAAAAAACCCCCGACATAAAATAATAATAAAAATAGTATGAATGTATAAAGCCTAAAATAATTATAAAAAACTATTAAAAAAAAAATAGCCACAAATAGAACAAAAAAGGTATAAACGTGAAACCCTATATATAAATTATTAGCCTAACGTACAGAACGTTAGGCTAATAATTAGAGCGCTCCCCCGACGGGACAACATTTAGTCAAAAAAATTCATACGTACTTACGTAGGGTCATACTTTCAAGGTTATTTTTTTCTTTTTATAGGGTTACTGTTTATACCTTTTTTGTTCTATTTGTGGCTATTTTTTTAATCGTTTTTTTTTCATTGTTTTAGGCTTTTTACATTCATACTATTTTTATTATTATTTTGTGTCGCGGGCTTTTTAATTTTTTTATTTAATTTTTTATTTCATGATTTTTGTAGAGACTCATTTTTACTCATTACTTATTTTCTTGCATTTTAAGATTCAGGTAATTTGGTGTTTAATTAGGTTTTTTGTAATTCGCCATTTTGTGGTAGTGCCCATCTTGAATTTTAAATTTATCATAGTGTATACTACTAGTCATAGTATATCATATGAAAGGGCTTGCCCTTTCATATGATATTTATTACATAAAAATATTGAGGGAGTTGTGAAAAGATATGTAATCCGCCATTTTGTGGCGGCGGCCATCTTGGACCGATTTTCATCAAACATAACTAAGAACACTCCCGATAAATTCACCTTTCAAACAAAAAAAATCAAAATCAAAATCGGTCATCCGTTCGGAAGCTACGATGCCACAGACAGACATACACACACAGACACGTCAAACTTATAACACCCCGTCGTTTATGCGTCGGGGGTTAAAAATAAGCCACTTATAAACGATGCTTAAAATTAAGAAAAGTTAAACGTCAAATATATAAATGTTTAAGCAGACATAAAGCCCTTTGTAAACACACGTTTTTCTTGGCGGGAAAAACTACGGCTTATTCGCCGTGTGGAGGCGCGGTCGTCAGTTGTTGTATGGATCACTATGGAAGCTTGTTGACGACACTTTTTTTACTGTAAAGAAACCGTGTCGTGTACAAAGGGCCTTAATCATAACTTAACTTAAAGCTACGTTTTAATTAAGGAGTAAATGATTAAATACCTATAGTTTAAGTTACTTATTCAATTCAACCAAACTAATTTACAAAGTACAAACTACACCCCTTCATTAAGCAGATCCTAAGACAATCTAAGTAAATGATCCAACATCTCGTTCTAAATAATTTTCAACGATACAGTAATTACCGTTTTGCTAAGTTAAAGTGAAATAACAACAATTAATCAATCTAGAGGGCTTGAGGCATTTCGTAAAAGAAGGCAGCTGTTGTAAAAGATGAATTATTTCTAGAAGACGGTGCGTTTTCATTAATTTTGGGTAACGACATACAGCAGGTATGTTCAGAAGGTGTACTTGAGATAACAAGTGCACATTACCATGGTGACTAATGATGCGAGTGACTCATTGTTGAGTGCCTCACCAATGTTCAAAGCTCATTACATTCTGTGACAAGTTTTTCTTCAGTCTCTTCGCAACTATGTTGGGGTCGGATTCGAGTCAAACTGGATGTAGCTGAGTACCAGAATTTTAGATGGAGTGACTGTCTATCTTACTTCCACAACCCAGTTACTGGGTAATACGATACCCACACTGGGCCCCCGTGGTGGATAACAGCCCACTCCCTCTCACCGAGAGGAGGCTGATGTCCCTTCAGCGAGAACAGTATAAGCTGATTACGATTTAGTTTAAAGAGTCAATATTCGACAAAATACTTTCTTATGACGTCATCGTCGAGCTTAACCTTAACACATTGCATGAAGTGGATCTTCTGCTCTTCATCATCTCGTGGCCCCACGCTCTACATCTTTACCCACAGGGGTCCCTACAGTTTGCGGCCATATTAATGTTCTTTGTTTAGAATCTTTTGCTAACGGGCTTATGCTGACTTTCTGCCGCGTGGGAGGGTAGAGAGGAGAGGTTATATTTAGAAGGGTTAATGAGTAAGGTTTAATGACATTGTATCTAGTAGTTGTGGCTTTCGAAACTAATGTTTTGAAGGTGCTTTTTCATTATAGGTCAAATTATGATTGTATTGGAATATATTAATGGTTTTCCTGCTGACCTTCAAATGAATATAATATGCTTGTGGTAAGAATCAGTTCAAATAAATGGTGCAAATCTCAAGACGACCGATTTTTAAAGAGATTTTGAACTATTCACTTATCTACATATGTATTCTCGTTTCCATACACCACGCACCAGAAGTCAAAATAATTTTATTCTCATCATAATTTTAGTAATTAACGCAAAGATACACTGGACTAGCGTTGAAAATGCCGAAAATAACAATTTGTTTTTTTCCACGAAACAAACAAATTGTAGTTTTTTTCCTTTTTTTTCGCATGTCACATAGAAAAATTAACAGAAGGAATCCTTTGGAAAGAAACAGGATTCTTTCGAATGTTTCGGTTGATGTTTTGAAAAGTTGAAAAATACAAGTTTTATTGAAATTGAAATATTTTTTAATAGGTGAAATACAAAACAAAAAAAGAAAACATACGGGAGGTGAATACAAATAGGTAATTATAATAATACGGGATAATAGATCCATCCATCTAGTTCTTCTCGCTCACAATCCCAGTTTCACTGTCCGAAGAATCGTCAGCTTCACCAGACTCGAGCTCGAATTCGATAGCTTCTTTTTTAGCTTGCATTAGATGTAAATATCGAACGTAAACAAGTTTATTAAGTCGCTCTGGTAGGTTAGTAGGTACGTACTATGTATTAATATGGAAAGAGTTAAAGCATAGAAGTTAAATATAAGTAAGTACGTATTTGAAAAAAAAGACATGAAAAGATTCCCGTTTCTTTCATATTCTTCGTTTTTTTTTCGGTTTTATTGGAAAAAGATATGAAATATATACTGGCAAATTTTCTTGAAACTTTCGAATGAAACATTGAAAAAGCAACGGAATTGGAAAGAAACGGGAATTTTTCCTGCTTTTTTCAACGCTACACTGGACACACTCTTAAAAATAGGTTATTTAGAAAAACGGCTTAGTAGTGGATTCGTACGAATTCACTCACCCGAAACGGGCGAATGAATTTTATGCAATGAAGTTAAGAAAAAAGTACACGTTTGAATCTTGTCACTTCTGTGTGCTAGTGTATTTTTTTCTATACTATTTTGCATAAAATTGGAAATGTGCCAATTGCTTAATACATATTATTTCTGGAGTTGTCGATTCGGCTACAAATAAATTACCCTCATGCAAGTCGGCTATAGAAAAATAATATTATTTAAAAGGGAGTGCAAATCGACTAATGAGCCTGAAAAACTTCTAAACTCAATTTCGCGGTCCCACGTGATCCCTTAACCCTGTGACAAACAATCAGGGATTTTAGGCCCCCGTAACATTATTTAATCTAAAATATAATGTAATTGGGGCACAAAGGAGCCGTCCCAGCCTCCATTTTGAATTAAAATGTTCTAATTTGAGGAGCGTGTGGGTAATTTATGAGTTTTATTAAGTTGTGTGACGCATGAGGTGCTCTAATATCTCGGTGGTGGTGTTCGAGGTACTGAAGGGGCTGCTTTAAAGTGGAATTATCATCCATGTTTGCTGGGATATCTTCAAAAAGTTATAACAGATGAAATTTGACGCCTGAGGGATCATTATTCGGATTTGGATGTAGACATAATTGCTAATTCCACATCATCAATCCAAGTCTTGCTCTTATTCCTTTTAAGTGGTTGATGGTGGTGGTTTTTACAATCATGCTGTTAATGTTCCCATTGCTGGGACACAGACCTATAGTTATAGGGAATACGCCATAATCCACCACGCGAGTTAAATCCACATAGTAAAGTGCTTGCCGGGGTTCGAACTCATGACCTACAACCTGCTAATTTGGGGCCAAAGTATATCAAAGCAAACACTTCTATAAAGGTCTATGACTTATTAAATGGTCATGGATTCAAAGGAACAAGGATGACACCGACATGATTGCCAGTATGTTTGCTTCAAAACTGCATAAAAACGTTTTCTTTGACTCATCATTGTTTTGATGTTTTAGGCCTTGGGTTATGGCTCACTGTCCACAAAGTAGACTCAATAGTTAAATAATCAATCTGAACCAAATGTGGTTCATGGAACAGGGAACAGTTAATACCGCACATGAAAATGCACGGTGGCTCGATTTAGACGGACTCCTAAATGGAGTGTAGATTCTGACTATTTAAATCATCAGCGTAGGACTGCGTCTTGTCTTCTTTATCAGTAACCTACCTACTTCAAGCCACTATTCTTGCTGATTAATATATATTACACCTAATTTTCTTATTCATGGCTTTTCAAATACAACCGCTATGCTTTTTTACTGGAAACTCCCTGAAATAAAAATAAACATGAAAAGAACTTGAACAACACTCGTAATTCATTCGGAAAACAACCTGAAAACTTCAACTACCGAATCAAAAATAACAAAAACACTTGTCGGACAACAATTCACAACAGAACTGTTTGAGAAACTTTCACGTTTTTAAAAAACTACTTTTAATAATGAAAATTCTTACTGACTTTTACATTGCTTAACTCTGGAAAAAGTACAAGCTGAAATGTACTCTATTTGCTAAGTCATATGGTTGGTTTTCGTGTGGTGTTGTGTTATTTGCGAAGTTCGTAATGTTTAAAAGTGGATACCCTGTAAAATCAACAGTGTAGAGCTACTTTATATAAATACACGCAGATTAATGACGTCAGAATGCAGCTACTCAAAAATTTACAAACAAAATGTATTTTGTATACGCGTAGGTACAGTGGCGGACATTTATGTGGCAAGCTTTGGGTTTTTAGGTAATTAGTGGATAATGTTTTTTTTTTGTATTACAATGTCGTACATTTTGCAATTAAAATAAAAATAAATAATTGTAGTTTGTTTTTATGTTTTACGACGAATTTTCCGTTATAAAATTAAATAGAAATACCTCGACTGCTTTCTTCGTTCTTGCGTTTGTGGAGAGAAAAGCAATCTCTATGCATACATTTTCCGTTAGCAAAACCACGAAATTGGTGAAGAAAATCTACGTCTTTTCAGGAAATGCAACGAAATTTTACATCAAGCCATTTTGGAGGATAACAGTGACTGAGTTAGGCATCTGGGAACCCACAAAACTTTTCACTTGACTCGCGAAAATCACCATTTACAACTCCATATGTGAGCCGCGTTCAAAATTTAAGCTTTTGCAGACTTCAACAGCGGAATTTTAAAGCAATCTGTAGATATAGGTTTGTATCGATATAGACATACGACTAGCTACTTTGTAATAAATTGTGCAAATTAAATAGGAATTTGAATGTCTTTTTCATTTGCACAAGTCAACAGGAAGTTCAACAGCGGTTGTTAGTTATTAACCGTTTTTATAGTTAATTTATATTGACAATGGCGCCGGTTCCCTTGTTCACAAACTAAACTAAATCTGCATCTGTTTATTTCTATTTCGTTAAGAAAAGGGGAGAAGATATTAGTTTAGTCCTGTCGGGCTAAATATGGCTGACCCATATTTGCGAAATAAAATATCTTATCTTATAAATAGGTACGTACTACAGCAAAATGTTCGTATTTTAGTAACTGATCCGACGTATTAAAGCTATTTTAAGTTGAAAAACCACTTAATACTCAAACAACTTTATACTTAAAACATCTTAAGTTAAAATTATTCAAACAATGTTTCAGCTGTAATGGACATCCTACGCCTGAACTCTTAAGTACCCAATTATATTTACATTCCGTTTTCAGACTATGACTTTGCGTTGCTCTGTATCATCGCTTTGTAGTCCTAAGAATAACTTGAAAAATTAAAGCCAGGTTATTTTAAAGACTTGGCCTGATTCTGAAGCGAATACAGTCTACATTTTTACTGAATCCCGATTAAAATTTTATAATACTTAAGAAAACAACTTCCGTCATCTTTTTTTCTGTATAAAAAGGGAAAACTATGTAAATTCTGTCGCAATAATCCATTCACAGAAGAATGAAATTGAATTCTTAAGTACAACAATAAAACATAAAATACCATGAATAGATCATGGTATGGGCATGTGATACGGAGGAATGAGGAAAATGTCGTGAGGAAAGTTTTAAGTATGAATGTCGATGGCTTTAAGAATAGGGGGAGACCAAAGAAACGATGGATGGACTGTGAATGATGATATGGTTAGAAAAGGGGTGACTACCGAGATGACGGCTAATAGAAAAATATGGAAGTAAAACATGTTGCGCCGACCCCAAAATAAACTGGGATGAGGACAGGAGAATGATGAACAATGAAAACATAAAAAGCTCATATTATTACTTATATTCTGGCCACCGAGAAAAAAAAGCATTCTCTCGGCAGTCAGAGTATATGTAATACCTGACACCTCTCAGTAAAAGAACACTTGTTTTAAGAATGTAATCTTTATTAGTTCCTAAGTATGTTCAAATGAAAAACAACAGACTTACATAATAATATAGAGTAGAGTTACTTTGATATTATTTAAACTATGGCATATTACCAGGAATAAAGAAAATAAGACCATCTTTGCACATTCGTAATAAAATTTCCTTTTACCCTTTACAGTGTCCACGTTTTAATGAACGCACGTGTACAGAAGGTAAAGCAACCCCAGCGTTTTAAAATTTATTATATTTTAATTAAGTCCTCTAAAGCAGAATGAGTCTCAAAGAGAAATGCATAATATTTTACGTCCATGTGAGTGCAGAAATACATTAGTTTTAGCTTTAGCAACAACTCATCAGACTGAAAGCATGCTCTTTAAGTAAGATTGTACCAACTGGGTGCAAACATGTCACCTTGAAAACTTAGATGAAGCCTGAAGTAAGCTATCATTCCACCTATTGCTAGGGATTGACAATATTGGCACTTAAGTTTTTAGATCGGCTCTTGCCAAGTTTATTGATTTTCCAAAAAAACCTTTTCCCTTTACTAATTTATGAGATACTAACTGCGCCCGCGGTTTCCTCCGCATGAGTTTCGATCCCGTGGGAATATTAAGATAAAAAGTCTAAAATACTATATGTTAATCCTGGTGATAAACCATCTGTGTGCCAAATTTCATCCAAATCGGTTCAGTAGCTTTTGCGTGAAAGAGTAACAAACATCCATCCATCCATCCTATTTCTGTAAGTAGGTTTGTACAAACAAAAAACGCTGACATTAGAAACTAACGTATAAAACGTCAATATATTTTTAAAAACTAGATGAGGACGGCGTTGTTTGTTTTTGCCGAACCGGTAAGCTGAAGTGTAAATTGTGCACCTACATTTCGGCAGTTTGTGTAAATTGTCCCAAGTAATACGGGGGAGGCTATAATTGCTTATAACCGGACACAAATCCAGCCTCCGAAACTCTATTGATTAATTTCCAATAATCCAATAAGATGTCCCACCGCACTCGCAGATCGAACTCTGAATCCCAATCTTAATAATCGCCCACTGGAACCAACTTACTAAACTGTCAATCAGAACAACCAGTTATCGCTTACGGGATCAAAGGATCTCTAGTGAGAGACAAACTACTCACCGAATATGACGAAATTACTCAGCGTTACTTTTATTGGATTCAGGCAATATGCTTGTATCAAGGTTACCGAAAATCAGCGGGGCAATTCTCGTAATTTTAAGAACGTTCACAGTCTGATCTAAGTCTTAATCTGTCAAAAACACCCCTATATTCTCTACATTTTTTACAAGTTTTTAACATTGATTGTCGCTGAGATGAGATTGCGACTAGATTTTGAACGTTTTTAATTACGGGAATTGGCCTTCATAAGTTTTCTACGTTCTGTTTCATACCATTTACTCAAAACTTATCTAATAAAAACTCCGGAACATATTCTCATAGGTATAATATTGCCATATACAGGATGACTTCGAATTCATTGACAATCTTTCAATGGGTGAAAGTGCTCATGAATACAAAGAACTTCCACTACGGGATCAACTTTAAAAAAAGCGGTTCCATACAAAGTTAGCCTGTATAAACTGTAATAGGTATTCCCAGAATATAACTAATCCTAGTTTTCAATGCATTGGCTACGGCTGTACCTACTTAGGTACGTCAAACAACCCAATCTAACTTGCTCGACTGCAATGCAGTCTGTCACACCAACGCGTAATACAAGCTTAGTCTGGTGGAGTATATTTAATAGAGATACAGTTACTCTGTAACTCAAGAGTCAAAGTCTCTTTTAAAGTCCAGACATAATCTTCTAGATTAGTGCCTGAAATGGTATTTGGAGGAAAGAACCACACAGATTTTGAGTGGACCTGTCCAGTCAGCGCAAGCATTTGTCAGTAATCGTGTAGCTCAACTCAAAACTTGAAGAACTTCTAGAGTCACCGTATTGTATGTACTGTACCGTATTGTAGCAATGGTACCTTTGCTACAATAGGGTGTGATTGTAGACCTTTCTGTATGTTATTCTGTCAGAAACCATGTAGCTTTGTAGTTTACGTTGTATATGAAATAGAATACATGCGTTCTGAAATTCCTAGAATACAACTGAGATTCCCTCAGCTTTACCTGATGCTAACATGAACTCTTTAGCAAAACTTCTACGAATATCCATCTATATACTAATAATAAAGCTGAAGAGTTTGTTTTTATGTTTGTTTGAACGCGCTAATCTATGGAACTGCCGTCGGGTTTGAAAAAATATTTTTGCATTTGGTAGCCCAATTCTCGAGGAAGGTTATAGGTTATTTAACATCATGCTATGACCCATAGAAGCCCAAAAAAAAAACTGATATCGAAACAATAGCGCAGGCGGGCGATAGCATACGACGCGGTGTGGCGGGGGCCAATATTTCACGAGGACGAAGTCGCCCTAAGTGTGTAAAACATCGGCCCATAGTGCTGCTCGACGAGGTCGGCAAGCTCTTTGAGAGAGTGATTGCGGGCCGCCTCGTCGGGCACCTGGTGAGGACGGGGCCGGATCTTGCGGAGTGCCAGTTTGGCTTCCGCAAGGGGCGCTCGACGGTGGACGCCATCATGCGCGTGAGAGCCCTCACGACGGGGGACGCGGTGTCCCGGGGTGGGGTGGTCGTGGCGGTGTCACTCGACATCGCCCACGCGTTTAACACCCTGCCCTGGAGCTGCATAGGGGAGGCACTCCGGTATCACCGGGTGCCGACTTACCTCCGTCGAATAGTCGGGGCGTATCTGACGGACAGAGCCGTCATCTACCCCGGTCGCGACGGGAACTGGAACCGGCGAGAGATGTCGTGCGGTGTCCCGCAGGGATCGGTTCTGGGGCCGCTCCTGTGGGACATCGGTTACGACTGGGTGCTGCGGGCCGACCTCCCTGATGGCGTCAGCGTAGTTTGCTACGCTGACGACACGCTGGTCCTGGCGCAGGGGAGGTCGCATCAGGCGGCGGCCGACGCGATGACACGCGGGGTTGCGATAGTCGTGGAAAGGATCCGGCAGTTGGGTCTCGAGGTGGCTTTGCACAAGTCCGAGGCCATGTCCTTCCATGGGCCCCGGTACGGGCCACCTTCGGGATCCCAACTGATGGTAGGAGGGGTTCACATCGGCGTCGAGAATACGATGAGATACCTGGGTCTCGTCCTCGACAGCCGGTGGAACTTCGTCGAGCATTTCCTACGTTTGACCCCCAAACTGGAACGGACCGGGGCCGCCTTAAAGCGGCTCCTGCCCAACCTGAGGGGGCCAAACGCCTCCTGCCGGAGGCTTTACGCGGGGGCCGTGCGGTCCATGGCCCTTTATGGGGCCCCGGTGTGGGCGCGTTCACTGCGGCTTCGAGCCGCACACTATCTGAACGCGCCCCAAAAGGTGGACTGCCGCCATGGGATCTGGAGGCGATAGTCCTCGCGCGCCTGTATGACTGGCGCGCGGAGGCACTACGTCGGGGGGAAACTCTGCACCCGCGGCAAATCGCGGCGGAGCGGACGGACCTCCGGCGCGATCTCATGGCGGAATGAAAGGCGCGACTATCGCAACCCAGCGCAGGGCACGCCACGATAGCGGCGGTAAGACCCCTCTTTGAGGAGTGGCTAAAGAGGCGTCACGGCGCTCTCACCTACCGCCTGACGCAGGTCCTCTCCGGACACGGATGTTTCGGGAGGTTCCTGCACATCATCAGGCGGGAGGAGACGCCCGGGTGTCACCACTGCGAGGATCGCCCAGAGGACACGGTGGAGCATACGGTGGAGGTCTGCCCCGCTTGGGCAGAGCACCGCCGTGTCCTCGTAGAGGCGATCGGCAGCGGCGGCGACCTCTCGCGTCCGGCCCTGGTGCAAGCTATGGTCCGGGGCGAGAGGGAGTGGGAGGCGGTCACCTCCTTCTGCGAAGCAGTCATGCTAGCGAAGGAGGTGGCGGGATGGGCGAGGGAGAGATCCTCACGCCTCAGCCGCCGAGGGAGACGCTCCGGGCGTCGGGAGCCGCGTGACGACTCCCGGCCACGGTAGGCGCGGGCCTGCGGGCGGAGAGCAATGGGTAGCTCTCCGTCCGATCAGGACCAGGCCCGTGCCGGACGGCGCGTATGTGTTCCACGTGCGCCTCAAAGAGATGTCAGCATAGTTGACGGGGCCCGACAGGGCCGAAGCCTGCCGGGGTAGCGGGATCGTCCGAAAGTGTTACCGCTGCCCTGGTACATAAAGGGCTAAGGAAGGAACACGGGTGGGTTTTAGTCAGTAAGAGTCTGACACTCCCTTCTGCTCCACCCAGAGCGGGAGGGGTCATTTGATGACTTCCATCCTCAAAAAAAAAAAAAAAAAAGTGTGTAAAACATTTTGTATCACAAATTAAAATATTTTTAAGGCAATTGCTAATCTTTTGATTTACTTATATGTTTGAAAATGTGTCTGCTCAACAACGTTAATAGCGGAATGAATGTTGTTGAACTGTCAAAATGAAAGGCGTTGCTATTGTAAGTTAGCTACGTAATTTCCCCGCAGCTTGGAATGGTTTTCATAGTATCCGAAATATCTGTTGTTTCACTTTACCTAAGCAATAATAAAACATTATCTTACATCAGTATGGAACTTTTATGGCACCAATTTGACACGTTACCGGAATGTTCTTGTTTCGTCCTAATTTACATTTGGGAAAAAATCGAATTACGAAATTGTTCAGTCTTGTAATTTTTATTGCTATAATTTGTGGATGACACGCATTCGAGGTGTTTCTGAGGTTTTGTTCAAAAGTGGTTTGTTGGTATTAAAATAAGCGGTTTTTAAGTGGCGATTTTTGCAAATCTTTCTTTTGTTTCTTCTCTCACTATTTCTGCACGTAATGGGTGTTTTTTCACCCTAATAACATGCGGGCCCAGTGCGGGTTGGCAGATGACATATGTCTTTGAATTTTTGGTTCTAGGAAATTTCCTCACGATGTTTTCCTTCATCGTTTTGAGAAAAGTGTTGCTGAAATAATTTACACAAAGTAAAGCGCCTGTCTGGATTCGAACTCACGACCTAAAAACTCGTAAGTCGCCACTGTTCACCCCTCACCATAATAAGGTGAACACGTAATACATAATCACCTTAACCTGGCAACGTTAACGTTAACCGGTAACCTGGAACGTAACCTACCTATTCGATCGCACTAAAACATCGTAACGTTTCAAATGATGACTTATTCATAAATATTTCGAATAAAAAAGGTGTAACACGTAATCTAAGTGATAAAAATCAACATAAACAATAAACTATGTAAGGGGTGCTGTCAAAAGTCGCGCCGTAAAAGGCTCGTGAAATTTAATGGGCTCAGGATTTCGGGGACGGGTCTTTACTCTTTGGTGATAAATTCTGTCGGGATAAATGGAAACTTTTGTTGAATAATTTTTTCTTTCATTTTAAACAAAGGTCTACTATTAATGGGCCCGCGTAGTAGATTACGGCCCACTCGTTCTCACCTAGAGGGGGCTGTGTTCCAGCAGTAGGAACATTACAGGCTGATTTGTTATTAGGGTGAAAAATGCATCCATTACATGTAGAAATAGTGAGAGAAGAAACAAAAGAAAGATTGACAGACAGTATGATATATTCTTCATGTGGAAACGTACCATCGACCTACGATAGTAATGTGTTAGGAGAATTCTTGGTTCATGCTCTGCCTGCCTGTACCTACCCTTAACTGGCCCTAGGAACTGAAGTCAGGGACCTTGCCATAGAAAGCTTAGCTATTGTCGCCATTCAATAAATGTATTTTCTTTCTTTCTTTCATTATTTTAAGGCCCCTTTGTGGAAGAAACATAAAAGTTTATTTATTTTATTTATTTACTAGCAGTACCCCGCGGTTTCACCCGCATAAGTTTCGATTGCGTGGGAATATCTGGATAAAAAGTATTCTGTGTGTTAATCCTGGTTATAAACCATCTGTGTGACAAATTTGATCCAAATTCGTTCAGTAGTTTTTGCATGAAAGAGTAACAAACATCCATCCATCCATACAAACTTTCGCGCTTATAATATTAGTAGGATTATAAGGCCCAGAATTCTTCAGGCGACAGAGCGTGAAGAATTCTGAGCCTTCAGAAAATAAAATATAAAGTCATCCATATCCGCCGACGATAACACTAACAACATGTAAGTTGTCTGAAACAATTCCATTCATCGCGAAATGTAACCCGATATTATCGTCGTTCAAACAATTAATATTACAAAAACATATTCTTTTAACCTCAATATTTTCAAATACTTTCATTGTTTGTTTGAACGGTTATAATTTTCGCAAACACTCGAGCACGCATTGTTGGCTTGTTGCTCAAACTGTGAAGAGCGTCTGACTAAGTGATTATAAAGTCCGAAATACACATTCTAACGTTTAAAAATTACTTAAATAGGTACTCAAATGATATTAAAAAGTGCAAAGACTTTACGGAGTGTGGACATTGGAATCAGTTTAAAATTCTAGCGACGTTTCTGTTTTAAGCGAGTCTAATTTCAAGCATCGGCTAACGTCCCAACTATCGGCTAACGTCCCAACTATCGGCTAACGTCCCAACTATCGGCTAACGTCCCAACTATCGGCTAACGTCTCAACTATTCGCAGCTCCGGAAAAGTGCAATCTCATTTTATCCCAATAATTCGTTCTTCGTTGAAAACGTTCGTCATTGAAAATTTAAGACTGAAAATGAGACTTTACTTCTTGGTTTTAATATTTGTGAGTATAGAAGCGAAAGAACAATCCAGCAAGTACTGTGACATTGTATCCATGGATCCAACAAGGCATTGTTACGTGAAGGAAATTTTGACGAACGTCGCTCACAGCCCCAACCAACTATCAGTGGACAAAACTACCAACACACTATATTTCAGTTTCGACTTCGGCCAAGGGGAGTACGTGCCTGCCATACTCCACATTGACAGCAAAAACCTCAACGTACTAAAAGGAGTGAAAGACGCATTTGCCATTTCCAATGATCCAACAACAGGAGAAATGTACTTCGGTGGAAGTCACGGGATCTACAGATACAGCTCGAACAACAAGACCTTGCATAGACTGAACATACAGAACCTGGACATATGGTGGTTGTACATCAAAAAGTACATCTATTTCATCAAGTTTCCGAGTCTCAGCGCGTACTATTATGCAAACAGAACTGTGAGAGCTGTATCAGAATTAAAAGGTGATATAATCCACCAATTTGTCTTGGATGGGGATGATAATATTTTCTTTATTAACGGAACAGGTTTGTTTGGTATAAAACATGGTGAAGACACGCCGATATTGTTGAGAGACCACCAGAGATTTTTGGGTATTGCAACGGATAACAATGGGTACGTCCATGTATGCAGTGAAGATGGAATATTTGTGGTCACTAAAATGGTTCAAAAAGTGAAGAAAATCGTCAGCGTGCAAGGAGTGTTAGGTATCACCTTCGATAAAGCAAATAATATTATTTATTCGGATTCTCACGAGATTGTTAGACTAGTTCCGATGTCTAGGGAAAACTATTATGATAAAGTTACTATATAACTATTTATTGTATACCTAATCTTTTATCGTACATACATCGAATCTCGCATTGTCCGTCAAAAATAAACGACTAAAAGCCATAAAGGGTGTATTTGATACCATAATATATTATTGATACATAGGCCTCTCCTAAGTGATGCTGCAACACCAGGTTTTCCGCTTTTTGCATACTGCAGCCGCCCCTTTAAAATCATCAGTCTATCTAGCTGGAAGGCCTATGTCCAGCAGTGGGATGCGATTCATAATTTACATACAAATGCGACAGACTCAACTGAAAAGTTCGTTGAGTCATATTTCATTACTTAATTTAGGGGCGTCAGTTATAATATTTTTGTTGCGAAAGTGTTGACTGTCAACCTTTAAATAAATGAATTTGAAATAGAGACAGTAATTTCTATACGCTACTCGACGTTTTATCAGCTTCTAGCGTTCAATTGATACCAAACGCGGTTCCGATTTAGGCAGTAATTGAATCTGTATAATTCATTGATTCTCTGAATAACCAAACAGTGTGTTTGGTGTTTCCCAGCAAATCCGGATATTAACCATGCCCTAGTTAACATAAACAGCCAGTGATAGAAGTCATCAACAGTGTAATGTATTTTAGCTAAATATTTTCTCACAAGTGTCGACGGGGCTATTTCACAGACGCAACCAAATAAACATACTGTTTTTCACTGGAATGTTTCCGGTTCATATTGTAGAATTGTCTGTTTATATTTATTTGGTGAAAGATTAGAGAGAGTTTAGAAATGATTTAGAGATGAAAAATCTCTTTTAAAATAGAATAATTTATTATAAACTAGCTGCGCCCCGCGGTTTTACCCGCATAAGTTTCCATCCCGTAGGAATGTCGGGATAAGAATTAACCTATGTAATAATCCTGGTTATAAACTATCTGTGTTCCAAATTTCATCCAAATCCCTTCAGTCATTTTTGCGTGAAAGAGTAACAAACATCCATCCATCCATCCATACAAACTTTCGTTCTTTTGTAATATTAGTAGGATAATAATGTCTTTTTTTAGTTTCCATTTGTCCATTTAATGGAAAGTGGTTACCAAACCGAGATCTTCTTCGCCACAGTTTATCTCATTTGTCTACATTGGCCATTTAATGTTACTAGCACACGCGCTCCTTTGGTTTTGGGTGTTAGGTAGAACTTCTATAACAATGTCGTTATGTCATAAAACAGTATGTTACCTATACGCATCACCTTTTTCCACCTTTTCATCACCACATTCCTTCCCCAATCGCCCCAACTCCTCCGCTCATTACACCAATATTTCAATCAAGCGAGCCCTCACAACCAGTACACCGGTATTTTGTTGAATGTACCTTATTTCATTCAAAGCACGGACATTGACGTGGAACTTTATTAATTAAATACCTGGGCAGCGCCGTACGGTTCGATTTTCAATGTACATTACATGAGGTCAGTTGTAAAGGAATGGGGTCGCTCAATGATAAGGGTTTGTGAGAATCATCTTGGTTTTATCGGGAATTCTATTGAAAGTAACAGGTATCCGTGGGTGGATATTATGTTGAGTTAGTATGTATGACAGTGACAAGTGATATTTTAAAAATTGATTTAAAAGAGCAGCCATGGAGGCTAGGATATTAAGATGAGGTATGCTCAGAGTGGCCACAAAAGGGAGAAGAAAAAAAAATTTGGAAGTCTCTGGAGGAGAGCTTTGTCCAGCACTGGGACAATGATGAAAAATAAAGAAAAAATTATTTCGGTGACCAGTTATATTCTTAAAAAAACTTGATTCAAAAGAATAACCATAGTTTCTCGTCTGTCCTATTTCATTGACATCTTTTATAATGGAATCGTAAGGGTCTTTGTACACACACATTTCTCTAAACTAAACTATGGTTTAGGACTAGGCACGGTCGTCAGTTTTTATGGATCACTATGGAAGCTTATTGACAGACACGTTTTTTTCTACGGCGCGGTCTATACGCTTTCTGTAAAGAAACCGTGCCGTGTACAAAGGGCCTAAGTGTCACATTTTGAATCAAACTGAGTATCTTTCTAGAAAACGTGGTATTAGAATCTCAGTCAGCAGAATCACAAAAGCTTGTAAAATAATAAACTAACTAATTAGCCTGTAGAGGGGGAGGCCTTTGCCCTGCAATGGTTGCTTCCCTCTCCCTTTTCCAACCAATTCTGTCTTTTGCGAGTGCCGGCCATACCTTTCGGTAGGAGTTAAGTTCGTCCCGCCATCTCCGTCTCGGCATGCCACGATGGCATCGTGCGTTCAGTAGGACCCAATCAGTGGTACTCTTAGACCAATTGTCATCTGGCATGCGGCAGACATGTCCGGCCCAGTCCCACTTTAGTTTAGCGGCTTTCTGGGTAACGTCCATGATCTTGGTTTTGGCGCGCAGTATTGTGTTCCTTATATGGTCAGAAATTCGAACCCCCAGAATACTGCGGGCCATGACTCGCTGGGAAATCAAAAAAAAAACAAATGAACTCCATAAAACCAGTTCTAATTATTAAATTAAAACTGGTTTTATGGAGTTCATTTGTTTTTTTTTTTTTTCGTTGAAGCAGTTACTATTAAAACTGATAGCGGATTACTGCTATCAGTTTTAATAGTAACTGCTTCAACGTTCTGCAAACAGTTATCCAGCTGAATCGTGCTTAATCTGATTTCAAAAGCATTAATGGCTTCAGTGTAGCTATCAATAAATATCTGCTTGATGACTGCAAATATTTGATAACGGCCGTTGTATTATCCTATAAATATAATAAACGCGAAAGTTTGTATGGATGCCATGGATCGATGGATGGATGGATGTTTGTTACTCTTTCATGCAAAAACTCCTCAACGGATTTTAATGAAATTGGCACGCAGATAGATTATAACCAGGATTAACACATAGGATACTTTTGGTCCCAATATTCTCACGGGATCGAGACTTATGCGGGTGAAACCGCGGGGCGCTGTTAGTAATAATATAATTGTAACGAAATAATACCTACATAATGAGGAAATTGAATTAATATGAGCCAATATTTTTGAACGTTAATTTTTATATTGCGATGTTATCCCCTCGTCTTTTAGGCGTATTAAGTTCAGTAACAATATAAAAAGTAATTGTTGAGACACAATTAAATAAGTGCTACAGGAAAACGGTCTTAGGAGACTGTCCTTAACTTTTTGAGTATAGGCAATACGTAACAAGGGCTGGTGTCCACTCCACGTCAATGCGCGTATTTTGCGTACGGTGAATAGATAACTTATGTAAGGGCTGATTTTTCCATTGCCAGATAACTGTATCGGAGGAATAATTTTGAATTTTTGACAGTTCTTCCATACAAAAACTGTCAGACGTCAATTTTAATCCACGAATAAAAATTGTCGGTCGATTGAAAAATCAGCCCTTAGTTCAACAAAACAGACATGTCAAATTAAACAAATTTTACGCTCACCGTGTCATTTAGGTACGTACCACCTGCAAAGGGCCACAGCTCAACAAAGGGCTCAAAGCCCTTCCTCATGGTGTTTTAATTCCACGTCTCTCGTTCATTTAAAAATTTATTCGAGCCCCAATTTTGTGCAGGTTGTCCAGTCAACTCGACGGGATTAGCACCGCTTAATATAATATTTGAAATTAGGAGTTATGTGTTCCGTTTGTTAGGCCATGGGAAGTATTCAAAATGTTATATAGGAAGGAAGGGTGGTAGGGCTTACATATGGAATCAAACTCAAACTCAAAGTTTTATTCCAAATAAACCAATTACAGGCACTTTTGAATTGTCAAGGGGTCGGTCAGTCAAAAAGATGAAGCTAGTTACCCATGAGAAGAACCAGCATGAAACTCCATGGTTACTCTTTTCAATCTAAATAATATGGTTACAAAGTATTGGTTACATCATTCATGTGAAAAATGATGCATGCGAGAACGATGCAGAACGTTAAAAGCGTCCGTAATGAAAAGTTGAAAAAAATTTAAAAAAACAATTCAAATATTAATTAAAATTAAAATAAGCCATGGCAGCAAAGAGATGACCAGTCGCTACTGACGGTGTCCATTCAAGAATCATTATTATGTCCGGTTCCTATATCTAACTAGCCATCATTCAGGTTAAAAACCTTTGATACTATTCTGTGGATAACATTAAAACTAAGGCCCTGGTAACAAAAAAGTTGATTAAAGGTTTAAAGACGATCAGTTAGTACAATATGTTCAGCTTTTCCTGTAGGTTTCGACAAAAGCTGCCAGATGTGTGAAACCTTCATTTAAGGTTACGTCATATTAACATGCTCATGAAGACGGAAAACCCCCCAGAAATAATTACAACTACACTTATTTACAACTTAACTCTCTCACGGCAAACACAAGACAAATATATCCCCTATTAATCTATCCCCAATCTATCAGACAAACATTCGGCACTGTCAGGTCACGTCTCCTGCCGATTGCGGCCCTCTAACTTCGCGTAATTTCACGCAACTTCGCGCAACTCCGCGTAATACGCGTAATTTCACCGAAACGACGCGCAGCACCGTCGCAAATGGGAACGAAATGGAACGACCGCGACAGCAATGTTCTCAGAAAGTCGCACGTATTCGGAGAGAGTTGTGCGTGAACGAACGATTTGGATGGAAGTTTTGTATGTTGGAAGATGACAGGGTAGGTATGGGCTGGGTGATGTCCAATTTTCGAGTTTGGTTCAATACTGCATTGAAACATCCTCAGTTTATAAGAAGCAAGTATTTTTTTAAATGGTCTGATTTGGTTTCTGTTTTATGTAAAAAGGTTTCCCAGGTACCTAAGATTTCTCGGAGAGAGGTCCGGATAAAAAGAATTTCTCATCATCAATTTACCCACAAAACCCACGAAGTCACTCTAACCCTTTTATTGTATTGTGTATCGGGCAGGTGTCCGCAATTCCACGCCCAAGCACGTATTTTACCACTCTATACCTTATAACACAAACTAATAAGTAGACTGATGTATCTGCAGTTATTAAAATATTTGTGGCTGCATCTACATCGTCACATGCGAACTACGCATGACACTGACTTCACGCAAAATCCTGCATTACTCAAGCACAGTTTACCGCGCAATTAGCATATAATAATATACAAAGCCCCGACATCAATCGTCGAGCAGTTGCCCACCAGACACGACACACGTCTAGTCGAAGGATCCTCCCTTTTCTATGGAGGATGAGTGAACTTTACACCCTCTTCGTCATAGCTCTATATATCCAGGAAAATGCCAAGAAATATTCACTTAATAAAGAGCCAACCGTATAAAGCCAACGAAATGGGACGCATGCACCAATAGGCTTTCAAAGCACGCGATTGAAAACGGACGAGATGCGGACGACGATCAAACAATACAGAAAATAGAATATGCGCAATGGCGGGGAAAATAGAGATAGATAACAATGTTTTATGTCTGCCCATGTCCAAGCCTATGTCCAATTGTCTGCTTTGTGTGTAGCCATATTTTATTTCACATACGATGTGTTTTGCTTTTGTTCTATTAAACCAAGTATTTGAACAGTAACATTTACAATACAACACACACACACACACACATACATGTATGTCCCGACATTTTATTTGATTTTGCATGAGCTTTTCTATAATTTCTAGCATTTAAATTAATTCTCACAATTCATTATAACGGACACACACTTCCCTATGTGTTTGTTATTCCAGCGTATGGCATTCGTGGGTTGCAGCTGAAAATCAGCGTTAGGTTGTACACTTGTGTTGTCATCTAACATTATGCTGAGGTGAGGCCTTTTGGCATTATAATCTTTGTTTCTGTTTTTATAGTTTTAAGGTGTATTTATTTTGTGTAATGCCAATAAACGCAGTTTTCTTTCTTTCTTTCTTTCCTTATAATTACGTCAAAGAATTTTTAAATATTACGGTTACAATCCTTTCCGTGATTTCTCCTGCGCGTGAAATTTCTTGTTCCCACCATCGCATAGCCTGCCCATGCTATTGCTTCGTTTTCGGCTCCTTAGGGTCCTAGCGTGATGTTAAACAGCCTGGAGCTTTCCTCAATTATTGGGCTATAAAATGCAACAAAAAAAAATCAAAAACAACTGTACTGTAATGCAGTAGTACCAGAGATTAGCGCGTTCAAACAAACAAAGTCTTCAGCTTTATTATAAGTACAGATGAATCAGATGAACGACTAGTTGGTTGATGATATTGATGTGTGATCTTGGTTCGAAGATGCTGGTGAAATATAATGTAACTATCTGAGTAGGAACAAGACAGTTCATGTACTAACAGTTGACGACAAAACATCGAATAACACTTTATTTTAAAGCTAAATATTTCATTAAATAAAATTCTGAAATAATGTTGTCAATTTAGATGATATGTCGATCGAGCAGTCTTCATCGAACTTGTTGCTGACCGTATCTACGTCTCTTGGTATTAAGTGCCATATTTTCGGTATCTCTTGGTAGTCTTATTGATTGTCACTTATAAAAGTATTCCAGTATTGTCATTGGCAGACGTTACCGCTTATTGTCAGAACCACTAATCTTAATTTATGTATGACAAATTCTAAAAGCTTACACACACATAATCAGCTTATAATTTCTCCACTGCTGAGACACAGACCTCCTCCCGGTAACCCTGTCATACATAGTGAATGTCTTTATACAGTAAATTGATGATCCACCACGCGAGCGCAGTGGGATTTGGTGGATGTCACGTCATGTCTTTGAATTTTTGGTTCTAGGACATGCCGGTTTCCTCACGATGTTTTCCTTCACCGTTTTGAGAACAGTGGTGATGAAATAATTTACACAAAGTAAAGCGCCTGACTGGGTTCGAACCTACGACCTACAACTCGTAAGTCGCGGCAGTTACCACTGGGCAACCGCTACTCTCTAAAGAAAGAAAGAAAGAAAATGCATTTATTTGTTTCAAACATGACACATGAAAAAAGGACATAAACACACAAAAAAAACAAGTTGGGGGTAAACATGCGTCACATTCACGCAAAACGGCCATCGCTCAGCATAATGCTAAGACCCTATACGAGACAGAGCCCAAGCGCTGGCTCTACTACTCTCTGCTCCTAAAACCATGGTTACAGTTATTTCGGCTTCCAACACACATAGCATAAAGGTACCTAATGAAGCGCTCGGTACATTTACGGACTAAAATTACAAAAGCAACACACACTTAGACCATACATCAATAACGACTCGCAACAGCAAAGTGCAAAACGTCTGTAAAAAAGAACGCGACGCATTAGGAGCTAATGGCAGCACACGAAGTGATGCATTACGTGCGAAATAAAGTCGCCGGCTTTTAAACGACTTTCATATTGACGTGGTAACAGGCTTCCATATAGACGTGGCTACAGGCTTCCCTAGATATGGACTACAGGGTTGTATAATGGGATGCCTCTTGTGTCCTCAGGAAAAATTAAAACACAATCACTTGTAGAATCATTTTTTTATGGAAAATGTGCGGAAGAAAGTGCGTGTGACAGAGATTGGTAACTTTGTTATATATTTATTGAAATTGTATACATTTGTGGAGACGTGGGTAGGTACTATACCAGTGTAGGTGCTGCAGAAAGAATAGACGACTTACTGTAACTTTTACAAAACATCTAAATTGATAAAAAAATATTTGATATGTTGCTTCTCAGTATTTCTTGTAAGTTCAATAAAGAAAACAATTTTTTCTATCAGTACCTACTGATTTTTTATGAACATTTTACTCATTAAAGTCTATAAAACTCAAATCTTAATCGACTGTTGTTACTGACCATACTTATTCCCTGATTTTAGATAAATACTATAAATAGTGCTGCGCCATTACAAATTGTTATTTACAGGACAGATGTCGAAATCTCCAACAGTGCTTCGAATTTAAATTAAATCTCGGCGTGGTTTCAAGTTCATTTTCAGTTGGGCAGTGCAGCTGCTAGCGGCTAGATAAACGGCAAGAAACCTGAAGACGTATACTTAAGCAAGGTGTAAAATATCACCGCTATATCGACTCATACCATGTTGCTAACCGGTTTCAATGTATGCAATTTATTACATGACGAAGAAGTCCAGACATTTAATATCAAAAACATCGTGTAACAAAATGCATGGTAGCACCCGGACTGGCCTTTTGAGGAAAGTACCAGATACAGTTTAAGTAGACCTGACCACACAGGCGGCACGCATGCATCAGGCATCATACTCAACCCTATCTTAGAGATTTCTTCTACTTACATAGACTTAAATAGTTCTATGGTTCTGGATGCACAATTGACCCTAGCAATCAGTTAACTAGCATGCGACACGGCTTTTAACCCATTTAATCTGCTCCGTGTTACTCCACATAGATAATCTTAGTGCACGGCTTATGTCCTAACTAATGGGCCAGCAGGCCACTGTCTGGTTTGTTAATCGCTAGGGGAAGATACCTTCAGTGCTCTTTAATAATGTATGTAGGTATGGTTTTTTGGAACGAAGTTCCTTAACGTGGCTTGCGTGTGTGACCCGTGCTCCTTTCCCGTAGTCCCTGGAAGGGACCACGGGGATTTTCGTTACCCGTGGTCCCGTAGGAGTAGACTGATAGATATATAAGGAAAACGCGTTATGCCCTCTCCATGCGATTTTCTCTCTCTCTCTTTGTCTTTTTCTATTATGTATACGTGTGTGTGTGCGTGCGACTATTGCGTAAGGAACTTGGCAAAAAATATCGACATGATATTAAGTTTAAGATTCAAGTCATAACTTTTAAGAATTAAGATTTGCAGTTAAAGAGGAGCTAGTGTTCAAAAGATTGGTTATCTATGTAATGTATGTCGAGGATTACACGAGGGCCTTGCTAAGGAAAATGCACTTCCAATATTGGGGGTGCCACACACATGTTCGGCTCGGCATGATTCGGCACAGCCGGGTGGCAAAATCCAATATATGTTCGGGAAAAAACCGTTCGGCTTAGGTCGAGTTGTACCGAACCGTCATGAATTTGATTTAACGAGGGTACATGCCGAAGTTTTACGCTTGGTACGAGCCGAAAGCTAACAGAATATGTGTAGTAATTGCTTGGGGTCGGTCGGCTTTGTTGCTAAAAAAATACTGTCAAATCGAATCTGCCTACCCGAACATGTGTGTCAAAATCCAATTTCTCTAAATCCGTTGAAAAAATCAAGTAATTTCACGTATCTAATAATGTGAGTGGCTTACGTCCGGCTCGCGTGGTAACTAATCGGCTTGCGTCGTCGAGTGGCAAGTCGATCGGGGAGTATTAGTCCCTCGACTTACAATAAAGCGCACCTCTTGAATGGGGATTCTTAGCTGTCGATTGAATTTTCTTCAAAGCTTATATTGAGTCAAAGACGAACTTCATCTAGCTCAGTCTAAGGTGGAGGTTATCTTTGGGCACGCCACAATTGCGGCGATAAGTCCCCTCTTTGAGGAGTGGCTAGAGAGGCGCCACGGCGCCCTCACCTTCCGCCTGACGCAGGTCCTCACCGGACACGGTTGTTTCGGGAGGTTCCTGTTCAGGATAAAGCGGGAGGAAACGCCAGGGTGTCACCACTGTGGGGATCGCCCGGAGGACACGGTGGAGCATACGGTGGAGGTCTGCCCGGCTTGGGCGGGGGCCCGTCGTGTCCTCGTGGCGGTGATCGGCGGCGGCGACCTCTCGCGTCCGGCCCTCATCCAGGCCATGGTACGGAGTGAGAGTGAATGGGAGGCCGTCACCTCCTTGTGCGAAGCAGTAATGCTCGCGAAGGAGGAGGCGGAGCGCGTGAGGGAGAGGCAAGCGCTGCACCCTCGCGCGCCTAGCCGCCGCAGGAGACGCCCTGGACGGGAGTCAACAGCCGACTCCCGGCCACCGTAGGCGCGGGCTTGCGGGCGGCGAGCTATGAGCAGCTCGCCGCCCGGTAAGGACCAGGCCCGGGTCGACGGCGCGTTGTGTTCCACGCGCGCCTCAAAGAGCTGTCAGCACGAACTGACGGGGTCCGCTAGGGCCGATGCCGCCGGGGCTGCGGGTTGTTTGAAAGAGATACCGTGGCCCCTGGCACAGGCAACTGAAGGAACACGGGTGGGTTTTAGTCAGTAAAAGTCTGACACTCCCTTCTGCTCCGCCCAGAGCGGGAGGAGTCATTTGATGATTTCCCACCCAGAAAAAAAAAAAAAAAGGTGGAGGTTATCTTTGCAAGAGAGCTCTGCTTTCAGACAAACTTAATAAGGGTAGTGTATGTAATATTGAAGAGCAGTGGCCCAGGGGTAACGGTAGCGAACTACGAGTTGTAGGTCGTAGGTTCAAACCCAGACAGTCGCTATACTTTGTGTAAATTATTTCATCACCACTGCTCCCAAAACGGTGAAGGAAAACATTGTCAGGAAACCGGTATGTCCTAGAACCAAAAATTCGAAGAAGTGACATCTGCCACCCCGCAGTGGACCCGCGTGGTGGATTACTGCCCACTGAGAGGAAGCCTGTGTCCCAGCAGTGGGAACATTCTAGGATACATTACTGATTATATAATATTGAAGTCCAATGTTCGTGCAAAACGTGAACCAATCAAAACGTTGATCGCAGTTTGAAGAATGGAAGAGCACTGTCAGTGTTTGGGCTCTATTATGTAAAGTTTTTGTCAAAAATATATCTTGAGAACAAACTTGTAATCTTATTACTTTGCAAAAACTATTCGTTATCATCTGCAACCCTTAAATAAATAATGTTCCAAGTAAAAATAAAATATGGGTTTGAAATTCTACGTACAAAAATCCTCTGCGATCAAAACCATACCATCAACGGTCAACGGTCATTTTGGGTGTACCCAAAATGATTTCACCAATTTACATATATGAAAAGCTGGTAAAAAACACCAACCATAAGTGTCGCTCTATGTAATTGCGAGACCTATAGACTGCTAGCGTGAAAGTGAGAATCGGTGTAAAAATGAAAAACGGCGGTGCACATAGCGAGTGGTGCTTCGACGGGGAATAAATTGGGGACTTTTATCCCCCACGGATAGGCTTTCCGGACAGAAGGAAGAAATATGAGCTCTTTGTTACGCTATCGGTTCAGTGTAGATCGATATTTTGTTGAAGTCGGAAGTTGAATAAGTTAATCCGATAATTTCAGTTGTACAGTTTTTATCCCACGATACGACGCGCGCTTAACTTGTGGTTCTCAAGTGTATAAACGCGCTGTGACTGTGTAAATGTGTGACAATACTCGTCTTCACGCACATATTCACAGCATGTTTGTACACTTGGTTAGCACAAGTAAAATGCGCGTCGCTTCCCATGGTTTCGGATGGTACCAAGAGCTCCTGCGCTTACACTCAGCCTATGTGGGAACACAGACCTCCTCTCTTCGAGAGGTAGTGGGCTGTAATCTACCACGCGGGCCCAGTGCGTGTTGGTAGATGTCACACGTTTTCAAATTTTTGATTCCACGACATGCCGGTTTCCTCACGTTGCATGTTTCCCTTCACCGTTTTAAGGGAGTGGTGATAAAATTATTTACACAAAGTAAAGCACCTGTCTGGGTTGGAACCCACGACATAAAACTCGTAAGTCGGAGCCGATACCACTGGGCACACTCTTTCTCTACCATGTTAGCCATTTCGCGTACGTCCCATACCGACCTAACACTAACTCATAATTTTCATACTAAAACTAGATCTAAATAAATCTAGGATAAAACAGCCGGTTCCCTATTCCCTTTGATTCCGTGCGACAGCTGGGACGCTTCGCAGGAATTATTCACCACTGCGACATAATTCACATTTATATATGCATGGTTTGTTCGTGCTACGATAACGTTGCTCCGATGTATTTTATATGTAAATGTTTTGATGGCTACTTAGTCTAGGCCGGCCTGGGTGTTGTCAATCTGGCAAACTGAGTAATATTTGGCTAATTTTATGATTTGAGAACAGACAACTTACTTTTTGTTCACCGTACACTTTGGTTTGCAATATCGGCGTGACGGGCTGACCTAGTATATGACTTACTTACTGCCCGCGACTTCGTTCGCGTAGATGTCAGAAATTATCCCACAGGGACGTGCTACCGGGGCTAAAATGACGTCCTTCCCCAGGATGCCATCTATGTCCGTGTCTTTTATCGAAATCCGTTCAGTTGTTTAGGCTTAAAAAGGTAACATATAATACACATAGTCTTTTTCGAATTTATAATATTAGTATTCAGATTCAGTGTACTTTTGTCTACCGCGGTAACCGAATATATTTTAACATTTAATCATCATTTCCATCTTTACATACCAAGACGAGGGGTCTTGGTATGTAAAGATGGAAATGCTGATGCTGGAAATGCTGCGTGTCTCGGAAAGCACGTTAAACCGTTGATCCCGGCCCTCAGTTTTTAAGTGTATAGTCTATGGTCCCAGCTGTCATTCGTGGAACTTTGACAGTCGTTACGGGTCGTCAGAAGCCCGAAAGTCTGCCCACAAGTCTTATCAAGGGGTTTCGTATTACCCAGTAACTAGGTTGTGGAGATTAGATAGGTAGTCGCTCTATGTAAAATACTGGTACTCAGCTGCATCCGATTAGACTGGAAGCCGACCCCAACATAGTTGGGAAAAGGCTAGGCAGATGCTGATCAGCATTTCATTAATATTTTAACATTAACACATAAATAGTGTTCAACATAAACATTTGTTTCACCTCTAAAACACCAACACCTTGCTAAGTATCGACAGCAAGATATTTTTAAAAACAAACTGTAACACTCTTTAGTCTTTTAGGTAAAATATTATTTTTAAGTCCCAAGTTAGGCGAATAAGTAGGTATACGAAAATATTCCTTCTGCGCAATAGGTCCTGGGAAAGGCTATGATAGAACAGAGAACAGAGCATGGTGGCCCAGTGGTATACCCGCGAATTACGTGTTGTAGATCGTTGATTCCAGACAGGCGCTTTACTTTGTGTAAATTATTGCATCACTACTACTCTCACAACGGTGAAGGAAAACATCGTGAAGAAATCGGTATGTCAAAATTCGAAGACATGACGTGACATCTACAAACCCACACTGGGCCCGCGTGGTGGATTACAGCCCACTTCTTCTCACCGAGATGAGGACTGTGTCCCAGCAGTGGGAACATTATAAGCTGATTATGGTAAGAGTTCTTGCAATCAGTAGTGTCTGACGAATGACGAAGTCTTACCATACCCCTTTTACAAACCTTCCCAAGGTAAAAATAAATAAATCCAATTTGTCAATATCGTTCCAATACAGAGGTTAAGGAAATATTGTGGTAAGAGCGCAACAAGAGCCTGATATCGATCAAAATGGCTCTAAAAGGTATAAAGAGACCACCGTGAAATAAGTGCACCTGTAAATCAAATTGAATACTACATTTCTCGGCCATTGAAGTCTATAAAACCTTTCGGAAGACTTGATTTGTGGGACCGCACGCTGCATTTAAGGGTTTTATAGGTCCTCTTTTAAACTGTTGATGTTGGCACTATTCTACTTAATTTGAACTTGTATTTTACTGCATCTGAACCTCTTTGTCTCGCAGTTCCTACTTTTTTTATTGATATTCTATATGGGATTTTTCAAAAGTGTTTTGCTAACAAGCAGTAAAGTGTATTTAAATTATAAATGCTTAATGATAGCATTAGGATTAAGATTTTGTAGATAATGAGCATTATCGCCAACGGCATATTCTAACAGACAGATTTGAAGAAAATGGTGTTTAAGACAGCATAGATATTTAAAAATATGCAAATATCTTAGCATGGTTATGTAAAAAAGTGATCCATCTAATGGTTGTCTTTAAAAGATCGCTTTTAACGATAAGTATAGACATTGTATCACCCCTTGTAAAATACATTAATATCTGTAATATTTATGATGTTCATCTATACTAATATTATAAAGAGGTAAAATTTGTTTGTTTGTTTGGATGTAGGAGGTAATCTCCTGAGTTAATGATCCAATTCTAAAGATGTTTTCACTGGTAGAAAGCTACATTATGTGTGAGTGCTATAGGTTATAAATTATGTTTACATGATGCATTTTAGCTGAGCTATCACCACTTTAGTCTGGCAAGTCGGAAAGAAATACCTCTTAGAAAGAATTATTTGCATGCGCTGCCTAAACAGTTGTGTATAACTTAAAACAATGTATGGCAATCTGGTCCGCCTTAAATAGTTCTACAAAAAAGTTCGCGACACCACATTTCTATCTTTTATATTTTATCTTTTAATATCGCTTTTATGTTTCAAGAAAGTATTTTTTTGACATGCTTACGTTTGGATGAAAATATAAATTTTAAATATGAATCCTTATCAAAATAAATTATTTTATGATCACAAGGAGATAAGATTTACCCTTTACAGTATGTCAATTGGTCATATAGTTTCGGAGACAATATGAAATGACTAAAAACGCAAAATGCCGCTAAAACATTCACGAATACAACTTTCATTCATCGCGTGCACATGCTTTGTGCAGACGTTTTATCCATTCACCCATAGATGGCGTTGTGCAAATACGTCATTTTTCTGAATTGCGGAAAAGACTTTCCGCGAATTGATGACTCTCTCGATTTATCTAAAATCAATAGTCTGTTAGTTAGTTCGGTTGGTTGAACGCGCTAATATCAGGAACTACTGGTTCGAATTGAAAAAATATTTTTTGTTGGATAGTCCATTTATTGAGGAAGGAATTAGGCTATATAACGTCACGCTGCGACCAATGGGAGCGGAGCATCAATGGAAAATGTTGCAAAAACGGGAAAAAGATTCCTTTTTGAGAGTCTCCGTTGCGTGCGCTCCGTAAACGGTTACGCAAAAATCATGTATGTTGGAATTGTTTGTTCCTCTTTAAAAGTTCTAAAGAAAAGTCCACTACAGCATATGTCTAAGTTTTAAAATTGACTCACTAAAACCTTTTTTATTGTAATTTTAAAATTTGATCGAAATGAATGCATTATTTATTTTGTGAAGGTGTTTTAACATGATTTTAATCCTTATCCAAATAAATACGTTATTCATCACAAGTATTTAATTGTGAACAAAATTACCCTTGTCATCACTTGATTTCAATCAACATCTTAGGAAATATCATAATTTTAGAAAGAAAGAAAATAAATACGTTTATTTGGTAAACATGACGCAAAAAAGAACATGTTCGTCTAGAACGTTTTAAAATAACTCCGCAACAAAATCTTTTTCTATATATACTAATAATAAAGCTGAATAGTTTGTTTGTTTTAACGCGCTAATCTCTGGAAATACCAGTCGGATTTGAAAAAATACTTTTAACATTTGATATCCCAATTTTTTAGGAAGGCTAAAGGCTATTTAACGTCACGCTAGAACTCTCACTCTCTCACAACTTTTTACGACATTACGCGTCGGGGATTTGATTTTTGAACAGGGAATTTTATTTAAAGTAAAAAAGTGTTGATATTGTGTTATTCACTTTACATGACGTTCCGTTTCAAATGATATGATTAATATAACCTTGAATTTTGAAAGTGTCATGATCACGTCATTCAAAAAACTTGTAAAAAAATTATACATTGCCGATTCTACGTTAATTAAAAATAACTAGAATATAATAGAATTGAATTTTCATTTATACGATTATCATTTTTTTAGAGAAATAATGGCCGTTCGTGTATGACATGTCAAACAAAATAAAGTAGGTACCTAGTTTTTAGGTTATATCGATTTTTTTTTAAATCTCCGAGACCCGGGTTTTTTTTTACTAAAAGAACTTTTGTAGCAGTTAATATGATAATTGTAGACTATAAAAAACAAAGTTTGACTTTGATGCAGCATGGTACGGGAATCCATACATCCATGGGCATTGTCCTTTCACGAGGACGAAGTCGCGGCAGAAGCTAGTAATAAATATTATTCCATTATCCTACTTCCTACTAATATTATAAACGTGAAAGATTGTATGGGTGGATAGATGGATGTTTGTTACTCTTTCACGCAAAAACTACTAAACGGATTTGGATGAAATTTGGAATACAGATAGTTTATAACCAGGATTAATACATAGGATACTTATTATTCCGATATTCCCACGGGATCGAAACTTATGCGGGTGCAACCGCGGGGTGCAGCTAGTATTCTATACATATCATATCGCATATAGCGGTGTCTACTCGATATAAGGGTAAATCTACCAAATCACCAATACCCAATCACCAATACCTACCAATAGGATGGAAGTGTTTAAACTACCAAATCAAATGCCAAATCAAAAACATACAGAAGAAACAGTGAATTTACTAACTGTGTTAAAGTAAATATAGGTATACAAATATTTATCAAATTTAGAAACTAGGAGTTATGCTGCTCAACATTTTTAATTATTTTTCTATTGTCAACTTTTGATTATTTATTAATTGTTAAAGACTATTTTAGCTGTTTTCGCCTGAAACACAGGATTACCTAGTTCAGGCACCTACGTGCCTGAACTAGGTAATCCTGTGTTTCTTTTCTTGTCTTAGGACTATAATTTACATTTAAGCAAAACTGTACTAATTTTCATGCCTTATAATTTTTTGAATTAATATATTATTATTATTATATATTATATTATACCAAGTTCGCGGGAAAGCACCAAAGCACAGCTAGCAATTTCTAATTTAATTAGTTTACATACCTATCTTCTGTTCCTCATCGAGTCAACACGATTCTAAGGAAATTCACATTACTAGACACACAACCGCACCGAGAAGACGTGAGCATGAAATTCAATATCCGTTGCAGGCGTCCTCGGCAAATGTTCAGATCATTGTTCGAGAAATAGAGAGAAATGGACTTTATCTTCGTGTGAATGGCAGAGTTTTGGTGAATGGAAAAAAAGAAAAAGTTGTAACATGTTCATTTATGTTTGCTATGAAGATTGTGGAAGTATTTTTAACTCAAACTCAAAGAATAAAATTCAAATAAACCAATTACAGACACTTTTAAATTGTCAAGTGGTTGGTCAGTCAGAAAGATGAAGCTTAGCAAAGCGGAGTAGGTACCTATGGAGAAGAACGGGCAAGAAACTCCACGGACACTCTTTTAAATCATAAAATTGTTATAAAACTTTTATGTGGTTAGATTTCTACCCCCCCATTATCTATTATGTAGAGAGTGGCGCTCATCAAAATCTGCATTTCTGGAAAAATACTCATCGTCACGCCATTGCCAACAAATTTGACGTCACGATGTCACGCGCTGCCATTTTATCTGGCACGCACGAGCGTGACCAGTAGCCGCCATCAAAAATATATATTGCCGGTACGTTGTCCGGGCATTTTTTACACTTTTAACCAAAAAAAGCAGTACCGTACTGCATTTTTTTAAACTACTTTTTTGGTATTTTATTTGACTGGATTGTGGCTTGTTGCTAGTCCGAATTTGAAAGATTTATGGGCTTTTTAAACGGCGAGTCAACTCGCAGCTGTCATGATTTTGCGATTTCCCCTGTTCGGTACCTACCACGGCACTAACTTCAAGCTGCCAGACGTAAATAATGAGTCGTTACTCATCACCATCTGCCTAGCCTTTTCCCAACTATATTGGGGTCGGCTTCCAGTCTAACTGGATGCAGCTGAGCACCAGTATTTTACATGGAACGACTGCCTATCTGACCTCCACAACCCACATATTAGGTAATACGAAACGCCTTGGTAAGACTGGCTGTCAGACTTTCGGGCTACTGACGACCCGTAACTACTGTCAAAGATCCACGAATGACAGCCGGGACCAACGGCTTAATGTTTTTTTTCGAGCCACGGAGGGGTCTTGGTATGTAAAGATGGTCACCCATCCACGGACCAACCGTGCGCCTGTTATTATTTAGCCACAAGCCCTTCAGAATGAGTTGTAAGTAAATATTGAAAAAGAAACCTTTCTTCATGTCATTCATGATCTCTTTCATCTACGCTACGCTGCTATCTATCTATTAACGTTTCCATTCGTAAAGAAAACTTGGTAATAATACACACTTTCTTTGTGCAAAAAATTGTTTATTATATTTGACGTGGATACCGTGTTCCTTCATAAATATTAAATATTGCTTAACTGAGTGACAAGAAAATCCAACGAATTCTACTACGAGATACTTTTATTCTTGTTGTTGTTGACGCTTGATTTTTGTAGAGCAAAATTACAAAAGAAATTCTATATTTTCAATTTAGAGTAGATATTAAACAATTTTAATAATTAAACTTTATTAAAATTATGTCCAAATTCCAGATATAGCCGTTGCATTTCAGGTTCCAAAAATACAAACAAATCGCTCTGTTTTCATTGTGTCCCGAAACTGGGCACATCAATCATAACTGCCAGCTGTCCAGCATCTACCATTGTGTACATAGATATGACCACGCCCATAGATCGCCAATTACCATACAAATGTATTTGAACACATAACGTTATTACGGGCAACTGCACGTAAATCTAGCCGGCGGGGCGGGCGCCATGAATTCAGGTAATTTATCGAAGCCCATGGTATCTCTACATGTATTACTGGAGCAGTAGGGTGTCCACCAATAGTGACCGATGTTTTTTATTCTTACTTGGGTCTCTTTGCTGCTGGTTTATATTGATATCCCATACACGCTGCGCTAGCGTCGCGTCGACGCGTTCTAAGCGCTGCGCATATATGACGATGCACAACTACGCTAGCTAAATGGTGCATGAAATTAAAAAAAAATGTGGCAAATGTTTTTTCTGTCATATCCAGAGAAGAGTATTGCTGAATCTAAGTCTGCAAGACTACCTATCATAAGTTTAAATGTAGTTTCTTCATGAATCGTACTCGTAGGTATGTATCGTAATTCGCTATTTTCCTGTCTTTCCAAATCGAACCAAAATAAGTATTTCCCCGTGTAAAAATAACATACCTTTTAGCAACGATTTCTTTTATAGTCACAATGATAAATGATTTTATTTTGTAAGTACGTTTGTACAAACACTTTTACACATCAATCATATTTTAACACTAGATGAGGTCAGCGTTTCCTATCTGACTTGTCTGAGAAGAAAGGCCGAAACAAACCCAGAGGTCACAATGTTGCAATTGCATTCATAATTTTAACGAAAACATGCAAATATTATTATTTTGTCGAATTTGCTACCGTTTCCATCGTTACACACTCAAACATCACTACTTATTGCAGTTACATACAAACCAACTAAATACTCTTCACTAGTTTCAAATGCTAACAATACGTAATTTGCAGTTAATGAGAAAATAATAGCGTTTGTGGTCGTTAATTATCTCGTTATAAACTAATTAAATAGTGATCGGCGATGTGTGTGCATTTAGTAAAACACAAAGCTGAATGGTAATGTCATGAACATTGCGTCAACTAATTAGTTTGTGTATTATTTAGTTCCAATTTAAAGCTTCATTTATTTTAATTAGCTGGCGCTTTAATTTTTAATTAATGTTTTTACTTTGTATTTGTTTGCAGGGCAAGCTTGGTTAAAGGATTTTTCATTGTTTTGGTAAGCCATTTAAAAGAGAAGTAAATGTAATTAAGCCTTATATACGCCGGGATAAACATTTGCTTACCAACGACTGGAAGTGGTAAAAAATTCCATCCTCATCATAATCCAGAGCGTTAGTTATATATTTATTTATTATAGTTATCCAAACAGATGGTTGTATCGGATTTGTGAGGGGGACAAATACCAGTACGGCTAAGAAAAGATAGCCTTTGAGCCATGAAAAAATTGCAACAAGTAAGACTTTCTACTCTCATATGTTAACCGGCACTTTAGTAGCTCACGCTGTGGTAAAAAGATTAGACAGTCAGCAGGTTAGGGACCCGCAGCGAGCGCCGTACGATCGCTTAGTAGGCAGGTACTGTATACTCCTATTTTAGCGCGGGTGACATTCGAACGTTCAAGCTAGTGTCATATATTTTCATTAGGATTTTTGGTTTAGAACCGTGAGTAGTAATTTAGACAGAAATATGTAAAGACGTTCTTACAATATAATATAAAAGGAGTCATATAGTTGTTTGATTTCTCCCGTTACCCCAGAGAGCTCTTCTAGCTCTCTACAGTACCATCACGGGGGAAGAGAAAAAGGTGGACAAAAGTGAGTTTAAAATTACTTGAACTAAACCCAAGCTCACTGAACAGAACTCTTACTTTAGCCAGAGCTGAAACCAGTGAGAGAGTATTGTATTTCGAAATGTATACCGGCGAAAGTAAAGTTCTCAAAGCAAAACTGACAACTTAGTACTGGACAAAGTTGTCAGGTTTGTTTAAAGAACTCTATTTCGGTCACAGTTAGGTTCTTAAGCTTGATCTACACGATGCTATATTGTAATTGTCTGTAGCATACCAGTCTTAACAGTGTTTGTACGATGTGAGTCATGTACGGTCACCAAAGGAGGTAAGTAGCCAGGGTCGGTGGATATAGTTGAAATTTAGTAAGAACGCAAAGTCTGTTTTCGAATAAAATTAATAAAAAAACAAACAGTTGATTTATCATTACATTCGAAAACATTCATCGGTTTCTTACTGAACTTTAACTATATTCTATTGCTATAATTTTATGCAGGCAACTTACAGAGCTTCATTGCAAAAACTGGCTAGATGGTTAAAACCATGTCTAAGGAAAAATCTTGTTTTGTAATAAGACGAAGATATCTCCCCACATCGCATGGTCAGCCTACATCTAAAGGAAGGTCTTGGTGTACGCGCGACGCATACGCTCGCTGCGCCCTGCTTACCTACATACATTATGCGACTCGACACGAATACGTTACGTGCACGTCCATTTGCCTTGTGATAGCAGGGTATTTAGATAGTGCGGGGTGTTGCCACTGTTAAGAATGTATTGATTGTTGTGCTTGTTTTATAGGTATGATAATAATTATTATTTAGACTGCCTCGTCGGTCCAGTGGTCGCAAGCGCTACTGCTGAGCATGAGGTCTTGGGTTCAGTTCCCGAGTAGGGCAAAGTGATATTGGGTTTTCCCATCTGGAATTCCTCTGCCTGGAGTCAAGATTTGTTCCCGATTAATGGCAATAGGCTCGCCCCCTTTTACTTGAGACGTACTTACTTATTTATAGTACACCCAAGTTTGCACTCTCATTTGCATCTCTGCCTAATCCTTCGGGGATTATAGGTGCGATGTTATGATAATTCAAATAATAAATAATAATGATAATATTTATTTATATTTAGTATAACATGATATCTAAATGATCATCAGACTACACCAGTCCACTGCTGGACATAGCCCTTTTCAATTGCACGCTATTAAGGTCGATTCTTGGCAACTGTCATGTACCTGCTACCAGCCACCCTGCGAAGATCGTTGCTCCCCTAGCCCGAGGGTCCCACCTTTCGTTTGCCGATTGGCGGTCTCCACTCAAGAACACGTCTACCCCAACGGTCCATCAAGGGCTAAGGAAGGAACACGGGTGGGTTTTAGTCAGTAAGAGTCTGACACTCCCGTCTGCTCCACCCCAGAGCGGGAGGGGTCATTTGATGATTTCCCATCCACAAAAAAAAAAAAAAAACGGTCATTGATTCTCTTCGGCTAATACGGCCGGCCTATTGCCACTTCAGCTTGCTTTTTCTGTGCGCTATGTCGACAGCTTAGGTTCTCTGCCGAATCCCTCGTTCCGGAAGTTTAACAGTTCAAGGTCGATGTATAAGCACACGTAATTTGTTAAAATTGATAACCACTTTAGTGACACTCTTCCCGTAGCTTTCGGAGTTACTCAGGGTAGCATCCTTGGGCCCACATTATTTCTGGTCTATATTAACGACCTATGCAATCTCTCTCTTCAAAACGGTCGTATTATTACCTTTGCGGATGACACTGTGCTTCTTTTCAGTGCAGACTCATGCGAAGAGGTACGTAACTACGCTCAGGTTGGGTTTGATACTGTGAATGATTGGCTAAGAACTAACATACTCACCTTAAATTCCATTAAAACAAAGTATATTGCATTTTCTTTAAGGAACAGTCTGCAGTCATCTCTCCAACCGCTCTCCATTCTCGCTCACACTTGTTCATTCCCTCATAACGGTGATTGTTCTTGTTCCAAATTGCAGAAAGTAGACCATATTAAGTAACTGGGGGTCACTCTGGATTCTCAATTAAACTTTGCCGAACATATAAATTGTCTGACGGGCAGAATACGGAAATTTATCTTTGTGGTTAAAAATCTTCGGTCAATCCTTAACTCCAAGCAACTACTATCTGTTTATTGCGCTTTGTGCCAATCCCTCCTGACATACTGCATCACTTCACGGGGTAGAACGTTTAAAACTAACCTTTTAGCACTTGAAAGGGCTCAAAGGGCAGTCCTCAAAATTGCACTATTCCTTCCTTTCCGTCATCCCACTGTAGAAGTTAACAAGTCTGCTAAAGTCCTCTCAATTCGGCAGCTTTTTATTCTCCATGTTGCTTTAAAACAACGATCTCTTAGTCCTTTTAAAAATACCGACCATAATTCTGACACGAGAAGCAGAAGAAATAATGTATGCCAACCTAAAGCAGTAAAATCCAAATTTGCCCGAAATTTCTTTTCTTTTCTTGGCCCTTTTCTATACAACAAACTAAATGACTTACTCTGTGTTCATAACCTAAACAAAACAGCTTTTAAAAGGAAAATAACTAACTGGCTTATTACATTAGATTATACACAAATTGAAGATCTTTTCAAAACTATATCTTGACATAAAATTTCCCTTTGCAACGCACATATAAGTACCCCAAACCACACACACACTCACTCCACATTACACACTCATCGCACGTGCATTCACATACATTCACATACATCCTCTTGCATGTATTCTTAATAAATTACTTTATTTTCACGATTTTTATAAATTAAGTTTAATGAGCAGTATTGCAATATTATGTGTGAGATTTTTATTTCAATATGATATACGAACCAGATCGTCTCCAGTGCATCAAAAATAATGTAAAACTTTGATTAGGGGCCTGGTCACCTGACATACAGGTTTTGTAAAAAACTTAGTTTAGGCACCAGTCTTCCACAAATTAATTATGAAATTGTGTCTGTTAACTATTAATCCCTATCTCTGTAATTTGTGGTAAGAAATAAATAATTTATTATTATTATAAGTTAATAATATAGTAGGTACAGAGTTGAGGAAGTAGGTATTTATGAGAGATATTTCAACATTTACTCAATAAATGGTCCTTTCATGCACTAATAACGATATACATATATGCTTATTTTAACCTACCAGTTCCACTGGGTACAAACCCTAGCCCCGACAATATACAAAAATCTTGCTTAGAGCATCTAAATAATCATGTATAACAACGCGTCGTTCATTCGTAAAGCTGCTAACACAAATTGCACAGGCGCTCAACTGATTCCGTATGCAGAAACAATAGACTGTCACTGAATAATATATATCACGATCTTACTAAATCGCCAAATGTTTAGGAACACTGGAAAACTGTCTGAGCTATAAATCAAAAGATTTTCTGAACAGAAAATCTTATTGCAGTCCAAAACGTTTCGTTGCGTCATCCTAGAAATGCAGCAAATGGACACATTTTATCAGGAGGAAGCCTTGGCTTGAGCGATGGAACTTGCATCAAGCGAAACGCGCGCGTGTCACTTGTTTCCACCCGTCGTTCTGCAAGTCGCGTCACGGTGACTCGTAGCATGATGTAAACAACTTTTTCATTTGTTTTCTCCGAAGTCGCAGTCGCAAGAAGCGTGTCACTTGACCGTGTAGCTTGGCCACAGGGTAAGGCCGGTTGTACAGTCGAGTTCGTTAATATCTGAGCATGTTCATGAATCAAAAATATATAGACAATAGTAAGTTTCATAAAACTCTAAACAGCTTTGCCTTACAATAAATTGTAAACAATCTGTGACATCATAAATATGTAATTACATTATATCAATAATATTGCTACAGACAAATACTCTAAAAATTGTGCAAAAAAAAAACCTTGCCTGTAAGTTCACAACCTTATTTTAAATGTTAGGTTTTCAGAAGAACAAAATAAGAATTTGAGAATAATAAAATAAAAATTCAATACCTACTAATGTGCTTAAGTAAATTTTATTTTTATTTTTAAACCGACTGAAAAGTTTCAAACAAATAGGTAAGTATAGTCTGCGTTGACCCTAAGATTGTCAGCTCTTTCAACGTTGTCAGATTGATACAGTCCTATTACGAACGGCAACATTGCATTATTACTCGTACTTCTGCTCCAGCAAGCAAAATTAATTTTATGGTAAAGGTCATTTAGTTGAATATTCAAAGCTGTATAGATATTTACGAATCCTAGGTTGCACCAAATATATTGAAATCTAGAGTATTTAGATATTTATGTTCCGAAGTCAGATATTTTTGACTGCACTACTGTAACATACTTATGAACAGTTTATATGATAACATTTTATTGATGTCTAAGTTTGTATAGAACTATATGATCATTTTAACGCTTACAATATTTTGAAACATTGTCACTGCCAATATATTAGTGAACTCGACTGTACCTACACACAAGTTTTTTCGCCGCAAAAATTACTTCGGTTGATTGGCCGTGTGTAGGCACGGTCATCAGTGTTGTATGGGCCACTAGGGAAGTCTTTTGTCGGAGACGGCGGCAAAACGGCAAGGCTTACGGGCCACGTGTACGCACGGCGTGTTTATCAGTGTTGTATTGCTGTCTATGGAAATCTTCGCATCCAGCACGCTTTAACCTATATTTATATAAGTGCATGGTTTGCCGTGTCATACACAAGCTCAGACGATGATTCTACGGTGTGTCTAGCGCGCCATACCGCCGCCAAATTCTAATTTGATACATAACAGTCACTGCATGATACGTCTTACCCGGCGGATGGCTACTTAGAGTAACCAGCAGTTGTTACTCCGCCATCCTGTATAGGTCGTTTCCCACGACTTTGGTTACGCCAGTCGTTTGAGTGCCAAGTAACGTAATTAGTTGCGCGCTATCGAATGGCATCAATAATAGAGTGCAATAAGCCGCCCTAGAAGGACATATTGGTGACCTTATTGGTGATGTTTATCAAAAAGGTCGGGTGCGTCGTAGTCGCAACCGGGGTGCATGTAAGACCAGCAGGTCAATTCTCGTAATTTAAAACGATCCAAATCTAGTCGCAGTCTCATCTCGGCGACAAACAAATGTCAAAAACTTGTCAAAATGTAGGGAAATTTGACGTATTTTTGACAGAATGAGACTGAGATCAGACTGTGAACGTTCTTAAAATTACGAGAATTGCCCCTCTGATATAGATATGAACGTAAACGAGGCAGAAGGAGTATGTAAGAATCGTTGCAGGTGGCATTCTGTAGATTCTGGATACCTCCATGGCAAGACGGTGAGTTTATGTATGTATGTAAGTTTCAAACAGCAGATTGCCCCCTAACGAGGTAAAAGCTGCAAGTAATCAAGTAAAGTACGGCACTTATATTCTCCACATTTACGACTGCAGCGCTGGTGTAATTGCACGAATTGCTGCAAACGTACCAACTACCTACTAGTAACGACTCTCGTTAGACGCGTTTGATAGTGTCCGCTCTTCAAGATAATCTGATTAAAATATCTCTTTAGAATTCCTGTTTGATCATGCTTTAAATGCGGAATCGAGTTTACGGCGCATGACGAACGGTAAGAATTTAATGAGTACTGAGGAGATGTTAGAAAGAGTTTTGGAACGATGTTCGTCATAGCACGTTACCTATACTCTGCGCACTTGGCGAATGAGCTACACTGAAAAGAGTAACATTTTGACCGTCACAACAGTTTTGTTAGTTTAAAAGCGAATGGAAGTATGTCCTAACTGGGTGTCTCACGACTGTTACTACAGTATAAAGGAATTTATGGAAGACAAAATGTTAAAATAGTGTTCAATCTGTGTGTTAATTATAATATATAACCTTTTTATGTACGAAGCTAGATATAAGTTTAAATTATATTGTAGCGGTATCTACAACGCCACATGTGAACAACGCGTCATACTGACGTCACGCAAATCCTGCATCTCGCAAGCAGAGTTTACCGCGCAATTAGCATAGATACAATTTCCCAACATTAATCGTTGGGCAATTGCCCGCCAGACAAAACACCCGTCTGGTTGGAGGATCCTCCCTTTTCTATGGAGGATGAGTGAACTTTACACCCTGTTCCTCATACCTTTATACTGGTGACCCCGGACATGAACGTCAGCGCAGCGTTCGTGCAAACACTTCAGCGTGACGTCATCATCATCACTCCCGCAAGCTTTAGCGGCGAGTCACCCAGCCAGCCAGCATCCACGGCTTCAACGGGTATCCTGACCACCAGCATGCAGCGTCCGCGCATACCTGGTCATCACCCTCAGCCTCATCAGCAACCTCGGCACAGCACACTGCACTTTCGGCCGGTCAACAAGCAGAGCACCCTCTCCTGGTCGACGCAGCAGCCAGCCTCAACCCGGCGCTGTACATCCGACGCACTGGAATATAATGCAGCGCCACCCAGACTCACTGGGGACAACTCCGCAGACAGTTCCGACTCACCGTGAACTGTGCGGCAACCGGTTCCGACTCACTGGAACCTCAGCTGGCCTGGCAAGCATCGCAAGATACAAGACTCAGTCCACTATCGACCTCCGGTCTCCGGAGGGGAGTGATGTAGCGGTATCTACAACGCCACATGTGAACAACGCGTCATACTGACGTCACGCAAATCCTGCATCTCGCAAGCAGAGTTTACCGCGCAATTAGCATAGATACAATTTCCCAACATCAATCGTTGGGCAATTGCCCGCCAGACAAAACACCCGTCTGGTTGGAGGATCCTCCCTTTTCTATGGAGGATGAGTGAACTTTACACCCTGTTCCTCATACCTCTATAATATTATACTTTAATTGTGAAAGTTCCTAATATTAGATAATGGATATTCACTACAATAATGTTAGTTTTAAGTTATCTTGCTGCACCCTAACAGGGGCATGTACTTACTAGTGTAAGTCTAGCGTGTAACTATGGTTGTGTACTTGTGCATTAAATAAATAATTAATTAACAAATCGATAATAATGATATGTAAATGATAAAATAAAATGTAATATTTTTTTGTAATTATATTTAATTGTTAGTGTTTAGTATAATGTAAATTGTAATAATTAGAATTAATATTATAATAAGTATTATGTACAATTTGCAGTGCCCTTACAAGGTACATGTTTTAACACTGTGCCATGAAATTTGAATGCATGCCTACTGACCAGTGTTTTACATGTAGCAAACAAATAAATAAATATACCTCTAGACTGTTGTTTTTTCTATCTTTAATGGATGTTTTATCAAGGCGGTAGCTGGGTACCTGAACGTAGTCATTTGATACTGTAACAAAATAAAATCATAGTCCAAATCACTTATTAGAAAGAAGAATGAAATAAAATCTCTTCCCTTCATACTTCTTGTTTTCTTCATTTTTATTTATTTCTTCTTCTTATTCTCTTCCCTTTTTTTTTCTTGTCTGTTTATATTTGCATTGTATCATGGCAAAATAAATAAATAAAATATGTTTACATGACCCAGGTGGCACAATAATATATTTACATGACCCAGGTGACACAATAATCACACAAAGATCTTTGAAAAGGCATTCAGTATTCATGAAATCATGACATTTTAAGTCAATTCTAACTTAGACAATTCCGCAAAATTACAAGTAAGTAAAAAATTCGACTAGAAAATTTTCGATTCCAAAATTTTCGACGCTATGGGGTCTAAACTCTGAACTCTGGTCTGAATCCATGGTTACAGTTTGCGCGTCGATGTCCCTGCCACCCTGTATACTTTCAGAACACGCACCGATATTTCCGAAATCACTACTCAACCAATACCAATCACTACAAAACCATACTCATGAGAAGTATTCATTTACGTCCCCTCATCATCATCATCTGCCTAGGCCGATATAGAAGCCGACCCCATAGCTTTTTCCCAACTATGTTGGGTTTGGCTTCCTATCTAACCGGATACAGCGGAATACCAGTATTTTACATGGAGCGACTGCCTATCTGACCTCCACGACCCAGTGACTGAGTAATACGATGATTCATTTACGTCACCTAATCGAAAGAAACCAAACAAAACAATAAGAAGATATCTAAAACACCAACATGCTAATTTACTCTCTTTCAGCACCACTTAAACTTCTACCAACCCCTTTACAGCCGAGCATGAAGATAAGATACATAAATAGCATGACTTTATTCACATGCTCGAGAGTTCCCGAGCTCGAGTGGCCGAGTTGCGTCCCTGTTGGGAACTTCTCCAATATTCGTAGCGAGACACTCTGAACAGTTCCTGACATTTTAATAAAAAGCGTGGATTTCGTCTGATTCTATTGATTGGAACTTTAATTCATGCATGTGGAGTGGGACTTAAAAGCTAAAGAAGATTGCCATACACTCTTGTAGCAGGCGGATATTTGGCTGAAGTGTCAAGCGATTTTGAACCATGCGAGGTACAACTACCTGCATATTACTGCCAAGTTATCCTTCTACGCCAGTTTCAATTCGGGTGCACTCTGTGGAATATCCAGCTTAGGTACATTATACATAGTAGATTAGTATGCCTATGATACTCGTATGTATGATTAGTAGCCTAGGTAGATTAGTTTTTTTTTTAGCCATTAATGTCCCACTGCTGAGCAAAGGCCTCCCTGCTCTCTTTCCACCTCTCTCTGTCCAGAGCTGCCAAGGACCAATCTTTATCAAAGGAGTCCAGCTCATCTCGCCATCTCCGTCTGGGCCTGCCGCGATGTCGTTTGTCATTAAGCGGGTCGTAACGTAGATTAGTATGTTCGACATAAGTTGAGATAGCCCAAAGGTAATAAATATCCACCAAAATCTCAATTATGACTGTTCCAGACACAGACTAGCGGTACTTTTTACAAGCTTATAATTAATTTGCAATGTATGTATGATTGTTTGAGTGGAATCTTGCAGCTCAATTTTGAAGCAGATATCTTCAACCGGTTGAGCTGAAATTTTGTATACGCATTCAGTTTGTATGACAGTGCATGGTTAATTGTGTGGCGTCATTCTAAATCCAACATGGTGAAACACCCAAGATGGCGGACTAATTATTTTTAATGCACTCCTACAATATGGGTATCAAATGAAAGGGCTTGCTGAGACTAAGTCGAAAAATAAAGTGACGTCACTCTAAATCCAATATGGTGGACTAAGTTTTAGATGAACAGACTGAGAAACGTGTCCAGCGATAACTAAAAAGTATAAAATAAATTAAAAGTAATATTATTAATAAATTGAAAAATTTAATAGTTACAATCAATCACATCAAGTTAATTAATTTACATGTTTATCTACACAAGCAAATCTTGCGACAAGCTTTTATATCGTATAAATTTTGTAATGACGTTATAAGTTGATACTAAAAGTTTTAAAGTAAAAGTTTATTTTTTCTTTTTAGCGCATTTCAATAAAAGCTTGTTTTTTAAAAAGGTTTTTTTTTTCATTCATAGAAGATACACACATAGATTGACGGTAAAGGAAAATATCCTTTGAAAATCTGAAACTAGCAGCCTGAAACCGTCAAATTGCAGTGAGCTGGTGAGATATTAAAAACCCTTCTTTCTTCATAAAGAAGAATTTACTTCGTATTGAAAGAACTAAAGACTGTTGTGTGTGGGTACATGCATCTCCTTTATCCTTGCCGTACCAATCTTGATTAATATGGTCAGTCTTAAACTGCCAAACCGTTTTACTTGCATGCTCTATCACGAACAGCAGCGAATTTATTGGTTCACTACAAGATTTATGCGAGCGGTATTGACGAAGCTAAAGGGGTGGCTTATACTAGACAAAGGAACGGTGCCGATATTCTCACAACGTTGTCACACACACCCCTTAATTGGTGTCAATTTTATAGAACTGCAATCACCAATGTATTTGCTAATGGTGATTAAATAATAATTAATGTTGGAGTGCCGAAAGACGCTTGGTATCGTGGATAATGGCAGAAAATAGAGAAGGCCTATATTATAGGAGTCCATTCTTTTTTGTCATTCTCCTTGGCTTGCTAGCGTAACAATGATAAGTGGTATTTATTTTTATAAATTGTTCCAAAAAACCACTTTTATACGTCAAAATTAAATTACTTATGTCTTAAAACTAGATGAGTTAGGTGTTTACTAACTGACTACTCTAAGAAAGACCGAAACAAACTCAGAGGTCACAGTCCTTTTAAAGTTCAGACATAATGTTGGTCAGAACATATGAGGACCATGCAAGTCAATGTCTGAGATGGTCTTTTGAGGACAGAACCATACAGGTTTAATTGGGCCTGCCCAATCAGCGCACGCATTTGTCAGTAATCGTGTAGCTCAACCCAGAGCATAAAGAACCCAACCCCTATACCCAGGTATGAGCCCTACACCCAGAGCCTGGTGTAGGGCTCACACCTGGGACCTAATTAGGGACTGAAAATATTATTATGAATACAGGAAAGCCAGTTTAATGCTATAGACCTCTACAGTCATGATATTTTGAGATGCCAATATTCTAAACTTCGTTGAATTACATCCACTTTCGAACAAAACACACGTTGAATGTTCGTAATTAAATTTCCTTAAAACGGTTCTCCCGTTCAAAGAGAAAACATCTGAACATCGCTCAACTGTAAATGAACTCGTAACGAAATATGATGAACTATTTGAATTAGTTCGTTAACTGCAAGCAGAGCGGATGTGCATGTGTTTTGTATTCAATCCTACGTAATTATGAACAATATCGGTATTAGAGTAATTCCTTTCACCTACATGTGTATTTAAATTAGACTTTGCTATACCTACTTGTATACCAAAGGTACAGACGGTGGTATAGACGAGTGCTGCTTGTGGTGACTGGTCTTACTGAACAGAAAGCTGTGCTGCTGGGGAGTTAGTGGCACCATTTCTTCTTCCCAGCTAGCACTAGGAAGTGGTGAAGGACGGGCGTTTTAGGGAATTGTCTTATGTAATTTTGACGTTCAAAAAGTGCTAATTCCCAGCCTTCTTTAAATAAATAAATTTTTATTTTGACATCGATTTTACCACATTTTGCCAAACGTAAACACAAACTGAAAAAAATCGAGTTGAATGGCGTGCAATAGGAGAGGCCTATGTCCAGCAGTGGACTGCTATAGGCTGGTGATGATGATGAAATACAAACTAGCAAGATTTCCATACATATATGTATATATGGTAGCAGTGTCTATTTGGCTCTATGTATAGAAGGGGATATTCAAGCTGATGATAATTTAGTCCTTATAGTGAAAGGCAAACATTCGTGAGGAACCCTTGACGTAACTTAGCGAGCAAGAGATTTGATCAATAAGAGAACATCTTTCTATCTATAAGAAGAAACCTTTCCTATGCCTGAACAATTACAGAGCCTAAAAATGGGGTAGGGTATTTCAATTAGTGAACTCCGTGTTGGTGATATCTAAACACAAAAAAAACAAAAAAAACTTTTTTTTTTGGGTACAAAAGATAACTAGGAACTTGAAGTCGGTATGAGTTGATAAAATAAGTTAATTTTTTGTTTAAACACGAAGGTGTTTAGATATCGATACCCATCACGCGTGCGGAGTTTCGCTAGCTAATTTAATTTGACCTTATATTACTATACTGCAGATATAGGCTGGCTCACACATAAACAAATACACAAACCACTCTATGTTTTGATACAACTTCCATCTACCAATTTAATATAGGAACGAAAAATCTACACATATAGCTCTAACCGCAGTTTTGATTTCCCGAGGGTACACCAAAATTTCCTGAAACAATAGCTTTAGCACTTGAAATAATAATGAACATACATTTTAGCTGAATTACTTTAGAACTTGGAAACGCAATGAATTTTGAAAACGTATACTTTCAGAATACGATATGGTAATTTGTTATAAGTGATGTGGAAACTTGTATCATTTTTGTAAAGAAATGTTACTGGAGAAACTAAAGACATAAATAGAATATAATAAGTAAAATAAAGAAGTAAAATATACTGTACCTAAGGTATTATAGTATTGTATATATACCTTTAATATTGCATGATTTTGAAACGGTTTTGTAACTAGCATAGTCATATTGAAAGGAATCAGTAAAACACATAGTCTCTTCCAGCTATGTTCGGATCCGCATTCAGGTTCACCAGATACGGTAGAATCTACATTCAACACGAAGCGACCACTTGAATTAAAATGTTTGTTTCCGTAAGTAGATTTTCTAAGATACTTTGGACATCTTTCAAGCTAATTCGGTCAACATTTTTGAGTGATCCCTGAAAAGAAATGTCAAAACAAATTAAGAGGCCATGGTCTCTTAGCGATAAGACCGCCCATTGTGTCACGCCTTGTAAAATTTCTACATTTACCTATATTCTGTATTATTTATGGTGTACATAATAAAGAATATTCTATTCTATTCACTTCTAAACACAAACAAAACATAAAACAGTGTGAATTAATCTTAAACAAATCCTACTAATTTTAAAATGTCAATGTTTGTGGTGGTATTTGGTTATCTGTTACTCAAAATACGCACATCGACGCGGAGTGGCGGACACCAGCCCGTGTTACGTAGTACCTATCTGTTACTCAATCACGAATCAATGGCTGAATGGACTGGACACATACCAAGAGCAAGTTCTGAATTAATACATCGTTTATCTCCATTCCTAACTAATCGTGCAACAATACAACTTCTAGTCGGCGCAAAGCTGCGAAGGCATTAAAACTTCGGTTCACGCTCCGTGCTAAAGCTCCGATCGATATGCGATTTATAGTTTGAAACAATTAATAAGCACAAGCCAAATGCAGTTCGGAACAGTACATTGAGAGTCGTCGAAAATAGTCGAAATCGGAGGTTAAAATTAAGCATTAAAGTTGGAAATCGCCAGAAAAGCCAGAGATGCAACTAGTAATAAACTCAATCTTATCATTTAACTACCTTTAAAGTCACCTAATGTCACTTCGTGTATTTCTTTTATTACATTATAGTCCTCAAGACCGTATTTCGGCCATAGCGGCCAATCGCAAAGGAGACTAGCCTTCGGCGCGGGAGAGATTATAGTGCACAAGTGTGTACGTAGACACAGGTGCACTCTCTCTTTCCGCACTCTCATGGTTCGGTGGGACTACAAGTGATCGGATATGACCGGGGAGGGATCAGGCGCAGGACCAACGGCTTAACGTGCTTTCCGAGGCACGGGGGTATCACACCACCAACTTCCAAACTCGTGGCTACGTGTTACTAAGAAATTCCTAATAGAAATACCCATTAACACTTTGCCCCTCCAAAGAATTTAACACAGGATCCCACGCTCAGCAGTCATGCTTGCGACCACGAGACTTAGGGACTACTCACACTCATTCAGCTCTATCCGCGTTTCGCTGAACGATTTTGGTCACACTTATGCAGTTCTGCTTCTATCAGCCGCGTACAGCATCGTAAGAATGAGGAAAGCCGTCATAGCGTGTTATCTCCGCTGAAACGCTTCTCTCTTCCCAACCATTATTTTTTCTCTGTTGATCGCTATAATGTGACGAACTAATATCGAACAAGCAAGAATAATTTTGCACTAGCAATATAAGTTTCTCTTCGTTCATCATTTTCTTTCGTAAAAATAAAATAATTATAATTACTTCCGTCCGAACTCTCTCAATCCTAAGTGCATAAGATAACGTAATAATAAATCAAACCTATGCAGGAACTATGCAGGTCGCAACTTGTCGATAAGGAGTCGAGAACCATCCGTGTACAGAGCTGTTCCGCCGCGTTCGACGCTGAATGCGGCGGAACAGCGCTGAACGCGGCAGAACAGCGCTGAACTCTATCTATAGCACTCGCATGATAATAACACATTTGTCTTCCTTTTATACTTGTTTGCCGCGAAAGCTGAATAAACGCGGAAAGCTGAACGGATGCGTACGCGTCTCCATACAAAATCGGTGTTTTCTATGGGCATAAGCTGAATAGAGCTGAATAAGCATGAGTAATTCCTTACTGGGCAGTCAAATCAGTTATCTCTTTTATTATACAAGGTGTCGTTTTGCATCCTCGTCAAATTCAAGAAGGTAACTATGCTACTGTTTCTCGACACGAATCAATAATATAATAAGTGGGTTTTTTTTCTAATTTTTGGAAATCGGTATGTGTGGGACACGCATTTTAAAACGCGGCCTGTGTGAGACCGCACTGTAACTGCCCTTTTACGGACACTTAAAAACGCGGCCGCTTATGCGATACCATAACGCGACTCTGTTCTTTGAAAGTGGTGTATTCTGAAATACTTTCAAACTTAAATAACAAAAAAAACAAGTATGTATTCATTATTTACCAGGGATCGTAATTTTATTTGATTATTTATGTCTTTCATAACAGCCTCCTGAAATTTGAGGAGAATGCAAAACAACAGCTTGTAGAGATAGATAAAGCGACAATAAATAACAATAGTTATAACTATTACGGCTAGTTAGATTGAGAGGACAATAAGCTTAGGCTAGACTAGAGTAATGAAAACTTCGAACGTTCAATTAAAATAAAAAGACACTATCAATGACTTCTCAGAATACTCCAGATGTAAATACAACATGTAAATTAAATTCAAACTCACCTATTTACTAATGAACCCAGTATCTATTTATTAGTAAATAGGCTAGGTAGAATATCAAAATAGTTAGGTGTGTGAAAACGGGAAAATTAGACATAATTAATCAAATCGTGTTTTGATTTCAAGAGGATCCAGATATATTGAATTACACAACACGTACTACAATATATGCCTTTTGTAATATTATGAAAGAATGAAAAATATCTTAAAATGTTCTTAAAAATACACTTAAATAAAACTTTTGATAACAAATAACTTAACTGATCAATCACCATAATAGGAAAACCTTTAGAAATTTTCCACTCTGTTAATCATAACTCCAATCTTTTCAATCTCACTGACAATCGCGTCACCAGGCTCTATGAACTCTGGGGGGTCCCTGTACACCCCCACACCTCCAGGGGTACCAGTCAGGATGATATCACCAGGCAGTAAAGTAAACAGCTTCGATAATCTCTCTATGACATCAGGAATCCTATGAATGAACTGATCTGTGTTACTCTTCTGTTTCTGCACTCCGTTAACGATGCATCTTATGCCTAAGGTTTGTGGGTCCCCGACCTCGTCACTAGTCGTGATGCAAGGGCCAATAGGACAGAATGTATCCATAGCTTTACCAAGCAACAGTTGTCCCATACTTTGGTTCGTGCTCCAATCTGTAGCTCCTATATCTTGAGCAATAGTGTACCCAAATATGTAATCGTAAGCATCTTCTGCTTTCACTTTGGAAGCTGTTTTTCCAATAACGATTGTCAGTTCTACTTCACAGACCACTTTTTCGGAGACATCCGGCTTCAGTTTAATTGGTTCATTCGGCCCAATAATTGTGCTCGGGAATTTGTTGAAGATGAATGGTATTTCTGGTGGTGGGAATTTCTGTTCTTCACAATGGTCTTTGTAGTTCAAACCTACGCAAAGGACTTTGTCTCCTCCGTGTATCGGTGCTTTTATAATGACTCTTGATATAGGAACAATTTCTTGATTAGTGGCTTGTAGTTTCTCGACTTTTTCGAAGACTCCATTCTTCAGGATTTCTATAAGAGTGCTGGGTATTGTAGGATCAACTTTATTGATGTCAACGACATCGTCACCAGATAGATAACCAACGCGAATTTCTGTTGGGTTATCTTTGTACACAAATTGTACCAGCTTCATTGTTATATTTTATTATGATACACAGCACTAGAAACGTTCAAGAATTCTTTTAGTCCAAATAAAAATGTCACTGGGATTAAATAAAATGTTTTGAACACTGAGATAAATAGCAGCTTTCTCTTCAAGAAATCTCTTGTTTAGCAACAAGTGGTGATAGTACTGTCGACTAGTTAAGATAAACGTACTGTTTTATACTCCGTATCAAGAGTGTTATCTACAATCTTACTCTGAAGTGGAAATATCAGATGATAGTGTCGGGTATGATGGATTTACGTAAACAAAACGAAAGGGTTATGTAATAATTATGATGATGCTACAATACGATGTATTTTATTAAATCTAAAACGTTGAACATATCCTGTGATCCTTTTGATAACATTAATCAATGTTGCAGATAGTTGGAATTTTAATGAAAAATACAGAAAACATTGTGAATAGGTACCTAATATTCATTGACACGCTTTGTAAGTAAAAATTGCCCTCATCAAGTTTTTAATCCGTAGGTATTTAGTTTGTAGAGGTATCTACAACGCCACATACGAACTACGTCATACTGACTTCACACAATATCCTGCATCTCGCAAGTAGAGTTTACCGCGCAACTAGCATATATACAACGGCCCGACATCAATCATCCGGCAGTTGCCCGCCAGACAGAACAACCGTCTGGTCGAAGGATCCTCCCTTTTCTATGGAGGATGAGTGAACTTTACACCCTGTTCGTCATACCTTCAAAATAACATCATATAGGTACAAAAACTACGACCAGTAATTACTTTACTGAGAAAATTATATTATTCATTGGTTTGTACATAAATAATATTACATTAAAGGTCACGTTATTACATTTACCTAGAAATTCTCATACTGCCTGTATCGATAGCATTCTACTAAATTGATATATTATGAACTGAATAAATCTCGTATTTCTTTGAATATCAAAATACCTTCACGAGTAAGTGAAACACTTATAATTTACCAATCCTGTAAATAATTGAACACTTATCCTCGTCTTACGGATTCTAAGACCCCTATTCTAAGTATTTTCCTACACTCCACTCCACGTCAACTCCGCCTTGACTGTTAAAACTTGTTATAAATTGACATTAACGTAATTATCTTTAGTAGAAGGATGATAAAAGAGTAACGGTGGAGTTTTTTTTTATTATATGTATATATTTATTTAGACGAGTAAAATATACTATATGTATATATTAATTGTATATTGTAAATGGTACACCACAGACTACCTTACCATATTTGTCTCTCCTTAATTTTAATCCATCCAAGGGTTGTCTTTAAAAGATCGCTCTTAGCGAAAAGACCGCCCATTGTGTCACCCTTTGTAAAATTTTATAAATTTATGTTCTGTAATTTGTATGGTGTACAATAAAGAGTATTATATTCTATTCTATTTCTTGCCCATTCTTTTCCTTACGAAACTACGTTTTGGAATGGGCAAATAGAATCAATTCTATTTTTTTGTTGACTTTCAATTGTGCATATTTGACTTTAACTTTGAGGAATCATCCGCTAAAACCAAGGTACAGTCACCAAAAGAGATAAGTAACCAGAGTCGTCGGATATAGTTGAAGTTTAGTAAGAAGCCGCTGGATGTTTTCGATTGAAAATTTATTTGATAACTGAACTGTTTGTTTTCTATTAATTAAATTAAAAACATCCATCGGTTTCTTTATAAACTTCTACTATATCCTACGACGGTGGTTACTTATCTCCTTTGGTGAGCGTACAAACCTACCTTAGCATATGTCACTTTTCATAGAACTCATATACCATGCCACCATACATATTGCTAGTGGACCCTCCAGAGGGTGACCCTCATTACTTTGGCGTTAAAGTGAACCCTCGAGGAGGGTTCTTAGCATTAGGTTTAAAACCGTGTCACAAAACACTGTAATAGGTACTAAAATAGTGTTTTCAAGGATTCCACTCGCTATACTTAGTAGGTATCTCTGGGGTATTTTCATGTACTATTGGGATGGGGTCTCTTTCCATGGAAGACAATACAAAGAAGTTGCAAGACGCATCGAAATTGCCTGGAAGAGCTACTGGGCCATGAAAGATCTAATGAAGGGCGATCGTCCGCTATCCCTCAAGAGAAGACTCATCGACATCTGTATTCTTCCTATCCTCACGTATGATTCTCAAACATGGTCTTTGACAATTCCGCTCGAGGTTTGCCAGAGAGCTATGGAACGAAGTATTCTGGGTATTAAACATGTGGACCTGGTTAAGAATACAACAATCCATATCCATTCCATCTCTAAAATAACTTATGTCACTCGGAAAGCTGCTACGCTTAAATGGAAATGGGCTGGACACATCTGCCGCATGTCAGACGATCAATGGACCAAACATACGACCCAGTGGGTCCCGCTTATGGCCCAGACGGATATAGTGGGATGAGCTGGACTCCTTTAATAAAGATTGGTCCTTGGCAGCTCTGGACAAGGAGGTGGAAGGAGAGTAGGGGGGCCTTTGCCCAGCAGTGGGACATTAATAGCTTTTTTTTTAAAGTGGGATGGGGTCATGAACTATACATAAAAATCAAGAAAAATTAGAATCGCTCACTTCAAACGATCTTAGAATCTGCGATCTAATTAGAGACTTACTAACTTCACGTGAATGTTGTTCTATATCGTTGCTGGACAATATAAAAAAATAATAAATATGTCAGTATTCAGATAACTATTGCTTTACAAGTTTTATAGTGTTATGTGTTATGAACATGATTTGAAGCTCAATAAGAAAACAGTTATTTAAAAAAATACATAATATTCAACCTTTGACCTTGGCTACACGGGCATGTGATTTGTTATATATTTATTTAACACAGTGTTTAGAAGAAGGTCATTGTCACGCATCGTTCGACTAAGGGCTGATTTTTCAATCGACATATAATTTTTATTCGTGGAATAAAATTGACGTCTGACAGATTTTGTATGGAAGAACTGTCAAAAATTTAAAATCATTTATCATTTCATACATCAGCACATGCGGAGTCAAGTTTAAATAATATAATTATGTACATATGTAACACGTCAATGGGTTAAGGAAAAAATTTGATAAACCCAGTATCTACCTACCTATCATTAAAAAAATGACTGACTACTATATAAATGATTATAGATATATAGAATAATAACACGCTTTATTGTACAACAAGGTACACCCGCCTTGAAGGTGGGTTTAATTTGCATATGTGTCTGTTTTTTACGTTTAATTGAGTAAATAATAAAAACAAGTTGTTGCTGCAGATATAATTTAGTTGAATCTCAAAGGTTATGTGGAACGGTGTGGTTGTGCGGAATCAAGTTTTAGCACGATGTTACCTCATTTAATTGTGCTGTTGTTCTTAAGTAGTTCTTGTGTGACGATTGAGCTGTTGAATTTGCGTGAAGGTGTGTCATTATAGTGATATCTTGTTTACCAATGACCTGTTGTATGTTCGAAATGGATCAGAAAACGTACCTGTGGATGTCAATCGGTTTGTTCTGTCTAACTCCGAAACGGCAGGACCGATTTTGACGGGACTTTCACTGAAAGATAGCTAATGTTATTTTATTTTATAAAAAGAATAAAGGCTCTGCGCTAGTAGTAATATAAATCAGTATAGACTGCTTTACGAAGAACAGCCATGTAGAGTTAACGTTTCGATGTAGGCATGTTCATGAGCGTACATGTGAAGGCAAACGCGGTGTATGGTATTACGCCATAGGTTTTAAACACTGCCACTCACGAGGATTCGTGATGACCGATGAGACTGTGAGCGGGTGCGGCGGGCGTAATTGTTTGCGGACATATTCATTGTTTTAAAATGCTATTTGCAGGGTCTACATGCATGAGGAATAATGTCTCCGGAAAGTGCGTGAGCATATATAATTGTTTAAGCAGTTATGTTGACCATGTGAACAAGAACAATGCACCGGTGAGCCCACAAAGATACACAAAAATAGACACAAACCCGCTTCGCAGGATAATTAGACTTTGAAGTTTCATCAACTCAGCCTATTGCAGTCCACTGCTGGACATAGGCCTCTATCATGCTGCGCCACTACACCCTATTCTCCACCTTCAGTGCATCCAGTCTGTCCCAGCCACCTTTTTGAAGTCGTCTGTCCATCTAGCTGGGGAGCGGCCCACACCACCCTTGCTGATCCGCGGTCTAGACTCCAGGACTCAACTGCTCCCACGGCCATCGGTCCTCCGACAAACATGGCCAGCCCACTGCCACTTCAGCTTACTTACTCTGCAAGCTATGTCGGTAACTTCGGTTCTTTTCCGGATAACGTCGTCACTGATTCTATCCGTTGAAGCTTGTGGCGATATTATTTTTATTTAGCTACATAACTAAAATACAATATATTGGACATTCAAACAGAGAAAAAAACATTGATTACCTGTCATTGATTTAATTACAGATATGTTCCTTGCGAGGCAAAGAACCAATCTTATGCTGTACAGACTGTACCTTCAACGATACAAGGTATGAACACAAAGTTTGTAATTTTAACCAATATAGGGGCTTATCCGTCACCGTTTTCAGAGCAATGGTAATGAAATAATTTACACAAAGTAAAACGCCTGTCTGGGTTCGAACCTACGAACTACCATTCGTAAGTCGCGGGCATTACCACTGGGCTACCACTGCTCCACTGAGCATGCTCATGATGGGTCATCATCATCCGGGTAGCTTCTGTTAGCAAGGCAAGGGCCGGGGTCATGTTTTTTTTAATGTGTTCATAGTCGTTTCTTTGTTTACAGGAACTTAGTAATAAATCCTCATGTGGGTATCATTCACAAGACTGGAAATAAAGTTCAAGACAGTAAGTAATTTTATGCAATGCGACCGTTTTTCATTTTCCGAAATAATCATTAAATGTTTGCAAATCTTAGGCCATACACCTACAATATTTATAGGGTTAGTGTTTAAGATCGTACAATGATTGAACAAAAGTTTTTTGCGATTTTCCATTTTATTTTGCACAATATTTTCATTGAATCATGTACGTTGAGTACTACGCAATGTTTCCATATACTTACTGTTGGCAGGTCTTGCTCACGCAAATTCATTCAAGCTTCAAGCGAAAATAATTGATCGTTTGAGTGCAAGGGCTGATTCAATCATATTATGTAATAACAATATTGCACAAACTTTTCGTAGTAATAAGGCGGCCCCGACGCTTACAATAAGTTTGTGCAATATTATTTTTAATGTGCTTTACAGGGTGGCCATAGACTCGACGTGCAATCTGTTACCTGGATACTATGGATTCAGTACATGATTCTGCGTTGAAATTTTTCGCTTTTTTTTTTGTAGTCTGTACTGTCCCACTTCTGGGCAAAGGCCTCCCCCAAATCCTTCCATGAACTCTCGCCAGTTATTTAAAAAAAAATGCTGTTACGTACATGTTTAACCGCGTAAGTATTGCACTTTTAACAGATTTTTTTTTTTTTTGATAACCTACGAGTCATTTCTACGCTAAGTGCCTAGAATCATGTGCTGAACTCATGGTTTCCGTTGGCGCGTCGATGTCCCTGCCATCCTTTATATTTTGTGCAATAATATCTTCATCAGCAAAGTAATGGTATAGGTATCGTGACAATCACAGGTTGCTACCGAACAGCTACTATGTTGAATTTAAAGTTTCGTATTTTACCCAATCTTGTACCCAAACAAAGTCAATTTGGCAAAATGTTTTATTTGTTTTATTACAGAATGCATTGAACACATACAAAGACATGATTACTTTTGTAAACATATATATAACGCTACAATGGTACGAGTGTACAAACCCGACGCAAACTGCCATGAAGTTCAAATAAATATTGAGCAAGTTTGGTTTGGGGGAGGGATCGGAGGCACCGACGCTAAAAGAGATGAATTTCCACACATGGCAAGTGATTTTATAATGTAAAACACATCGAACTCTAAAATTATTAAGGTGAAGGGCGGGCGTTTTGGGGGACTGTCTTATGTAATTTTGTCGTACTAAAATTGCTGATTCTCAGCCTAATTTGAATAAATGACTTTTGATTTTGAATGCCTTTCATTTTGACAGTTCAACATCTTTCATTGTTTTATTGGATTAGCAATTTCCTTCAAAATCTATCTGATTGATAAGGGTGCTGGTCAGGTCATAATCTACCTGTCTGCCAAATTTCAACGAAATCCGTTCAGCCGTTAAAGCATGAAAGAATAACAAACAAACAGTCAGGCAGAGTTACTTAAGCAGATATAATATTATACTAGCAAGAATAAGTATGGATATTGCAATAGTAATCAATATTTTTACTGTCTTTCAATATTACTGTTAAAGCGTTGAAAAAATAACTTATTCCAGGCTTTGCTGGGATATGGTGACGATGTCAGAACAGCTGACTGGCTCTGCGGAGGCTCTGTCATCAGTGAAAGATTCATTCTGACTGCCGGTCATTGCTTGTCAAGTGCCACTTCGTAAGTACTTACCTAATAAGCTCAACGTATTTCTAGGCTGAGTGAAGAGGTACCGCTGGATGCGAGAAGCATAGAACCGGTCGAAGTGGCGGTACTTGGGGGAGACCTGTGTTTGTGTGATGATGAATTAGAAGTACCCTGGTATGTATGTAATTAGCGACGATATTGACAAGGCTGGATTGTCAAAACACAGAATTAACATGGAATGTGGACACTGACGACCGGTCGCGGAACCTATTTGGGACCGAAATCCCCTTCACGTTAACGATACCCTATACATTTTGATTTGTTCTGCGGCAAATAACTGATCGTTCCAAAATAACGTTAGTATTTAGGGTTGATGCAGGATTCTTAAAAATAGATTGAAAATCAGTTCTACTCAAATTTCACCCACTACTGAACAAAGGACTCTTTCTTGTACCAAACCTCTCATGTACCAGCCTCACCCAAGTTTTGGCCCCCATTTCTATGAACAAATTATAAAAGTGGAAAACTTTGATATTTTCAGAGGGCCTGTGAAGTACGTAACTCTAGGTATACTGAAACGCTCGGACCCTTCTGAGCTGTGGCAGATATACAACGTGAAGAGGAGGATACCTCACCCGGAGTACAAACCACCCTCCAAGTACCACGATATCGCCTTGCTTGAAACTGATGTCGAGTGAGTTAAGAAATGAAAGGGTTTTTTTTTTTCTCCTTATTTGTTTTGAGGTTTTTATCTAAACAGATATGTCAACCGCATCGTGCCAAAAAATGAAAGGGTAATGAAGGGTTTAAAGTAAAAGAGATCTTCGTAAAGCAGATTCACATTCCATAGAACGTTACCATTTGATGAGAAAACGAGTTCTAACTTTAGATTGAGTCAGTTTTTGTATTTTGAACTTTATTCCGACTATGGTAAAATTCTTAACACCAGTAAAATCTTACATAATCAATAGTATGGTTTCACCAAAGGACGTTGTACGACCAATGTCTGTGTCACCTTATTAAAACACATATTTATAGCGTAAGAAAAAGCACAAGATGCCATAGGAATCTTATGTGACCTCTCCAAGGATTTGACTGCGTAAATTACGTAACCTTACTCTTGAAACTAGTGGACTAGGTTCACTTGCACTCAGTTTATTCAAATCTTATTTAAATGATAGACAGCAGTAAGTTCAATTAAATGGTGCCAATTCACTCGGTTTAAAAGTAAAAATGGGTATTCCACAAGGTTTGATATTGGGTCCTTTCCATTTTCTAGTATATATTAATGGTCTACTATTTATTACAAAACCAACCACAAAAGACCATATTTTGACGATGCTTACCTTTTTTTTTAAACCCATTATTTTTAATACCACCGTAAATTTTTTGTGGTACAAAACCCTTAGTGCGAGAGTTTGACTCACTCTTCGCCGGTTTGTCAGATCATTCATTGACTTATTTCGAGTTAAACCAGAATCCTGGAAATAAAGTCTATTATTATCATTTCAGGATAATCTTCAGTAGGCAAGTGCTACCTGCTTGTCTTCACGCAGCGGGGGAGGCAGGAGAATATTATTCTACTGCTCTTGGCTGGGGAGCGCTGGGATACAAAAGAGAGCTGGCTGACACTTTACAGACTGTGAGGATTTGACCATAAAAATGAATAGGATAAATTCCATATGGAAGATAGCCGGAATTCAGGGCCCTTCTCTTTTCTTTATCTGTCTAATTCTGTTGCACTGTGTCTGAAACTTAATCATCATCATCATTTTAACCAAAAGACGTCCACCAATCCAATCTTTTGCTACTTGCATCTAACAAATTCCCGCAACCTTCACCAAGCAATGGGGGGGGGGGGCTTTGTAGAGGGCTTACCCACCCTGCGTTTTCCTCTCAACCCAGCGATCATCCTTACCTTAGTTGTCGACCTCAACGTTGAAAATACTGAATCAAACATTAACGATTTTTTACAGATCCCGGTTTCCACATACGAAAAAGACGAATGTTTTAAGTACTATGCCCCTCATAGACATCTGAAGAACGGATATAATCATACCACGCAAATGTGCTATGGTGATATAGAAGTACTAAGAGACACGTGTGAGGTATGCTCATTATAAAAAGTCAATGCACTAATTAAATTAGTTTATTTCGGAACAAGAACAGCTATCGGAGGTCATACTAGAATGAAAACTATAGTTGCTTAGCTCAAATGAAGCAAATCATATCTAAAGTGAAATTGATACACAGTGCGGCAACCACCACATATATAATATTTTTTCCAGGAAGCAGGCCCGGTAAATAAGGTTGAATAATAATGCCCTGCAGTGGGGCAGAAATGGCTGAATAAATAAATAAAAATAAAAAAATAATATTTTATTCAGTATTAAATGAATGATCTGTACCTACTAATATCAGGACAGGCCCAAGAATGTAGAAAAATTAACAAGCAGTTTGGGCCATGACATTTTATTAATTTAACATGTGCACCTCTAATATTAGTCGTATGACGTTTTATGTAGGAAATAATACAGACTTCAATTGTTTTATCATTCAGGGTGACAGCGGTGGACCACTCCAATACAACAAGAACGATTATTCTGATAGATTATCCTGCATCTTTACTATCATCGGCGTGACATCATACGGCAGCCAATGCGGTATCGCCCCCAGACCCGGTATATACACCAGGGTCATATACTACGTGCCCTGGATAGAAAGCATCGTCTGGCCATAACTGGACATGGACAAAGTGAAGGAGTTCAATTAATAGTTAGGATAAGGGCAGGCGGATGAAGAGATATAGACACACGATCAATCGGAATCTGAATCATTTTGAAGCAAATTGCTAATCCATTGCTTCATAAGTTCGAAAAGTTTGTCTGCTCAACACGTAAATAACGCAATGAATGTTAACGAACTGTCAAAATGAAACCGATTCCGATTGATCGCGTGTTACGCAATTAGGGTGCTGTAAATATTGGCAGTTTTAATTTTATTTTCTGTAGGTAATTATGGAACATTATGATAGCAGTTGGGTAAACATAAAGATCCTCCCATAAAACAGCAAAATTGTACGCATGGGTGAAACTTATTTGTTTTTTTATTTCACGAGTCCGATGGTAAATTTGTGGTTCAATTTCACAATGATTCAGGTATACCTGTACGCCAGTCATTTAAAACATCTTAATCGCAAAAAATTGCACCGCACTGACTTTTTGGGATGTTGTAAGGATAGATAACCAATGGTGTAGAACCAAGTGTGCAGCTTCGAAAGACCTGTGCTAACAGCGTGGTGCTCGACAAACATCGACATTTTCGGACTTCTTTCAGTTTTTGGCATCTATTCTAATAACATCCCAAAAAATCACACAGTCAATTTTCGCGACCTAACGCGATTTTTGTACCTACCGTGACGTGCATACTTAGTACAACGATCAAAGTATCGTTTTGCGGTACAGAAAGAGTATCGAGTATGTACTGTATCTAAAGATTGCTTGTCAAATAGGAGTCATACAAAAAAATGACCGTGTAGCTTTAGTTCGTTTTTTATTTTGTATTTTTTTAACTAAATGTTTATCGAATTAAGTGTTGGTTATCAACTATCGAAATTCCCGAGCTCGCCTCGCTCGCTCTTGCACACAAAGCCCTCTGCTATAGACAAGACCAATGATTTTATAGCGATGCAATATAGATTGCATCGCTATAAAATCATTGACGTCATTTCCGGTAGCTAACTTGGCAACCACAGCCTGTGAGTTAAACGTAGCAGCGCCGCACAGCTAGTCTCTTCTAAATGATGTCAGGAGAAATGATCCTATTTTTTAAATGCGTTAAACGTTCAATTCAGAACGTTGGACTAAAATATTGTTACGAAACAAACACTTCACATCTGCCTAGCCTTTTCCCAACTATGTTGGGGTCGGCTTCCAATCTAAATCAAAATCAAAAGTCATTTATTCAAACCAGAAACAGCACTTTTCGAACGTCAAAATTACAAAAGGCAGTCCTCCAAAACGCCCACCCTTCACCACTTCCTAGTGCTATCGCTGGGGACAAGAACTGGTCTAAGTCTAACTGGATGCAGCTGAATACCAGTATTTTACATGGAGCGACTGCCTATCTGACGTCCACAACCCAGTTACTGGGTAATACGAAACCCCTTGGTAAGACTGGTTGTCATACTTTCAGGCTTCTGACGACCCGTAACGACTGTCAAAGATCCACGAATGACAGCCGGGACCAACGGGTTAACGTGCTTTCCGAGGCATGGAGGCGTAATAAACATCTACGGAGCAACCGCAGCAATCAAGCGACCCGTGCGGCTGTTATTACTTAGCCAAAAACAGTAGAACATAAATTAAAACCTTTCTAACTATTTTCAGGCTGATAAGAAAGCTGAAAATGACTACAGCACTTCACTAAAACAATTGTAGCTATGCGCCATTTTCAAGTCTACCTAGGTAGTAGTACTAATTACCTAAATGAACCCTCTAGCTAATTATTGTTGCCAACTAAAGCCTACAGCGGCTGAAACACTGCGGCGGCAGAAACCGGTAATTATTGACGAGACTAATTTAATTACATTCAGTTCGTAGTTTCGTATCAGTTATGCATCAATCCATCATGGTATTAATCATTGTGTCTGGGCCACAGTTACATCACGTTATTAGATACCTCTTATGTCCAATAATATTTAGCCTTGGCTATAGTAATTTCAGCATTTTTAAGTACAGTCAGGAAAATAAATTGTTAAGCCAATTGACTGCCAACTTAAATTGTTCGTTTATTCAAATCTGTCATTCAAGTTCTATGAAATGGCTGTGATATTGAAAATTGGTGTAGGGTGTAAATTTGCATAACAATTAATTTTCCTGAATCTATTATCGTTATTTGGAAGTTACACAAAAGGACAGTAAAAGTCGACAATAAAAGGTCCTACCTAAGTTCGTATTGTTTTTTCGTTTATTTGAATGATTTGCATTAGTGTTAAAGTAGGGAAATTAGAGGTGTTTTTGACAGAATGAGACTGAGATCAGATTGTGACCGTTCTTAAAATTACGAGAATTGCCCCTCTGATGTCGTAATATAGTTAGTTCTACATGTAATCAAACAATGTTATCGCAGTTAACGCTGACTACCAGCATTGTGACGAGCCAATATCCATTAGATTAGTGCAGATGATTGGCTACGCAAGGCTCAGGTGATGCGCCGGGAATTACATATTGGGGTCATGTCTTGGCTGTGTTCCGCACATTCTGGAGTAATTGAATCCACTAAATGATAGTATAGGAGCATGAAAATTGCTATAAGGGAAGCCAGTTCCAAAATATGTGCTGAAATGTATAGTCCCAAGTAATTGCCATGTTCAGAGATCAAAGAAATCGTGCTATGAAGATTTCGCGGTGAGAGAGACATGCAGATAACGAGCTAAACTGACACCGCGAGGTATGACAGTGAGGCACCTTTAGCATATAATTACTCTTAGTTAAACGACTGGGGCGAAGAACTTGCAAATTGAACATTTCTAGCTCCACCAGCCGATCGATTCTGTAAAAATCTCACCGTGAAAAGTTAGGTGAAGTGAGATTAGAATGAGCTGTCAATAGTGTCAATCCCTAGCATTAGTTGGAATGACAGCTCACTCCACGCTCACCTGAGTTTTCACGGTGAGAAGGTTAGAGAATCGCACAGCAGAAGCCCTTTGCGAACCAAACTTGGGCGACTTTCAGAAAATCCATTAAACTGCTTACCTCCAACTACATCAGATTCTAAACTGAAACCTAAGAGAGATGAATAGCTAAACACCAGAACAGAAAGACAATAGAGAGCTTAAAGGTGGTTGTACACCGGCGAGGCGAGGTGTGGATGGGATAGGCGAGAATTGAAATTTTGGTATAAAATTGGATAGAATGTTTGGTGTAAAAGGTCTAGCGCGAGGATGTACGAGGCGAGAATCGAAATATTTGTTAGTACAATATTGAACTTTATTGCTGTAAGAATAGAGTATTTATTTACTTTGTAAAACGGATATACAAATCTCGCACCGGCCATCGAGGGCACGGTCTCTCTCTGTCAAGCGCTGACTAGCGATGTCTCGCGCTGGCAAACGCTGGCCATCGCGAGACGGCGCAGTATAGCGATGGACATCTTTCGGCGTTTCATTTTGTGTTTCTTTCAATATTTAATTTTTTTTTATTCTTAATTTGAAATATTTTTCATCTACTTTTGTTTTTTTACTTTTTTAATTGATATCTCATGTATGAACAAAAACTAAATAAACATTTTATGATATTTTATTTGCTATTCCTAACAGAGAGACAAACGCCTACATTGTAGATTCATGGAAACTCCTTGATCTAATTAAACTCCGCACAGCCCCACATAGATAGCTAACCTGATATCGGTTTGTCCCACATCTAAACAATGAGCTGATCAGTAACATCTCGATACGGCGGCCATTGTTGCTATTCCAATAGTATTACCTAGATTATTGCCTTGATTACAGTGAGGAGAATACGATGCTAGCTATGTTGAATTAGCAGGGGTGGAATTATATTATAGGATGTTGATTGTGTATTATATCGGTATAAATCAGTGCAATGACTGACTGACTGACTTATGCCCGTTTTCACTATAGAACATGTTAGGTACATAGTATTTCGTTACAGTATTTTTATCTCAAGTGTACAAACACGCTGTGAATGTGTGCGTGAAGTCGAGTAGCGTCAGCACGCACATACGCTCACACACACTCTTCCGAGTTCACCCGTGTCTCGGACGGTACCAAGAGCTCCTGCGCTTACACACGCATTCATAGCGTGTTTGTACACTTGGTTATCACAAGTAAAACGCTCATCGCTTCGTAAGATAAAAATACTATACTCACCTCAATTAAAGTTTAATTGTTGATAGTTTAATAGTTAAAAACTATCGTACGATGCCAACCCCATCGTATATCTACATCGTTTTTAATAATAATGTTTTTTTTTTTAACCAAATAATAACTTTTCCTTTCTCTAAACATTTCTCTGTTCCCCAAAGCGACGATATTTTTTGTTTCGTTCGACGCCAGCCGGTGTGCGAATTATGAGGTGAGCGTTCTGTGTTGATACATCACTTTATGCACACAGACGTAGGTACGGCCTTTACCGCGCGTTCACAGCAATACAGTCCTTAAGGTGATACTGCATATTAATGATCGCGACCGTACATACTCAAGTACCCCATTAGTACTTCCATTACCAACATAATGCTGTTACATATAGCTTACATTATCGCATGTTAACATGACGATAACAAGTTACTGGTGGCCGTAACAGGAATCAAAGCCGTTAGCAACGATACCAGGCATCGACGGCTGAATGGCCTGCCTGTGTGCTGAATGGGAAACAGAAATGAACGTTCAATGACTTGATACCTGCTGAACTATTCTGTAAAAATCTCACCGTGAAAACTTAGGTGAAGTTAGCTTGAAGTGAGCTGTCAATGGTGTCAATCCCTCAGGTGCAATTACTGCTCACTTCACCTAAGTTTTCGTGGTAAGGATTTTTACAGAATAGACCGGCTCATGAAGTACGAATAGTTCTTTCTTTCATTTCTATCGAGTCGACGCAAGCTATTCGAGAATATTAACTTGTGCCCTAGTAAAGCGGAGATTAGTGCTCTGATCCCAAATATTGGAACAAAGGCAGTGGGATGATGATAATCATAATAACTTGTACCTACATATTATAACTAAACGTTACATGTGTTTTTTTTACCCTATACTGTCCCACTGCTGGGCAAAGGCCTCCCCCAATTCCTTCCCGGAACTCCTTTTCCGCGCCAACTCGAACCAGCCCTCGCGGTACGCGTCCAGGTCACCTCACCATCTCCTTCTGGGCCGGGTTCGACGGCGCAGCCTATCTTCAGGAACTCATTGTGTGGAGACTTTTGCCCAGCGGTCATCGTCCATGCGGCTGATGTGACCCACCCAATCCCAAAAAGGTAACAATAAAGATAGATATGTACTTAGAGGTAAGTAACAACCCACATTGCTACTGAAATATCAGTACACGTGTGTGAGTTAAAATAAATAAAACACGTTCGTGTTATGTTGTCGAAAAATAAATAATTTAATAAATAAATCACTTTTTTATAAATGCAAAATCACTTAAAAGAAATTCTATGAACCAAAGAGAAAACAAGTAACATCACTATTTACAGTCACAGATAACTAAGAATAACACAAGTTTTTACAAAACGGTTATTTTTTGGTTATTAAATAATTCTTCTACGATGGCACAGCTACCTAATACAATACAATGAATAGAACAAAACTAATAAGTATCAGTAAAAATAAGACTACTTTTGTTATAAACTAGATTACGTATATGAATACGGACTTCTGTCACAGTACAAAACATTGAAATTTAATTATATACAACCAAAATAAAATTATCCGAATCATAGGAACTAAAACAATCACCCCTTTATTCATAAACGTTGCTTAAATTTAAGAGACATTTAAACGTCAGAAAATGTATGTAATGGTTAAGTAGACGCTAATCATTACTTAACTTTAAGCAATATTTGTAAATAAGGGGGTCAATTATTAAAACTAACAAAATTTTCCTAATTTCAGCAATAAACAACGAGATATTTTTATGCCTTTTTTTTCTTAAAATCATCAAACTTCTCTTAAATAATAAAACTAATTTGAGCAATGCACAACGTCTATATGCCTTCTATATCTACATATTTTACGTAAATGAGCTTCGATTTCGAAATCGTCAGCCCGACTTCAGCAATCGTGGCGATGTAATAGCCTAGTATTATACATATAGCGTGGATTTAAATTAAACAATTGAAAAATGTATCCGAAAACAGCACTTCTACAAAAATTGTTACATTACCTACAATTAAACGAAATGTGGTAAAGGAAAACATCGTGAGGAAACCGGCATGTCCGAGAAGCAAAAATTCGAAGACATGCGGCCCACTCTCTCTCACCGAGAGGAGGCCTGTGTCCCAACAGTGGGAACATTATAGGCTGATTATGCTAAACGAAATGCCTGAAAAACGATCACATCTCAAAACTGTAACTATGTTCACAAAATTAGCGTTTTGACACTTAAATAATAGAATTTAAATTAATCGAATAATACACAGACCAGATAGAGTTACAGAAGCCGTTAATAAGATTATAAAACAATTCCCTAAATAATATATTTACAAAACAATTAGTTAAAAAGTCCTCGTCGGCACTAAATATCAATTAGTTTCACCGAGCGAAAACAAATTCGTTGAATCCTCAATTAGTTAGCAATAGAGTTCATATCGATTCGTTTGCATTCAGCGGCCGTGGATGGAACACTAAATAGATATATACAGAATGTCGGCTCTATACACAACATGTCCCGGAATTAACGCACACCATCTAACACCCTAATTAGAATATTATGTTATAGTCACAATATACACACAGAATTTTTACTATCCTATCCTATTCCTATAATATTATAAACGTGAAAGTTTGTATGGATGGATGTATGGATGGATGTATGGATGGATGTATGGATGTTTGTTACTCTTTCACGCAAAATCTACAGAACGGGTTTGGACAAAATTTGGCACACAGATGTTTATAACCAGGATTAACGCCTAGCATACTTTTTATCCCGATGTTCCCACGGGATCGAAACTTGCATAAGTTTCGATCCCGTGGGAATACCGGGGTTTCATCTGCATAGGTGAAACCGCGGGGCGCTGCTAGTTGTATATAAATTAAATTAATTATACTGATTGTGGGAGAAAATTGTGGTCACTTTATAAATCTACGCACGCACACAGTCGCACACGTGTAAGGGTCTAGCGTAGTGGGCACTTCGTCCATTTTGGTTTATTTGGACTGTATAGCAGAAGTGTGACTATAAATTACGCAGTTTTATTTATTTTTGGGGCAAAATTACTGCATATATTTAAACCCGAAATTATAATTTTAAATCACCTTAAAGATGGTTTTCATCTGACAAACAATTAATTGATATTAATTGTATACCTAATTTCAATTACAATTTAGTAATGTTATTCAAACAATATTTGTTGGATAAAATAGTGAGATATTAAATTGAAACCTTCTAAATACAGATGAATGTGTATCTAATTCCCTTTATTGATTGAGTAAGAATTTAACTCTTTAATAAACAGGATTTGTTTACACTTTCATCAGATGCTTTTGCACACTCGCTGTACCTACGTGAAGCATGTCGATGAGTGTGTTTGTTTTCGCTCGTCTCAAAGACCCAACCTTCTGGACCTATCTGTGCTGTGGTGGAGCCTCCCGACAGGTTTACAAATAATGTAATTCATCAAGTGAGATTAAGTTCTTGCGAAAAAGGCGATTCTCTGAATTGGATTTATTGGATGAAGAAACAGATACTTATTGACGATATTGTACGAAATTTGTCGGTTAGAAACGGAGGTAATGGAAACTAAATATAACGATTTATAAATAGATATATTCGTGTTTCCAACCTACCCTAGCACACATACTATGTAGTAAGTGTGTAGTGAAAAATACATAATACTTTATAATTTATGTTCAAATTAATTCCACATTTCTTTGAAATCGAAACATTTTGCTTCTTATACTCGTACATATTTCTAATTCTTGTCATACCGTGTCACACTTATGAGACCCGTGGGAGAAGGTTTCCGAGACTCACTCCCTAATTTCGCGCCCCTATGTCATTTAATATCATAACATTTTGATCGCGCCATCATCGTATCGTTTATCTAATTCGATTTCATCATTTTCGTGTAACGTTGTTACTGGAGATATAGCGTTAGAATTATTTTCTTATTTATTGAAAACAACTCCGCTACTGTTTCAGCATTCATTTTAGACACAAACTTTTACTAATCTAGTTTTAAGACTAGATAAAAGATCAATAGCACCAACTTTTTCTGCTAGAGAGAATTTTTCTTTCATCTTTCCTTTCATCTAATGAACGCTTAAAAGATTATTTCCATCATCTTTCATAATACACTTAGGTACATGCTTATTCAAATGGACATCACCTCTTTCGCCATTCAGTTCAAATTATTTCGTCCTTCACGAATCACAAGGCAACTGCGTATATTTCAAACACATTCCTATATTCTCCTCCGGACTCCTTTTGATCGTGGGTGGCCCGAAGTGCACGGATACTGCGAATGGTGTGATGGAGGTCTCAACGTGGCAGTCTCGGCGTTGTTGTCCCGGACAGAAGGTGTTGCCGCAATGGTGAGGGTCGCACACTCCTGCGCCGAAGTACGAGCTCTGGAAGATGGAAATAATACTTGTAGTACATAATTAGCTATACAGTATATACTCGTATATACGAGTATAACGTTTATTATTACAAAGGTTGCTCTTGTGAAGATAGTTCTGAAATATTATTATGATTGTTCCAACACAAATTCAAAATATTTTATTTCACATAAACCTACATGGACATTTATGAAACGTCAGAAGCTAGGTGCATGGTTCCAATCGGTCGTTTCTTATGAAGAGGAAACGGCAAGAAACTCTTGGGTTACTCTTTTAAAATAAATAAAAATTTCAACAAATAAAAGCGTCTATGAGTCTAGATAATATCCTTCTTATAGAAAAGAAGCCTGTGTCCCAGCAGTGGGAACATTATAGGCTGAATTATATGCTTACGGGATACTTGCTGTATTTTGCAATGATGATAACAAAGATTATGAAAACCAAATGCCTTTAGCTAAATGAAAATTCAAGATATGCCTATGTTTCAAACTAATCTATTCAAATCTAGGTTCAAATCTTAATTTATGTTTGAGATAGAACACGAACCCTAATCTAAATGTACATTCAATTCTAGAGCGTATTAGACAACTGAGACATCTATACAGATGGGCCAAAGTCTTCATACAGTGGGTGCCTGAAGACGGGCGTCGTCACCGAGGCAGGCCTAAGGAACGCTGGCGTGACGATTTGGACTCGTTCCTAACCGATAGGACAGAAAAGGCACAGTGCAAAGAAAAGTGGAAATATATGGGACCTTAAACTTTCGCCCAGCAGTGGGACAATATAGGTTAAAGGAAAAAAATTACAAATGAGAAATGTCGTATTACCCAAAGCAGGTTGTGGAGGTCAGATAGGCAGTCGCTCCATGTAAAATATTAGTATTCAGCTGCATCCGGTTAGACTAGAAGCTGACCCCAACATTGTTGGGAAAAGACTACGCTTAACTTTGATTCGTATATACAGTTGTAGAAACACTCTAAAAGCCTTGTAAATTGATACAATTAATTTCCATCATGAAATTTAAACACGGCATTTGAAAAGCTCAAGCTTTTTTAATCCACGCTAATTATTGTAAGATCATGTTTACGTTCCTCCCTGGAAATAACAAACATGATGGATGTTTATTTTACATCCCGCTCTTAAAGTCTGTCGTAAAGCTGATGTTACATTATTGGTTCAATCTACGTAAGTTCGGAAAGCTTCAGAAAGTTTGCCCTCGAATGATCAATTAATTATTTCTGGCTGAAATGTTACACAAGGTAGTTTTAATTGCCGGAGCATAATTATGTGAAGTTGAGCTTGAACCTTATATTTTATGAAAATTTCAAGGTCGATTTTATTTATTTATGCTTTCAATCGACCTTAATAGCAAGGATCTTTTTTTCATTCTAACATTGTTCTCGTCTATAACTTTAATTAATTTGGGTCTAAAGGAACCCTTACCATTTTACTATTCAAGAAGTTAGCAAAGAATATTTCTTAGTACTTTCCTCTCAGTATTATGCAACTCTAGACCAACACTCTATAAAGCGGGTCATTCTTAAGAGAACTTTAACAATATTACTTCCGTTCCTGATTATTAACTTCACAAGTACTCTGAAGTTTCTCTTTTATATTCCAACCTTTAATGGAAATCCTAAGCTTTAATACTATTATAATTAGACTCTTCAAACCCGAAGTTCTTAACTTTTAGAAGAAAATTAAATTGATATTGAGATATTAAAAACTTTACTTTAAAGTTTCATGAAAACTGGAGCATCTAACATTCGAACTTGCTAATTAAAGAGTTACTTGCAACGAATAACCAAAAACAATATAAATCATCCATGACTAAAGCTTACAAAAACACAAAAAAAAATCGTAAATCTTTAAAACTTACCGATATAAAATATTCGTTCTCACAGGGAATAGTGACCCTATCGTCACAGCGTTGTCTCCCAAAGCCCGTGAGGCCTACCCCGTAGTTCCCATAGCCGAAGTACCGGAACCTGTCGTCTTCCTCTGGGTAGTGCTGCGTGTACGGCGACCAGCGGGACCAGCTGGAAGCCCTGGCCTGACCCCACATCCAAGACGAGATATACGTCCAGATCTAGATGTGGTTAGTGAGGGTTACTCTAGCTACGGGGTAGGGTTGTATATAAATGCATATAGATATAATGGAGGAGTTCGATTTTGTGAAGGTAAATATTTTAATACGTTATAATTTTTCCAATTAATTTGATAAGAGTTTGGAGATCATTTATCAATAATCAGATTGAGGTTTCATCATATTGGATGATATTGGAGTAACTACGATTATCTTCTTATTCTTAGCGTTTCAATGGCAATCTAAATGGACACGGCCCAGAATTCGGTTATGCGTTTGGCGCCATCTTGTAACGTCAGCTGACAGGACACGCAGGACATGATATTAGGTGTCCCATTGTTTGTGGAACAGCACCACATTTACACTCCCGGATTGAGTCGTCTATGAATCTTCACTTGGGCAGGTTTTCTTTGCTTCGGTCAACCTGGGTCCGAAGTCTGTTAAGACTTCTAGGTTACCCAATTAATATATTATAAAATACGGAAAGTAAAAGGTCTCAGTAACGAACAGACGTTTCATCTGTGAACATCAATTCGCTGAAGAGGATCTAAGAGCAATAACGTAACACACTCGTTCGCTTCACTGAGTACATAAAGTGGAATGTCGTCTCATACTAGTTAATTATAGGACTTCGTTTTAAAGATATGAGAACATGTTGAGTTCTAGTTATGGTTCGTAGCACACCATTCGATCTTTTACTAAAGAGTCCTTTCAAATTGGTCCATCTTGAAAGATTAAAGGATCTTTTTTAATATGAGATTTTAGGAACGGAAAAAATCTTTAACAAAAATAATTAAAAATGGAAGGAAGCCGGTGAGTTGTTGTGAATATTTCAAGTTGACAATGTTAATGTAGGTATATATTGAAATATAATATCGAACTCCTCCATTAGGGCAATAATATTAAAATAAAAGGAATTACTGTAAATATTTTATATTTTTTTATCATAGGTAGGTTTCCATATAGTGTTATAATATTTATATTTAAGGGGAATGAACCTTCTCCATATATTGTTTAATAAGCCTTTTCTGTGTACAAATAAAATATAGGAATCGTATCTCATAAAATATAATTATTAATTCTAAGTTAGGTATCCATTTTGCATCCACGGGTTATACTTTGGCAATGAAAGGGGACTATGAAAACATTTTAGTAAAATGATGATAATTAATTGATGGTTTCCAAAGCTCTGGGTGCCTGCCCATGGTTGGTGATTAATTGCACACAGTTATGACAAGATGACAGAGGACTATTGATGTCAAATATAGTACTCTCTAGAACTAGTACTCTATTTTGAGGACTTTTAGTATGTGAATGTACTCATTTTAATAAGACACGTAAATATATATTGAAGTGAAACTTCTTAAGCGGTGATTCGATAATTGGACGTTAAGTGAGAGTGAAATTTAAAGGACGCGTCACGTTTAGGCACATTTCGTTACATGAGAGAGAAGAAAGATATAACTGTCTGTCTCCCTCTCTGCTCCTCCACTCTCACACTCAATCCCTCTTATTCTTTATTTTTAAGGAAGTTTTACTTTTACAGGGTAAAATGAATGAATACATGTCAGATCGCGGACAAGGAAACATAAATGAACAATATTAGGACCTTGTAATAATTGATTGATGTTTGAAATTCACTATAAATATCAACACTTTGAAATTTTAATAGTTATGACATTACCAATTACAATTTACAATTATTGTGTTTATTTATCTTAACTGACATATTTTAAATTGATTTTTTTTAATGTAATATATTGACATGCCACCTTAATTGTAATTCCTTGTTTATGTTACTGTACGCCATATATCGTACGCCATATATTGGCAAAACATAGTGCACATATTTTTAGACAATATACTATCTGTAACCATACCTATGTTTAACAAAATAAATGATTGATTGATTCATTGAAATGAATTAAATTAGCTAGTGACACTCCGCAAACGTGACGGGCGTCGTTATCCAATGACGCAAACACAAAAATAAAAGGATTTTCGAAACTCATATTTCCAACTAACTACACTACCAGTGGCCCTCGACCACGTAGTCAACTAACTACACTAACAGTGGCCCTCGACCACGTAGTCAACTAACTACACTACCAGTGGCCCTCGACCACGTAGTCAACTAACTACACTACCAGTGGCCCTCGACCACGTAGTCAACTAACTACACTACCAGTGGCCCTCGACCACGTAGTTAGCTAACTACACTACCAGTGGCCCTCGACCACGTAGTCAACTAACTACACTACCAGTGGCCCTCGACCACGTAGTCAACTAACTACACTACCAGTGGCCCTCGACCACGTAGTCAACTAACTACACTACCAGTGGCCCTCGACCACGTAGTCAACTAACTACACTACCAGTGGCCCTCGACCACGTAGTCAACTAACTACACTACCAGTGGCCCTCGACCACGTAGTCAACTAACTACACTACCAGTGGCCCTCGACCACGTAGTCAACTAACTACACTACCAGTGGCCCTCGACCACGTAGTCAACTAACTACACTACCCGTGGCCCTCGACCACGTAGTCAACTAACTACACTACCAGTGGCCCTCGACCACGTAGTCAACTAACTACACTACCAGTGGCCCTCGACCACGTAGTCAACTAACTACACTACCAGTGGCCCTCGACCACGTAGTCAACTAACTACACTACCAGTGGCCCTCGACCACGTAGTCAACTAACTACACTACCCGTGGCCCTCGACCACGTAGTCAACTAACTACACTACCAGTGGCCCTCGACCACGTAGTCAACTAACTACACTACCCGTGGCCCTCGACCACGTAGTCAACTAACTACACTACCCGTGGCCCTCGACCACGTAGTCAACTAACTACACTACCCGTGGCCCTCGACCACGTAGTCAACTAACTACACTACCAGTGGCCCTCGACCACGTAGTCAACTAACTACACTACCCGTGGCCCTCGACCACGTAGTCAACTAACTACACTACCCGTGGCCCTCGACCACGTAGTCAACTAAGTACACTACCAGTGGCCCTCGACCACGTAGTCAACTAACTACACTACCCGTGGCCCTCGACCACGTAGTCAACTAACTACACTACCAGTGGCCCTCGACCACGTAGTCAACTAACTACACTACCAGTGGCCCTCGACCACGTAGTCAACTAACTACACTACCAGTGGCCCTCGACCACGTAGTCAACTAACTACACTACCAGTGGCCCTCGACTACGTAGTCAACTAACTACACTACCAGTGGCCCTCGACCACGTAGTCAACTAACTACACTACCAGTGGCCCTCGACCACGTAGTCAACTAACTACACTACCAGTGGCCCTCGACCACGTAGTCAACTAACTACACTACCCGTGGCCCTCGACCACGTAGTCAACTAACTACACTACCAGTGGCCCTCGACCACGTAGTCAACTAACTACACTACCAGTGGCCCTCGACCACGTAGTCAACTAACTACACTACCAGTGGCCCTCGACCACGTAGTCAACTAACTACACTACCAGTGGCCCTCGACCACGTAGTCAACTAACTACACTACCAGTGGCCCTCGACCACGTAGTCAACTAACTACACTACCAGTGGCCCTCGACCACGTAGTCAACTAACTACACTACCAGTGGCCCTTGACCACGTAGTCAACTAACTACACTACCAGTGGCCCTCGACCACGTAGTCAACTAACTACACTACCAGTGGCCCTCGACCACGTAGTCAACTAACTACACTACCAGTGGCCCTCGACCACGTAGTCAACTAACTACACTACCAGTGGCCCTCGACCACGTAGTCAACTAACTACACTACCAGTGGCCCTCGACCACGTAGTCAACTAACTACACTACCAGTGGCCCTCGACCACGTAGTCAACTAACTACACTACCAGTGGCCCTCGACCACGTATTCAACTAACTACACTACCAGTGGCCCTCGACCACGTAGTCAACTAACTACACTACCAGTGGCCCTCGACCACGTAGTCAACTAACTACACTACCAGTGGCCCTCGACCACGTAGTCAACTAACTACACTACCAGTGGCCCTCGACCACGTAGTCAACTAACTACACTACCAGTGGCCCTCGACCACGTAGTCAACTAACTACACTACCAGTGGCCCTCGACCACGTAGTCAACTAACTACACTACCCGTGGCCCTCGACCACGTAGTCAACTAACTACACTACCAGTGGCCCTCGACCACGTAGTCAACTAACTACACTACCCGTGGCCCTCGACCACGTAGTCAACTAACTACACTACCAGTGGCCCTCGACCACGTAGTCAACTAACTACACTACCAGTGGCCCTCGACCACGTAGTCAACTAACTACACTACCAGTGGCCCTCGACCACGTAGTCAACTAACTACACTACCAGTGGCCCTCGACCACGTAGTCAACTAACTACACTACCAGTGGCCCTCGACCACGTAGTCAACTAACTACACTACCAGTGGCCCTCGACCACGTAGTCAACTAACTACACTACCAGTGGCCCTCGACCACGTAGTCAACTAACTACACTACCAGTGGCCCTCGACCACGTAGTCAACTAACTACACTACCAGTGGCCCTCGACCACGTAGTCAACTAACTACACTACCAGTGGCCCTCGACCACGTAGTCAACTAACTACACTACCAGTGGCCCTCGACCACGTAGTCAACTAACTACACTACCAGTGGCCCTCGACCACGTAGTCAACTAACTACACTACCAGTGGCCCTCGACCACGTAGTCAACTAACTACACTACCAGTGGCCCTCGACCACGTAGTCAACTAACTACACTACCAGTGGCCCTCGACCACGTAGTCAACTAACTACACTACCAGTGGCCCTCGACCACGTAGTCAACTAACTACACTACCAGTGGCCCTCGACCACGTAGTCAACTAACTACACTACCAGTGGCCCTCGACCACGTAGTCAACTAACTACACTACCAGTGGCCCTCGACCACGTAGTCAACTAACTACACTACCAGTGGCCCTCGACCACGTAGTCAACTAACTACACTACCAGTGGCCCTCGACCACGTAGTCAACTAACTACACTACCAGTGGCCCTCGACCACGTAGTCAGCGGAAGGTTTTAGGTTTTTTTTTCTTTTATCGTCATTAGATGTCAATACCGATCACGTCTGCGGAGTTTCGTTAGCTAATTTGATTTGACCCTGTATAACGTGAACGATATATAATATATATTGTATACCTAAATATTTACGTGCCTTAATTTAAGACCATAACTCAAGGTATTCAGTAAAGTCTAAAACGTACAATTATCTAAGCAGCTAATACTTCTCTATATCCTTCACTTTCTCACAAATGACAAACTCTCATACTCTACACTTCTGAGGACGCATCACTAAACTTAAAAACGACTACGCCCTCAATCTTATCCTTTGAAAGAACCCAAAATAAATCCTCGTTGCAGCAAAACGAGTTTCGTTTAAAGTTAAAAACTTCCTTGCTCGAGATATTTCCTGTATGCACAGTTTTTAAGAAGTCAGCAAATCATAAAGTAAGTCAGCTGCAGAGTTGCATGTTGCAGAGTTTGCCAACAATTTATGGCACTGTTGAGACCTACGTCCGCGAAAGTGTGGAGCTTGTTTACACTTTCACAAGTTGTACAAGTTCCTTTTGAAAAGATAAATTGAATGTGTGAAGTAAGAATTTTAAATTGTTTGGTGTCTGAAAACTCAGGTTAAGTGTTGTAATTTCGTTTACAAGATTTATTCTGCTTTTGAGGACTAGGTATAGCTGCTTAGGGTTTTTGCACCATCATTCCCTAGTTTTATCTGGCCATCTACAGAACATAAATGTTATGTTATACCCATATCACAATCTTCAAATGAGACAGTGCATTTGTGAACATTTGGAGATCGTGATAAATTCCAAATGTATTTTTTTAACAGTATGTGTATGAAATTATCTGGCAATTCAGATATCCTGTATTTTACAGGGGTAATTAAGCAAGGCATTTGCAGTTATGTTCTCTATCGACCAAGGCTACATGTTACTGTCTCTTACCCTTGAGATGAGGCTAGGTTGTGATGACTCGGCCGAGTCCATCTGAGGGTCGTTGCCAGAACCTTCCATTTCGTCTTCTTGTGTCTGCGTGTCGTCTGCTGGCATCATTTCTTCTTGTTCTGTGTCTATGGGAAGTCATTATAAATTGAGATAAGATATAGGGTAGATCCTAACAACATTTTGCCATATACATTTTTCTTAATAATGTGGTTTTCACAAAAGATCAAATTGGTCTATCGTGCTCGACAGTACCCTCTATTCACACTTTACTTCTTTATCTCTTTTAGTAAACATAGATGAGTATTACTGCCTTTTAAGGCGAAACAAGGAACTTATAAACACTAAGAATTAAAAGCAAGGAAAGGCTTGTAGTAATATGCCATAACTTAGCCACCGCTGCCAGGGCTCACGAAGGTCGCAAGTTCAAATCCGACCAGCATAAAGTTAGTAACAAATGGGTTTTGTTGGAAAAGTTAACTGGAATATGAATGGTAGTATAATAAACATGAATAATAATGTTCAACAGAATACCTTCTGTTTTTACGATTTGCATGTCAAAGGGTTTGTCTGTTTCGCTAAAGGTTATAGAGGTCAAATGGGCGGTCGCAGAGATAAAATTATATTAAAAACTCGCAATTTGTTTTCAAATGATTTTGGTTTCTTTTATTTCGATAGATACAGGGTGTATACCAGATTGTTTATTGTATACAGGTGTGTTTTATATACTGTGTGAGTACTGACCAGATGGGCAATTCCCGTAATTTTAAGAACGTTCACAGTCTGATCTCAGTCTCAATCTCTCAATAATACCTCGTCTCCCTACATTTTTGAAACTTTTTTGACATTGGTTGTCGCTGAGATGAGATTGCGACTACGGGAATTGACCTTCAAATATTTCTATATGTAGAACCTTGTCTAGAACACGTCCTGTTTACATTTTCTAATGTAAACAGGACGTGTTCTAGACAAGGTATGATTGAACGGACGGGGTATTTGTGTTTGTGAGATTGACGTTTGTGAACGCAACGCTGAATGAGACAATTACAGGAATTATTTCTAGACAGCAAAGTATTAATAAAAATGTTTGTGACCTTTTACAGTTATCGTTCACTTACCAACCGGATCCATAACTACTGGGGTCCCACTACCGGGTCCTATCCTGAAGGAGCGGCTGTCACACGGACTGTACCTTACGGAGCAGAAGCCTGTGTTCCTCCTGATGCATGCCTTATAGTCTTGACTGGCCAGGTGGCGTCCGTTCGAGGCGTAGTTGAAGGTTCTTATTGTCCCTGTTGAGTAGGAATAAAATGCATTAGACTACAGATGGTGGCTAGTGTGAAAATATGAGAATAAAGGGTAGTACCAAGTCGGCATGACCATGTATTCAATCTTTTTACACATGTGCACACTGTGATTACGGAGTTATGGAGAGTTGCCATCACATCTGTTCTGCGCCCTGCAAAGTAGACGGAACAAGATATTAAGGGGGATTGGACAACTCGTCTGTTAGAAAAGGCGCTGTCTTTGCTTCAGGCAGTGGTTAGGCGATACGACACGGCAGGTGGTGAAATTCTGCAGCTCGCTTAGTTCCCCCTATGTTTAGAATCCCGCTACTACAGTCACCCTGTTTTCATCCTCCTAGCTAAGGGGCCTTCCATGAAACTTCATATGTTTAGCCAATAGTTACCATTATCATTCGTATAGTACTGCAGACAATCATGCGGCGCGGTGTTAGCGAGCGGCATCTGCGCAAGTCGCATGAGCCAAATGCGCGGCATGTCGCCACCACGCATGCGCATTGATAGGTTGATAGTCTTAGTACCCGGCAGGTCACCGGCCTCGCGCTTCTCACTGCCCGTAGATAGAGTGTAGTACACTGGAAATAATTTGATACCTGGGTAAGTAAAAAACCTGCTGAAGCTGATTCAAACCACTTTCGATTTTAATATGCTCCAGAAACTGGATCGTTGGTTTGGCAAGAAAACTTCGTTCATTAAGTCCTTGGATATTACGTAACTTAACGTCACATTATCAAACAAATCAATTCTACCTACCCTATTCTTGGTTAACCTCAAGTGAAACGTTAACTGTACATCAGCTTCTACTAATACCTGCAAGTTAATTAATAATTACAGTAGGTATCTATATCTACGTTAAAAATGATAAAATAGTAACGCAGTGAAAACTGTACATTAAATATTTTTGAAAAAAGTAATTGTTACACGGTATGGAAACGTATTTGTGCCGAAAATATAGTTTGTAGAATTTTTGTTCGTTTGTATGTCAGTCTGGATGTATGATCCGGATTAGCGCAAAAACGGCTGAATGGAATTTGGATGACTTTTGCACACAGAGTGCTTTTAATCTAGTTAGTATGTTCCTGTGGGATATTTTTCGACACCCACATAGGCGAAGCCGCGTGCAAAAGCTTGTCAACAATAAAAAGTGTCTACACCAAGTGCCATCACAAATTAACATGACAAACATAAAATATACACCAAAAAGATAAAAAATAAGTTTTACCGTGTTGTCCATGGTTCTGTCCACATAACGTGAACTTGCTGTCTCCGTCCCCCAAGATCATGGCATCTTCATCGCAGTCTCCTGTGGTTCTATTTGGTTGACCCTGGAATAGAAAGAACACGTCATCATATACAGTGGTTATTACGGAGCTTTCGACCCACAGGTTCTTATAATGATGTTTATTCCTTGCCATGCCTTAGCCATGCTGGTTTTTTACTCTAGATTTCTAAATGAATGAGACACATACTTACAATAGTAAAGTGCAGGAAGTCGATCCTGAGCTGCATGATGCCGGCGTGGGTCTTTTCTATGGTAATATTGCAGTCCTCCTCGCCACCCCACAGCTCGGGGAAGCCGGGCGACATGAAGTACGTCAGGTTATTCTGAACCGCGCCACCGCAAGATACCTCAACTGCAACAAATATTTTATAGCTGTAGAAGGAACTTTTAGCGAGTGGCCACAATCGGAACTAACACCACTATCTTGTTTTTAGCGTCCCGTACCCAAAGTGACGGGACGCTATTACTGAGCCTTCTCTGTCCGTCCGTCTCTATCAGCGGGTTGTATCTTATGAACTGTAATAGGTAGACAGTTAGAATTGTCACATAGTGTGTATTTCTATTGCCGCTATAACAACCATAATAAAAATTAAATTAAATTAAAAATTAAAAGGGGTCTCCATACAAGAAACGTGTTTTTTTCAGCGTTTTTTTGTGGTACAGAAGCCTTCACGTGACGCTTTTTTTTAATACAAACAATTGCACGTAAATGATAACCAACAGCGCTCCCATTCAACGCCATTCGAGCACCAAAAGATCCTTGTGGCAGTGTACTTGGAACTGATGAACGAAAGATTAAAACAGACTAGTGTTTTGTGTGCAGACTACCTAATCTTCTTATTTTATCGTGTCGAAGGCATGTGTCATATCCAGTATCTCATCACACGGACGACGCTTTTGCCTGCATTTATAAATGAGGGAATGCTGGACAAAATGAGAGCAATGGCTCTTTCTTTAAAACATAGCCAGGACATGGCCCTGCATTGTTAGACTCACATAAAATCCTAATAATATAATGTTTGGACTTTAAAAGAGACCATGACTACTGAGTTTGTTTCGGCATTTGACCAACATAATATGAACGTGTAAAAGTGTCTTAAAAGATTTACTTATAGAAATAATGATTTAATTTCAATGTGATGTGACTAATCGTTTGTTGGTCAATACTCATCAAGATTCATCAGACTACACAAATTAATTAACACGAACGTAAAGTTGACTGTTTTTAAATCCGTGATTTCTGTAGATTATATGACAGCCCACGGCGCTAATCTGAAGAAACTTCTCGTAAAAACGTTTAAAACTCTGGCTAATCTAACCGGCATTGCATTGACAAAACTAGTAATGAACTTGCTAATAAGAACGTGATCCAGTCCTTTAAGAAAAAACTAACCAGAACTTTAAGAAAAATATCATAGACGTCCGCGTGAAATTTCTTGACCCATTCGCATCGCTTCGCATGTCCGCGCTATTACTTCATTTCTCTTAGCGTTCTTTGTGACTTATTCTCGTTTTGCTCGGCTCCCGAGGGTCCTAGCGTAATGTTAAATACCCTCCTTCAAGAATAGCTATCAAATGCAAAAAGATTTTTTTTCAAATCCGACCGGTAGTTTCAAAGATTAGCGAAAAAACAATCAAACTCTTCAGGTTTATTATTAGTATAGAAAAGAAACAAATGAAAGAATATGCAACCCAATCTTTTTATTAGGCTCACTTTTACTAGCCACACAAACCTGAAAACGTCTTTTTAATAACATTCACGGTCAGTAAGTAAAGGACGCACACATAATCGAATCCAAATGTTTTTCATAATAATACGGGTCTCATCATGTCATTATGCCGTTGTTATTACGTCGGCTTCGAAGCTCGCATTTATTTTCATTCAATTAAAATGGGTTCTGAGTACTTTCGCTTTTGAAGGGAAATTGTGAAGTTATGCTGATTGAAACTACGTTATTATAAGTAATTTATGAATAGGATTTTAATACACAACACAGTTTTTATCTCGTTGTTCTGGTGGTTGCAAGCACGACTCCCGAGTACAGTTGCCGAGTTCAATCCTAAGACCGGGAATCATATTTTTGGATATCCCATTAGGAATTTCTCAGTAGCAGCCTGGAAACTAGATTTCTGTCTGTTTGTACATGGGACTTAACATGGTGAAATGTGGGAATAGAGGTGTGATGAAAAGATCTCAAATTGATTAACGATACAGGGAACAGAAGATGTAAGATATGCCAAGAACGATTGGTAACGAATAAGAATCGGTACTTAACTGGCAAGCTTACTGAACAACAAACACACCACTTGGCAAGCAGCCGATCTATTCTATAAAATCTCAACGTGAATACTAAGGTGGAGTGAGCTGTCAATAGAGTCAATCCCTAGCATTGGGTGGAATAACAGCTCACTTCAAATCAAACTCATTTCACCTAAATCAACACGGTGATATTTGTACAGAATACGCCGCACCGGCAGTAAATGAGTGCAAAGTGATGCTGACTAGTTTTCATTACTACTTGCTGTGGTTCCCATAATTAATGGCATTAGGTAAAGTTTCTGCACGCTCGGAAATAAATCAAGTAGGTAATTAGAGAGGAACTCTTTATTAATCGAGGTTCATTAAGGATAGGATATTAACGGCAATAGCAGAGATGTTCGTTTATAATTGAAATCGTATTTCAGTTATATAAAATCATTTTAATTTGCCTAGATATTTACCACGATTTTAACAATATTGGGTGATTTTATTTATTTTTACCAGCCTTAAGAATCATGGAAGAGCATTGATTGATGCTGCTTCTATTTGTACAAAAATATACATTCAAATTCAAGTGTAATATTCTGAAAACCAGATGTTAATTTGTTCGTTAATAAATCAACGAATTAACATCTTCATAGCTTGACATAATGCCTTGAAGTATGTTAAGACGTAATAATATCCTAGACAAGATTCGCAATAAAAAAATCTCGTCTTAGATCCTTATTAAACTGTCGTTTGTCACAGGCTATTAACAGCTACAACAGTTGCAAACTATAAGAATAATGTTTGAGTAATTTGATCGTCACACAAACCTATTTCGCAGTAGGCCAACAGGTATGATGGCGATTTTTTTACACTGTGATTATAATTAACATAATTTATGAGGCGACACGCTTGTTACTTCTAAACTTAACGAAAGCAGATTTATTATAATTGCTTGTATTTATCATAATGATTATTTTAATGGTCATTACAGAATTATACTTTTACGGTGTTTTTTTGGTCATTCGGCTATCTAGAAAACAAATTGTAATAAAAGATGGGATGTTAATAAAAGACCAGCTCGTTTAAGTTCCCTTCACAAGGGAATACATAATAGTATGTTGGACATAAAATAGAGAAATGAAGAGATTCGCAGGAGATCCAAGGTAACTGACATAGCCCGAAGTATTGGTAAACTTAAGTGGCACTGTACCTGCCCACTGCACAGATACAGATGGCCGTTGGGGCCGAAAGGTTCTGGAGTGGCGACCGCGTACCGTAGACGTAGCGTTGGAAGGCCTCCCACAAGGTGGAGCGGTGACCTTGTGAAGGCTGCAGATATCTGCTGGATTCGGGAAGCACAGAACCGGTCGAAGTGGCAGTGCTTGAGGGAGGCCTATGTCTAGCAGTAGACGTCTATCGGCTGTAATGATGATGATTCTGCACATGTTTAGGCTCAAAGCACAACATAGATTTTAAGACTAGAGTCAAGGCAGCTCAAGGTCAACAAAATCTGCAAATATGCTAAGCAATGCTCACCTGATATAAATAATACAGTACCAACAAAACGTAACCAAATAAATCATGCTACATAACCATCAAAGATCATTGTCATCTATTCAAAACAACTGCAACATTGAACCAGTTGTAGTGAAAGTAGATTACTTAGAACAAGTCAACTGGTACAGAATTGCAACTAGTTTTTGACAATGTTCCTCTGTTAGTACGTGTTACACATAAATTAATCCGTTACTTGACCGAGCCGTGTCTCCACATTATAATATGGTACAAAAAACTACTTTGAAAATCGTTAACTGTGACACGGCCATTTACTAAGTTTTATTTATTTTTACTTTGCCCACACAAAAATGGTATAAAGGCGGACTTAATGCCTTAGGCATTCTCTATCATTTAACCAAGGGTGGTGAAGAGATTAGATGGCATGTGCGGTGCTTTGGTTGAGAGGAACAATTATTAAAAAAAACTATCAAAAATATAATATCATAATGAATTGTAAATAAAATATGTAGCTACACAAATACTTAAATAGGCTATGAACTTATATTATACACATTACGATGATATACTTAATAATACTGCCGTCATACGGCGTACGTAAGTTTTTGCTGTTTTTCATCAAATACAGCATTATATTTAACACTCAGAAGCGGAACTGTCGGCTTAAAGACTTAATGATAGTCTCATCCCTTTATTGCCTTCTTGTAGCAATAGATTAGAAATGAGCATTCATTACTACCTTCGTTCTACTCATAATCATCGTCAATTTACCCGAAACATTAGGAAATATGTTCACTACTGGCCAAATGTTTCCCGCAAGAATTACCATATCGAACGATAATGTGCTTCTCGCATCCAGGAGATACCCGCAACCTTCAACAGGTTATCGGTCCCCCTTTTGGTAGGTCTACCAACGCTGCGCCTTCCAGTACGCGCTAGCCACTGCAGAACCTTCCGGCCCCACCGGCTGTCTGTTGAGCGAGTGAGCAGCTTGTGCCTTGCATAATTTTATGCATAAAATCCCCCTAAAAAGGACCCTAGCACACAGAAGTGACAACAACAAATAAAACGTGTACTTTTTTTCTAACTTCATTGCTTAGACGTGCCAATTCGTTGTGGAAAAAATATTATTATTTAAAAGTGACGATCTGCACTTTTCGGGTAAGTAAATTCGTGCGAACCGAATAATAACCCTTTTGTTCGACAGTGCGTTGCCAATTTCAAATATTTAGTACAAAATTCATCAAGATACTTACCTATACTTTTTTTCTTTTAAAGGGGCAACTTAGTGATTAGTTTGTGTGTTAATTTTAATACTTAATAAATTTTTATAGATTTATTTTATTGAATCCTCCAACAGAATTTCACGCACATTAGGGGTCGTTGAATAAATAATTTATTTAATGATCAAAGACTGCCTTTTTTTATAAACTAGTTTTGCAATGTTTTATCAATATCTGCCTAATTTTACGGAATGCCTGTACTGTTACCAATATATATTAGTTACTTTTATCAAAGAGATTTTTAAATGCAGTGCTTTATTCTAAGCCTGGACTGGCCATAGTCCTTACCTATGCAGAACCTAATAGTATTAAAAGGAATTAAAAAAGGATTCGGAAACCGACCTAGCTTTAACTCTAGACATAAACAGGACGGTTCTAGACCAAAACGCATGGCCAGCACTTAAGATCTCGAAATAACTCCATACGTTTTTGTATCTTTTGCCACCATAAGGAGAGCTTCAGAAGGTAAGAAAATTACATATATCTATAAAAACTTTTAGAAAAGTATCAATTAAATGTTTGGAGTGAAGTAGTTTTTTCTCTTAATTTTGGTAACAATCAACAATCTCATTGTTTTTGGTAACAAGTCAGAAAATTTCTAAAAAATCGAAGAACCGACACAGCTCAGTAACCATCTTAGTTTTGAACCCTAGTTAACTGGACAAATTTTTTTGCTAATCACCTCTAGTATAACGCCTTTTAAGGAATACGTCGAGTTTCCCTGTCACCCTGTATACATATAATTAGAAAGAAAGAAAAAGTATTTATTGCGACTCGTACAGGAAAATCACAAACTAAACTAAACAGTGTCAAAAATAAAAAAACCAAATTATATTTTTTTTAAAGTAACAAAAAGAAAAATGAAACAGAAAGTCCTACTCGAGGTCAAAAATCTCGGCATGATGTTGCGACATTTACAAAATAAATGTCGCAGCGCTAGTATTCTAATAGGAAATCTTCTATTCGTGTGTAACTCCTCCTAAACAGCTGGACCGATTTTGATGACATTTTTTGTCTGTGATTGAGTGGGTCCCTGGGTGGTTTAGATTCACAATAAAATTGGACGTGGTAGGTGGAGCTGCGATCGGGTTCTAGGAAACAGGACGTTAGTCCAATCAGCTAGTTTAGTATAATATACTAAACAGTTGTTTGACTGATGACCTCGTCATTTTGTCGATGCTTTGGGTATGTCAAGCAGTGGAAGTCTTTCGAATGAATATTTTTAAAGAAGTAAGCGCACGCACTGAGGTCTTTCCATAACTCCAAAAATAATAACGAAAAAGTAGAATAGCTAAACGTTAACTAAGATACTAAAATCAAGATATTAGCAGCGGTAATGTTGAGTTTTTAACAACTGCAAATACAGGTTAATTGGTTTCGTTAATCATTAATCTTCATCACAACGCAGATTCACAGCTGAACGTGGGCTTCCCCATTACCGCTACAATGAAAGGTAAATAAAAGATCGTTACAATCAGCACGTTCTGCAAACGAATCGGTGATAGTAAACGCTGGAGGATTCAGTCACCACCATCTACACGGTTAGTAATAGAGCTGCTATGCCATGAACGATTAATTACTATACCTACTAAGGCCCGCCGGCTGACACCTGCGCTTAGCGTTAAACATATTTAAAACGGGTAAGTAGTATATGATATAGTTACAAAATCTCCAATATTTACAAGATACGAGTATAACAACTGAATCTATAATTTTATTTGATATAATGATCCTATAATAAATAAATAAATAAATATAATAAACGATTGATATAATTTTAAAGTAATTAATCTTTGTAAGCATAACATACATTGAATATAAAATCGTTTGATATACCACTCAAAAGACATAAAACCTATTTAGTCTAATATGATAAAACGACTAGTAAAAAACACAAAGATTGTGAACTTATGTGGTTTTTATTTTCCTGTAAAAAACATGCAAACAAGCATACACCATGTATGCAGCAGGCATGCAAACAAGCATACACCATGCATGTAGCAGGCATGCAAACAAGCATACACCATACATGCAGCAGGCATGCAAACAAGCATACACCATACATGCAGCAGGCATGCAAACAAGCATACACCATACATGCAGCAGGCATGCAAACAAGCTTACACCATGCATGCAGCAGGCATGCAAACAAGCATACACCATGCATGCAGCAGGCATGCAAACAAGCATACACCATACATGCAGCAGGCATGCAAACAAGCATACACCATGCATGCAGCAGGCATGCAAACAAGCATACACCATACATGCAGCAGGCATGCAAACAAGCATACACCATGCATGCAGCAGGCATGCAAACAAGCATACACCATACATGCAGCAGGCATGCAAACAAGCATACACCATGCATGCAGCAGGCATGCAAACAAGCATACACCATACATGCAGCAGGCATGCAAACAAGCATACCCCATGCATGCAGCAGGCATGCAAACAAGCATACACCATGCATGCAGCAGGCATGCAAACAAGCATACACCATACATGCAGCAGGTATGCAAACAAGCATACACCATGCATGCAGCAGGCATGCCATCAAGCATACACCATACATGCAGCAGGCATGCAAACAAGCATACACCATACATGCAGCAGGTATGCAAACAAGCATACACCATGCATGCAGCAGGCATGCAAACAAGCATACACCATACATGCAGCCGGCATGCAAACAAGCATACACCATACATGCAGCATGCAAGCAAGCATGCAGCATGCAAGCAAGCATGCAGCATGCAAGCAAGCATGCAACATGCAGCAGGCATGGTTTCTGTCACGGGTCCGGCGCGTCGCTGCGGGGCTCCGGCGGTCCCATGCTAGCTTATCGTCGCAAATGTGTTTCACGCTCACCACCGCGGCTTCGCCTTGCCGGCCAGCCTCAGCCGCGGCGGTGAGTGTTACCACCAACTGCTCCTCAGCTCGCAGGCCGCCTCGCCCCTCCGCGCCTACGCGATTTTAAATAACACTCGTTTGCCTTCGCGCGTTATTGGTCACTGTTCTAACCAAACCTAACCCAAATGATTCATCAACATAGAGGGGATGTGGCACTCCGCTCCGCTCCGCCCCCGCCTTAACCTTCTAAACTATATATATTGCTTCGAATCGGGGTTTTAACCATAAAAATGGTATCAATATTATATATTTTAAGCGATAGGCCTAATGGTTTTCGATTAAATAAACGTTATATCCAATAATATTATACGAAATAAATTTTAGAGTATATAAATGTTATATCTAAAGAAATTATATCAACAGTTGGTATAATTTCTAACTAAACGTAACTCACGTTTATTATATCTTGTGGACGTTATTGAAATGAAAATATACCAAATAACTTTATATGATATGAGATGCACCCATTTAAAACATCACTCTGTCTCTGTAATCTTTAAATGGTTGGTAGAAGCAGAACGACATTTTAAATTCGATTAGCGCTAAACGCATTTAGTAATTCGGGGTGCAAGTGGGCCTTAGTACATACGCCAGCACATCAAGCTACTACAATCTGTCCAATTTCTTTAATCGATTTTCAACTTTAGTTGCTATTGCATTAAGGTTCAAGGTTTATTGGGAAAATTTGGCAGTTTTGGGTAGCTTGACCTGCTAGCGTCTGTACAAGTACGACTGCTCATGGGGAATTATAGGAATTTTACAGCAGCAGCCCATCATCTGGATTTGTGCGCGGTTCGTGGTAAGACTATTTACTTAAGACTCAAACTTAACTGGCGAAATGTTGCTGCACTATACATAAATACCTCTACCATACAAGGTGTAGGCAGAAGTGTACAGGTGAGTACGGGAAATACAGGTGTGATGTTATTTATATTAATATTACACTAAAATCAGCGGTTCTTGCTTCATATAGAATAAAACTTCTAAATCCTTTCAGTTGATGCTATTACGGTCTCGAATAACTGGCATAAATTGTGGCTGACATAAGCTATTACTGTCCGAAGTCTGACGTTAATTTCTCCAGCACTATTTTAGAGCGTTTAGCTTTAGAGTTATTTCTGTGGAAAAGTGGAAATTAAATACACCTACAGATGTGTATATATTTTATTTGAAAACGTCAAGCAATGTAGATTGAATAGTACAATGTAGTATAATTATTGAGCTCTGTAATAAAGATTTATATAGGTACTTCAGACAACCGCAAGATGAAATGAAACAAAGGATTTGGGGCTGATTATAAATATATTATCTTTTCTTTCCTCTCCGTTCAAGGTTTATTTGGTACTTTTAAAGTTTGGAACTTATAATTTATAGAGGTATGAGGAACAGGGTGTAAAGTTCAATCATTTCTATAGAAAAGGGAGGGTCCTCCGACCAGACGGGTTGTCGGACGATTGATGTCGGGACGTTGTATTTAGGCTAGTTGCGCGGTAAACTCTGCTTGCGCGATGCAAGAATTTGCGTGACGTCAGTATGACGCGTAGTTCGCATGAGGCGGTACTAACTAACTTATCTTATTTCCGTGTTTTTGTGACACTATAACAATTTCACTGTCTTATTTCTTTTATTGTATGTACGGTCACCAAAGGAGATAAGTAACCGGGGTCATCGGATATAGTTCAAGTTCAGTTAGAAACCGATTGATGTTCTCGAATGAAAGGACAATGCTCATGGATGTATGGAATCCCGTACCAAGCTGCATCAAAGTCAAACTTTGTTTTTTATAGACTACACTTATCATATTATCTCCTACAAAAGTTCCTTTTGTAAACAAAACCAGTGATTCAGAGATTTTCAAAAAAAACAAAATAACCTAAAAACTAGGTACTTGCTTTTGTTTGAAATGTCATACACGAACGGCCATTATTGCTCTAAAGAATGATAATCGTTTAAATAAAAATCCTACTCTATTTTATTCTAGTTAACACTTTAACACTTTCAAAATTCAAGGTTATATTAATCATACCGTTTGAAACAGAACGGCATGTAAAGAGAATAAAACAATATCATCACTTTTTTACTTTAAATTAAATTCCCGTTCAAAAAACAAATATTTACCCCGACGCGTACCTAATGTCGTAAAAATTTACGAAAATAATTACTATAATATTTTGATCTTGATGCATTAGACTTTTTGGTACGACTTTTGGTCATTGTCTTTTAATTTGAGAAATTAACTGATTGTTTTCTATTAATTTTATTTTATTTTATTCGAAAACATACATCGGTTTCTTATTAAACTTCAACTACTTATCTATATCCGATGACCCTGGTTACTTATCTCCTTTGGTGACTGTACAAACTTATATATACGTACATGACTATATTTGCACCAAAGGGTAAAATTTGATACAATGCAAAGAATATCCACTCGTAGTTATTTGCATTATATCTAATGTTACTTTTCGGTGTACATTAGAGCATGTCTACTTATCTATTTACAGTACCTTTAGCATGTAATCTGGCCTTATTCCTTCATAAGCTAGCTAGAAAGCATTTCCAAACAGGAAACAATGACACAGTCGTACCGCCACAGCGTTTATCTTGTTAGTGTCCACTGCATATGGTGCCAATGTCCTACTCATTTGCACATAACTTTCATAAATTTCAAAAAGGAATTAATCATCGATCCTAGTTGTTTTTATGGTTTTTACGCCAATCACTTCAAATATCTAGCTAGTTAGTTTACCTCACATTCGATATTACAAACGAAACCGAATTTGAAGGAAATTAACGAATTGCGACACTTACTTGAGAGTGGAAAACAAGTCATTTTTAGAGTACCTAAACTTCCCCCACTAAATGTTTTCAACCATTCAGAAATACGATTTTCAATACTGGCTCGTACCGCTGCACAACCGTAAATCTAACCATACACCGAACAGCTATCACCCCAACCAACAATACCGGACAGCACTTAGTTCCAGCCGCACATAACGACGGCACGGCACATTCGGCACTAGACGCCAATGTCCGGACACTCAGAACATTGCTGAAATCGTTTCAAACCACAACAGACGTATGTACTGGCAGCGTCGATAACGGGAAGTACTAGTAAGATGGAGGAATATAGTACGACACAACTTAAAGGTTTCCCCGATGTGCTGAATTGAACGACGAAGTATAAAGCATTCACAATTTTTGCCTTGGTTAATTTTGTTTGAAGAGTTTTACTCATGGAACTTATATGTTGTGTCGTATCAGACACGATATAGAGTCACATCTTTTTCCTATAAGGGTATGTAGAAACTGCAGAACACCTCTTAAGTATTGCTTCGTCCATGTTCATATGTACATTACCTTGAAAATTGCGAGTAACACCTACCTGACCTTTTTCAAAGACTACACCAATAAAGTCAGTGTGTCCTTCCAGGATGTTTTTACTAACATTCATTCCTTTTGTTAATCTTCTTTCATTTATCCTCTAAGCATAGATGGAGACTATCATGCAAATTACTTTATATTTCTATACGAACATTTTATAGGTCGTCGTTAAATATTAATGGTTATCGTGAAACGGTTACTGAGGTAAGTGGTGAAAGAAAATGATTGTAACTATCAGATAGTTAGATATACGATCGTCGTGAAAGTCTTCTGAATCGAGGTTTAAGACAGTTCGGGGAATTTGTAAACAAACACTATTTCTAAGAAAAACTCTCATTCTGGGTAATTAGTGTGGTAAAGAGCCAATGAATTTGGAATTAATAGAATAGGGATTAGTGGTTGTTTTGGGGTTGCTATGTTCCTTATAATGAGACAAACCCATCAACAATGCGTTTTTTAAGCACGATTATTATACAAAAATGGTCCAATACTGCATCAGTTTCGGAAGGGATTTTTAAAAAACATTTTCGGTGGGAACTCTAGCATAATAAGACTATTAAGTTCCGACTGCTGGAACACAGGCCTCCTCTGTTCAAGAGGGAGTGGACTGCAATCGACCACGCGGGCCCAGTGCGGGTTGGTAGATGTCACATGTCTTCGAATTTTTGGTTCCTCACAAAACGTAATTCACCGTTTTGAGAGCAGTGGTGACGAAGTTATTAACACAAAGTAGAGTGCCTACCTGTGTTTGCACCCACGACCTACAACTCGTAAGTCGGAACCATTACCACTGGGCCTCTAGCTCTTACTTAATTCAATTGAAGCTACTTCAATTCAATTAATCTTTATTGGAATCCATAATTTTCACATACAGGTGGCAAGTCTTAATAAATAGAACCAATTATGGTCCCTGTCGGACACAGCAAAATTTTTAATAAGTAGGAGACAGGAAGAGCGCTTTCATGATTTTCCTTATTACATTTTTTTTTCTTTTCCATCTGTATTTTACAACAGTATTAGTTATAATATATTATCACGAATTTATTTATTCTCTAAATATATAGTTACAACCACATTGATTCTGAATCTGGGTAAAGTGGGGGCTAAACAGAGTTATAGTGTAGAAATTCTAAGAAGCATTTGAAAACAATGTGTCGTAAAGCGTAAAGTGCAGAACGGCAATAAGTTTAGAACGGTGTGAAAGCGGGACTCGGTTATAAAAGTTGACAACTTAAGCTGTAAGGTGTACCTACAGAATTAGCCGTAACATTGATGTGTATGTGAGGTGAACATTAAAAGAAACCTGTATGCTTAATGGAACCTACTTCTCAAGTTTTCATTTACCTAAAACCTTATTTGACCTTGTGGAAGCATCTACCTCGCCACATGTGAACTACACTTCATTCAGACGTCACGCAAAATCCTGCATCGCGCAAGTAAAGTTTACCGCGCGACTAGCATAATTATATACAATGTCCCGACATCAATTGTCGGCCAATAGCCTACCAGACACAACACCCGTCTGGTCGGAGGATCCTTCCTTTTCTATTGAGTATGGAAAACTTCACACCCTGTTCCTCATACCCCTATAACTTCATTCGAACGAAATTATTCCAGTTGAGAAGTGAATTCGGATAGTAAGCACACATTCCAGAATTACTGCAGCTTCTAATAGTTTCAATTTGCACCCTTTCTACTCTGCAAAATAACAGGCTCATTTCGACTTCCACGATTACGCTATATTTTACTTTTTACGAACGTCTAGCAACAATCCCCAATGGCTTTAGGTCATCAAAACTTTCTGGAGTACAGAATGATAAATGAAAAATGATTTTATTTCTGTAAGTAGGTTTGTACAAACACTATTACAATCATATTTCGAAAACCAATCGGTCGGCGTTTCCTATTTGATTACTTTGAGAAGAAAGACCAAAACAAACTCAGAGGTCACAGTCTTTTTTAAAGTCCAGACATAATGTTGGTCAGGTCATGTGAAGACCATGTAGGTAGATGACTGAAATGGTCTTTTGAAGAAAGAACCACACAGACTGAGTGGGCCTGCCCAGTGAGTGCACGCATTTGTCATTTGCCAATGATCTCACTCGTACGGCGAGTGTCCACCCTTACGTTGTTGACAACGCCGCGATCCGGACGAAGCGTTTTGCCTCGTCGTTTATACCGCGTACATCGAAGGACTGGACCAATTTGCCTGCAGCGGTCTTCCCGTCCGATTATAATTTAAGTGTCTTCAAGGCTAGAGTGAATAGGCTCATTATAAATTAGTGCGCCTTACCATCAACGATTGCATCACTGCTTTCCATCAGGCGGGATCGCAATCAAGCACTAGTTTATATCGTTAAAAAAAAATGATCTCTAATCTCACAAAGATCAGATCACAGAGACACACTCCATGCTGCACTCACCCTATCTTCATAACCATTTCAAAGAAAGTCGTATCTACAGTCGTCCCGTAGTTCAATAAAACCGTACAGAGTGGCAGGAAGCTCAATCGTTGTCTGCCATTCTAGATCTTTAATGGTAAGTGGCAGTTAACTCGAAGACTTGGAGTGATTGGGACGATACCTGACCCTGTATCTTTAATTCTAGGTTTAGTATTATCGCAGGCTGATCTATTAAGGCTAAAGTACATTTGGGAGAGTCGCACCGCAACGCCAAATCCTCCTATATCACTTTCGTACAGTTTGTATTAACCATACAGCACACGACAGGTGGGTCGCATCGCACTTCTTTGTATTGAAATGCGATGCACTGCGGCCCGATGAGGCTGTAATGTGCACTTGCCTTTAAAATTATATTGAGGAAGAATTTACTTTTTGTTTTATATTTTTCAGCTTTGCTCTATTCTAAGAATTTCTCAAGTATTGTTGGTTATAAATACGATATAACATATCAACATTAATACTTTGACCACGAGTAACTTATCGAACTTGCTACTCATAGTGCAGAAGTGCAGAATTGTCACTACGCTAGCTATATTTCTATTGATCATGGAATTGACCATTAGCTCCATTAATTTTTTTTTTTTTTAAATCAAGAGCGTGTAGAGGAGACTACATAATACCATTATTCAACTCAGCCTATCACAGTCCACTGCTGGACATAGGCCTCTCCCAGACAGCGTCACAACACCCTGTCCTCCGACTTCCGCATCCAGTCTACCCCAACCACTTTCTTTAGGTCGTCCGTCCGTCCGTCATAACATTATTAGCAACGTTCAAAATTGAGCGAATTGCCAAAAAACATCCGTCTGTAAGCTGTTTCATATTTCCCTAGTTTTAAAGGACTTTTTTGTTGTTGTTTGCTACTTTTCCAGTATTGGGCTGTCAGCTTATCCTCATTAGTATGCTAAGAGCAAGTTTTAGCTCCAACAAGATTACCAAGGACCTAGTAATCTTCTCAGCGTAATATCTCTTTTTGCGGAACATAATTTTTTTCTTAGCTAGGGAATTCTGAATTGTCTAGGGTAGTTTAGTATAGATGTCTTTGGGGATTCTGTTAACGAAACAGTTAAGTATCCCTGTTAATCTCAAATTAGTGTGTAAGATTTCGGGTATTCACTATTGTGTGAGTTTATGAGCCTTATTTAACCTTCTTTTTGCAAAACCCTACGTTAGAGTACCTGACGCGATTTTATCTTCTTTTTTATATTTATTTTCATTTGTTTTTACCAAAAACCAGCCTATAATGAACCCACTGCTGGGACACAGGCCTCCTCTCTTTAAGAGGGAGCGGGCTGTAATCTACCACGCGGGCCCAGTGCGAGTTGGGGAATGTTACATGTCTTCGATTTTTTTGTTTCTAGGACATGCCGGTTTCCTCACGATGTTATCCTTCACCGTTTTGATAGCAGTTGTGATAAAAAAATTTACACAAAGTAAAGCGCCTGCCTGGGTTCGAACCCACGACCTACAACTCGTAAGTTGGGGCCATTACCACTGGGCCACTATTGCTCTGTATTTAGTTTAGAACAACTTATTGATACACAAACACATTGAAACTTTCAAAGTAATCCCGTTGTTCCCTATACCACGCACCATCTTTCTCCATCTAACTTACACTATTTTGTTTAATCACTATCTCTGTTTAATAGTTTCACGTCGTTCTTGATTACATTGCGAAACTTTTCCGATTGTGAACAAGTTTCCAACTTAATAAGTATGGCTACAAGTTTGTAGTAACTTATTCTACTACTTTCAAGTAGGCCATCTTGGTTCTACATTATTGTTTCTTGGTATTATATCAATACACCGTATTTCTGTAGTATTACTTTTATTGGATAACTTAATTTTTTATTGGATATTGGACAATTGTATTTTGTTAAGCACGAGCTTGATGCCCGCTGTTGTTGTTAATTTGATTCCAGTAGTTATAAAGTTTATGTAACCATCCGGTCTATTTTCAGTCAAGGTAATACGTAACACGTAGATACTGAAGGCACAGTAACTTCATTCTTTGATTAGCCATTACTATCCCTCTGCTAGGCAAAGGCCTCCCCCTAGTCCTTCCAGTCCGTCCCCCAGCGCCCGTCTCGAACTAGGGTAGCTACGCGTCCAACTCATCTCGCCATTTTTTCCTAGTACGACCTCAACGATAGACTAGCAAAACTCAAATTTCAATGTCCAAGCCCTTACCGTTCTGCATTTGCTATTTCAAATGATAATTGCATTGCAATAATACATCGTTTACTTTTAAATTCTAGAGCAAGTCAAAAAACGTCCATACTTACACACACAGCACACGCCAAGTCCGTCAGCACAGTCGCCCGAAGCCCTGCCGTCTCTCTGCCGGCAGTCGTACTGGTTGATGCAGATGCCAGCCTTCGCGATGCTGTGACCCTCGGGCTGGCACTCGCGCTCGCCTCCCACCGGGAAGAAGTTGAGGACTTTGCCGAGTGAGAAAAGGCCTCCTGGAAAGAAAGAAATTAGATTTATAAGACGTGTTGATCCTACGCCACGAAGGGCACCTAACAAAAACTTTGATAGCCGTAAGTGGAAATGCTTAGGTGCCTTTCGGTCAGGTGTGGTTCAAATCGGTGCACTAAGTGGAATACCTCGATATCTTTTTTCGATAAAAGTAATATACGTTTTCGTAATTTTCTTGGCGGGGATGATTACCTACTGGATTTGAGAGGAAACAACGAAAAGTTCCTGCAATCGATACGTAGGAACAGATGACTACAGTGTCTTCGAAGATATCAAACAAACTCACAAGTTTGTTATAGATATCTTTGATGCTGTCAACAATAAATTCCAAAGAACTTCAAAGCTTAAAGTGTTTGCAGGATTATTGACTGCTAACAACCTCTAAATGTAGAAACTCAACATTCAGTATCTTTAACACTTTACAAGTTTCAAAGGTAAACTTAAATAGATAAAATAAGTATCTTGATAGAAGTATTTAATTCTCGCCCCTCTGGAATTTGCATAAGAAAAACATCTTGCTTGGAGGCGAAGTAAGACCATGTTTTAAATAAAAAAAACACTTTTAAGGCCCTTTGGAGATACTGGGGCGCATGCTAAGCTACGGAATATTCGCGAAAAATATGGGTGTTAACAGGGCCGGATTAAGGGAAGCCGACGACGGTGGTACGCGTCAACGCAAAATAAACACGCCGTGTCGTCGTTAAATATTTTTATTCTTGGCACCTGTAGCTTTGTTAGCAAAGAAATATAAAATCTACACGGTTTTCTGTTTCTTTTTATTGGCAAATGTGAATATTTGGGCAAAAAATAAATTGAAACGAAATTCGTAAACCTAAACGAAATGGTGCCTAAAAAGGTTTTTCTGTTTCGTTGCGTAGGTCCGTACCTATATACATATGATAAAACTAACAGTTAGATGGGAATGTGAAATAACAGAACAATAATCAGGTAGGTATAGGTGGGAAATATCACAAATATTTCACGAGCAATTAAATCAAAGTAATTAGGACAGATTTTTTGCAAGAAACTTTTTTCTTGAAATTCACAGACAATACAATTAATACAAAGAATACGTGATACGAATATAACCTTAATATCCAATAGACTTAGGATTACTTTTACGCTGATACTTAGAAACAGATTACAGTTGGCTCTACATCGCAATTTATATAAATGAGTTTCGTTTTTATCTGAATAGGCTAAAGAAACAATACACTTAATTAAAAAAAGAGTTTGTGATTTAGGTCAGTCGTATTTAGCATTTTTGTTTCTGAAACTAAGTGCTGAATTAAGCGTAGATGTTTTTTATAGTACATATATACAACTGGCTCTTCATTTACCAACATTGATTGATATTAATTTACCATTTGATTCACTTGAAGATAAATGAACCGCTGAAAACACTCAAAAGTCAAATCAAAAGTCAAATCATTTATTTCAAATAGGCACATAAAAGGCACTTTTGAACGTCAAAGATAAAATAAAAATAAAATTGATTCTAGTCGCCCCTTCCAAAAGGTAGTCTTCGTATGGAGAAGAATGGGCAAGAAACTCCACCTACTCTTTTAAAATGTTTTACAATATTTTGCATACATTAATTATATAATTATATGTGAAGACGATGCACCTATAAATAAAATACCACAATAAGTAAAAGAATTAAAATGGATTAATGAATCCATGACATATAAATTAACTATGTGATAGATACATGGTGCTCACATATTTACAAACATTCCAAAAGTAGACGATTTTCATAAATTAATAAGGAGTAATAAGTCCGGGTGGGTGTGACTTTAAGTAATTACGTAATGTATGTCAATCAATGTCAAAGAAAAAATAAAAATAAATTATACCATTACATTAGCGACCAGTTTGATTTTGTCTAAACTCTAGAGATTTTCCTATGGAGCAGGACCAGCATGTTTCCAAGCATTCTTATCTTGGATATACACTGAGACTCTGTACAAAGTCATCATTAGAAACACAATACAAATCAAATTCTCAGTACTCCGCAATAACAGTATACAAATTGCACTCAGCAAAGAATTTAGCGAGCTTAGAATGTGAATTACAAATATGTATATTCTCTCTAATATCCCTCCACACCTGTGATAAGTACAGACTTAACTCAACGACTTCTACGTTTCTTTTCTATGCTTCTTTAAAACGACTGTTTATATCAATCCGAAGTCCATCCCTGTCCACATGCAAGCAATGCCTCGAGGTACTCCTCGCCAATGCATGTCGAGCCAGTCGCCGAGAAATGTTCACCCTGTATATAGTTATATATAGATTTTACTTCTTAGCTTTGCACATTACCAGCGCAACGTAGGTAAAGTCAGGGAAATTAACCGTTAAGCAAATTGACTACACACTTAAATTGTCCGTATACACAAATCACAACTGCCATTCTTTGACAGTTGTATGAATAGGCTATAACACGGCCAACTGACGTCGTGTGTCAATTTCCTTAACATTTAATTTTCCTGGCTATACTTTCGGTTTGGCAGATAGAAAATGTAGTCTAAATGCCTGCCTTGTAGCTGGGGAGCTTGCGTGGATTTTTGCTTAGACATAAGTATGTAAAGTAATAATGTTACAAGATTTTGTGGAGTGCATGGATTTTGTGGTGAGGTAAATATTGTGTAACAAGGTTACTTGAGAATCTTGCTGGTCAACATAAGTGAAGATGAGCGCATTGAACTGAATTTGATTTGCTTTTCGTGGCGTTTAGGTTCGACTACCCAAAAATAGATATCCTATAAGTAAAGGTAGATAGCATAATGGCTAGGGTTTTAAGCTACGTTAGAAGGGTGTATACCATAGAAATGTATCTCATATTTATGGTGTATTCATATACTACCTTAGTTTTTGTTTGGCCTAAAAGGAGTTATACACATCATTACGGACAACTTTTCTGTGGGATTAACCTTCAAACCGCGAAAAAGAACAGCGTTCAGTACATTTGTGTTCACATAAACTGGCAAAATGTACCTATGGGTCAGCTGACTTTTTTTTCGCTATTTTAGGGTTGGTCCCATAGTAAAAATTGTTTATAATGATATAAGGTAGGTATACGATAAACAAAAATTAAAGTTCTATATTTATTTTCAAAACCAGAGATATAGAAGAGTACTAAACCCCAAATGTCGTCTCATAATCATGGCTTTATAAGCTAAAGCACTTCTTGATTTCAATTTAATTTTATATTTCTAATTCGCTTGTTGTCAGCAATTATGTAAATACTATGAACACCATCATCTACCTAGCCTTTTCCCAACTATGCTGGGGTCGGCTTCCAGCCTAACCGGATGCAGCTGTGTATCATTATTTTATATAGAGCGACTGCCTGTCTGACCTCCACAACCCAGTTACTGGTTAATACGATCGGGCTGTCAAAGATCCACGAATGACAGCCGGGGCCAACTCCTTAACGTACTTTCCGAGGCTCAGAGGTGTCTTGGTATTTTAAGATGGTCAACCATCCACGGATCAACCGCGGCAAGCGTAGCCCCGTGCGGCCATTATAACTTAGCCAGAGGCATGTTACAATTTAATCATAGCACGAAAAAAAATCAAGGTCCCTGCATTAAGCACTGCCAAGCGTTTATTTTTTCTAGTAATCGTAACAAAGTTAATTAATGTATATGTGTTACATACATAATCATAAATGTACGCATACCTACGTCCTACATGCTTAGAATAATCTTGCCTATTTTACTTTCTTAATTCGTTGCGGTGACAGGCAGAACTTTATTCAGAAATGGAATATAATAATGTTTCGAATCTCTTATATGATGAAGGTACAATAGAGTCCATTCCATCCATCTGTATATTTCGTATATCCACATTTGACATGGACTTAAGAAATATTATGATTGATGACTAGGTTTTATAATTCGGTTTTTGCATTAGGTACATTATTAATAGAGCCTTTTGCACTTTTTTACGTAAATTTTTTTCAACGAACTTTTGATTTACAGCTACCTATAAATCATCATCAATCTTTAAGAATAGACCTAGTCTCTATCTATTCTTCTATATTCTCATATCGACGGGGCGGATGAATTATTAGTTTCATTGGCGCCACTAACCGTATTTGAAAGCCACAAAACCATGGCTTGCGGTATAGTTTAATGCACCATGAAAGACATCAATTTAGGTTCAATCCCATTCTTTTTTCATACTTCCTATCCTATCCTACTTCCTACTAATATTATAAACGTGAAAGTTTAAATGGATGGATGGGTGGACGGACGGATGTTTGTTACTCTTTCACGCAAAAACTACTGAACGGATTTGGATGAAATTTGGCACACCGGTGGTTTATAAACAGGTGTTAAACCTGTTTATAATATATAGAATACTTTTTATCCCGATATTCGTATGGGATCGAAACTTATGAGGGTGAAACCACACACCGCGCACAGCTAGTATTACTGTAAAATAAACCATCAGTGCCTACCTAATGGTTGTCCTAAAAGTCGCTAAAATGTTATTCATTATGTGCTAAGTACTTTCTAAATTGTATCGGAAAGTGATTATTAATAATTTATTCACCAATAATGCTGGCATAATTTAATGTCGCTAAGATACCTTATTTCAGGTAAGGTTTAAAAGATTTATAGTCAATTTGTCACCAGGAAACAGAACGAGAAAACCGATAAAGATATGAGAATTGTTTTTTCATGGGTAGCGAGAAGCATGGGACGCCTATTAGATAAGTAGGTATGGAAGAAAAAGAGATGATGTGCCGACCCCAAATAACTTAGGATGAAGGCAGGAGAATTATGAATGGTGTTGGGCGAGAAGCAGTTTGCTAAGAAAGGAATAAACTATTTGGTAATAACCATTTATTGATTAGTCTCTTGGGTACATTACCAGTCGACAGCGATGCGGATGAAATTTTCGACGCTATATTTTAATTTGTGAATAGTTTTAGTTAAATTAGGATATCATTTTGTTATTTTTATTAATTAAGTGGGTATTCATTGACTTAAGTATATGTTATTTTAATTCAAAATAAACAATGTTTACTATTTAATATAATCGTGTCAATGTAATCTACACTTCCTATATGGAAAGTTTCTGACATTTCCACCGATCATAGTGTCTGTCTTGAGCGGTATTATATAACGTTGACGTCATCGTCAACGTTATATACCGTGTTTCTGGCTAATGGTTTTTGTTAACATTATGGTTTATTAGGTACCAATACAGATAACTGCTGGTCCAGACAAAAGTAAATAAAAGCGGCTCGACGCCAATCAAACCAAATAAAAATCCTATTGAAATTCAACGAAATCTCTAAATAAACTGCCAAACTCAGTGAAACAATTTATTTATAAAAATGTTTGCTCTAAAGTGAAATTCTCGATCAAAAAGGACAGTTAGATAGAACAGTTAACTGTTGTTTTTCTTTGTTTTGTTAACTTCTGGCCAATTGCGCGCCCGTCGACGACGATGTCACACACTGTGAGATAGGGCTGCGACTTCACTTGTCATTTTGTCTAAGTTACCGAAAACTGTTTATTTTATTTATGATTTTAAGCACCACTTTTTTGACTTTTTGTGGTATTTAATATTTTGTAGTCATATAAATATAGCTTTTTGTGTTAAATAATTATTTGTAGTGATAATTTTAGCGCAGTTTTTGACTTTGCTACGTATCGAAATAAATCGCAAAAACTTAACAAAAAACCAAGAGTTTTACTTACCTTAAACTAGAGATAGGCAATTTCTACAGAGATTTAAAGATTCTCTTAACACAATTTGCTAATTGCTTTAGTTAAACGAAAGAAAAGAACTCCGGCTAAATCTAATTGTTTCAGCCCACTCTTTTTATTTACATTCCAAGGAAACTAGTTAATCTTAGAACAGGGTAGTTCCACAGAGTAAAATAATGTTCAATCCTATTAAGTACGGTCAGCCAGTAGACTAATAGTAAAGTAATAGAATTTAATTTTCCTGACTTGTTTGTAACTCTCATTAACGGATATGTAGAGCGTGTTACACGTGCCCTGAAGGTACTTTCAAATAGAATAGTTAATTAATATCTTAGTGCAAATATAAAAAATTATCTTTTGTAAGAGACTGTTAAGAGGAAAATCGTCAATAAATAATTGTGAATAATTATTATATTGTCGCTGTTATACCATCAACACAGGTACCTACGCTCAATAAATAAAATGGAACATATTTTTTAAAGAACAAAGGAAAGTGATATTACATCAGTCTGTTAATTTGAGCCTTGTAGTATTTCTGGATAAATTTCTTCACAATTTGCTCCACTTTTCAAGCTTTGAAAAAGAAAATAATTAAACCAAATTTTCATACTTCGCCGTTTTATTACTCCAAGCTGCAATACCTTCATTAATGAGATTGCATTCATCTCCATTTCAAATAATAACAAAAAAAAACTCACTCGGCACACCCCTATCATCGACCAAAATTAGATGACACAAAAAACATGGAAAAAAGCAACTGGCATTGACTTTCCGAACGGCTCGCTAGGCGCCTTTAGAGTTCCGTATCTACATTATAATTAAAATGTACTTATAAAATAATAAGATGCCTTAATAAAAAAAAAGATTCCTCCCTATTTTTAGAACATGGAGCGAGCGAGTATAAATGAACTTGGCCTTAATTAGCGCTGGAAAACCTTTTGGAATTAAGGCTAAGTTCTCATATTTGATGCGTCACTTTGATGCGTGGCAATGACGCTCTGCTGAACGCGGGTTGATGAGTTACGGTTGGAACTGATTATTAACCTTATTACTCTGATTAACCTTATCGCGTTTATACTCCGTGTTTGATGCGTGTCACGCGCTGAAAATGGCTGATTATTACACGCATTTATTTTGATGCATGGTCTTATAGTTATACCCACAATCTGTTAGGTCACCAGCACCACAGAGCATTAAAATACTTGGTTGGTATCCCGACCAGTTGTACTCAGCGCTATTCCTCCTCATTTATTATGCGCACAGCGAAAATGTGGAACTCTCTGCCAGCGTCTGTGTTTCCTTCCACATTTAACCCGCCTTTAAAGCAAGAGTACACAGGCATCTTCTGGGCACGCTAGTTCCATCGTAGTCCTTATCCATCGCTTTTTATCAGTCGTGATCGAGGTCAAGAGCAAGCCAATTCAGCAATTAAAAAAAATATAAAAAGTAGACAGCATAAATGTAATATTTTGTTATCACACGGATTCATGTTGTGTCTTTCTCCGCTCCACATTTAATAAAGCATGTCGCAAAGTAACACGTTCGAGTCGGTTCCTATCAGTCAAATTCCAAGTCGTTTCCTCAAAAAAGATCTTACTGAACGTCTCCCAAAATATTCTAGCCTCGAGAAGATAGCTGTACAGAATCTTCATAATCTTGATCATAGAAACCTGAACTTACATAGGTCATAGGTACTAGCTACTCATCCCTATCTTACAATGCGCCATGTCCCACTTTGCTCTAACCAGTCTCGTACAACAATATGACACGATGTTAGGCAAGTGTAACAAAGCTAAGCAAACTGTGCAACGTGCATCAAGTGATTGTCATCTCAGCTAATCTCGAAGCATGTTCTGCTCAAAGTCATGTCCAACACAGAGAACATTGTGCATTCACCGTGACGTGTGCTTACACGTTGTTTGTGCTAAGTAAATAGTGGATATCCTTTGAAACGCGACGGAATAATCTCTTTGAAGCCGCCATTTGCAACTGAAAGGAGAGTGCTATTTAGATTTAGCAATATTTATCAGTATTATCCAATATTTCTCATTTACTTATACATTCTTAAAACTTCATTATTTACATGTCTCCATCAATGTGTAATATGAGACCGTGAGATAAGTAGGTACTCGTTCATTCCACCTTCATTTACTAATCTATAAGGTATTCGGTCGTGCAAGATTCTACAAAAATGTTCACCATAATTTACACAAAACGGAGACGACACTTAAATACGGCAATAAAATTAAATTTCGTATCCCTTCCCAGTACATATCCAGTAAATATCCAATATTTGAGTAACTATAGCTTGTCAAAGATTGGGAAAACCTATAGGTAGGCCATCACTACTTGTTTGAAAAGTGAGTAGTGATGGCAGGACGTGAAAATGTTAGGATTTATTTGACACTTTCAAGAGAATCCTATGCATTAGTAGATAGTGTTTTCATTTATTGTCGTATTGTTGCCTCCACATTATATAAATAGTATTGCAGCTATATCTAATACCTTACACCCTTAAACAAAGTAGGCAATAAAACAGTCTACTGTACTACTCACAACACTACATAAATCCCTCCTGAAAAGGTTAGAAAAGTTATAAATTGCGCAACGGATTTAATTGGAACTCTGGCCTCTAAGCATACAAGCTTACATATTGCGAGCAGCCATTTTTCCAAAGCTTGATCCCTCAACTTTTTTAATTAACTGCTCTTACAGTTTCATGTCAGAAAGGTTATAACGTTATCATAGAACCTACGACGGGTAATTAAGAACGGCTTAGTTTGACGTCTTATCTCTGTCAAACTCACTTTGGATTATATAATTATACTGTCAATCTGGTTGTCAACTTGAAAGCTTATCTATAGGCAAATGCTTTGAGTAGTTTGAGTGTGTCTGTGGGTGATATGTTTCTTTATCTTGTTCTACGTAGCCCTTACGATAGCCTCATGGATAATCGTGATGTCGTTATACATTTTAAGAAAATCCAATTCCTTTTTGCTTGCAGTAGCAGCACTTTGTCGACGCCGCATCGTCGGTTCAAACCCAATCAGGCGTTTTACGTGTAAATAATTTCATCACTATTGCTCTCAAAACGGTGAAGGAAAATATCATGAGGAAACTGGCATGTCTTAGAACCAAAAATTCGAAGACATCTGACATCTACCAACCTGCACTGGGCCCGCGTGGTACATTACAGCCGCATTATGCAATTCTTTTCCTTAGCCCTTCCGCTGCACCTTTATGAGGCCCAGTAGGACAAGTGACTATCACATTGCTAATTGATATAAAACTAGAACAAGAACTTCAAGTTCATCAAGACCGTCCGCGCTAAGTAAATAACAACACGCCCATTCGAAAACTACGGAACCATGCACCATATTATCATTAGTCTTTTTCTTATTTCCCAACGCAACATGTTGGTATCAGGCTCGTCACTTTTACCTTCATTTAAACCTTTATATATTACGACGTTTTGAAGTGGAATATATAATTTAAATTATAGTTTGATGGCTGGAAAGTTAAAAGCATTAAAATTAATGTCAGTTTTTCTTTATCTATTTAAGTATTTAGTTTCTCGGTCATTCTGCTGGTCACAGAGATCGTGGCCAGTATTATACATGTTTTACTCACGGATATCGATTTTACTTGTTAATGAGAGTGTACTATTTTTTGGTTCTTTTTGTGAACCAAATTCTTTCAGCAAACGTAACTTTTTCGTTGGTACAAAAAAATAAATATGAAGTAAGCAGTTTTGTTTTAAAAATAGACATTGCTGTTGATTGAACTTGAATGAACTGCTGAAGAAAGAAGATTTTGTAAAACACGAGGCTTATTTTCAGCCAGACACCTAATACTTCCTACCAAACTATACCTACGTTCGTAATACCCTAACTAAAACCTATCTCCATAATAAACACAGATCAGCATCAAAACCCACAAGCCGTAGACGATAGCCCACGGTCTGATGACCATGGCATAACATAAAAATGAATTTGAATTTAAACCGAGTCCCTTCTCTTCAAAGTGAGGGATTCCATTACGAGCTTATCGTTAATGTATTGCATATTGAATGCTGTCGATGTGATGAATCCTTTCAGTTCTGAGAAAAGAGCAAGGTTGTTGATATTTTTGAAGTTTGGGAAATTACCACACAGGGCAGGGCTAGTTTTTGTTTTTAACTTTTGGGAAAAGCATTTGAGGGTACAAAATAGTGTTAGCACTGGTAAACTTACAAAATAATATATCGGTTGTAACAAAACGTACGTAACTTTGTACACGGCACGGTTTCTTTACGGTACGTCCGTCAACCAGCGTGCTTAAGCATGTTGACGACATGTGGTTTTTAATACGTGGTTTATACACCGTACCGTAAAGAAACTCTGCCTTGTAGAAAGATCCTAACGATCCTTGCTAAACTCATGCACTACATGAAATAATTAACTTCTTAATTATTTCATGTAGTGCATGACTATTAGTATATTACGAATACTGTTTAATCACTAAAATATTATGCCATACTTAGATCCGTAGATAGGCGCCTGCACAGGATAACCAGACGTCCTCCTTTAACTGTCAGTTAAAGGAAGTGATCCTACATAAGCATAAACCTTTCAAAAGAAAGATTTAACCCAAAATTACCATACTTTTAAACGAAAAACAATCAAGCTAAAATCTCTCAGTGGTCGTATTCTATTATGTAATTTTGGGCATGAGACATAAAGCTTTATGTAATCGCGGTTCCTAATGTGGCCCAACGACGTGGTCGGTGGGGTTTAACGGAACACTTATGGTTATTAGGGATGTATCAGAAGTTGACGCAATATCTAAGTATCCGATAATTGTTAAGCAAATTTACACCCTACGTTAATTGGCCGTGTTATAGCCATTTCACACAACTGTCAAAGAATGTCAGTGAAGTTGTGATTTGAATATATGGTTTTTTTTGTTTAAGTTTGTAGTTAATTACATCATCATCACCCACAGCCTGCTGAGCTTAAGCCTCTCTTTTCATATTTATGCCAATCAACACGCTCCTGTGCCAGCCTCATCCAGGATCTAGCTGCGTTGGTAACAATGTCGTCTGCCAATCTCGCCGCCGGAAGACCGACATTTCATCCTTTGACGCCACTCGGGAGCCACTTGTAGTTTACTTGTTTAACAATTAATCTCCCGGGCTTAACCTATAACAATAATATTATCAGAAATTGGCATGAAATAAGATATGAAGGGTAAAGGTAACAAATCCGATCCAATTTTCCCGATAACTAATAGAGAAAGATTGATGAGATAATCTGGAGGCTGCCATGTGCTAATTTGGGTTCTTGCTCGTGATATTAGCGTGATCCTGTTGGTTACTGCCTAGAAACTTAAGCAATGTTTGATAAGAAAATAATATCATTGTTTTTACAAATATTTAAACGGCAAAATATAAGTGTCTAATATTAGATTTAGTTCACAAGACTGATAAGCTAAGTTTTCAGCTCTCTTCTATTATTTTGCTGTGTGTGACAGGGTCTACAAAGATCACATAAAATTTTATGTTACCACCTAAGTAGGTAAACATCGTGGAATGCAATAAACGAATGCCTCAAATGATCTGACCAAGATTATTTCCGGATTTTTTAATGTTCAGATCTTTTATCTGAAGAATAGTTATGACAGTTTGACATATTTTTTAGACAAAAACTGTCAAACCACAATATTTATTGCTCAGATAAAAGTGATCTGATTATTGAAAAATCAGCCCTTAGTTAAAAAGTTAGTACAGACAATCTGAACCACTCAGACGAATTCAAAACCAAAACTTTATTGGATGTTTTGATTGCATTAAAATTTCTTCCACCATTACTACAGAGTATTAATTGGAGCTGCTAAAAGACAGTTGAAGCTCGAAACAATAACCATGAAACAGTAAACCTTTATGTATATACTAATAAAGCTGAAGAGTTTGATTGTTTGTTTGAACGCACCATCACGCTACGACCCTTAGGAGCTAAGCAAAAGGAAAAAAAGTCGTAAAAGAACGCTAAGCGAAAACAAAGTAGTAGCACGGGCAAGCGATGGGATGCGATGCGATGGGTCGGGGCCAAAATTTCACGCGGACGAAGTCGCGAGCAGAAGCTAGTGAAATATACTTCGGGACTAAAGGCACACGTTCCCAATAAAAGGTGGCGTGTGTAATGACCTGAAAACGAAGATAGGTGGCGCCAATGTGTCATGTTTGGTAAAAGGGTTATTGGAATTTTACGGGCGGAATTTGAATGGACGTTTGTTGTAACAACTTTTGAAAGAAGTATTTTTGGGGACATGTTGAATATGTTTATTCTGGTGAAAATTACGCACTTATTGCTTCTTTTTTTGTTAAAACCTGTTAGAATGTGGGACATGGTGTTAAAAGCAGAAAATATTTGCGCAGCTTTAACATTATACAGGATCAAATTAAATTAGCTGGCGAAACTTCAGAGACTTGATGGGTATCGCTAGATAAAATGGGTTGATGGGTAAAAGGATTTACTATACGCATACTTCAAGCAACTACGGGGACAACGACCGCATTCCGTTGTTACTTTAATATAAAATTCGTTTTTTTTTGTTTTATCGTGTTGAGATATCGATACCCATCGAGTCTCTGAAGTTTCGCCAGCCAATTTAATTTAGTCCTGTATACTGACCCCTCTTTTATGTTATATTCACTCTACATTATGCAAGTAGCTCTATGGGTTTCACCTAAAATAAATATTTGTTGTTTTAAAATACAATCCCTCGAGTGCTTCTGAATATCATTCGTAATTTCACGTGCAGTCGGCACCTGAGCTGCTGCATAATGCGCCTCCTCAAAGTGTATCGCAGAGGTTAACCCCAGGCGACATTAATACGAAAGTAATACCTGACCTGAGTCCACAGCAATGTATTATTAGTTGAGAACTGCAGCTTGTGCTGACGACAGGTCGGGACATCGCCGTAGGTGAACATTAAAATGATTCAATAATGAGAATAAAGACGTAGTTAAGCAGAAAGGACTCAACCCACAAAAAGTAATTTTTGAGTTATCGAAGTTTTAAGTTTAGGTGTGTATTGCTGCAATGATGTTGTATATGGAATATTTTGAAATATTGTCACTTATGGGCAAATATACCAATATTTTTATGAGTCAAGTTGTATTACATAGAATATCGCAATTTTCGAGTTATTGGGAAGAATGTGGGTTGAGTCCTTTCTGCTTAACTACGTGCAATTGATGTCAGACAATCAATGTATAGTCTGCAAACAGACTAATTGAATAAAGATAAACCAGCGGGATAATTGCGTAACACACTTTCAGTAGCAATCACTTTCATTTTGACAGTTTAGCAACATTCATTGCGATATTTACGTTATTGAGCTGACAAATTTATCGAACATATGAAGCAATAGATTAGCAATATCCTTTAAAATGCATAGGTTGCTGGCATGGAGATTGTAACGCTCTAACCATACTGAAGCGAATATACGGACGCGGTAAGAACCACAAGAATAAAGGAACTTCGCCCGCGCCGAGGGCGTCAACCAACTTGTATGGAGGTGTTCAAACTGTCGCGAATGGTCCCGTGACTTCCTTATCATTAAAACAATCGACGCATTGTTATAATCATTCCGAGCGGGATTTGACGTAGTGTGGCCAGAGCTTAGAAGAGACATTTTTTGGAATCCCATAAGTAATTGCCTTAAAATTGGTTACATGTATCCATAAGTGACAACAACTACCTTTAGGTGGGGTATCCAACATGATTGACAGGATCTAAGGTAGGCAAGCATAATTATAAAAAATAAACAATTAGTTGTTTACGTAACGTGGCTATTCATTCTTCGATTGATATTAAAACAAAACAGCTTCGTAGAAAATAGAAAGACGATTCAACTTCGCCATTCGTCGCATCGCAAGCCATCAGGCTGCGTCTGCAGTGCCATTGCGGCATATATGTGTATTATGTAGAGCAATATTGTTTTATTTTTAGCCTTAACATTATTAGGGTGTTCGCAGCCTTATACGTTGTTAGGTACTATAATTTCTGTGAGCTTGATTCTGGCCACGTATATCAATGACTAGCTTCTGCACGCAACTTCGTGCACGTGATATTTCTTGAGATTAGATTGTGAGGCATTATCTACTGTCAACTAAATAAATGGATGGGAGTATTACGAAAACGGCATGCCTGAATAGGATATACGTCAGAGAGGCAATTCTCGTATTATACTGGCCTTCTGCTAACGGCTTTTAGAAAATTGACAAAAAAGAAAAAGTTTTCTCCGCGCACCCAAGGATGTCGACCCTGCCAAAAGAAACGGTTCTAAGGAAGGTGATTACAGGATTATCTCCCAAGATCATTAGTTATGGCGGATTTCAGCCGGGCCTTTCTTTAGCCGCAGACATCTGTTTGTGTAGTTGCCTCCTTATCAACCCACATCTTTACCCAAGACAAATAAGTATGTAGTTAGCAAATGCTGTAGCTCCTTTCAACATTAATCACTATCAACTCCGAATCGCTCTTGGCACCTTTTTGTAGGTACATTTACACAACCCCCCAGGCAATTACTGAATTAAGAGCTTGTGGTAATACCAAGCGAATACCACAAAGTTAGTCAAAGATACCACTAATCCGATTATAAATACTCTGAGTAGAATTCACAAGTACGTAAGAACGGACGGCTGTACTCGTAATTATGTCTTCGATATTTCGATGCTCCAAATTACTTTGGATTCAATTAATGGTTGTTTTTTAAATGTTGCGTGACGATTGTTTTGTTGTACTATTTTGTTTTTTTTATAGACCAATTGCTATACCTGTAATGCTGATTCCAGAACAGGTAGGTAGTAACCCTGCTATTTGTTTTTGGCTCGTCTTGGCGGTTCTCCAGATTTTATTGGCTGTGGGTCCTAAGAGTTGCGTATTCATTCTCCTACCTTTACCCTGATTAATTGGATTTAGCGCATTAGTCTAATTCTATCACTCATGTCTATCAGTCCTCATCTCAGTATATTTCCTGTTTTTTGCCATATCATATTTCATAATCCATCCAACATTTACCGAATTGCTGATATTTTCTATCGATACTCAATATTAGGTTTAGGTTCAGGCCTTTACAGAAGAAAAAAACTTATTACAAGCCACAACAAAAGTCTTGTTTAATTTAAGCTTCCATCTAAACGGATCGCAAGATATAAAAGACATCATATTACAAAGTTATAGAATATCTGAGTAGAGCCACAAGAATATCTCGCAGGAATCGAATCGATGGAACATCGTTAATAACTGATAGACTTTGTATCGTAAACCTTTGATCGAAGTACTGTCTATAGCCATCTGGGAATTAAATCAATTCTTGTTTTTCGTCGTGTCGATGGCACGACGACGGTGAATTAAATTTCGCCAGTTCCATGGTGTCGTCGGTGGCAATGCAGAGGTCGCTCTGGCTTTATATTTGTGGCACAGAGGGCAGGATAAAAGGTTCGACATGCTTTGCGTCACAGCTCCACATCCACAACCTATTGAATTTTTATTTAAAGCTTGGAATTCTAAAATGACTTGAAATAAATGGAGACAGTGTGACTTAACAACGTCTACTCTTAAGTACTCCTGACACACTCTAGGTAGTGATTGTCACTATCAACGTTGCTGACTGGTTAATCTTTTTTCCACCACTTCAGTTCTACAGACTGTATGAAAACCCATCACACAGCTATCATCTACGCATTCTGTACATAAAACTAGGTAACATTGCACAAACGCCTTTTATTTTTGGTGAGAGCTTAATGTAACGCACGCAAAACTTTGTGCATATGGGTGCATGCAACGGCACCGGGGTTATGGCATAAGGTATATAACATTTAACACTGGTTTTCGTAAAAAAAAAAGTCGGAAAAAGTTGAAACTTTGACCTTCAATATCTCCATATCCAGAGGGTTCCCAGGTATGGTCCAGTACAAAAACATATCACGATGACGGGAAGAACAAGTGACTCTCGGCTTCGTAAGCGCCTTTTTAGACCCGCTAGAAGAATATTCGTATAGCTTGTGCAGCCACAAGAGAAAAAATGATATATATTTTCTGTGGTAAAAAAAATTCCCTAGGGAATACTACCAAACGTAACCCATTTTCGTCGCGAAGAAGCATTGTTGTGTTCCAGTTTGAAGGCTACAAATAGGTAGGACTATACCTACATACTTATTCACTTTATGTTACAGCCCAGAGGGTTTTTGAGCCAGCATATGCAGAGCGAAAAGTTGATAGCTGAGTAGGTGTGGCATGACCGAAAATATATTCGGAACGTTTCAGATGGGAGCCCCGTGGTCAGTCCTGTTTCAGATATCAAAACCGGACCAAAATTAAAGTGATTTTTAGAGCGGTTGATTTTGATTTGATCGTGTTCGGCCTAACCCATAATGACTCCTTTCAGATTTTTGTAAACAAGTCGCTATTTCAATATTTTCATTAATTTTAGTAAGTATGGTTTTCCATCTTTGCCAGATTTATCAAACAATTGACGGGTATCTCATAATGAATATTTTTTTAAATATTTATAGCTCGTTGGATATCCCATAAAATGAGGATGTTTTTCAAATAATTGGTTTGCTTCTATATCTAAAACTTTTCAAATATATGTTCTATCATCATGCCGCATCTACTCAGCTATCAACTTTTCGCCCTGCACATGCTTCCTCAAAAACCTTCTGGGCTCCCCTACCATTAGTATTGTGTGAAGGGCTCAATGTATTGACACATAGGACACGTCCTAGTTGGACGTGATATACACGGTGTCCTTCCAAATAGTTTGCTGCTCACAACATCATGGGAAATAGCCACATAATAATAGACGACCGAACGTATTATTAACGAATACACATTTTCCTGAGATTTTCCTTATCTAGGTCGAAATAGCGACGGAATGTATATTAGGAAATCATGAGGTAGCATGGTTTATTCGCCTATGAGTGGGAAAAAAACAGAAAATACATTTTCGCAAATGAAATTCATAACAATCGAAGTTAAGGTAAAGAAAAATGGCGGATGTTATGTTACATATAGATACAGACTAAAGCAAGGGTATAAAGTTTAGCAAATCAACGGCTTTTAACTAGAAAGAAAGTTCACCTTACCGGCCGGTCGCGTTACTTATCTAATTATTCCTCACTCGACATTTGTAAGAAAAAAGTCGTACATAAGTATGCTTAAAGTTCCTGCTTCTATCTTGTGGTTAGAAAGTTGAAATAGGGATGTCCCCGTCAATCATAGTTTGTGAACGGTTTAATTTATTATAGATTAGGTCTTCATTTTGGACGATGACTAATGAAGATAAATGATGAGGAAATTATCGCGATGAGACCGAAGTTTATGGTGAAACTGGTCTGAAATAGCCATCAGGCGGTGAGCATAGCAATTAATGTTGATTCTCTGTATGAGAAGGCTGTGGTAGAATTATTACAGGGTGACACCTTTCGTGAACCATACAAAGATTGAGGCAAAAGAATTCTTCAATAAATAACTATGTAAGTCAGTTTTCAATTTAGTAAAAAAATTGTATTGGGTAAACAATTTCACTGTGTGAAAGTAGAGCGGGTTTCTTTTTGTTTCTAATTCCTCGATTATCGTCTTGATAGCTTTAATAATATTATATGTAAGTAGTAAGTATTCCATAAGTTAAAAAAATATTGACTAAACGATGTCACTGAATATTAGAAGAGTGTTTGTTTCAAGCACTATATTACCTTTAACGATAACCTAAGCTAAAAACACAAAAATATTAGTTAAACATACTAGATTAATACCTAGACACCGACACGCCATACCCGTATACTCAGTAATACCTAGCACTAATATCATACACTAGACACAGCCAGTTATGATGCGTGAAATCATGTATGATGTACTAGTAATGACATGTTAGATTTAATGGCGTCTAATTGTTCAACTTGCTGGAACATCGCCGGAGACATGGTTGTAATTAACGCATTTACTAAGCTTCAAACTCAATTATGTACAATGATTTATGTAGCTTAGCTTATACACTACGACTGTAAATGAAAACACTGGCTATACAAGAACAATCAAATAAACGCTAACATTGAAATTAAAAAGTGTTTTTTTCTAATAAATTATACAATAGTGACGGGCCGACTATGGATTTTGCCAATATTTTACTAGCTATAGTGACTAAACTATTGGATATATTTGATTGAATTTTTGCCCATGCCAACTGGGAAACTCTTGACCTTATCATCACTCTCCTGCCCTCATCCCAATTTATTTGGGGTCACCGCAATATGTCTTTTTCTTTCATACTTCTCTATTAGTCTTCATAATATAATATATTAACTTCATTTGCATCATATAAGTACAACCATATAATTAGATATTTTTAACATTTGGTAGGTAGCCACTACAAACACAAATCCTGCACTCAAATACTAACCAATATTGTGATATTATATTTCTCACGTTTCTAACGTCTTATAAATGTTGTTCGTTAAGTACTTACGTCACATGATAATTATTTAGTATTTAAGCACGAATCAATCACTTACCAAAAATAATTTACACTGATATTGTTACTTAGGTTGTAGCAGTCGATTTACACCGTCCTCCGTACTAGTCGAAACTGTATCATGGTGTAGGACAGTCTTCCTCTTAATCAATTAACCAGTTCTAACTACAGATAGTATTCCACTATTATTTCACAGTATAATAATTTAGTATGTGATAAGTATCAGAACATTTTGTATTATCTACAAACAGATGTGATCACAATGCCAATGTCATGTCGGTAGTCACCCCCTTTCTCGCAGTCCATCCATCGTTTCTTTGGTCTTCCCATACTCTTATAGCTATTGACATTAGATATACTCGTACAAAAGCAGTTCAATTTATTGTCGTATTGTCGTCTCCACCTTGTATATTTGTAACCAGTATCTATTTACAGTCGCGTCCGTCACCATCTATCTGTGCTATTCTGTGAAAAGTCAATATCACACTTCTGTATGCTGATACAAAATGTATACTGTTGAGTAACACCAGAATGTTACTCTTATGACAATCATTATCCGTGCAGCCTTTTAGGGGTCGGCTTCCACTTTATCTGGATGCAGCTGAATACCAGTATTTTACATGAGCCCACTGCCTATATGATCTCCACAACTCTGTTACTGGTACCCCTTGCCTCTTGGTAAGACTGGTTGTCAGATTTTCGGTATTCTGATTAACCGTAACGACTGTCAAAGATCCACAAATGACAGCCGGGACCAACGCCTTAATGTGCTTTCCGAGCCCCGGAGGGGGCTCAGTATGTTAAGATCACCCATCCTCGAATTGACCGCGGCAAGCGTAGCTTAACCTGATCAGTCGACCCGAGCGGCTGTTATTACTTAGCCACGAGCCCCACATTATGCATTAGTAACCAGTATCTAGTTATTTTATACACCAAATAAAGTTCTGTTCCGCAAAAAAAAAACAGTATCAAACCCATTTCTGTACACGAATTGTGACCTCATCCTATCACATGACACTTCTTGGTAGGTCTTATAGATCTAAAATAAGTTGCATGTCAGGAATCGAACATAAACTACAAAATAATTTTATGCCTCGACTTCATTCTAAAGATTATAAACATGTTGCCGAAGTCATAAACAATACAGAACGTAGTGCGTACGTCATAAAATATACCTTTTCTATTCTAAACATTATATAGCTATTAAAGTACTTAAGTTAAGGCACGTAATGAACTTAGTGACTCTTGATCATATCTAAAGAAATAAATGTCTATCTTCTGTAATTTATCTAGGATTTTTATCTTAATTTTATGCTAAATCCTAGTAGAAACTATTACGTTGCTCATTAACGATGGAAATGATGAACCATGAGACATGTTCGCCCTTAAGTATAGATCACATTGTGTTCAGGGAAAGCGATTCGTTTAGGGTTTTTGGAAAATTATTTCCTTATCTTTTGATAGAAGAAGACCTTAAAAAATAACAATTACAAACAACTTCAAGGGAGAATTATTTTTAAAAAATCTAAGGCATTAAGTCCGGGTCCATAGATCTGTGTAATAAAAGTATTAATAAATAAGAACATAACCTTATGTTGATCTATGAATGTCTTTTATGTTACTCAATTACTTACTTACACTATATTCTTGCACTCAAGTTCTAAAGACATAAGTGAAAAAACTACGTACGTCCACCGTGAGAAGTTCCACTACCAAACTTGATGTTTGTCTAATCTTATCACCACAGCCTGACATAGTCTAGTAGATCCTAATCTAATTTATGATCAGTACTGCAGCATTGGTTCTTGCAAATTTGTCACATTTCAATTACCTCCCACGCTGTCCGCCGCCTCCTCTCAATGTACCCACCACGTGTGGTCTACCTTATCGGTACCCTATCCTGTTTGTGGCTAAGGCCGTGACAGCATTCCTACATTATTATACCACAGACAGGTTCCCCATCTCACCTGGTACACTTATGAGATGAGTCCGTGTGCCGTTTGCCTTACCGGTTTGTCTGTTGATCATTTTTTATGGGCACTTGGAAGATTTTATTAACGTTTTCCCTTGAATTGAGTGCGGTTAACACCTGTTTTTAGATGGTCTAAATGGTAAGGTGCAGTAATATGAAGTGACAGTAGCCTACGGTCGCGGTGACAAGAAAAACTGAAATTGAACAAGTTAGCACCGCACACTACTAAGTTGAAAGACTAGCGCGATAATGGACCATGTCTATGCAAGGGTTCATGGAAATGAATAGTTCCTTCAACACATCGTGTTTTAAATCAAACGCTAGTCAAACGCAAGTCAGCTCAACATCTTTAATGTCTAGAACGTTTGCTTGGCTTATTGCCAGGGTCTCCTGTATCAGACCGAAAGCCGTTCGCTCGTTAAGAAGCACTGGACCAGTGCCTCTATAATTAGAACCCTGTACTGGTCACACGTGTCCAATTAGCATGTTCACATTATTCGCCGATAGTTGATTTATATACATTGACATATATATATGTGGAAGATGATAGAAGGCCTATGTTATAAACAGACAGAACGACGCTATTCTTGGCACCCTGTTGCTTGCTAATTACAACACAGATATCGCTAATTCGCCTACCCAGGATGATGACAGTTGCAATTTCTCCTTAAGCAATCATTGTTCTGATCAAAGACCTATGTTCAGTTACTATCAATATTAGCCTGTATCTTCCCACTGTTGGGCCTCTCCCCATGACCAGTGCTTGCGAACCAATGTTAATGTGACCACTGGGTCCCTAATGACTGAACAATGATCAATGGCATATGGGCAGATAATAATATGTTATGGTATGGTTGACTGCCCCGTTGGTCTCGTGGTTGCAAGCGCGCCTGCTGAACGTGGGGTCCTGGGTTCGATTCCCGGGCCGGACAAAGTGTTATTGTGTTTTCGATTAGGAATTTCTTAGTACCAGCCCGGAGTTTAATACCGTGCCTCAGAAAGCACGTAAAGCCGCTGGTCCTACGCCTGATCTCTCCCCGTTCGTGTCGGATTGCCGTCCCATCGAACTATGAGAGTAAAGGAACAGAGAGTGCACCTGTGTTTACGCACACACTCGTGCACTATAATATCTCCTGCGTACCTGGCTAGTCTCCGTTGAGATTGGCAACCGCCCGTAACTGAAATCGGTCGAGAGGCTATTATTTATTAATATGGTAATCTAAGAATAACACGAAATAATTTCCTTCGAAATCTAGTGTATCTATCCAACTTATCTAGAGTATCTATATTTTATCGTGCAACAAATAGGTACGTAGTAAATAGAGTAATTTCAGTGCACAAACTAGAGCGTCCCCCGTGACCTCTCGCTCCTTCCACTTTCACTTCATAATATTGTGCTGTGGAAACTGGGACAGGAACAAAAGCATAGAATAACGTGACAATGCAAAAAATATGCTAAATTTTTTTACTTAGAAATATTCAAATAGGGTACGTGAATGAGGAAAAATTTTGCAAAAAGATTTGTTTAGAAATGATATCTACTCTATTACTTTCTCTCTCACCGAGGACAAAAGAGACCAGTTAATTGCAGTTTTAATCAGTAATCTTTAATAAACTGCAATGCATAGCCTAAAGCCATTTATTACTTACACGATGTAGTCTCAAGGCATGATATAGCGGTTTCGATGAAACTATAGAGAGTAGATGGACCTGAGTCATCTCTCAATGTAGGTCTAGAGCCAATGCACGTAGCAGATTTTTATCGGCCAATAGCTCAGTTGTACCTAGGTCCCATTAGGATTTGAAACCGGTACTCCGGTTTAGGTATTGGAGTTAGCAATCTAACTTAAGGAAATGGCAGTTTTCTATTAGCTTCCCGAGAAATAAAAGCTTCTGAGAGAAGTAACTGTGCCATTAAAATTGCAACTATGCGTAAGTTCCAGACCGTACGCGCTTTGACCAGCAACCACAGCGTTTCTTTGTATGGACTTAGTCGACAAAGTTAATCAATCCTGCTTGTTAAGTTTTTTTTTTTTTAATAGCCATTATAGTGTGTGCCTATTTATAGAATCTGTCACTAACCTTGATTACAATCATGAGATGGGGTTACAAAATCACTGCATGACTTGCGAAAAGTCATAGTTCCAAATTCCATTGTTCTTTTATAGTAATAATTTAATGTCTTTGTATAGTAGCAATTACTGTCTAATTTTAAGCAATTTGCGGTCCATGCATATTTGAAATAATAAAGATAATTAGTCTATTATCCTTATACTTACAGTATAATAGTCTAATTTGCGAAGTTTTCTAACAAAAGTTTTCACTCTCCGCTCGGTATTCGGGTTGTCCTTTCTCTAAGCGTGGGTCAGGGTCGGCATAGATATTGTATTTCTGCGAGACTTCGCTTATGTAAGTAAGTAACATTCGATTATGTTAATAAGTTACCGGCTAGTTAAGATCAAAGATCACAATATTACAGTAACATATTTGTAGAATATTATGTGGTATCTGGAAATATTATGTCCTAGGTTTATATTTGCATTAATGTGGGGCAGTTGCCCACCAGACACAACACCCGGCTGCTCGGAGGATCGTCCCTTTTCTATGGAGGATGAGTGAACTTTACACTCTGTTTCACACTCCTTTTAAAAGCCGTTGGTCTCGGCTGTCATTTGTAGATCTTTGACAGTCGTTAAGGATATTCACAAGCCCGAAATTCTGACAACCAGTAGTGTGAATGTCAGGTAGGCAGTCGCTCCATGTAAAATACTGGTATTCAGCGGCTCTGGTTAGAGTGTTGGAGTCGGCTAGGCAAGTCATGATGAAGGAAGATTGATGTGATCAGGAAGAGACATGTTGCGTCAACCCCAAATAATTGTAATTAGGATAAGATAATGATGATGAAGATGATGTAATCAGGAATGCATAATCGTTAAAAACTGGTCGTCGAAATCACGACAGCTCCGTAATATTTTATGATTTTATAAAATTTTTGCATAACGTGACACATTTCTTTTAATAGGCTGAAATAGCCGCAGTACCTAATTAATGGACGCGTTGGCATCCCAATGGTTGAAAAATCTAAGTTAAACTGCCTTGGCAAGAATCTTAAGATCCGAATGATATACCTAATCGAGATTCTACTCTAACACTGTTACACTATTTTCAGACACGCCAAACAACGCGTCAAACTAATACTTCAAACTTAATTGGCGCAACTTTCGTCTTCGAACAAAGTACACAATTATAAAGTTACACATTTTTACGACAGTGAAACCGTAGCCGCGATGCATAGCCAGAATAACAACCTCAAGATAAAATATTAACTCATTGTATAATTATTGTTGTAGTCATGTGCTTGCAACCGTAGAGAAACAACTTAGAAAAAATGCCTTTGCACAGAAATTACAGTACAGATGATGATGATTGTACACTTATTTCAGAGGTAATTTAGATGAGGGAATTCTGATACTTAATAGCTTCAATGAATTACGCTTCATGCATTGTTATTGGTTGTGTTACTGTTACTCTATTCGTAGAAGATAAAGACGGTTAGCTACAAAGAATTTAAAATGCTGTGACTGTGTAGTCATTGCCCTGCGTAGAACAACCATGAAGTTTTCATAAAAATGGTTCTACTAGATTCGTGTAGCGCCTGTCTATGGGACTCTTTATGGTTTTGATAATAAAGCGTGTTAGGTAATTTTTAAGTACGAAATGGTATCAGACAGAGCCTACTCTTATGCATCCTACAAAACTGTTGCTTTTCACTGATTGTACTTACTGCTATAGACTTGTGAATGACAAAGTGATTGCTGCTAGTATAACAGAGAAAAATTTATTACACTGACCCAGTCAGTAACTTGGGATCAGAGAAGGAAAAAGAAAAAGAACCGCTTGCAGTCAGAAGCTGCCAGAGTCCCGTGCTGTTTAAATATGTATGACCGTCTAATACTAAGCTTTCCAGGTTCTGGTCTCTGGTCTGTCTCAAAATTTATAAAAACCGGCCAAGTGCGAATCGGACTCGCACACGAAGGGTTCCGTACCACAAGGCAAAAAATGTTTAAAAAAACACGTTTCTTGTGTACTTACTTTATTTTATTATTTGTTGTTATAGTGGCAATAGAAAGAGTGTGAGAAAATTTCAACTGGCTACCTATGTATTACGGTTCATGAAATACAGCCCGCTAACAGTCAGACGGCCAGACGAATGTCCGTTGGCACCCTTTGGGTACAGAACCCAAAAAACTTTATCATAGATGATGTTCCAAAAGTCAGTAATCAGATTAAACATGATAAAGTATTCTATTAGATAGCTTTATAATCATATTAAAAACAAACTCCGAACCAGTTTCCTCAACAAATATAAAAGAAATAAAGTTGTAATTGGCAACGAGACTGCCAGTAGATCGTCGGCAACGCGATTAAGTCTGCGACAGACAAGCAAGTTCAGCTGCAAAGGTAAATCTAATTCCGAGTTGATTGCAAAAATGAAGCCAGCACAGTTTACAGCTCTACGGAGATTTTTAATGAACTATTGATCGCTTTAAAATGAGTTTACTTACTTCTTATAATTTTGAAGCAGTAAATAATGTTTCTATTGTTTAAGGAAAACGAGTGCATTATTGACATCATTGTCGTCGCGGGCAAAACCTGGATGAGGCTGGCACAAGAGCGAGACTATTGACACAAGAAAAGAGAGGTCTATGTCCAGCAGTGGAGAAAGTCGGGCTGTGGGTGATGATGATGATGACATTATTCATTATTAAGTTATTTTTTTAATCCCTCTAAATCAGCTAACATGCGTACAACGTGCAACACGCGGGATCTTAACTCAGTCTTGCTAGACTAGCCAGACAATAGAATTTATAAGTCTAGTCTAGTATAGGCCCAATTAGCACAGTAGGTACGTATTTGGATTCTGCTATACTAAATGAGTGAGCAAGTCTCATATAGAGAGTGCTTTGTTGGCTCAGCCTTGAATATATCTAGCACATTAAATCGAAAATAGCTCAACGGAAAATTCTGTGACCTGGTGTTCAAGAGCAGTTAGAACACGGCCCTGTCGCAATGCAGGTATGTCAAAACATATCAAAAGTGAACCAATTCCTATTACAGTAGATCTACACATGGAGCACCAACATTTTTTTGTCCTGATCCAAATTATTTATTTCTCATAAGCTAGGTGCATGGTTTAAATTGATCGTTTCCTGTGGAGAAAAACCGGCAAGAAACTTCACGACGATTAAAATCACCAGCAGTAAATTTTCTCTCCTCCTATAAAAACAACTTTAAAAGGACAAAGGGAGACCTTTACCCAGCAGTGGGACATTACGGGCTAAATATCTAGTTAGCCAGTATTGTTTTTTATAAAAACACCATACTATCAATTCCCATGATACAAGTCTATCTTTCAGTTTACAAACTTGGACTACCATATCAGTTCAATCAGTTGATCTGTACTCTGTAGAGTCCCCAGCGGCGATGTTACAAAGTTGCCGCAAGTTGTACTGCTCCCATGTAAGTAAATAGGTAGTGGTCGGTTAGCCAGGATCATAGAAGGAAGGGATATAGGATAGAAATATAAGTTGACACTATTTTTTTGACACTTTTAAACTAGAGACAATGCAAATGAAATATTTTCAGGTCAGACTGAATTTTGTAATGCCTGGTACGTTCAGTAGCCTGATCATGCAAATTGCAGGGTTAATTTAGCTGTAGCATTTGAGTCATGGTCTTGTCTCTCTCGAGTTTACTATTCATGTCAGAGTAAGAAACCACGACTAGTGTCGAAAGCTGTATCTTGAAGTGACGATCATCCTGCAAGGCACTCGAACAAGTTTTGCCTATAGGTGTCTGCGTTCTTAGTTTTTTGACATATCTATCTTGTTTCTGCGATCTTAACCTATAACTACATTCGCCTCTAATGTAGCTGAACTGTGTAAGTTTAGAAGATCCGCTACTTCAGTAGCTTCAATTCAAGTTCCGTCTTGAATCAAAGTGATAATTAATTTAACTATTGCGTTCCTGGACAAATATCGGAATAGATAAATGGAGTTTGAGAGCTGATCTTGAGCAGTGGACATAAATGCAATTCAAACCTCAAAGTATCCCACACAGAAAAGAAAACATATTTCAAAAGCGTCCTTTTACCTAAACGAATATTATAAAGAAAAAATATTTGATTTTTAGTTTGTTTGTTTTTTACACTTTCACGCTAAAACGGCTGAACGGATTTGAATGAAATTTGGCACATGGGTAGACCATAACCTGGATTAGGGCATAGAATATTTTTTATCCTGATATTCCCACGGGATCGAGACTTATGCGGGATATCACGAGGCGCAGCTAGTAAATGATCAATTGATTGGAGATTAATAAAACGAAGCTACAAAAGAAAGTGATGGGCTATAAGTTCTTCTTGGCCTCAAGGAAAACTTCACCACGATATATTAAAAACCGATATAACACTCCTTTTTTGGGCAATCGTGTTACAATATCGTAAAATTGCATCTCCATACATTCCAAAGAGATTCACGAATAATATTAATGTATGAAAGTCCTTCTTCAATATGTTAAGGTGCAGCCATTTCTGGGACGCATTATTATAAAAATGAACGCAACATTTTATAATCTGCGCAGTTTATTGCTCCATCATGCGAAGATTCATAAAATATATTGAGCATTTACATTTTTGGCCTCTTATTTGTAATTTTTGTGGGATATATTTTATGCTGACAGTAATAAATAAGGGAATTTCACTTTCGTCGTTGTTTAAAAAGGTAACGTAGCTTCACTGTAGGAACCTATATGAAAAATCACAAAAGTTAGCCTCTGATTTTATATCGTACTGAACATTGTGGTCGATAAAATAGAAGGATTTTGGTAGCACTATATTAAATAGCCAACCTTTCCAACGGTTATACAGAGCTTTTAAAAGTAATAATCATTTTTAAATTGAAGATACAATTAATCGCTTATCACGTCGAGCTTCGTGATTCCAATAATGCGATCCCACCTTAACATTAACAACATTATTTATTTGACGTTTTCAATACTTTTTCGGTAAAATGCGTATTTATGGGCATGTATGTCCTTGTTGGACAACCCCGAAACCTCGATACGTGCCAGTTTCGGTTTTTTATTTCTGTTTGTGTCACTTTGAAGACGAGCTGGGAATACTAATGTTGGATGGGAACGGGTCGGGTCCGTATCAGTTGCGCCAGTGAATTATGGCGATAGGATTTGTTGTTAACTTAGTGATTTATTGGCGACACCGCTCTGCCCTTCTGATAGTTATTAGAGGGTAAATAATATTAGGTACAGATTCTGAAAACTTATGAAACTATTATATGAACTATTAAATGAACTTGGCCAAAATCAGATTTTAAAAAATAAAAGCAATTTTCTCCGTTGATCAGAGTAACTTTTACAAACATTTTTTTTTTCATTTTTGTAAATTGCGTAAGTTAATGTATGTATTTAGCGAACTTTAACATAATAAGAGAGTTGTGGTCTTTAACTATATATGTATATATACCGCTTGATTGCACGTCGCTATGCGCGGTGCAGTAGCACTTAACTTTATTAACCAGTCACGGTTAGTATGGGAAAACTAGCGAGAACATAAACTAACAAACACTTTTAATAATCAGAAAATGGCAAATTAATATTATTTTATCTCAGCAAGGAAAATAAGTGCTTATAGATCGTAGCATGCCCTCTATGTGCCACCCTCTTACATTCCTGCTGATCCCCATGGAAAAAAGGCGTGAGTCTATGTATAATTAGGTACGTATGTTACTAGGATCATCGACCTAGATAACATTTTCATGATACCAGCTGCGACTGCCTAGACGTAACTAGCTAGATCAAATTATACTCCGTGGAATAGAAAAATAACAGCGATAGAGTATTCTATATGAGATATTGTGTCTGCTATTTTAACCTCCTTCACAGTCCTAAATCCTGTCCGCGGGAGCTTTTTCCCACGGAGTCCTTCTGATGTGCCTTGCGAATTACACAAAGATATTGTTGGGAACTTAAATTAATGAGTTGATGAGGAGACACTACTGGTTAGTAAACCAAAATTAATTTGGCATCTCACACTCAATGTTTGCGATTCTAAAAGCAAGTAGGCAACCTATCAAGCCTCTCTGATTAGTACCTCCTGCAGCATTGGCGAATGCTACATTATAATTTTATCACGAACGACCTTCTTTTATAACAAATCCAACCTTATTTTTAATCAGAAAGGTTATTTTCTTCGTATGGTTTTTTTGAATTTTGAATATTAAAATGTCATGTCTTTTCTCTTACGGAGATTTTTCATTTGAAGTTCTTTTTGGACACAGGACGGAAGTCCATAATATTATTTTTTTCCGCTTGACCATGTAATAATTTGCCACGATATTAAAGGTATCGATATAACGGTTTGAACGACCGAGTTCGTTCGTTGTTCGACAGAATCCCAGTGTATGTTTGCGTTCCTATTGATTATTCAAAAGTTCTTATAGTTTCCTAATTTTTATTCCATTCTTTTCTTTGTAATAGACAGTGTTCCCGAAATTAAACGAACAGCATCAAAGATTTGTCTCGAGGCGAGTCAGGTTACTTCATTCAGACTTGGTATGTAATTTAACTTGTCTTCAGCTCTTTTGTTATAAAAGATTCTGCCTGCGTCTCGGATTATCATTTTTCGTTATTTTCTGTAGATTTGTCCGAATACTGTAGGCGGATCCAGACGACTGCAAGCTTCCTGTTGGGATTCGAACCCAACGCTGGTGGATTCTGATACCAGCCAGCCAGGAGCCTTCCGACTGCCAGCCTGGAGTCTAGCACCGGATTTGCGTATATTTAGTAATATTGTCTTATTTTATTCAAAACAGTCATATAAATTGTTGCCTCGCTACCTGATAACAGATTGACCTGGTGCTTTGTTACCCATTTAGGATTACCAGATATTTATGAATTGCGGGAGTCATAGGAACGTTTGCAAACGTATCGTGACCGACGCGTAATAGTGAAATTTATAGGGCTCTAACACCAGGGACGTCGCGTCAGAGTTATAACTTAATCTTTTGAAATATTAAGAACCGTGCTGTGTCCTTCATTAAGTTTTGTTTACAATATTTTTCATTTTACTAAATTAAACGTGTAAATACAAGTGAAGGCCCGGTTTTTATTTCGCTACACTACCCAGTAGGTAAAGGCGTACACTCAATGAGTTGTTAATCAATTATCATATAAAATCAAGCACTAAATCCACTCTCTCGACTAAATAATATATTATTACTTGACGTCTGGCGTAAGTACCGACTACAAACGCAACTCATTGAAATTGATTTAAAAACTTTTGAAAGTGCCTTACATTGAAATTATCTGGCGAAACTATCTCGATCCCATTCTATTTTTATTGGAATTTAACTTTCATGACCATGTTGATCTAGGAAAAAAAAAAGTAGAATGTAATGAATCAGCTGCTGTTCAAGTAGTAGTTAGTCGACTTCATCTGATATTTCGAAAACTTTATCTCATATCGTGTTATGGGAACAAAAATGTAATGTTACATTACGTTGTTATGGGAAAAAATGTCTTTCTCTAAGCATTTTAACAATGACACTTAAAAACAATCGAGTACCTATTACCACTGAATAGAAAAACTGTTCCGTCAGTACGAATATTACAATTTGGTAATTATGTACGTTTTATAAAAGAAAATTAGCTGCATCGAGTTAGACTGGAAGCCGACCCCAACACAAGTTGGGAAAAGGCTAGGCAGATGATGGATGTTTTATAATAGGAAAAAAGGCTCATAAATGATTGTCTTCGACTTCATAAATCTATACACTACCTCATTTCCTGAACTATTAACCACCTACCTTTCGACCAAGTTACATTCAAAACAAGATTCCCACTTAATTTTACACCTGTTCCAAGCAATGCTCATTCTATAGGTTCTGCATTAGCAGTTGGCAGCTTTTACCGAAATTAGCATATAGCAGCTCATCGCATACATATTCAAGGCATAGTTAAAGTACATTGTTAACCTGTAAATTCCGTAAAGGGAGTCTGTAAACCAGTTTCCGAGTTGCGAGGCGTCACAACAAATTATAGACCGACTGGCTACTTAAATGTAACTTGTTTTCATCGCGTCTTCAATGCCTTTAGGAGATATTGATTTTCTTAAGTTTTCCTCAATATGTGTTTTTTTCGCTTTGGAGAATTATGAAAGAGTTCCTAGTTCTATAGTTAGATCATAAAGTAATAAAATGTTTGGTTGAATAATAGTTAGTTAGACGACATTATTACTAATTAGATAATTTCTTTTGAGCCACAATGGGTTGATTGACGGCTGTCTCTTGTAGCTTTAGGTTCTCAGTCTATTTTGACTATAAAAGTTTGGATTTTGTCGCCTGTTGTGGATAAGTGCCAACTCAAATTCTAACTAGGTCCTGAATAACATGGTAATCACCACAGAACTTTCAATTACCTTCATGAAAAAAAACATGCAGATAAAAACCCCCAAAACCCACGCAACTATCAATCCGCTTTCTCCACCAAAAGGAAGATGAGCACTTTATATTTTTCCATTAACCTTGTCCTACTGAGTGGGCGGCCACCACACTGACCCTTTGGCACAGTAACAACGACATGGACACTTTGCCGGTAAATTATAGCCTTTTAAAGTTCCTCGCGAATTCGGGACAAAAGAAAAAACGTCTGGTGTCGTCTTTAGTTGGAATGTTATATACCTACGTATATGGGATGGGTCGTTATGGTGCTCGTAGGTAATGAGGTGTCTAATGGGCGTAGTACTAGGGAATTTTTAAATGCAGATATTTGTCTCAAAAAAATTTTAAGGTACGGTTTGTCTAGCCTAAATAGAGTAAAACTAAAGTATGAACAATAAAATATTCCATAAATAAATAAAAATAAGTATACCTACCTCAATCTATACCTACAACATCAAAAGTCAATTATTCAAACTAGGCTGAGAATCAGCACTTTTTGAACGTCAAAATTACATAAGACAGTCCCCCAAAACGCCCGCCCTTCACCACTTCCTAGTGCTTCAGCTGGGAAGAAGTGGCGCAACAAACTCCCCAGCCGCACGGTACCTATTTGACACACAATACCTAGTTGAATGATCTTCTCTTCATCATAACAACCCAAACCTCTAGCGGTCTATCAGCTTCGTTACAAGCTGATAGACCGCTAGAGGTTTAGGTTAGACTTTTCAGCTGAAGACATTTCCAGAAGTCAGCAGTTTTTCAATGGAAAATTACTACATCATAAATCGTAGATAACCTATTGTCAATTAGTACATACAGACAACGTTAACGCGCTTTGATTAGTTAGGTCCAGTGGCAGTTTCGTTTGCATTGTTATTTTAATTACGTAGTACCTAACTTATTTTTAGTTATTATCTGTTACTTAGGGGCTGATTTTTCAATAATCAGATATCTCTAACCGAAGCGTAAATATTGCCGTTTGAAAGTTTTTGTATAGAAAATATGTCAAAGTGTCATATCTAATCTTCAGATTAAAGTTATCTGACTATTGAAAAATCTAGTAACCTAACTAGTTAGATTCTGAATAAATGAAATTATTTTATGCTATTGTGAATCTAATAATTATTAATAGGTAATTTAAGCCTACCGAAAAATCCTCTGCCCTGTTCCTTGATGGTTGAGTTTTTTTCCGCACTTTGTAAATGGTTCCACGCATTTTGCACTCCACTGGTCCTTCTAAACTTATTAGTAGTACTCCTACAATCAGCGTTCCGTACCAAAACTAATATCACTACAAATATCACTTTGTAACAATCCGATTGCGAGCACATTTTAATCGTTTCATAATTGTAAACGAACAAATCTTTGGTAGAAATAATAATAGTTATAAATAAATACTTAGTTCCTAAAATAATTTTCACTTTTACTTATAGTAAATATTTTTTTCGTTTCGCGGGTAAAATTCGCGCCGGCCATTTTCACGGTACGCGCGGCGCATGCGCTGTGTCGACGGTCGCACTGCGATTGGATACGGGCACGTTCAAAATACAGAAAAGCGTCTCGAAGAGATAGTTATCTTTTTGTTTTCTTTTTTACGGCCTTGGCTTATGAAAGGTTATGGTCGAAACACATGATTAGGAATGTGCTGGAATGACATTACGGAAGTTTTCATTTCTTATCTTATGGGCTGGTGTTTCCGATCGTCTTTCTTACCGACCTGCTTTAATTAACGAAAGTTTCGTTAATAATGCTTTAACAAGTTATTGAATGAGGCCCTCAATTGTGTTTTACGCATTTTAACACGCTCATCGTCTTATACCGGCAACGATTAATATAAATTGAGGATGTCCCGCAACTTTGCCAGCGCAAAACCTGCTTGTCCCGTTTCGTAAGTCCCCGCAGGCGAATCAATCTTATCAATTAGGTACCTACCCAGACGTCTGCGCCTTAAAAGGTGTGAACACTGGAAATGCTTTAAATTACACTTTTTCATTTTGATCTACAATTAGGACCGTATGTTGAAACTTGAATGCCTAATTGAGACAGACCAGACTCGGGTGTCACCACTGCGAGGATCGCCCAGAGGACACGGTGGAGCATACGGTGGAGGTCTGCCCCGCTTGGGCAGAGCACCGCCGTGTCCTCGTAGAGGCGATCGGCAGCGGCGGCGACCTCTCGCGCCCGGCCCTGGTGCAAGCCATGGTCCGGGGCGAGAGGGAGTGGGAGGCGGTCACCTCCTTCTGCGAAGCAGTCATGCTAGCGAAGGAGGTGGCGGGATGGGCAAGGGAGAGATCCTCACGCCTCAGCCGCCGAGGGAGACGCTCCGGGCGTCAGGAGCCACGTGACGACTCCCGGCCACCGTAGGCGCGGGCCTGCGGGCGGAGAGCAATGGGTAGCTCTCCGTCCGATCAGGACCAGGCCCGTGCCGGACGGCGCGTATGTGTTCCACGTGCGCCTCAAAGAGATGTCAGCGTAGATGACGGGGCCCGAGAGGGCCGAAGCCTGCCGGGGTAGCGGGATCGTCCGAAAGGGTTACCGCTGCCCTGGAACATAAAGGGCTAAGGAAGGAACACGGGTGGGTTTTAGTCAGTAAGAGTCTGACACTCCCTTCTGCTCCACCCAGAGCGGGAGGGGTCATTTGATGATTTCCCATCCTGAAAAAAAAAAAAAAAAAAAAAAAAAGACAGACCAGACTAAGCCTGGCCACAGTTACCTGTAGGCACAGTTACCTGTGGTCCTAAACAAAACTGATTAGGTGGTACATAATTACCATACCTATTATTTTTTAATGTCCTACATAACTATGTAGGACTAGCTTCTGTCTGCGACTTCATCTGCGTGACGCATCTTTTTTTAAAAAAAATCCGTAAGAACTTTCTACAAAATATTAGAAAACTTTTAAAAAAATGGATGAAATCAGTAAAATCGTTCTCAAGTTATGGCGTATCCAAAGGAAATAGGGATTCATTTTTAAATATACACCGTTAAATTTTGATCGTTTTAATCCTTAAAAGGGGTCATTGTACCTACTCATCGTTATGAAAAAAAAAATCAGTTGAGCCATAGTTTTATGTTCGCATAACTCGACATAATGATCAACTGATTTTTTTTTTCACGATTTCAGGGTTGTTCCCGTAGTAAAAGTTGTTCATATCAAATGATAAGTACAATAACCCCTTTTTAGGATTAAAACGATCAAAATTTAACGGTGTATAGATGTATCTACATAATATGCAGACACGTTGTTATCACTCGGTTGGCGATTCTATGTATTTTCAACAACCTATTACCGACCTGCAATACAGGATACAAACTTGATGAGAGCTTCCCCAACGTGCTAAACCGGTGGCACGAGGGGCACGAGTCGACAGCTTTGCTTCCAGCGTGTTAATTGCCAGGTTAATTGGCCTAATTAGCTGTCAAGTATCTTAACAGCTGACTACAATGAGGTGCAGACAGGGTACAAATTACTTACCTACCTGCTACGATTCTTCAGACAGATCGATCCGATTCTGCAGATCTACAGTTTATAGTAGTGTCTATTATTATAGAGACTACTATAGACTGCAGATAATTATGTAAGATTATAGGTTTTGTCACTGAACCTAAGCAATCTTTCTGGTAAATGAGACATCCACTGTTAAACCCGATATTTTCTTCTGACTCAGGAACCACACAACACAATTTATCAGCTACGTAGGTACTTTACCTAGGTGTCATGACTTGTGCAACGACAAAGGCCCGTGACGAAGCTATGTAAAACAAAACAGCTCGCTTTCATTCACAGAATCATGATTCACCTTTGCCTCCTCAAAAACAAAAAAGTCTGCCATTTTGTATCGACGCGGAGGTCCGGAGAGCAAACTTATCAGTTTTATTTTTCCTATTGCGTGCAGTACGGCCGCACGCTTTCTCTAATTACTTTGCCAACTCGCATCCACAGGATGCGGACGTTTACATTTGTGGAACGAAACTATTAGATAGATAGGTACCTACATCATTACACACTATACTAGCTTAAGCCTACGACTTCGTTCGCGTGAAATTTCGTGTTCCCCGGACCCACCCGGTCGCATCGTATCGCCTGCGATACGATATATTATTTCGCTTTCGCTTAGCGGATTTTCTTACTTTTTTTGTTCTTGCTCGGCTCCTAAGGGTCCTAGCATGATGTTAAGTAGCGTATAGCCTTTCCTCAAAAATTGGGCTATCAATTAAAGCAAAAAGATTTTTTCAAAACTGACTGATAGTTCCAGAGATTAGCGCGTTCAAACAAACTCTTCAGCTTGATTATTAGTACAGATAGGTAACTTGAGCATTTGCATTAATGTGGCACTCGGCAAGTAATGTAGATGACAGGGATTGGCTCATTGGCCTCAACCTTGCGTTGATATTCGAGATAATTTAATCTACATCTTAGTTCTGTTGAGTTCAACAACTTACAACAGAACTAAGATGTACCTAGATTAAATTATGTCATTACTTACCATCGGTAAGAAATGTATTTTCGGAGGAGAGCGTTGTAGCACTTGATGCTTGTAAAATCATTTGTTTATTTGCATTAAGGAGATACGAGCATAGAGGTAAGTTACCTACATAATATATCTAGAAAAGTAATATATATAATAAAAAATACATTTAGGCACCAACTGACTCGTTCTGTTCCCGACTCCAGCGAAAGCCCTTTTCCTAATCATCCCGTTACGCTTTTCTTCAGGGTTTTCATACCTACTCGAGTTTCTCTATTTCCTTCCAAGTAAAACACGGATATTTTTATAACACGAACCAATTTAACTTCCTATGTTCCAATATCTATATTGATAGATTCCTGCTTACCCTCAATATAAGCTCAAGTCTCCAAAGACTTGTCCCAACACTGTGAGCTCTTGCTTGTTCGCTTCGTAAGCCGGATTACAGCTACATGCCTCTCGATAATTTATTCATTCCAACTTGTAGAGGCTTCGACACGACAAGCACAATCTTAGCGATCTTGCACACAACCCTAGTGGGGTCTAGAATTAGTTTAAATACCTAAATTATTATTTTTCATTCTCAAAAAATGATTTTTAGCTGTTCAACTCTGGTAAAGACAATTGTGTGACACGATTTGTGATCACGAATGTTTTCAAATTACAGTAGGTATGGGTGGACAACGTATGCCTGTCAACAAGTACCAGGTACTTGATCAAATAAAAAACCGGCCAAGTGCGTGTCAAGCCACGCATAGAATAGGGTTCCGTAGTCACCCATAATGGCACTTTACAAGTTAGGCCTCTATAACTCCTGAACTAACAAAGTTATCTAAGCCGTTATAGTTTTCCTTCAAAGTTCATCACATAGACTACCATCATGAATTTTTTCGAATTTTTCGAGCCAGCCATTTAGCTTTTAGAGGGGGGACGCCCTATTTTAACAAAAAAATGCGCTTTCTGTGGAATATCTCGCAAACGGATACCTAAATCAAAAAATCGTCTTAGCAACCTCTCATGTTTTTAAAAAACCTATCTAATGATACCCCACAATAGGGGGCAGACGCGAGAAAAAAAAATCATCCCCACTTCACGTGTGGGAAGGTAACCCAGGAAATTTTTTTTTCGTGGCTTTATTTTAGCACTGTCGACATGGTAAATACACATATTCATGCAAAATTTTATTTTCCTAGCACTAATCGTTTGGAAGGTAAGCCGACGACAGACGGACGGACGGACATGACGAAACTATAATCCGAGATGTGAATTACGGAACCCTAAAAAATGTTCTACAGATCTAAAGTCTACAAGGCCTACAAAGTCCTCACATTTACCTACAAAATATAGAAGAATCTATCAAAAGGATCGATAAAATATAAAAACCTATTAAAACCAAGTGACATGGCTGCCATTTCAACCACTAATAAAGAACTGAAATTAGAATCGTCTGTATATAATGTCTAATAATAAAAAGATTATGTCAAAGAAGTATGTAAAAAATAAATAAATACCGTAATTTGAGAGCAGTTACTAGACATGTACGTAGTTATGCCGTTAATGAGAAGCCAGGGAAGCCACACACGTGCTGAAAGAATTATTGCCAAACTACCTTGTCGTCAACGTAGTCTTTAATCTTATAATATGCTTTTTTGATAAGGACACGTTTGATGAAGGTTTTGAACTTTCCATCGCCCTATAACAAGTTGCCAAGTCCTGTAACCGGCATTGCCAACTTATTATAAGAGCGGATGCTGTTTATAAGAAATGACTTGCTAGTTTTAGTTAATCTAAATTTAGGTATCACAATTTCATTTTTACTACGTGTATTTATATTATGGAAATCGCTTCTTATTTCGAAAAGTCTTAAGTTTTTGCGAACATACAAAATACTTTCTGAAATGTAAAGAGAAGGCAGAATACTTATATCAATTTCTTTGAATTTGTTTCGAACACTTAAGAGACTCGCGAGGAGCCATTTTATAGATAACGCGGATTGCCCTCTTTTGAAAAATGAAAATTGAATCTACGTCAGCTACCGATCTCCACAGCAGAACACCATAAGACATAATACTGTGGAAATGAGCAAAGTATACTAACCTAGCTGTGGCTATATCTGTCAACTGCCTCATTTTTCTTACTGCATATGCAGCTGAACTTAATCTCTAACTTGAGCTCTATCTCTTGCTCTTAGAGCTCTAACGTGCGCACCCCATTGTAATTTCGAATCTAAAGTAATTCCCAGAAATACAGTTTCCGTAATAGCATCTAGTTTCTTGCCATCAAGTTTTAAATTTAGACCCACTTGAGGTAGGTACATTTGGTAATTTCCTCATCCACATACTTCATAGGCTAAAAAAAATTTGTAGTCGAAATTTTGAGAACCGAGGTAAGTTAAACATTGCGAGCGTACCGTCCCATAGGTAGGAACATTTCATGGCGGAGTTTGGGCAATGGCCATTCTGGCAATTAGTTATTCCGGAAAAGCGTCGTTCTGGGAATTGACCATTCTGTTAATTGGACGATCCGGAAATAGACATTTTGAACCTGAAACAGTCGCCGTGCAGTTTTAGATTGTCAGGAAAAATTATGTTTGCTATAGAAAGTGAAACTCCTTTACTAGCTCATGCATCTGCACTTTAGATAATAATGTCTGCGTGCGATTCAAGATCATCATTATACGTTCATTACCAGTGTTGCTTGCGGTCAGAAAGGGGCTTTACTTTCCGAGCCATGTGCGTTTGACCTGAATTTAAAGTATTATTACAGTACGTTATAGAACACGGAAACCCATCTACTGTCTACCTAATAGAACTAACTTTGTATTTTTAGTCAAGGGTTCAGGACTCAACAGAAGTCAATCATGCAATAAATTCTTATTAGATTATGGTGCATAGGTACACAAGTTTTTCTTTTAAATTATTACTTGAATAGCATCAATCATCTTCATCATTTCAGCCGGAAGACATCCACTACCGGACATAGGCGTCCTGGGGGGACGTTATGTCCACCAGTGGATCGCCAATATTAACCTTTCATCTCTCAAAATATCAGATTCTCAATATATAGGATTTCGGACAATCGAAATCAAAATATGTATAATAATATTATTTAAAAAAACCTAGCTAGTTTTTGCAGCAAATAGATTGCATATTGTACATTTTGCAATAAAATACTGTTTGGTTTTCCTATATTACCTATTTTTAACCCCCGACGCAAAAACGACGGGGTGTTATAAGTTTGACGTGTCTGTCTGAGGGTGTGTGTGTGTACCTATGTCTGTCTGTGGCATCGTAGCTCCCGAACGGATGAACCGATTTTGATTTTGTTTTTTTTTTTGTTTGAAAGTGAATTGGTCGGGAAGTGTTGTTAGCTATGTTTGATGAAAATCGGTCCAAGATGGCCGCCGCCACAAAATGGCAGAATACATATTTTTTCACAATTCCCTCAATATGGGTATCAAATGAAAGGGCTTGACTAGTAGAATACTATACACTATGATAAATTTCAAATCCAAGATGGCCACCACCACAAAATGGCGAATTACAAAAAACCTGATTAAACACCAAATTACCTGAATCTTAAAACACAAGAAAATAAAAGAAATGAAATAATAAGGAGTCCCTACAAAAAGCATGAAATAAAAATTTAATTAAAAATTTTAAAAACCTCCGACACAAAATAATAATAAAAATAGTATGAATGTAAAAAGCCTAAAACAATTTAAAAACAACTATTGAAAAAATACTCGGGGGACCGCTACTATTTTAAACTTTAACAGAACGTTAGGCTAATAATTAGAGCGGTCCCCCGACGGAACAACATTTAATAAAAAAATTTCATACGTACTTACGTAGGGTCATAATTTCAAGGTTATTTTTTTCTTTTTATAGGGTTTCACGTTAATTCACCGTTTTTGTTCTATTTGTGGCTATTTTTTCATTCTACTAGTCAAGCCCTTTCATTTGATACCCATAATGAGGAGTGAAAAAATATGTAATCCGCCATTTTGTGGCGGCGGCCATCTTGGACCGATTTTCATCAAACATAGCTAAGAACACTCCCGACAAATTCAACTTTCAAACAAAAAAAAACAAAATCAAAATCGGTTCATCCGTTCGGGAGCTACGATGCCACAGACAGACATACACACAGAGAGAGACACGTCAAACTTATAACACCCCGTCGTTTTTGCGTCGGGGGTTAAAAACAATGCTATCGTAAAATAGTAGGGAAGAACAAAACTTAATAAAACTCGAGTGTCTAGTTTCATTATTTATTGCTTCGTTTTATATTGTAAACAATTCGTTGAATTATCTCTTAATCACCTACTTGGCCGTACAAATATACATGGGCTTAAAAATTAAACAAAAAAAATAATACCAATGCAAATACAGAATAGTCAAACATCAACAGATAATATAAATATATCTCCAAAACAAGAAAATTGAATTACAGACTTGAGGTGTTCGCAAAACTTCTATATTACACGAAATTACACTTTGAGTGATCATAAAATGTTTGCGAAAAACTCATATCACTAAAATTTACATTCAAGTTCAATAATTTAAATACTGCTTTTATTTTATTGTCAATTTTTTAAAATACATCAATTAACATCACTACTAAGTATATAATTTATTTAAATTTACAAATAGTGTATATAATAATATGTATAGTTTTAAAAATAATAATGTTAGCAACATAGCAACCAACTAATGTTTAACATAATCAGATCAAAATTATAGTAAACTATAAAACTTAATAAATTGAACTTTTACTTTTGTGCAATGGGTTTTTGTAAACAAATTATAATATGGTAACTATTTCTCCAAATCCAACTCAAATCCGTTCAAAAGTTAACAAAATCAAAAGAAAGGAGTTCGCTTACAATTACTTATTTATAGAATGAGTATTGCCTAAAGAGAAAATAATTTAAGAACGTTAAATAATGTAGTAAAAAATTCAATAGTCAGACACAAAACCATCAAGAGATAAAGCTGGCAATACAAACAATATCATCTGTAATGATTTTAAATTAAATCCTAAACTGCTTGTCATTCGGAATACTTTCAATACTATTTACTGATGCATTTACAAACACAACCTGTTAACACACTTCTACTTTTTGTCGAGATGTTTGTATCAAATAGAAACTACACTTTCTTTATCGAAAAGTTAATTAACTGTAAGCTAACTCCTGACGCCTGCAACTGAGTTAACTTTAACTACAGTTAAAATTAACCCACCAGTCCAAGAACTAGTAACTGCGACCTTATTTCGATCAGTGTTAATAAAACATATTTTCTAAAAAAATGCCGTTAGGCTTAACTAAAAGCTGGAAGCTGGAATTAAAAAAAACTGCGAAAAACCTTATCACGAATGTACTAAGATTGACGGTAAAGACTTGTCTAAGGAAACAAACCTTGATCTTCAATGGATATGAACTCGACAGAGACAAGCACCCTTGATTCTGCGAATATTTTGGTTTCGGCAAAAATAATCCACTTTTATCGGTAAATTCATCTTCCGTGATGATAAGTCAATGAGCATTTTCCTGCTTAATATTGTTGCCTGTCCCGCCACCCATAGTACATTCGTAATCTTACAGCACTGAAACAAAGTAATATCAAAAATGTCTGTACAAAAAACTTAAAACTACAAAATATGTGCTGAAATTATTAAAAAATCTGTGTCATTAAGCCTCATCACACGTTAATATCAATGAGATCGCTTTACATCGCGTTAAAACACTGGAGTACTCAGCTCAGTTTTAATTAAAAAATCGCAATATGTTTAAAACAATGGTTTTCTTAGAAACTTTCTCCGAAAGCTGCGTTACATCCATTGCGGTATTTCTATAGCACAATAAACCTTATTGGAGAGATTGTCTCTGTAAAACCGCAATAGACTTGATTAGCTTTAGATACTTGCGGTAATCACACACGGACACAGGAACCGATCGACGTACAGTCGAGTACAAAATAAAGTTGATGGCCGATGTAACTTAGTCAATTGACTAAAATTTTCAAAAATCATTTGGCACCTGTAATAGGTCTTTGATTTTAGAAAGTTTATTTAAATAATACTATAGTATGCTAACGCCAGATTTCACCTCGCTTTGTAAAGAATAATAACTAAAACCGTCCCTTTCACGCGGCTATTTTCGTGCAGGTGATATTTCCCTCCTCAACGCAACATTAAATCCTTGTATGATCACAAAATCATACTATATGTAGGAAAAAAACGAATATGCGCTGAAAAGTTGTAACATGTTAAATTGCAAACTTCATTGAATAAACTCGTCAAGTAATAAAAACTCATACTTACTTGAAGAAAAATGCAATACATAAAGTGAGAAAAAATTGTAGTAAAAAGTAGTATATAAACCTTATAGAAAAGAATAAAAGAAAATACTGAAATCGGGTTTTAGCATATACAGTACAAAAGGAGTTTTTCATACAACTCGTTTAATAGTCTCTATAGGAGAGGAAATATGTACATAAGTGAAACTATAAAGAATTAACATGTGTTTAGAAGACGGCGTCGTTACAATACAAACTACTTTACACGTAGCACTACAGTCTTAGGAAGTCGTATAATTATGATTTTTTTACTTGAAATTAAATCAACTTTATGGATGAATTAATATGCGAATATTCCTTTATACAGTGTTATATACTTTACCCGCGAATCTGAAAGCCAGTTCAGTTCAATTAATTTTATAACTTTAAACTTTTTATGTTTTCTTTCGAATACTGGGCCTTTGGCTTTAGTATGAGATTGTAATGTGCGTTTTCTTTGTGCAGAATAAACAATTTTTCTTTGTTTGTTTTTTTTTTTTTCAATACATTTTCCAACCTCGTGACAATTTATATGGTTGGTTGTTGATATTAGTCACAACAGAAACAGTAGATTTGATAACAGATTTATTGATAAGAGACTTAATAAAGCTAGACGTGTAAAAGTATAATAATCCCTAAAGTTGATTTCACTTCACCGTACAATGTTCACGTAAGTATAAGAAAATATTAGAACTAGAATTGGGGCGGAAAATGATATAAGTGTATCAACAACACAATTAATTGGCAAAGTTCTTATGTAAATATTATTATCGTGTCGATAAAACACGTCATTATTCATTAGGCATTGCTTACATCTCACCATTAAATAATAGTCGAGACAATTGATTGAAACTCATATTACTTTGTAAAAATCATTTTTTCTTATGACCTCATTCTACCATTTGAAGATGGCAACCCCAGAAAATATGAATATTCCTATACAAATAATTAGGACTTTGAAATCACTTCACCGTTAAGGTACTAATTCATGCATATAGTGACTATATAAAAGTCTATATATTTAGCTAAAACACTAGAGTATAATCATTTATAAACAACAAAATGTAACTATTCCGTCACTAGGTGATCCCTACGGTACTACTTTACATCAGTGATAATCAAGTCAATTCGCGTCATACTGTAAAAGCCCATCGTACCTGTTACATTTTTCTAAGAATTATACAACTCGATTTCACAAGTTACCTATTCATTTATTTTTTCCTGCATAAACGATACAGGACAAAGATATCTGCAAAAGTATATATTCTATGAAATTTTAAATATAGCCCAGGTCCATTGATCGGTAAAACCACAGAGATTTTGTGGAATATCCAGTCAGGTTTAAAACGCATTATTTTGCGGTTTACCTGATCATGTCAAACTCGCCTCTGAGAATGAATAAACCCTGAGGTAGGTACTTTTAATAGGTCCTTTTAAATATTATTGGAAAATTACAATATGACGTTCTCAACTGACTTGTAATAATGATATAATAAGGACGCATGCACTTACTAGTAGCCCGCTAAGTAAGATTACACTATCAAGATCGGCTACGATATAACAAACAGTAGCTAAGTATGAAACAGTCCAGTTTATCTAATTTTCACCATACAGTTAAAAGACTTACTAGTTTTTTTTTTTTTCTAAAGTTTTTTACTAAACTTTTTTTAACATCCTCCTTCAATCTTGATTGGCAAAGGCCTGTTTCTCAAAATATCTAATTATTGTGACATTGGTGCGATAGATTATAGGCCAACATTATTCATATCATGTGCATTAATTCCATAGTAGTTGTAAAAAGTGATGATATTTCAATATCTTATATATGTATTTATTTATAAGTATAAGAAAAACTGTGTTATAAAAGAATCGATTTGTATTGCATCGGAATGAAAAACATATGAAAAGATGGAAAAAAATAAAGAAAAATGTACTGAAAACCATTTACTGTACGATTTTCTTTATTTTTCGAATAGTCATTGCTTCTGTATTACTTCGTATCTCATTTTTTCAGAATTTATAAATAAAGAAACTCTCCGTCTACTCTCATTCTTCCCAATTCTTCAAATCCGGATGCAATATAAACCGACCCGCGATATAATAATTATTGCACACATACGTATATTTGTCTATGTATATATTATCGGAGTATAATGTGAAGTATAATACATTTGTAAAGTTGTATATCGCTTTCTCCACTAGCACCGAAACCTTGGATTTCAGTTTCCTTTAGACCAATTATGAACACTTACGTTTTATAAGAAATATATGAGCATAGAGCCTATTTTCGAATCAGTGATAAAATATCTCAACTTATTCCAATTATTAAATCTCAAATAATCGATTATCGATTAATACCAAATATGTGCGTAAGATTCAAGACACATCACTAATTTAAAAACTGGCTCTATAAAATCATAAAAGCACCAAAAAGAAAATAAATAAACTTATTACAAAGATCGACAGTTTGAGTCAATACATACTATAGTATCGATGAAGCTCTAGTATCGATAAATTGTCACTCCGATTTACCTTAAAACTATTAGTTTAGGTAATCGATAATTAAGCGACTACTAATCGATATCAGAGCGAAATCAATATTAGAACCCCCGTGAAACACAATATCATATTTTATATCATCGGAATAATCTAAGAAAAAGTTGGCACAAGTATAAAAATGTAAATAACGTCGCATCGATAAAACTTTGGTTTCCTAAGAAAGCGGTGAACGGTCACACAAATAGTAAGCATATTTTTATACTATAATTTCAAATACTGGTGAAAACGACAGGACCCACTCTTCTAGGAAACCGTAGCTTTACTGTCAATGCTCAAAAACCGTATTTCAGTAAGACTTCCAGAGACCTTTTATAGCTTTGAGTTTGGGCGACTTTTTCGTAGCCTCGAATTCCTGTTTGAAACTCGTGATGAATTTATCCCGTAAACTTTGTCGCGGCGCCGACGGCTTCAACAAAAACTTCTTCAGATCATTCGTGAAGCTCTTAGCCGTATAATTTGGTTCCTCCCTAATCGATTCGTCGCCATCGTTACTCGATCCAAAGAACGATACCGATTTGTTTGATTGTATCGAGTTTTTGCGCTCGCGAGAGTTTCTGGGTGTCGATTTCGAGCGCGATGTGGCCTTGGGTCGGCTGTAGCTTTTCGATACCATCGAGTATTGGTCGTCATCGATGGAATCGAGGGTGTCCGTCGATCGGTTGCAGACTCTACAGCAAAGTTGACAGTGTTCCTTATCACTGTGGTACCTACCGTTGCAGTATACGTAGTCGTCTTCGAGCCGAGAGCTTTTCGGCGTTTTAGATTTTTCCTTCGAGGACTTCTCTTTATAGTCTCCGCGGTCGTTCCGTCTCGATCGTTTCCTGCGGCACTTGGGGCAGTTGTTGCGCGCGATACGCCGGAGCTCTTTGAGGAACTCGTAATCGATTTCGAAGTACTTAGCGTCGGGTTCGGAGTAATACCTGACGTCCGAGTCCGTGGAGTCGCTGCGGGGCCGCTCCCTCGCGGCCGCGGGCTCGCGCTCCCGCCCGGGGTCGGAGTAGTAGGAGGGCGGGCGCGGCGGGCGCGGCGGGCGGTGCGGCGGGCGGTGCGGCGGGCGGTGCGGCGGGCGGTGCGGCGGGCGGTGCGCGCAGAACGTGACGCGGCGGCGCAGGCGCGTGCGCGGCGGGCGCGGCGCGGGCGGCAGGGGTCAGGCCTGCACGGACGGCACCCACAGCGTCTTGTTCTGCTCCTCCTCCACGGCCGCTTTGATCTGCGTGCACGTGTACGCGATGTTCACGCCGGCCGGGATCTCCGCTGTGAGACAGATGTCACATTACTGTGATGTGAAAAACATTTTTGTTGAAGCCGGGCACGTGGTTTGTCAATATCTAAATCGAAACAAACTTTGACGCTTCAGCAATAATTTGACACTATAAGAGACGCTTCGATTGGCGAACGATACTTTTAATGCATTTTTAGTGATAACTTGGGAGTGTGAGCCGGTTGCGCTGATTCTCCCCAATTCAAGTACTAGAAAGTGTTGCGAGACATTCAGAAATTGCTTCTACTTAGGCCCGCTTGCACCACAACATACTAAATACGCGCTACACGATGGTTCTATCAATGATTTGAAGATGACAGAGACAGAGCGATGCTTTAAATAGATTTGATGTTAAACGATAAAAGTCAAATTTAAATAAAAGAGTTTCAATTTGGATTCATACCTGAAATATAACTCCTATACTCATTCTCGACCTTGAGTCCATGTTCATACATTTCTTTGGCGGCCTTAGCGGACACTTTTTCCGCGTGCCTCGTGTCTTTGACCTCTTTGATCTGCTTGAATGACTTGAACTTGATGAACAGGACTATCGGGTAGATCTGTTGTTTGTGTAGCTTTTCTATTGTCGCTACGCTTATGTCTAGGATACAGTGGATGCCCTGAGGATAAGAAAAGAAGTTATACACGGGATACAAATGACTGGTAATGGTTATTTGCTGCGTTTCGTTTAGTGTAATTATATATTATTTTGTGATTTGATGAATTATCATGTTCTTTACAGTTTTGAGGGTGTTCTTCGGTAAATCGTTGAACTTTATTTAAAACCATTATAATAGTGGTATGCAGTTTTTAAGAAGTTGTCTGGTGGCATTTTGTTCTCATAATGATAATGTGACTATTCTTGTGTCTCGCGAGCTAAAATCGTACAAAATGCCGTACGTCGAATTTTGGAAAAAAGTTTTCTCTGCAGCGGCGACACTGTTTCTAAATCTCGGTCGATCGATACAAACGACCGGCTACGTATTGACTACGGCAGGTCGCGTTGCGGCGGCCCGCGCGCTCACCTTCTCGGCCAGGTCGCGGATGGCGTGCAGCGGGATGCAGTCGATGTGCGTGCAGTCGGCGCGCAGGCGCGGCTCCAGGTGCGTGCCGCGGCGCAGCGCGGGCGCGGCGCCGGCCACGGGCAGCGCGGCGGCGCGCGCCAGGCCGAAGGCGTGCGGCCAGTCCGACGCCAGGCGCGCCGCCACCGCGCCCGCCAGCGGGCCCAGCACCACCACGGGCCGCTGCGACCCGTCTGCGGACGCCACGGGACGTGCTCTCGTCAGCCGTTGTACGACTCGCACCGACTAGTGTCGGCGATGGTCGTAGTGGTTATAAAGTAACAAAGGGTCGCTCAGAACTACGATCGTGTTTCATTTTTTTATGGATATAGCATTGTCACTATTGTCGAGTCGCCGCCGTACGTGTTTGTCGGCATAAGGCTGCGACTAGACTGGTCGATCGACGTCGATCAGTCAATTTTAATCATTAATATGTCACAAAATCATCTATAAATCACAATCCCAAAAAGCAATTGCTAGCTTAAAAAATAACGAATTAGTAAACAATGCATAAAGCCAATCGGTTGCCATCGTTGATGCTTCTCTCCATTAATCAAGCCATCATAAACTCGATTTCCATAGTCTGAAAGTCATTAAACAATCCACAGTCTCCACGGTTAAGTTTACACATCACACAAAAAAAAAACAATAAATAAAAGGAAAAAACGACATACTTAAATATAACTCACAGTGCAGTCTTTCGACTCTCTGATAAGATAAGACAGGCACATCATCAGCCAAGGTTCCACTATCGCTCCAGCATCCTAGCTCTGTGTTGGAGAAGGAAGCCAGTTCCTTGCTGTCGCGGTGTTTCTTGCGACGGAAGAAGGAACGTCGAGCCGTGGTGGAGGCGCGGCGCTGGGCGTCGCCTTCCAGCGTGCCCATTGAGCGGCGGAGGATTTCTTCTACCCTGGATGGTGGATTAAATGCCGAATTAATTACTATCGAAGTTAAAAAGTACATAGAAGTGCCTCGTGGACTATTGGTTGCGACAAAAAAGTGCTATTGTAATGTACATTAGTTCGAATAAAAATAGTATAATAGGGCTTGCCCTATAATACCTTTATTAAAAAGTGCTATTGTAACAGACTTTACAATAGCACTTTTTTATTAGGATTATTAGACCTCTTTACATTGATTGAAATATGAATATAACTTGCATCCTTAAGTAGATAAGAATAGATTCGTTGACCAATTGGTTCGTTTCAATTTTTATGATTTAGATTTTTAGAATATGAAAAGAGTTTCTTGTAAAACTAACCTAATTTTTGACCACATATTATGATAAGCTTGCGGCTACAAGTAGAGTATGGTGAACTATCATTGCTTAAAATAAAGAAAAATCATGTAAAACGAATAAGGATAAACTATCTCTGAAACTACATAAAACAATCGGACATAATCCGTCGAAAACTCACTTGAATTTACTAGGAATCGTCCCCCAATGTCGTTTTGAACCCTTACAATCGAGTTGCCAGGCCCTCCAAAGACCGGGCGAGCCATTGAACAGCGTGTTATCCACAAACAAGACCTCGTCCTTTCTAAACCATAGCGAATACTCGTCTATGGTGTCCATGCCGATCGACGTAATCTTGGCGCAGCGGTCGAAGCCCGCGCGGATGTAGAACGCGTCGCCGGGCTTGTCCTTTATGTCGTGGTATTGTTGGAGGTCGTGGCGGACTAGGACGCTTACCTGTGGAAGTAGAATAGGTTTATATTTCTGCAAAATATGTGGCTCGAAATAATTTAAGTAAGTTATGTTCTGTTGCAACAACAGATTATTTATATACTAGCTGCACCCCGCGGTTTCACCCGCATAAGTTTCGATCCCGTGGGAATATCGGGATAAAAAGTATCCTATGTGTTAATCCAGGGTGTCAGCTACGTCCATACCAAATTTCATCAAAATTGGTCCAGCCGTTTGAGCGTGAAGAAGTAACAAACATAAAAACACACACTCACTCACAAACTTTCGCCTTTATAATATTACTAGCTGCGCCCCGCAGTTTCACACGCATAAGTTTCGATCCCGTAGGAATATCGGGATAAAAAGAATCCTATGTGTTAATCCTGGTTATAAACCATTGATTGAAAATGCAAGTAAAAGGATCAATATCTTACCTTGTCTGCTGGCTTAGCCAACTCCAAGGCAGCTTGCTCAGCAGTAGCTCTCCTTAGATCAACATTATTGTACTCCAGAATCTGATCCCCGGTTCTCAACCCCGCATTATACGCCGGTGACTCAATCTGTACGCTATGGACATATATACCCACGGCATTACCACCGACCAAACTTATACCGAGGTCGGAACAGTTTCTCATCTCTATGAGAAGAAATCTAGGCAAGTCCTTATTGGTTTGTGACTGCCGTAACGTTGCTACTTCAGTCGTAGGCTGTTCTAACCTAATAGATTGTTGCGGTCCAGGGGAATTTCTAGGCGTCGGTGACCCAGATAACGAAACTTCTTCATCATGCGAACTTTCTCCAGACGACGAACTTCCTGGTACTTCAACCTCGTCCTTATATTTCTCAGGACTGTATTGCACAAGCATAGTTATCGAGTTTCCGATTTGCCGGAGTACCTGAGCGGCGAGCGTGTAGGTCGCTGAACGCATGTTGATCCCACACACTTCTAATAGTTGGTCGCCAACTTGGAGACCAACTTGACTGGCAAGAGAATTGTCGTTAACAGTAGATACGAACACACCTCCACTGCTTGGTGGACAGTAAATCTGTATCCCGAGAGGTTGTTGACTCTTATCAATATGGACTCTTCTTAACTCCCCCGGTAAAGGCTTACTCCACCCTAAGCCACAGTATTCAGGCATAGAGTTCCTAGTTTTGTGCGTCATTTGCTTCGCCCCTCGCCCTGGTGACAATACTTCAACGTGAAACGTCGGCATCGGAGAGTTTCGTTCAGAACTTCTCTCTATAGAGCCTGTGCTTAGTTTTCCCGCTGAGTTTTTTGACGTGACGCTCGGGTTCGAGGGGATACGAAATCGCTGGTTTTCTTTCTTACGAGGAAATGTTCCACCTTCGTATGTGTGGTGGTAGTCGCCTGCTCTGGTGGTTCGTGGAACTGGTTGGAGATCAGACATGTTGTGTGTGTGGGATGTGAACGAGTGCATGTCGTAACTTGTGCCGATACTCTCGCCCGATTGGCTCTGAGGGATGTTTGTCGGACTCGCTAAGTGCGGGTACCTATTTGAAGTATGAGGGTTTGAATTCACAAAAGGGCCTCTGTAATACTGAGAAGCTTGAAGCCGCGATTGTGACGGCAATGTTCCCCCCGTCATAGGAAAATTTGCGTTGCTGTTCAAACTGTCAGGTCCAAAACTATCACTGTCTGAAGGGTACTTGTTCACAGTTTTCGGCGACGACGATTTCTTATTCGAATAATATTGCTCTAGTAAGTCTTTTCCTGGGTGATTCTTGATCGAGTGGTCGAGCGAACTGGGTGATTTCCTTGTGACGAAATCCAGAGAGCTTGGGCCCTTGTTGTTGACCATGTAGTCTAGGGAGTGCGGGCTTTTGGTCCGGCTGCGAGTCACTGGCTGGTAGTCCAACGAGTCGTCGGAAGGGTGTAGAACTAAGCTCAGTCTGTTAGGAGTGACGTCATGCTCGGAGTAGTCGCTGATGGACATCTTGTCCTTCTCTAAAGTGCGAATCTTTTCGAAGTTCATGCTGTTCGGGGAGGCGAAAGGGTTGTGTATGGCTAAAGGGGCAGGTTTTGGAAAGTGTTCGATGGCTGGGGAGGATTCTATAGACTTGTACACTGAGTGACGAGCTGGGGTAGTGACTTGTGTGAGAGGGGCATGCCCCAGCGGTATGGGGTTCGAGTTTCGGTTGGTGTTCGATCTCTGAGGTTCTGGGGGCAGTTTTGTAGGCGGACTGAGTAGGATAGAAAGAGGTGGCCTCTCTTTCCTCGAGCGTGGTTGTACGATGGTGCCAGTGGAGTTCTCGTCTAGGATGAAGTTGGCCCTCGCTTTGGGCCACGTGCCGCCATTTTTAGAGTCGCTCTGAGAGTCTTTGTTCTTTCTCCGCGAACGTTTTAGTACACTGCTTGTTTCTTTTACTGAAAAAAAAAATCATTTATAATTGACGTTAATTTTAGTAATTCAAACTGATATAACAATATTTTGTAAAGGAGGAGCGACATTTTTATTTTTTATTATTTTACTCAAGAAAGCGTTTTTTTCGACACTGAATACTACCATTCTGTAACTCTCTTCACAAACACATATTGATAGGTAATGAATACACTATTACTCACTTGTTTTTCCATGATAACTGTCGATAACGGAGTCTAGCTCCGCGATCGCATCAGATTCCGGCACCTGTGCAAATAAAACACATTCATTTATAAGACACTATTTGCTAGGATGACATTATATTAATGAGTATTATGACGTCATTACATATTATACTATTTAATGGTGACTTTCTCAGAAAGCAAACTATCGTGACGGCTAAGTACCGTTTTACCGTTTAAATTAATTATAAATAAATAATAATAAATAAGTATGTAGTGTATACTTATCGACGCAATCAGCCAATCAAAATCGCGTTCAAGAGCTGCCAGTATCAATATTCCAAAACAATGATGACACTGACAGCTTCTTTAACGAGGCTTAGATGCGCTGGGGCCGTATTATAAAGAATTAATGACATTATTATTCGGTGCTATCGGCCTTTTATAGCATTGTCTCTCTCTCACACTGGAAAAATAGTGGCATTAATACGTCATAATACGGCCCCTTATTACGTTCAGTAGCATTGGTACAGTTCGTCCTAAATGAAAAGTGGGCTTTGCTTTGCATGTTGGATATTTAGTGGCGAAATTTTTTGGTATCTTTAGAAGTTTTGTGATAAGGTGAACATCAACAGTCAGACCGGCATAAAACGACGGACAAAGCAGAAACAAGGACTTCCCCGTAAAAAGTAAATATGCACATGCCTTTAACCGCAATACACTTGAAAGTGAACGCCACTCAAGATAGTTTTGTCAATCGCAGGTATAATTTACAAGAACATAACATATTTAACCAATAACTCATTGGTTAAATATGAGGAACTTAAAAAGGAATAAAATAATCGATCATCTTTATAAATAACTAGCTTCTGCCCGCGACTTCGTCCGCGTGGAATTTCTTGTCCCCCTGACCCACCCCGTTGCATCGCATCGCCCGCCCGCGCTATTACCTACTTCGTTTTCCAACTTTTTTTTTCTATATGCTCGGCCCCTAAGACTTGTAGCGTGATGTTATATAGCCTAAAGCCTTCCTCGATAAATGGACTATCTAACACAAAAATATTTTTTCCATTCGAACCAGTAGTTCCTGAGATTAGCGCGTTCAACCAAACAAACTCTTCAGTTTAGATCGTTCGATAGTTTAGAAATCGAGAGAGTATATTTTCATCCAAACGTAAGCATGGCAAAAAAATACTTTTTTGTAGAACTATTTTAGGCGGACCAGATTGCCATACATTGTTTTTAGTTATACACAACTGTTTAGGCAGCGCATGCAAATAATTCTGTTTGAGGTATTTCTTTCCGACTTGCTAGACAAAAGTTGTGATAGCTCAGCTAAAATGCATGATGTGAACATAATTTAGAAAGAAAGAAAGAAAAAGTATTTATTGCGACTCGTACAGGATCAGAAACTAAACTCGCCAACTAGCCTATACTCGTGGCACTCACATATAATGTAGGTGTCTACCGGTGAAAACATTTTTAGAATTGGATCATTAACGTGTGTATTTTTTTTTTTAATTTTTCGGAATCAAAATTAATTGGAGTTCCCGCCACACTGTCGGATCCTACCCTCAAAATTGATAGTTAGGAGAAATTGTGGCAAACATACATTCACTTTATCACAGCAAAAATACTATTACTGTAGGTGACACGAATTAACACAATTGGTGTCTTAGAAAAGAACATCCGCTGAACAAAATGACAAGAACTTCGACGCCTAAGTGTCCTTTTGTTTTTGTTCCTAGTGTAAATAGTTAGTTGTGTTCAATATTGTAAAAGTTATGTATATAAACCAATAATTTTTTATTTTATTTAAATACTTTGATGATTCACGTATTTGAACCACAAGTGCTACTACACAAAAAAAAATCTGTGTTTTATTGTTAATGAGTAATTCGCGCACAAAAAAACGTTTATAAATACAATATTACAATCTTACCTTATTCTGTTTATCTTTCGACTTGCTGCGTCCGGTGACCGCCTCGATTTTCCCGCGGATCATGTCCCACGTCCCTGCGAATATCAATGGATCCATATCTTATCGATTCTTATCGATATCATATCGTATCGATATACACACGTCAAGTGGGGCTAGTTTGTTTTCATGTTACGGTACTATATTTACGGATTATAGCATCATGTGTACGTTTTATTGGTGATGTTAATATTTGTTCTCTTTGCAAGAATATAGTCGGAAGTACTTTAAGGGGTGAAAGCATTATGTGTTTAAAACAGTATGGGAGTTACTCATGGTAGTTGTTATTAACCCTTCTACGGATTTCGGTACTGTTCGAAATTGATGATTATTTAATGCTAGGTGTTGTAAAAAAATATCTGTTCTACCAAAACATAAAATAAGGAAATAATAAGTTTATTTATTTTCTCTCACAATGGTTTATAGTACTTAACAGTTTTGAACTATATAAATTAAATTTGTGAGAGCTGGTGCCTGAAGTAGGTTTTAGAAAAAAAACCTATATTACAGGTAAACAACATAAAATTTTCAACTTCATGAAATAACATAATATTTTCAACTAAAACGGAAACTAAACCTATTATATAACAATACGCTCTTGTAGAAAAGGTCTATCAACAACTAACCTATAACTGATGTAAATAATATATAAATAAATGTTGTAATAAAATTAACTTAAATTATTTTAATAACTATTAATATCTGAAAAAAATTAACTGTCTCCTAATTATATAAAAATTACTTATTTTTTGCTATGCCCCATAGGGTACGTAATTGTACCTTAGCTTTAAGCCATTGTAAGAACTCGTTCACATTATGGAACGCAAATAAAGATATGAATTCGAATATATATACCTCTCTCCTGTGGTATTTTCCCCTGACTCCCCGCAGCCACATGGTACACGTATCTTCTGTCGAAGTCTGGCATACCGTGATCTATATGAACCTAGAAGTGAACATATACATCATAAATTATTTTATTTCTGTAAGTAGGTTTGTACAAACGCTTTTACAAGTCAAGCGTTAAAACTAGATTAGGTCGGCGTTTCCTATCTGACTACTCTGAGAAGGTTCAAACAAACTCAGAGATCACAGTCAGATCAACCTCTAGATTGAAACAAACTCAGAGATCACAGATCTTGGTGATAGTGAAGACCGTGTGGATTGGTCTTTTAAGGAAGAATCACACAGACTGAGTGGACATGTCCAGTCAGTGCACGCATTTGTCAGTAATCGTGCAGCCCAACTCAGAACTTAAGGAGCTCAACAGCATATATTACTACTACTGAGAATACACAAAGCACATAGCGCATAGCACTTTCATAATTTTCGCTATGCGTTTGATTTCCGGAAAAAGTGGACTAACTTTATGAGCGTTTTTAGATAAATGTGTGTTAATCAAATCACTTGGGCTAGATAGATAGGCGTGGTGATAGCCGACATTTTTCTTGGCGCCGGCAAATGATTAGCCGGACAAGCATGCATTCTTAAAGTTAAAGCTGGCAACATCGCAAATAGACAAATTAATCAAAACACGTAAATATTTCACAGTTATTTGTCGTTGCCAACTTTTAAAATGCACAGCTTTGAGGTAGGTACGGACCTTTCATTTAGTAACGTATTAGACACAGAACCAGTTAAATTATTTATTTATCACAAACAACTAACATTACAGGGAATTCCTAATGCGTTAGCGTGGTCCTTAATTAACCTATATTAATAGTGCTTACCTTAGTATCGGAGGAAGGCTGCACAAACTGGCACCAGGACTCGTCAGTCTGAGAGCAGATGTTCACCATCTTGCTGTCAGAGTACGAACGCGAGTGATCGTATATTGACACCCTGTTGATAAGAAATAATATTATTCATTATAATAACAATTACATTGGACTTAAACATACTGGCGAAATGTAGGTGTACTATGGATACACCTCCCTCTGCCTAAGCCTTCAGGGGAAGCAGGCGTGATGTTATGTGTTATAATAATAATATACAGGGTGGCAGGGACTTACAAATGCAAACATCGCCTAAGAAATAAGTCAGCTGTTTCATAGAAAAGTGCGAAAAGTGACCTACGCGCTCAAAATGTATGGACAGCTTTTTTTTTAATACGACGAAAAATTTTAATGCTTGTTTTTCAGAATCATGCACTGAATCCATGGTAACGGGTTGCGCGTTGATGTCCCTGCCACCCTGTATGAAACATAAAATATCTGTTGCTCTGGCATAGTTTATATTTGGGTTGGTTAGAACACAGGTTAGACATTAAGAGCTGCAATCATCTGATAACTTTATTCGAGGAATCATTTTGAAATTTTGACAGTCATTTCATACAAAAACTGTCAAAAACTGTTATGTAAAATGAAACGTCAATTTTATTCCGCGAATAAAAGTTATCTGGCGAAGGAAAAATCAGCCCTAAATAGGATAGCTTACCAGACCGATATGAATGTAAAACAAACATTTTGTTTGCAATATATTTAGCTAGCTTCAAATCGAAGTAGGATTCAAGATAGTACGACAACCTAATAATAAAATATGCAGGTTGCACACGTCAACGCGAAATGAGTCTTCAATTACTAACAACACAGATAAGCCCTATCAAGGAAGTCAATGTCAGAAAAATAAGGACAAAACCAGGAAAAAACAAAATTTTAAAGGTATATAAAATGTACGACAGTACTTCCCCTACTCACGATTGCTACTCAAATGATACTACAGATCTATCCGTGAGTGTTATCTTGATTCTCGACCTTTATCTCAAATATTTGTGTAACGGATATCGTTCGCTATTGTGCGCGTGCAAAAATGATCACAAAGTTCAGGTATTGGTAAACAAGGGTAAAATGAAACGGATATTGAGTAAAAGAAATAACTATGACAGAAGTATGAACGTAAACAAGCAAAAGGAGTACTCGTATGTAAGGATCGTAGCCGGTGGCGTTCTGTAGTTTCTGCCTACACCATGGGAAGAAGCCGTGAGTTTGACGGATTACTAATCAATATTATAATGTGAAACACTCTTACGCCGGGAACCCATTAAAAGGTATGGCGCATTTGGTTTTTGATAAAACCCGAAACAGAAAATGGGTATAAAAGTAGGCAGCCTGTGGTGCTACTTTTAGGAGATATTTCGCCAGCATTGGACTTTGATAAATGCAATCGATTTACAAAAAGTTAACGTTAGGTTACTGAGATGGTTTGCTAGGAATTTCTGTTCAGTAATTACATCAGTCAGACTAGTATCCTATGTGTGTGCCAGTATACTATTCCATGCCTAAGAAGATGTTTGAATTAACATTTTGTATGAACTGTCAAGATGTAGGTACAGGCCTAAAAAACCTTATACGAGTATATATATATATCTACCTGTCTCTAGTGTTATTGCAGCAGGTATACAGCGGTCTCAGCAGCGTCAGAGCCACAGACTCGTACTGGCACTCGTTGAGTAACGCCATCGCTTCCGATACGCTTTTTACGCCTTCCAGTGATACGTTGTTTATCTGTAAGGTTTAGTCGGAGTTAGATAAATTTGCTTCGGCGCGGTATCTGCTAGATCATAGTACACATCAACATTCGTAGTAGATGCGATCATAAAACGTGAAAGCGAGATTATTCGTCGTCTTACTACTTGTACTGTGGTCTTACTCGTACATTTGATGATCGTGATCGCCACGTAATAAACGAACTGACAATGTTATCTTATTAGTAATTGTTTTTTCGTTGAAATATAATTTGTTTTATATAATATACTCACACTGACAACGCGGTCGCCGACGTAGAGGTTGCCTTCTTTGGCGGCAGCACTGCCGTTCGCTATTTTGCTTATGAAAATACCTATGAAAAAATATTGTTGGGTTAATATTTCGAGGTTTAAATAAAAAAGAAGCAGTAACTACTTTTGTTATGCCTTTATCACGTGTTGTACGTAAAGGAATGCACAGGTCTCACCGTGCTGCAGCGCCACGGCCCGCGCGTCGGCCAGCTGCAGGCGCACGCGGCGCGCGCGCGGCCGCTGCAGGCGCAGCGCGGCCGGCGCGCGGCCCAGCGCCCCGCGCAGCGCCGCGCCCGCCGCCGCGCCGCTGTGTTGTAAGTAAAGGAATGCACAGGTCTCACCGTGCTGCAGCGCCACGGCCCGCGCGTCGGCCAGCTGCAGGCGCACGCGGCGCGCGCGCGGCCGCTGCAGGCGCAGCGCGGCCGGCGCGCGGCCCAGCGCCCCGCGCAGCGCCGCGCCCGCCGCCGCGCCGCTGTGTTGTAAGTAAAGGAATGCACAGGTCTCACCGTGCTGCAGCGCCACGGCCCGCGCGTCGGCCAGCTGCAGGCGCACGCGGCGCGCGCGCGGCCGCTGCAGGCGCAGCGCGGCCGGCGCGCGGCCCAGCGCCCCGCGCAGCGCCGCGCCCGCCGCCGCGCCGCTGTGTTGTAAGTAAAGGAATGCACAGGTCTCACCGTGCTGCAGCGCCACGGCCCGCGCGTCGGCCAGCTGCAGGCGCACGCGGCGCGCGCGCGGCCGCTGCAGGCGCAGCGCGGCCGGCGCGCGGCCCAGCGCCCCGCGCAGCGCCGCGCCCGCCGCCGCGCCGCTGGCCCACACGCACACGCCGCACGCCTCGGTCACGCGGTCGCACACCCTGCGGGGCGAGGTTCGGGTGAAGATCGAGATGTGTAGGACGAAAGTGGCCACAGATCGAATGTGATATAGAAGTTTTAAATAAGAAAAGAAAACCCTCAACCGAACATTCGAATACAAAATATGCTTACAAAAAACATAACCTCTCACAACAAACAAAAACACAAAATCTCTCTTTAAACATAATCTCTCTTGCTCAAACCCTCATTCAGCCCATTATTGACTACGCCGATGCCTGTTACTTGGATACCACGGAGGAGCTTTTAAATAAACTTGAGCGTTTGCAAAATATCTGTTTTCGTTTTGTTTTTAACCTTAAAAAGTTTGATCATGTCTCCAACTTTCGCAAGATACTCAAGTGGCTCCCCATTCGACTTCGCAGGAACTCTCGGATATTGTGTCTGCTATTCAATATCCTTCACAATCCTAAAACACCATCCTATCTGCGGGAGCGGTTTTCCTACGCCCGTCCCTCAGATGCACCTTGCAGGTCGCATCTTAAAAACCTTCTCAAGTCCCCTTCCCACTCCACCGACTTCTACTCCTACTCCTTCACAGTGCACGCGGTGCGATTGTGGAATTCACTACCGCCTGACATTAGGGACTGCCAAACTATTGCGGTTTTTAAAAGAAGAGTGAAAGAACACTATCTGTCCACTTCATCATAGTTGTGTATGTATTTATTATTTTGAGTATGATATAATTATTATCATTCGTGTAATATTTATTTTAGAAGTATTTATGTATGTTTATTTGTATGTATGTTAATATATTCTCGTAATTCTTGTTTAGTTTTTAAGTGAATTGTTTTTTTTTGATTCTATGTATTATTTTTTGTCTCCTTTGCTCTATCACACGCTGTCTACATCTCTGTATCTATTGTCCTATCTCAGGTATGCTGGAAGAGATTTCTTATGAAATAAGCATCACCTCTGTACCTATTTTTTCTGTTCTGTTTTTCATTGTCTGTTTATATATGTGTGTACATAAATGGTAAAAAAAAAAAAAAAAAAAAAAAAACCTCCTTTTAGGCTTCGCCGCAGTCAAGTAAAATTTACAACAAAAAGCGAAGTCGTGTAAATTCAAGGTATATTTACTCCAAGATACACTGTTGAAATAATTCACAACAAAAAATTAAAGACTATTCTACATAGACAGTACAAAACAAGTGGGTTCAGGACTCATTACGAAGCGTGTGCTCAGGGTAGAACCATAGTTAACTAAATTTAAGGCACTCAAAAACAATACAAGCACCATGTTCAAAATCAAATGCAGGAAGACCCACTCGTTTTGGAATTATACATTTAGAAAAAATGTAAAAGTCAGCAAAAGATTCTAAAGAATAGCGAGACGTTGACTGACGAACAGTAATAAATATACAGTTTATGAACTATAATAGATGATCAAACGTACTTCCTGAAGTGAAGTTCGATCCTTATTATATGAGTCGCTTCCTTCGAAGATATAATATATACTAAGTAGTCCCTTTAACCTACAGGCAACATCGCACGATTTCAGAGAGTAATTCGATATAATTATATTTCTTTTTCTAGCTACCTACAGTGCGTTTCTTCCATCTAGTCTGTTTGACATTGTTCATTCTTTTTAGAGATTCGTCAGGAACAAAACTTTCAGGGTTAAAATGACTGTAGTTTATGGAATGTAGTTATGTTAGACCAACAACTGAGGAAGAATCGTATTCTGCCTGCATGTACCTTGGTTATTTCTGTTGTGCCGCACGGATCTTCGATGCGTAAGAGCTCTTCGCTTGCGCTTGATAGGGCGATAGGATGAGTGACCGGCGGTTGAGGAATAATATTTTTCTGGTTTGCCATTGTTTTTCTTATTTGAGTGCCTTGTTTTTCAATGGCCTTACTGGCTTTTATTTTTTCGGACAGCGAGTTACCATATAGGGTATCATCACGTTCTGAGTCTTGAATGACGTGAAGAAAGTTCTTTTCCAGACTCGAGGTAATAAATTTTATTAAAAAAAAAAAAAAAAATCTGTCTTTAGGCAAACAGTGGTGCAAATCAGTTAACAAACGACAACCTTACACTGTATATTAACATACTGTCTCACTTTTACGATATAATTATCTTAACCGAAACTTGTTTGACGCCGGATATTTCTGAAAATGAATTTATTGATAACCGCTTTTCAGTATACAGATGCGACCGTAATCATTCTGTCTCTCATAAAAATTGATTGAGGAGGTGTCCTAATAGCGATCTCCAAAGCCTTTAATTCGTCATGTCTCACATTGTCTCCTCCATTAATTTTACCGGAACATAAAATAATTAAAATCCCCTTTCATAATATTAAATATTTACTACTTTGAACCACTTATATACCGCAGAAGATATTTATGTTGACTTTATTGATTCACTGGCTATTTTAATTGACGATCCCTCCATAGAATACGTTGTTTTAGCAGGTGATTTTAATTTACCTGAGCTTAATTGGATTAGTTCTAAAACTCATATGGCGTGTGCCGCGAGCAGCACTTATTCAAATGTCGTCATCTATTGAATTTTTGCTCACTATTGGATATGAACCAATATAACAGTATTACTAATGACAACGGGCGCATCCTAGACTTATTCTTCTGTAACACACATGTAGTGACTCATACTCCTAATATTTTGCTTTTGCCCATTGATTCCCACCATCCAGTCTTCTATGCATTAATACCATTTAGAAAACCTTCATTTACATCAAAACATATAAACCGAATTCCACTTAATTATTATAAATCTAACTATGCTGAGATTAATTCCGAAATTGAAGCCGTTGACTGGCTTAGCCTTCTAGAAGAATTACTTCCGGAGGAAGCAGTTTCAATTTTTTACGAAAAAATCTATGATATCATTAAGCTACACACTCCCACGCACAAACCCAAAAGCTGTAATTTTCCGAATTGGTTTACTAAATCACTATTGCAGACATACAGAAAGAAATCTCAAGCATGGACGAAGTAGAAAAATTACGGAAATATTAGCGACTATGAAGTATTTTCCATTTATAGAGCGAAATTTAAAAAAGACGTCGACATATGCTATAAAAAATATATAAATACGGTGGAAGATAGCGTGGCTGTCAATATCAAGGCATTTTGGTCGTATGTCTCCAGTCGTAAATCCAGTAACAGTATCCCCTCCACAGTCTATTACCAACAACAGTCTTCCAAAGATCCCACTACTACTTGTAATTTATTCTCCACATTTTTCCATTCGGTATATGAACCCTCTACGTTTGATCATAATTCATGGGAACCACCGCCCTTTACTCCTGATAATGATATTAACCTTTGCAATTTACACTTTTCGTTGGACAAGATACAAAGTCTTTCTCAACTTAAGTCTTCTCAACTTAAGTCTTTAGATGCATCTAAGAGACCGGGCCCTGACGGTATTCCCGCTATCTTCTTAAAAAACACCTGCGCCACACTGTGCTTTCCTATATTCTTACTATTTAATAAATGCATTACTAATGGCGTATTCCCAGAGATTTGGAAATGAGCTAACATTAATCCGGTCCACAAAAGCGGCTCTAAAAATGATGTGTCTACATACCGCCCAATCTCTTTGCTGTCGGCGATCTCTAAACTTTTTGAAAAACTCGTTCATAGCGAGATTTACCCCGTCCTGCACCACGCGATATTAAAAGAACAACACGGGTTTGTAAAAGATAGGTCCTGCGTGAGTAACCTCCTCATTTTTACATCGCAGTTATTTGAAAGCCTCGATAATAGACAGCAAATTGATGCGGTATATACTGATTTCCAAAAAGGTTTCGACAAAGTGGATCACAAGTTACTACTAGACCAAATTGCATTTACCGGCATCAGAGGAAATCTGCTCCGCTGGTTTGTTTCTTACGTCACTGATAGGACTCAAAAAGTGGTGATAAATGGCTATGAGTCTAGCCTCATTCAAGTCACATCTGGAGTCCCGCAAAGATCCATTCTAGGTCCATTATTATTATTTTTATTTATTAACGACGTTAAAAATTGTTTTCAATCTTCGAAATTTCTCCTATATGCGAATGACTTAAAGATATATAAAAATATCACCAATCAATCTGATTGTATAGATTTTCAGAAGGACCTTGATCATTTCTTGGCATTCTGCTCTTCTAACAAACTTCAGCTTAGTTACTCTAAATGTCATAGTATTACGTTTACCAAAAAGAAATTAGTTATCAAATTTAGTTATTGTTTTGGCAATACTGTCTTAAATAATGTTACTTGTATCCGCGATCTTGGTGTTCAGTTAGACTCCAAGCTCCATCTCGATGCGCATGTGAATAATATAGTCAATAAAGCTTATCAAATGTTTGGCTTCGTAATGCGCGCATCTAGAGAATTCCACCACCCTTCCACTTATCTGCATTTATACAAGTCGTTAATCCGACCACAATTAGAGTACGCAGTCCCTATTTGGAATCCTTATTACAAAAAATATATAGAAATACTGGAGTTAGTCCAACGTAAATACCTTCGCTCTGTGCACTATAGATGCTTTCGTAAAAAGGTTTCCTACCAATCATTGCTCGAAAAATATAATATCCTGACCCTACAATCTAGACGCACACTCCTAGAAATGATGACCCTGTTCAGTATATGCCGCAACAAGTTTGACTGTTCTGGTCTTGTGAAAAGTTTGTGCTACCTGATCCCTCGCACAGTACAGAGTAGAGAAGTACGTTCACGATGTGTGTTTGCCACTAATCTCTGTTATACCAACGCAGGCGCACGCTCACCGCTGCACCGATTGGTCGACACTTATAATAAAAAGTTTGGATCAATTGATATTATATTTCTGAATAAGAATAGGTTCTAAAATCAAATTATTTCAACTTTAAAGGAACAGCCATAATTTTTGATGTTACTTAATTTTGATTCTCACACCTCATGTATTTATGTACCTTTAAGTTTGTCCTTTTTTTCTCTTGTTTTTTACATGCCGATTTTATTTGATTCCAAACCTTTAAATTTGTCCCTAGTATTATGATGCAGATATTTTTAGATTTTTTCACTGTTCACATTGTTCTCAGAGATACCTTTTAATAACAAACCGAGTAATAATTTTAACTTTGTATTGAGTACATTTAAGTTTGCCCTTACTGTTATTATTATCAGTACCTATGCTAAGTATTTTTTATATGGTAATCTGTGGATAACGTCGCGAGTAGTGTATTTGTTAATTCTATTATTTTAGTACTCCAATCATGTGTAATATTTAATATACTGCTGTTTGTTGTCCCTAATAAATAAAATAAAATAAAACCATCGCTTAAATGTTTCAATAACAAAGTCTTGGTGACTTTGTTATTTGTTTTGAGCAAAGTATATATTGCTTTGTTTATTGCTGCGGTACTATTTCTTAGCTGTTGTTGAAAACCGAACAATTTTTTGTGTCGACCTCTGACTATGTCTGATACGGCGGTTGAAATCTCCGCGTTCAACTTCGGAGCTCGCAATAATTTGCAATTGGTGGGTATAAGATGCCTTCATGAGCCTATCTTTATCCTCTTTAACCCTTTCTTCAAGAGGGGAGTCCATAAACTGGCTAAGCTATCATGGACATCTTCCCCAAAGTCTGGCGTACAAGACGTAGAAGACCCCAGCGCAGACAATAACTCCGGATCTAAAATTTCTGGGGTTGTCTCAGCTGGCGGGGCAGCCGGATCCTCCACGAGCTATGGTATATCCTGCAAGGCAGGGTCTTGCCCCGGTTGTTCGTCTTCGCATGAATGTTTTGGCGAATCATCTTGTAGTTCGCAGGGCTCGGCGTCGTTCGTATCTATAAAACATTACTATAATATAGCGAACGAATAAGGAGGTAGGTATGTAACGCGTTGTGCGTTAGTGATGTCTCGCGGACAATAATTCGTAGTTAATGTGCATATCTATTCAATATTACACATATTTTCTACTTCTTTGTCATGCGAACATGACTCATAATTAGCTCGCAGCTAATTATGTTATCGCAATTGACTCGCAGTCAATCCCGATTTGATGTAAACACATGTCACTTAGTAATACAATTATTGAACTAACCTGTAATGTTTTCGTCCTCCGATGAATCGAACGGTCGACGTATTCGACGCCAATATTCCTTCTCTTTTTTTTCTAATTTTCTAATATTGTGCTTGTATCTTTCCAATTTCCCCTGTGCACTATGTTTCGGCATATTTATTAGGCGTGGGCGCTCATTGCCTCGCACGAAAGGAATGAACAATGTCAAACAGACTAGATGGAAGAAACGCACTGTAGGTAGTTAGAAAAAATATATATATGTCGGAGTCATTTGTTTGACTATTCGGAACGTTAGCGCCATCTCGTGGCGCTAGACAGAGTCTAGCCCGAGTTCGTGGTGGGACGAGAGCAACAGCTACAAAAGCGGTGTGAGCAGAGCTCTCGGGAGAATCGAAAAATTGGACATCGTACGAACAACATGTGCATAGAAACTGTCATTTTTTTTTTAATTATTGCGTAATAATTGCGTTCCGTATCGTTGAGTTGTGTGAGTGTGTGATTCGCTAGTGTGACTAACTTGTTCGTAAATTATAATCTGATTTGAACTGTAAACCGTTTTTCTATTGTGCTATAACCAACATTACCCATAGTACGCCCACAGTAATTAAAATATGCCTGATGCTAACGAGAGACAGACATACCTTTTCCGACATATACATATCGAATTACTCTCTGAAATCGTGCGATGTTGACTGTAGGTTAAAGGGACTACTTAGTATTCATTATATCTGAAGAATGAAGCGACGAATATATAATATTAAAAAGTAAACATCAAAATACTACCCTATTACATCCCAAGAAATACAATGTAATAAAATTAAGATTACCAAAGCCTACGTTTTCTGTTTTAACTGTGCTTACTTGATCTTCCCGTCCGCGATGGACCCCTTCTTCACAGCCGTCACATAAATACTGCAATCGTTGGGATAGTAGGGCTCTTCCCTGCCGCCCGCCAGCTCGAAACCCAACTCGCCGTCTTTGTTCAGGCCTGAGAGCTCCACGTCGATTATCTCCCATTCGAAATCCTGTACAAAGTTTGTTTTTGTTTTTTTTAATAAACGTTGCCCCACACTAGGAATTTCTCCTGTATCGTGGGTGCGTTTACAAACATCTAAACTCACATACACAAACGGCCAGACCCGGAACAACTACTCGTAGGCCATACAAATATTTGTTCCGTGCGGGAATCGAACCCGTGACACGCAGCGCAGCAGTCAATCGCTTATCCACTGCGCCAACCGTACCGTCGTAAAGTAATACGTGGAGTTATTATAAACAATGTTCTACAAAAGAATCTTTCATACAAATTGGTAAAAGGGCAAAAAGATGATGACGATAAACCTTCGATAAAGAACATCATAAGGGACAGGCGGGCTACAAAGGCCACTTTGGTAGAATCATAATGGAATAACAATATGAAAAAAATCGATGAATGATGATGATTAAAAATCGTAGAATGGTCACAAACTGGCAGTTCATAATATGATCATTGATCTGTGTGCAATTCATATCAAAATAAAAATAAAAATTTAAAAAAAAATAGATTAATAAAAACTGTAATGAAAAATTTACCGATAAAATTACTGTTTTTATTTTTTTCATGCGGTAATGTTTACACCAAATATGAAATGAAATTTTACGAAAATTAGAGCAATTGCTAATGATCTGCTGGGAATTCAGGAAATGAATAGCTTTTAGAGGTATTGCTTAAGGTGGCCTTTAAGGCCCCCAGATCGCGGTCTGGTTGAGATTATAGAAAACCATTGTGGGAGAGTTATGAGTGAAAATGGGCAGGGGCTATGTTAACAACCCGCCAGTGGCCGAAGGATCGCGAGTCAGTATGCCGCGCTCGCGGCGTCGCGAGACATATTATTTTCTATCTTTCTTTTACGTAGATTGAGGCGTTAACAGCTAGTAAGACTTGTCCAGTACTGGGCATAAGTAGACCATGTTTAAGCCTGTTTACCTGCACATCAGCATCAACAGCAGAATCTCTGGAATGCGCGTGTCTCCTGCAGTCTTTCCGTTCGTCATCGTCGGCCATAGTGTTGCGCTTCTCTTTGCCTTCCTTCTTGTTGCCATGGCGACGGGCGTCCGCTAACTCGCCTACCATTTGGTCGCGCTCCTATGAAAATGTAAAAGATAAGTGAAAACGAATATAATCGATCAATCAAAACTCTCAAATAGAATAGAATCTCGCTATCGATGGCCTCTAGACTAAATCGATTACGAAAAATCGAATGTCAAGATCGAGTCTACAACTTTTTGTCCTATTGCCCCAAAATGAGGATTAAGTTTTTTTTATAAACTAACTACATATAATTAACATAACGTATATCTAAGGTACAGTCAGTAAGGTACAGATGCATACATCTTATTGAGGCTAACTGTACATACATATCTACCCAACCCTTAAGGGAATACAGGTGTGCGTATCTTTTTAAGATTAACTTACTTTTCTCAGTCGATTGCAGAGTGCCTTCACGCTCTCTCGCTCTTGCAACAGCTTGTCTCTTTCTGAGAAAGCCCAGTCTCTTCGCCGTTTCGATACCTGAAAGAAAAAACAAAAGTTTATATGATTACTTCACGTTAGGTACCAGCCTAATATTAATGTTTTAGACTGCGAGAGAGCCAACAGAGTTATCTCTGTTGGCTCTCTCGCAGTCTAAAACATTAAGAGTTAAGTTAACATTAAGCAATTAAGAGGTCGACTATTACTTAGCGAAAGCTTATGCTTTCGCTAAGTAATAGTCGACCTCTTAATTGCTTTACCACTTTTGATGAAAACTGCCAATAAATGGAAACTTCACGACAGTCCGGCCGTCGAGAGAATGCGTTCCTGACACCTGTCAGTGTAACAGATCTAGTAGCTAATAAAGATCAAATTCGCAAAACGCGTATTCGTTTGTATGAAACTGACAGGTGTCAAGAACGCATTCTCTCGTCGGCCACACTGTAGGTGTCTGTAAGTGTCACACTGGTCTTGATGTCAAAATAACTCTTTTGTTACATACCTCGGCCTCTCTCTGCGCGTCGTTGAGCTCGTTCTGCAGCCTGTCGATCTGTTTGCGCAGTCGCTCGAGCTCCTGGTTGGCTTGCTCCAGGTTGTCCACGCGCTCCTTGTCCACGGCGTCTACCACCATGCCCACTAGACCTGGATAAGGAAAGCATTATGGCATATACAAATTAAATATTTATTTCAGGTCCAAAGACAGTGAAAGGCCGATTTCCTCTCCAAGATAAAAGTCAGCAGTAAAGTCTGCTTCCAGAGATTCAAAACACGATGCCAGTATGACTGTGGTAAAAATAAGATGGGAAAAGCAGTTGTAAACCTAGTATGAAATATTATACCCTGTCCATTAGGTTAACCGTTTTTTGACAGCTGTCTTAGAACGTAACTATTCCAGATTACGTAAAAGTTAACTTTAAAATGCGTAATAAAAATAAATATATAAACTGCCTTATCTTATTGAATTATCTTATGAATTATAATACCGTACGTGTATCAATCAATGTATTGTGTGTTGCTGCAATAAATAATTATATCTGTCAGAAAACGGTTAACCTAATGGACAGGGTATAAGTTCATTTTCTAAAGATATTTTTGCCGTCAATATTTTGACAAGCTGTTCAACTAGTTACTTAGACTAAAACTTTTTAGCCTAAGAAGCCAGTCGAACAGCGGGGCGTATCTGTTAAATTAGCTTCTTAGACTAAAACTTTTTAGTCTAAGAAGCTAGTCGAACAGCGGGGCGTAGCTGTTCAACTAGCTTCTTAGACTAAAACTTTTTAGTTTTCAATCTCAATGCGTTGGCGGTGGTAATTAAGGAGACCGTACAACGTCAATTACTTATATGCAGATATTGTATTTACCTTGCAACTTATCCAATGATGGGTCATTGGAGTGTTGTCCGGTGAGAAATCCGTCATTGCCCACACCACTTGCTAGCCCCAAGTGGTGGTATGCCGAGGTGTCTTGTCTGTTGAACATAATTAATCATACACTTTTTTTACAAAAAAACATGGAGTTATTTGGTTTATCTGAAATTTTCGTTAATTTACAAAATCGATCAAATATCAATTGAAATCGATTATCAAATCCAAAATCAATTGTATGTAGATTAAATCGCAATCAATCTTTAATCGATTTAAATCAATTGAAAACTAATAAATATTTACCAAAAATCACAGTCAAGGCATATAGAATAGAATACTCTTTATTGTACACGTGACACCATACAAATGACAGAACATAAATATATAAAATTAATAATAATTAATAGTAATTTACAACAACTACATCTGATGTTATTTACGAACTTATATACTCCTGCAAGCGTTTTGCTCCAACATAATAATAAATGATACAACAGTACACACCTGGACTTCCCTAGTGTAGAGGTGTTCTGCGGCGTCTTGAGATCGGAGCACTCTTTGATCGCGCGGTCGCGGTCCACCAGCGCGGACTCGATCTCGCGACGTAGACTCTCCGCCTACGATCATACATTTAATTAAATAAAGCGAGAGGAAGTAGCATGTTGATACATAGGCCTTTGAGAAGATCGTGAGTGACAATCATTCCTAATATACTGAAAACCTAACCTTGAAAGTGTTACGTGCTTTAATCGTACAAGACTCAAACAACAAATTAAAATCCTTAAGAAATTCTACAGCATCAATAATCATGTCAATGTTATATCCCTAGCTGCTTTAGGACAACTCGGGACCCCCTTACACCAGACGACAATTTGACATAAGGAACTATAGGCTATTTTGTGCCTTATGTCGTGAAGTTAAAGCACAATATATGTTACCTGTAGTGCGGTGGCCCTCTGCTCCTCACGAGAAGCTTGCAGCGCGGACTCCAGCGCGGCGACACGTTTCAGCGCCGCTTGGAGGTCGTCCGATAGCTTCTCCATCTCTTTATGAACTGTGTCCCTGGTGATACACAATGCAAATTACTGTAGTTTTTATCATAGTAACATTACTGCAGGGATCTTTTGCCGCTTCAATTACAATGTCAGCTAGGAAATGCCGGTGCCACCTAGTTTTAAAATATTGACGTCTTAAAGTGTCTTAAAAGATCTACTGACAGAAATAAACATTTCATTTCAGGGGTCGTTGTTGGTAAACATTTCTGAAATAGTATCGTAAAAACAAGATGGCGGCATTAGTTCCGATTTTAGCCACGCGCCAAAAGATTTTTGAACAACTATTCAGTATTCCGGCGATAATAGTAGTACACATCAAGCTTTAGAAAGAGAGACAGATATGACGCTGTACAGTCGTTTTTTTTTTTAAATTGAAATGCTCGGCTACCGGCTAGGCGCTTTAGTTTACGACATGTAATAAGTGTATGAATTCTCAAGAGTAGGTGATTGTGTCAAAATCAATCAAAATATTTTATTTCACATAAACGAACATAGGCACTTATGAAACGTCAGACGCTAGGTGCATGGTTCCAATTGGTCGTTTCCTATGGAGAAGAGCCGGTAAGAAACTCCACGGTTACTCTTTTAAAAATAATTGGCTTTTACAATGTTTTCAAATTACAGTATGTATGGGAGGACAGCGTAGCCCTGTCAACAGTACAACAGATCTAAAGTCTACAAGGCCTACAAAGTCATCACATTTACAAAATATAGAAGAATCCGTCAAAAGGACAGATAAAATATAAAACCTATTAAAACCAAGTGACATGGCTGCCATTACAACCACTAATAAAGAGTTGAAACTGGAATTGTTTGTATATAATGTCAAATAATAGAAATATTATAGTAAAGAAGTATGTAAAAAATAACTAAACGTGTGGATGATTTGGTAGGTTAGTGTGTCATTTTTGTAGTGGGTGTAGTTACCTCTCGCTCATGATGAGCGTGTACTCGGCCATGGCGGCGTTGCGCTCGTCCGTGAGCCGCTTGACGTCGGCCCGCTCGCGCGCGCCGCCCTCCCACTGCCGCACCACGTGCGCCACCTGCTGCTTTGTAGTGGGTGTAGTTACCTCTCGCTCATGATGAGCGTGTACTCGGCCATGGCGGCGTTGCGCTCGTCCGTGAGCCGCTTGACGTCGGCCCGCTCGCGCGCGCCGCCCTCCCACTGCCGCACCACGTGCGCCACCTGCTGCTTTGTAGTGGGTGTAGTTACCTCTCGCTCATGATGAGCGTGTACTCGGCCATGGCGGCGTTGCGCTCGTCCGTGAGCCGCTTGACGTCGGCCCGCTCGCGCGCGCCGCCCTCCCACTGCCGCACCACGTGCGCCACCTGCTGCTTTGTAGTGGGTGTAGTTACCTCTCGCTCATGATGAGCGTGTACTCGGCCATGGCGGCGTTGCGCTCGTCCGTGAGCCGCTTGACGTCGGCCCGCTCGCGCGCGCCGCCCTCCCACTGCCGCACCACGTGCGCCACCTGCTGCTTTGTAGTGGGTGTAGTTACCTCTCGCTCATGATGAGCGTGTACTCGGCCATGGCGGCGTTGCGCTCGTCCGTGAGCCGCTTGACGTCGGCCCGCTCGCGCGCGCCGCCCTCCCACTGCCGCACCACGTTCGCCACCTGCTGCTTTGTAGTGGGTGTAGTTACCTCTCGCTCATGATGAGCGTGTACTCGGCCATGGCGGCGTTGCGCTCGTCCGTGAGCCGCTTGACGTCGGCCCGCTCGCGCGCGCCGCCCTCCCACTGCCGCACCACGTGCGCCACCTGCTGCTTTGTAGTGGGTGTAGTTACCTCTCGCTCATGATGAGCGTGTACTCGGCCATGGCGGCGTTGCGCTCGTCCGTGAGCCGCTTGACGTCGGCCCGCTCGCGCGCGCCGCCCTCCCACTGCCGCACCACGTGCGCCACCTGCTGCTTTGTAGTGGGTGTAGTTACCTCTCGCTCATGATGAGCGTGTACTCGGCCATGGCGGCGTTGCGCTCGTCCGTGAGCCGCTTGACGTCGGCCCGCTCGCGCGCGCCGCCCTCCCACTGCCGCACCACGTTCGCCACCTGCTGCTTTGTAGTGGGTGTAGTTACCTCTCGCTCATGATGAGCGTGTACTCGGCCATGGCGGCGTTGCGCTCGTCCGTGAGCCGCTTGACGTCGGCCCGCTCGCGCGCGCCGCCCTCCCACTGCCGCACCACGTGCGCCACCTGCTGCTTTGTAGTGGGTGTAGTTACCTCTCGCTCATGATGAGCGTGTACTCGGCCATGGCGGCGTTGCGCTCGTCCGTGAGCCGCTTGACGTCGGCCCGCTCGCGCGCGCCGCCCTCCCACTGCCGCACCACGTGCGCCACCTGCTGCTTTGTAGTGGGTGTAGTTACCTCTCGCTCATGATGAGCGTGTACTCGGCCATGGCGGCGTTGCGCTCGTCCGTGAGCCGCTTGACGTCGGCCCGCTCGCGCGCGCCGCCCTCCCACTGCCGCACCACGTGCGCCACCTGCTGCTTTGTAGTGGGTGTAGTTACCTCTCGCTCATGATGAGCGTGTACTCGGCCATGGCGGCGTTGCGCTCGTCCGTGAGCCGCTTGACGTCGGCCCGCTCGCGCGCGCCGCCCTCCCACTGCCGCACCACGTGCGCCACCTGCTGCTTCAGCGCGTTGCGCTCTCGGATCTGAACATGAACAAGATGTATCTTCCGATGTATTCCTCACACTTGTTGCATGCATGCGTGAAACTTCACGAAACAAAACGCAAAACCCGCGTCTGCGTCGCACTTCGGGGCAGATGCCATCCCACAAACTTAGGGTGAGTTGCATCAAAAGCTCCGTTATAGTTACTTCAAAGTTAATTTTGATTTTAACAATAAGTATGACCATAGAATCTAACTATCTATTGTTGCACCATCATGTAAAATGTAAAAAGTTTAAGTTAAAAGGGTGACAAGTGATAAGACGTCTTATTTCCCCAAAATGTTCGTGGGTAATTTTTTTGACCGGAACAACTCTTCAAGCTTGTGGTCATCACACTTTTAAAAATAACCAAGATCAAATTTATTTTCATTAAACGCAACGTGTTTTTAAACATGAAAACATATTATTAATATAAGTCACAGTCTGAGGTGGTAACCAAAACTGTTTTTATTAAGTAATAAAATAAATAATAGTAATACTGTTATCCATATTCATAATTAATGTTTTTTTTTGTTAGCCTATGCTGTTCCACTGCTGGGCAAAGGCCTCCCCCAAATCCTTCCAGGAACTCTTTTCGTTAAAGTTGGGTAATTTTTTGACAATGGCAACACTTCAAGCTTGTTGTCATCACGCTTTCTTTTGTTGGCTCTAGTGATGTTACTCAGTCATAAATGGACTCGATTGTCTTGATTATGTAATTCGAAAACTCAATTCAAGTTGGTTGTTGCTTCGTATGTTTGAAACGCACACAAAAAAAACTTCAAGAAAAGAATCATAGCAATATCCAAAATACAGTAACCGTTCTATATTTGTACTATCGGTGTGACATTCGGCTAAGATTGCCTTTGTTCGACTTTGTAAAGAGCGTTGTGTCCTACTCAGATTCCACTGATTATCAGGTTGATCTGATAATCAATGACGATTTTAATGACAAAATATTACACTTTATCAACTGACAGCACTAACCCACAGAACATGTATTTTCTCTTATTAAAACTCTGTGACTCTGTACATCACAGTATTTTGACGGTTTATTACACGAAATATATCTATTCCTAGGTTGATTATCGAAGAATGACAGTTAACTAGTGTGGCAGTGTTGGTGATATTTATCTAATCGCAACTACATCGAGTGGCACCTCGAGAGAAAATGGACTTTTATTTACTCGAGTAACGAGTTAAATAAAATCGAGCCGCATCACTATCTGACACTGTCAGAAAAACAACACGTGTCAAGTGACAATAACATTCATTTTATTTTTCCGTTTCTTTCGAATTACATGAAATTGATATTTCTGTTTTCCTGTATGTAATTGAAGGATTGCGTTATTGGAAGATGCATTAGAGCATTTACTCCAGAAGGATGTTGTGTTAATTGTTCAGTAAGATTTCAACGCAATGTGCGAAGACATTGCCCGAGACTGCTGCAGATGTGCGGTAACTTAGGAACGCAAGGATTCACGAACACAAGTCGAACCATCTCTAATGCAGTTTAACGAAAGTGCGTTTAAACGATGCAAGAAAGTATTGAAACTGTTTATACATTATGGAGATTTGGATACAGGAATATTATACAGGGTGGCAGGGACATCGACGCGCAAACTGTAACCATGGATTCAGCACATGGGTTTTTAGATCCCATAGCATCGATATTTTTCGTCGGTTATCAATAAAAAAATCTTCTGTTTCATAGAAAAGTCCAATACCTACGCGGTCAAAATGTATGGAACAGCAATATTTTTTTTTAATAACCGACGAAAAATTGCGACGCTATGGGGTCTAAACTCATGTACTGAATCCATGGTTACAGTTTGCGCATCGATGTCCCTGCCACCCTGTATTCTATGTCGATTTCACAACAAACGCATACCGTGCCTGATGACTGCGGGAAAGAACATTATTTTGCAGTGGATTCCAGCACACCAAAAATAACAATAATAACATTAGTTAGAATACGTTTTTTGCCTAACACAAATCTTCCATGTCTTTTTAGGTACATTATTTAGGTACCTAGAACATCAATTTCTAACAGCAAGCTGCTCTTGCTGGATAACTGTTTGGTGGGCAGACGTTGGTACTGTTGGCTGTTGTGCACATGTAATGTGGAGCGTGCGGTATTTAAGTTTTTATCAGTGGAGCGACCTGCATCTTTTTTAGATGAAATATTACCTCCTTCTAACTCGTCTGACGTTGAAATTAATATAAGTACTTACAGTAATAAAAATGCTTTGTTATGTACACTATGTGATGTTTGATTTTAGACCGTTCAAAACACCCTTTAATCCTACTATTTATCGCTGAGCACTGGCGGCTCCGTTGTAATAACTGTGACTTACATGCAGCTTGTAGATCGTAGGTTCAAACCCAGAGAGGCACTTTACTTTGTGTGAATTGTTTCATCACCACTGCTCTCAAAACGGTGAAGGAAAACATTGTGAGGAAACCGGCATGTCCTAGAGCTAAAAATCGAAGACATGATATCTACCAACCCGCACTGGGCCCGCGTGGTGGATTACGTTACGGCCCACTCCCTCCCATCGAGAAGAAGCCTGTGTCACAGCAGTGGAAACAATAAAGGCTGATTGTGCTTATGGAACAAATATGATGATTGCACTAAGATGTTAATTTTAGCAACGTAGAAGTTACTATATTACAAATCTTTGCAGAAAAACACATTTTTGCTGTGCAAAGAACAGACGACACTAGCACAAAACACCAAAAAAAACAAGCATGGGACAACTCTGAAAAGGAATTCAATGCCAAACTCCAAAAAAATGATGACACAAACCGTAACTATAGCCCTTAACCGCCCAAAGTTGGGCGATTAATGTTATAGTTATTTGTGGCATTATTTTGACACTTGTGACAATTGTTAAAATGATGCAACCCGAATTTCGCTTAATCGGAGATTTGACGGCTGTCAAAGCAATGATTATCGTTATAATTGCTTGTTATGGTTATTTATGACGTCATTATAACAATTCTCAAAATGATGCAACCCGAATTTCGCTTAATCGGAGATTTGAAGGCTGTCAAAACATTGGCTATCGCTATAGTTAGTTGATGCAACTCACCCTTAGTTACATAAAACTAATGAATCCGGCTCGAAGGACCTACAAACTTCGTGACACACCTATTGAATCCGGCTCAAAAAACAAACAAAATTAGTGGTATACATCTTGTTTTGCTTAACTGACTGGTATTTAAATAACTCTTTTGGACATTCACCAACTCAGTTTACTTACTTATATTGTTAAAACTGTGAAATTGTACATACAATTTTGTGCGGCTTTTTGGATTGTGGGATCAGTAAAATGTTATTTGATGGAGTTGCTTTGATTGAACATTTGCAACACTCATTTAAGAATGAGTTGTAATCTACGTTGCATTGGATGGAATAGATTCCAAGAAAAGAGGCTACACTTACAACAGCATTTCTCTCTTGCGTCAAGTCGTGGCACTGTGTTTTCAGTCTGCTGTTCTCTTCCTGAACGTTTCGTAGCTTTTCTAATGTTGTGTTGTGTGTTTCTATTAGGTCGTCGTATCTGCAACAAAACATAGACGTGAAGGTTAATTTTTTTTTTTGTTATTTTTTTTTTTTTACATTATTATTATTATCTGTTTCCTAAGTAGTCATAAAACAGAAGAACCTATACAATCCGTTCACAGTTATTTTACCTTTGCATCATTGTCCAATTCACAGTGATCTTTATTCTCATTCCAGTAAGGTTGCTGTTGGGTTGCTGCCACTGACAAGTCTGTCAAAATCATTGTCATCTTTATTCTCGTCACAATAAGGTTTATGTTAGGTTGCTGCTGTCAGAAGTAAAATAACTATGAACGGACTATATAAGGTTCTTATATCGCGTGGCAGACAGTTTCACAAATGTTTACCAACTTAAAAATTGACGGGGGGCTTTCCTGTCAATGTCATTTAATTGCCTAAAGATCTTTATAGCACTTTACCGCAAATCTGCCCATACTTCTATCGAATGTAAACGGTCATAGAAACTCAGCAAATATCAAGCTTACACCCACCTCTTCTGAAAACATTCGAGTTCTTCCTTGAGCGCTTCATACTTCCTCAGCGTGTGCACGAGCGCGTCTGAGCTGCCCTCGGGGTTGCTGGTCTGTTGCAGGTGCTGCACCTCGCGCTCCAAGCTGGGGAAAAGAAGAGGACATGGATTTTAATACATTCACATTATTTTAACAGCTTGCCTGACGCCCACTTTTTGGAACAAAAATACACTAGCTAAATTGTCAGGCACGCTTCAACTGCTGTGATCGGCTGACTAAATTGTCAACAACTAATTGGGTAATAATAATAAACTTTATTGACATAAAAAATATTACAACCATACATGTGAAGCCCCTGACTCCCGTGCTAGGCGAACCTGTGTTACAGGAATCAGTGTCCACCGCCTTACATCAATACACATTCCAATTTTTATGTAATAAAATACAAGTAATAAGTAGCACTACAGTACAGTACAGACACTACACTACAGTACAGTACAGACACTACACTACAGTACAGTACAGACACTACACTACAGTAGGTATTGAAACTGTAAAACTAAACAATAAAAAGAAACAAAGCGAACGTGTGATTGCGCGTTTGTGTGTGTGAGTGAGTGGGGGTGTATGTAAGTGTGTGAGTGGTGTGATGGTGAGCGAACGAATGTGAGTGTACATGAGTGTGTATATGAGTGTCTAAATGCTTTTTGCATATTATACGCGTCTTTTATGGTACTGGTAAAATTAACTTTTCGGTGTCGTCATGACTTAAGACACGCAACCTTAAATAACGTAAGCTTATAAATCGAGATAGATTTATGGACCCGGTTGTAGATCTTTAAACTTAACGCACAAAAGTGTCTAGACGCGAGAGAAGTACGACATTTGGTAACTTTGCAGACTGGAAAACCAGTGCGTCTACTTATTGCATCTGAACTTATTGGTAACATAATGATGACTGAATGAGATGACTTTGACACTTCCTCATTTTTCATTCCAGAGACCGTGTGTTAGCAAGACAATTCAAGGATCAAACTTGTAGAAGGTGGTCCGCTTGCACCACAAATCACTTAAATGCGTTTAATGCTAAACAGATTGAATAATTCTCTCTATGTGTGTCATCTTCAAACGATTGACAGAAACAGAACGATGTTTTAAATGCGTTTAGCGCAGACGTCATTTCGTGCGATCACGCTTTGGGTGATACCAATTTTTTGCACCTAGTGATATTCCGTGATCGTTACTTTTTGTAGTAAATAAATTTGTAAATAAATAAACTTTTAAATTACAATAAACGTGATTTGCGATGCAAGTAGGCCTAAAAAGAGGATGGTATGGAGCTCTTACCGCTGGTTGTCGTTGAGCAGGTCACCGTATTTGCCGCGCAAACTGCTGGCCTCTTGTGCTGACACCTCCAACTGGTTCATAGCTGCTCTGTGCTGTCCGCGGAAGTACTCCAACTCCTGATACAATAAATAAATAAATCAGCCTGAGTTGTCCTACTGCGGGGCCAAAGCCTCCCTTTTCTTTATCCTCCGCTCTAGGCGTGAAGCTCCTCCCGCCATCTGCGCCTGTGTCTGCCGCAACTCCGTTAGACGTTTCAGGGGCCTTAGCCCACAATGGACATTGTTTTTATAAATAGTAGTTAAAGCATCACAGTTAGAAGTCAGGCATAAAACAAAGGCAAATTTAAATAATACTGTTGTCATTCCAAGTCAACCTTTATAAAAGGCAACCTTTATAAGGCAAGTTAAAATACCCGGCAGTAAACAAGGACAGAAAAGAAAATATATTTATCAACTATGATCAGTTTTTATATATTTATCAACTATGATCAGTTTTTATATATTTATCAACTATGATCAGTTTTATCACTATGATCAGTTTTATTTATTAACACTAATTTTTTAGGCAAGTCTCATTCTGAAAAAGTTCGGGTTTGTAGTACTTCGTCTCTGTGACTCATACCTGTGTGACAGTCTCTTTTTAACGCACGGGTACTTGACTGACCAGATACTTTTGGCAAGAATTTTTTTTTTTTAAAGTAGGTTATGCTATCTGAAAACTTGAACAGTGGAAGGGAACTTTATTATTAAGTTCCCTTCCACTTTTTACTTAATAATTAAATAGTTTAAAAATAAGATAGTTTGAAAAAAGTTTTGAATAAGTAATAGGTGAAGGCCTATCAAATATTGTAATGTTTCTCGGTCATTAGCTATAAGTTGGCATTTTGGTCCAGCATCTTTTTGGATGGGGCTTAATGACCTACGAATCAGTAACAATCAAGCTTGGAAGAAGTTCTACCATTGAACAGTTTGAAAAACTTACTTTCATAACATGCTCACACCTCCGCGACGTCTCCGTATGCTGTCGTCGCAACTGATTGAGATCATGCAGCGCCTTCTCGCACTGCTGCTTCAAGCTCTCGTTGTTCTGTTTACTGATGGACAGACAAAGAGAATATACAATATTTTACAGGTCAAACAAGCTATTTGGTATACAGGAGAAAATATTCATGTTTGCACTACACTGACAATATTCATTTTTGTTGTGTGCGTAGAAGGCATGTATGAGTGATGTAAAAGAATTGACGACTCAGCACACTCTCAACATTGTTAAAAAGTCGTTGCGAGTTAGCTGCCTGTATACCATGCAATAAAATATTTGAGCACACCAAAATTGTAACAGCTCATATACAACATCATTCATTTCAAGGGTTTTATAGCAGAAAGGGATGTCTACCAGACCACCTTCATGTGGGAACAAGACAATAACTAAAATAGGTGGGTAGTCCTTAGTGAACATTTCACATTCACCTATGTAAGTGGCGAGAGCCAACTTGGCCAAGCCTAGTGCCGTGGTGAACTGCTAGTAGCACCTACCTACTGATGACGTCATACTGCAGCGGCTCGTACGGTCCGCTCATGACGTGCGCGCCGTGCGACTTGACCGTGTAGTTCTGTTTCTCGTAGCATTGGTTCGAGGTCAGCACGTCGTACTCGATCGGGATCGGGATGGTCGGCAGCTGAGCGGTCGTGTGACGCTCTGTGCTCACATAATTGTGGGATATTGATTCTGGAACAACAGTTTTATTTTTATTTGTCTCTTAAGCACACAATTTAGCAGGGATGGACTTATTTTTTACCAGTCAATCTTTGGATGACTATTGGGTTTACTGGCTAAATTCAATCGTCTCATCAATAGGGCTAGAACCACCTTTGAAAGCCAAACATTAGTCAGTATTGTGGTTTTGGTAACAGTCAAACAGCTAAAAGATGTGATTTCCTTTAGATAATATTATCAGAAAGGGGATCGCGAAAGTTAAAAGGAGTGTAGGGAGGCACTTGGCCACGAGTAGGATGGTACAGGCTAGCAATAAAAAGTGTTAGAAACTTAGGAGGACCAAAACACTTTTTTAATCCTACTAATATTATAAACGTGAATGTTTGTATGGATGGATGGATGGATGTTTGTTACTCTTTTATGCAAAAACTACTAAACAATTTTAAATGAAATTTGGCACACAGATGGTTTATAACATGTAGGATACTTTTTATCCCGATATTCCCACGGGATCGAAACTCATGCAGGTGAAACCTCGGGGCGTAGCTAGTACAATTATAAAAATGAGGTAAATTATTAAAAATGCAGCAAAAGTGCCTAGATTTGCACTTTGTACTACCTACTAGATAGAATCTAGTAGGACTTTGACATTCTGAACCCATGATTCAATAAACCTTAAGGAAAGAACTATTAAAAAATAACAAATTCTTCATTATTGTGAGGTATAACATCCAAGTGTGGAAAAATAACAAATTCTTCATTATTGTGAGGTATAACATCCAAGTGTGGAAAAACACATGTCATGTTATTGTGTACATCTTATTAATCAAATATCAAAACTATAGTATACTAGCTGCGCCCCGCGGTTTCACCCGCAAAAGTGTCGTTCCCGTGGGAATCTCGGAATAAAAAGTATTCTATATGTTATTCTGATGTATAGGCTATACTACTGTAGTTTCATCAAAATCCGTTCAGTAGTTTTTGCTTGAAAGAGTATCAAACATCCATCCATCCATCCATCCTCACAAACTTTCGCGTTTATAATATTAGTAGGATAGGATAGTAACAGATTAAACAATTCAATGTAATACAAGATTATCCGTGACTTATCTAATCTCATAGGTTTTGAGAGCCTGCCATACTCACAAACCTTAAGATTGATAACTAGTGGTTTTTCTTTATCTGCTGCACCATGAAAGAGACAACAAATCTGTTCGAAATCCCATGAAAAACACACTGACAAATAAATTCACACAGCATATAGTTTATATAAAAGTTATGTAAGTTTACTCCCTAATTAATATTTTTTTACCCTTTTACCCCAAAGGACCAGATTATACAACAGCACACAATGTTATATGCTGTGGTCTCCTATAGGTGAGGAATACCTACTTAATACCTAAGGGGCAATTCTCGTAATTTTAAGAACATTCACAGTCTGATCTGTCTCAATCTGTCAAAAATACCTCTAATTTCCCTACATTTTTGATAAGTTTTTAACATTTGTGTCGCCGAGATGCGACTGCGACTAGATTTTGAATTATTTAAATTACAAGAATTGTCCTTCTGATGTCGCCCTTCATCTTTTGTTGGAGATGCTAAATAAATAAATATCTTTGTGACTATAACCTCTTTCAAACTTACACTTAATTTCCTTGTTAAGTTTATTTAGTACCTAAAATTCTAGGTGTGGGTTAGTACTTTAAAATGTGAAAGTATTACTTCTATGCATTATGTTTTTTCCTAGGAAAAGAGTAGCAATTAATGAGATTAGTAAAATCATGAAAAAATTTAACTAATTGTTAGTCCCAAGAAATGTAGAGAATAAATTATTTGAAGCAGTACCCACCATTACTGCCATTACTCTCTAAAGATGATGTCCCAGATGCCATAATATATCTGAAAATTAAGATAATTTATCTTTAAATCGTTTTTGGAAGGTGTTATGTTACTGTGGCCATTGGAAGTATTTTATTTATGATGAGACGCTAATCATTACAATTTAAGCCTTATAACAATGTCTTAAGAGTGTAAAGGCCCATGCATCATCATATCATGCATCTGTTAATATAGATATAACCCTCTCTGAGTTCACCTTTCTAGTAACACCAACATAAAATAGTGTGTAAATTAACAAAAGGGCAATTAAAACACAATAAGGGCGAGCCATGTGAAGCCACTCATTATCTTCTGCCTAGTTTTTCCCCAACTTTGTTGGGGCGGCTTCAAGTCTAACCGGATGCAGCTGAATATCAGTATTTGAAGTCACTATAGAACAAAATTATTACTATAATACATAAGCAGCCCATTGTATCTTATACACTATGCCAACAACTATAATTTTGACAGCTCAATGATGTGGGGGAGCTCTATGTCCAAAAGAGGACATGTAGCTAAAAATTAATGAATGATATTGTAAATTGCACCATGAATGATATTATACATGCAAATCCCTTTTGATTTATGCAATTGCTATTGTTGGGTGGTCAAAATAAAAGGTGAGGACAGTAATTGTGATTGTCAGCGTGTTACATAATACGGTTGGTTGAACTCTTCCCGTGAGAGCTGAAGGTCACGAGACTGGTCCAAGACTGTGTCATGCAGGTGAACGAGGCAGTTACCAAACTTTGCAGTTTTGTAGCATGATCTTTAGGAAACAAGGAAATGGTCCCTTATTTATTTGGCCATGGATGATGTCCTAACAGAGATGTCTCATTGGTTGACACCAATTCACTGTCAAGAAAAATAAGTATTAAGTTGCAATAAGCAATTACTTTGCATGATTGAACTTTTGGTACATTATGATGGTAAAAAGCTTCCATTTTAAGTTGTGACGGATGTAAGATAGTATTCTTCTAAACTAAACATAAATAAATAACTTTCATCAGTTATGTGTACAAACATGAGAAATATTAATGACTGTAATCAAACCAGCTCCGAATCAGAAATATCCTGCCGTTCTAATTTATTATTTATTGATAGTGAATATTTAGTGATAGTCCATTGTAATAAATGAAAATAAAAGGAAATCAATTGTTAATAGGTATTTACAATAGTATAATGGTCCGTTTTATAATTTTAATTCATCATTACTCTTTCATTTACTTCCTGTTATTTGTGTACATACTGACCATAACAACTCTAGCATTTTTTCTCATTAAATTGTGACAGACAATCACTTTTTAAACATATACATAGTTATTGTCAGTGTCCCTGGGCACTCAGTACAATAAGAAACCAGTAAAAACAAATCATTATTACCTTATTGATTAGAATTTTACATCCATTGTTCCACTTCACAGCTATACTTTGGGCCCTGTGTAAAATATAACAAGTTATAAGGTATACCACAATAGCATTACTCTATACAGATAAACAGCATTGCCTAGTAAACGAGATTACTGTAAATTAGAATATTTACTAGGGTCAATCCACTTGACATATTTTCTACGCTCTAATGACTATTACAAAACTGCACCGCAAAGCGGGGACTGTTGCGATTGCACACGACAAACGAACAACGAAACATGGAACACCTTCACACCACACAATTATCGACTAACAGTACACAGACACGGTCTATCAACGTCGCCGCACACCCAAATCACTTATCAAACACACCAAGCGCAACAAAAAACTCTTCTTTCGCTATGAATATGGTTTTCACGGCGACAGAACTGTCTACGAACTTATTTCACAATGTAAACATATTGAGTATTACCAAAGCGGCTCATAATCAACAATGCGCGTCCCGATTCATGAGTATTTGTGTAAAACAAAAGCAATAATAACTTGAACAAGAAAGATAACACGTATTATCGTCACTAATTTGCCAACATTTCTCGTTTCTATACCTTTTTTAGCAAGGCAAATGAATGAATGAATGACGGACGTCGTCGGACATATTGAACCAGTGTCACCAATAATAATCGGATAATTAACCTAGGGTTTATATGAATCTGAATCGACAATTAAAAATACGATAAATACGAATAATATTAACACATACTACCAAATTTTGTACCACAATAAAAAATTGCCATATACCAAGTAATTAATTTTAGTTATACTATTTCAATGTATATGTAAAAAAATAACACAACGCAACGTTCTAAGAAACCCAGTTTGACTGTGCTGTGACTGTGTATCCAAACATTTGAAGAACTGTCATGAGGAACATTGTTTGGATAGTCAATTAAATAAAACGTTTCAGGTCGAAATAATTCAAGTATATTGGGAACAATAGCATAACATTTTTTTTCCTTACCAGAACACCAAGGACCAAAAGGACCAATGAAATACCTAGTGTAAAAGGACCAAAATGGGATCTAATATTGTTTTATAACTACTTCTGATCAAAAGTGAATAAAACTTACTGTTAAATTATTATGTCTAATAAAATTCGTCGTAACTTTTTAAGTTATATTTTAGGGAAATTGTTTTTTTAGTTTGTTTTAAACTCTGCTTTTCGTAAAGAATTATTTTTATTACTCTGGAATCATTTCTCGTACCTTTTTTATTAGCTGTAAGTTATAGCTTGCGTGTTTTTTAAAAAAACGCGGGAGTCCGTTTGCAGGGAAGTGTTCAATGTACTACAATACTCTATACTTTGGCAGTGTACCGTCTCATCACAATCGATGCTACAGCTCGGGAATCGTAGACGATGATTGGCTAATAATAAAATAGCACAGACAATCTATTAGACGATATAGAACATGTTTTATGCTGTAGCGGAATACTACGCTATGATTGGTTAGTGGTTACGCGACAAACATATAAAGATAACATGCCGTATACATAGTTCGATGGAGTACTATTTCGTCGTACAAATAAATGACACGCAATAGTGAAGAACCAATAAAAAACGAGGCGCAAATACGTGTTTTTTTATAAATTATGTGGTCAAACACAAAAACATTTCCTCGTATAACATTTGTAACGGTTTGCAAAACAGTGATGTGTCTTAGCAGTGAGTGATAACGTGAAAATCGAATGTTTTGATGTCGCGAGGCATGACCACGGCATGACTTCCATGCCCTGCGTACCTACGGAAGGGCGTGCGGTGCGAATTACGTTTACTATGAATGATTTTATCTCTTTCTAAACTCGAGTGTCTGTGAATGACCGAGTGTAACAGCGAGCGTACCAAATTATGGATTGAAATAGTGTTTGTTGTTGATGTATTATGATTATTTCGCAAAGATAAGATTTTTAACATTAGTGTTATCGTGTTATTGAGGAATCGCCGCGACTCTGCCCACGGAATAAATTCTTATGGTACTACGTCGGATTCGTTACGCCGTTCGATTTATCATAACGAGGTACTATTTACGCACTCTACGGTGATTATTGTAAGTATTTTTAGTCGTGGCGCGTGTCCGTCTACGGTGTTTTACTATTCGTCGTTTATTAGGGTGACTTTCATCATTGGTGTAAACAACTTCAAGGTTATCGGTTGGCATGTGCCAGAGTCGTTAGGTGCGGGACTGGGATGCAGGAGTGATGTCGGCGGCGGGAGGCGGGGGCGCGGGCGCCGTGGTGCGCCAAGGGCAGCTGCGGAAGCTGAAGACGATGAAGAAGAAATACTTCGTACTGCGCGCGGAGACCCCGGAGTGCTCGGCGCGGCTGGAGTACTATGAGTCGGAGAAAAAGTTTCGCGCGGGAGTGGCGCCGCGCCGCGTTCTGCCGCTGAAGAGCTGCTACAACATCATGCGGCGGCTGGACCTCAAGCAGAAGCACGTCATCGCGCTGTTCACCAGAGAGGAGCAGTTCTGCGTGGTGGCGGACAACGAGCAGGACTTGCACGCTTGGCTGACCGCCATCCTGAAGCAGCACCGCACTGAGGATGCCAGTGACGAGCTGCTTCACCCAATACGTAAGTCTGAACACTTTCCTATTGAACTTTCTCACAATGTTTACTAAAACATGAGTCCATGCTGGAATGTTTAAGGTTATGTAGGTACCAATGTCATGTTCAAGTGCAAGTATCTTTGAACATTCACTATTTACTATGGGGCTGCCTTGGCAAATGAGAACCATACATATATATTTTTTTTCAAATACTTACTACTTATATCAAATTAGTTACTCTGTTCTAATGAAATAAACATGTTAATCTGTTCTTGCAAATACATGCTAAATATTTGCCTACACTTTTTGTGAATCCTACATAAATTCTTAAACTTAAGTTGAAATAATCTCGCAGTTATGTAGATTCAACTCATCACATAATCAGTATTTGTTTTAATATCTAGATGTTGTGTGTAGTTAAATATACAAAAACATCATAATTTATTGTCATTCCCATCATTAAAGTAGGTTAGTAATTCTGTTTGAATGAGAATGTATAAATATTTCCTTATAAGTTAGCACTGCCGACAAACTGTTTTGCAGTTTGGCAGAGTTTTTATATGTTATTGTTATACAGATTTTGAATAAATAAAATAAAAAATCACTTAATAACTAAAAACTAAAATAAATACTAATCATAATGAATAACGTTACACCGTACCCCCATGATGGGAATTGGTTAGCTAATTTATTTGTTCTAAAAGTTACTAGTAACCAAATATAATACCTAGCAATCAAAATGTTTAATTCACAAGTTGGTGTCACATGGCATCCTTATAATATTTTTTAATCAATCTTAAAACAAATTAAGAAAAAGATTCACAAATACAACAGATATTATGTAGAAAATTGTGGAATATGTCGAGCTCGTGAATGAAATTCCTAGCTCAATGAACAACCAAAGTATGTATTAATATAATTTTAAAGAAAACTAACTTTTGCTTGGGACTTCTCCTGCGCCACCTATCAGGTCCAATGTTGAATCTAAACTATCCAAACCCACAGAAACACACACTTAAAATTTCATTAAAATCGGTCCAGCTGTTTAAGAGGAGTTCAGTGACATGCACACATAAAGAAAAATTATATATACCTATAGAGATATCAAATACTAAGTAAACAATTTTCGTTATTTACTTAATTTAACAGGTCGAGGTTGAATTATGATAGTTAATGAACTATAAACTATTACTTAATCACAAATTTTTTATCCGTTACACAAGAATATTTGTGTTTGCTTGGGGAAATGCCCCAAGCAAACACACATTATTTAATGTCCTGCTTATAAAGTTACTTCTGGAAAACTTTTGTATTGAAGTTGAAAACAGCTAGAAAGGAATATAGTATATTATAATTATGTAGATATTATAGCTATTGCATTTCATTTTTTATCAACGTTTATTTTTGGTTGAACAGATGATTTTTATCATTCTAAAGTGAATCAGATGACCATCCGATTCACTACTCTTCAGAAAATAAGATATTTGCTAAAACATATAATTTGTATCTTATCAGTTTCAATTACTACCTAATAGGACTACCTAAAGCAGCATCATGAGATCTATGGACTTTGTAAGTTCAATAACACTTATATTTTTTTCTAATTCAACCTTACTTTAATGCTTATAGAAAACCTAGACTTTCCTTTTTAGACTGTTCATGGATGATATTTTTATTTAATAGTCCATTACCTCGACCAAGTACTGGAGCATGTACTAAATGTAGAGTACTTACTTAATATTCATAAGACATTGATTGTAGCACCCTAAAAGCGAAACAGAATTACAAAACTTTAGTATGAACGACAGAACTGCGTAGGAAACGTAATTTGCAGTCTATTGCGTCTCAGCGGAAAGCATGGTACACGGGCGGAGCCGCGGGCGCCACCAGCTCGACAATAAACAAACATTAAAACAAAACCCTAATAACTTACTTCGCATCAGACAATAATAAGCGAACATGCCATAAAAACGCCAAAGCACAATCATGTACTATGGAAATTTGGGCGCGTACGTAACAGCCGGTGTCGTTGCCCCCGGTAATATTGTGATGCTGTGGGTAAACATACGAATACAATCATTAATCTTAATACGAGCTCGTCGGAAGCGAGTGACGGTCCTTTTCACACGTTACGATTGTAGGGTTGTTAGGGTCATCGGTTGTTTTGATTTTTAGATCGCGTTGTGAGTGTTTTAGTACCATTTTGCGCTGTTCGACGTTACTGAAAAATGCTGATATCATTAGCATTCTGTCATGATTAGTCATTAGTTGTTCGACGTTTACGTTACGGGGACTTTTTTTATTAGTATTTTAGCAGACTACATTGACGCGGTTCGTGAGATGTGTTGTGGTATTTTTACGGTTTTTGCACTTGTGACGTAGCAGGCGGTCTAGCCTCGGGGCCTCGCGGTTACTCGATCGTATGAAGCGATCAATCAACTCAGCCTACCGCAGTCCTCAGGTCTCGAATCTCGCCCCAATACTCGATTTTTAATCGTCACTACCTTGGTAGGGGAGGCGAAGTCGTTTTTGTCGCTGACGTCAACATTTTTCGGCTAGGACTACACGAGAGCCAGTACGGTTCCGCTTCCTATACATTTACAAACCTAAGCTTGATGGCCTAAAGTAGAACATACTAATGACTATGACCGGGCTTTACCCCTGGCTACTGCCTGCTATCATAAGAAAAACCCAGCTGCTCAAGATACGGGTATGTGGCGCCGGTTACGGTTTCGATAAGTAAACACCATGAGATCATTGTCTGACTCTGTCATATTTAAAAACATGTTTCAAAGATAGAAGTTGAACATTGTTAAATGGTCTTCGCTTGTATTAATGGCTCTTGGAATTGGTAGGAATAGGCGATCAGTTTCTCATTTGAGAATGAAAGATACGACTAGATTGTACTACAATGGGAATGAAACTACTTATTGTGAAGCAGGATACCTCCCGGACTCCCAACACTTCACGCTCCTCACATTTTCAACTCCTTGTGCGCTGTAACATCATACTACGATTACAAATTACCGTTTGGATTGCTTTCATCATCATCTCCATTGTTTTTAACCAACAGCAAGGCATTAGCTTTCCATAACGCCATTATTTGTATTTTGCGCCAAATTTGCTGGTCCACTTCCAAGAGGGCATTTCCTTTGGATTGTCGATTAGTAATAGCGGTTTTTAAGAAACCTACTTCCAAAATTGCCTTTTCGCTAATTCAAGGACCATATTTTAATGTCAAAGAACACGCATTCACACACTGTCGACCACTCATAGGTCAACGCGTGATCTCATATTTGTTTGCTAACTAATTTGTGTGTTTACTAGTGCAATGATTAATTGTATTGTTTATTGTGATGTCCGTAAACGATTGTGTTTACTGATCGAGGCACGTGAACTGCAAACATAGCAACGTGTAGTACCTACGTACAGGTACATAAGTGATACGTTTGCTGTTTCAATTGAAGACGTAGACGTCATGTTTTTCTTTGAAATATTAATAAATGGATTGGAATTTTTATTTATTTATTTATTATTAATATATAATATATTCATTCTTTTTTAACAATGAGTACACTGTTATTTTGCAATGTGTACATTACAAACTACGTCTAAGCGCCTCCGAATAGGGTTGACGTTTCGCCTTATTGTAAAGTTTTGGTTGCCTATCTTTAGTTGAGTCGAGTTTAGCTTACTCAAGCTAAACTAGTCGTAAAGTTAGTTGCAAAAGCGCAATGTGATTATGTAGGCCCCCACAAGGTGGACCTACGAGCTAGTAAAGGTCACGGGAGTCCGCGGGATGGGGGCTTAGCAGTTTCGGTCGTTGTAGCAATCCCTGGGGGACACCTACATATGTCCAACACAGGAAACAGTCTTTCGGCTGAAATGTTGAGTTTTGTACACATTCTCGATCAAGGCCAGTGCAATAATGTTCAGTTCTATAATAACACAATGTCAGCAGAACATAGGCCTTGGTCTCTTGCCTTGTCCATTGATGTAAACAAACTGTTGCTTTGTATTTCTGCACGGAGTTCCGTTGCCTACGCACTACGCATCAGATGACCTTTGTTACGAATTGATGCGCAGAAGCGCGAATAGTTCTTACCTGTATCACTTTACTTTTTCTTTCCTGGGGTTTTTAAATGCTGGTAGTACAACATACAAGATTTGTTCACTGCTGGGTGGGTATAAACCTCCTTTTCTGCCATTCTCCACGTTTCTGTGCTTCCGATTTTCTTCAGAGTTTATTGGCAGTCCCTCAATCAGTTATAGAGAAAGACCATAATAAATGTTTTGTAATGTTCATACGCTGATATGATGATAATGAACTACAATAACAAATAATTTCCTTCAACAGTCGGTGCACAAGGACAATCAGCTGATACATTGTTATCTTATCACACGTAACTCACTGTTATGCTTTTGATTCTAGAGTGGGTAGGCTGATATTGTAATGTATTCAAACTAGTGCAGTTAACCTAGTAAAGTCCTATAAATAGAGGGAAAAACCTGTCAGATGACCTATCATTTCTTACTAAATGGACCACTCCATCTTCGAGTTGTTATTACGCCACAGGGATACGGAATTGAATTCAGGTTCCTCAGGTCTTGCCGGCGGGATTTTATCGCACATTCTCCCTGGAACCTGCAGCAGATCTTCCCCTATCCCGTCACCCGCCCAAAACCCCGCTTTTTCAAACCTGGGGGCTATAGGGATCAACCCCAGTTCGTTTATCTGTTGCGTTTACCACCTTTCTAAAAGGAAAACCTCCCAATACATCGCACCATTCTAGGCCGCGTAAACAGAAACGCAATAACAACAACAGTTGCGTCATAAGAACTGTTTATCTGCGAATCACCTTATATAGAAGCTAATTAAACTAATTAAAGTGTACCGTTCTTTCTAACATTCAGTTTATACATATAACGTCGGGACTGCAAAGGTTCAACAACATCATAAAAAACCTTTTGATTAACTGCCACTGACCATCTGCGACAACTGACGGTGTGGCACCGTCAGTTGTCGCAGATGGTAAAACTTATCACAATAGATAAACAATGGTACCAAAGCTATAGCGTCGATAACTCAAACACTCAAAGGGCAGATGCGGACGATTGTTATAGGCTTGACGCACTGATGCTGCCTGTTCGAATCTTCGGATTCTGTTGAACTTTAGACTAGGAGTTCGGAAGATTACGACACAATGTTCGGCTCTTTCCGTATGACGTTTTTTTTTAACACAACAACACTCGACGTCTGTGCTGCTGGGCAGTTTGTTACGCCACTTCTTCCCAGCGAAAGCACTAGGAAGTGGTGAAGGGTGATTGATTGACGACTTTTAGGAACTGGACTAGATCCGGCCTTTGTGTAGACCTAGCTTAAATAGCACTCATTCTCGCCAACCAACAACTAACCTTCTGGGGTAGCACCCTAAAATCTTAAAGAACCATGCTCACCTCTGATTCCCTAAATTCTAGACACTATAATCTAGGGGGGGTTACTAACAAGGTGTCACCGTTGTTGGTAACCCCTACATTATAGTGTCAGTTCTTCAGAGCTGACTCCTCTTTCAATAACCATCTCGCTTTGCCAGAAATTCCCCTAGAAAACATTCGATATTTATTGAAATTCGTAAATAATACTGCCCTAGATAAACTTAGTTTCTCGTGAAATATTTCCTTATTTTCTCCATTCCATAACACATCAATCCGTTTATCGCAACAAAGTTATATTAGGCTCCAGAACTATGAAAACACGATGATGAATAATTCTAAATCAACTTTGTAGGTCATTAGGTCACAGCTGAACGCTAATGACCTAGGCATTGTATAGTTATATCTTGTTTGGCACGCTTGGGAATATTCTGCTAGGTATCAGAGCTGTTTTTGTTCGAATACTTCAGATGTTTAGATCTTTGTTTCCGTAAGTTTCCTGCTAATAAGTAATTACCTAACTATGTTAGTATGATGTTGTTAGCTCAACTTTGTGAATGGTTTTATGTTATTTTACAAGCTTTTATTTAACTTGTGATGTATGTAACTATGTTTGTTCGGGTGGTCTCTTGCAACTCAATTTTGAAGCAGTTATCTTCAACCGATTGAGCTGAAATTTTGCATGCATGTGTAAATCAGATGACAATGCAAAATTATTAAGACATGGAGCTGATCTGATGATGGAACCGGAAGGTGGCCATAGGAACTCGGTAGTTAAACGACACAACCCCATGGAGTTTGGACTCGTTTGATCTGTCTTGACGAGAACTTTAGTGCTAGATGGTAACCAGGGTCTGGTGATGGAGCTGGAAGATGGCCATATTAACTCGGTAATTAAACGATACAGCCCCATCGAGTTTGGGCTCGTATGATTCGTCTTGACAAGTACTTTGGTGCTAGATGGTAACCAGGGTCTGATGATGGAGCTGGAAGATGGCCATAGGAACTCGATAATTAAACGACACAACCCCATCGAGTTTGGGCTCGTATGATTCGTGTTGACGAGCACTTTGGTGCTAGATGGGAACCAAGGTCTGATGATGGAGCAGGAAGCTGGCCATAGGGATTCGGTAAATAGACGACACAACCCCATCGAGTTTGGGCTCGTTTGATTCGTCTTGACGAGTACTTTGGTGCTAGATGGTAACCAGGCACTAAAGATGAACAGGTAGCTTAAGTGCAGTAAACGCATACAACGGAAAAACACTGCTACGCGCTACGAACTACGCCGCAGTCAATCTCGCATCAAAAATAATAAAAAGTTAAAAATAAAATTGAAAGAAAAAAAAAACCTTTTAAAAACAAGCTTTTATTACTTATCAATAAAAAGGACTAAAAAGTTAAAAATAATTTAAACCTGATAAGAAATAAATAAAAGCGTGCTACATTTTGATGGAACATTAAAGAACATTTAGAACACAATGTACACGCTTTTATTTATTTCTTATCAGGTTTAAATTATTTTTAACTTTTTAGTCCGTTTTATTGATATGTAATAAAACGCTGGTTTTTGGGGTTAAAAAGGTTATTTTTCTTCTTTTAATTTTTTACTTCTAATTTTAGATAATACATTCTGTAATAGGGATTTTTGCGTCATTCATTAAATAATTTACTAAATGTAAACCTATCTTACCTTATATGGTCTTCAGGTAAAATAATATTGCGACCAATAAATCTATTCAAGTAAATAAAATGGAAGTATCTGTTTGTAATATGTCAAAATTACAGTTTTTTACTAAAGAACAACTTTTCATATTTTTGTCGGTCTGCATTTGTCTCTCTGTCCGGCTAATGTGCTAATCAGCTGGACGCACTTTGACGGGACTTTCACAGGCAGATAGCTGATGTTATACAGAGTAATTTTTATCTTAGAGGTATAATTATTCTCTAGTAGTCTGAGCAAAAAAATTAAAACCCATGAAAGCCAATTTGATTTCCGACACGCACGCGAACGAAGTCGCGGGCACAGCTAGTTACTTCTATTGAACAAAAACAATATTTTGTACATGCCTACAAATAAACAATAGGTAGGCGCGATCAGAACGGATCAGAGAGAAGTAAACAAAATATTACAGGAAAAAATACATCGGTATTAGTTTCATCAATTTTATTTTGAAACGCCGTGTTTTCCAAGTTTGTACTTTTTCCCTAGTTTGCACTTGTTTATAGGTAAATAATAAATGACGTTTGCATGTGGCCACTTCATGCTACCTACTAATAATATAAATGTGTTTGTGGGTTTACAGTAGGTAACTATTAAGTGGCAAATGCTAGCTTCTAATGTACCAGAACCTGGTGCCTTCGTAAACTAGGTAAGTAGCCTGGAAGTGAAAGACGTCGTTTGTCGAATAGGGCTCGCTAAGGTGGTTAGGGGTATCCTCCACCTTTAACTCTGCTAAATTATTATTTCTATGATTTACCTTCTTAGGGAATCTTTTCATCACAAGACGGACTATATTGGAATAGTTTAGCTTTTGCCAAATACAAGTTAAACTACTCCAATATAGTCCGTCCGTCCGTGATGAAAAGATTCTCAAGTCAGCTAAAACTGGTGGTGAGCTAACAGCCCACAGGTAACCCCCCCTGACCCCCTTTTTGTCCCAAGCAATAGATATTTATTTCCAAGCAGAGTAAGTAATCAACAAAGGCCATTTATTACTTTTCCAGAACACGTATGGCAAGTGAATGTCCAGAAGAAAGGCCTGGGTGCCACGAAGAACATCCAGGGTCTGTACAACCTGTGCCTCACCGACAAAACGCTGACTCTAGTCAAGATCAAGAGTCACAACAACGTCATCAGCGATCTGGGGCTTCTGGAGCGCGTCGAGTACTCCTTGAAGAACATTCGGAGGTGAGTACGCTCAACTTACGGGACCCGAGCGATTATATGACCTGATGGGTCATAATATATAATCGCTTGTAAACCTTGGTAACCGACTGTCATACTTGGTATGAATGACAGACGACGCCGACACTTTACAATACAAAGGCAAACTTTTCCTAAAACTCGATATAACAGCCCGGTGATACACGTGCACAAGACACCACAATATACTAAAACGACGCATCGCAACGCCCGCCCGCGCTGTTACTTCGTTTTTGCTTAACGTACTTTCTGACTTTTCGTCGTTTTGCTCGGCTCCTAAGGGTCGTAGCGTGATGTTCAGTATCCGATAACCTTCCTTAAGAATTGGGCTATGATTTTTTCAAATCCGACAGGTAATACTAGAGATAAGCGCGTTCAAACAAACAAATTCTTCAGCTTTATTACTAGCATAGATAAAAGCTCTGTGTGAAAATGCTCGTTCGGCAAAGTACCGTTACATTTGTTATTTCTGCTGCCATTATAGCGTGTTTGAAGGATTTTAGTAATGTAATTAAAGGCAGATGAGACACTTTCACTCCGGGAAAGTTGAAGTCCGTTGCAGTTGGTTTCGTTTATCGGAAAACAGACATGCGTGGGTTCCTAGTAACATTGAACTTGACCAAGTTAGCATCCACGCTTCAAGGACGTGTTTGAGCATTCAGCCAGGGCGATGGTTATTTATTACCTTTGAAGTTTCTATTCTTCTAGTACCTTCTAGATTCTATTTAATTTCCTTCTGTTTGCACAAACACCCAACAATTTTATCGGCCATATTTCCTCGTCATTCAATAATGTTACCTAATATTGCATACTATATTCCTTGTACGTAATATATACGGTATTATAGTTTTAAATGTAGAATATTAGAAATCGTTCTTTTCAGTGATGTGATTAACTTGTGTTCTGAGAATTTTAGATATTTTTAATAATATTCAGTGGCATTGCGGTTTTATCCTTAATCGACGGGAAAATACCCGAACCGCTATCGTAACGGGATATATTAAAAAGTATTGGGAATTTATACTGCGTTGGTATTTTGATTGTCCTTCAGCATTTTCTGCGAAAAGTAAAAGTTATACTTACGATAAATTCCAGTCGCTTGGTGTGTAATATTATTGCCACTACAATATGCGTTTGTACTATATGCATTTGTCTGCTGCACTGGCAACCTGACTGGTTATTCTTTTAACGGCGGCCAGAGGTAATATAATAATAATAGTAGCCTATTATTGACCCACGCCAGGGCAAACGCCTTTTCTCATACAGAGAAGGTAAGAGCATATATTTTTTCAGACTTATATTAATTAGGTATAATAGCAATATAACGGGTGGCAGGCTGGCAGGGACAACGACGCGCAACATGTTACCGGTTGGTTGTGAAATCAGTACGATTTTCCGTCGGTTATTAAAAAAAAATTGGTCTTCCATACATTTTGACTGTGCAAGTATCACTTTTCTTAAACAGCTGTTTTTTTTTTTTTTTGATAACCGACGAAAAACCTGCCTTCATAGTTTCAGTTAGCGCGTCGATGCCTGCCACCGTGTATAATTAAACTTTTTATTTTGGAACAAAGAACCCTAGAGTGACATAATATTAAACAACTTATTATCTTGTGTTAGAACCACTCATGTCTAGATTTCTTCACGATGTTTTCCTTCACCGATGTCAGTGATGTCCAAGATAAACACACAAAGTACATATGAATTGAAAAAGCCACATTGGTACTTGACCGGATTTGAACCCCGTACATGCATGAGGGGCTAATATATTAGTATAACACATCACATAAGGGAAATCTATGCCATAGATGCTATGGTAATAAAATTGGTGCCTTTCCAGTTTTACTTACTACATACCTACTTACTTATAAGAATGACTTTATCCTACAATTTTGTACAAGTACAGAATAGGTCCACTAGCTCTAAATCTCCTTGAGGAAAAAAATGTTTTTAACTATTTTGTCCTTATTTGTTCATAATAATAATAAGGTTTACTTTACCGCGTAAACTCCCAACGTTGCAGTGATAAACAAATAATTACGGTAATGAAGCGATAATTGTTTACTCTAATTATTTACATAGTTAGTGGCGATAGTTCAGTGGTTGGTCGCGGGTGATTGCGGCTGTAGCTGATTGATAAAATCAATGTAAGCTTTAATTATACCTATTGCAATTTCTATGCAATATTATAACTTAGTTCACGTCCCTCAAAAGAAATCGCCAAGAAATTAATTAAATTAATTAATTGCACTCTTGGGAGGCGGCTATTTGTAGGGTTCCGTGCCAAAAGGGTAAAAACGGGACCCTATTACTAAGACTTCGCTGTCGGTCCGTCCGTCTGTCTGTCACCAGGCTGTAGCTCAAGAACCGCGATAGCTAGACAGTTGAAATTTTCACAAATTATGTATTTCTGTTGCCGCAACAACAAATACTAAAAACAAAATAAAATAAATATTTAAGTTGGGGGGGGGGGGGGGGGGCATACAACAGACGTGATTTTTATAGATAATGGTACGGAACCCTTCGTGCGCGAGTCCGACTCGCACTTGGCCGGTTTTTTGCCGATGACAATAAATTCAAGCAATGTTTATTACAGAAAGAATAAACCCTTTGGATGAACTCGACTTTTTTATAAAGATTAGCAACAAACATCAGTAGATAAGGATAAATAGAAGGAGGGAAGGAAGACCTTTGTGATGGCTGATCAAGAAGTAGTACCTAACCTTTGGGACACACCATGACAAAAGCAGAGTACCAGGGTGACGTGGCTAAGAAGTCAATTCTCCGCCTCCGCTTTGTCGCAGGGCGAACCCTTAAACTAGATCAAAGGCTTAATTTATTTACTGAACTCGGATTTATATAAACCACTGAAATAGTTCAATAATATGCACTTTACACAGAATGATGATTAATTGTTTTCAAATCCATGTTTTATTTGTGTAACAGATGACGCTTGTTTCTCGGAATTGCCCCATCGTGTTCGTGCGTTCTGTTATGAATGTATTCATCTTCTCACAAGGTAAAACCTGCGTCAATAGGATGTTAACTGCGAGTGGTTTTTTTAAATCACATATTATTGTTGCTGAATTTATGAAGGATTGGACGGGCCGCAAACCAAGTATTTTTGGATAACATTATTTATGTTTGTCCATTGGAATTGTCTGTTCTATGACCAAACCCTTTAATATTAAGCACTAGGAACGTAATAGGTACACAGCGATGGGTAAACTGGACCGGACTTATTACAAAACAAGGTTTATCTTTAGACAGGTTTAAACCATGTAGCCATTATTAACTAGTCCGACAAAGTTAAAGTTCTTATTACTAAAACTGACGTTAAACCTGAGTCTAAGTTGTCAATTTTGCATTAAGAACTTTACGTTCGTCGATATAAAGTTCAAAATATAGTAACTGACTCGCAGGCTTAGGCTAGGTGGAAGGTTAGAGCTCGTTTTGCAAGAAGACGGTTAGTGTACAAGGTTACACCACTGCCTCGTCGTCTTATATACTTTATTGTCCGTAAAGAGTGATTTACAAAATTCACAAGGCCTAAAGTGAAAAACTTGTTAAAAATATTGAACCTTAAAACGCGGGTACTAAAGTTCAATATTGAATAATCAACCTACCAGAATGGTCACAATAGGAATGTTCTATTATTATAGCGATGTTAAAAATGAGCCTTATGTTCCAGATGTGGCGATTCCGAGCGTTTCTTCTACATGGAGGTGGGCCGGCAGACCACGACCGGCGCGGGAGAGCTGTGGATGCACACCGATGATTCCAACATCGCCCAGAGCATGCACTCCACTATTTACCAGTATGTCACTACTTCATTCTACATCAACATCCTTATAATTAGCCTTTTTCTGATCACTGCTGATATCAAGACTTCTAGATAGGGATCCGTGGGGCAGCCAGTGAAAACATTCGCCAGCCACGGGTGCTGTAAAAGGCACAGGGCTCAGTCGAGATGTACAGCAGTATGCATCGGTTTCGTACAGCTAATAACTATCACCCAACTGTCTGCACAGTGGGGTTATTATGGATATCGTTTTTTACTGTCACCTGTAGCGGCCATTTTTCATGTACAGTAGTAATAATGTTCTGGCTTATGGAAACGAATCAAATACAGGGTGGCAGGGACATCGACGCGCAAACTGAACCCATAAATTTAGCACATGATTCTAGACGGCGTAGAAATATTTAGTAGGGTATTAAAAAGAACTGCTGTTTCATAGAAAAGTGGTCCTACGCGGTCAAAATGGAACAGCATTTTTTTTTTTAATAACCTGTGGTTTTTTCAACGCAGGGGTGTTCACAATCATGTACTAAATCCATGGTAACAGGTTTCGTGTTCTGCCACCCTATATGCTTTTCGAATTAACAACGGATGTAGAAGGCGGATAACCGGGTGCTGTGGCGCAACTTGGTGAAGAGTTATGTTCAAAAGTAACTGCAATAGTCCGAGTTTTTTTTTCCATCTTAACTGACCTCCTCATCTTTCCAGTGCGATGCGCGACTGTGCGAAAGAGAGCGAGAACGAGCGCGACCACATCGTCCTTCCGAAGTCTGGCGATAACACACTGCCGGCCCGACGGCAATCGTATTCAGACGGACGGGCCGGTCACGCCGGATTGACCAATGGTAAGTCGGGTGGCAGTGGCAGGGCAAAGGGGGGTACGTACGAAGGGGTGTGTACGGAGCGAGTATGCGAGTTTTGGACAGTTTCTTTTTTCACATTTATCGGTGCAATAATTAGGATGGTTATGGAATTGAAATTTCAAAATTTAACTCCTATTTATCATTTTTCATCTTATTACAAAACGAGTTCTAACTTTAAACCTAGCCTAAAGCTTACCACTGTATTTTGAGCTTTATTCCGACATAACTAAAGTTCTTAATGCAAAATTGACAACTTAGACTCGGGTTTAACGTTAGTTTTTGTAATAAGAACTTTAACTTTGTCGAACTTTGTTCGAAATTTAGAAATGGCTCGATTGTTTAAATCTCAGTCTAAAGATAAACCTTGTTTTGTAATAAGGCCGATTGAGTGACAATCAAAAAGATGGAATGTGAATTTGCAAGGCATCAAAAGTAAGCATTGAACGCACAGATTTAGGCATTACGACCGTTTCACTTCACTATTTTTATTTTCGGCTCCAAGAAGCCAAAAACTTTGAATTATATCTCTATCTTGACGATTTACTTCTAGCATCTCTGGAATTCGTGAAATCTCGTTTTATCTCGCTCCGTATACAGACTTTATAGTGAAATGGCCATATATTTCGTAACTCATTTAGTTAGTCCACATTAGTACGTATCATGATCGTCTTAAGGGCTACTTTCCTTTGAGAAACATTAGAACATGTAGTTTAGTAACTTTTTTGCTTGCATTCATGTCACCTGTAGAAGTTAGATGCTTGTTTTAGTTTAGATATCTTGTAGTGAGCAGTGACTAACTTTTTGTTAAACGTCAATAATTCTGTTCAATGTCAATAAAATTTTGTGTAAAATGTGAAGATAACATGAAGCAGAAATGAGCCCTTACATAAAAAAAAACAATTAAATTGGCTATAAGTAATATCATATTTTGTATTCATGATTTTCGAAAGGAGTATTGAACATTTGTATGTACTTGTGATATGTAACCTCATAAAGGGAAAAAGGAAAAATTTATTTATAAACGATGATTAAAGTTAAGTGACGATTAAACGTCCAAAATGTAAGGTTTAACAGTCGCTAATCACTACTTAACTTTAAGCAATGTTTATAAATAAAGGGGTATATGTTTAGTTAGAAGACATTTCAGTCAATATAAAAGGGAAAAAAATATATATAGATACTCCAATACAAGTAACAAATACGAGTTATTGGAAAATGAACTCTATTGGTAAGGATGTAAGGGCTAACCTAGCAGCGATGGTCTCTTGCAGAGAAGGGCCTGTGCGTTGGGTCGTGCATTAGGCAGTGCGTGTGCGCCAGTGCTACCTACTCCATCGACGAACCGCTGCCGCCGCCGCTCAACGGTACACAACCTGTATATACTGTACCACTGTACTGTTACTGGGGCATTCTGTATACAGAAACTATACTGGTTTCATAAATGTTGCTTTTGTTGTTAGTTATATTGATGAAGCAAGTTTGGTGTAAGAATTGTTATATGTTGTCACTCATCTCCTTCCTTATTGCAACAAAATGTAATAGGAATATATGGAGGAAATTATAGATATATATTATAGCTTGATATGTCGTCGTGCGTACTACCGGTATAAAAAGTATCCTATGTCCTAAACCCAGGTTATGGTCTATCCGCATGTGAAACTTCATCGAAATCCGTAAAGGCGTGAAAAGGTTACAGACAGACAAACTTACTTTATTATAATCTTGGATAAGTTACTATGAAAGATTTAAATGCAATCCTACAGCCAGTTTATCTTCACGACTTTCAGTGCGTTTCAGGCCCCTCATATGTACGTACATATTTCTTTCCGCCAACCGATGGCAGACAGTTTTTTTAAGGGTTTTGAGAATCCTGGGTTGGATTTGTAATCGGCTACTACTTCTTGCTCAATAGCTACGAGTGTACGTTTCTTCTTCCTCTCCTGTTTACATTACAACTTGTCGTTACTGTTTGGGGCCAATGACTAGCCATAGAGAAAGAAAAGAAAGAACGTTTCACGGACACAGTTCGTGAAAAAAAAAAAGTGAAAATAATGTTTTAACAACAGCATCTTCATGTTTGAAGTAAAAATAGCCCAAATAAGTGAAACCAGTAGTTTCTGGATATGAGGTCCTCCAGTAACATGAATGAGTATGCTCCCTGGCTTAGTCAGTTTGGCGCTAGGTTCCGACGAGACTGGACGTGTGTGGTCTTTGATTTACTGATAGTTGAATGATAGTTACAATCTTTAGCTTATTGTTTTTTTTTTTTTGTTGTATTGTCGGTCTTTCAAGACTCTTCATTAGTATTTTACTCTCTTTTATCATCTTGTCACTTTATCTACTGTACTTACCAATGCCCGTTTTCACTGTCACTAGGAAACACGTAAATGAACGCCTAAATATTATTGCACTGTTGAATTTTTCAACTCTCGGCCCGAAGCCGAACGTTGGAGATCCAAATGTGCGCTTTTATTTACGCATCCAAGTGTCACATAGCGTTAGTGAAAACAGGGATAAGGTTCTCGTTTTTCCAAACAATTCATCACATACTGTGAGTTCTGTGATCGTCCTTTGTTTTGTGCGACTTTTCACACTTTCGATTTACCCTTCCTTATAAGTAAATAGTATATAAGTAATAAGTAAAGGGTCTTTCAGTAAGCGCTTCCTACCTTTAAATTTAAATAAAACAAAGTGTGTGTGAGATATCATCGAAATTTTTATCCGTTTGAAAGGCCTATCGATGCCAATATGTATGGAATATGACATCGTTCAAATGTCCATCGCGGCTTCGCTGGGTGGCGCGCATCCGAAATCTCCAATTTTCCATGACTCTAGCGCATAAATCAGGCTAAATTTGACCGATGGCATGGGTTATGTTGGCTTTGAGGGTCGTTGTGGTGTGTGGTTTATTCGCATAGACCGACGACTTAAGAAAACCTCACAAGAAAGTCTAACGGGGTCAAATCGCACGACCTCGGTGGCTAGTTCACATCACCTCTACTTGAGGTTACCATGGTCTCAAATCGCTCTTGCAGAATGTCCAATGTGGCATGAGCTGTGTGGCACGTAGCGTCGTCCTGTTGAATCCACATGTCGTTGGTGTCCATATCATCTAATTCAAGCCAAAAAAAGTTTGTAATCATCGACCTACAGCTCGCCGTTGACGGTGATGGCCTGGAGAACGTCGTTCTCAAAGAAATATGGACCGATGACGCCGTCAGTCTAAAATCCACACCAAACAGTGACTTTTTCGGGATGCATTGAACGCTCTTGGTTCTCACGTGGATTGGTATCGTTACCAGTGGACTCAAATTTATTCACCACACTGCGAATAGTCTTCTCGGTAGGACGATTATGGCGACCGTAAAATGGGCGAAGCGCGCTGAACGTTGCCCGAACAGAACACCCATTTTGATTAAACAATTTTATCATTTGCACGTATTGTTGAACGCTATATCCTTCCATGGTGATTTGGCAAAACAGACTGAATAAATCACAGCCAATTTGAAAGATGTAGGTAGCTTCAACAATATGGCCGCTATCAACTGTCAAAGTTCGGAAGTCCCTATTGTAAGACCCTTTATAAAACATTTCTGAGTAATCATTCACTATTGGAAGATACTTACCTGTTTTATAGTTGACCATAGATCTCTTTATTCTATGTTTTGTGTCTAACATCTGACTATCATTGTGTCAAAACTACACTTAACCAGCCGCTTGCCCCGCTTTCGAATTAAGAGTATTACTAATTAATTTGCGCTCCACTAATTTTGTAATATAAGCTTTTAGGGTCAATAATTAAAATTACACAAGAAAATGGTTAAAATAATGCTTTTTAGGTATTAAAACGATATTTTAATGAACATTTTGTTGATTTAGAAAACCAGAGTCGAATATTTTTGTGTATTTTCGTTTCTTGCAACCGAGAAAACTGCTGATAAGAGTTTATTGTACTTTTCTACACGTAATATTGTGACTTTTGAGCATAGGAATTATTGACCCGATGTGAATTAACAATGTGCCCGCTGTCATTAACAATACTGAGTATAATTATGAAAAGAGCTTCAAAGACAGGGGCGTCTTAGCTTCTTATATCGATCGCACGAAAGATGTACTTACCAAATGTTTAATAACATAGTTTTAAAAGCGACGTACTAATATGAACCTTAAGACTGTTGTGTTAGTTTCAAAATGCTGTAAAACTCATATGCTTTCGCTAATAAGGTACTGTCCACTTGAGCGAATTGAGACGATTCATTGATATGCGTGTTTATTGATATCGATTAGACTGTTTGAAGACATAAAACTTCGGCATTATTTTATTACGAGAACTATTTATTTGATCTTAGGGTGTCAGTTATAGAAAGATGTTATGTGTGATGTATAGAAAGCAGAATTTATGATTTGATACATACACAACGCTATAGTGGACAGAAAATATCAAAACATGAATTGGAACTCAATGTTGATTTAAATTAAGTTTAATTGGGCTTGCATGACATTTTCGGAGCATCATGTACGGTTGCTGTCGCATGACGTGGTGGTATTGGACCGATGTCGTGATGTCTGCGTCTACATTATCATATATTGCTGTACAAGGATCTTTTGGCGCGTGGCCATAATCCGAACTAACGGCGCCATCTTGTTTTTTCAATACATTTCACAGCACAAATAAACATTTGTGCATTTGGTAAACACCAACAGCGCCTCCCTGTCAACATCATTCCAGCGCCAAAAAATTCTCGTAGCAGTGTACATACTTTCATACTCATTAATGTAAGTTTCATTACGGTCTGGCAAAATTTTGAGATGAAAAATTGACTTAGGTAGTAATTGAAATTGTTACGTCCGAATATGAAGATTATATTTCACGAGGTTTTTTTGTAAATGCTTTCTAATAACTTTTTGTGTAATAATTTGTTTCAATGATTTAATTTTTATCCGTTCTGTAATAAATGTGTGTTACTGAAATAATAAAGATAGGTTAAGTAATTTTGCCGGACTCCAAACATTCTTCATGATGACGTTTGTAAAGATGTGGCATACGGTTTCAATCATAAATGCGCGATTATAACCTAAATAATTTGTTAGAATTGATCGGTCCTTCAAAAGTAAAGGCTTCCATGAACAAACAATATGCCACATCTTTGTGAAAGCATTGTAACCAGATGTGGGCAATGGCGCTGAGTAGACAGCTACTAGATTCCGCGAGTATGCTATCAATTTAGTTAAAGACTAGATTATTTTAAAGCTAAACATCATCCATCGTCGCTAAAAAAAATATAGAAAAAAATCATTAAAAATAGACCGGTAAACCGCCATCGTTCACACCACATACCATTATAACCGCACCGGGTGGACTGGGTGCCATATGTTTTACTTGTCGCTTATCATTGTCTTTCACAGCCGACAACCAGAATAACACACTAACTGATAAAACAGACAACCCGGTACGGGTGATCAAACACCATCGGACAGAGTCGTTGCCTGGGTACCCTCTGTTCCACGAGCCGTTGAAGATCTGTCATGGAAGGACGAGGTCTGAGCCTCTGACGGGGGAGGAGGTAGATCGAGTGCTTGTTGAGAAGGGGGTGACCCATTCGTCGTGTAAAGCCATCAATGGAACGGACGCGGTGGCGAAGAAGACGCAATGGTCACGCCGAGCGAGTACGGGAACGCGGTTGCATAAACTGTCGCCGGCTCATACCAAGAGTATGTATTGTTTGGGGGCGTCCATAACGACTTATGGTTACTTTTCAATATTGATGTTACTATGTCAAAATTATAATTAATGGTGATTTTGATATTGTATGAATCTTTGCTATATAGTTTTCTTTTTAAATAACTATGTTGATAAAGGCGTTAGTATAATATGGACGCTCCCTAGTCTCATGCATATCCATATTAACCGTACATTGCACTGCACATTACTAACCTCGTGTGTATCGTCTCTGGTTGCCAGACTACAATAATATATTGTAAACGGGCAACGCTCTTGTGTTGGAATGTTTTCGTGACGTGGTGTGAGCACGCTGACAGACAGACAGACAGACGGACGGACAAATGTTGTGTGTGTGCATGGCTTTCTGTCTGCTTTCTTGTGTCGTTGTTATGGTTATATTAATTACTATATTGTACAGAATTATTTATAGTTAAATCTCTAATGAGGTAAGTATACTACGAAACTCTTATGAAACGCCTGACTGTTTCTTGATAATGTATTTTTTTTCTTTACCTTACAATAGTTTTATTTTTTTTCTTTACCTTACAATAGTTTTATTTCTAAATAAACCGACTACGGTTAAGTTGCTTCTTGGCGATATTATAATTGCGTTTTTTTTTTTTGTACACTAAAAGCCTTTTTATAATGATTCACCCAAAAATATATTTAATTTTCTTCTTGCTAATTCAACCTTATTAGTTTCTTTTATATTTTATTTTTACCAATTCTCTATGTCTCTTTATGTTTCCATATTCTAATGCTTTGCTCTTATTATCAATATTTAAAAAAATGTCGGTCTGTAGAATGTTTTCCTCTGTAGAAAATCTTTTTGACTAAAAACTGACAGTGAACAAGATAAAGTGAACTTGGTAGTGCTACACTTACAAAGTAACGATAAGAATGCTTGGATAGACGTAATTGTACTCCAAACTCATCTTTAGTAAATAAATATAAATACCTTGTTAGTATATTCATAAAAATAATTGTGCCGCATTTCATTAAAATTTCCTAAGGGGCTTCTGCTAGTTGGCTTCGGCACCTCGTCCAAAGGACCGGGACCCCATGGTCCCGAGACAAGTAAAAAATAAATGTTACTTTACCAATATTTTTTTTTTGTTTTTCTATGCTGTCCCACTGCTGGACAAAGGGCTCTCCCAAATCCTTCCAGAAACTCTTTTCCTGCGTTTAACAATAAAACATTTTATTCGCTGCATCGAGAACAACACAGAGTGTAAAGTGACCTTATCCTTTTTATGGATACATGACTGGTGACATTATCATGTAAATAAATCAAAGATTTTAAACATAAAAGTTGTAGTAGAGAAGCTTCGAGTTGACCACCATACGGGCCAATAATGTTCTCAGCATTTACAAATGCATACGCTCTGCTCTTTGACAATTAAAAAGTGCCTGTAAATGGCTTAATTAAAATAAATGCTTTGAATTCTATCCTAAATCTGCCGAAATGTGGACTTATAACATGCCCTTTAAGTTACAATTCGCTTATCACTCTGTATAAGGAGCTTGGCAGAAGACACAAGCACTCTCCTATAGCTTGGTATCGGGTTAATAATTTAACTTTTATAATATTTAAATACAGTAAAACATGTAATGTTACAATCCCACTCTTTTCATATTATGTTGCATCTTCCTGTCACAAACTTCCTTCTAAATTAGTATAACAACCACAAAACACCTATCTTAACCAAATACAAATACCAATAAAACCACAAACAGAATTGAAATCTATAGCATAACAACAAAATTTACTTTACATTAAATCACAAAATCCTTCTCTAAAACAACAAAACACAAGTCAAACTTAACCTTACACCGACAGTAAAAAGTTCACATTATATCAACACTAAAATGACTGACTAAGCATGAATGACGTTTGCCTACAGACGCGGAAACGCTACGTAACCGCTGCGTTAGTATGCCATCCCGGGCGAGCTCGTCGTTCGAGGTGGATAGGGCTCCGCCAAGATACCCCGAAGTTGATGGTAAGAACCTTTATAAGAATACGACTTCATTTTGAAAGAAATAAAGAAGAATATATATATTTGTCACAGAAACACGTGCATACAAAAAATATAAGTTAACTAGAGTAAAAAAATACTGCACGGCATGACTAAGACAAGAAGGCTTCGAAGCTTCCTTTTGGAGTCTGTGACGTGTTACTAAATTTTCAGATAAGCTCAAAATAGTTTGAAGAAATACCAATAAATTAAAAGAACATCAATTACATTAGAATGCGAACATATTTAAAAGATAAATAAGTTTTAGAGGATAGAGGAAACTATACAACGTGTCCCAGAAATCAACGTCAAGCCAAAAACGGGCAATAGGCCAAGTCGTGACAATTATTAGAAAAATATAAAAAAAAATCTTGGTCATGTACTTTTCAAATTTTATGGATTTAAAAATAAATCTCAAAAAGTGACACCCTGTCATGATCTTTCAAGTCCTGTGACTACAAATATTAACTTTTCGTCAGTTTTTTTTCTGTGACGTAACCATGAATAGCCCAGCCCTTCTGTAAATTACAGTTAAAAGATAACTACCTCAGTTTTAAATAAAATTTTAGGTTTTTGCCCAACATTGATTTCAAAACTCACCACCCAACTTTAACCGCGTGTAGTGTAAAAAAAATGTACTACATTATTTTGGTAAGTAACTGTATAAGATGGCGCGTTTAGTCTGGATTCCAAAAAATCTAAATCTACTGTTAGTCCTAGAAAAATTGCCGAGCCTACTGTTTTAAGCACCTCTTTGTCTAAGACGATGTTGGGTCCTAGATTTCTAACATTCGGTAAGGCGAACTTTGCACATTTCGTTTTCTTGGCATTGAGAACTTTTTTCTTGGCATAGAGGTTATTTGACGTAAATCAATCCGTAACCATTGAGAGTGCACTGTAATCTTGTCTATTCCTGTCTACTTTCAAAATAAGAGAGGTATCATCTGCAAACAGTAAAACGTCACAGATGCCCTTCAAATGGAATGGTAAATCATTGATATATACTAAGAACAAGAATGGACCCAGTATTGAGCCTTGCGGAACACCTAACTGAACTGGTAGCCCGGAAGATTTCACGCCATTTACACATTGGACAAAGAATTGCAGAAGCCGCTGAATACATCAACTCGATAAGATACGCCCGTCTTATTACGCGATCATTTTTAAAGAGATGTAGAGCTTGCATTGCAGCTGAAGGCAAACAGTTCGAACATTTAATATAAACTTGGTAAATCTGATTGAATAAAAATTATAACTAATGAAATCCAACAACTAAGTTTTATTTCAAACGCACCCAAAACTAACAAATAACTTTTTTTCCTCAATTAAGAAATAGCAATCAGTAAGTGGCATACCATTTTGGAATCCAGACTAAACGCGCCATCTTTTAAAGTTACTTGCCAAAATAGTGTAGTACATTTTTTATACACTACACGCGGTTAAAGTTGGGTGATGTAATAATTTTGAATTCAATGTTGGGCAAAAATCTAACATTTTATTTAAAACTTAGGTAATTATGTTTTAACTTTTAACTGTAATTTACAGAAGGGTTATTCATGATTACGTCACAGAAAAAAAACTGACGAAAATTTAATATTTGTAGTCACAGGACTTGAAAGATCATCACAGGGTGTCACTTTTTGAGATTTATTTTTAAATCCATAAAATTTGAAAAGTACATGACCAAGATTTTTTAAAATATTTTTCTAATAACTGTCACGACTTGGCCTATTGCCCGTTTTCGGCTTGACGTTGATTTCTGGGACACGTTGTATATTCATCTTTATTATATTAGTGACTAACAGAGCTGGGGAAACTTGGCCCTTAGTCTCTTCAAAACCATTTAAAAACGGATATTAATATAATAGAATGTGTTTGCAAAAATGTCTTACTATTATGCAAAAAAGTAGCATACTATTTTGCTCAATTTGACTATAACCATAATTAAAGTAGATAAATTATTTACTATTTGTAGGAATTTTAGATAATACTTATGTATAGGCACTTGACTGAGATACCTGAGATACAGGTTTATTCCTAGTTCAGGTAGAATCCAATTATTTCTTACCTACCACTAGTTTTAGGCCCTATTTTTTAAATATTTATGTAAATCAATTATTTCAATAAACAATTTCAAATTATTGCGTGTTCTTGTGGTCATCAATCACACAGAATGTAATTACTTAACATAATATAATCGAAGTTCTGTTTTGATATTCCAACGACCACGGAAGCGCATCTTCCCGTCTCCAGTTAGAATAATTATATGATATGGATTTATACAGGTTTGGAAATGTCACGTGACGAGCCTGATGCGGTGACCGACTGGTACCGAACGCCGCGCATCCCCGAGGAACCAGACTGTTGCGACATATCGAGAGATTTTATGAGGTTAGTACTTTTTTTAACACATAGGTCTAGGCGAACTCTCTTCGAGAGGGTGTGGGCTTTTTACTTTACTTTTTACTACCACTCTATGTTCGTATTTTTGGAACACCTGTAATCGTAAATATCATAAAAGACAATCTGAAATTAGATTGTCAGTTAATTTGTGTCACAATATCAGTCTGCAACTGTAGGTTAAACTGATATGAGCCGCTTTAGTCGAGTGAATGGCTCATTCGAGTTAATGTTATTTTTTTTTTTCAATCTACGTTCACACTATACCGATAAAATTTTATAGAAATGACATTCATCTGCTCGTGTAATGAATAAAATAACTATTTTATTGATTAAACGAGCAGATCCATTGTCCATTTTCGATCAGCGAGCTGAGCGCGAGTGAACGAAAGCTAGTGTCGAAATCCAACATGGTTGGATTGGTTCACTAAACATCTTTCCACTTTTGATTCATTATGTGTTCAGACGTTTCACTTCAAGTAAAAAATGCCGAAAGACATGAGCCTAGGAAACGACAAAAATTAAAAGCGTCTTAAATATCAGCTATAACATCAATTTGGTTCATTAAAATTGACTAAATTATCTTTGAAATCAAGATAATTTTATTAATTTTCACCTCATGTTATTCCCAGTTCATCACTAGTGGGCGCCGGCTCAGTAGCCCATTCACGAACGTCATCAGTGGGTGAAACCGGTACTGGTTACTTACCCATGGCGCCTGGACATGACCCCATGGCTGGTCTCATCTCCGCCTCCAGTGGGTCGTTGTGCAGCGGGACCCCTTCCACTGACCCCAGGTTTAGGTGAGGGAAACATTGATGGTTAATTGTCAGAAATTCGGAGCGTATTTTGGAATAGATATGCACCGGATATTGTAAGAAAATGTCTATGTATGCATAAGGTTTGTGAATGCTAAACTACCGCAATATAATCAGAACACTACAGTACTATTTGCCAGTTCGATCGTAGTCGTCTTTTGTTTTGGTTCGCTTCAATTTGTCTCAGTGTTCGACTTTTATGCCATTACTGAAGACGAAGACAAATGACCGTCGACTTAAACTCACCGTCTCACCCTCGCAGCGAGTACCAGCTCGAGCCAGCGACGTCGCACATCGGCATGGAGTGCCGGCCGCCGCGCGCCTACAGCGTGGGCTCGCGGCCCGCCGGCACGGCCGCGCCCGAGGCCCGGCACCGCGCCTACAGCGTGGGCGCCCGGGCGCGCCCGCCGCGCCACCCGCACGCGCGCCCGGCCACGGAGGACCACATGGAGATTGACTTCTCGAATAACTCGCCGGCTAATAGGGTGAGTGATTCATTTATTTACGAGGGTGAATCAAAAAATTCTTGCAATCAATATTAAAAAAATGCAAAGATTTAAACTAAAACATTTTATTTTCTATATAATCTCCCTCCAATGCAATGCATTTAGAATAACGCGTTTCTAACTTCCTTGTGAAAAAAATTGTTTTTCTTGACTCTCGAAAAACTCCACTACGGCAGCCATAACCGCGTCTTTGTCGTAAAATTTTGTTCCACAAATGTTCTCTTTTAATTTTGGGAATAAGTGAAAACCACTTGGGGCTAATTCCGGAGAATATGGTGGGTAGTCAAGGAGATTGAAGCCAGCACAGCGGATTGCGTTGAGCGCAACTTCCGATCGATGAGCAAGAGCGTTATCTTGAAGAAACAACACGCCCAACGATAGTTTTCCACGACGTTTTTCTTTAGTCACTTCACGCACTTTCGGGATTAAATTTGCATAATAGGGTCCAGTAATCGTCTGGCCTTTTGGCATGTAATCAATAAAAAGGATTCCTTCACTATCCCAGAACACTGAGGCGATAACTTTTCCAGCGGTAGGAGCAACTCGAAATTTCTTAATGGATGGAGAGGATGGTCGTTTCCAAGACATGCTTTGTCTCTTAGTTTCAGGATCGAAATGGTGGACCCACGTTTCATCCATGGTGACAAGGCGACGGCAAAATTTATCCGAATCACGCTGAAACATTTCGAGATTACGCTTAGAAGTTTCCAAACGTCGCTTTTTGTTTTAGTCGGTTAACATTCGTGGCACGCATCTTGCCGACACTTTTTTGAACCCCAGTGAATCAATTAAAATTTATTGAACGCTACCAAATGATATCTTTAGGATCTCAGCTATATGTTTTATAGTTATTCTTCTGTCTTCCAAAACCAGATTCTCAACCTTTTTGACATTTTCTTCCGTAACGGAGGTTGTAAGCCGCCCAGAACGCGGGTCATCTTTACAGCTTGATCTACCTCTTTTAAATTCAGCCACCCAGTACGCAACCGTAGAATAGGGTACAGCATCATCACCTAATGTCTGCTGAATGTCCGAAAAAATTTCCTACGTAGACATTTTTTTCAAACAGATATTGTATCACCGCACGTAACTCACTTTTATCCATAATTTTGGGTTTTTAGCAACTCGTTGCACAAAACAATTTATAACGTGCGACCGAACTGACAAAAACAAGTGACAGTTTGCTTAAATATTGTGTGATTGACACTCTTTAATTTGAATATCGAACTTCTCCCAAAAAGGTTTTATATATATGCAATTCTAAGAACTTTTTGATTCACTCTCGTAGATCATCATGAACCATTACGATTTAACTGTTCTGCCCTTAACTTACATTTGTATGTTAAAGTCGCATTTTGGTGAAAATCCTTGACATCTCAAACGTAATATCTGAAACAGCTGAAACAGAAATCTCTTCAACTCAATTTTTGTCTTCATTTTGTCGCAATTCGATGTTGAGTTTGACGGTTCGACCTCTGGCAAGCTCTGAATAATATCGAACCAGAGACAAAATGATTCCAATCTCAACCCTCTCCCTTATTTTGTTTTATTTAAACTCAAACTATTATTTTAATTAAACTACTTACGGGCAGTCGGTCAGTTAGTCAGAAAGTTGAGGCTAGTTGCCTGCTAAAATGTAGAAATATACCAAATGTCTCAATGCAGAAGAATGGGCAAAAAACTCCATGGACTCTTTTAAATCAAGATCTTAATCATTTCAATATTACAAAACCTTAATCGTTTCAATATACTTTTTTCCCCAGGTGATGTCCCGGACCCCTCCGACGGCGTGCTTCGTGGAACCTCGGCCGAAGACCAACGTGGACGAGTACGTGGACATGTCCCCGCGCAACGCGGGCTACGTGGAGATGCGGCCCGGCGAGCCGCGGCCGCGCAGCCCGGCCGCGGCCGCCGCGCCCGACGGCTACGTGGAGATGAACTACGGGCGCGCGCCCACGCGGCCCATCGCCATCGGGGCCGCGCGGCCGCCGCCGCCGCTGGCCGCGTCGCCCGACGAGCGGCGGCGCGTGCGGGACCCGCGCACGCCGCACGGCTCTCAGACGCTCTTCGATATGTCTTTAGACTCCCCTGCCTCGCCTCAAGACATCGACACCACCGAAGTCTTAGAAGAAGACCCTCCCCACCACCCCTTGAGTACTGTCAGGGAGATTTCCGAAGACGGTAGACGGAGCCCTGAGTTAACAGTGGTGGTACCTCGGCGGAGCCCTGAAGTGTCTGTGTCGCCGCAGTATGTGACGTTAGCGTTGTCTGCGGTGCCGCCTAAGACGCCAGAACCTTGTGGTGATGAGTTGTCTTGTAACCCCACCGCTAATAAGACTATCGCGAGGGTACCTGACCCTATTGAGACGAGAGGTAAGAAATCTTTTATACTTATAACTTTATGGTAAAATTGTTTGTTACAAGGTATTTCTGGAAATATCAATATGATTACGAAACAGTTCTCACTGAAAGAAAGCTACATTATCTATATACAGGATGGGTAAAAAATCGTGGATCAAACGAAACAGGGCGATAGTTGAGGTTATTTGCAGTAAAAAATATCTTTGTGGCAGGGCACTAACTTGAAAAGTTATGACTAATTGAGTGCTTTTTGAAAAAAATACCAAAATTTGTGATAAATAGGTAATTAGAGTAAAATGGGTACCTATTTTAAAACAATATAGTTTGACCAAAACCGCTGTACCGCGCCTTCGGTATGTGCGCGGCTCACGAGGACGCAGTGCAGGCCGCTCATTCGTCATCGCTCACGGCGTCCCGCCCCCCGCCTCGCCGCGCATTCCTAAGGCGCGGTACAGCAGTTTCGGTCAAACTATAGTAGGTACCATGATTTAAGAGTCATCTTCCTGCCCATGATTTAAGAGTATTGGCACTTTTTTCAATATCTTTTAAGTCTCACGTAAAATTATTTGTAATCTTAAAACCGTACTTAAAAAAAAATGTACTACCAAAACATGACCCTGTATTAAACAAACTTGTCTATTTAATGACGATTAAAACGAGGTGTAACACATAGCTCCATTTTGTAGCTTCATTATTTTTTTATGTAAGTTCGAAGACAGGGGGAGGACACGATAACCCTGGAGTCAAGCCACCTATTCTACTTCCGCGAAGGTGATCATTTCTCTCAAGGCGGTGTCGGCTTTCTAGTCAATAAGGAACTCAAGCAGCGTTGTGGAAATCAGTAGTGTGTCGACATGGGTAGCGTACCTTGTACTGAAACTCACCAACAGGTACTACCTGAAAGTGATACAGGTATATGCGCCGACTTTGACTTCGACATGTTTTGACGAGACAGCCGAGGCCATGTACGAAGATATTGCCAAGGCAATGCACAGTACCAGTAGTCATTTCATCCATGCCGTTAATTTACTACCACATTCCACTTTTATAGAATATTCACTGTAATACTGTTCCACTACACAGCCGTAATGTATTATATGCTGTATTTATTTTCGGCGCAGGCGTCCCTATACTTGTACTCTGTTTTATACTTGTAGTACACAGCAATGCCACAGAGTGCTTCTGACATTTAGGGCATAGACAAGAATTGAGGTTACGTCTGGCGCGGATTAAGAATGAATTATTTATTTCATAATATTTTACATAATTATATATATTTAAATAATAAAATAGATTATTTATTTATTTATTTTACCAATTATGTACACACATATATAAACAGACAATGAAAAACAGAACAGAAAAAATATACAAATATAAATAATATAAATATATATATTACTACTACAATACAATACACAATATATGTATTACTGTAATTGCCGGTGACATCACAGCGTGATGACAGGTGACATATCAGAATACCAGCGCTGCGACATTTATTTTTTAAATGTCGTAGCATCATACTGAGATAGGAGCCTTTTGGCCTCGTACAGGACTTTCTGTTTCATTTTTCTTTTTGTTTCTTTTTTTTTATATAATTTGGTTTTGTTACTTTTTTTTATATAAATTGGTTGTTTTTATTTTTGATTGTGTTTAGTTTAGTTTTATGATCTTCCTATGCGAGTCGCAATAAATACTTTTTCTTTCTTTCTTTTCTTTACCACAAAGGCCCCCTACAACGTTGTTATGGGAGACTTCAATGCCAAAGTGGGATTACAAGAACGCGGCGAATCGAAAGTCGGACCGTTCGGTTTGGGGCGCAGAAATCCCAGGGGGCAAATGCTGGACAACTTTTTGGCGTCGCAGGGACTCTCCTTAATGAATTCGGTTTTTGAAAAGAAACCCCAAAAGAAGTGGACCTGGCAAAGCCCCGATAACGTGACAAGGAATGAGATAGACTTCATGACGGATAGGAAGCATATATTTAGAGATGTCTCCGTGATTAGTAGGTTTAATACCGGAAGCGATCACAGACATGTCCGAGGCACTCTAAATATCAATTTTCGAGCTGAGAGACTCCGCCTGATGAGGCCTACACTCCGACCTACGCAGCTCCGAGCCGCTCTAGGATCCGAAAAGTTTCAATTGGAACTTAAATCAATTCGACCTATTGGAAACCACTGGCACTATAGACGAGAAAGTTGACGAGGTGGTCAAAGCACTACGTGACGTGTCTGGCAGACTTTTCCTGTCGCAGCGATAAAGTAAGGTGTCCAAACTTTCGTCGGAGACTCTCGGACTTATGAGGGAAAGACGAGAGTTGCCATCTATGCAGCCGTCTTCATCAGATAAGAGGGCCTTAAACCAAACAACTAGGAAGCTGACGCGACGCGATCTTTGGTGCTCCAACATCCGCGACATTAAGGTCGCGATTGAGCAGAACCGAGGGTCGAAAGTGTTTGTCCAGCAATTAGGGAAGTCCCATTTGACGAAACTAAGAACTGCAGATGGCAGAATCGTGACTTCTAAGTCCGAGATACTCGACTTTTACGACGATACCGTTTTTTACGGGCACGTATACTCAACGGACGATGAAACTAGCGGGACATAGTGCAGATGACCATCGAGCCAAACTAACGCGCCACTACACGGAGGACATTCCGGATATCGACCAGTACAAGATTAGGGCGGCCCTTGAGCAGCTAAAGAACAACAAGCCACCTGGGGATGACGGAATAACGACAGAGCTCCTTAAAGCGGGTGGGGCTCCAGTCCTGAGAGAGCTAGCGAGTCTCTTTAACTCCGTCATCCAAGACCGTACAACGCCCGAGGCGTGGAGCAGAGGTGCGGTGGTTCTGTTCTTCAAAAAAGGTGACAAATCCTTACTGAAGAACTATAGACCCATCTCTCTTCTGAGCCACGTATACAAGCTATTCTCGAAGGCCGTAACGAACCGTCTCGCCAGGAGACTTGACGAGTTCCAGCCGCCAGAACAAGCCGGTTTTCGAAAAGTCTTCAGCACCGTAGACATCCATACTGTTCGGCAAATTGTACAGAAGACCGAAGAGTACAATCAGCCGCTGTGTATGGCATTTGTGGACTACGAGAAACCCTTTGACTCCATCGAAATATGGGCAGTTCTGACCTCTGCAACGATGTCGAATTGACTGGCGCTACATCGAAGTGTTGAGATGTTTGTATGGCGCTGCCACGATGACTATCGAGATCCAGGACCAGAAAACCAGCCCCATCCAACTGCTCAGGAGGATGTAATATCTCCATAACAGTTTACGAATGCGTTGGAAGACGTCTTCAAGACGCTGGACTGGACTGGACAGGGTATCAACGTGAACGGCGAGTACATTTCACATCTTCGATTTCCCAATGACATCGTCATAATGGCAGAGACGCTGGAACAGCTAGACCAAATGCTGCACGGCCTTAATGGACCCTCTCGGCGGGTTGGCCTCGGCATGAATTAGGACAAGACGAAAGTCATATACAATTCGCACGTCTTGCCGAGTCCAATCCACATCGAAGGGTCGCTTCTCGAAGTTGTGAAGGATTATGTCTACCTGGGGCAAATAATCCAGCTCGGTAGATACACTTTGAGAAAGAAGCCGACAGAAGGATTCAGTTGGGTTGGGCAGCATTTGGAAAACTCCGTCAAGTCTTCTCGTCGCCTATCCCACAGTGTTTGAAGACTAAGGTCTTCAACCAGTGCGTCCTCCCCGCCATGACATATGGCGCCGAAACGTGGAAACTGACCACTGATCCACAAATTCAAGGTCGCTCAGCGCGCTATGAAATTATCCGGAAAAGAACCGAAAGAAAAAGTTACCGACATAGTAAGCAAACTGAAGTGGCAGTGGGCTGGCCATGTTTGTCGAAGAACCGATGGCCGGTGGAGCAGACGAGTCCTGGAGTGGAGCCCGCGTATCGGCAAGCGTAGTGTGGGATGCCCCCCAGCTAGATGGACGGACGACCTGAAGAAGGTTGCTGGGACGGACTGGATGCGGAAAGCGGAGGACAGGGTGTTGTGGCGCAGCCTGGGATAGGCCTATGCCCAGCAGTGGACTGCGATAGGATATCGCCGATTTGCGTGACCGCATAATTGCGGTCACGCAAATCGGCCTCACTGTTGATGGGGACACTGTAGACACGTTGCTTCATAGTCCCCCATGGAAAGTAATCAAGGGACATCAAATCGGGTGAACGCGCAGGCCACGCTACAGGTCCTTACTGATATTTGGGATATTCCGTGACGAAGAGCCAGTCGTCTAGTACTTATGGATGGATCAGCAATCAAATCACTCAGTACTGCTTGTTCAATAGCTAAATCAATAATTACTTGAGGCGGCTCGCGACGATCTCTACTTGATCCAAATCCAGTGATCGACAACCTTCTGTGAACTTCCGGGAAGTTGCGGGCAGATGGCACTGGTTGCCTGTTAGGAAAGCAGCTATGTAAGCTTCGCCCGCAGCTCTGGCACTTCCTCGTCCCACTTCATAGTAAAAATGAATGTCGGCAATGTGTGCCGGGGAGAATCATGTAGCAACGATCGAAAGTTGCGAAACTCAGGAGGCAGCAAACGAAAGTAACGAAACACATGTAGCAGCGGCGAATAATTCGGAGCGACTGCCTGTCTGACGTCTGTTATAATTCAAGGTCCTTCGGCTGGCCCTACCCCCCCGCATCCCAACCCGCGCATATTCACAACAACATTCACAAAAAAAAAAAGTAAGCTACCTGCTAAATAATAGTGCGTAGCCATGCGCTGGGCCTTTCTTCGACAGTTGATAAGAAATGTTGGGATTGAGTTATAAACATGCAATTGATACTTTTGGGTAGCTAATACGATGAAGATTAATTTAAAGTAATAAAAAAGGTAGGCAATGGGGCGACTTATTCATAAATTTTACGATTATGTAAAAATGTATGAAAAAAAAAAAACTATTATAGGTTTATAACTAAAAAGTCTTTATTTTCAATTGAGGGCAGTTTTTTCAACAATTTTTATGAGGACGCCAAATTACTTCCAATCCAAAATTTTATTTACACTAGGGTCACAAGAGCGAACAAAATTAAAAAAAATAAGTACATCAAAAAAAAATATTTAGAATTTTTAAATATTTTTGCCGTCGATAAAATTAAGCGTAGATTCCCTCATTTCGATATGTGCACATTTTAAAGAATCACACTATAGATGATCAGGGGAGAGATTTCGTAACCTCTATTGGGATATTGGTAAAGAAATTTTCTAGTGTCTCACCAACTTGTAACTTATCTGAAATGGTTTCATTATCAATTTTTTAGGGACAACTCATTCTGATCTCGCTGTTTTGTGTTTCCAATTTCTTTGTTAATTTAATTACCTGCCACACAGCTTTTTTTTTTTATTATTAGAAGAAGAATTTCCGAAGTGTGATCAAATAAAATAACAAAAGAGGAATAACTGAATGTGGTGGAATAAGTAAATTGTATTACAGTTGAAACAACAGCCACCGCCACGTTAGTGCTGGCGGGCGGCGGCGCGCCTGCGCGCTTCAGCCTGGACGAGCCGCGCTCGCCGGCCGGCGCGCCGCCCTGCCCGGCCGGCGCGCCGCCCTGCCCGGCCGGCGCGTCGCCGTCGCCGCCCGCGCCGCTCAACTACGCGGCGCTGGACCTGGAGCCGCGCCGCGCCGCCGCCGCGCCGCAGCAGCGCGCCTACACGCAGATAGACTTCATTCGCAGCGAGAAGCTACACGCCGCCGACGCCACGTAGGCGCGCGACGCACTACACACGAACCGATGAACGTTTTTGTGGAATAGATGTTCTCATTTTAAATTGCGCGCCCCTCCACTGCTTTTGCATCCAAATTCGTTGGGCAATCTAACTGGCTATTCAGTACCTGTCACTTTGGTAACCATGGCAACACTCGCTGTTGCCGACTGTCACTGTCGATGACGGTCACTGAACAACTGATGACCGTGATGGAGACAAATTTGGGCGTTATGTGTTTAAAGTCATACTTTGCATGTGTCAAATGCTATTTCGGAGTGCGCGATTTCAAATTAGGCGATCTATTCGCAAGTTTCAACACTAGACATTACAGTTTTGAAACCATCTTCAAAAGTTCAAGTGAAAAGCAAAAGTTGAATGAAATTTGACTTTTTGCGAGTGACGTGCCGCGTTAAGCGATCAAGACGCTCCTACTTATGTAGCCGACTGCCATTTAAGTTAAGCCTAGTGACATTAGGCCCGATGGCCCATAGCGATAGTGAAATTCGGTTGCCGTATTCTTAAGCTGTGAATGTGTCAAATTAATGCGTCAGACTGAATCTTGTGTCGCGGTTTTGACGTTTTATGTCGATAAGTTGAGCCTGCTTTTGTTTTAAACACAAAATATAAACTCCTTTCCTATTCATTTTAAAGCCGGAAGCAATAACTATCCTGTATAGTGTGCACATACATCATCATGCGTAGTCTTTTCTCAACTATGTTCGGAATCGGCTTCCAGTCCAACCGGATGCAGCTGATGTACACACACAAATCCCCTTTAATAGGAATTTAGTTCATGATTACTTTAGCTATAGAAGAGTCTTATTTCTTACATTGTCAAAAAGCAATTTAGTAAAACAAGTGCGTTTTTTGTTACTTATTGCTAATTTTTTTCACGATGAAGTCTGTTGGTGGAGCTTGGTATAACTTATCGACATAGACAAGTAGGCACGCTGTGCGTTATAGATGCAGTGTTGATGGATAGCACTTACGACCGGCGTGCACGCCGCATTAACTACTGTGGCCGTTGAGGTGGGCCATACGAGTACAAAAAGAAAAAAAAAAGAAAATCGTTAAAAATAATATTTTAATATAAGCAACAGGAAAATAGTCAAGAAAATACAACTGAAAAAAAAAACTGCTCTGTGATTTTGTTAGTATCTAAATTGTTTTAACAAAAATATCATCTAAATAAGTGTAAAATAAACTATGATTAAACTTGATTCGTGATTAATAAAAAGTTTGGAATAGTTGTAATTTAGTTTTCTGTATTTTCCTTACTGATATGTTTTGTTCTATGTGATGATACTACTTTGAGACTTACTATTCTATAAAAATAATGATTACTAGATATGGTGCACCTCAACGGCTACAAGTAACGAGATCACCGCTGCTTTATCATTCATCGTCAGCCTGTATCTTAAAAGCAGTTTGATAGTATATTATAGAGAGCGATGTCCTTCACTTATTTTCTAGGCTAGTCTAGAAGATGTATATCAAAATATACACACACTCTTATTAAAAATGTATTATATATCATACATAGCGAAATAATGTATAGTTTAGTATACAATCTTCTAGGCTTGCCTTTAACTTGTATTAGACTCGATGTCGCTTGCTTCTGTTACTATATAATAGAACACACATTTTGTTATTAATTTTATTCTTATTACATTTTTTTATTATTATTGTTATGAGACTTCAGTGATACGTTTGTATAGATAACATATAAATATATGATATGACACTATAAGAAATTATACTAAGTCTAACTCCAAAAGTTTTCACTAAATTAATTAATACATTATCATGTTATATTATTCATTTGTAATTAAATATTTATTTCTCTAGATCTTAGTATATCTCTCTAGTACAATCGCGGAAAAAATCATTAAGAAATAAAATTATAATATTCGTGCACAGGAATGTTTCAGTAAAGTATTGACGCGTCGGCTCCGTCGTGAACTTTTAAAGTAAATTTTATTAATAATTATAACGCCACGGTTGTGAGAGAGGCCTAACAGTAGTAGGTACAATACACGTTTATGTTCCGGAGACATACTGCCTACTGTGTTCTTAGAATACTCTGTGCAATTTTAAACACAATACATATAAATGTTATTTCTACACTGTTATTGTTTGTTATCTGCAGTTTTATGTTCCGTTCGTGGTTATACCAAAATATATTATGTAATTAAGATGTAATCGATAGACAGGCTGAAATCAGCTGAAAATTTAACAACGCGCGTTTTGACCTACAAGGACTATTTATAAAGCGAGCTAACAAAACGAGTGTTATAAAAGTTTCCATCTGATGTTAACCTACTTATATTTAAAATTAATATTCCAAATCAATAAATACTGAAGTGTTATTAATATAAAGTCCATATTTGAATAGATATCTATTGTAGTGTAACGTTTGAGAGTTAATAGATAATCCCGAACGGAACATCTTTGTGGCTTGACTAGTAATCGGGTTCAATTAACATAGCGATTGCTTGTCGAGCTGTCAGTCAACTTAGACAATCTTATAGACTCAGTTATTTGAGCTTGCTATAAAACTGTTCAAATAATTATATATTTTATAAGCTGTGAGATTTATCTTTAGGATACAAATAAAATCAGCCTATAATGTTCCAAATGCTGGAACACAGGCCCCTTTTCTGTGAGAGGGAGTGAGCTGTAATCGACCACACGGGCCTAGAGCGGATGGATACAAAGGAAAAGAAAAGTCATAGAAGAAAGAATTTCACGTGGAAAATAAGTGCGCTGCAATTAGTATAGGTCTTAAAAAAAAGGATACATGTTGTGTACAAATGTGCATAAACTAGAATTTCGGTGGTTTTTTTTTTTCACAGAGTTGAATAGCAAGCTCTAATAACCTGATCTACGTAAATTATGTGTTCAATACAAATCTGTTTTTATCTTACGACTGCTGTTTATACCCGAAACATTATTATAGGAATATTTTTAAAGAAACAAAAACGTTGACATTTTAAACTACATAGCTCGATATTACATATTATTATTTTTTACTATTCATTATTGTCTTGTTACGGGGCTTCGCTGCGATGTTATATTTTAAATGGACATTAATACTGAGAGAAGTCGAATGTTTTATTTTGTTGACTAAAGAGTATTTACGTTCAAGTTATTATTTGTGTTTTTCTTTAATAATGTTGAAGTAAAGTTTTCTTGTAATTGTTTGTCAGGCATATTTATTTTATTATTGAGTTTCAAACAACGACAACTGTTTGAACTAGAGATTTTCAAACTCGCGGCTCGCACCTAAATTGTATAGTTGAATTGTTTTGCATTAGTGCGATGTAGATACACTCAATTTCATCAGGCAATATGGCTGATATTGTTTGTGAAAATGGCTCATAAATGTATTTTTTTCTCGTTATTATTTTATAAAGTTACAAAAACAATAGCTATGTATGTTGAAACAAAAACTGCGAAGCTTCAGTAACAAGAGAAGGCAACGCTAACGCAACCTCGCTGTCGAGTAGATGAAACTGTATCGTGAACTACTGACGGACATAGCTGTAGACGACCGTTGTATCATAGTTCAAGTTTCGACGATTTCCGTTAAATAAGTGCAATTATTATAAAGCGGTGTGCTGAGAGAAGTTAATTAAATAGTTCAAAATTTTGTAAAAGTAGAGGTGTAGTAAAAATCATTGAAGTCACCACTTGCGTAGTGGTCTATTGTATCACAATAATTCTGATTCAATGAGATTAACTAGACTTACAATTTGAGTTCATATGCTTATGCTCCTTACAACAAAGCTTTTGGTAAAACTGAGTAAAACTAAACTTTTCTCAGCACGCCGCCAATACAAAACAAACGCGCCTCACAAAAATTCAATTGAGATAAAAAACAGAATGTTCTACATTCCGACTTAAACAATTGACTAGCCTCCTGTGTTCAAATACTTCCTAAAACCAATGTAACGTAGTAATAGAAAACAAGCTTCCTTTGCCCGCGCTCGATTTATTAAAAAAGAAAAGTAATGGGACCTGTATAATAATGCGTGACTGAGTCAACACCAAATTTTTTATATAAAAAAAAATGTTATTTATTCCCGCGTAAGTAGGAGCGAGAAGTCTCGTGTGAAACGTGAAAGACTTTTCTCTCTGATTGTACTGTAACACGTAAGCTTTAAGTATGCCGAATGAAAATCAGCACAAGTTTTTTTTTATAGAATAATAGTTGTATGTCGCTTAGGAATGTGGTGAAATGTGGGAGTTTTCTTGTTTTAACAATATCATTGAGGTTCAAAAGTTCAGACATGTTAGCAAAAATTATTAAATTTACTTTATTCTCAATTCAATAGAAGAACAAAGTCGATATATCAAGCTCTGTCTGTGTACAATCGACGACAAAATTGTATTTTTCTCAAATATTTTTATAAAGAAAACCCAAACATGAAGACGGTATTCCTAAGAACCCGAACGATATTAGTCCCGATTCATCGCTGTTATCCACCCACGTTGTATAAAACGGATCGTATAGTAGTATAGTACAATTTGGCAAGGCCACTGTTTTACATTTTTGTATTTAAATATTTTTTAGGACTAAATACTCGCTCTTTGTTTGAGCGGTTGTCTGTAACATGCTGGTTGAGAGTCTTGAGAGTCCAAACTCGTATAATTTAAAAACAAGTGTCTCAATATCTCGGAAGTTGAATAGAACATTTCAATTTGAATAAAAAAGTCTTAGACATTAATTAAAACATTGAAAAAATATTTCATTAATTTTATGTGCTATTTTTAATTTATGTAACTTTGATGATTTATATAACACCACATTTATAAACTTATCTCATAAAATTCCCCCACGACATCTGAACCAGCTAAACTAGATAAGCCAATTCGCAGATTGCTAGTGCCACCTCGCAGTTACGTAGTACCATGTTTACATACATATTGTAACACTAATATATACATTATATTATACATTTACTTTATTCCACGTAGCGTAAGAAGTGTTGAGTTTAACGTAGGTGTAAGGATAGACGGGTACACACGACAGCGTTGTGTAGAACATTGGATAGAATCTCCTTTTAAAATATGCCAACAAACTTCAGTAATTAAAAGTAATTAGAGCAGAATTTTGGGCATGTTCGTCGACTTATTTTTTGCAAGCAGTCGCTTCTAATTGAACTGGTTTTTATTACCAAATTATATAGAATAATTTTTAAATTCATTTTCATTTAGAGATTTACAATCTTAGAATTCGAAGGATCTTAACACTTTTGTAGCCGACCGTATATTTGTTCATGAATTAAATAAATTATACAAGTTGCTATTGTTTTCATAGAGATTGTCGTACGCTGCCAATGTCACTGTCAGATCCGTACGAGCATGCCGTTTCTTCGCCAGCACGTAGCAAGGTCACAACACAGGTGTACGGGAGGCATTCACACGAATTATATTCTAAAAGGAGATTTTGGCTACATTTACATTGGTGAGACTTGTATTATGCGACATCGAAAGCTAGTGTGAATGCGGCCTTATTTTAATATATTTATAATTTAAAAAAATATACAAAATAATTTACCAAACTCCGCGTGTTACGTCATGACAAGATGGAGTTTTTTTTTTTTTTAAAGAAATCTATACTAGTCCCATTGCAAGTTAAACAGAATTTTTGAATGTTCCTGTAAACGGCGTAAAGGTTTTTTATAAGGTTTAAATATAAGTTTAACTATTGTAACGTCTAGAACAGTTTGTATAATAGTGGTTTAGTACCTGGGATGAGTCGCCACGCTACGCTGCGAGCGCCTGCTGAGTCACGGGCGTCACACGACGCGATCACACGATGAGGCAGATTCTGTTGTTTGGAAATGGAAAAAAATAATTATATTTTTTTACAAATGGTGCTACCGTTTTGTGTTTTAGTCGATGATAGCTTAGCCGCTCCTACTGCCATGTAGATAATGTGAAGTATCGTTGCGTGGCGCGTGAGACGCGCGCGCATATCACAATCTGTTATAGATATAGTGAACATCACCACACTGAGCGTACATTAAAACTAGCCGTAGTCATAGCTTTTGTAACTTGCAACGTTGTTCGCGACCCCTGCACTTGTAACTTGCGAACTGGATCGCGAACATTTTCCTGAAACATTTAAATAAGTTTCATTTTGCTGAGTGCGACCGCCACGCGCACTTCGCGTCAACACAGCTTCGAAAGCCATCCAGTTGGCAGTTGGAAGTCGGTGCACTGTAAAGTATCACAATGTCAATCGTGTTTATAGACTCGTTGATCGATGCGTGCCACTCGGTCGGCGTGTCCGCCGTTAAATTATATAAAAATATCTAAATCTAATTTCTTTGGTACATTAAATTTTGTTTACTTTCATATTATTGTAAATAAAAAGAAAAATAAAAGCTTTGGATTTGCGCATTTGTTTATTTATTCTGTCCATAGTGAATAGAACCTTACCTCATCTCTAATGAAGCAATAACACACTGCAGCACGGAGCAGTTGGATACTGATACAGGTACTGCTCTTCTGATGTTAGCGATGATCTGAAGTAGTATCGGCCGTTTCCTGCTACGAAGTTACTGTTTGGTTCGGTCGGTTCCGATCCTACACCCTTTCGAATATTGACTATGGTCCCGATCCCGACCCAACTGAGCCAATCCGAACCTTTTTCGCATTTTTCAATAATATTCGGGTCGGCCATATTGTGTCGGTCCGATCCGAACATTCGCACTTTGCACTTCGGAGTAGGCCCCCTTTTTTTTTTTTTTTTTTCAGGATGGGAAATCAAATGACTCCTCCCGCTCTGGGTGGAGCAGAAGGGAGTGTCAGACTCTTACTGACTAAAACCCACCCGTGTTCCTTCCTTAGCCCTTTATGTACCAGGGCAGCGGTAACCCTTTCGGACGATCCCGCTACCCCGGCAGGCTTCGGCCCTGTCGGGCCCCGTCAACTACGCTGACATCTCTCTGAGGCGCACGTGGAACACACGCGCCGTCCGGCACGGGCCTGGTCCTGATCGGACGGAGAGCTACCCATTGCTCTCCGCCCGCAGGCCCGCGCCTACGGTGGCCGGGAGTCGTCACGCGGCTCCCGACGCCCGGAGCGTCTCCCTCGGCGGCTGAGGCGTGAGGATCTCTCCCTCGCCCATCCCGCCACCTCCTTCGCTAGCATGACTGCTTCGCAGAAGGAGGTGACCGCCTCCCACTCCCTCTCACCCCGGACCATGGCTTGCACCAGGGCCGGACGCGAGAGGTCGCCGCCGCTGCCGATCGCCTCTACGAGGACACGGCGGTGCTCTGCCCAAGCGGGGCAGACCTCCACCGTATGCTCCACCGTGTCCTCTGGGCGACCCTCGCAGTGGTGACACCCGGGCGTCTCCTCCCGCCTGATGATGTGCAGGAACCTCCCGAAACATCCGTGTCCGGAGAGGACCTGCGTCAGGCGGTAGGTGAGAGCGCCGTGACGCCTCCCTAGCCACTCCTCAAAGAGGGGTCTTATCGCCGCTATCGTGGCGTGCCCTGCGCTGGGTTGCGATAGTCGCGCCTTCCATTCCACCATGAGACCGCGCCGGAGGTCCGTCCGCTCCGCAGCGATTTGCCGCGGGTGCAGAGTTTCCCCCCGACGTAGTGCCTCCGCGCGCCAGTCATACAGGCGCGCGAGGACTATCGCCTCCAGATCCCATGGTGGCAGTCCGGCAAGGAGGCTTGCTGCCTCGCGCGAGATCGTGCGGTACCCCCGGATCAGCCTTACGGCTACCACCTTTTGGGGCGCGTTCAGGTAGTGTGCGGCTCGAAGCCGCAGTGAACGCGCCCATACCGGGGCCCCATATAGGGCCATGGACCGCACGACCCCCGCGTAAAGCCTCCGGCAGGAGGCGTTTGGCCCCCTCAGGTTGGGCAGGAGCCGCCTTAAGGCGGCCCCGGCCCGTTCCAGTTTTGGGGCCAAACGTCGGAAATGCTCGACGAAGTTCCACCGGCTGTCGAGGACGAGACCCAGGTATCTCATCGTCTTCTCGACGCCGATGTGAACCCCTCCTACCATCAGTTGGGATCCCGAAGGTGGCCCGTACCGGGGCCCATGAAAAGACATGGCCTCGGACTTGTGCAATGCCACCTCGAGACCCAACTGCCGGATCCTTTCCACGACTATCGCAACCCCGCGTGTCATCGCGTCGGCCGCCGCCTGATGCGACCTCCCCTGCGCCAGGACCAGCGTGTCGTCAGCGTAGCAAACTACGCTGACGCCATCAGGGAGGTCGGCCCGCAGCACCCAGTCGTAACCGATGTCCCACAGGAGCGGCCCCAGAACCGATCCCTGTGGGACACCGCACGACATCTCTCGCCGGTTCCAGTTCCCGTCGCGACCGGGGTAGATGACGGCTCTGTCCGTCAAATACGCCCCGACTATTCGACGGAGGTAAGTCGGCACCCGGTGATACCGGAGTGCCTCCCCTATGCAGCTCCAGGGCAGGGTGTTGAACGCGTTGGCGATGTCGAGTGACACCGCCACGACCACCCCACCCCGGGACACCGCGTCCCCCGTCGTGAGGGCTCTCACGCGCATGATGGCGTCCACCGTCGAGCGCCCCTTGCGGAAGCCAAACTGGCACTCCGCAAGATCCGGCCCCGTCCTCACCAGGTGCCCGACGAGGCGGCCCGCAATCACTCTCTCAAAGAGCTTGCCGACCTCGTCGAGCAGCACTATGGGCCGGTATGCGGACGGAGAGTCCGCAGGGCGCCCTGGCTTCTGAATGAGGACCAGCTTCCCCGTCTTCCAACGGAGTGGAAACTGGCCTCTCTCCATGCATGCGCTTAAGAGCGCCTCCAGTCGAGGCCCGAGAGCCCTCGAGGCCAGGACCCAGGCTTTACCCGGCAAGCCGTCGGGTCCCGGGGCGGTATTTTTGGCCTTCAGCCTGCCTACCGCCGCTCTCAGATCCACCCCGGTCACTTCAGGGGTGTCGTCGTCGTCGTCCGTGTGGTCCGCTTCGGGCACCGCAAGTGGCGGAGCCATAGGCGGGGGAGTATGCTCCCCCCGTGAAGGGAACAGAGCGCTCACCACTTCCTCCACCAGCTGGGGTCGGAGACTGCGTCAGCGGGGGGGCCCAGGTGCGGAGTTTATTCCGCACCATTCTGTAAGGGCGCCCCCATGGATCTCGGTTCAGAGTCTCCAACAACCCCTCACGGGCCGTATCCTTGGCCCGCTTGACAGCCTCTTGGAGGGTGGTCTTCGCCGCTCTGTACCCCTCGTACAGCTCCACCTCCGTGGCTTCCGCATCCGGAGGGCGGATGCGGAGCCTGCGGTGCCTGGTGTACCGATGTCGCGCGTCGACGCACGCCTTGCGTAGCGCCCCAACCTCCTGCGACCACCAGTACACCTGACGTCGGGCGCGTCCTGGCCGGACTCGGGGCATTGCCACGTCACAGATCTCGGACATGGCCTCCCGGAACCACTCCACCTCATCGTCAATGTCAGCAGGCCTGTCCGGTGAAAACACCCAGGCCTGCACGATCGAGGCTTCCAGGAGAAGCTCCCGGTCCAGCTGCTTCAGCGCCCACCGCGGACCACTCGGGGCCTGTTGGACCAGCGCGCTAGAGGTCTGGGTGGAGACCTCAAACCGGATATACCGATGATCGGAGTAGGTCTCCACCTCCTCCATGACGCGCCAGTCAATGACACGCTGTGACAGAGCGGGGCTGGCGAACGAGATGTCCACCACCGACTCGCCCCGCATCCGCACACACGTAGGAACAGAACCCCGATTTAGGACGACCAGGCCTGTTTCCAGAGCCCAGTCCTCCACCATCCTGCCCCGCACATCCGTGCAACGGGAACCCCAGGCCAAATTCTTGGCGTTGAAGTCCCCGAGCACTAGCACGGAGTAGGCATGGTTTCTAGCGACGACGACACTCAACTCTGTTAAAGAGTTCTGGAACTCGGCGAGAGTTCGGCTCGGAGAGAAGTATACTCCCACTACTACAATCTCTCCGAACCGTGCTGCTACGCACCCCTGTCCCCTCGTGACACCTTCGAGGGACGGGGTACCGGCGGCGGCCGACGAAAGTATGGCCACTGAGCCGTTCAGGTCCTCCACCCAGTCATCCCTGGGCGGGACAAAGTACGGCTCAGCGACCACGGCGATGTTAATCGACCACTGCGCCATGCTCTGGAGCAACAGGTCCTGAGCGCAGGCGCAATGGTTGATGTTCGCCTGGAGAAGGCGTAGTGGAGGAGTTATTACTCCTCCATTTCAGCCCCCCCCCCGGGCCCTATCGGCAGTGGTGGCGGCGGCGGCGGCGGCGGCGGCGGCGGCGGCGGTGGTGGCGGCGGCGGCGGCGGCGGTGGCGGTGGCGGCGACAGTGGCGGCGACGGTGGTGGTGGCGACGACGGCGGAGGGCCTGCCCTTCCTCCTGGCTTCGGCGGGTGGAGCGCAGGACTTGCTCCCCGCCCGGTGATCGGCCGGCTTGCCAGCAGCCGCACATGCGACGCAGTGCGGCGCGGCGTTGCACGAGCCGGCCGTATGTCCGGGCTTACCGCAGCGGAAGCATAGAGTGCTGCGGTCCTCCAAGGTGCAATGGACGCTCACGTGGTGCCCCACGAGGCATCGATAGCACCTTAGAGGTCTGGGCTCCAGCAGCTTGACCTGCGCTGACACCCAGCCCACCAGGAGCCTTCCGCCCTCCACGATTTTTCTCGCCGCCGTCACGGGACAGCTTACCGTAACGGTTCGCATACCCGTGAAGTCAGGACGTATGGTGCCCGCCTTCACCTGGTCGGTCAGACACCCGCCCGTCCTGACGACGGCGGCTACCACCTCGGCCCCCGTCACCGAGTCATCCAGGCCCACAATGCGCATATCCGCGCACTTGACGGGCCTGGAGACTCGAGCCTCGTCCGCATTGAGGGACGCCCTTAGCTTTTCAGCCAGGGCGTCAGCGGTGGGGCCGCTCGTCGCACCGGGGACCTCCAGCATGCGGGCACCAGTGGCGGTCACCCTATGCCGGAGGCCTCCGGTGATCCCCAGCTCCTGGAGATCCACCGTCGCTCTCGCTTTGGCGAGCACGTCGCCGTAGGTCACCCCCCTCTTGACCGCGTCCGGCTGTAGTGTAATGACTACAGCCGCGGTCTTGGGGGAGCGAAGCCTAGCCGCAACGGCTCGCTCCTTGCGGCGCCTCCTCTGCGCCTTTTTCCTGGCCGCTTTGGCCGCCTTCTTCTTCTCCCCGACCACCTGCCACTCGGCGTTGGTCGTGGGAGATTTGATTGGGGGAGGCGTAGGCTCTGGGGCCTTCCCCTCCCCAGCCGTTCTGCCCTTTTTGGGGGCCGGAGCCGCGGGTTTGGCGGCAGGCGCCGATTTTGCCGGCGCCGAGGCTCCGCCAGCCGACGTCGGTTTCGCCGGCGCCGGGGCTCCTCTAGCCGACGCCGGTTTGGCCGGCGCCTGGGCCCGGCCAGACGGCCCGGGTTTAGGGGCGGCAGCGGCCGCGTACGAGGCCGCCTTAGGCCCTGGGGCCGTCCTACCCGCCAAGGGAGGGCGCAGAACAATACCCTCCAGGACGGCGAACCGCGCCTGGAAGGTCGCCAGCTCCTGCCGAACCAGGTTCAGGACCTGGTTCTCCACCGGCACGGGCTGGCTTGGTGGTGGGATGTTCTGCGCTGTGCCGGCCGCTCGCATCCCGGCCAGGTCCGCTCGGAGCTCCTCGTTCTCCTTTCGGAGGAGCTCCATGGCAGCCGTCAAGCGGGCCACCTCCGCCCGCATTTCGGACATGCCGTCCGGCGGAGGCTCGAAGTGGATGGCCTCCGCTGCCGCCAAGATGGAGGCCTTGGCCGAGACTATGGCCCTGTTTTTCGAAGTCTGTAACTTCTTCAGGGCCACGTCCCGGATCGCAGCCTCCACTACCGCCGCAAACCTCTCTTTGCGGTCCGCATCAGGGCCGCCCACCTCAGCCGCCTCGTCGCTTGAGGTATCCGATGCGACCGCGCGACCAGACCCCCCCTCCTTTGCGGACTCCTCCGCTTTCTCCGCCGCCTCCCGAGCAGTGAGCCCCCTCCCTACGCCTCGCTCTCGGGCTCCTCCCCGCCTGCTGGTCGGGATCTTTCTGGCCGAAGCCAGCTCCCAGTCAGAGGACGACCCCTGGCCGTCCACTGACCTTGGCCGCTTGCCCTGTGCCTTTCTCTTGGCAGCGGCCGTCTTCTGGTCACGGCGAGAGCTCACTGAGCCTCCCGTGCTCCCTCCTCCAGATGCGGCGTCGGACTCCGACCCCGCATCACTCCTCACTACGTCTTTTGGGTTTTTGGTTTTGGTTTTTAAAAAATGTTCCATGTTAGTTCCCACGAGTAAAAACTTTGTGTACCTTCTCAAAAAATGCGTGGTTCGCACTAGTGACTAAATCAAGCTACCCATTAGCCAAGCTTACTACCTCCCTCACGGTGCGCCGCCGCTTGGAGGTTTGGGGAATTTTTTATAGAGGTTAATCTTCCTCGCGGTCCGGGCGGTTAAGCCAAGACCCTCGACCCCCGTCAAAAGTCAGAGACATGACCTTGACAATCTTCGGGGCTACGATATTAACGGTGGCAGAAGGGGGGGGTACCCCCTCCTGCCTGCCCGGCGGCAGGGTAAGTGCACACCAGGCCCGCTCTTACTCCACACAGTAGCCGCTCTGCTCCTCATAGCGGCTTGTGTGGAGCGTTCCTCTTGGCAGAACATTAGCATGCGGGCAGCGATATCTCATTGGGAAAAAATCCCACTGAGAAATAGCTGCCCGCACCCCAGGATGCACCGGCCCGAAAACTGGTCTTCCCCCCGGACGTATCCAGAAGGGAACTCCAGTCCCCAGGCACACGTGGAGGTTTTCTGCCCTGGCACCCCGGAGTAGGCCCCCTGAACTGATGTTCGTAACAAATAATATAGGGCTGATTTTGCAATATCGGTTTTTTTTTCTTCAAAGATAAAAAAAAAGAATTATCATAATCGGACAACTCTAAAAAGTTATGCGTGGTCATACATTAAAAAAAAATATATATATGCGTCGACTTGAGAACCTCCTCCGTTTTTTTCGTCGGTTAATAAAAAACTAAAATTTTAAAATGGCGGTCGAATAGGTCTTGGCACATTTGCTACAATTTATTAGCAACTGTGATTAGCCATTAAGTCGATTTTCAGAATCTCGATACAGCGTCAGAGATCTAAAAACTACAAAATTTTAACAGTCGCCAAAAAGCGATGCTGCGTCAAAATAATCGCAAATGTATATGCAGCATGTCTACTAAGAACCTAAATAATGACTCGTTTATTAGTAAATACATTTTTTTTGGATTTTGTACAAAAAGGGTGAAATCTGGACCCCATTATAAGTTTACGCTATCTGTATATTCTATCAAAACCGACAGCTCACAAAGCTAGATTCGGCTACTTTTTGGCCGAAACCGAAACTGCAGCTGAAACGAACTTTCGGTCGGATATTACGAACAATATGATGCAACAACAACGTTTGCACTAGTAAAATTAAAACAAGAAAATAAAGAAATACTGTTTATTTTACATAATAATTACATATTGATCACACACAAATAAAACAAATGCATATCAACTCCAAACCCGCTCACTAAAACAGTGTGCTTATGATAAAAACGACTACACTATCAAAACGTAACGATTGGAACTACAACAGTCTAGCATATTATGCGATTTAATGTCCACCACTCCATAAATTCAGTTAGGGTCATCAGAGGCAGATATAAAACTTAACTTTAGTTACTTTCGCATACGGCTCAAAATTAGGATGACGAAATAAAGTCACACAGATTTTTTATCTTGCTAGTGTCATTCAGCAGTTTCCCTATGAAACTTCCTTGATTTACAACAAGTTTAACAAATAGGATAAACTTGGCACATCAATGTTCAACAATTAACTTTTCATAATCAAAACGCTAATTAATTAATCTACTATCACAAATCAATTTCTTGCAACAATCCTATAACACACGAAATACAGCAAACTGTTTTAGTGAGTTGTAACTGTCAACAAATACAGTAAAATATGAATATTGTATTCAATTGTATTATTATAATTAAAAACAGAGTAAGTATCAATTAGGGTGGGAAATCCAATGGCACATATATTTCACGCAATTTTTCATGCGTGATTCTCGGCGACATTGGATTTTGACTCTTAAAACTATAACTGAAGGTACAAATAGTATTTAAAACCAATTCTATTATAAATGTTAGGTATTACGGTGGAAAATATTATTAAGGTATACATTGTGCTCTTCATAACCCTTTTGTTCATCCATTCATTAATCAGAAGTAATAGTAGGTACTAAGATAACTATATAACGAAGACTCTACAGTTTACTTTTTATGCAAGCCATACTAAAATATGCAATACAGTTCCTCTAGTTAGGTTACGAGTTGTTTAAAAGGTTTATAAAAATTGAAACTACGATAATATTGTTTACATAAATAGGTATCATTATTATCCTATCACGTATAATAGTATAATATTAGATATTTCTATTATATGATGAATATGTGTTTTAATGTAGGCAACAGTAAATGGTGAACTATCGAGGGTTAGTATTAAAGAAAGAATATATTAAAATAATCTCAGAATCTGGTTCAACGAAACAGATATTTTTGAACTGATTAGATTAAAATATATGTATTAATAACGTTATTTAAAGGTAAAGTATGTTTCTTTTTATTGATTGGTAATGGATGTAACTACGCAATAAAGAGATTATGTCTTTTAGCCAAAAAATTTGGATAATATTGGCCCATGTTTGAATTGAATTTCTGGTCCTGTCCCTTACCAATCGACAAAAAACAAGGTATCTAGTAGATTATGGAAATATTTTAAAGCTAATTAAGTGGGATTACATTGTTTAATGGCACAGAATATTAATTAATTGTTGTCAAATGCTTCAGTATGTGTTTATTGATTATGCAAGAGTACTTCAATGATAGATTTGTTAAGTTGCGTAATTATGTTTAGAGAAGCTGATATGTTATTTTTATGTGAAAAGGAAAACATAATCCTAAGAAGTCCTTATTTCTTGTTACGCATTTGCTTTACTTCTCAATTATTGAGAAAAACCTATCCCCCTAACATTTTTCTCAACTACAAACTTGCACAGCCAATGGCGGGTTTTAAAAGTAAGTATTATGTGTCCATAATTATTATAATTCACCATTCGCATCTTACTTCGGTGGCGACCGACCATTTACAACAGTAGGGGTATCTTTCCACGACCGACCCGGCTTTTTGACAGCTGTCACTTTTTTCCTGACTACCCTCTTTACAACTACCTCTTCATTTGACAACAATTTTCTCCTAGGTTTCTTAACTTTTACCTCTTTAATGGTGAAGGAATCATCGAAGATGTCGCCACTTGAATTGATAGATCGACTGTCTTTGTGATTTTCGCCGACAATTTCGCTGATTGGACTGTCGAAGGACACATGTCTGGAAGAATTGAATCTAGGACTGTATCTAACTTTCTCAATGGAGGTTTGTGTGGCGATGTTTGTGTGGTTGTCTTTAGCAGGTGGCGTGGCCACTGGGTTCAACCTTGTCTTCTTAACTTTGAGCAGCACGGCTGGTTCCGACGATTTCCTTTTCGCATTTTTTTTAGTTACCTTCTCCTTTTCTGGGACCTTATTCTCTGTGTCCACTTCCGCAGCCTTGGGTTTTCTTCCCCGTTTCTTTGGCGTATCTCCATTCTGTTTGGTAACCTTCGCCGGCTCTTCAGTTTCTTCATCAGAGGCGTCACTGTCTTCAGCAATAACTCTGTTTGTTCTGGCTTTGCTGGGCGATTTGGCTTTCTTTGGGGAGAAGTCTAGGGTACTACTTCTAGTCTTGCCTTCAGTCTTTAGGTAGTCCTCAAATAGTTTCCGACACTTCTTGTAATCTGGGACTTCTTTTGGTTTCATTGTGTTTATGTATTCGAAGAATTTAATGAGGGCTTCTGTGAAATTATAAGATTATGATTAAACACTGCATATTTATCAAAAGTTTATTCAGACAAATTGCCCAATTAGAAAATGGCGGCGACTCGTGCTCTTGTTTTACTTAGTTAGGGTGACCCAGATGGGACAGAAAACTTTGAGAGCTCTATCCAATTTGCTCGCAAATAATCATTTTATTATGCATTTGCTGATTCTAGCAAAGTGTGACAGGTGACAGCATTCAAGTTTCGTTTAAAAACTTCATAAATATAATAAACAATCGACTAAAACTCACCAGGTACATTGCTAGGCTTGATGCTGGTCCTCACACTCTTCATGAAGGTCTCCTTCATGGACTGCACAGTCTTGGGCTGCTTGAGCGACTTTTCCCACGGCAGCTCCCCGGTCAGCCACTGTAGCATGTTGTAGCCCAGGATCTCGAGGTCACCACGCATTGTGGGGTCTGGAGAAAACAAGAAATTAAATTTTAAGCATGACTAACATTATATATGTTCTGACTAGTCAACAAAAAGCACCGGTTGATATGATATTGTAACCGTTATTTTTAGTAATTTCATTTTAGAATCAGTCTTATAATTTGTACTATAATCTAGGAATAGGAATTCTTGCTTAGGTAGTCAATAATTGCACTTCAATCTAGTAATTATAAATTTAAAAAATTCCTCTTTCGTTCGAGCCGTCTTCCTAATCGGACGTGTTAACTACTTTTTTACTTAAATAATTTTTGCATTTTAATGTTTTGGCACTCGGAAATATAACTTATATTACTAGTCATAAAACTCTAAATTAAGTGCTATCTGTGTGGTAAAGTGAAGGGCTAGCCCGACCTTGACAAACGCGGAGTGCCTGTGCGAGTAGTGCATACTGTGACAAAATATTGTCGTCTTGTCTTGCGCGCTCGACGGATGAGTACCTAGCTGCTTGCTACACGGCGGCGCCGGTGGCAGCGTAAACAAACATTCAAGTACTTCCCAAAACGAGCGCCGAAGAAAATTACTACGATCTAACGCAGCCGCACTCCTTCTACAAGTACACTATGAATACTACGGACACGTTGAATAAATCACTGTCCGATACTGATGTAAGCCTATTGGGAAATACAAACAAGACCCCACCAAATTATGTTTTTCAACGAGTCAAGAGGAGCAGAGAGGATATGGATGATGATCTCTCTAGGCAACTGCAAGAATTTAAAGAAGAGATGAGGAAGATGATGTCTCTTTTTTCATTTAATCAAGGGAATGAGATGTCTAAAATCTCAGCTACTCTGAAGGAAATTCAGCAATCAAATGCCAATATTGAGAACTCAATAGCTTTTCTTACCGCTCAAAACGATGATTTCAAGAAAAAAATCCACCAATTAGAAATCGAGGCGAAGAAAGATAAGGAGTACATAGTTACATTGGAGAACAAATTTGAGGACATGCAAATTGGCAGTAGAAAATCAAACTTTGTAATAAAAAACGTTCCGAAAAAAAATAACGAAACCAAGGACGATCTTATAGATTTGACTATATTCCTGTCTCAGAGCATTGATTGTAAAATTAATAAATATGACATTAAGGATATTTACAGACTGCGAGGTACCAACAGAGACAACAATCACTCACCTATTATTGTTGAAACGAGTTCCACTCTTTTGAAAAACGAAATATTGAAGATGGGAAAAGCGTTTAATATCAAACACAAAACTAAACTATGTTGTAAACATCTTGGCTTTAAAACGCAAGAAGATACCCCCATATTTATTACGGAGCATTTAACAACAAAAGAATCTCGCCTACATTTCCTCGCCCGAGATTTAGTAAAATCAGGCGCCTATAAATACTGTTGGACGGCCTACGGTAAGGTGTATGTAAAAAAGGACGAACAATCGCAGACTATTATTATTAAAAGTGAAGACCAGATTCACAGTCTGACTCTGCAGAAATGACTACATACATGCTGCTACCGGTATCTATGCCATTATATGTATTATACTACAAATATTGTACACAGCATTGCCGCTTCGTCCGGTGTTTTTTATGCAGTCACCCGCTTTTTACTGTATACTGTTAACACTTTCTGCGCCGTGCTAATCACCATAGTTATAAAAAGATGCTTTATAACATGTCATAACTTTATATCACATGTGCTTACACATAACTCATATACATGCATTATACACTTACACAACAATCATTTATCCAAAACAATCTCATTTCTCAGAAACTTATACTACGCATTCCCAACCAAAACTCATTTATACATATACACATTTTTACTTACACTTAAAATACATTCAGTCGCTATTTACCTATACCTCACACCGTGTTGTGTATTATGGTACATTAGTAACATAAAAGGAGCAATCGTACGCTGCTATATAAATCCTACATTATCTTTTCTTGTAACCATTGTATTTTCATTTTTCCTAAAATGCGACCCTTTTGGTTTGTGTAATTTTTCAATGTACCACTTTTTATTGTATTTTCTTCATTCATGTACAAATATAACTATCATAACACATGTTAACACACACAAACACACAACAGATACTCACACTCACACAAACATACTGTATACTTTAAAAATAACCCAGTACTCTAATCCGAACTTCAGTCAGCCTAGCACGCGTGGTTACTGTCTTAATTTACTTGTACGTTACATATATTTAATTTACTTTGTGGCAACGTCTATTCAGATTATAAGTCACACAAATGGGTGACACCCTTCAAACTCTAGATGAGATCGACCAGATCGAAGTTGCGTGCGCATTCGCATGTGCCTGCACGGAGCTGCAAGATCATATTAAAATTGGTAAACATGACTTGACCATTATTTCTCAGAACATAAGGAGCATTTTTGCAACTTTGAAGACTTCACACTTTTACTGTCAACATTAAAATTTGAAACGGATATCATAATTTTAACCGAATGTAGGCTACACACGAATAAACCTATACCTCAACTTGACAACTATCTCTCTTTTTCAACTACTCGTCAATTAAATAAACCTATACCTCAACTTGACAACTATCTCTCTTTTTCAACTACTCGTCAATTAAATAAACCTATACCTCAACTTGACAACTATCTCTCTTTTTCAACTACTCGTCAATTAAATAAACCTATACCTCAACTTGACAACTATCTCTCTTTTTCAACTACTCGTCAATTAAATAAACCTATACCTCAACTTGACAACTATCTCTCTTTTTCAACTACTCGTCAATTAAATAAACCTATACCTCAACTTGACAACTATCTCTCTTTTTCAACTACTCGTCAATTAAATAAACCTATACCTCAACTTGACAACTATCTCTCTTTTTCAACTACTCGTCAATTAAATAAACCTATACCTCAACTTGACAACTATCTCTCTTTTTCAACTACTCGTCAATTAAATAAACCTATACCTCAACTTGACAACTATCTCTCTTTTTCAACTACTCGTCAATTAAATAAACCTATACCTCAACTTGACAACTATCTCTCTTTTTCAACTACTCGTCAATTAAATAAACCTATACCTCAACTTGACAACTATCTCTCTTTTTCAACTACTCGTCAATTAAATAAACCTATACCTCAACTTGACAACTATCTCTCTTTTTCAACTACTCGTCAATTAAATAAACCTATACCTCAACTTGACAACTATCTCTCTTTTTCAACTACTCGTCAATTAAATAAACCTATACCTCAACTTGACAACTATCTCTCTTTTTCAACTACTCGTCAATTAAATAAACCTATACCTCAACTTGACAACTATCTCTCTTTTTCAACTACTCGTCAATTAAATAAACCTATACCTCAACTTGACAACTATCTCTCTTTTTCAACTACTCGTCAATTAAATAAACCTATACCTCAACTTGACAACTATCTCTCTTTTTCAACTACTCGTCAATTAAATAAACCTATACCTCAACTTGACAACTATCTCTCTTTTTCAACTACTCGTCAATTAAATAAACCTATACCTCAACTTGACAACTATCTCTCTTTTTCAACTACTCGTCAATTAAATAAACCTATACCTCAACTTGACAACTATCTCTCTTTTTCAACTACTCGTCAATTAAATAAACCTATACCTCAACTTGACAACTATCTCTCTTTTTCAACTACTCGTCAATTAAATAAACCTATACCTCAACTTGACAACTATCTCTCTTTTTCAACTACTCGTCAATTAAATAAACCTATACCTCAACTTGACAACTATCTCTCTTTTTCAACTACTCGTCAATTAAATAAACCTATACCTCAACTTGACAACTATCTCTCTTTTTCAACTACTCGTCAATTAAATAAACCTATACCTCAACTTGACAACTATCTCCCTTTTTCAACTACTCGTCAATTAAATAAACCTATACCTCAACTTGACAACTATCTCTCTTTTTCAACTACTCGTCAATTAAATAAACCTATACCTCAACTTGACAACTATCTCTCTTTTTCAACTACTCGTCAATTAAATAAACCTATACCTCAACTTGACAACTATCTCTCTTTTTCAACTACTCGTCAATTAAATAAACCTATACCTCAACTTGACAACTATCTCTCTTTTTCAACTACTCGTCAATTAAATAAACCTATACCTCAACTTGACAACTATCTCTCTTTTTCAACTACTCGTCAATTAAATAAACCTATACCTCAACTTGACAACTATCTCTCTTTTTCAACTACTCGTCAATTAAATAAACCTATACCTCAACTTGACAACTATCTCTCTTTTTCAACTACTCGTCAATTAAATAAACCTATACCTCAACTTGACAACTATCTCTCTTTTTCAACTACTCGTCAATTAAATAAACCTATACCTCAACTTGACAACTATCTCTCTTTTTCAACTACTCGTCAATTAAATAAACCTATACCTCAACTTGACAACTATCTCTCTTTTTCAACTACTCGTCAATTAAATAAACCTATACCTCAACTTGACAACTATCTCTCTTTTTCAACTACTCGTCAATTAAATAAACCTATACCTCAACTTGACAACTATCTCTCTTTTTCAACTACTCGTCAATTAAATAAACCTATACCTCAACTTGACAACTATCTCTCTTTTTCAACTACTCGTCAATTAAATAAACCTATACCTCAACTTGACAACTATCTCTCTTTTTCAACTACTCGTCAATTAAATAAACCTATACCTCAACTTGACAACTATCTCTCTTTTTCAACTACTCGTCAATTAAATAAACCTATACCTCAACTTGACAACTATCTCTCTTTTTCAACTACTCGTCAATTAAATAAACCTATACCTCAACTTGACAACTATCTCTCTTTTTCAACTACTCGTCAATTAAATAAACCTATACCTCAACTTGACAACTATCTCTCTTTTTCAACTACTCGTCAATTAAATAAACCTATACCTCAACTTGACAACTATCTCTCTTTTTCAACTACTCGTCAATTAAATCAAAATGACGGTGTAGTACTTTACGTAAAAAAAAACTTAAAACCCAAAGTTAAAGAAATAAACCTGACTCATGCTTCATGTCTACAGTTGGAAGTACTTAATAATATTATTCTAGGCGTGTACCGATCCCCATCCAACCCAAACACGGATATGTTTGTAGATTCTCTAAGTACTCACCTCAATACTTTAACTTCTCATAAAAGTATCATTATAGCGGGGGATACTAACATAAATCTCAAATCCAAAGACACTGAGCCGCCGCATGAATACAGAAATAGGGTTAACTATTTAAATATGTTATCACTATACGGAATTCTACCTGGACATACTTTACCTACACGTGAATCCAACTGTTTAGACCATTTTATGATCAAAATAAATAAAAAGAAAATATCTGCTTCTATTGCTATATTACACACTTCCATCACCGACCACTTCACTACCTTTCTATCTTTATCTAAGCTAAAAACTAAAGTTATTACCAGTAAAACTAAAATATCTATTGATTTTGAACAAGCCTTAAACCACATTAGAGAAAATAAAATAGCAGACCTACTGTTTTGTAGTGACCCGGACTATTTAACTGACCTACTAATATATAAACTAACTGATTCTATTAATCAAAGCACTGTTACTAAAGCCATTCCTAACAGCAAGCGTATTGTTAAGCCATGGATAACTGCCGGTTTACTAAGATGCATTAGGAATCGCAACAAACTCCAAAAAAAAGCACGTAACGACCCTTTTGATAATATCCTAAAAATAACTTACCGACGATATCGCAACTACTGTAATAACCTAATAAAAAAGTTAAAAAGAAAATTTGAAAGAGACCTACTAGCTAATTCTGTAACAAATAATAAATTATTGTGGCAAAACATTAAAACCTTAACTAACACAAATAATACAAAAAGTCATAACACTGAATTATTACAAATGAGATCAAATTCAACTGAGTCTGTTAATTTCATTAATGACTACTTTGCAAATATTGGCAAAGAGCTAGCCCAAAAAGTTCAACCCTCAGCACACAACTTAAATTTTCTTAATTCTGAAACACTGTCTACACAGACAAACTCGTTTGTTCTTTTGGATACGGATACCGAAGAAGTCGATGGGGTTTTGATGAGCCTAAAGTCTGACAGTGCACCCGGCTGGGACAACGTGTCCACAAGATTTTTAAAACATATTAGGCAAGATATTGTTCCCATAATAACCCACTTGGCCAATCTTTGCTTTGCAAAGGGCAGCTTCCCTGCACCACTTAAGCTATCTATAATCACTCCTGTTCACAAGGGTGGGGACAGAGACGATGTCAACAATTACAGACCTATATCCATCTTGCCAGCCATATCGAAAATTATTGAAAAGCTTATAAACAGGAGGCTCTTAAAATATCTACTCAAATTTAACATCTTAAGCAGCTCGCAATTTGGATTCAGGCCGGGATTATCAACCGAGGATGCAGTTACTGCTCTTAGCTCCCGAGTGGCTGGTAATCTAGATAGCGGTAACAAATGTCTGACGGTTTTTCTGGACCTGAAAAAAGCGTTTGACACCGTCTCTGTTCCTATCCTCATAAACAAAATAGAAGCGTCAGGTATAAGAGGAATTCCACTTAAAATGTTTACCGACTACCTCTCGAACCGGAAACAAAGAGTTAAGGTAGGAGAATACGTTAGTAACGATGCAAAAGTCACTTTCGGTGTGCCTCAGGGAAGTGTGCTGGGCCCTACATTATTCCTACTTTATATTAATGACCTCTGCAACCTTAAAATAAATAACGCTAGAGTTTTTTCCTACGCTGACGATACTGCAGTAGTCTTTTCTGGGAAGTCTTGGGACGATGTTGCTGGAAGTGCTGAAGCTGGTATGACTCAAATTGCTAAATGGCTCTCAAATAACTTACTTACACTTAACACAGCTAAAACAAATTACATATGTTTTAGCATATCACACAGGACACAACCAAACCCCGACTTTATTATAAAGGTACACGAGTGTGACGATTCAATTAACTGCCTATGTCCAACACTAGTCAAAGTTTCTCAAACCAAATATCTTGGTATTGTTGTTGACCAAAGATTATCTTGGTACTCCCATCTTGAACAAGTTACCAACAGAATTAGAAAACTGAGTTGGATTTTCAAAAATTTAAGGCATATCGTGCCAAATAAAATAACCGCCAACACAAATAAACCCAGAAATATACTTAATGAAATATACATAGCTATAGTCCAGTCTGTCTTAGTATATTGCATCCCCATTTGGGGTGGGGCGGCTGTTGGGGCGTAACTCCCAACAGTGAAAATGTTATGTTGATGTTGTAAGTGGGATGTTATGTTGATTGAGTAGACAACCGATTGGTATAAAGGTTTAATTGCTACTAAAAATAACATGTAAAGTACACAGTAAAGTAAATACAATATGCAGCGTTTCACTATACATAATGTAGGTCAAGTTAGTGGCATGTACAGCGTAGCTCGTACATATTGCCCGCTCACAAAGATAACTTAAATATAAGTTACATCGAAAATTGTTTTAAAATAAAGTTAAAATGTAAGTTAAAATGTAAAAATTAAAACAGACAAAGTCATAAGTTATTATGGTAGGTCACAACGCGAAATTGGCGACGTTGCTTTATCGAGTGCGCGTGCCCTCGATAAGTGCGCTGCGCTTCTGTCGTCGGTGACCTCAAATAAGGCGTTGTCCGCGATGCTCGCTGTCGACCTTCTTCGGGGCATCGGGTTGGGAACCGATGGAGGTTCTGGTTTCCGTCGACTCGCCCAATGCTTGCGTAGGCGGTTATAAGCGTAGATTACGCCCGCGAATGCTGCTGCCGCCGCCAATAGGTAGATGACAACGTATTGGTGGACATCGTGGTTTGTTGCACGATCTGACAGGATGTCTTCTGATGCTGCGGCTTTCAGTTGCTCTATTTGTTTGCCAAGCTTTTGCAGTAAAACTCTCTGCTCGGATGCCGTCTCATTCTCTTGAAGATGTTTTGAAACCGGTACAGGTAGGTTTATGATGTTGTTGATTGAAGGAATTTCTGCAGGACCTGCGTCGACTTGGGCTTGAATTTTGTTCGTTTGCTGTCTTTGAGGATACACAGCAAAAGTTTCACTACTAATTATGCAATCGTCATTTATTGTTATGACGCCGGCCTTGTGTAGTAGCTGCGTAGAAACTTGATGCCCACAAATAATACGAATTTTGCATTGTTGACAGCAAAAATATAAGTAATTGTTGACATTGTTTAATTCCAACCACTTGTCTCTGCAGGTTTCATGTGTGGTTTCGCAGTTAAGAGATTCCTTGTTCTTCATGCAGAGGCTCTCGTCAGACTTCATGCGGTATATGGGTTTTTGTAGTGAACACAGTAGAGTTGTCGCGTCATTTTGCACGCATTGATGTATTTCGGATTCCATCATTGGGATGTACGAATCCTTTTGAATGTTTATTGCTAAGATTTCAGCAATAGGTATTAGGGTGACCATATCCAAGTCATGGTTTTTTGGTATTGGTATTGTTCGGTAGATCTCGAAGTTATCTCTGCTGATTAGGGGTACCTTTACCTCGATTATAAGGTATTGTTCAGTCATTTTCGCCTTTACTTGTAGAAGATGATACAGGCGAAATAACTCTGTTTGAATGTTGGTGATAGGTAGGACTAAATCCTTGGACAATTGACCCGAGATTATGTTCAATTCATGCCGAAGCTGTTCCGGTGCGATGAGATGTAAATTCATCTTGCCGTTGTAGATGTTTGTGACAGTATCTATTAGGGTCTCCTGGACGTTTCTTAGATGCTCAATCAGGCTATTTGCCGTAATAGCGGACATCACAAATTCGATGGACAGTTCTTGAGAATCCAGTTCCTTCTGGAGATTGTTCGTAAACTTCTCGAGGTTTAGCAGATGCTGGTTAAACATTTTGTACTGTTTTTCAACTGCGTCTTCCGACCTCTTCAGTAAGTTATATTCAGCTTCGATCACGGATGTTTGGTTTCTTAACAACAGTGCCAGGTGTTTTTCGTTTGCCTTGACCAGGTCAATGTCTGCTTGATATTGTTTTGCAAATTCGTCATCTAATACTCCGAACAGGGAGCGCGCGATGGAACCGACACCGTTAATAAGCCCACGTTTGTTTCTCGTATTCACTCGGCCTTGCGGATTCAGCAACATATGGTTGTAGTGTCCTATTTCTTCGGTCGAGTGTTGTAGTTGCGTTAAAATTACGTTGCATTGTGTTTTCTGTTTAATTTTCTCGCAGATGTTTTCCAGATGATTGGTGAACTTACTGGATACTTCTATACCTTGCCAGTAGGGCTTGACGTCGTAGTACACGATAATCTTCCACTCGCCGCGTATTAGTTGCATATTGGTCACTTTATCAAAGTATAGACCTTGTTGAAGCTCGGCAATGTTTGTTGTGTTAGCGGCCGCGACAGGATTTAGCAAATACAGCAGTGCCATGACCAGTCCAATGAAGTTTATTTTTCTGTTTGTTATTTTGCCTCGTCGTGAACTTTGCGACTCGCTGTTTGTTCGTAGGTATGACTCATTATCGTTTGGTTTTGAAGTAGTTTGCGGTTCGGCAGTTTCGTCATCTTTGACAGGTAAGACGGATAGTTTCGTAATAGGTCTTTTCATGTGCCCATTTTTTGTTTTTAGGCTAACGACCCGAACATATCCATCGTTCCCAGGGTGAAGCTCTGTTATTCTCCCCATGAGCCATTTTCCGGCTGGTATATGGTCATCATGAATAACTACCAGGTCGCCTATCTTCAGGTTTTTCCGTGGTTCCTGCCACTTTGATCTAGCTGATAGCTGGCACAAGTATTCGTTCTTCCATCTCTTCCAGATTTCTACGAAAATCTTTCTTGTTAGTTCCCATCTTGTTCTTGCATCTTCACTTGTTTCGATAACTGTCAGGCCCGGCCTACCCGATAAAAAGTGTGCTGGCGTCAGACAGTCTATATCGTCTATGTTTTCACTTAGTGGACACAGAGGTCTGGAATTCAAGCAGGCCTCCAGTTTTGTTAGGATTGTGGTAAACTCCTCAAATGTTAGTTTTTGTTCACCTACTACTCTCTTTAAGTGGTGTTTTAGGCTTCTGACTGCTCGTTCCCACAGTCCTCCCGCTGATGGCCAAGCGGGGGCATTAAAATGCCACTCAATCTTCATCTCCGCGATTTCCCTCTGTAGTTGGTCGCTTTTGTATGTATGTTCGATTTCCTCGTATTGTTCCATGAGTTGACGGTTTGCGCCGACGAAGTTTGTTCCATTATCACTGTATAAGTGACAAGGGGCGCCTCTTCTTGCTGCCATCCTGTTTAGGGCTGCCAAAAATGCTGAACTGGTGAGATCTGATACCAGTTCAATATGCACAGCTTTGGTCACCATACATATGAAGACTGCAATGTAGCCCTTTGTTGTTTTCGCTCCTCTGCCTTTGTTCATTTTGACGTCCACAAATCCAGTGTAATCCACCCCTGTATGGTAAAAGGGCGGCGCTTGATTTGCTCGTGCGCTCGGTAGGTTACCCATCAGCTGGTGTTCTGCTTTTGGGCTGTTTCTTCGGCACGTCACACATTTTCTGATTTGCATCTTCGTTGTTCGGTTTCCGCCGACGATCCAATATTTCTGACGTAAGTGTGATAGGGTCAGTCTCGGTCCGCCGTGAAACGTCATTCGATGAGCTTGGTCGATGAGAAGATGTGTTAATCGACTGTCGTGTGGTATGATCATCGGATGTTTCATGTCTTCGTTTAGTAAGGCGTTTTTTAATCTTCCAGAAACTCGTAGGATGTCTTGATGGTCAATGAACGGAGTCAGCGCTTTTATTTTACTGTTAGACTGCACCGTGTTATGTTTTTGTAAACAGCAAATATCTGTGTCAAATGATTTCTGTTGTGTTTGTTTTACGAGCACCTTTGTTGCCTTGTCCAATTCGTGCAACGTCAGATATCTCGGCAGTTGTTGCCGTTTCGGGTTCAATGCTCTGAGTATCCATGCGACAATGCGAGTTATATGTTCGATAGAGCTGTGATTTTGCAATAAATTTTCCACAATGCTCGGGTTTTCAATGTTATGTTGGGCTGCATTGGCTTGTTTTCGGATTGTTTTTTCTTCTTGTTCTGTATTAAAGTTATGTTTTTCAATGTTATTTGTTTTTAGCGATGGTAGCCATGTAGGCCCTTGCCACCACAGTTGATTTTCCTTTAGCTGACTAGCGTATTGGCCTCTGCTTGCGGCGTCAGCGGGATTTTCCTTTGTTTTGACGTAGTTCCACGACGATCGTGGTATGACGTCAGTAATACTTCGTACTCTGTTTTCCACATATGTTTTCCAGCGGGATGGGTCTCCTTGTAACCAACCCAGGACCACCATGGAATCAGTCCAGCCGTAGACGTGTACTTCATATTGATTCAATGACTGTTGGACTTTGCGCATTAGTTGTGAAAGAAGGTGCGCTCCATTCAATTCCAGCCTTGGTAATGTTGTTGTTTTTCGGTGTGGTACAATCTTTGACTTCGCGGCTACCAGTATTGTTGATGACTTGGTCCGTGCGTAGATGACACAGGCATATGCATCCAAGGAGGCGTCACTGAACCCGTGTAGCTCCATTGTCTGCTTTTCACCACATTGAAGCCATCTAGGTATTTCGCAAGAGTTTATCGCCATTACGTCCGCTTGTATCTTGCACCACTCCGCATGTATGTTGTCGGACACTTCGTCGTCCCATTGTAAGTTTCCATCCCATAGTTTTTGAAATAATAATTTCAATTTTGTTGACACGGGAGCCAGCCAGCCGAGTGGGTCAAATAGTTTTGATAATTCGGCTAGTAGGCTGCGTTTGGTCTGTTTCTTGTTTACGTTCGAAATTGTGCATCGAAAGGTGAATTTATCCTCTATTGAATTCCAGCACAAGCCTAACGTTTTTTGTGTGTTTTCCGTTCTGAAGTTGAAGACAATCTTATTGTTGTTGTGCTGTTCGGAGATGTCTCCCAAAAGGTCTTGATGGTTAGCTGACCATTTTCGAAGGTTGAAACCTCCTTTTTTTAATAATTGTTTCAAATCAGCGATCAATTTCTTTCCATTTTCTATTGTATGAGTCCCATGGACGAGGTCATCCATGTAGAATGATTCTTCCAGCACCTTTGATGCCCCCGGGAACTGTTCACGTTCGTCTGTCGCCAATCTCCTGAGTGTCATCATGGCTAGAAACGGCGCGGCCTTGGTACCGTATGTTACTGTTGTTAGTTGATATGAGCGGAGAGGTTTTTCCTGCGATTCCCGCCATACAATTTGTTGCAGTTGTTGGTCTGCGGGGGCTACCCAAATAGCACGAAACATCTTCTCAATGTCCGCTGTAAACGCATATTTGTATTGCCTCCATTTCATCAATAATGTTTGTAAGTCTTGTTGGAGATTGGGGCCTTTGTACATGAGGTCGTTCAAACTGCAGCCTGTAGATGTTTTTGCTGACGCGTTGAACACCACTCTGTACTTTGTTGTTGTTGACTCAGCGCGTTGCACGCCGTGGTGAGGCAAGAAACACTCTAATGTTTTGTTACTGACTGTTGATTGCTTCATATGACCTAGATCAATATATTCAGCCATGAAGTCTTTATAGGCATTTGCCAAATGTGTTTGTTTTTGTAACTTTCTTTCTAATGTTTTGAATTGGGCTATAGCCATTGGCTTGGACAACCCCAGTCTGCTCTGAAGTTCATTCTTCATCGGCAGTCTGACTTCATATTTCCCACTCTCCAAGCGTTGCGTAGTGTTGGTGTAGTATTCAATGCATGTTTCATTTTCTACCGATAGGTTGGATTGGTCCGTGATGTCTTCGGATTCCCAAAACTGTTTGATGTCTTCCAGATTGTTGATGACCACATTGCAGTGAAAAGTTTTGACATTGCCACATAAAAGCCAACCTAGGTGTGTTTGTTGTGCCATAGGTTGAGTGACGTCATCGCCTTTTATTATTCCTCCCAGCATGATTTGCGAATAAATGTCAGCTCCAAATAGTAAGTCCACTTGGCGGCTGTTATGGAAGTCTGGGTCTGCAAGATGGATGTTCTGTATGTGAGACCAAGATGGTTTTGCAAAGGTCTTATTTGGCAGGTTCTTGATCAGGTTGTTCATAATGAAGACAGACGTTTGGAACTTGAAATCGTTGTAGACAGAACTGCAAGTAATTGTTGTCATTCCTTTGCAGTGGTTTTCTTTCTGTCCAACTCCAAAGATGACTCCTTTGCATCTCTCGCGTTTGACACCGAGAAGTTGAGCGGCATGTTCCGTGATCAAAGATATCTGAGACCCTTGATCGATGAGGGCTCGCAGCTTAATTTTGGTCCCATCAGCAGCTTGTATGTTTATTACGGCGGTTGCTAGTAGTATCTCTGAAGTATCATCATCCTTTGATACATGAGAAGAATTTGTTTGTTTTTCTGTTTTGTTCTTAATACATGCATCATGTATCAATGTGTTATGTTGACCCGAGCACTTGCGACATCGGTGAGCTGACGTACATGTCTTTCCGTTATGGCTGAACAGGCAATTTACGCAGAGGTTCATTTTATTTACTGTGCTAAGTTTTAAGTGATTTGGCATTTCTAAAAACTTCGCACAATTATACATTCCATGTTCGTCATCGCAAAGAGGGCATCGAAATGTTGACGCATGGAATGATTTCGTAATTTTCTTGTTGCTAGTTGCTTGATTACTGCTGTATTGTTTTTTAGAATTTGGATGTTGACTCGATGATGTATTTGGTTTTTGATTGTTTTCTTGTTTGCGACGCGATGCTTCCAACGATGTAAACTTCGCTTCTAGGAAATCTAACAGGTCTTTCAGTATTGGCAGCTTTCGGCAATTTTTCAGCGAGTCATTGTACTCTGAATGTGTGTCTGCGTCTAATTTCTGCGATAATATGTGTACAAGAATCGGGTCCCAAGTGCCGACATCCACTCCTAAATTCTTTATCGCATGTAAGCATTCTATGCTGACGTCATGAATTTTCTTTATTTGGGCCACTGACTGTTGTTGCATGCATGGCAGATTGAACAGCATGTTCATGTGCGACGTGAAGATAAGTTTTTCGTTATTGTATCGGTGATTGAGGATATCCCAGCACACGAGGTAGTTGTCTGAACTTATCTGTAGGTGTTGAATCAAGCGTTCTGCTTCGCCTTGTACCTTGCTCTTCAGAAACTGCATCTTCTGAGCAGATGAAAGGGAATTGTTGCTGTGTATTGCTTCTGTGAAAAGGTCTTTAAACGGGATCCACTGGTTGTAGTTACCGTTGAATACAGGTATCTCTAGTTTTGGTGTTGTTTTCTCACGTTGAGCGCCGGACCACAACTTGGTATTCAAAGCCTTTTTTAGTTCGTGAAATTGGTTTTCATACCTGTTGTAGCGTTCTTCGTACACTATAATCTTCTCTCCGTTGGTTTCGCACTCTATCTCCCAGTGAAGGTTGTCAATTGCTGACCAGCGCGTTTGGAGTGTTTGCAGAGCGTCTTGAAATTCCCATCTTTCAGATAAAAACTCCACATGTATGTTCGCGACTGCTCTCATGAAGGCTTTGAAGTTTGCCGTTTGTTTGCGTATCATGTCGTCCAGCTTGCTATTGGTTCCCGTATCCTTCTTCGCAGGTTTGTTTTGCTCTTGTTGAGTAGGAGGAGGTGAGGGTTCTCTGTTTTGATGTTCTTGATTGTCATCTCTAGCTTGTTCTGCCACCTCCTCCTTGTAGGTTTCTTGTCCCTGTCTTGCCTGATCTGAGGTACCTTCTCCTGTTTGTTGGTTGGCACCTCCCACTGTTTTTGTTTGTACCGGCTGCTCCCTTGGAGAACGAGCGACGGCCGTTAGTTGTTGGTGTTGTTGAAGAATTAGCTCCTTTACTGCGTTGTAGCACTGCAGCGTTTGGTTGTAGGAGTCATTCGTAAAGTAGGGATGACTTGCACTTTGTTCCGTAGACAAGCGGTCATGATTGAATTGATATTCTGACCACAAGTTTTCCAACATTGCCATACGGCGTTTGAAATAGTCGGGGTTTTTCCTGTCCCAACCATCTTTCTTGATATTTACTCCGATCTTCTTTATGTTGTCGGAGAGTTCGTTCTGATTCAGGTATAAATCAGCTGTTGACATGTTGTTTATGTTGTTGTTCGTGTTGACTTCAAGATGAACTCTTCTGTTGCGAGCGTCGACTGTTGTTCCACACTCCTGGTTCTTGGTACTGTGCAACCTTTCTCTTCTACGATATGCGCCTTCTCAATTGGTTACTGGGGCGACTCGCTTGTGAGAGACCAGTCCAACCGATTCGCGATCGTAAAAGATATAAGTCACACAACACTAAATTGCTCGAAGGACCAAATGTTGGGGCGTAACTCCCAACAGTGAAAATGTTATGTTGATGTTGTAAGTGGGATGTTATGTTGATTGAGTAGACAACCGATTGGTATAAAGGTTTAATTGCTACTGAAAATAACATGTAAAGTACACAGTAAAGTAAATACAATATGCAGCGTTTCACTATACATAATGTAGGTCAAGTTAGTGGCATGTACAGCGTAGCTCGTACATATTGCCCGCTCACAAAGATAACTTAAATATAAGTTACATCGAAAATTGTTTTAAAATAAAGTTAAAATGTAAGTTAAAATGTAAAAATTAAAACAGACAAAGTCATAAGTTATTATGGTAGGTCACAACGCGAAATTGGCGACGTTGCTTTATCGAGTGCGCGTGCCCTCGATAAGTGCGCTGCGCTTCTGTCGTCGGTGACCTCAAATAAGGCGTTGTCCGCGATGCTCGCTGTCGACCTTCTTCGGGGCATCGGGTTGGGAACCGATGGAGGTTCTGGTTTCCGTCGACTCGCCCAATGCTTGCGTAGGCGGTTATAAGCGTAGATTACGCCCGCGAATGCTGCTGCCGCCGCCAATAGGTAGATGACAACGTATTGGTGGACATCGTGGTTTGTTGCACGATCTGACAGGATGTCTTCTGATGCTGCGGCTTTCAGTTGCTCTATTTGTTTGCCAAGCTTTTGCAGTAAAACTCTCTGCTCGGATGCCGTCTCATTTTCTTGAAGATGTTTTGAAACCGGTACAGGTAGGTTTATGATGTTGTTGATTGAAGGAATTTCTGCAGGACCTGCGTCGACTTGGGCTTGAATTTTGTTCGTTTGCTGTCTTTGAGGATACACAGCAAAAGTTTCACTACTAATTATGCAATCGTCATTTATTGTTATGACGCCGGCCTTGTGTAGTAGCTGCGTAGAAACTTGATGCCCACAAATAATACGAATTTTGCATTGTTGACAGCAAAAATATAAGTAATTGTTGACATTGTTTAATTCCAACCACTTGTCTCTGCAGGTTTCATGTGTGGTTTCGCAGTTAAGAGATTCCTTGTTCTTCATGCAGAGGCTCTCGTCAGACTTCATGCGGTATATGGGTTTTTGTAGTGAACACAGTAGAGTTGTCGCGTCATTTTGCACGCATTGATGTATTTCGGATTCCATCATTGGGATGTACGAATCCTTTTGAATGTTTATTGCTAAGATTTCAGCAATAGGTATTAGGGTGACCATATCCAAGTCATGGTTTTTTGGTATTGGTATTGTTCGGTAGATCTCGAAGTTATCTCTGCTGATTAGGGGTACCTTTACCTCGATTATAAGGTATTGTTCAGTCATTTTCGCCTTTACTTGTAGAAGATGATACAGGCGAAATAACTCTGTTTGAATGTTGGTGATAGGTAGGACTAAATCCTTGGACAATTGACCCGAGATTATGTTCAATTCATGCCGAAGCTGTTCCGGTGCGATGAGATGTAAATTCATCTTGCCGTTGTAGATGTTTGTGACAGTATCTATTAGGGTCTCCTGGACGTTTCTTAGATGCTCAATCAGGCTATTTGCCGTAATAGCGGACATCACAAATTCGATGGACAGTTCTTGAGAATCCAGTTCCGTCAATTAAATAAACCTATACCTCAACTTGACAACTATCTCTCTTTTTCAACTACTCGTCAATTAAATAAACCTATACCTCAACTTGACAACTATCTCTCTTTTTCAACTACTCGTCAATTAAATAAACCTATACCTCAACTTGACAACTATCTCTCTTTTTCAACTACTCGTCAATTAAATAAACCTATACCTCAACTTGACAACTATCTCTCTTTTTCAACTACTCGTCAATTAAATAAACCTATACCTCAACTTGACAACTATCTCTCTTTTTCAACTACTCGTCAATTAAATAAACCTATACCTCAACTTGACAACTATCTCTCTTTTTCAACTACTCGTCAATTAAATAAACCTATACCTCAACTTGACAACTATCTCTCTTTTTCAACTACTCGTCAATTAAATAAACCTATACCTCAACTTGACAACTATCTCTCTTTTTCAACTACTCGTCAATTAAATAAACCTATACCTCAACTTGACAACTATCTCTCTTTTTCAACTACTCGTCAATTAAATAAACCTATACCTCAACTTGACAACTATCTCTCTTTTTCAACTACTCGTCAATTAAATAAACCTATACCTCAACTTGACAACTATCTCTCTTTTTCAACTACTCGTCAATTAAATAAACCTATACCTCAACTTGACAACTATCTCTCTTTTTCAACTACTCGTCAATTAAATAAACCTATACCTCAACTTGACAACTATCTCTCTTTTTCAACTACTCGTCAATTAAATAAACCTATACCTCAACTTGACAACTATCTCTCTTTTTCAACTACTCGTCAATTAAATAAACCTATACCTCAACTTGACAACTATCTCTCTTTTTCAACTACTCGTCAATTAAATCAAAATGACGGTGTAGTACTTTACGTAAAAAAAAACTTAAAACCCAAAGTTAAAGAAATAAACCTGACTCATGCTTCATGTCTACAGTTGGAAGTACTTAATAATATTATTCTAGGCGTGTACCGATCCCCATCCAACCCAAACACGGATATGTTTGTAGATTCTCTAAGTACTCACCTCAATACTTTAACTTCTCATAAAAGTATCATTATAGCGGGGGATACTAACATAAATCTCAAATCCAAAGACACTGAGCCGCCGCATGAATACAGAAATAGGGTTAACTATTTAAATATGTTATCACTATACGGAATTCTACCTGGACATACTTTACCTACACGTGAATCCAACTGTTTAGACCATTTTATGATCAAAATAAATAAAAAGAAAATATCTGCTTCTATTGCTATATTACACACTTCCATCACCGACCACTTCACTACCTTTCTATCTTTATCTAAGCTAAAAACTAAAGTTATTACCAGTAAAACTAAAATATCTATTGATTTTGAACAAGCCTTAAACCACATTAGAGAAAATAAAATAGCAGACCTACTGTTTTGTAGTGACCCGGACTATTTAACTGACCTACTAATATATAAACTAACTGATTCTATTAATCAAAGCACTGTTACTAAAGCCATTCCTAACAGCAAGCGTATTGTTAAGCCATGGATAACTGCCGGTTTACTAAGATGCATTAGGAATCGCAACAAACTCCAAAAAAAAGCACGTAACGACCCTTTTGATAATATCCTAAAAATAACTTACCGACGATATCGCAACTACTGTAATAACCTAATAAAAAAGTTAAAAAGAAAATTTGAAAGAGACCTACTAGCTAATTCTGTAACAAATAATAAATTATTGTGGCAAAACATTAAAACCTTAACTAACACAAATAATACAAAAAGTCATAACACTGAATTATTACAAATGAGATCAAATTCAACTGAGTCTGTTAATTTCATTAATGACTACTTTGCAAATATTGGCAAAGAGCTAGCCCAAAAAGTTCAACCCTCAGCACACAACTTAAATTTTCTTAATTCTGAAACACTGTCTACACAGACAAACTCGTTTGTTCTTTTGGATACGGATACCGAAGAAGTCGATGGGGTTTTGATGAGCCTAAAGTCTGACAGTGCACCCGGCTGGGACAACGTGTCCACAAGATTTTTAAAACATATTAGGCAAGATATTGTTCCCATAATAACCCACTTGGCCAATCTTTGCTTTGCAAAGGGCAGCTTCCCTGCACCACTTAAGCTATCTATAATCACTCCTGTTCACAAGGGTGGGGACAGAGACGATGTCAACAATTACAGACCTATATCCATCTTGCCAGCCATATCGAAAATTATTGAAAAGCTTATAAACAGGAGGCTCTTAAAATATCTACTCAAATTTAACATCTTAAGCAGCTCGCAATTTGGATTCAGGCCGGGATTATCAACCGAGGATGCAGTTACTGCTCTTAGCTCCCGAGTGGCTGGTAATCTAGATAGCGGTAACAAATGTCTGACGGTTTTTCTGGACCTGAAAAAAGCGTTTGACACCGTCTCTGTTCCTATCCTCATAAACAAAATAGAAGCGTCAGGTATAAGAGGAATTCCACTTAAAATGTTTACCGACTACCTCTCGAACCGGAAACAAAGAGTTAAGGTAGGAGAATACGTTAGTAACGATGCAAAAGTCACTTTCGGTGTGCCTCAGGGAAGTGTGCTGGGCCCTACATTATTCCTACTTTATATTAATGACCTCTGCAACCTTAAAATAAATAACGCTAGAGTTTTTTCCTACGCTGACGATACTGCAGTAGTCTTTTCTGGGAAGTCTTGGGACGATGTTGCTGGAAGTGCTGAAGCTGGTATGACTCAAATTGCTAAATGGCTCTCAAATAACTTACTTACACTTAACACAGCTAAAACAAATTACATATGTTTTAGCATATCACACAGGACACAACCAAACCCCGACTTTATTATAAAGGTACACGAGTGTGACGATTCAATTAACTGCCTATGTCCAACACTAGTCAAAGTTTCTCAAACCAAATATCTTGGTATTGTTGTTGACCAAAGATTATCTTGGTACTCCCATCTTGAACAAGTTACCAACAGAATTAGAAAACTGAGTTGGATTTTCAAAAATTTAAGGCATATCGTGCCAAATAAAATAACCGCCAACACAAATAAACCCAGAAATATACTTAATGAAATATACATAGCTATAGTCCAGTCTGTCTTAGTATATTGCATCCCCATTTGGGGTGGGGCGGCTAAGACTAAATTCATAGACCTTGAGCGGGGACAACGGGCTCTAATAAAATTAATGTACTTCAAAAACCTAAGGTACCCTACACAAAGTCTTTATCAAATGAGTAATTTACACTCTGTTCGCAAACTATATATAATTAAAACTATTTTCAGGAAACATAAAACTCTTAATTTTGATCCCAGCTTAATTAACCTTGAAAAGAAGAAAAGATATAATAGTTGAAATTCCTAAAACTAAAACCAAGCTCGCCCGTATTCAATACGACAAACGCTCAGCTCAGCTTTACAATCGAGTAAACAAAGAGATCTACATATACAATAAACCATTAACTGACTGTAAAAAAATAGTAACTAATTGGATAAAACCACTCACCTATGACGGCACGGAGAAGCTACTGGAATAAATAAAACCTTACACTTAATGCTCTCATCATTCGTATTTGTACGTATACAGTCTGTTTCATTCATTGCCACTTACACTCACTCTGTCTTTTACATTAAATTTAACAAACCCTCACACTATCACCTAACTTTCACACACACAGATGCTCACATTCAACATTCAAATTCACATTTACACACCTTTATACTCACAGTAACACACCTCAGTATTCACACTCACACACCACCATTTTCACATTCACACACCTTCATAGTCATAGTCACATTCACACACCCTCATATTCGCATTCACACACCCCTACTCTCACTCACGCATTTGCATGCTTGTCTTGTCTAGTTTTAATTTTCTCTTTTTATTTTAAATCGCCTGTTTTTATAACACTTAAAACAAGTAATTTTATGTTAATATTTTAAGTTTTGGAAGAGCGGAGTCCCCTAACACAGGCTTTTTGCTTAAAAGGAGGCTCCAACCACTAGATGTTAAGTTTACTTGTAAAACAAATAAAACTTTTTTCATTTTTCATTTTCATTTTCATTTCATTTTCAAACAAAAAAATAAATTCTAATCGGGAGTTTCTACAACTCTGCGAATAGAACGCATAAAATATTGTTTATTATTTATTTTGCAATCACGGTTTCGATTTTGTACACCCCAACTTTACCGAAAACAACGACCGGCTTGTCTACTGGTCGGCCCAACTCTAAGGAAAGTGTACGCTTATCTACTCAGGCCTCTGCTACAATTGCTTCTCACCCCTAATTAAGGGTTTTAACAGTGGCCAAAAATGTCTGGAAGATGCTAGTCCAACTCAGCCACCATGTTGTATTACTTCATCGCATAAGTATCATGAGCCTGTCTTAAAATAATAAGCTTGGATGTTAGTGCTAAAATAAACTTCTGATGCCACCTTATCTATTTGACAGTTTTACCACCCTTTTTCTACCCAAAAAATATTTGGAACAGCTAAGAATCAATCTGATCAATGCAATGGCAGAATGTGTCTGCACTGAATTATATATACCTCTTGTACCTACTACATTTTATGCAAATAAATGATTCTGTTTTTTTAATGTCTACCTCCCAAATGCGCATCCCTGCTCGTATACTCAATAGTCCCGTTATGTGCGCTCTTCGGGTCCGGAGTGAAGGGCTGGTCCTCCTTTAGTCGCGTGGCCAGGCCAAAGTCCACTAAGTACACCTGGTTTTTGTCTTTCTTCAGACCGAGCAGCATGTTGGCACCCTTGATGTCGGCGTGGACGTAGCCACGGCTATGTATGTACTCTAATACGTCTAACTGAAAATATTAAAAAAACATGCTAAATATACTTGATTCTTCAGTCAGAGAAATACAATTTTTTTTGTATATTCTGTTTAATTTATGTTTTTCTTGTTTCTAGCTGCGTTCAATGCTCGAATTCAAGGACGAAGTTTGCATAAGAACATACAAATAGCACATTTAAATGATAATCATTAGCAACATTGTCTTATCTGTAGGAAAAAATACAGTAAGAATTTTATTTTAAAACATTAGTACGGATGATTATGTGCGTATAGTGTGCGAAATGATGAAATCACCAATTAGTTTATAACTCTCTAATGCGTTGTCACCCTAAAATGGCGTGTATGATTTTTTGTTTAATATTTACCATTTGTAAACCTAATTGAAAGACAGTGGCTGGTTGGAATGACTTCCCGGCATCTGTAAAGAGGCTCCACACATCTTTGCCAAAGCGCTCCATGACTAAGTATCTGTAGGTAACTCCATTGCTCTCGTGAGACCCCTTGCCGAAGTATGTCGGCATGCCCAGGCTTGATAGCTTCTTGCTCTGCATGAATTTCGCAACTGAAATAATGGGAAAAACACTATTGAAGAAAAAAAGTGTACCTCAGATTTTGTTATTTTTTGACAAACTATTTTAAGGTTAGCACATTTCTCAACATTCTTTAGTTATTTTTAATGTCAGACTAACTGTAAATGATACCATTGAAGTTGCTTGCCCCATGCTGTCCATGGGGTTACAGTTTAAACTTCAATCTAAGATTATCAATCAACTCAGCCTATCGCAGTCCACTATTGGACAAAGGCCTCTCCCAGGCTGCGCCACAACAACCTGTCCTCCGCCTTCCGCATCCAGTCCGTCCTAGCAACCATCTTTAGGTCGTCCGTCTATCTAGCTGGGGGGTGTCCCACACTACGCTTGCCGATACGCGGTGTCCACTCCAGGGCTCTTCTGCTCCACCGGCCATCGGTCCTTCGACAAACCAGGCCAGCCCACAGCCATTTCAGTTTCTGCGCGCTATGTCGGTAACTCCGGTTCTTTTCCGGATAATTTCATTCCTGATTTTATCCTTCAAAGAGACTCCGAGCATAGCTCGCTCTATTAAGGCCGTGCAGCATTTGGTCTAGCTGTTCCAGCGTCTCTGCCATTATGACGACGTCATCGGCAAATCGAAGATGTGAAATGTACTCGCCGTTCACGTTGATACCCTGTCCAGTCCAGTTCAGCGTCTTGAAGACGTCTTCCAACGCATTTGTAAACAGTTTTGGGGATAATACATCCCCCTGACTCACCCCCCTGAGCAGTTGGATGGGGCTGGTTTTCTGGTCCTGGATTTGGACAGTCATCGTGGCAGCGTCATACGAGGGCGACACTGAGAGTTTTTAGAACTGGCCACTTGTAAACGATATAATAAAAAAAAACTTCAAATTTTGAAAATGGAACTGTTTGCCAATATTATTGTGTATGTATTTTATTAATTTGTCATTTGTTTACGATTTGGCGGCAAATTGAAAATTGTCTGCGTCACGTCAGCATGAATTTAACGGAAGAAAATTTTCGTACAATGATTCTTTGTGACTTTCGATGTCATTTAAGTCAACAAGAAAGTTATAATAGACTTCGATTGGCCTTTCACGATGAAGCGACATGTCGCGCCACTATTTACAACTGGTTTAATGAGTTTAAACGTGGTCGCACTAATCTCACCGATGATCTGTGATCTGAGTGAGAGACGCCTTCTACGGCGACGACTGAATATAACATCAGTGTTGTGCGACGTATGATTAGAGACTGGCAAAAGAGTGACTTATCAGCAGATTCGGACAAGCTTAGGCATCGGTATGAGTCAAGTGCACAAAATCCTCCATGAACATGTAGCGGTCAGGAAGCTTTGTGCCCGGTGGATACCTCATAATTTTACAGAGACCCAAAAGCTCCGTCGTGTTGATTGGTTTCGTGAAATGGTTCAAAGATTTAACGGGGGTGACTCAAATGCTGTGTTCGACATACTTACGGGTGACAAAAGCTGGATTTATTGTTATGATCCTGAAACTAAGAGACACCTTGCTGTCTGGGTGTTTCCTTCCGAGGAGTTGTCAACTAAAGTGAAGAGAGGTCGAAGATTGGGAAAAAAGATGGTGGCCTCGTTCTTCGGAAGGACAGGTCATTACGCAACAATTGTCTTAGAGGATCAAAAAACAGTTACTGCAGAGTGGTACACTAACAATATTGTTTGCCACTTGTCTGGAAAAAGTTCGGGAGAAACGACCTCGCAGTAGGATCCACCTTCACCACGACAACGCCTCGTCGCACACCGCCAAGCAAACAATCGACTACTTGGCGACGTCAGACGTGGAATTACTGGGTCACCCGCCCTATAGCCCCGACCTCACGATTTTTATTTATTTCCAAAAATAAAAGGAAACTTCGAAGAAAACGTTTCATGGACGCCGAGGAGCAGTGGCTGCGTTTCAAAATACCGTCCATGGAGTCATGTGTCCATGGAGTTTCTTGCCGGTTCTTCTTCATAGGTACCTACTACGCTTTCATCTTTTTGACTGACCGACCTTGACAATTCAAAAGTGCCTGTAATTGGTTTATTTGAAATAAATAGTTTGAGTTGAGTTTGAGTTCGTCGAAGAGACCCCTAAGGACGAGTGGGCAAAGTGCTTTTCTCAGTGGTTCCGTCGGAAGCAGCGATGTATTGATGTAAATGGACACTATTTTGAAAAGATATAATAAAACTAAGAACTTGCTAGTTTGTTCAGTTTTTTATTTTCTAAGAACTTTCTCTGTCACCCTCATATAAACATCTCAACACTTCGATGTAGCGCCTGTCAATTCGACATCGTTGCAGAGAGGCCAGAACTGCCCATATTTCGATGGAGTCGAAGGCTTTCTCGTAGTCCGCAAATGCCATACACAGCGGCTGATTATACTCCTCGGTCTTCTGTACAATTTGCCGAACAGTATGGATGTGGTCTACGGTGCTGAAGCCTTTTCGAAAACCGGCTTGTTCTGGCGGCTGGAACTCGTCAAGTCTTCTGGCGAGACGGTTCGTGACGACCCTCGAGAACAGCTTGTTTACGTGGCTTAGAAGTCAGATGGGTCTATAGTTCTTCAGTAAGAATTTTCCACCTTTTTTGAAGAACAGAACTACCGCACCTCTGCTCCACGCCTCGGGCGTTGTACCCTCTTGGATGACGGAGCTAAAGAGACTCGCTAGCTTTCTCAGGACTGGAGCCCCTCCCGCTTTAAGGAGCTCTGTCGATATTCCGTCATCCCCAGGTGCCTTGTTGTTCTTTAGCTGCTCTAGGGCCGCCCTAATCTCGCACTGGTCGATATCCGGAATGTCCTCCGTGTAGTGGCGCGTTAGTTCGGCTCGATGATCATCTGCACTATGTCCCACTGGTTTCACCGCCCGCGTTGAGTATACGTGCCCGTAAAAATCCTCGACTTCCCCGAGTATCTCGGACTTAGTCAAGATTCTGCCATCCGCAGTTCTTAGTTTCGTCAGATGGGACCTTCCTAATTGCTGGGCGAACGCTTTCGACCCTCGGTTCTGCTCAATCCGGAACTTAATATCGCGGGTGTGGGTGCATTTACCGCGCAATTAGCATATATACAAACTTCCCGACATCAATCGTTGGGCAGTTGCCCGCCAGACACAACACCCGTCTGATCGGAGGATCCTTCTTTTTCTATGGAGGATGAGTGAACTTTACACCCTGTTCCTCATACCTCTAAAAAGTCTATCTCATTCCTTGTCACGTTATCGGTGCTTTGCCAGGTCCACTTCCTTTGGGGTTTCTTTTCAAAAAACGTATTCATTAAAAAGAGCCTCTACGACTCCAAAAAGTTGACCAGCATTTCCCTCTGTGATTTCTGCGCCCCAAACCAAACGGTCCGACTTCCGATTCGTCGGGTTTTTGTAATCCCACTTTGGCATTCAAGTCCCCCATAACAACGTTGTAGTGGGCCTTTGTGGTACTGTGCATTGCCTTGGCAATATCTTCGTTCATGGCCTTGGCTGTCTCGTCAGAGCATGTCGAAGTCGGCGTATATACCTGCATCACGTTCAGGTAGTACCTGTCGGTGAGTTTCAGTACAAGGTACGCTACCCTTGTCGACACACTACTGATTTCCACAACGACGTGAACGCTAGTGAGTTCCTTGTTGACTAGAAAGCCGACACCGCCTTGGAAGAGGTGATCACCTTCGCGGAAGTAGAATAGGTGGCCTGACTCCAGGGTTATCGTGTCCTCCCCCTGTCTTCTGACTTTAGATAACCCCAGTATATGCCAGTCAATGCGACCTTTTTTTTTTTTTTTGGTCTCGGGGGGAAAATCCTCATGGACATCCTCCGCCCTGGGGAAGGCAGAGGGGCATGCCGGACTCTTACCGGCTAAAAACCACCCCGGTGTTCCATCTCACACCTACGCCGGGGGTCGCGGGAACGTACGATCCTTCCGCAACCCCCGACTGGTGCCGGCCCGCCACCGCGGGCCCCCTCGGGTCAGGGGGGGGAGTGAGGTATTAGACTCCCCCCGCGACGTCTAAGAGGGGCGCGCATGGAACACTACGCGCCGCCACCTCGGGTCCTCGGGTCCAGTCAATGCGACCTAACTCTACCTCAAGTTCGGCAAGGTAATGGTCCAGCCTCATCGAACGTCCATTGTACGTAGCCAAATAAAGTCGCCGTTGGTAGCCTGCCGTAAACCGGAGATTCTTCGCACCCCCCGTCCCGCCATTACCGTGACCGCTACCTTGACCAGGAATAGTGGGACCACCGGGAACTGGGGGCCGTTGTTTTGGCTTTTTGATCATGTGGGACGTTTTATGCTAGTCACTACGCTGAGCATGCGGGTTGGTGACTGCAGAGCCAATCCTTTCGCAACGATGTCGCTGCTGCCCATCATCGTTCCGGAGAATTTAGGGTGGCTTGTGGCTTTTTCATTTTCATTTTCATTTCATTTTCATTTCATTTTCATTTCATTTTCATGTCATTTTCATTTCATTTTCATTTCATTTTCATTTCATTTTCATTTCATTTTCATTTCATTTTCATTTCATTTTTATTTCATTTTCATTTCATTTTCATTTCATTTTCATTTCATTTCATGTGACTAATGTAGGCCATTATTGCACGGCCTAAACGCCATGCATTAATATACTTACACATGTATTGCTTTATAGCTTGTGTGATCTTAATCCATTCTTAAGTCACAAGAAAACATGACTCAAGTGCGGGTTTAGGTCACACAGTCCTATAAATACTTTAAAATACATAGATATAGATTAAACTACGTAATAAGGGAAGCCCCTTATTATGAAACCAAGCGGTTCTGAAATATACAGAGATAACAGAGTAAAATAATTTATGGCTGACAAACACAGAAGAAACTAATTTGAATTGTGTATGTAAGAAAATCTCCAATATTGTTGAAACAGGTGTTGCAAGCATTTATTTTAGCATTAAGATAACAGAACACACAACAGAACATTGACATAACAGAACATTATTAGTGTTCAAATACACATTATGGTGTAATCAGATTGATTATTATAATGATCTACACTTAAGTCATTTAATGATGGTATAATCTTGACATTAGTAGTCTGTATCTGTATTAAAGATTTCCAATGACCGTCCCAAAGAATATAACCCTTATTATAAGGCTTGGCAAATACAATACAATAATTGCAGTCTCAACCAATAATTTGACAACTTGTTAGTAACATAACATCACTCCTGTATCCCCAAATGAGTTAGTTACAAGTTTTCCTACAGCACACCCACAGTTCCCAGTTATGTTTAAGTCCCGTGTAATAGGAGATGAGCCTATAGCCATGAACTGGGCACAAATCCAGATTCCAGGCTGCTACTGAGAAATTCCTGATGAAAAACTCAAAAACACTTTGCCCACCCTGGGAATTGAACACAGGACCTCTTGCTCAGCAGTAGCACTTGCAACCATTTGACCAATAAGGCAGTTGTTGAAAACTTGTTAATATTCTAAAGAATCTCCCTTTAATAAACTTATTCTTGTCAAGCTTTAGAATTAAAATAAATACTCAACTGCTAAATGCATAAGGCGAGTAAAAGAGCTATGCATAATAATGATATATAAATCTCTATGAAACAATACAGTCAGAGGGTCATAAGAATACAATAATACTGATAAGCAGAAACAGGGTACCTACTCGACAAGCTCATAACATTGATTTATTTCAATTATGTTCTTTAATATTTGTGACATAAGGAAAATAAAGACACAAATTGGGGAGTATAAAAAAAAATTTTTGGAGAGTACTTACTATCATCTTTGTTGGCGTTCCTGAGATAGAAATTAATTTCCACAAAAAGCGGCCCATTCTCATGAGGCTCCTATTGGAAAATAAATTAATAGTTATTTTCTGCTTGTTTAGCAATTTATAGATACAATCTATATTTGAGTTTACTTACAATTTTGATGGCATAGGGGTAATCAGATCCTTTGGCTTTTAAGGTGTGGTCACAGGCTGAATATATTTCCCCGAAGCCTCCGACACCGATAGACGGTCCTATCCGCCATTCTTTTTTAAAGATATTGTCTTTTATTACTTCTCCAGTAGGAATAGGAGCTGGCATCTTATAACCAGCGGCTTTTCTTTTAGGCGCTGCCTTTTTTACTCGCCCAGCCATTTTATTGAATTTTATTTAGCACAATTAACAAAACGACATCGAATGCCACTAAAAACTAATTAAATTGCAATTGAAATTCGTTCGAAATAACTAAACAAATAATATTCAACAATTGAAAGCGACGCTACCGTTGTGAATGATTGTGACTTTGACAGTTGATGCTTGATGCCATATTCTGCGCCCGCCATTTTTTTTTATAGACTTTTGTTTATGGTGTCGTGTTCCAAATTCCGATGTGTGAAGATGAAAGCAATAAAAAGAGATAATGATAATGCTGGTAGAGAATAAGAAAGAGACTATTAGTACCGTAGAATAACAGTAGTAATGGGCGTACTTTTTTGTCAATTTTTTTATGAATTCGGCTATATCCAAACATTTCATTCTATAAAGGAAAGTAGGGTCATTTACTTGGGGTCACCGGCTTATAGAATACGGTACCAACAGGCAAAAAAAATATCTGATATAACTTGAATTTACCAAATTAAATAAATTATTCTCGACAGACATTTCAATATTGTTAATTTCACTATACAGCATTTGTTGAGTAAACTTGAGTGGAAACTACGGCGAACTCATAATGCTGGCACCACATACCTGCGTATGAATAATGTTGGTAATGAGCATGTTATTAATTGGCCCCACATGAAAAGTTGATTAAAATACTGTGATTCATGAATCATAAGATCCCTTTGTATGGATTGTAATGAATTTGAAGTCAGACGTATTTATTTACCAAACTTCTGCCAGTGCTTTCGTCCGCGTGATATTTCTTGCTCTCCCGACCAACCGCGTCGCGTCGCACCGCCTGTCCACGCTATTCCTTCGTTATCGCTTAGCGTGCTTTCTTATTTTTTTTCTTTTTGCTCGGATTGTAAGCATATTATAATTTACTTTATTCTATGCTCGTAGGTAACCTCCCTTAGCCTATAACCTTCCTCGAGCATTGGGCTATCAAATGCAATAATCATTTTTCAATTAATATGAGACAGGGAAATAACTAAACATATTATAAAAATATAACTTTATTGATAATAATCTATAGTATAAACTCAACGCGTATTATTATGTTAACATTTGTTTACAACATTTTCACTAGCCTTACAAAATAAGTGTTATATTTTATAAAACTATTTCTTTTAATTATACATTATTTTTATTTACACTTATTAAACTATTAAGAGAAATAACAATTAAAATAATTTAACTGGGCGCTTAAGAATCACAAATAAATAATAAATTATGGTGATAAACGTAATATGGGCACAACAAAATATAAAAAAAAAAATGTTTAAAAATGTTTTAAAATAAATCCTGGTGGGTTGTCTAACATTAATCTGCTGTTTTTCGTAGGTATCAGTCTGATTGAAGTAAACCCTGAAACAAGAAAAATAAACATTACTTATTTTTAAGGAGGAATCACAACACCATGTTTTTAAAATAAAATGAGAATACTTATTAATATTTTCATACAGGTAAGTATTTTGGGGTTTTCTTGGATAAGGATTCACCTTAGATTTGGGCTATTTATTATTACCATAATTTTTCACGAATACGGCCTAAGTTACACGTATTCTGTGAAAAAATAAATTGGCTCTGACTTACTATTACAGTTCGTAAGATACAGCCCTGTGACAGACAGGCGCATAGACAGTCGTCATGGGCTTAGTAACAGGGTCACATACACACCCATTGGGTAGATACCTAATCACAAAGCCAATAAGTTTAAAACTCACATTAAAACAAATCATCATCATCATCGCCGTAAGCCGACATGGAGTACCAGTCCCTGGCCACATCTTCGTAAATCACCCTCTTGACCTCTTCATCATACTGAGGGTGCAGTATCCGGGGGGAGCGGGCCCTGAACTCCAGAGGCACGTCGTAGCACTTGCAGACACAGCACGACGGGAACTTGAACCACTCGGCGAAGATGCCGCGGCACTCGTTGCGAGGGTCGTAGGCTAGCAGCCGGTGGAGACGGAACTGCTGTTCACATCTGGAATTTGAGGAAGAGTAGATTGTAGAGGTCGTATGTCTTATAGACGTAATGACAACATTGTCTTATCATTAGCATACGTTGATGGGCCCGCTGAATGGCAGATGTGATTTAATCTTAACTGATGAAGCGTGACCAAGCTTCTAACTAAATATTTAATAACTATGAGATATATGTAGATTTATTTGGCATGAATTACAGATGTTTATTTATCACTTAAATCTTCTAACCACTGGGTCCACCAAGTGGATTCCGGCCCACTCCCTCTTACAGAGAGGAAGCCTAACTGAGTTCCTGCAGTAGGAACGCTATCAGATGATTAATCAATCAATTAATCGATTGGAGCTGGTTCTTTATTTGTTGAAGGCGTTTATTTATACATAGGTATATAAGTTATTAGGACCAAATCATTCATGATGTTCTCAATAACATAATAAATAAAAAATTGGCAGTACCTGCATCCCTCCCGGCAGTACATCTGCTTGCGCTCATGCACGCAGGTCTCCAGGTGTATGTACTGCTCGTAGGGGTACATGTTAAGCAGGGCTAGCTGTTCCCCCCTCGTGCTGTTCGCCCAGAACGGAGCTGCTATCTGCTCCTTGGACTCGCATGCGTTACTGTAAATTTTAAAAGTTGTATTAATAATAAACTTAAATCTTTGTGCAATGAAATCTACTTTGCGCAATACCATAATAAGACTTGGCATAAAATGTGACGGTCTCAAATGAAAAACTTATTTCCAGTTGGCTATTAACATTAGCTCAAATCACTAAAAATGATTACAGAAATAATGGAACTAAACTTACGCTCCTCGTAACTTTATAACAGACGGCCTCATCGTTTCCTGGTGCTGCGCCGGCTTCTGGTGGAACTCTTCCTTCTTATCCGACACCTTAGTATCTATCCGGTCGGTTATCTTGAGCTTCTCGTGCTCCGAAAACAGGAGCGTAGGCGGTAACGTCGAGGTGTCCACGTTCATCGGCCGCCAGGCGTCCTTCCCCGCTTCAGTCGTCGAGTCATACGCGTCAGTTGTAGTCTCTGTGTTATTAATACTCTCTGTAGTAGTCGCATTTTTGTCTGTACTATTCTTTGACTCACTAACCGCCTCAACTTTAGTATTACTGGAAAACTTTGGGTATATGCTATTAGTTTCAATACTTTGTTTTATAACAGCCTCTAAAGTAATAACATCTGGGTCTAAGTTATTTATTTCTATATTCGCTATACTTTCAAGTTTTGTTTTATATGATATACCTTTTTCATTTACCGTTTCGTTGCTCATCTCAGTTTTGGTGTCGTTGTCCGTGTTGCTCACTTTTGTTTGGTTTGTTTCTAGGGGTTTCACTTTGAGCGTGTCACTGTCTATTTTTTTGTTCTTCTCGCTATTGATTGGTCTGAAGTGTGGTTTGTCTCTCATGGCACGTCCTTGACTCATTTTGGTGTACATCATCTTAGTTTTAATGATGTCTTCTGCAAAGTCTGCTGACTTCCCGTCAAAGTCTTCATCATCGTCATCCTCGATGAAGTTTTCTAATTCTGCTTTTATTATTGATATTTGACGTTCTTCGCCGTACATTCTCCTCATCAGTCCCTGGAATTATTTGCATTTTGCTGAGTGACATATTTCAAACAGTTCTATGTAAAGTCGAAAACCACCTGCCTGCTGATTTTTGTCAGAATGTACTTTTTCTCACCTGGTTCTCCCTAACGAATCTCCTGATCGCAGGCCAGGGATAGTTCTTCCCGGGCGTGGTGCAGTAGTTGTGTTTGGAGAGGTCGCATGGTGCATCAGGTAACGCTCGGCCCCGAGTGGATCTGTTGGGCCGCGCACACGCCGACGCGTAGTCGAACCCCGCGCACTGCCCTGCTGTCCATGTCACCTGGAATTGAGGAGATGGAAAGTGTTAAAAGATCATAGAATAAAGACACATGGAAAAGACATACCTATGTGATAAATGATGTGATGTGTACCACAACAGTAGATTCAGAAGGGTAGTTGATTGTATCAGGCTGGTTGCTCGTATGACCCATATAACATAATGTGAAATATACCTATATAATTCTCAGGTTCGAGTGTAACAACTTCAAACATATATATAACCTCGTATATTTGAAGACCGTATGGAGGTGTAAGTTTCGTCGTATCGTATGTAGGTGACGCACCTGTTCCGAGCCGTGAATGAAAGTTACGCCCACAGACACTATTAGCATTGTAAATGGTACTGTTTCAATTTATTTCTTTTCTAGATTATTTTGAGTTGTTAAAGCTAATAATTTTGGAGGTTTCTAAACGTCGCATTGTGATTTTCGTACCATCGGCGATGGAGTGTTTCTATTTAATTATTGTAAGTATAAAGTTGATGTTGAAATCATCAATGGATTTAGCATTATGATATTCAAAAACAAGCTAACGACTTCCTAAAATAGGTGCAATTAGCGAAGGAACATCAATTGATAATGGTATTTTTTATTATCGCGAGAGAACTATGAAAATATTATACTTATGGTTTTTAATAGTCGTTTTTGTGAGATGCGGATGTGAGATTGACGTTTTACATGAGTTTAAGTGTATTGGTCCAACACTGTGGAATTCTCATTAGGACTGCAAAGTTTGTGTATTATTAAATTTGCTAAACGCAGCATGGGCAAGTGATTTATAAGTAGCTTACTTAGCTGGGTTATCTCAGCCGCAGCTGGTTAATTAATGTTTTAATGATGATTACTATCTTTGTCCAATACACATGAAATATAAGAACATATTCAGAAACCTGTGAGAAACTGCTTGTTTATTGGTGCTACTAGGCAACGGGTTAATAACCTCCCACTTTACTATTATGATCTCCTCACTCCGTACGATATGGCTACGTACGCGGTTTCGACGCTTAAACCTATCAAACATTTTATAGCGTAGTAAATAAATATGTACGCGAAAATTTATTGGTAGGTACTGTGGTGTCTAGTGTCGGCACTAAGGAAAGATTTGTGATGAGAGAGAACAAAGAGGAGAGTAACGTTTTAGTAGCGGGAGTCACTGTACTCGCGGAAGGTCTTAGATACAATGCACCCCAAATTGAATGGATATTGATAGGTGCTGTACAATTGATTAAAAGTATGGTCTGGGGGTGCCAGCCCATCGGTTCTTTGGCGTACTGGCCTATACAAGATGAATGCCCATCAAAACTTGTTCGAGATAAAGAATTAGATACGCCATTAATTAAAGGGTGATAAAAACAGAAATAAAACAGGAAGCACATAAGACATCAACGCGCAACCACGTTAACGCCCGAGAAGGAATCGGAGAGAGCGACTAACATTCGTGACCTGCCGCACTTTAGCGCGAATTGAGCCGTTCTTTTTTGCTTGCATACAGCAATACCATTTTATAAGTGCACCTTTTTGTGATCCGTCAACTAAAACCACTACTTATACTGACAAACGGATGTGGAGCGGAGCCGCGGGCGATCGCACGTCGTTTAATGAGATCCTAGCCGTTTTCACTTTTGCACGGCGAACTTTCTACTCTCTTCAACAAACACACGTACGCACTCTTTTAGGGGTGCTGTTGCGCAAGAAGGATTATCAACAGCTTCGGATATGGATGGGTGAGTAATACCAGAGGTGCTAAAAGAGAAAGTCCTGAAGCCATTGATAGGATTACCGAATGGTTGTTAAAGATTTGCAAATAAGGAAGGATTGCGAAGCATGCACATACATGATGAGGAAAGGATACCGTCTGTCCTAAGTCAGGACAGACCGGGCCAGAAACATTGTTTCGGACTCCTAAACAATATACACCGTTAAATTTTGATCCTTTTAATCCTTAAAAGGGGTCATTGTACTCATCATTATGAACAACTTTTACTACGGGACCAAACCTGAAATCGTGAAAAAAACATCAGTAGATCCATACATTATGTCGAGTTATGCGAACAAAAATTTATGGATCAACTGATTTTTTTTTTCCTAGTCTGGTGACGAATTTGTTTTGAAGCGATTTAACTTTCTTATTAATGAAGCAAACACAACGACGATGTAACTGGCTGGATGATATAAATGGGATAGATAAGATTTTAGAATTATACATAGAAGTATTTTTAACTTTTTAACTTATTTGGTTTCAATCTTCAACAGCATTTGTTACCATGCCCAGTCATTTATATTATCATCCTCATTCTGTCGATGTTTCCCATCTCATCAATCAGAACATCCCTTTTCTGTATGTATGAACCATTAAAATTCTGACACAGCCTAATGTAACTTGTTAACCTCGTTTGTGCCCGAAATGAAGATGTTTATGACAATGATCTTGCTCAAAAATCGCTACGTGTAGGCATGGCGGTACCGTTAGCAAAACAAAGTGCGGCAGGGTAGCCAGCGCGGGTTTAATATCAAATTGACCTTTTATTATTTTGGGTAGGTATTAATGTCACGAAGTGAGTTCTTTCTTCTTTGGTTATTTATTAAAAAGTAAACAATGGTGTTGAGCTTGTATCTCTATCTGTCTGTTTGGTGCCGTATGAAAAATTATATTTGCTCTACGAACTACAGAACACTCTTGTAAAATAACAAGAATAATAGTATCTACTCGCTTACAGAAGCAAGTATAGGTAGTTAATGAATTAGGCAATCATAGGTGAACTTCTAAGCAAAATGGAACTGAACAAAGAATAAGCATAATGGGACAAGATGACACAAGTCATTACAGTAAAGAACCATCATGGACTAGAGGGCATTTAGTATTGCTGTGTTCCAACACTGGCAAAAAGCCGAATATGTAACTCATAACCCAATTAATTTCCTAAAGGTTATTGGATTATGACAAAAGCCACTATATTTGGAGTGAATACCGTAACAGCGAACACGTTGTGACAGGTTGCCAGCCCATCGTCCATAAAACCGAACCAGTTTTATTTATATCTTGTTTATTTTATGACCTGCCGCGTGGTTTTGCGATCATAAATCTGCCAAGCACTGTGATTGTGGTGGTCACCCATCAGAATATTTCCCTTTGGGGGTCTTTTGTTGGAGATTGACGACATTGTTTTATTATTTTGCCTTTGTAATCCTGAGTCATACAAACATGCTTTTGTTGATATCGTATCGTCCTGATAATATTATTGTTGTGCTGCACGATGAAACTAGATTAGCAGAGATTCCCGTATATTTTGATATATCTTTTGTATTATTTTATTTCTCTAGGATTATTAGCATTGGCGGTATCAACAATTATTTTGATTTATTTTGAAGTTTATCATATTATAAAAATTTCAACAATCAAGTTTCAACCGAAACCTTAAAATTTCCATGAGAAGCTTTTTAAAAAATCTGTTCGTAAGTTCGTAACCATAGTTATGTTGACGACATGATCGTATCACACCAATTCCTACTTAGTAATATTCCCAATGAAATAGCTTACTCCGCTTTCCCAAGGCAATGAGTTCTAACAACAACTAGTGCGTCTGTTGTCGATTTATATAGCTATTGGCTTTCAGCCAGCACGTAAACCATACGTGACCGTTCCTGAGAAAGATTCATCGCGTGAAACAGTTCCATTTACATTTACATAAACGTGACCATTTCCTCACAACACTTGGGACAAAGGAAACAAGCTCTGAGCAAATGTAAGCCTGACTATGATTATTATGAACCTGTTTGTCTAAACGACTACAGTCTACTCTTCTGTCATACTCATGACTGACGGATATTGCCCCATTTTCGGGAAGCTATACATATATCGATTCGAATGTAGGTGTTATATGTAGGTGTCATATATCCAATTTATTGGAGGAGATTGTGCTAAGCTTAGAAGATAGAGTTTCGTCAGATAGAGATTGATCATTTAGTAAGGTTTTTATTAGACCAATTAATATTATCTCATGATTCTGCACCTAGGTACTCCTAAATCATTAAAACCTATCTATTTACGGAGTAACAAACTTACATTATTTTCCCTTTTTCATAGGTAGTAGATTAAAATCGCCTTATCAGTACGGTCAGCAAAATATCTTAACAAATCATTACAATTTTGAGAGCCATAACTAAGTATGTGAGGTGTTAGCTATTATCAGTCCGTCGCAATGGCGGACAGACAGGCATGCAAGTGAAAGTGACTGATTGTATTTGGGAGCAGGTTATATGACGTCATCAGTGCGTGGCCATTTGTTATCTGATCGAGTGAATTGTGACGTCAAGTGTATTTAAACGAATGGATCGTTGCATTAGATATAGTTATGGAAGGACTATCTTATAGAAGAATACACATCGATGCTGTAATTGTAGGTATAGGTAAAGTTTATGTCCCTATTTAGTTCTGGTCAAATAGAAAGTGTTTCAGAAAGTCTGCAAAGTTAGTGTGTTAATTACGAAGGCAGTGCAAAGATAAAGATGATAATGTTGCTTCAGTAAATCGGCCATCATAAGATTTGATTGCCATTTAGAAATCATATTAAACAAAAAAACAATGTTTGCACTGGCAAACGTTTTATACCTAAAGACTGTTTACTGTTTAGACTTTCTTGCAGGACGAGCCAAATTCGGTGAATAAATAATGGTGGATGACGAAGCTCAAGAAATTCACAACACAAAACAACAGACAATCTACGCAGAAAGTATGCAAAACAATTCAAAGGCAGAACGAGGTTATTACCCAACAAACGTCGGTGAAATCAGCCTAGTCAAACTTTCCCCATACATGTGGCCCAGCTGACGTAAATCACGATTTTCTCGTCCGCAGGCGCAGGTTATGCCAGTTATGTCATAGTAAACAATGTTTAGAGCTGTGCTAATGTGAACTTGACATTGGACGGCATTTGGGCAATTTTTGGAATGTCACCGCTATGCCGTTATGCTGTGATTATATGCATGCGGGTTTGATTGTGTGCGACACTTTAAAAATAAGTAATGAACATTGTTAGAATGGTATGTCGTTATGGAATTGCTTTTTAATTTCGTCTAATTTCACTGTTTTTAGAAATATTTCAAGTTAATGAAACAATGATGGTGTACCCATAAGTTTAGCGATCGTGTTGGATAAACCGCAGAAAATCACACGGCTGCTGTGCAGTTAATTTTCTTCGCTCAAACCACAATTTGCTCTTACGTCTGACCAGTGCTTGTGTCAAATCAAATCATATCAACCAAACAGTTGATGCAACTTGAGATTAGTGTAGCCCAGTGGTAACGGCCTCGACTTACGAGTTGAGGTCATGAGTTCGAATCCTGACGGGCACTTTACTTTATGTAAATCATTTCATCACCACTCCTGTCAAACGGTGAAGGAAAACATCGTGCGGAAACCGGCATGTCCTAGAACCAAAAATTCGAAAGCACGTGACATATACCAACCCGCACTGGGCTCGCGTGGTAGATTAGAGCCTACACCCTCTCGAAGAGAGGAGACCTGTGTCCCAGCAGTGGGAACGTTATAGGTCGATTATGCTGTTATTATTATATAAGTAGTCCAATTGTAATTTGTTATATGTTCAATGTTTCCTACCAAACCAATAACCTAATAAATTGTGTCCTACTTGAATGATATTACTGAGAAACAATCAAAGTTATTTGCATTGCAATGGCACCGCGGTTTTTATAGGTACAGTAGGCACTACTTGAATTTTAAAAGTAGGAAACCGTCAGGCCTCATTTTGGACAGAGAGATTTATTAATTTAACGTGTTGAATTTATGTTCACTGTAACGGACAACAATGGTTAAAGACAACGATGTACAAAAAGAAATGATAGGACTCTCGTGGGAAGTTGAATTACATAGGTTTACTGTAGTTGCTGTAATACGGCCCACTCCCCCCACGGAGAGGAGCCCTGTGTCCCAGCAGGGAGAGGAACGTTATGGGCTGAGTATGCTGTAAAGTGTAATATAACAATTATCTATGGTTAGGTACTCGCATGACGTGTTGAAAATTATTTGGATTTGGTAAAGAGTGTTATGATATCTACGAGTATTTGATTAGCCTTAAATAATAATTATCTCCTCTAGTTAGTAATGAAATAACCAAATTCTGTAGTCGAGGAAGTGGATAAATTCAAAACTTGTTCCATCTTGGTTATTAATGATAATCACATAGGTGGCTATAGAATGAAGTTAAGCTCAATCGAGCTTTGTATTATGATCAGAAAGCTGGAGGCACTAAACTGTCTCTTGACAATATGTATTATGTTCCTCTTGAAATCTAACTCTTTGTACACAACTGAAGAGACACTCACAATAGGCTATGTACAGAAACTATCTATACTACGTCCGCGATTTAGTTTCCAAATATGTAAACAAATATGTGTTTTCTTATTTAACTTCATATAATCTTCAGTTCAGCCGAAATGATGATGAATGTTCAGTTTGCGTGTATGTGTGACCTTTTCAAAAAAACAGTCAACATCAGTGGTAACACATGCACTACGAAAAATCACCCTTACTGCTTGCACTGTTAATGCCAAATAGAATAGAATACTCTTTATTATGTACACCATATGGTGTAAAATATCTATATTTATGTCTGTAATTTATATAAATTACAGACATAAATATAGATATTTTACAATAGTTACTACTGATGTGCGGTTGACTGTCAGTACCTACTAGTCATTCTGAAATCAACTTAATTTACCCTATTGTAAAATTGATGGAAATAACATCAATTGGAAACAAGGATTAGAATATGTAGACTGTACAATATCTTTAGATTCAAGTTATACACAGTCGGCGTCGCGTTAACCAGGAAAGCGGAATCAATCCATCAAAATATCAAGCATGTCAGACATTCAAAGAAGATACATTTACACATGTAGTTTATGATGACTACGACGTCAAACAATTCATATTAGAATCTTCTATTTATTACGGAAATTCTTCGCGAAACATATCTCTATGCTCTACGTAATAACTTAATAAGTAATTGCTATTAACTTTAATATTTTCACACAAAAATGTAATCTGCTTCCAATTATCAGTTAACATGATCGTTATAGAGATACCGGAGTCTGTTTCGCGGCAACTAATTATGAGATTTTGCTGTTTGGAGCAAGTTGAGCGCGTCGCTAAGGTTGTCGCTATGACTGAAAATATTGTTTTAATACTAGAACTGAGACTGTACTGGAAGAAAATAGGTGCAAACAAATTTTTTTATAAAAGTTTTAGGTAATATTTTTCTGCTGACGCTCCGCGGTAAAAATCATATTAATCTCGCGATCACTCATCGATATTTATACAGCGTGGTTCATAAAGTACGGTTAGCAGCCCTACACGGTACGGTTTGTGTGAAAAGCAATTAAAGTGGGTGAGGCACCCGGCCCGCTTCCCACGCGGCGCTGCTCTTGTTGACGGTACCGCTCGTCCTGGTTCGCTTCACTTTACACTAGTTTTTACAACCTTAGACTTGCCATTTTAGACTAGGTATACTTTGGAAGCTTTCGTTTTTTCGAAGGAACAAGCATCCTTGTCTTTTTTCCTTGTAAAACGAGAAAATTTGTATTTATGGTGATTTTTATTGAAGAGCTCTATAATTCATATTTTAATGGCCCATAAATATTGACTTTACTAGAAAGATGGTTATCCAAAGCGACGCTGGTTTAACATAATTTTGCATTATTTTTGAAGATATTTTTTGTTTATTTTAGCGTGTTTAGTTATCGCATTGATTAGGAGATCAGCTGCAGTTTACACACTACCACGATCTTTACAAGGATAGTAAGATACTTATTCTTAATAGTGTCGGAAACAATTAAATTAGTTATAGAGCTAGAAAACTTGTCAACATTGGTAATAGGTCTACTAAATATATAATTTAAACAAAACTAATGAATCGGTTGAAAGAGTAAACGATAAAGAAATACAATACAATATGGAATGCAATTATTAAATATGAAATTACCTGACACGAAAATACAGCTTGGAAATCAACGATTTATGGAGTTGAACACTTTGAAGCATCTTCTTATGTCAGGCTCCACAATGTTTTGTAAGACACCGGTCAAACATATTCAGCTCATTTGACAATGTACCATTATTTAATTGTTTAACTCATTACCAACCTACTTACGTGTGGGTTACCGGTGGTTTGACAACAATTGTTCGCCTCGGTAGGTTCACTAACCTAAGATCTTGGAAACGCTTTAAATATTCCAACTGTTATCTCTGTTATGGCTGTTTACCTTGTTTTATTTGTTACTGTTTTAACCCTTAAGTTTTTTTTACTGGCAATTTTGATTAGCAATAGTACTGTTTTTTCAAAAATTTTGATTAGCAATTGAACTGTTTTTTCAAAAATTTTGATTAGCAATTGAACTCTTTTTTTCAAAAATTTTGATTAGCAATTGAACTGTTTTTTTTGTATCTATGTGACATTATTATCTTTGATAGTCAAAAGTTCATCTTTGCTTCTGCTATTACAGACGCATCAATCCTATTAAGTTTTTTATCACACTCTTCTTTATTGAATTCACTTGAATGAGATACTGTTTCATAATGAGTTTTCCATGATATCATCAAATGCGATGGTTTACTTTTTTATTTAGTAACAGTTGTGTCTAGCCAATTCTGTAGATGCCCCCGTTTTGAAGAGTCGTACAATTTTTGCGCGCTAAAACACGTTCTATCAACACTATCGATTGGCATCATCACTTCCAAGATAGGTACAATAGCCAACTGTATTTTTTAATACTTCTGGACCATTTAGTTCTTTAGCATTATCCGCAGATCTTTATTAAGACCTAAATGAAACACTCCAGTTCCGAGCCGTCAAACATACCACCTTAATCTTCTTGAAACCGTAACCCTACATTAATCACACGAGGTATCCATTTGCAAAGAGAGAGCACCCTCCATTAACACTTTTAACGTAATTAGCACTCACCACAAACAGAAAGGCGATAGCAAACCGCATTTCGCAGCCTAACGAACTTTCACTGCGTACGCACTCACAAACATCGTGGAGACGAGCGGCCGCCACCACGGTTGCTCACCGACTAACTTTCCCATCGCCAATCTCAAGGACTGCATCTGTTGCATTTTTGATGTCAAGCGTGGTCCTTGAAAGGTTGCTGGTGCACTTTTATGGGTTTTATGAGCGATTTCCGAGGAAGCGCCGCCACCGGAGTAGCGCTGGGCGTGCTCTGAATTATTGACAGTTTCAGAACAACCTGATAATGAGGGTGTATGCTCTCGAGCTTATAGATTGAGAGCTGGAGATATGAAGGCTATGTACGAGTTTTAATCGATTTTAAGTTTGTATAACGGGCAGTAAGATGACTTATTTTTATCTGGTTTTTCATGCCGCATCTCAGTCATCATCAGTGTATAATTGGGCCAAAAGTAATATACGATGTAGAAAATATAACAGCCTAAGATTTCAGATTCTTATGTTTAATATTGTTATAAGTAGGCGTGTAAATCCATTTATGTTTTTCAATTCATGCATCACCTCAGTAACCTTTACTAGACTTTTTATTGAGTTAGACATAGATATAATTAACGATAGCTAACTCTTCACTTCTGTTTTATCAATAAGCCTCCAATCAAATCAATCAAACTCCAAACGAATATCTTACTCAACTATCAATCAATTTCGAAACTCATATAAAACCGCATTGCATTAAAGAATTCGCAACGACCAATCATCAATCATTATAATTTCTGTTATTTCACGGTATTAGATACACAAGAGCATCGCGTTTCATTGCAAATTCACACGATATAAAAATTAGGTTTCGTTTGCTGCCGAGAAAGAGTGTGTGCTATTGAGTGGGTCAGTCGAGTAATCGTTTGCCAGCCACTGTCTGTTACCTGTCTCTTTCTTACATGGGAAATGCCTGTATGAGTGACAGGGATGGGTCGTGAGCGCGTGCGCCGCACCGTTATCCCGCGACGATATCTTGAATGAAGATGGTGTTTTCTCCCGCGTCAAAACAAAGGCGCCCAAGACTTGCCTTTAAAAACGAAAGGTGCACTAATTGAGTTAATTGAATTATGTCGCTCGCTCATTATGCCGCGGGTGGCCGTTTTAATTGTGTACTTAATTGATGTTCGGACTTTTATGCTGGCTGTACTGTTTGTTGTAATTCGGCGTTCGGTTTTTTGGTACAACTTGTCTAAAACGGTATTCGTACACATTGTGGTGCCGCCTAAATATTGTGCGGCTAATGAATAAAACGATCGTGTACCACACATTTAGATGGTAATTAATTTAAACAATACCTTCCTGGAGACGGAAGGTTGGGGTTGGAAGTTTCCACCAGTGTTAACTGTGAGCATCAAAGAACTAGTAAAATAACTGGACAATATTGCAAGTTCGAACTAGCTAGAAGAACACTATAGTTTATATGGGGAATATACGATAAATATTGATGAATAAGAATCAATCAGGAATCGCGGAAAGGGTGCATGCATTACCAGATATTGGCATTCCATCAATATGCCACTCTGCGATCGCTATAAATTGTGTAGTTCTGGATGCACTGAATATTAATTTGGTGGTATTACCTGATGTGGCTATGTGCCACATCAGGTAATACCACCAAATTAATAACAACCCGTAGATATCTGAACAAGGGCTGCTACAGGTGACATAATGTCTGACCTCGATGCGCTCTTGACTACTAATGTTTTAATGCTATCGTACGTAAGGTTCTTTGTACGGTTGATAAATAGCACCATTCTACAAACTGTCATTGCTGATGTAGTCCACGACAGCGAGTGGTCATTTTTCAATACCATTGTAACCACACTTTTTTGTAGCCAGATTATGCTATCAATCATGATATTTTCTTTGGTCTGTCCAGACAGGAATGCTATTTCTCGAGCACAGAAAAAATGCCTTGTAGGTAGTTTGCAAATAGGCCCTTTTTCAGACGAAGAGCGCCAAGTAAACTATCTAAAACTACTTCGTAGATTTCTCTGAAGGGGTTTTCATTTTCTTTCCCAAACACTTTGAAAGCTGTAGGAGTATGTACCACAATTCACACTAGTTTTTTAAAAGTTACTATTTATATACTGTCCTACATTTCGGCAATTAATTGATTAAACATCAAACACAAATTAGTGTCTAGCGGGCGTCTGAATCCTAATGTAAACAGACCCACTTTCCTACTAAGAGAATTGTATTACCTCAGCTCCAAGGCCTATAGTACACAGTTTCGTTCCTTGGGTTTGAGGCTTGTGTTACTGCTTTTAACAAGTTTCATCATCAACGTCTTCCAGCTAGATGATACTGCTGGAAATAGGCCTTCCCGAAGTATGGCCCAACGATTGGTCCTGTGCTTCCGCATCCAGCGAATTCCGTAAAAGTGTGGCTACCCACATTTTTACTTTTCGAACTTCAAGCAGGTTCATCTTTGAGAGTAAATGAGGATTGATAATTATTATTTCAGAAACTGTTTAGTATTTAGTTAAGTTTGGAACAAGACAACAATGTCTTTGCATACATTCGTAGGTAGAAACTCTGCTAATAATATCTGTACACTGGAGTTTGAAGGTCCACAATTCTCACTAATCGATGTAGGCAGAAAATAATGACCAAAGAAAACATTCACCCGAGTGAATGTCTAGCGAATGTCTAAACTGTAATGATGATACAAGTACTTACGTATTTGACCAACTGTACAGCGGCGATCACTCTTATACATTTTAACCTATTTAAGATTGAGTGTGATCTGTGCAAACGTTGAGAGAGAAACGATAGAATTAAGATGTAGTCATGGAGAGGCCACTTAGTCTGTGGTGAGTGTTAAATGTCTGTTTGGTGAAGTGATTTGCTGTGACTAAAGGAGGCTTTAAGTGGTGTTGATGCTGGTTTAATTGCCATTACTTCATAATTTGTGTTCCTAAGAACTGTTTGAAAATACTTACCTTCCACTTTCCTACCTTTATCTTTCAGTCTTCAGCCCGCAGGTTTGCTTCTCTCAGCTTGTCAATCGCATCTGTAGTCGCTACAGCCTATCCAATAACAATCTTGGAATATTCAGATTTTTCCAAGTCAGCATCGTTTAACTTTCTTATACAATTCCATCTCATTTGCCTATCACCGATAATTTAAATCCTTCATCTCCAGTAGAAAGCTAAAGTGAAACTGTACTGTAATGTACATATAAGTCATTGTAAATATTAACTTTTATGCACCGCTATTACTGATATTTGACTTTCTCAAGGATATTGCGATTTGCAACTTTCGCGGCGTCTGATAAGAAAGCGTGAGGAATGAGGAAAACTAAAATTAATACTGATGGATGGTGGTTTGTACCATAAGTACGCTACAAATATTGAATCTAGTACTAGAATTTCTCTGCAATAAATAATATGATTCGGATTTTGGACCTCTGTTTTGAAGTGAATTTGTTGGTCCCAATAAGTTGCCTTTAAAAACTTAATTCAGTCAAAAATTATGAGAACTAGTGAATACGACCCAAATACTATCAGCCTGTTGGTATTTAAAGCTTAACGTTAAGTGTAACATAATGTACATACTCACATTTATTTTCATTCATCCCTCCAGGTCAGAACAAGCATTCCGTTACTGTTAGGCGCTGCTGTTCGGATTGTCTTTCACGACACCAGGCCGCGTTATTTATCCACAATCAGTACACAGACACAGCCGTCAACTTAACACAAAGATACGACGACTTAGTGACATCAAAGGGAGAAAGAAAATCACCTTTTCGTATAATCACCACACCATTAAACACAATATAACTTCCACCCTGTAAAAATTACACCCTGTACTTTTATTGCATTGATCGTTAGGATCAATTTATAAGGATGAAATATCTCTAACAAACTTGGTAAATTAAATTATAGGAAAAGCATGAAATCTTAAATTATTTTAATTATTTACAAAAAATGGTAAATTAGCTAATTAGTTGCTCGAAATGGGCTCCATTTTCTTGGATACACAAATGTATTCTAACGAATTCATTTCTAGTAACCTTTAATAACGTGTTGTGGTGAATATTATAAATCGTATTCTGAACTTCAACTCTCAACTCGTTTACATTCACATAAGATTTAATGTAAATTTTATTTATCATATATCCCCCCAAAAAAGAATCTAAAGGGGTGAGATCTGGTGATCTCGCAGGCTATCTGATTGTGCCGTTTGTAACAATCCAGGTATTAAAATGGTTATTAATGTAGACAGTAGTGATTCTGCTGTTATGGGCTGGAGCACCATCTTGCTGTAGAATTATTTGGTTTCGCTCTTGCTTGGGGAAACCATTTAACTCATTTCTTAAGAGATCCAGTATTTCAAGATACTTGACAGTATTTAAATGACCTTCGTACACGTGGACTACCACAACCATATTTCTCATAATTCTGCACCAAACGTTGAAAGAAAATCCTACTTGATTGTTAGTTTCATGAACACGAACAGGAATCACTCGAGACCAATAGTGGTTATTGAGGCGATTGTACATGCCGTTATTGCTGAAGTAGGTTTCGTCAGACCATACAATGTTGCTCAAAACATTTGGGTTACGGTCAATTTCTCTGCATCATGTTTTGACAAAATTGTAATCGTCTCTCACAATCCCCAGGATGCAATTTTTGCACCAACCGACCTTCACGATAACGTTTATACTTATACTTTTTCAGCACTTTAAGTACGCGAGTGTGGGTTGTGCCTAATTCTTCGGCAGCATCTCTGCTTGAAGCCTTCGGAAATGATTCAAAGTATGTTAAAACATTTAGATCAAAATCGAAACGGTTCTGCTGAATACTTTGCCGTCGCTTTTTGAAACTACCCGTATTCTTTAAATTTTCTACCATTCTTTTCAATACGAACCGAGTTGGTGCCTGTCGGTCTTGATATCTCTCTCCATACCACCGCAGAGCTAGATTCACGTTTTTTTTATTTAAAAAACCCCCGAAAACGTAAAACCCTATAAACAGAAAAAAATAACCTTGAAATGATGACCCGACGTACTCTTTATAGGGTTTTACGTTGTCGGGGGTTTTTTAAATTTTTAATTTAATTTTTTATTTCATGCTTTTTGTAGGGACTCCTTGTTATTTCATTTAAGATTCAGGTAATTTGGTATTTAATCAAGTTTTTTGTAATTTGCCATTTTGTGGTAGTGGCCATCTTGGATTTGAAATTTGTCATAGTGTATAGTATTCTACTAGTCAAGCCCTTTCATTTGATACCCATATAGAGGGAGTTGCGAAAAAAATAATGTAATTCGCCATTTTGTGGTGGCGGCCATCTTGGATTTGAAATTTATCATAATGTATAGTATTCTACTAGTCAAGCCCTTTCATTTGATACCCATATTGAGGGAGTTGTGAAAAATATGTAATCCGCCATTTTGTGGCGGCGGCCATCTTGGACCGATTTTCATCAAACATAGCTAAGAACACTCCAGACAAATTCACCTTTCAAACAAAAAAAACAAAATTAAAATCGGTTCATCCGTTCGGGAGCTACGATGCCACATACAGACATACACACACACACACACAAACAGACACGTCAAACTTATAACACCCCGTCGTTTTTACGTCGGGGGTTAAAAAAAAAGCTTCCATTGAATCAAATTGTTCTTGATAAGCCATTTTTACCGTGAGACAAATTTGTAAAAACAATCAAATGTGATTAAAAAATATGACAATCTATTTTCAAAGGTAACATTCCATATTTAAACTACCTCATACACGCAGTTATGTCGCATCTAACAAAGGAATCTGCATTACAAACACGTGCAAATTCCAATCGTCTTATCTAAATAGTAATTCGTCATTTTATTACATAAATTACGTCAATGATAATGATTAATTACTAACATAAGTAAACAGATAGATCTTTGAGTTCAAGAGCTTTAACTTGACTCATTGAATTTATAAATCCAGATTTCATCCTTATAATTTTATTGATCTTAACGATCGATGCAATAAAAGTACCTACAGGTTGTAATTTTTACAGATTTTAGTCCGTTCGAGTCCCGGGCGTAGCAAGCGAATTTTCGAAAATCTTTGAATGCAGCTTTCTATTAAAAAATAAAGGAATGTTTGCTTTGAGTAAATTTTTCTACCTACAGTATTAAGAGTACTTTCCCTTCAGGTGGCATTACAAAATTCCACCCTGTATAATATATCATGACAGTTTTGACAACGCTGTATAACTACGTTGCCATGACCACTTTCCTTTTAAATCATTGATGGCCAGTTATGTTTTAGCTGATTAATGTTCATACTTCTTCAAAATTTCACATGGCATATTACATATACGCATAACATATCTCAAATTCATATTTTCGACATGATATTATTCTACCGAGTTCACATTATAAATTCACGCAATGCTAGGGTCAGTTCCCGCTTCACCACTACGGCGAATACTTATAAAATAGGTCTGATACTCCAGGGCCACCTATCCTAGGAACACCTATCAGTGTGCCTCTCCTAAAGGCTTCGGTACCTGACGGACCCTCCCTGCGCTTCCGTCCTGCATCCTCCTTGAAGACTTCCGGTACCAGCCGGGCCTCCAAAAAATGAATGAAATTTTTGATAGGTATGTACACTATAATTTATCAGACGTGTAATTTTTTGAATATCTACTGTGGCTTGTGACAGACGAAAACTGTTTTTTTAAGAACCTAATATTTATCTGTCGCATTTTCATTGTAAATTAGGTAAACACTGCAATTTATCCACATTCACACACACCAGCAAAGCACTTCAAAAAAATCAGCTGATTTAGGAAATAAAATAATTGAGATTCAAAATTTCAAACTTTATATTTTAAGCAATATTGCGCGTTCCGTGACTCATCGATTGCAGAAAATGCAGCATATTTACGAGCAAACGCATACAAATAATGCTTGCTGTCTCTCTTTCTCCAATTCATATTTAGCCAATAATCTTCGATCAACAATGTACAATGTAGATCAACCAATAATAGAAGACTACAGGCAAAGCCTACGTCTAATACGGCTAAATCGCGAAGTCAACTGCTAGGTATTAGGTGCGCTGCGTGGGCCCCTCTACGTGTACCCTCCGTGCTGCACACGTGCTCTACTCTGCGCGTGGCTGTTGAAGCTCTCGTCAGCCTCCATCTTCAACTCCATCTTCAGTTATCTCGACTCCACCTATCACGCATCGTCATACTTTCCCCACCTCCACATACTACACACCACTGACAGTCCATCTCCATTTTTTTTATCTTTGTTATCTTGTAAATATATTTTTAATTCACTGTAACTTATCTATCTTTTAATTCCCTAGTTTAATTTAAAGCTAAAGTTAGGATTTTCTTGTCGCTACACGACATAAGTCAGGCACTTTTTATGATAATGGATGTTCCGTAATTCCTACATTACCCAGGGCACTATACTCGGCCCTCTGCAACCTTCGGTTTTTTCTAATACTAGATACAATTGGGTATTGCTTGCTCAGAAATTCAAGACCAAAATATTATGCACCTTTATATTAGAAATTTCATATATATTCTTCGATAACCAATCGATGCAATATCTACTAGTGTTATGCGCCTGTATTTATAAGCGATTGTTAAAGATTTTATAATACCTACGGATCTACTTTTACTTTTTATTTTGAATATATATCTTTCTCAGTATTCGTTTTATTATGTCGTTGGTTTTGAGTATCAGTTTCCGATTACGAAACGTTATTATGCAGTTTATATAAGAAATATAAACTTTTATAACTTCTTAGAATTGTTTACTCTCCACCAATTATTTTCCTCCTTAATTACCATAAATGTTAAGAAAGTATCTAAAATGTATGCACATATAATTTATTGTTGAAATTAAATTGAAAACCGTAACGAAAGGTGTTCTACTTGAATATTATCTACGAATTACTAGGAATATGTTTAAAGATCACAGAATAGACAAAATGGAAAGCCAATAGGATATCTTTGATCAATTTAATAAAACAGTAGGTACTTATAAGCAATAGTGAATATGTTAATTTGAAGTAGTTTAGTACATACTGTAGCGAAATAAAAGAGAGAAATCTTCGCTTGATCAAGTTTTAATTTTTGTAAGTAAAATATGATAGTAATAAAAGCTTAGCAAAAGACACAGAACGATTATTTTTATTAAAAAGGATTACGTCGTGACGCTGACGTGACGTTTTTAGTGTTCGAGCCCCATAATAAATTTTGTGTATTCTTGTTACGCGTCGATTAAGATACGTTTGCAAACGTTTCTAAACTTACGTAACTAAATAAATACAAGGACGTCCTAAATGGGTAATTGGCACCAAGTAAATTCGTTATTAGGAAGCAAGATAATAATTTAAATTACCGCTTGATCAAAATTGTAACGATGATAATATACGGCTAATTGGTAGTATACCAAGTAATAGGCTCTAGTGAAAACTAAGCAACAAAATGTACTAGGCTCCACGCTAATAATCGGAAGGCTCCTCGCTGGCCGGAATCAGAATCCTCTTAAACGTGCAGGTCGCGCGCAAGGTGTTATGTTGGGTTCAATTCCCAACAGGAAGCTTGTGGACTTCTGGTACTAGGGCGGCGGGTAGGGTGAATTCTAGATCACCCTACAGTCTTCGGACTAATCTACAGAAAATTACGAAAAATGATAATCCGAGACGCAGGCAGAACCTTTTATAACAAAAGAGCTGAAGAAAAGTTTAATTACATATCTTCATGGAATGTGACTCGCCTCGAGACCACTTTTTAGTGATGTACAATTCGTTTATTTTCGGAAACACTGCCTATTAAAAAGAAAAGAATGGAATAAAATTTAGGAAACAATAAGAATTTTTGAATAATCAATAGGAAATCAAACATACCCTTGGATCCAGTGGACGACCGCACAGAACTCGGTCGTTCAATCCTTTATAGTTTACCGTTAATAAAGTAGCGAAATAATTTTATTGTGAAAGCAGAAAAAATTATATATTAGACTTCCGTCCTGTGTCCAAAAAGTCCATCCAATGAAAAATCTCGGTAAGAGAAAAGACATGACACTTTTAGATTCAAAATTCAAAATCAATATGAAGAAAAAAACCTTTCTGGTTAAAAATAGGGTAGGATTTGTTATAAAAGAAGGTCATTCGTGATAAAATTATAATGTCGCATTTACCAATGCTGCAATACGTATAACGTAATGTTTTATTTTTATGTAGTTGAGTTGCTAGGTCTATATAGTTTTCTTACTTCTACAACTACGAGTACTTGTTTGAATGATACAAAACTAACAGTGAGTAGGTAAATCTGTAGATTGATTGGTTAGGGGGCTACCGAAATAAATAGGATTTTAAATCAATCTGATCAATCATATTTTAAAACTTTAATCACTTATAAAATATATACACTTTACGTCATTTCTTAACTATAACGTTCCTCAGTTTCTTCCAGAACTCCTCCTTGTTCCTCTGATCCCAGGAGTGGTATATCTTCGTCTTTAGCAAATATTTCAACGTCGTCGTCAGGTACTTGTTCTGAATCTCCCCTATTCTTATCAGCACCAGAGGATCGTACGACGTCCCATCTTCTAAGAATATTCTGTGGTACTCCGCTAGTTGTGTCTCCCACCGACACCAATGCGACTTCGCAAAACTATTGCTTATTATTAAAATTACATACTTGCTCTCGTTAATACTGCTTAATACCGCTTCTGATATAAACGAACCTATTTCAAAGTCTCTCTCGTAAACACAAAGTTTTAGAAAAGGTGGCTTCGCCTCCAGCTGAGCTATCATTTCATGAACAAAGTCTCTGTCTTCGTTACAATATGATATAAAGGCGTCATATTTATACGTTTTCCCTCCATCCGGTTTTACTTGTTTCTTCTGAAAATTTCTTCCTAACGCTACTTTGGCTATGAACATCCAATAGCGTATGTACATTCTAAACTTGTAAACAAGGGATATTATCAATACGACTAGAGATATGGTGACCAGTGACGGTGCAGTCCATACCAGCAACATTATGTTTGATATCTTCTCATACATCAAACAGTGTAAACTTTTGACGGAAGTTAAATATTCCGACACTCTCCTGTCTTCCCACAAGTCGGGACTACTACACTGAAATTTTGAACTGAATATATATTGTTTTAAAGCTTTAGTGGCGTTAGCTTGGAGCCAGCGATAAGTAGTAAACATAGAATTGCAATCACAAACGAAAATATTGTCCATAAGATCTATGACTATATCACCCTTGCTCGCTTCCAATAAGTATCCGATGTCTTGAATCATGCTCAGTGAGAAATGCGATATTTTGTTATTTGTCAAGTATAATCTATTCGGCTTTACACCCGAAGCCAAGAATATGGGCTTCCACCAAGACATGAGCAAATTCTCACTTAAATCCAAAAACTGAAGCATTTTCAAAGGTTTCAGTATCTCAGCCGTTATGTAATAAAGTTGGTTATTTCTAAGCACTAGATGAGTCAAGTTAGGCATCATCTCATAAAAGTTGTCGTCTTCATAGAAGTTCTTGATTCCACAATTTTCTAAAATTAGAATTTTTAATTCATTCAGTCCGTCAAACTGTGAACAGGTAAAGTTTTGGTTAGCTGTTAAAGGGTTATTTGCTAAATTGAGTATTTCTAAATGTTTCATAGGTTTAAAACTTCCGGCTCCTATGTGATAGATAGTACCATTTTCCAAACTTAATATTTTTAGACTTTCTAATCCTGTAAATGTATAATTAAATATTGCTCTTATTCCATTGAAAGATAGATTCAGTACTTGCAGATTTTTACTTTCTGTGAAAGTATCTCTGTCTATTTCATAGTAAACAGGATTGTTTGCATGTCCTCTATTATCAGATAGATCTAAAAGCATCAGTTGATTGGACAAGTGAGTCCCGTGAAGCCCGGGCAAGTTGTTACCACTCAATAATAGAAACCTTAGGTTCGGAAACATTTCTGGAGGGAAAGCCAGGGCCCCCACCATGATAGTGGAGACTTTTCTTAAATCCATCAATTGTATATTGACCATTTTGGGGAAAGCATCGTCGCTGATAACTTCAAACTGATTCCTTGCTAGAATTAAACTTTGTATCGTAGAATTTGCTATGATATCCATAAGTTTCCTCGGTGGTTGTTTCCTGAACCCCATTCCTGATAAATCCAGGTGCAGTAAATTGATATCCTTTTCAATCATTTTTGATAGAAAGGTTTCTATTAACGACGAGTTTAGATCGTTGTCCCCAATGTGGAGGTTTTTCAGATGCTTCAATGGCAGAAAACTATTTGGATGTATATGGTCTAATCTACATAAATTCAGATCAAGTTTTCTTAAAGTAGTTCCTTCCATGGGCTTGAAGGCGTCTTTTGGGATTGTTTCCAAAGTATTTTCAGATAAATCCAGCCTTCGCAATGATGGTAGTATACTGGGCTTAAAAGATGGTGTCAACTGTAGAACTGATCCAAATCCGTTGTTGACTAAAGTCAAGTTGTGGAGGTTGGTAAGTCCCTTAAATGTTGTCTCGTGGATTGATTGAAGCAACGTATTGTAGGATATTGACAACTGTTCTAAGTTCGTTAAGTTGGAGAATAGTCCCGGTTCTATATAGCGCAGCTGATGATTTGCTTCTATTTCTAACACTTTCAAGTAGTACAGAAAATCAAGTTCTCCTTTGAGGATTTCAGTGATGGCTGTAGTTCTTACTCTTAAAACTTCGCTTCGTACTTTTATCTGAAAAGAAATAGAAAGTGCTTTCATAAATATGTCCTCTACAATATGCCTGATTATGTATTCAATAATATGAACAGAAATTTCAATGCCAACCATGCTTGAACAACTCAACCCTGACCGAAAGCCTCGACAATTCTATCTCTAACACCTAACGTAGCCTTTCTTTTGTTTAGTTTAGCTTAAACGTCATCATTATTCAGCCTTGGAATACTCACTATGTACTTAGACCTCGTTTTTCATCTCATGCTTGCCGATTTGCTTGAGGTTCAATGATAAACTGCACATGTAGGTACTTATTATTTTGTATTAATGTGATTCTTAACGAAAAAGACTACCTCCAAATCGGTTTATCATACCAGCAAACAACTTACAGCAATAAAAACAAAATCTCAACGCAGCATTCGAAACCTAATTTTATCACAATAACTAAATAGTTGAATTTATTTAACTACGCAATAAAATCCTAACTATTTTCACTGTTTACACACAGTTTTATATCAGATGTATGTGAGTTTGTGTACAATATTATGACGATAGTAGTTATGTCTGGATTCTGTTATGAAATACATGCATGAAGTGACACTATTGTGTGAGATTTCTGTGTGTTCACCGAGATAACCGAGTGTTCATTATTCTACGTCTTACAGGATATTGCGATAAGTAACGTAAACTGAAAAGCTGTGACGTCGCACGTTGGATTAAACATGAAATTTTGTGAGATGAGGATGGATTGGCGATGAGGAGGCAAAACGCCGGGGCGTAACTCCGCTGCCGCGAGAAATCACGGCACAGCGGACAGAGCTCCGGCGGGATCTCATAGCGGCATTGAGAGTGCGATTGTCGCAACCCAGCGCTGGGCACGCCACAATTGCGGCGATAAGTCCCCTCTTTGAGGAGTGGCTAGAGAGGCGCCACGGCGCCCTCACCTTCCGCCTGACGCAGGGCATTACGGGACACGGTTGTTTCGGGAGGTTCCTGTTCAGGATAAAGCGGGAGGAAACGCTAGGGTGTCACCACTGTGTGGATCGCCTGGAGGACACGGTGGAGCATACGGTGGAGGTCTGCCCGGCTTGGGCGGGGCCCCGCCGTGTCCTCGTGGCGGCGATCGGCGGCGGCGATCTCTCGCGTCCGGCCTTGGTCTAGGCCATGGTACGGAGCGAGAGTGAATGGGAGGCCGTCACCTTCTTCTACGAAGCAGTAATGCTCGCGAAGGAGGAGGCGGAGCGCGTGAGGGAGAGGCAATCTCTGCACCCTCACGCGCCTAGCCGCCGCAGGAGACGCCCTGGACGGGAGTCAACAGCCGACTCCCGGCCACCATAGGCGCCGTTCCACGCGCGCCTCAAAGAGATGTCAGCACGAGCTGACGGGGTCCGCTAGGGCCGATGCCGCCAGGGCCGCGGGTTGTTCGAAAGAGATACCGTGGCCCCTGGCATAGGCAACTGAAGGAACACGGGTGGGTTTTAGTCAGTAAAACTCTGACACGCCCTTCCGCTCAGCCCAGAACGGGAGAGGTCATTTGATGATATCCCACCCAAATAAAAAAAAAGGATGGATTGACGACAGATTGGGACACACCTTATTTCATCGGTATTCAATCACTAAAAGAGCAATTTATTGAAGAATTTAAAGTTTTTGCTGATAACGAAGGACAAGAGCCATTAAAGGGATTAGCTCAAAGGTTAGGTACAATCGAACAACCTATTTAGTATACATGTTATATGTGTCATAAATAATAGCAATTATTATAGGTAAGTATTTTAAATACTGTTTTGTTTTGTATCCACAGAGGAGAACCGTGCAGTCATGCGTCCTCCGATATGCGGAGTCAGGAGACGTAGAACATCTTTGACGTGGGCCAAAACTAAAGGCAAATTCACTGGCTCGACATCACGACATCGTGGCAAGGCACAAGGCTGATCCCTTCTTGTCCATCCGCGTAACAGCAACAGCACACAATGTATGCTTACAAACTGTGAGAAATCACCTACATTCAGCTGGTTTACGTTGCAGCAAGCCAGCGCGGAAGATTTTGCTGTCCACTGCGCACCAACGAAACCGACTACTGTTTGCTAGGTCATACATTAATTTTGATTGGGAGAACAATATGGTGATAGAAAACGAAGGTTTGCCGACTCATTATTAGTCGAATTTATTTTTATTAGTAGACGACTATGAACCTTATCTTTATGCAAATAATGTTCATATTTGTTAAGCGAATGTGAACAAATACAAACCTTAGCATTATTTAGGTATACCGCCATAATTCTCTTTACTCGTATTATTGAAAGTCTGGTGAAGTGATGTTATTGTTATGCCGTTAGAAGTTGTCATAATTTCTTAGTAACTAACATGTTGATTGAACTGAATCAACATGTTAGTTAGTAAGAAATTATGATGACCTCTAATTTTACTTTGTTTCAATTTATATACCTACCTACTTTGAAAAACTATTTACGTCCATCCTTAACCAACGAAAAACTTTGCCTTTGTCAAAAAAACTTATAAACAACAGTGTTTTACTCATTTGAACGTCTAGTATGGATAGCTAAAGAATATATATTATGTTTAAAACCAGTTTACATTAAATCATTGTATCGGCCACACAAGTTTATTTTGCTAATATACAGCCCACACCAAATTGAACCTTAAAACCACCATTGCAAAGAAGGCATATTGGAAGAAACGATACGGATCATTTGCTACTGATACATTGGTATCGGTTGGAATGAGCGAGCTTATCGCTCATTCCAACCGATACCAATGTTTACCTAATAAAAAAATAAAATGATTTTATTCGTTTTATTTAATTAACTTTCTAGTTTTTTGCTTGAGTGGTTTTTTTTTTACCACAAAATTAACTTAACAAAAAACAAAAAGTAAAAAGCAGCAAAACAAAATTCCTCAGTTGGGATCGAACTCACGTCGTCTAGCTTACATCAGTAGCTATCGCAGGCGCTTACACCACTTAGCTATAGCTCTCACTTAGCTATAGAACCTTGTTATATCAGACTAAAATATGGGCCCATATTCCTTCATTGCGTACCCGTTTATTTTATCTTTAACCGCGTGTGTATATTACGTATACCCACACAATAATAATGACAGTCACCGATGTATGCGCTATGTAAACTAATTAAATGGGTCCGCTGTACTATCCAATACTTTGGTCGCTATCCTCAAAAAAAAAAGCTTAAGTGGCTTCCCATGCGTTTTCGCCGGAATTCTCATATCTTATTTCAGCTCTACAGTATTTTGTTTAATCCTAAAACCCTCTCTTATCTTAAAGAACGTTTCAAGTTCCTTCATGACAGACATAATAGATATCTGAGGTCATCGGAAAACCTGAGACTAGAGATGCATTCCACCAGTTTCTATGACAAATCTTTTACTGTTCAAGCAGTACGGTTATGGAATGACTTGCCCGTGTCTTAAACATCATCATTATAATTTATTGTTATTTTCTTTACTCTTGTTTCATGTTGATTATTATATGTATACAGGGTGTGAAAGAAATTGCGTGCTATAGCCTCAGGGTGAGTTCAGTATCGATAAAGGAACCCGTAAAAAATAAAAAATAAAAACCTTTAAAAACAGTAAAAAAAAAACGAAAATGATCATAAGATGAACCTAATGTAGTACCTACTAATTAAATAGAAATCGTTTAGTAATGATTAAAAAATTGGTTAAAATAAGTTTTTATTTTGTTTAAATGCTAATTAATAATTTCCTAGAGTTACCTACTTACTATCGAACGCAATGAAATACCTACGCCCGAACACTTCGATAACGCCGGGTGAAGGATAGGTAATTAGGTACGGTCGCGATCATTAATGCAGTATCACCTTAAGGACTGTATTGCTGTGAACGCGCGGTAAAGGCCGTCCCTACGTCTGTGTGCTTATAGGGATGTATCAACACAGAACGCTCACCTCAAAATTCGCACACTGGCTGGCGTCGAACGAAACATAAAACATACCGTCGCTTTTGCACACAGGCTACGTAATTACGTATGACCTTGGTTGGTTCATACCATTGCTAAAATAGTACTCATTACATCAAGTACCGATAGCTGGTAGTCTTACGTATTGGATTATTGAACGCATAGGTCTGGGTTCCAATCTCGAGTTGGGACTTTTATTTTTCTTTTCCAACAATAATCTTTATTGGTTATTTTGTTATTCGTTTTTTATAGATTATAAACAAGAATCATAATGTAATAATTATTTTATTTTCATTATTATATTGCTATTGTAATACGGGGTTAAAATAAAAAATTTTATAAGTGATTTCAAAATGTTTATTCGTTATAATATTTTATAAAATAAAAAAAAAAAAAAAACCTAGTCAAAACAGTTTATTTTCTCTTATAGAACAATTTATTGAAGTAAAGCAGGTAATCAGTGAACTACGACCCTTAGACTTAAAATATTGTATCTTAGTAATATAATAATATTGTGCTTTAACTACTCATGTGTGTGGGTACTCTTAGAAATCACAACTAGAAAATCTACCCACGTAAATAAAACAAGTTTGAACTCCTTTCACAATACAATTAAATTACTCAGTAGTACTACTTTTAGTTTACTGCCAGTGCGTTCGTTTTAACTTTAGTTGCCTATCTCAAACGTCAAAGTTAATCAATCGTATTTATTAAGACTTATTGCGGTTATAGCTTAAGTATTCATTTTCATTATGAGAAGAAGTTTGAAACTAAACCTTAAAATAATCCATAATACGGTTAAAAATATGACACAATATTATTTTAATATTACTAAAATCAATTTGTAATTTATAACTTAATACTTTGTTTGTATAACCCCCGTTATTATCAATGCTATGAAGTAAACGCTGGCACATCAATCCAACAATATTGAAACATATATCTGTTCCTCTTAAATGTTCCCATATTTCCATGCAATGCAACTTCAACTGCTCATCAGATCTCTTATTCCGTGCTTCCCATCGCTGTATAGCAAAATGTAAACGTTCTTGTTTATGTTTTTCAATCAAATATGGGCGAAACGAAAACCAGCTCAAAAAGCTGGTTTTCGTATGATAATCGTAAAAACGTATGATAACCGCTAGGCTATCATACCATATAACCTAATGGTTGAATTTAAGAACTACAATCAGTTGCAAACGAATGTGAGAGTGTGTGTCTACATATAGTATAGAAATTACTCATTAGAAGAAGGTCGTAAGTTAAACAGAAGTGTCAATCTATTGCTTCGTGACACTGTCACTCCACTTTTGACCCTTACTGTACGTAAATTACAATTCCAAGTACTTATTTCTTCTTCCTTAATACAATACCTACTCGTATTTCTGTTGAATACTAGTTAAACAAAATCTTTTTTGTAGGTTTTGTAATAGGGGTTAAAGTATGAAATTGCCGTTTTATTGTAATAGGTACTTCGAATTGACATTAGAACCTTCATGGTTTGAGATTTTTGAGTGAAACTTTTTTCACATGGTATGAAGTTCTTTTTTTAAAAAATGTGCAACATTCGATTATCGACTTTCAGTTGTTTTTTTTATTCAGCTTAGACAAGAAAGATGGATACTTCGAAAATTCTTCGCGGAACTAACGCGGCAGAAACAGCTCGCAATATCAATGTTGCGTTTGGAGAGGGGACTGCTAATGAACACACCGTGCGATTTTGGTTTAAACGCTTTGGTGATGGAAACTTTGATTTGAAGAACGTGGAAGACCGCCCACACAGGTGAATAACAATGAATTGAAAGAGATGGTGGAAGCCGATCCGAGCCAAACTACCCAGGAATTAGCGGCATGGTTTAACGTTACCTTACCAACAATATTGACTCATTTGCGTCAAATCAATAAAATAAAAAAATATGAGAAATGGGTGCCTCATTATTTGACTGATCTGCAGAAAGAAATGCGTGTTGAAACTTGTGTTGCCTTGTTGAATCGATACAGAAATGAGGAATATTGGATCGAATTGTGACACGTGATGAAAATTCGATTTTTTACGATAACCGTAAGCGAGAAATGCAATGGCTGACCCCAGGTCAAACGCCGCAACAGTGTCCTAAAGCAAAGCTTACCAATAAAAAGGTAATGGTAACTGTTTGGTGGTCTCAGCATGGTGTTATTCACTATAGCTTTCTCCGATCTGGTCAAGCAATAACGGCAGATATCTACTGTGCCGAACTCCGAACAATGATAGCAAAACTAGCAGTGAAACAGAACCGACTCATGAATCGATCTTCACCATTATTGTTCCATGATAACGCGAGACCTCATACAGCACGAGAAACCGTTTTAACTCTACAGGAACTGCAATTAGAAACCATTCGTCACCCTCCGTATTCGCCAGACCTTGCTCCAACGGACTACCATTTTTTTCGTGATTTGGACAATTTTCTACGTGATAAAAATTTTTCTTCTCAGGAGGCAGTACGAGAGTTCTATCGCAAAGGCATAAATGACTTTCCTATTAGATGGCAGCAATGTATAGATAATAATGGTAATTATTTTGATTAAATAAATATGTTAAATTAAAAAAAAAACTAATTTCAATTTTTCAGTACAAATCGGCAATTTCATACTTTAACCCCTAACATTTTGACGGTCCTAAGCCCGTTAAAGTATGAAGGGAAAATTGGAATTGTAATTTACATACCGTCGCGTCGTAGCGTTAGGGGCGCACATCTTGCACCATTTGTCGCGAGCCGTTTTCAGTAGCAAATGATGCGCCGGCCCTTAGAATTCGGACGCGAGAAGTGAAGGACAAAATGTCAACGCGTTCGAAAGTAGGTAAGTAATTAAAGCATTTACACAAATAAAATAATTTGAGTTCTAAACGATTGCTATTTTAAGTTAGTAGGTACTAAACTAGGTTGATCTTGCAATAATTTTTCAATATATTTTTTTTTTGTCCTGGGTTCCTTTAACGATAGTGAACCTACCCCTAAGCTATAGCACGCAATTTCTTTAACACCCTGTATATTTATTTAGATGAGTAAAATATACTTTATGTATATATTAATTGTATAATGTAAATGTATACGCGTAATAATACTATACGCGTATTTGTCTCTCCTTAATTTTAATCCATCCAAAGGTTGTCTTTAAAAGATCGATCTTAGCGATAAGACCGCCCATTGTGTCACCCTTTGTATAATTATATTTATGTCTGTAATTTGTATGGTGTACAATAAAGAGTATTCTATTCTATTCTATCCTAAGTTAGGAAAAACCAAACACTGTTTGGAATTGAAAATACCAAAGGTTGTGATTGTCTTTGGTTTACAAATTAGTAATCATCTAGCTCTAATATTAATAATACTGACCTTCGGGAATCTCATACACTCGTAGTTCCCGAAGCATACGATGACTTTTTGATGGTAGGTTGCCCTGCAGGTGCAACCAGATGCCCAGTCCTTCCCTAGCCGGATCGGCAGCTCCTCGGTCTTATCGTCCTTAGGATACAGGAAGTTGTTGGTGAACTCTTTGTACTCATCCATGAGATTGGTCCTCGCGTATTGAGCGTAGCATAGGAGTAGCCATATGTATGCTATTGACATGACTTTCTTTCTGAAATTATAGGAAAATGTTTTGTTAGGTTTGAAGATGTAATCATAGAGGTTGAATACTTCTAAATGAACGAATAATAATTTGCAACTAGGATATAAATAAAAATAATAGAGGTAAGGTTTATGAATACCATTTGATGAGAAATAGCTTCTAATTGGTATTTTGAATCGGGATAATCTAACTCTAAGATATATAATAATGCTAGTTACTGTTTTCAAAGGTACACTACCGCAATAACGCTCGCATAATATTGCCAATTGAATATCTTTTTAACACTAGAGTAACATTATGAATGTTGTGTGTGAGTGGTATATTGTATATTATCCTCCTAATCCCGAAAGACGATAATGTTTATCTGTATTGCAGAATTGCAAAAGTCTCCAACAATGTATGGCACGTTTTGGTTTAACCCAATTACTTATAATAATTCTAGAAACTTCTGATTCTCAGCCTAATATGCATAAATGACGTTTGATTTTGGTTCTAGGATATGCCGGATTCCTCACAGTGTTTTTCTTCACCGTTTTGACAGAAGTGAAAAATCTCCCACCTAGGTTCGAAACCACGACGTACAACTCGTATCGAGGCCGTTATCACTGCTCAAGCAATTATAAAGCGCATCAAATCCTATAATTTAAGTTTGTTGATATTCTGTTTTTTAATAGAATTCCGTGTAGTTGCGGATATTTTATGGGCCAATCTTTATGAACTTCGAGCCTTCCATAGGCGAAAAATGCCTTTGGAATTACCAATCCTTGCAAAGGTGCTTTGTGTATACAGATAAATATAATTGTGACAAAGTGAAACGCAACATATAGGCCTGTAACAGAGTATCAAGATTTCTAAAAAGATATTTGTAATTTGATGAATTGAATTCTAAATGCGAAGAAGTTGATGTATCCCAAGTACAACAGTTAGTTTCCATCAAAGCAAATCTTCCACGATAGGTGTTGTGATCTGTTAAGCACAGCGCATTTAATCTTACATAGTATTGATAACAACGTGGTGACGCCGTCAGAGGCAGTACAAACATCGACTTCAATTAATTGCAATGTGGGTTAATTGTAATTACTTTTGAATTAATTGTTTTTGTTAGAGATGAAGAGTTGCTATCTGGTGATATGGTAACGTTGCTATCTAATGTATATGTAATATATACTATGGAATCCTTTATATGGTTCCTAATAACTATCTTACCGTTACTAACTTACCGTTACTTTTTTTTAAATTGCTCCTAAGTGGCCATTAATAATTACATCCATGTCTTTGAATGAAGTTCAACTGGTCATTCAAAGGTAAGAGGAATTGAAATTGTTTAACAGTGTTTCGGTTTGGAATCATCATGATTGAAAGGAGCAGTGATGGCCCTGTGGGCTTTGGGGTGGGGTATCGGCCCCGACTTACGACTTGTAGGTCGTGAGTTCGAACCCAGGCAGACACGTTACTTTGTATATTTAATTTCATCACCACTGCTCTCCAAACGGTGAACAAAAACATCGTGAGGAAGCCGGTATGTCCTAGAACCAAAAAATTCTAAAACATGTGACATCCGCCAACCCGCACTGGGCCCCTATGATGGTGTTCCCACAGAGAAGAGGCCTGTGTCCCAGCAGCAGCAGTGGGAACACTATAGGTGGATTGTGCTATGATTGAATACCTACCTATATTTATTCTAATTTTCTATACCTAGTTTTAAACATCTTTTGAATCAGTTTTAATTTGAGAGAACTGTTTTTTTTACACAAAGTAGTGTAATTTTCAAATTATCTTCATTCAAGACACAAATATGGCAATATTGATAGCTTCACTTCTGACGCAAAACTGCATGATTTTCTTCACACTGTTGTTTGTTTATTTATTTATCATCTTCGTGTTAATTGTGGTATTCATCTGGTAATTAAGAAATAATAGATTTTCTTGCCGCTACTGTGCTACTACTACTACTAAATTTTCGCTAAACTGCTGATTGCTACATATGGCTTAACTTCATAAACCACACAATTCAATCGTTAGGGACCTATGATACAGGGTGGCACGAACTTTACCCGTGATATCAGCACATGATTCAAGACCCTCCCTAGAGCAGATTTTGTTTGGTATATATTTTTTGTTAAATAACAGATTTAGAATCGTGTATCTACTGAATCCATGGTAACAGGTTGCGCGTCGATGTCCTGCCGCCATGTGTATTATGTTATGAGGGAAGCTATCTAACGCAGCATTATGAAAGGCAATTCTGCCATCAATGATCTCTTGTCATAATAAAATTATTCTTGTTGAGGTTGACATATTGAGACAAATGTTATTTATAGAAGCAATCAAAAGATAGTCGTCATAAAGGAATAAGGACGTAAAGACAAACCAACAGCTTAGCATCTTGTGTGTCTATTGTTGTATTTATTGCATTACAAATAATATAAACCATTAAAATACCACTTCAACATGACAAACTCATTACTTCTTTTAGGGGTTACAAGATCCCCTTGCAGCAATTATCTCAAAGCCCAACTCTAACAACAGATGTTTCTGAACTCACTTAAATGCAAGATAAAGTTCATATTAGATGAGTTCTAAATCAGTTAATTTTTACTACATTTCCCGCAGAAACACCGATTATATCGAGAGGATTATGGTGGCAGGTAAAATTGAAGTCTAAAGAGCCAGAGGACGTGGCCCAAAGTCAAGCAAAGATGTTCAAGCTTAATGACGGAGCAACTAAAAGTGCCGGTGTACGTGTAACTCCAAAAGTCAAGCCAAGCCAAGTCATCCTCAAGAGAGTGGGACCGACTCGGGAAGAAGAGGAAAGCATTTAAGCTTGAATGAATAAATTCTATTGAATTTTAACACATTGATGTTTGTTTTGGTTTATTTGATGATATTTTTGCACGTGCAATACTTGGAATTTCCCACCTAACACGTCTCTCTTCATATCTCTTAGTATAGATCCACAATCATAAGTCAGTGTTTAAGGATTTGTGTGCTTAGGTACCTATATATCGTAGAATGTTGTTTTTAACTGGGCTATACCTTAGTATAGCACAGTTAAAAACCCCAGCTAAATATTTACTTAGATTATATAAGCCGTGAAAATCTGATCTGCAGAATCTGTTAAGACAGATTCTGCAGATCTTCACGGCTTATATAATGTAAGTAAATATTTAGAAATGGTCACTTCGGTGGAACATATTTAGTCGAGAAATTGGTATTTATTTTATCTGTTAATAGGTTTAAAGCTCGTGACCAAAACGATCTTGTCGATCATGTATCGTGACCCATATACGTAGGTAATATAATTTACCTAATTACTACGTATCCAAAAATACCCTAAGTCATGCTTTGATCTGAAATCATGCCTTGCCGATGACTGTCTCAGTGTATAGTTTAGGAGAAGTTCGTTGATCCAAGTCAAATGGAAGCTCGCTTGCTTTGGCTGAACTTACGAACTACGATAGTGAGTTTCTGGCATTATTTACATTCAGATAAATGCTTGCAAGTTCAATGAAACATTAACAAATAAATACACAACTCTTTGAATGAGAAAAACTGATGATTACTGAATGCCTGCGGATTAGTGAACATGATTATGCATTGAAAAACGTAGGTGCTCTAGAAATGACTCCAAGACAGGCACAAGAAAAGAAGGACACATGTAGGCACCATACTGACAGATGATGAAGTCTAAAGTCAAAGAATCTTAGCGACGACTGCCCGCGATCACCTCCAGACTTGTAGACGTAGAACTGACAAGTAACAAATAGCTAACGAGTCATAAAACTTTTGTACTTGGGAGCTGTCCAGCATTCTACTTACCACTGCCTCTTGATCATTACTTATACTTAGAACTGTGGTCAGTTGTTACACAAAGACCTTCCACAGCAAAGTAGACTCACGCACAAGATAATCTTCAGTGGCTTGAGTTCGGCTCTTGGCTTGGATTGCGTAGAAGATACATTCACAACTTGAACACTCCCTATTTTAACGTTTGGATTCGAATCGATTCCTCTCCGAAGTTTCATCGAATAATTTATTCCCTAACAAAACACAAGTAAAATTCTCACAAACCTTTAACACGATGTAACGTGCACACAGTATATCTGTTAATGTGAACAGCAAACACGATGCTGACTGACGCCATTCGATTACATTTGCACAACCACTAGAGGTTTTAACTAAAATAATACTACCACAAGGGAGTGCACTCAGCTGTCAAGGCATATTTTAAAAGAAAATATATGAATTAAACGAACACTTTTGGGATTTTTTTTAGCACTTTTGGCAACGTACGTCCCGCTCGAATGTTGGTGGAAAACTCGTAATGTTTGTCCGAAGATTTTCGCGTGTCTCCATCATTGGCTGCGATATTTACATGTGATAACTAGTAAAGATAACGAACCACAGAACGATCCAAATGGAAAACGCTAGGTGTTAGCAAATTTTAAGATTTTCATGAGGTTTCATTTTACTATGTACAGATAAATGGCCGAATGACGCTGCAGTTATCTGTATTTCCGCGTGAAGGCGGAAATACAGATACAAATATGGTAATTCAATAAACGTGTGTTTTGATGAAATCTTCGGCGCATTCAATGGTTAATAATAACTTATTGCGGATTTAATTTGTAAATACTTTATGTCTTTTCTTCGAAACTTTAAGTCCTACGCAACTTTGCGCAAGATCTCTTAGGTTTATTTCAAAATTCAAATGTCAATCATTTATCCATGTTTCGTGGTCCATTATCAAACGGGTAATTTTATTATTCTTTTATGCCTTATAATCCTGAATCATATTGCTTAGTGACATCTTCAGCCTCTAGAAGAAGCCTAGGAAGAAGGTTGGGGTGGTCTTTGGCCTGCACTGGGAAAATACAGGTTGATAATAATAATAAGCAGAAGCCTAGAAATCAGCTTACCTATAAGTAAGTGAATGTTTGCGTAGGTATTTCGTACTCTTGCGAGTGTGTGTGTGTCGTTGTCGGCGCCGGCCACGAAGATTTTATGAATGTATGTATTATCTGGGTGTGTTTAAGACTTAGCACACATTCGCGATTTTTTGTACTAGGTAGGTACTTAAATATTTCAGAAAGGTCTTTGAAAATTTGAATATTTAATGGCATAATAATCATGTTGCAGTCAGCTATGACAGGCGTGGGTTATGTTTATGTTGTAGAGATATGGGTGCGGATAATGGCTAGACATTACAAAAACTTAATTAGGTTCTTAATGTATATTCTTTCTATCAGCCAATAAAGTTTTACTGTCGGTGGATGATGGCCTGGTATTATGTTGGAACTTTCGTGGGTCAAAACAGTTGTTTTTGGTGGTTTCCAACGGTCCAACTAAGATGTGCGTGTCATTAATTCCGATTCTTAGTCAGAAACCAAACTTACAAGTCGCATCATGGGCTCTGTTTGTATACCAAAGGTTCAGTGAGACGCTTGAGCTTGTGACTTGTAATATCATGTTGTTATGACCATCTTTGTCTCTATGCCAGTTTTGTTTTGGAAACATGCGATTTCTACAATAATGAGTAACCAAATACGTTCGTATTGTGTTCGGCTAAATTTGTTTACTCTAATCTGCCGCTTCTCGCATCCTCAAACTTGACACTGAGTTGACTCTTGTTGTTAGTTTTGGGATCAAGACTATTCTTAGTTTAATAATTATTTTATGTTTTTAGCCAGTTCGGAGAGAGATGCACGTGTTTATTAATATTCTGATAAGATGTGTGGTGACAATGGTATAGTTACCGGCACGTAAGTTGGCACGCAAGATTTTGAAGTGGAGGAAGTTCGCGCATGTAAAAATGTATGAAATTGTGCGTGCGCGAACTTCCCCCACTACGAAATCTTTGGCCACCTACGTGCCGGTTACTATAGTTATCTATTGTTTTATTTTTGAAAAGGAGATAAAATGACTTAACTAATCATTCCGTAGGACTCTGGCTCTGCAAATAGTTCCTACCTGTCATTAACTTAGTCAACAGCAGGATCATTACAGATATTTCAAACACCTAATTTCTTTATTTCTCAGGTAAGTGTCCAAAATTAATTCGGACAACGTCCGGCACTTTGCCCAAATTAATTTTTTACCACGTTCCACGTACAAAATTCCAAGATCTGAAATTCAACGGCCTTCACCATGATAATAATATAACCTTTGATGAATCGAGGTGAAGCTGTCGCTAACAAAATATATCAATAACCAATAAAGGTCTCACGGCAACAGGTTCGATTCCGCGAAGTGCCGATATCGCTCCAATTATCGCGTCGTTCGCGGAGCTCCCTTTATGTCACTCAGCCGCAGATGCGACGCGCGGCGCAAGCGCAAGGTAGCGGGACGCGGACGCTTTCTTTTGCAAATTCGATCAGTACCACCATCAAACAATCTTACGAGTACCTAACGCTTAACAATTGTCCATTAGTAGGACCATAATCAGTATCATCGATACTCATGATAGGACAAAACTCTTGTAAACAATTAATCGTTCGTTTGTTTCTCTCTTGCAGTATTATTTTTTGTGGTAGTTGGTTTAGGTTTTAGTATTTCATACAGATGTCTCTCAAACTATAACAAATCTAAGCTAAGCCTCTGCGCTGCATAAAGCTCCCGCGGTGCGCTTGCACAAATACGGTTATTTTTTACCCCTGCGTGTGCGCCGACCCGCTTTCTCCGCGCTGGGATCGTTATATTTTATATTACGCATTCAATTATAAGCGTTAAACATATTGTCGATCGAAAGTGCACACTTTAATTCGTTGTACTGTCAAAGTACCTGTTTGAACCGGCCTTATCCGGACAAAGGCAGATGCGTGCGTTTTGTTTGTGCAGAATACAATATTTTTCTTTTTTTGTCTTTTTTTTTTTTGCTATGTACTTATAACCACTAGCGGTTTTGTAAAACAGCGGATTCGACAATCCATCTACAAATACATAAGGAACCCTTTAGGCCAGGCCGAATTCAAATTCCGATCAGTACTTAGTACAAACGGGGGTATTAAAACTCCAATATAACAATCAGTACAAAAATATAATCCAATCTACAGAGGCGATGGTAGTGCAGCCGACAGGTTTCTGATGAGTTCGTCCATCTGGATCAGATTGATCCTTGCTTGGCGGTTCAGGCGACCTTCCGGTAGCTCTGGAGGCTCGTGACGGAGGAGCTGGGCTGATTCTGACAGAATCTTGCGGGATTCCTGAGAATTAATAGAACAGAGAGTTTAACAAAAAAAATGAAGAGAGTAAACGTACTGACGTAAAAGGGACTGCCGCGGCATTTTCTGGGGGTCTAGTTATTTTTTTAGGGTTCCGTACCCAAAGGGTAAAAACGGGACCCTATTACTAAGACGTCACTGTCTGTCCGTCCGTCTGTCTGTCACCAGGCTGTATCTCAAGCACCGCGATAGCTAGACAGTTGAAATTTTCACAAATTATGTATTTCTGTTGCCGCTATAACAGCAAATACTAAAAACAAAATAACATAAATATTTAAATATTAATAAAAAATCGGGTTTGTTGTATGGGAGCCATACAACAAACGCGATTGTTTTGCCCTTTTTTGCTCGATATCAATAATGGTAACAGGTAGGCACTTGAAATATTCACAAAATACTCAGTTGTATTTTGTCAACAGACGTGATTTTTATAGATGGTAGAATGGTACGGAACCCTTCGTGCGCGAGTCCGACTCGCACTTGGCCGGTTTTTTTTAATTCTAATTATAAAGACAATGTTTATTGTAAGCTTCATGTAGAGCTCTTTATTTTTATACTTGTCGGCAAGTTTTCATTTCTATCTAGATTTACTAAACTACTATCACCATATCAGACCCTCTGCTAAGTATAGCCACCAGTCTTTAAACTCTGCCTACTAACAATGTACTAATACACAACATTTTGGCTGTTGATCTGCCGATAGACCTCTTCAGGAGTTAGTTGTATGTAGCATTCAGAGAGCAGACAGGGTCACGGCATATTCACGCCGCGTGTTACGTACGATATAAACATTTTATACTCCGTAATAAAAATTAATTAATCCAAACAAAGACACGTCATTTATATTTTACGACAAGAGCGGCATTTGTTTTTAATTTCTCTTAGAGTTTGAGACACTTCTCATGCTTCACATTTTTCCATTGTTTTTATTTTTAAAACATCTTGGCATGTCTCCCACAACACACTTGCACATTTCACAAAAAAGTTCAAAACAAGCAGAATTAGTGTCAGTATTTCGGGCGAGTAACTGGAGCGAGCGATGGTCCAGTTGCTGGCGCGAGCAGACACGTACAAGACTGTTTTTGTCTAAAATGTGATGTCAACGAAGATTCACCGGTTGAGTTATGGTGGCACTAACATCTTCGCTCGGTTTTACTTAACATAATACATAATCAGCCTATAACTTTCCCACTGCTGGGACACAGGCCTCCTCTCTGTGAGAGGGAGTGGGCAGTAATCTACCACGCGGGCCCAGTGCGGGTTGGTAGAGGTCACATGTCTTCGAATTTTTTGTTGTAGGACATGCCGGTTTCCTCACGGTGTTTTCCTTCACTTGACATGTTTTTTTATTCTGTACTTGTACAGTCACGAGCACCAATATGTCAACACTTGGCAACTTTCAAATGAGATTTTTTCGTGAAATAACGAATGCAACGTTGAAATACGATACATTACATAAACCTATGGATTCGAAAGTGCTATGTTCGTAACAACATAAAATTTCATTAAAAAATAAAGGAGTAAATCGCTTTTGAATGAAGCCCAGTGTATACATACTTTTACTCGTGACTGTACATATGTAGATACAGTTATATTGTTTCCCAGATTTAGGCATCTTGCATTTTGGATTTTCCCTTTAGTCTAAGGAAACCTCTCGTTAGTAAAAGATGTTGTTATGTAGTGTGCTACACAGATACTGCAAATAATTCTGGCTACCGTGAGCAGCCCATTACTCAAGAAAGGGTAGTAAAAGATCCTAAGGACCTATGGTCCTTTTCTGCCTCATGGGGTGGCCTTACACAATGGGTACGAATCGCAGTCGGATATGAGCAAACAAACAATTGGTTGATCCAGAATCGGTATTTAGTAGTTAAGAGCGAGTTTTTGCTCAATAATGGTTGTTAGTTCGGTCAAGTTTACGTGAAGAGAATCTCGATTGCTCTGGCAACTGCACGGCAACATGATTTAAGATTTAGTAACAACACAAGTGGAACACATCACTATTTCACCCTGCACTAAGCTCTGTGAGAGAATTTGAGGCAAAGCAACGAATTGCAAGAACCCCAGGATTGACTAGGAAATTGTAGCATCCCAGAACACTTAAAGTGCTGACGATTTTCTTCAAACAAGGTAGGTATCGAAGAGTTCTTAAATAAAATAGGTACGTGTACAGTACTGTCTTTCGGTTTGCTTGATAACACCATTCCATAAAAACAGTCCTACCAAGCGTTATAATTTTAGCAGTAATAAATTAAGGTCTTTAGGGGAAAACACTGATCGCAGTCTTTTCCCCTAAAGACCTTAAACAATCATCGGATTGTTTTGATAAATACCGATTGTAACATCTGTTGTGAAAGTAATTAGTTGAAAGCAGCGTTTAGCTACGTCACAGTGGATTGTAAAACTGTGCTTACGTTGCCTAGCAGACAGCCTGTTATGTTTTTTTAAATGTCGTTATGTAAGGAAATCCAGAAAGTCCGGGCGTTATAGTGCAACTGTGGAGAGGCCCATGTTCAGCAGTGGGCTGCGATTGGCTGAGACACATAACATAATCAGCCTATTATGTTCTCACTACCAATGGCCTTCTCTCTGTTAGAGGGAGTAGGTAATAATCTTTGTTAGGGAAATATTAGATCCGAAAGATTTTATTAGTTGGCGTGGCACATCAAGGTTTGATAGTTCATCTTTACGAATGTCCGTGTTTTTTTATGTTTTGTGAGCCTAGTACGAATAATTTCGATTTTCGTACCTAATGTAATCGTCACAATAACAATCCGTGCTAGACCTACTGGATATAAAAACTGCTTTGCCGCCTCTGATAAGACATATACCTCTAAACCTTCTTCTCCTCATATGAAGTAACTCATAAACTTACGTATTTTGCAATCGTTTTCACTATTTGTACTGAGTAATGACAACTGGCGCAGTTTGGGAAATCCGCGGTCGCGTGCTCAATATTTCGTTCATATTTAGATAGTGTTTATATTATGGGAAATCACGAGTTTTACGTTTGTAGACACTGTATACGTCGTTGTAGACGTCAGAGGCAGTATTTTTGTTTTTGTAATCTTTTTTGTTTTTACACTCGTTTACTGCAAAAACGAAAAGACTTCTGATACTAGGAGGGTATTTTTTTTCGATTCAAAGCCAAAAGTACCAAAATCTAAAACTCTAAAACTCGTTTCTAGCCTATACATGTGCCAGTATTACTTTTTTCCAGATTTTAGTCTTCTAGCCAGCTGTTCAAATAACCTTAGAATAAGAATAACGTAGAATAAGATATTATTAAGTAGGTTACTTACAGAGACATAACCAAGCAATGTCATGGGTCCATCAATAAGAGCCTGTCTCCTTCCAGTCTCGGCGACGGCAGCATGCAGCTCGAACAGTAAGGTGCCACGGAGACGAGTTTCAGCTGAGAAATATTGTGGTTAGACTAATTTAATTACTGCAACCTTTACGCATAGTTGTTTTCAGTAGATGTTCAAATTATCCCTCCCTCCAAGTGAGCTTCATCAATCTCATCTATCAAGTAGTGGCGGCATCTACATCGCCACATGCGAACTACACATCATACTAACGTCACGCAAAATCCTGAATCGCGCAAGCAGAGTTTACCGTGCGACAATCTTAATATATACAACTTCCCGACTACAATCATAGGGCAGTAGCCAACCAGACCCGACACCGTTTGGTTGGAGGATAGGAATAGAATAGGGAGGCCTATTCTATGGAAGATGAGTGAACTTTACGCCCCGTTCCTCATGCCGCTATAAAGTCTAGACGAAGTAAGAGATGTCATCAACTGCTATATAAACTAAAATCTTTCTCATTTACATAGAGAGAGGCTTCAAACTTACAACAGCATGAATCAGAACCGAATGTTCTAGAAAGCTTGGAACGATCTATAAAATCTTTCAATGTTATACGATCGTTTAGATGCAGTATCTTAAAGAAAGAAAATATCTAGCTTTAGCTACATACCTGGGGCCAAAATCTCAAGCAGCTCCGCGATCTTCTTGCACAGCTGTGTCTTGAGTAGGAGCCGGTCATCCGTGACCACCGCCAGACCCTGCTCCTCCTCCTGGCCTATCATCTGCGCCAGCGCCAGACTCACGTCCGTCATGTAGAAGTGGGACGGATGCAGGTAGCTGCTGCAGTGGCCGACGAATCTGAAAGGTGACATAATCTAAATTATAAGTCAGGGGCTTTTGATTTAGATTTTGATTCGTGCAACGCCAAAACGGTTTTGTCGATGATTCTAAATATTTTTTATTGGCTTAGACAACTCAGCCACACCGACAGCGTTAGCAGTGGCCTTTCATAGGTATTTCACACGTTCAATGCAACACCAAATACATATAGCTTGTCATGGGTGCGACATGATCTCCATCTTTCTCATGCGCAACTTTACCAGGGTACGTCATGAGCGTTATTTGCCCACATCACACTACAGTCTTTAAGGTTGAATATTTTGACGATTTATTTTTAAACGTGACATATTATTGTAGTTTATGGCACATAAATAGCACAGTTTTTTTAAAATATATTTAAATGAATAACACATGACTTTTCATGAGAAACATTTTTTATACCTCTCGCAAGCCTCAGGATTTCCTTTGGGCATGATGCTGAGCTCCCTGCCGATGTCCTGCACGAGCTGCTGTATGATGGCGTCGGAGACAGCGTCCTTGCAGGAGTCGCACTTCCAGAACTTGTTGTCCAGGTTGCGAGTCTCAGGGTTGGGGCTTTTCGTCTTGTGTAAGATGGGGAGAATGAAGGTCTCAGGAAGAAGGTAGCCTTTGCAGTCCCTGAAAAACAAGTTGAACACAAGAATGACGTGAATGTAATTAAAGAAAAAAAAAGGTACCATCCGACAAAAAGCAAAAGAAGAAACTTCATTTCTGGTGGTTGAATAATATTATGGTACACAAAAGACAAACAATATTGGTGTTTGGGTAAAGATCAAGTTAGAAAAACGCACTGGCTCTCATAGAAGGTACTCAGCAAGTACGGCCGCTGCATTATTTTGCGTAGGCATACTATTTCTGTTCATGTGTAATGTTAAGTAAGGTTTGGGTCTTGGATACTCACTTCTTCTTGCACTTAACAGCACTATACATAGTCCCGAGCTCGGTAACATCTGAACACCTCTCGCAGGTACACTCAAAGAACTTGGAGTCAGCGAGGTGGTGGCGCCGCGCCTCTGTGCCCCACATGGGGTCCGTGTAGCACACCGTGATGTGGGAGCCCGAGGAAATGTTCACGCCAGCGCAGAGGATCTGGAAGATTTCGAACAAAACTTCATTAGAATAAACTTCAGTCTTCGGGTCTTCGGTTTCAAAAGACTTTTATCTTTGTGAGAAGATATTTGAGTGATACCAGTTAGAAGAACACAAGCACCAGGCTAGTCAAATAGTTATCAGGTCAGTTTATGAATCTTGCAGGTTGCATAATACCTACAATGGATTCTTTACATCGTCAAAACTATTCATTTGTGTGCTAATTGAAATATTATGACGTTATCCAACCACTGATCTAGATTAAAGTCTTCAAATGACAAAACGTTCTCCAGCAGATTTTGATATTATTAACATCGTTGCTTCTTTCGTAATCCCACCCTATGTTATCCTATCCTATGTTATCATAAAAGTAGTAAATAACTTACGATATCGCCCTGCGAGGTGAAGCTCTTGTTGCAGTTGGCGCGACAGTTGTGCTCTACCATTGAGATGCGGTCGAACAGAGCCACATACTCCGGCTCCATGAGAGGAACCTCGTGAGCGTTGATCTGGAAGAGAAACGTGTACAAAGTTTTCAAAAAGACATGTCTTCTAAATTATTATAAGAAGATGCAAGAACTTATTTCAAGTTTTTGTTATCAACTGTGGAAACACGAAGGCTCACCTGGTGACCTCTCTACTGAGTCTTAACTTCAGCATAAGTTTTGACAGGTAACTTTGCGATGCCAACTAAGCAATGGAAGTGACAAGGCTAAGGTCGAGCATCATGTGCGACACAACGATGAAAAATATTAACTCACGCTTTATGAATGCAAACTCATGGACGCTATTGAAGTTGCCATTTTTTTGTAGATTGCCATGGATACGCTAAGAAGAAGAATACACCACCTTTTGGCTCTAAACATTCCGTTTACAACGTAATAAAACGATCCACATCCAGTTTTGCCAGTATCTTACCTGCAAAATCCCACAGCACTTCATAATCTCCTCCTCACTGAAAGTTTCCTCTAACTTGAAGAACTGCCAGATGAAGTCAGCGATCATCTTCTTGTCATTGTTCCACTTGTCAGTGTCCTTCCTGTTTTCACAATGTGACTGAAGCGCTTGGATCTTGTTCCAGAGCTTCTGGTCATGGTCACGTTGGTACAGGCAGCGGAGAACTGTGATGCACTGGTAGTTCGGGTGAGGGATGTCGTAGGTGGTGATGTTGACCTGGTGAAAGGCAGTAAACAGGTGATAAATACAGAAGAAAGCGTTATTACCATATATTGATTGATCTTCCAAAGAAACTTGGGCACAGAGTATTGGATACAGTTTTTTGAGACTTTAAACAACCCTGAATTCCATGGTGTGAGCGCCAGCTCGACTCGACGTCGCTCAAGCTCGACAATCTCATAGCTTGGACAATGTGGAGTTAGCCATTTTAAACATTCTGAAAAAGATTTCAGTTTTGCAACTACTTACTTACTTAAACCTTACCTTTTCTCCTTTCTGCTGTGTATAATGACACTCAGGGTCGTGCACCTCCTTGACGACACATTCTGTGGAACAGAAGGGCCAGCCGCACTTGTCACATGTCACAGTCTTCCCTTCCTCCAGCAGCTTGTAGCAGCCGAGGCAGACTGGTACAGTAACCTGAAATTGAAAATAATATTTTGTAGAAAATCTATAGTAACTGGCACAGTAGACCAATATAAATTGTTTAATCTTAGTTAAGCCTAAGTACCAAATCAAACTACTAGCTCAATAATTAGCCTATAATGTTCCTACAGCTGGGACACAGGCCTCCTCTCGATGAGAGGAAGGGAGTGGGCCGTTACCACGCTGGCCCAGTGCGGGTTGGTAGATGTCACAAATCTTCGAATTTTTGGTTCTAGGACATGCCTGTTTCACGATGTTTTCCATCACCGATTTGAGAGCAATGGTGATGCAATAATTAACACAAACTAAAGCGCCTGTCTGGGTTCGAACCTACGACCCGCAACTCGTAAGTTGCGGCCATTCCGACTAGGCTACCACTGCTGCCAAACCAAACCCAAACTAGCTGACTGGACAGATATTATCACGAGAGAAGAAGAAAGGGTTTCTAAAACTGCAACTGTTTCATCGAGAAACTTTATGGCTAGTAATCTGTAAACATTTAGCCAAATGGCATTGGACTTCTTACACGTGATTTAAAACGATGATCATATTTGAAACTACAAAGGGTATATATTAAATAAAGGAACGAAGCTCTACTCCTATAATAATAATACTTATAATTTCTTTACCTGTGCAGGCCCAGTGATGAGCGGCTGCTCTTTCAATACAATATCTCCAGCTTTGATCTCCCTAGACGCCTCCAAGTACCTGCCATACTTCTCGTTCTCCTTGACCCTGGCGGGGGTGCACTGGTACTTGTGCTGCTTCCAGTCCTGCTTCTGGTGTTCTTTGGAGCAGTAGTGCACATTCTGACAGCCTGAACACTTCTGGATGGCCGGGGATAGGCACACTATGCAGGAGCCTTGTTCTACCATTCTAGAAAGTAAATGAAGTTGAATGAAGATACGTGCGTTCCCTTGTTTACATGGAACTGGTATTTATTTTATTGGACATTGTAGTAAAATTCGCTTATTAATTTCTGGTTTGATTTCATTCACATTTCATTATATCTGCAATGGATGTTATATTGACTGACCCACATACTATTGTGTGGATGGAATGGTTGTGAGGAGTATTGCTAAGCCGTTGAAATCAGGCGCCAAACATTTTAAATGTCTCAATTTTGTTTTATGTTTATCAATTTTCTATCACTTGTATTTACTTATATAATTTTACGTGTAGGTACTATAGGAAAATCAAATTCCTACTCTCGAATTACAATTTCAAAGATGTAAATTCTAACTATAAATACCTACCGTTCAATAAACACTCCCCTACGTACTCTACACTGATACAATAAGTAGGTACTTACTTGAACCTCTAGATATTTCCATATAGGTCACAATATAATGAACACAATTGTCTACAGAATTAATTTAATATCACAATCAAATTCCAGAATGTCTCCCATGTGCGAGCTACCGGGCTGACTGATCGGCGCACACGCCGCTGCGCATGCGCGGTATAAAAATAAACCGCGTGATTTGACGCTTGAAACTATAGACGTATTCCTGTAATTTTATTTTGACGGTGCATACTTATATGAAATTACTTAATAATGTTATTTTCTTTTTTTTAAAAATCATCATCAATATGGCAGCACGGAGTCTAAAATACACCACTAGTATAAACCTAAGTGGCGTGGTTTGTACCTAAGCGGCGCAATGTGGGTATACTTATTCACGCGCCCTATCCCTACGAGTTACAGAGGCTTGATACTTTATTTACTAATAACAAATTTGGGTTGTACACTCTAAGTCTAGGTTTTGGTCTGTGAACAAAAACAAACAACGCTCGACTATTTCCCCTTTATTCATAAACGTTGCCTTACAGTTCAGTAGTGATTAGCGACTGTTTAACCATAATTTTTTGACGTTTGAACGTCACTTAACTTTAATCATCTTTTAAGTATAAATAAGCCTCTTGATTTAGGGGAGGGCGTTATGTCGATACTCAATAGTCAAATGCTGAAAATCGAACTCACGACTGTTCCTTAGATTTTGCAGCTTTATGAATCAGGAAATGTATGGGAAACTTACAGACTGGCCTGTAAGTTTCGGCAGCAGGAAATAATGATAATATAAAAAAAACGCATTTAAATATCAAATAATTTATTTTAAATGCTAAATTAGTTTGAGAAGGTTAAACAATTCATTACAAAAATATTTTACACAATTATAATGTCTTTTAGTGGAAGGAATGAATAAATAAATCTTTTACAAAAATAAATAATTATTTTCCGATACGTTATCGAGAATGAACTTACATTATGAAATGTTTATAAATACATGATAATTATTAGTTATAAAATAAATAAATATAAATATGGAAATTTGTATTTATGTAAGTAGATAATTATTATGAAGTAAGTAAGTAATTAAATGAATAAATTAAATGAGTTTTTAAATAATGTACCTACTTATATTTTATTCACAAAACAATAAATAAGCCAAATCGTATACTTTTTACAAACTTTTTCTTCGTGGGAAAATTCCGTTACAGGGAAATAAACCAAATTTTATTAATTACCAAAAAGAAAACAGTGAAATGAAGTATTTATTAGAAAAGAGATAAAAATTGATAATTATAATCAGACACAAATTGCTGATACATTTTTTTTAACATTAATTTATGAGTTTCCGGATACATAAGTACTCGTAATATCAGAATTGTTTTATTTAATTTCTTTGAAAAAATTACCAATGTTGTATTAAACATACACTTTACTTTCTTTGATGAAAAATGATTATGACGATCCTAATTTTGCGGATCATTTGAAAAATGAACTAAGTTCAATCTTCAAAAAAATCCATGGATTAGGTACATTTCAATCTCAGCGAACTCATTCAGCCAATAATCTCCATAACTGAACACGTATGACGAATCATCATGAAATCTTCCCAATGATCTGTTCCCATGTTTTGATCTTCTTGAGCGCATCTCTTGCGGCTCTTGCCATCAACCCTTCGGAGGACTGGGATGGCTCGAAGCCCAGGATTAGTGCTGACTCTGTGAGGTATCTGACGATCTGGAATTGAAATGTAAATATATTAGGGGTTAAAGTATGAAATTGCCGATTTGTACTGAAAAAATTAAATTCGTTTTTTTTTTTAATTTAACATATTTATTTAATCAAAATAATTATCATTATTATCCATACATTGCTGCCATCTAATAGGAAGGTCATTTATGCCTTTGGGATAGAACTCTCGTGATCTAGATTCGACACACTGTGTAAAAGCATTTTGTACTGGAAGAAAACTTTTTATCACGTAGAAAATTGTCCAAATCACGAAAAAAATGGTAGTCCGTTGGAGCAAGGTCTGGCGAATACGGAGGGTGAAGAATGGTTTCTAATTGCAGTTCCTGTAGAGTTAAAACGGTTTCCGGTGCTGTATGAGGTCTCACGTTATCATGTAGCAATAATGGTGAAGATCGATTCATGAGTCGGGGCTGTTTCACTGCTAGTTTTGCTATCATTGTTCGGAGTTCGGCACAGTAGACATCTGCCGTTATTGCTTGACCAGATCGGAGAAAGCTATAGTGAATAACACCATGCTGAGACCACCAAACAGTTACCATTACCTTTTTATTGGTAAGCTTTGCTTTTCCATCACGAAAGCGTTTAAACCAAAATCGCACGGTGCGTTCATTAGCAGTCCCCTCTCCAAACGCAACATTGATATTGCGAGCTGTTTCTGCCGCGTTAGTTCCGCGTCGGAACTCGTATTCAAAATTAACTCGAATTTTCGAAGTATCCATCTTTCTTGTCTAAGCTGAATAAAAAAAACAACTGAAAGTCGATAATCGAATGTTGCACATTTTTTAAAAGAAGAACTTCATACCATGTGAAAAAAGTTTCACTCAAAAATCTCAAACCATGAAGGTTCTATGTCCATTCGAAGTACCTATTACAATGAAACGGCAATTTCATACTTTAACCCCTATTATTTGATACTGAACTTTAGACCGCTGATTGAAACCATGAATAACTTTTCAGAGGACTTTTTAATTATATCTATCTATAGTAATAATAAAGCTGAAGAGTTTGTTTGTTTGAAAGCGCTAATCTCTGGACTTGAAAAATACTTAATGCATTTGATAGTCCAATTTTTGAGGAAGGTTACAGACTACGCTACGCTAGAAACAGAAAGAACCGATCAAAAAAAAAAAGTCAGAATGAACGGTAAGCGAAAACGAAGTAGTAGCGCAGACGGGTGATGCGATGCGATGCGATGCTATGTGGCGGGGTGGGTCGGGGAACAAACATTTCGCCGGGCAGAAGCTATAGGCTACAATACTAATCATACGACAAAGCATTATTGAAAAAATGCCAAGTTTTAAGTACCTACGGCTTGTTTTATATTAGCAGTCTTCAGAAGCATTGCGCAAGAAGTAAAGAAAGTACAGAATGGTGTAAACTTTACCTCTTTGAGTCGAGTCTTCAAGTTGTCTTTAGTGATCACTTTCTTCTCGAAGTCTCTCGTCGTGAGGATCATGAGAGGCGCGTGCAGTTCATACAGCGTTACACCTGGAACCAATCACAACACAGTTGATATTTAAATAATGCTTGTCTTCACTGAGATAAATTCTTCCTTTCCCAAAAACGTTATCATAAATTTTACGATTCCCCAATTCATTACTTTTGACTCAAATCCAAAATATATATTTTTACTGGTTCTAGCAAGAATTTGTCTAAAGAACCTATGGTAGTCTAGCAGCGCCCCGAGGTTTCACCCGCATAAGTGATATTCCCACGGGATCGATCCCGAGGGAATACCGGGATAAAAAGTATCCTATGTGTTGTTCTGACGTATAAGCTATATTACTGTAGAGTTTAATCAAAATCAGTTCACTAGTTTTTTCGTGAAAGAGTAACAAACATTCATCCATCCATCCTCACAAACTTTCGCGTTTATAATATTATATAATTACTTTCTCGTTTATAGTATTAATAGGATTATTATAGTATAGTAGTATGTACTGGAATCAAAGATCCCTTACCTCTCAACCGTGAATAGCCCGGCTCAATAACATCAAATGCCTTCATCAGATCCCTGCAGATCTCAATCTTCCTGTTGAGCTCAGCCTCCGGCATCTCATGTATCATATACTCCGCCACCTTGCCGTACAGCTGCGAGAGCGAGTGCTTGGCGGACAAGCACAGGTAGTGCGTGTTGTGGATCACGTTCCTGTACTTGTGTAGGAAGCCTTCGTATCCTCGGACGTCGTTCACGTCTATCTGCTCGAATTCATCTGTGAGTCTAGAAAGTTTGAAACGCATCTATTTAGAAAGGTATTTGTAAAGTAATATGTAGACCGGGAAATGTTCTGCGAAATCGTAAGCAAGTATATTGGTGGGCACTTAATAGTAAGCAACTATATTGGTGTGGCACTTAATAGTAAGCAACTATATTGGTGTGGCACTTAATAGTAAGCAACTATATTGGTGTGGCACTTAATAGTAAGCAAGTATATTGGTGTGGCACTTAATAGTAAGCAAGTATATTGGTGTGGCACTTAATAGTAAGCAACTATATTGGTGTGGCACTTAATAGTAAGCAACTATATTGATGTGGCACTTAATAGTAAGCAACTATATTGGTGTGGCACTTAATATTAAGCAACTATATTGGTGTGGCACTTAATAGTAAGCAACTATATTGGTGTGGCACTTAATAGTAAGCAACTATATTGGTGTGGCACTTAATAGTAAGCAACTATATTTGTGTGGCACTTAATAGTAAGCAACTATATTGGTGTGGCACTTAATAGTAAGCAACTATATTGGTGTGGCACTTAATAGTAAGCAACTATATTGGTGTGGCACTTAATAGTAAGCAACTATATTGGTGTGGCACTTAATAGTAAGCAACTATATTGGTGTGGCACTTAATAGTAAGCAACTATATTGGTGTGGCACTTAATAGTAAGCAACTATATTGGTGTGGCACTTAATAGTAAGCAACTATATTGGTGTGGCACTTTATAGTAAGCAACTATATTGGTGTGGCACTTAATAGTAAGCAACTATATTGGTGTGGCACTTAATAGTAAGCAACTATATTGGTGTGGCACTTAATAGTAAGCAACTATATTGGTGTGGCACTTAATAGTAAGCAACTATATTGGTGTGGCACTTAATAGTAAGCAACTATATTGGTGTGGCACTTAATAGTAAGCAACTATATTGGTGTGGCACTTAATAGTAAGCAACTATATTGGTGTGGCACTTAATAGTAAGCAACTATATTGGTGTGGCACTTAATAGTAAGCAACTATATTGGTGTGGCACTTAATAGTAAGCAACTATATTGGTGTGGCACTTAATAGTAAGCAACTATATTGGTGTGGCACTTAATGGTAAGCAACTATATTGGTGTGGCACTTAATAGTAAGCAACTATATTGGTGTGGCACTTAATAGTAAGCAACTATATTGGTGTGGCACTTAATAGTAAGCAACTATATTGGTGTGGCACTTAATAGTAAGCAACTATATTGGTGTGGCACTTAATAGTAAGCAACTATATTGGTGTGGCACTTAATAGTAAGCAACTATATTGGTGTGGCACTTAATAGTAAGCAACTATATTGGTGTGGCACTTAATAGTAAGCAACTATATTGGTGTGGCACTTAATAGTAAGCAACTATATTGGTGTGGCACTTAATAGTAAGCAACTATATTGGTGTGGCACTTAATAGTAAGCAACTATATTGGTGTGGCACTTAATAGTAAGCAACTATATTAGTGTGGCACTTAATAGTAAGCAACTATATTGGTGTGGCACTTAATAGTAAGCAACTATATTGGTGTGGCACTTAATAGTAAGCAACTATATTGGTGTGGCACTTAATAGTAAGCAACTATATTGGTGTGGCACTTAATAGTAAGCAACTATATTGGTGTGGCACTTAATAGTAAGCAACTATATTGGTGTGGCACTTAATAGTAAGCAACTATATTGGTGTGGCACTTAATAGTAAGCAACTATATTGGTGTGGCACTTAATAGGCGACGCCTGTTTCTAGAGTGGATTATTTAGTATATAACCTGATAATGATGAGTAATTTATATCAGGGTTAGCGAGTCTCCATCTAATTTTTGTCTGGAAACTTAACTCTTCTAATGTCATAATAAGAGTGTTTCACTCAGATTTGATCAATTCATAAAACGAAGAGCTGGCTTTATCAGAGTTTGAGGTACTTTAACACAATTAGCATTGAGATGACATTTTCAAAACATTGAAAAGCCAAACATATACAAATATTCACCTCACCTCTTCAGCAGCAGCTGTACGGACGGCGCCGTCATAGCATAGTCACAGCCGTTGTCGATGCAGCGCCACACGGCGGCCGGCTCCAGCGGCGCGGTGGGCAGCACGCGGCCGCAGCAGCGCGGGCAGCGGAAGGCGCTGGCGTACGTGCCGCGCTCCGTGGGGTCGGAGCAGCGAGCACAGCAGCAGTCGAAAAACTTGCTGTACTTTATGTGCTCACGGCGTTTGAGCGTGCCCTGGAAATTGTGAAGTAAATTAGAAAAATGAGAATTAAATTATTAAATAACAGATAAAGAGAAATTGAAAGTTCTAATCTTTGAACTTTCAATTTCTCTTTATCTCTCCTTCTTTCATCTAATTAGTTTTTAGAGAACGACTCCGACATTTGTCGCATATATTCATTTGTCGTTACTTTGATACAAAGTAGCGACAAACAAATACGCGACAAATGTTAGGGCGACAAATGTTAGGGCGACAGTACGATACGTCGACCATCAGTGGTGCGACAGCACATAAGCTCGATGTACGTTAATGCGACTGATTGTTTTCACGACAAATGATGGGACGATGAAACTTTTGATCAACGAACGATAGCGCGACACAATTTTCGCTCGACAAACTAAGAAGCTACAAACGTTGAAAAAAATTAAATAAATATAAAAATAAAAAAATAGGTTTTATTTTTAATCCTACTGTATTTTATGTCATTATGCAATTAGACGATGTCTTCAAGGTTCTGGACTAGAAAGGGGCTAGCATTAACATCAATGGCGAGTACATAACTCACCTTCGGTTTGCCGACGATATCGTAGTCATGGCTGAGACAATGGAGGACCTCAGTACAATGCTCGATGACCTCAGTAGAGCCTCCGAAAGAGTGGGTCTTAAAATGAACATGGACAAAACGAAGGTCATGTCAAATGCCCATGTAACACCCACTCTCATGAAGAACGGAGACGCTACACTCGAAGTCGTGGACGAGTGTTGTGAGTTATACCTAGGACAAATTGTCCAATTGGGTAGGTCCAACTTCGAGAAAGAGGTCAATCGTCGAATCTGACTCGGCTGGACAGCTTTCGGGAAGCTACGCAGTATCTTTTCGTGCCACATACCGCAGTGTCTCAAGATGAAAGTCTTTGACAGTGCGTGTTGCCGGTGATGATATATGGCACTGAAACGTGGCCGCTCACAATGGGCCTTATTAGAAGGCTTAAAGTCAACCAAAGGGCAATGGAGAGGGCTATGCTTGGAGTTTTCCTGCGTAATCGAATCAGACATGAAGAGATCCGCAGGAAAAACAAGGTAACCGACATAGTCCGAAGAATTGCCGAACTTAAGAAGCAGTGGGCAGGGCACATTGCTCGCAGAACAGATGGCCGATGGGGCCGAAAGGTTCTGGAGTGGCGACCGCGTACCGAAAGACGTAGCGTTGGAAGGCCTCCCACAAGGTGGACTGACGACCTTGTTAAAGCCGCACGAATGCGTTGCATGCGAGAATCACGGAACAGGTCGAAGTGGAGGTGCTTGGGGGAGGCCTATATCCACATGTGGACGTCTTTCAGCTGAAATGACGGAGATGAGGAACAGGGTGTAAAGTTCACTCATCCTCCATAGAAAATGAAGGATCCTCCGACCAGACGAGTATTGTGTCTGGTGAGGTACTGCCCGACGATTGATGTGTATGCTAGTTGCGCGGAAAACTCTGCTTGCGCGATGCAGGATTTTGCGTTCGCATGTGGCAATGTAGATGCCACAGTGGCACGTGAGGCCACAGTGATTTTGTGAGTAGTAGTGCCACCATATTGCTTTGATGGCCTTGGCTAACAGTCAACCAATGATTCCTAGGTTTTACCAAGCTAGAGTACTATGTATTTCTTATAACCTGCAGCGTGTAAGCGTAGCACAGGGATATTATATCCCCAGCCTTATGAGGTATTGAAGCTCTGATTGTGAGAGGCCTGCCAGGGACTCGTTCAGCATCTGTGTGAGTGGTTGTAGGTGTGCAGTCGTGAGCGAGGAGGTATGCTCTATCGTACAGAGCTCGGGCGTTGGCGCCACTGCCGCCGACTTCAAAAGCGTTGACCTGAAATTGAAACGATATTCATTTTATGTCTTGCTGAAACCAAGCTGTGGCCTAACCAAGTTATGCGCGTGGGTTTTAAATAAGAATGGCCAGAATGTTCTTGTAAGTTGTTAGAGTAACTGTAGAGTAAGAGGTAGACCTTCAATGTATTAACAAGAAAGTATCAAAATCAATGGACAGAAGGAAAGTAGCTGTTCGTGTGCTCGCACATCAAGAAGTAACATCGAGTGAAAATAGTTGTGAAAGTAAAGAACAATCACAAGTTGGTCTTACCTCTAAAATCCCACACACAGTATGAATCTCCTCATCATCGTACTTAAGCCCCCACTTCTTTATCCTCTTCACAACGTTCTTATCATTGATTGGCCAGATGTCCCCCCTGGCTCGACGCAAATCGTTGTGGGCCTCCATCACTGATAGCGCATCCCACTTCACAGGGTCTGCTTTCTTAAGGAGAAGGCACCTGAAATTATCAGTTTAAAGTTTTAACAGATTCGACACAAACTACCTTGAATGAAGCTTGAACTTTTTACAAGCTTTTATTTAGTTTCACCTTTTATTTAGTTTGCCTGATATCAAATCTTGCAAGTTAAATTTGATCCACTTTCCCATTACCGATTGAGCTGAAATTTTGCATGCATGTGTAAATTGGACGACAATGCAAAATTATTATGACATTGAGCTGATCTGCTGATGGAGCTGGAAGATGGCCATAGGAACTCGGTAATTAAACGACACAACCCCATCGAGTTTGGGCTGGTATGATTCTTCTTGACGAGTACTTTGGTGCTAGATGGTAACCAGGATCTGATGACGGAGCTGGAAGATGGCCATAGGAACTCGGTAATTAAACGACACAACTCCATCGAGTTTGGGCTCGTATCATTCGTCTTGACGAGTACTTTGGTGCTAGATGGTAACCAGGGTCTGATGATGTACAGATAGCTTAAGTGCAGTAAACGCATATAACGGAAAAACACTGCTACGCGCTACGAACTACGTCGTAGTCAATCTCGCATCAAAAATACTAAAAAGTTAAAAATTAAATTAAAAGAAAAAACTTTTTAAATCAAGCTTTTATTACTTGTTAATAAAAAGAACTGAAAAGTTAAAAATTATTTAATCCTGATAATAAAAACCCATTTTTTTATAAATATAAGCGTGTTACATTGTGATTGCTAAAGAAACATAATGAAGGTGTAATATACTAAATGTTTTTTAATGTTCCATCAAAATGTAACACACTTTTATTTATAAAAACATGGGTTTTTCTTAGGTTTAAATTATTTTTAACTTTTTAGTTATTTTTATTAACAAGTAATAAAAGCTGGTTTTTTTAAAGTTTTTTATTTTCTTTTAATTTTTTACAAATATTTAACCAATATTTTTGTAAATATTGGTTTCATTGATAGACTCAACGTTATGCTCATACGATAGTGAATTGAACAGCGAAGCTAAGTCATCGTCATCATCTGCCTAGCCTTTTCCCAACTATGTTGGGGTGGGCTTCCAGTCTAACCGGATGCATCTGAGTATCAGTATTTTACATGGAGCAACTGCCTATGTGATCTCCACAATCCAGTTACTGGGTAAGAATGGTTGTCAGACTTGAACAGCGAAGGTAAGTGATTTTGGCAATAGCAAGTTTTCTAGTTCTAGAAGATTCAAAGCGACTATGTTTTGAATCTTCTAGAACTAGAAAACTTGCTCACCCAAGATAATAAGTGTAGGTATTGTCAGGTTTTACCTTAACGGCATCAGAGCTTGATAAGAGTCCTTCAGATCCTCAAGTTTGGAGTAGTCTGGTGGCATTCCCTTCAATGTGTCGCACTCGTACGTAGAGTGTCCAGTGTACTTCCCGGAACCAGGACACGAACTGCTGCACATCGGCCATTTGCAACCCTGACATCTGCAAAAATGGTAAATTCAGATACCTAGTAATCTAAACACGGCTGCAGTATAAAGGAGAAAAAATTACACGATGAGGCTTATCGATTTAAAGGATCATTATTAGACTGTCTGAGAAACAAATCAATGCTAAGGAATATACAAAGGAACATACTTTGCCAGACTTGTTTCATCTAGTTCCCGATAGCATCCGAGACAGATGAGGGCGCAACCCGTGCAGGGTCCAACAGCAAGGGCCGGCTCTTCGATGATCACTTCACCAGGTCGGATATCGCGGTTTGCCACCAGATATCTGAAATATTGACACAGGATTTTGAACTTTAGTACAAATTGGGCATGATATATTTTTATAAAACATAAATTCCAAACAGTACATGCAATTGCCTCTAACATTCATGGCTAAGTGCATTAACACGTTTAGTCGAGAAATCCCAATAGTGCATAAATAGAGATGGGCTACTCGCCAAATTGTCTAGTAACACCATAATACATCCCTGAGCTCTAACAATTGCGCGGGAAAACACTAACAACGTCATCCGAGCTTTTCTAAAGTATTTTGGGGTCGTGCTGCTTGCAGACGAATTAAATGTGGCCTTCGCCATAAGCAAGGACACAAGTTTCAATTTATTATCAACTAAGGTTATCGCTGTGCACTACTAGATGAGCTACAAAAGCAAAGTTTATATGAATGCTACATTTACCTGCCCATAATATCCGACTCTCTAATCTCGTAGCAGACATTCTTCTTCTGCACCGGAGGCTCCGGAGTTTGCTCCTCATCTTTACCATCATGGACGTCTTCTAAGATGTTCTCTTTATTCTTCCCATCACCTTTCCCTCGCTTCTTCTGCTGCAAACCACAAAACAGATCCAAATCACATTTCCAAAATTAATTCAGAGATACGTAGCTTTGTAATAAATGAGTTCTTACGCAGAATATACATCGCAGCATCGGTCAGGTAAACAAACAACTTCAGAGACTGTGTTGAGACAATTTTTTATGAACTCAGACGTGCTGGTATCAACAGGAGAGATACAGATGACGTTGGAGTTATGAATGAATGTGGCTGGATGCTGGTAGGCGTTGTCTAGGTGTATTTTTGTTCACCACTTGACTGACCGTGCCAATGGCTCGATGTAAAAATTTGTTTCATAAGCCTGTCAATGATTTATATGACCGTGAATTGGAGGTTGGCGGCCGCTGGGCTGGTAACACGGAGGTATGTTTGTTTATTTCAATCAAGAAAAAACCGTTCGATCGTTTTCCGTATCTGGATAGCGAATGATAAATACTTCAATGCCCCATTATGTAAAGTACCGGCCGTTATTGACTAAATCTAATGCTCTCACATTTTAGCCAAATCTGAAGCATAGTTTTGATAGCTTGGCGTTGAATTGCTATCAAAATACTTTTTAAATTAAAACGTGATATTAATGGACTTTAGGGACCGAGCATATATGTGATATCCTTGTGTTCTTACCTCCCCAAAGACGTAGATAGTCACTAGCCTGCCAGAACCATGACTTACTTATTATAGAAATATCCTTCCACACATTATGAAATTCAAGAATGTTTGTCCATCGTCTAGGATATTATCATCATCATAATCACAATGAGGCTACCCTCAATGGACTCTTAACTATATTATATAATTCAGCAGATATAATAAAATTAATCTAATATTGTACTATTGTACACATTAATAATCTTAATGGCAATTCGGCAAGGGGACAAAAGCAAGAATTACGGTTATTTATATCAACAGAATAGATTTCATTCAACAAAAATTGGCTTACGAAACCAAGTAGTTACGCTCAGCGGCTTTTAGCGTTGACTATTTGAAGTATCTTTATCTGTTTAGTACCGACTCCTAGCACAGCTCACATGAATGTGGGATAATATCGCGAGAGTAGTACCGATGTGGTCTGAGCTCCTTCTACAAATCTACCATTACATATACACACAATATATACGCCACTTGTAATACCAGAGAAGTACGTAGTTCCACCGAGTGATGGACTGGTGCCTTGGCATTGACTTTAATGATATATAAGTAGAAACAGATATATTTAACAAAATCATTTCCTTTTCATAATTCTATGCTCATATCTCTTAACGTCAGGGCTTATTTTTTAAATCTTATATTATGAATTAAATGTACCCAGGATTTTCTAATATCTTGATTAAAAGAGTGTTCTTGGAGGTCATGCCCGTTTTTCTCCATAGAGAACCACGTTTTGGAACGGGCTTCAACACTCTAACTAACTGACCGACTCTTTGACAGTTCAAAAGCGCCCGTAAATGGTTTAATTGAATAAATGCTTTAAGTTTTAGTTTGAGTCAATAGTGATATTATCTCGTTTCGGCGTCAGAAAGTATGACGACAAATGATGTCACACTGCTCGTGACAGCCTGATTGGTCCAACGCCGACATATCATTAGCATAATCAGCCTATGATATTTCCACTACTGGGACTTAGTCCCTCTCCCGATTAAAGGGAATGGGCCGAAATCCACCACGCGAACCCAGTGCGTGTTGGTAAATGTCACACGTATTGGAATTTTTAGTGTTGCAATAGGAATAGTATTTGTCATGTTTATCGTGTCATGTCTCTAGGACATATTCCGGTTTCCACCCGCCGACATAGATCCACTAAATTCTTCTCTCACGATAAATATGACAAATACTAATAGATTGCTGTCTCAACACGAGAATAATAAACATCGTTACAGTCCAACGGCGACTGTCCGGCCACTAGACATACCGGAAACATTCTTCACGTGGTAACAGAAAACATCTTTAAACTGGTGTGAAGGAAACTTTAACGATTTACGTTGTAATTATGGCGTGAAATATTATTGCAATATACATGCTCAACGAGATGTAAAGCTAGTTGTTAGATAGAGTTATGCGCACTGCTACAACGTTATTTGTAGTTACATATTCCTTGCCCATCCATTAGATTTGAATCTTTCGGCACTAAACCGACTCCAACTCAATGGAAAAGCGGGATTATTTCCTGTACAGTTTGTCCACATACCTACGCACTTTAGATTAGTATATAATTGCATAACCTGGCATGCTAAAACGCAACCCTCAGCAATGCTGTATAAAGAGGCGGAAGATCTACTTGTCCTCCTATGAAGCTAACTACAGCTAATATAAATAAATAAAAAAGTCTAAGTGGCGGCTGGTTGGTTTCTGGGAAGGAAAGAGTAGAATCCAAACAAGCCAACGATAGACTTGCTGCAGATTTGTCAAAACTATATTTTATGCGATTTTGTGATTTAAATGAATTATTAATGGCATCTTTCGGTTTCCATCCAATATATCTTTGACTAGGATTGCTTCACCACAATCTTCTCTTCATTTTATATCCCAGCCACTTCGACTACTGTCAACGTTTCTCAATGGGTTCTAATTCCGTCCTGGTGACAATGTATTAATGTCTAGTTTTATTTTCCCACGAATTTATAACGTGTAGAGCAAACACAGAATTTCTATATCAATAAATATAATAAAGTGTGAAGAAATTGTGCAAATGTGTTTTAAGATACATTTTACTGCTGTGATAATTGAAATGGGAGCAATTCCGAGGATTAGGTATTTTGTGTTTAATATAAAAACCTTATCAGAAATTATATTTTCGAGCCGTTTGGAGTAACCATGGGGTCCGAGTGCTCATTGCTTGTTGAAAGAACTCTCTAAACGGCTGGTTGACACTTCCCGTGACCCAAGGACTGGCTTTTACCTTGGCCAGAGGCTAAGCATTGCCATACAACGTGGCAATGCCACCAGTCTCTTGGGTACATTACCAGTCAACAGCGACGTGGAGGAATATTTCGACGCAATATTTTAGTTTTTTAATACTTTTAGTTAGTAATGCTGATTTCAAGGTTACAGTTTGTTCACTAGTTAACATTTTTACCTGTATACGAGGTCCACACGATAGCAAATTTGCCTCTTTACCCAAAATATTTTATTCCTTTGATCCCATGTTCGGGTGTATTCCTGTATCATCACTCATCATCCCATTTCTTATAACATCAGAATGTTTACAAGCACTAACTGCAGATCTATCTGACGCACTGCTTCGAATCTTTCGTGTTTCGAATGATCACTTTTGAAAGTCAATACTTATGACATCAAATATATCCTACTAGTACTTGGATTAAATTTTCCTATTCCGATAAAAACTCACATTTACTTAGTGAACTTTTTGCAGCGGTTGGTAGGTAGGTATCGCCAATTTGCAAATAAATGATAGTTGCCAACTGAGATTGCTCAAGAGATTAAGAATATGGAAAATATGGAGTAGCACATAAATCAAGTCACATGTGAGATATTAATGTTTTGGAGAAACAACCTCTTCGTTCCAATATTTTATTTATTTTCATCATAGGCTAACCTAACCTCACATTGATTATCATAGCATTGGAAAGTTTTAGGAAACCCTACGGATAATTGAGGTGTAACTATTCCTAAATGCTTCTACATGCTAACACTGGTAGAGCAAAAGAATCTCTTGAGCAGTGTCAGTAATTCAAAATTATGCCGAAGTTTTGCTTCACGTAAGTAATTTACTCATCGCCAGTGTGTGTTTTTTTATGATATTTTGATGTTGACTTGAAGGAGTATGGCAGTTGAGAATATGTCATGCTCACTTTAATGTCTCACTGGTGGTGGCGCGTGTGTTGGATCATTCGGTTCCCTACGAAATGGTTGAGCTGGGCGGTGCTGATCCACGCGTCATGTTCGTGAACGGGCGCCGTCGGTTGAGACTGGTCATCTCTTAACTGCCAGGGCTTATTTTTAATTTTATATTTTTAATTGTTTCTTCTTTACATTGTTCTCACATATAGAAGCAATAAGAATAATGTACCCAGGATTATGTACCTAATAATATCTTGATTTAAAAGAGTGTCCGTGGAGTTTCTTGCCCGTTCTTCTCCATAGAGATCTACGTTTTGGTATGGACAACTAGCTTCAACTTTCTGACTAACTGACCGACTACTTAATTTTGACAATTCAAAAGTGCCTGTAAATGGTTTAATTGAAATAAATTATTTGAGTTTGAGTTTGTCCTTCTGGGGTGCTCTTTCGTTCTTCTCCATGATATCATCATCATTCTCCTGCCCTTATCCCAATTTATTTGGGGACAGCGCTGGTCTTACTTACTTCTCTATTAGTCGTCATCTCGGTACTCATCCCATTTCTAACCATATCATCATTCACACAGTCCATCCATCATTCCTTTTTCTTCCCCTACTCTTATAGCTATCGACATTCATGCTTATTTCTCCGTATCACATGCCCATAGCATGCCGAGCGATTTCCACACAGCTTTTCAGTTACCGGTGCCACTTTCGAACTGCCTCTTTTGTACTCATTTCTTATTCTATCCATTCGTGTAACACCACACATGCCTATTAGCATTCTCATCTCAGCTGCGTGACAGTCGCTTATTTTATCCTTCGTTTCCAGGTTAGAATATTTACCTACTATTTATTTACCATCACAATTTCTACCAGAAAAAATTGAAACATCACATGCGAACGTTTATTTGTGATATTGGTGCTATTATTCTTGGCAGAAGTAAACCCGTTTAGAAATAACTGAGCCTGGTTCACTATTGTTCCCAACGAGCGTTGGATACAGTTCAAATCGTAACTACATTGTATTTAATGGTAAGTAGGTAGTAGAGCAGCATGTCTGTGGTTCCGTCGGTACCGTATTTCTTCTGATACTTGTTCCAATAAAATAAAAACATAGAATATTGTAGTTAAAAAGTAACTTAAGATAAGAAGAAAATGTCCGCTCTAGCTTTATCTTCTTGACAAGATGCGATAGCTACATATATTTCTTAGTCTTTATTTTAGAATGAAGCAAAGATTCCTTTCCTTCGGTTTCTGCGGAATTCTAGTAAACGAAGGTTTTTCCATTCCTGAACAGTATAAAAGCTTTATTAGCACTTATAACTAAACCCAAACGGTATTTACGAGGGCGTCAATTCAAAACGTTGACAATACGTGAAACAAACCTACGATAATCTCGTGCCAAAAAACGCCAAATATAATTTTAATTGGCAAACGATGGCGCCCTGCCAGCGACACAATCATTCTCATTACTACTCTTGTATATTGTGAGCATTCTTTTATCATTTTCTACGGCTGGCTTAGCACCGAAGAAAATAAACATTAGGAGAATGAACGGAATACTTTGTTATTTGTCGTGTAGTGCGAAATGAAACTGTTGAACTGAAAATTATTTGCAATTGCTGCGAAGCTTTTGTAGAGTGCCATTCTGATGAAGATTATAGTGAATGCACTTAGATAGATCAGAGTATTTTTTGTGTATGAAACAGCAATGTTGCGTTAATAGGAAGTGACTCGCTTTCTATAAGCTTGACATATGCTTCTTGTATAAGCGCATTGATTAATGAATTCAACTTAGTTTTATAATAATAATAAAAGCAATTATTCAGACACAAAACATAAACAAAATTCACAGTTTGTCGACTCAGCTTGGTTTTAGAACTTAAATATGAAGCAATTATTATTGCTTAGCTTCAGATGACCTCACCAACACCACGATTGATCTTCCTACAATCCTATTTCTCTCCCATTTCGTAGACCAATATTTAACTGACTCGTCCTACTTACCCCAATAACTAACAGTGATAGATTTATCACATCATAAACTCAGAATTAAAAACCTCACGATGTTCTCATTTTTAATTCCAGTATGATTTATGATATCTTTCTAAAGATAGAAAGTGATCGTGAATGTGATCTTTTTGTACGTCATAACCACAAAAAGAAGAATTTAAAAGGTCTTCTTGGTTTAAATATTATCAGTGTGCAAGCTAAAATGGCTTGCAAGCACACTGATAATCTTAGTCAAAGCTAACCTGTTGAAAGCACGCTACACTGTTTATGCAACTTGGCTTCAAAACGTTTTCTGCTTGGCAATACTAACTATCATTTAAACACGCAAGCAAACCTATTAGCTACATGGACAGGGCGAAAAATTTTTACAGAAAGATTCGCAGATTTTGCCGCATATATGTATGTATGCCATTATTACCTATCCTGTCCTCAGATCTTTACAGTTAAAAATAGAATATCAGCAATATCACACACCAATCCTTGATAATAGTAATATAGAGCATCATCGTTTCGTTCCATTCGGAAATTCTTGTTCTTCACTCGAGTGGATCTTCTCTCCTCCCTTTCTTTTTACTTCGCGATAAAACTAAACATCTAAGAGTTTTTATTTATTTATTTATTTATTTAAAACTCTTGAACTATCATTACAGGTTTAGAAACCTAATGCGATAGCTAAGCCTACTTATAATATTAACCATTTTAAATAACACTATTACTATTTATCTGCATATAACTATATTCGGGTGTTTATGATGTTATATTACAGTAGGTACTAGATCGAGTGAAGCTGTTCGTTGGTTATTATTAAAAATATTGGAGATTGGATCAATGGTGATTTAGATTAGGAGTGTACCTCACCCGATCTCGGTACATCATTATAATTTGATGGATCGATGATATGGCAGGAGCTTATGTTGTGTGGGATGAGTTTTAAACTTCCACATTCCTCTTTTATGAGCCGACAGCTGTACGTCCGTCTTAGATCCGGTGTCCATAAATACTTCATAGATAATATTTTTTGTATATTGGTTTTGAACAGCATACAGCAACTGTAATAGTTCAATTTTAGCTCTTTATGAGGGTCTCGAGAAACTCATTATTTTATAATTTTCAGAACAACCAACAGCTAGGATAATGATGATGTGATACGAATCGTCTCCTCAATACTAATGACCAGGTCCAGCAGTGAACTGCTGAATCTTACTAAGTTTATTGATTTATATTTTCTAACCATTTAATTTCCATACAAATCTAGGCATCGAACTCTCGAATCTTGTGTTATGTTTATCGGGAACCCGCCATGTTCCGCTCAGCTGATGAGCTGTCATCGGCGGCCGGCACCCATTGACAGACGCGCCTCGGACAGACGAATGCGCTAATTATACTAGTCACACGATATTGATACTAACTACCCTCATTTATAAATACATTAGTCTAAGATTATCGTACTAGGAGTCTTGGTATTTTGCAAATGAAGAAGTGGGATAAATGTTTCGGCCAATTTGAAAGATGATCTGCTCAGATTTTTGTCACTAACTGGAAATCCAAGGAAGGAACATGTTGGATGTTTTCCCGGAAAGGGCAGTTGTCTACCATTCCTCATAATTTTATTTCAGTTTACATAGCCTCTTCATCAAGTGCTCCATCCAAAACAATAATACAATTAATTCCTCTGTTATCCTTTGTTTTATTTCAGGCGAATTTCCTCGTAGATTACCCTGCTAAAGAGATGAGGATGTCTATTTTTAGTAAAGCACTCCATGGAAACCGGAAGCGACTTAATTGCACGTCAATCATAAAGATGAATGTTTGACATTCAATCAATTATCGTAAGTTATAGTGGCCATTCAGGTTTATATGATCAGGACCACCGACGTCATGATTCTAACAACTGTTTGAATTTCAACAAATGTCGTGTGGACAGGCGATTGCACATAAGAAAGTTGTACTCTAAAAGACAAAAAATATGTATAATCATCAAAACCGATTGCGCTTACAAGGAGACTGCTTCTAGTTGGCGATCGCTTGACGGTTTAACAAACACACATATGTTTTAGTAATATAAATATATATCAAAACAATAGAATTTGCGGCGAAGGTAAAGTTTGGTAAATAAAAATTTTTTTCTTCCTGAGTGATCTTCGAAACCGCACGTATCACGTATTGGTAGCAATTATCAAGAGCAGTCAATTGCGTTTGAAGTCAAGATAGTAGGGAGATAGTAGTTCATGTTCTTCGTCGTTACGTATTTGCAAAACATGGCCGTGGCCTTATTAGTGACGTCGCAGAACTATTTCTGATACATCTCAAATTCTTAAGAGACAAAACAAACGACGCTGAAAAATTTCCTTTCACACACAGTCATTTGAACTCTTGTTTTCTACTTTTTATCTTTATAACGATACTCTTTTAGCCTATCTTTGGAAGGCCAATAAAGACGGTTCAAGTAACCTGGGACATTAACAAAATATTGCACACGTCTGAAAAACCTATTATCATTATTATTTGGTTAGATACACTGGCAGCTAATTAGCTGATGCGTGTGTATCAAAGAGCTTGGAGATATTTAATCTGTCCAGTCTAGATTATAGAATGGACTATCAGAAATGAACCAAGTTTTAATCCCAATATAACACTTCTCGCTTCCCCATTGTGCCGGAAAATGTTTTCAGATTTTAATTTCACAACTTCCCAAACATACCTACTCCTTTCCCCCACGTCGTCAAGGCTATCATTTTAATCGAGTTCTATTTCCATCAGGACGATATCGGCTATTGTTTCTGTGCGACAGCGGACCGACGCCTGTCATGTAGGACACACAACCGGGCCCCGTGCCAACTGTCCCCGCAGACGTGAATTATGATAGTGTACACGATGCATTATGTTTTAATGGACTATTAATACTGTTTGTTTTCGTAAATGGATTATTACTGTCATATTTGTTTGTTAGGTTTGTATCCGGTTCGCGGTCTCCGGTTATCTGTATTCCATGTTCTGTCTATTTCGCCTACGTCTGTCAAATCATCTGTCTCAACAGTTTTGTGGTTTCAGGTAGTTGGTCTAGAACACTCCCACTTTTTATCAGGGTGGTTCAAAGGTAACTTATTAGGGATGTCCAAAATTAACCTAGTAATATATCTATGGTGGGCATCGCACCCTTGGCTTGTGTGGTAGTATAATTCTCAAATTACAGACCCGTGAGTCGCAAACAGCAGACTTAGCTTCTTAACTTAAATAACTTTTGAAGAACCTCTTCCTATCTTCAAGAACTCTCAGGAGAGAGAGAAGGTAAGTAAGGTACTTTTTAGATATCGTCAAAGCTACGAATGATGTCAAGTCAGTGTTCTGAGACTTGTATGTTTACGTGATAATGAGCTAAAATAAATTTAGCTGCAGCTTCTTCGGATATGATGTCATGACAAGTAGTTGCCAAATAATGACATGCCACCACGTTACAGCTATAGCACACCGCATTAAACATAATAGTTAAACCATTGTACACCTATAAAACGTCTAATTTAATCTCACGGAATTTTAACAGCTACGACCTTATCAACTTGCTACGAGAATCCTATTGTAATTTTGTTTTATTTATGTATTTATAGTTAATAAAAACGGTACAACACCAATCACAATAATTAACATAGAGACAATAATAACGTTGACAATAATATAACTTACAAACTAACATGGAACAGTGGACTCCCTAGCATACATTCTCTCACAGAACACCAGACATATACGCATAATTTTAATCTATTCATCCGCAAACACATACCATTCAGGGTTGGCAGCCAGAAGGGCATTCAGCACTTTTAGAGTACGACCGACGGAGGATTCGGCTCTGGCTACAGTTTTCGCGGGGAGTTGCGCAAACAGATTGTGCCGGCTTTGACGGTGTCCGATGTATTTGTTGGGCACAAATAGTCTGCAGAAAAGAATATGGAGCTCTGGGCAATCGGTACGTCCCCGTAAGATCTTCCAGGCTACAGTGAGTTGATCAAGGCCTCTTCTTACCTCCAACGAGTAGCCCAACGTCCCTAAAAGATAGTTGGTAGGGTACTTGTAGGGAAAGAAATTATATAACCTTTGGAAGAGGCATCTGAGGAAAGTTTTCTGTTCCTTTTCCAGCATCAGTGTTTGGGTCGCGTTATAGGGGTGCCAGATACAGGCACTGGACTCGAGTTTGCTTCGAACAAGAGTGGTGTACAACAGCCTAATAACATTTGGATTGCGGAAGTCACGGACATTTCGCAAAACAAATCCCAAACGCCTGAAAGATTCCTTTGCAAGAGTAGAAACGTGGTCCCCAAAAGTCAGACGGCGGTCGAAAGTCACTCCCAAATCCTTTATTTTGGTGACACATTTTGACATATAAGAGCTATAGAGATTCAGTATTGATTCGTAGAGGTCTTGTAGCATAATACAGGGTTATTTTTTAAAGACCAGCCAAATTTAAGGATGTGGTACAGACCATCAAACTGAACAACTTTCTCCATGGGACAAATAGCGTAATCGCGAAAATTTTATCAACTGTCCCATAGAAAACTTCAATACCTACTCGACCTAAATGTATGGGACAGCTGAATTTTTATTCGCGATTACGATGTTGGTCCCATGGAGAAAGTTGTTCAGTTTGATGGTCTGTACCACATCCTTAAATTAGGCTGGTCTTTAAAAAATCACCCTGTATAATCCTACGAGACTTACTATACTTCAATATAGTGCTACGATCCTCTACTTCAAAATAGTGCTGTGCTACGAGACCTCTACGTAAAAATAGTGCTACGAGACCTCTACGTAAAAATAGTGCTACGAGACCGCTACGTAAAACTAAATCTGAATACCCTCCGATCCGTCTACAATTATCAACCTATTAAAGTCAATTGCTGGTTATACACACATATACAGCGTTATTGGAAAAACACCAACAAATCGCGAAAAAAAATCAGCTGTTCCCTACATTTTGACGAGTTAACCGAACATAAATGTAGGGAACAGCTAATATTTTTTTCGCGATTTCAAGTTTGGTCCCATAGTAAAAGTTGTTCATAATGACGAGTACAATAACCTCTTAAGAGGTTGTTGGTGTTTTTCCAATAACCCTGTATATGAACATAGTTATTGTCGGCCATACTCTTTAACACAAATAACAAAATTATTGTCATACTAATAGTTTGGTACTGGGGCGTACAGTCACGAGCACTAATATGTCAACACTTGGAAACTTACAATAGCGACTTTTGCGTGAAATAACGAAAACTACAATGTAATACGACATATTGCAAAAAGCTATGGATTTGAAAATACTATGTTCGTAGCAACATAAAATTTCACTCAATAATAAAGCGTTACGACGCATATTGACTAAATCACATTATGACCAATGATGGTTACCGTCATAAATACGCGAAATGACCAATCGCTAAATGACCAACACGCTTAATGACCGACACGCTTAATGACCAATACGCTAAATGACCCACACGTGAAACGACAGGTGAAACGACCAACTAATGCAATCCATATAGCCTACAGTTGTCCACTGTTGGACAATAGAATTGATATAGCCCGAAAATCTGACAACCAGTCTTACCAAGGGTTATCGTATTACCCAGTAACTGGGTTGTGAAGACACTGGTATTCAACTGCATCCGGTTAGACTGGAAGCCGACCCCAACATAACTGAGAAAAGGCTAGGGAGATGATACGTAGTAAATAAAATTAAAAAACTATATATTCTATGGTAATTAATGATAAATGATTTTATTTTGTTTGTAGGTTTGTACAAACACTTTTACACGACAATCATATTTTAAAAACTAGATGAGGTCGGCGTTTCCTATCTGACTAATCTGAGAAGAAAGGCCGAAACAAACTCAGAGTTCACAATCTTTTTTAAAGTCTAGACATAATCTTGTTCAGATCATGTGAAGACCACGTAGATCGATGTCTGAGATGGGCTTTTGAGGAAAGAACCACACAGATTGAGAGGACCTGTCCAGTCAGTGCACGCATTTGTCAGAAATCGTGCAGCTCAACTCAAAACTTAAGGAGCTCAACGATCCGACGAACAATACCAAAGATGGGACATTTGGGTAGGCCACATAAATTACTCAAACTGCCAGACCATGACAAAACTAACAGAACAGAGAGAAAAAACTACCCACATAGTCTTCACATTCACAATAATTAAAATAATAGAAACTAAACTTATTAATACGTCCACAAATACTGCTGAGCGTGCCCGCCTGCTGGCTGTGGGTGAATTGGAGTCGGACCTCTGGCTTCAGGCGCTACCGTCACCCACTATAGGCACTATGCTGGGTGACACCACATTCCGGCTCGCTACATGTTTGCGTCTGGGCGCTCCTTGCGGAGCTCCACATCGCTGTCAATGCGGTGAAGCTGTCGACTGCCTCGGACACCATGGCCTATCCTGCAGCAAGAGCGCAAAAAGCTCCTTTGTCACTCCTTGTGTACCTAACTGAAAGACTTTGACTCTTAAGCGTATATTTGATATTGGTAATTTTGCATAATTAATATAGGTCAATATGTGTAATAAGAAGATTGGTCAATATGAGTAATTGAGACTGGTCATTTGGCGTATTGGTTATTTTGCGTATTGGTTATTTTGCGTGTTGGTTATTTCTTGTTTTGGTCCTTCAACGTTATTTTCACCAATACATTTTGGTCATAATGCGTCTAAACCTAATAAAGGATTAAATCGCTTTTGAATAAAGCCAAGTGTGTACATACTTTTGCTCGTGACTGTACAGATTCACAAGCTCGACAGTAAGGTTTTTACTGAAACTGTTTTGCTGTACTGGTTGTCTCGGGTTTATCAATAGGTTTTCAGGCAACATAAATATTAGCTTTCATTACAAACAACTATGAAAGTTAGAATTTGAATCATAAACATTTTAGTTTCATCGACAGATGTCATTTCGAAATCACTGCAACGTTTACGAAATCGAGACCAAAGCTTAAATCGCTCGTAACTCAACAAAAACTGAAAACCGACAGAAAGCTTAACGTGATGTAAAAACTCACCATCATCACCCACAGGCCGATTTCGCCCACTGCTGGGCATAGGACTCTCGCTCCCCGTGCCAATCATCACCCTCCTGTGCCAGCCTCGTCCAGGTATTGGCAACAAAAACTAAAAAGTAAATCCTAATAGATAAATATATTTATCTAATAAACCCCTCCACCTACCTACCAATCAACCAACCAAACCTCGAACCTCTCTATTTATACTAATAATAAAGGTGAAAGGATTCTTTGTATATGTTTGAACCATAGATCTGTTTTTTACATTTCTATATTTTGACGCTCTAATCTCTGGAATTACCAGTCGGATTTGAAAAATATTTTTACATTTGATAGCCAAATTCTTGAGGAAGGCTACTCATCATAACGCTAGGGCACTCAGGAGTCGATTAAAAACAAAACAAGTCAAAGAGCGCAAGTGAAAACGAAGTAGCAGTGCGGGCAGGCGATGCGATGCGACAGGATTTCACGCGGACGAAGTCGCAGTAGAAGCTAATCAAAGTTCCTATAAAAATGCACATGAGGTAAGTGTGCACATGAGGTAGGTGTGCACATGAGATAGGTGTGCACATGAGATAGGTGTGCACATGAGGTAGGTGTGCACATGAGGTAGGTGTGCACATGAGATAGGTGTGCACATGAGATAGGTGTGCACATGAGGTAGGTGTGCACATGAGATAGGTGTGCACATGAGGTAGGTGTGCACATGAGATAGGTGTGCACATGAGGTAGGTGTGCACATGAGGTAGGTGTCCACATGAGGTAGGTTTGCACATGATGTAGCTGTGCACATGAGATAGGTGTGCACATGAGGTAGGTGTGCACATGAGATAGGTGTGCACATGAGGTAGGTGTGCACATGAGATAGGTGTGCACATGAGATAGGTGTGCACATGAGGTAGGTGTGCACATGAGATAGGTGTGCACATGAGGTAGGTGTGCACATGAGATAGGTGTGCACATGAGGTAGGTGTGCACATGAGGTAGGTGTCCACATGAGGTAGGTTTGCACATGATGTAGCTGTGCACATGAGATAGGTGTGCACATGAGGTAGGTGTGCACATGAGGTAGGTGTGCACATGAGGTAGGTTTGCTCATGAGGTAGGTGTGCACATGAGGTAGGTGTGCACATGAGGTAGGTGTGCACATGAGGTAAGTGTGCACATGAGGTAGGTGTGCACATGAGATAGGTGTGCACATGAGGTAGGTGTGCACATGAGATAGGTGTGCACATGAGGTAGGTGTGCACATGAGGTAGGTGTGCACATGAGGTAGGTTTGCACATGATGTAGCTGTGCACATGAGATAGGTGTGCACATGAGGTAGGTGTGCACATGAGGTAGGTTTGCACATGATGTAGCTGTGCACATGAGATAGGTGTGCACATGAGGTAGGTGTGCACATGAGGTAGGTGTGCACATGAGATAGGTTTGCACATGATGTAGCTGTGCACATGAGATAGGTGTGCACATGAGATAGGTGTGCACATGAGGTAGGTGTGCACATGAGATAGATGTGCACATGAGGTAGGTGTGCACATGAGGTAGGTGTGCACATAAACATTCATATCGAATTGCATCACAGTGGCTGCCGACTGAAAATAACTCACCTTGTTATCTTAAAATCTCAACCAAGGGCTAATTGAACTTATGATGCCAAAATGCAGTTATATTTAAATAATTTATTGTAGGTAATTACCGAGGTTAGTGAATTTGTGAAAATGGTGACCAAGTAACTAAATAATGAGATAATCTAGGTACTGGTACGAATTCTTTAAAATATAACAATTAAGATGCTTGAATTGCCTTAATTTACAAAAGAAGTAGGGACAGTAAAATTAATGATCCTACTTAGATTTTATCCAGCAATTAGAATTTTAAGAAGCAATAAGTAAAAATGGTATCATCTTTTTAACAATGATTGGCAATTGCCATAACTATCACGGTTTACTTGGGCGTTGATATGCAAAAGAATGCACATCGTTTGGCAGACGAATTAGTGGTACTTACCTCGCGTCTGTTGGTCTTAGCACGACGTACGCATGCATACGATTCTGATAGATGATGACTGATGATTATAATTTAACTTTACTGATGAAATAAAATTTATAATTTATTTATTTCACCAGAAATAATACAACGGGTTACACATACTTATAGACTAGTATTTGGGAGTATATAACATGGGAGCTTATGTAGCCGAACTAGGAGGAGTCCTGTATCTGGATATTATTATATAAGTATATAAATAATATCCAAAATAAGTTGTATGTTGGAGGTATCGCACAAGCTCAAGCAAGCTTTTCCGAGGACAGAAACTGCGACAATTTATATAACCATCAAATCGAAAATGATTTGCATCTTGCATCTCGACCCATCTCGATTAATTGACGGCTCGATTCCCAGCATTCTGATCCAGATAGACGGACAGACGACCGGTCTGAATGAAGGTGACAGCTGACAGATTACACGAGATAGATTGACAAGCACTCATTTATTATTGGTGCTGCCTGTCGAGGATGATGCAATCTAATCAAACATATGTTTAAAATGATAATTTGGATGCAGTAGATTTAGGATAAACACAATTTCCCATTATTCCGTGAAAACTCATATAAAAATCAGTTTTAAAACTTTGTAAGTGGACGCTAGATGCCACAAGCTGCTCAAACCGCAACTCCTACTATCTTGGCTCGATGGTTTGGAAGAGATTACGGGAGATGCCCACGTACCTATTATTTGTGCTTCATTAGCAAACATAACTGATATTACTGAAGAGATTACAGAAGAGATTGATATCGTTCGAAAGCACTTCTATATAGAAAGTTTTACTTTAAATATAAAACATACACTCCTCCAGTAAGCTGCAAATGTTGCAATCTACGTTGGAAAATGTAAAAAATAAACCTCTTTACCCACGATCTACAACTACCTCGACACGGACCCCTTTTTACAGACAATGTTCTACTTAATAAGACGACAAGTCACACCACACTTAACAAAAAGCTACACGATAAGCAAGTCGGGTCTAAGTCTCAATATCAGCACGTTATCAATCAGTGGTGCTGGCGCGGCTGCCAGCGCCGGCGACGGTGCCAAGTGCCAACGTGCCGATAGTGCTCGGCATATGGCTGGCATGCCGCCGCCGCGCGAGGGGCAAATTGCGAGCGGCTCGTGTGTGGTACTGGCACTTTGTGAAACTGATTTGAAATTGGAATTGTTATATAGAGGTATGAGGAACAGGGTGTAAAGTTCACTCATACTCTATAGAAAAGGGAGGATCCTCCGACCAGACGGGTGTTGTGTCTGGCGGGCAACTGCCCAACGATTGATGTTGGGAAATTGTATCTATGCTAATTGCGCGGTAAACTCTGCTTGCGAGATGCAGGATTTGCGTGACGTCAGTATGACGCGTTGTTCGCATGTGGCGTTGTAGATACCGCTACAGTTTGTTGCGAGAAGCCTTTTGTTTTTTTTTAGCTTACAGTTTTCAGCTGTCGAAGATTGCTGCCGGAGATTGCCGCAAAGTAAATGACAAAGATACATTGTTTGAACTTCAAGTTGCACTCAACAATAAGTTACTGACTTATACCTAATAGTAAATTGTTTTTTATTTTTATTTATTTATCATTTATACAAAAGAATACAGGATTATTCATATTCAACAGCAACCAAAAACCACTAAGGTCTAAACTTGTGCTATCATGAGTCTATCTCAATATCGAACTATACGAACTATACAATGAAGCAATTTATATGTATGCGTTATTGTCGATACAATGAATGGTATTGCAGTGGTTGATTTCTCTTCTACTTCCTCAAACGCTTTGCGCAATGCAAAGTGATCGTAGTTTTTCTAACTAACGAAACGACGCTCAAAATGATACTTTAATTGATTTATGATAATTAACTCTTTATTACAATTTGAATGAGTAAAATTGTGTCCTACATTTCAACATGCAACATCGTTTTCAACATGACCCAACGAATAATTTTCTTTTGCACCTCAACCATCGGCACTTTGTCATCTCTATCTGAATAACAAACTAGATAGAAAAAGTTGTCGCCGTCTTGAATTTTCATTTTGACCTCGCTATCGGCTTTAGCACCCTCAAAAACCATGAAAACGACACCCATGATGTTAAACTTAAAAGTTTTCGCAGACGCCATCTTGGATTTTATGTTGAACTCCCTACCGGCTTTAGCGCCCTCGAAAACTACGAAAACTATCTCTAATTCTCTATAGAGAACGTTGCAAGGCCGCATAATGCTATTTCATTACGTGACGATTTCTACCAGTAAATTCCTATCGCAACCTATGTAAATAAATATATATATATAAAGCCAACCTTTTTCTTATGGGACTTTTTGTTCATGCTGGCCTCTCTCGCTTTCCTGCAACAGAACACAAGATGTTGAATGTTTTGATACACAAACCTCGTGTATTATAATGGGTCACAGCTGTTTCACTCGAGTCCCGGGTCGACTCGGAAATATTCGGTGTCGCAAACTTTAATGTAACAATAATATAGACCGACTGGTGTAAATGAATCACGCGATGAAAAAAGATGAAAGTAAAAGTAAAATGAAAAGAGATAAAGAAAAACATGTTTAAAAACATCATGGGTTTGGAAAACATTGCGCACGAAATCAAGGTGTCGTTCATGGCGAATAATGAAAGAAGACTATTAGAAAACATGTAGTAACTTTGACATTATTCCTGTATATGATTGACATTACAGTTTTGCCTTAAATTTAATTTTGACATTATAACATAAAAATAATTTCTAATCTGTAAAGTTTCTAAATTAAAACTTGGTAATTGCATTTTTCGATCTTTAGTATTGTTAATTATTTTCATTGTTATGGAAATATTTGTACGCCGATACTTACGGCTAAACATGATTGGACTTAAACTATGTAATATCTTGCATGCTCTTGTATGTATACAATGTTTAACAAATAAAGAAATCTTATCTTATCTTATCTTATCTTAAAATAATTGTCAAAATATTGTCAAATTTCATCTTCACTTCAATTAACTTATATCTCATTTTTTGCATACATTTACATACCAGCCTGAAAATAAATGTCCACTGCTGAACTTTAGTCCACATTATATTGTCTACAAACTGCGACAAATAACGTCTATACATTGTCTAGTTCTAAAGTTAGATACAATGCAAACGCTGCATGACTAGGTAGGTACTTAAGTAGCTATAGGTACTTGGCAGGAGGATTGACGATCGCTATTAAATTATATTAACAGTGCGGACAGATGGATGCAGCTGCTAAACCGAATAATATAATTCCTTTATCACCCTCTAATACTTTGAGATCACAATAAACTCGAGACGGATTAACTGCTCACTTGACATAATTCAATTGTAGTAAACAAAATGTTGTTTCAAAACCACTCGCGCATGATTCTGAAAGTTTTTAATTAAAATTATAATTTTTAGCTGTCATGGTGGACAGGAAATGTCAGTGTAAATTTTAAATAAATAAAATGTTCGCTCTACAGCAAGATTCTTTATGAAATTCCCTAACGAAGAGTATTTTATTATTCAAACACATTTAATTAGAAGCTCTACAGACATATTTCTCTACCTTTGTGAAAATACAACTTCTACTCAAGCGCGTCGAAATAAAACTCGTGACGCTATCCACAAAATCGTTTTAAAATTAACTGCTTCAAGCTTTTGTTAAAAGGCACGCTTCTAAATTCCTGTAGTCTCAATTTAATTTAATGTGTCGTGCGTTTGACGCGAAGAAATCGGACCGAAACGTTATGTTTACCAACCATTACTAATTCATTAGGGGAACCGAGATGGGAAGTGAACGGGAAGGATAGAATTGTTTGCTTTTCTTACTTTTTGTGTAAGAGCTTTTCGCTATTCTAATGAGTTGAATGAGTGTTTACTAGAAATGTACGCAGCTGAGAATCTAGGTTGCAATAATAACCAGTGAGCAGAACTTCTAACATTGTCATTGTTTAGAGATTCTAGTAATATCAACTATGCTTAGAAACCACATGGTCTCTTCAGATAGCATCATAGCTGTATAGCATTACAAAGTTTTTTGATTGGGAGAGTACTCTCGTAAATAGGATGACAATGCCAGTCACTTTACTTATAGCTATCTAGTATACCCTTATGGTAATTACCTACCGAAGATGCCTCACTGCGATACCTTGCGGTTGCGGTTTAGCTCGCTACCTCCATGTAAAACAAATGCATGCTAATGCTTACGCCGCGCTGACGCCGATGGTTTAATTGGAAGTTACTTATAGAACGACCTCTAGCTTTGTTGACTTCACATCTCCGTGTCAAAACATAAAAATCAAGAAGCAGCTATAAAATTAAAAATCTATTTCAGTCAAAACACAAAGTGCCAAAAGCGTACTAAAACTTAAAGCTTCACATAACTTTGTATTTAGACATGTCGCGAACATGTTCATTTTTCCTTTTATCTTGAATAGTTTAACGTCAATGGATTCTGTTTACGGCCGTAAAGTCAGCAACAAAGAGGCTGAATGATCGTCCGTCATTGCTCTGTTTAAACTGTTGACTTTTGGTGCGTTGTAAATAATTCTGTAACGCGTTTTCCGGTTTAAAATGTTACGACTTCGTTAAATCTTTCGCTGAGATGAGCAACAGATTAAATTCTTGAAGAGTTTCTTATCTTTGATCATCTCAAATCTGCGGGGTAATTGCGTAATACACTATCCGTAGCAATGGGCTTCATTTTGACAGTTCAACAACATTCATTGCGATATACGTTGTTGAGCAGACACATTTTTTTAACATAATTATGAAGCAATGGATTAGCAATATCCTTCAAAATGATTCAGATGGAGATTGATAATGTGTTACGTAATTAGGGTACTGGTATAATCATGTTTAGTGGGTAGGTACTGATACTCATTAGAGAGGTTTATTTTTCGTACCAAGAGCTTGCCATACGGTGGATCTTCCTTGATATCGAAACAGCTCCCTTATTTCATCAACAGTTTGTGTTCGAGCATCTTTTATATTCTTGCTCAAAATCACACATAACTTTCGACTTTTATTACAAACAGTTTTATACAGCATTCATCACGATCTCAATACAGATATTGAAACAACAATCAAATAAAAACAAATGTACCATTTTATTACCGCCCAACGTGCGTACAGTGAAGAAATCCAATCTCCCATATTATGATAACCTTAGCCGTAATGTAAATCAAATTTTGGTGTTGAATGTGTGCCAATGCGTTTAAATAAACTGGCCATTGGGTATATTGTCCGGGGCCATTTGGCTGGCATCACAACGCGCGCAAAGTTCCCATTCAATCGGTGTTTCCCTTTCGAAAGTATAAACAAATAACCGTTACGGAACCGTTGTGATGTGTCAAACAAACAGAATTAAACACGGCATTAACGTATGGAGTGCAGTTACTAAGTGTTGTGTGTTTCTAGCTGTGTGGTTTTAGTAACCTACCCATCGCAGGAATGTGTAAGTGCTCATACACACGAGCGACACGCGGCAACGGCAGAGCCAACTGCAGCCATAGACGCGTCCGCGACTACCGTCGACACGCGCTGACGGCAGCCGGCTGCAGTTCAGTTGTGTATGCACACTTAATGGTAGTAATGTGTACTCCTATCATAATAAGCCAGCTTCTTCTTATCTAAGATCTGATATTTATTAGGTAATTTAATAGGACATAAGTCAACACCCGTGTGGATTTATGGTTCCTCGAAAAGAAACGGGATCATAAGTAGTTACGAAGAATATTAAAGAATTTGTAGTTTAATATATTAGAAGTACATAGCAAACATATCGTATTATTTATACTATTATTTACGTTGATAGCTTTCCGTGTGAAGAGAAATGATTAATTTATGTCTTCCTCTGTCAAATTACGAGTAGAAATATTTTACGTTACAGCAGCAGCTGTTGTAAATATGCTAAGCCAGAATACAAACATGCCAATGTATGACAACATCCGTTAAACGTGAGATGAGTTTTGAACTGCAGGCCCAATTATTAAAGACACTACTTTGAACCTCGACACCATTAGATGTCATGATCTTCTAGAACTTCTTATCTTTTATGTCATGTGTCATGTGCCATGTGAATTTGGTCAACAATTAGTGACACGTACACACACCCAAGCATTTGTTTTTAGCAAGCATACAAATCTTGGGCCCTTGAGCCGTTATTTCGTTCAATCTTGCCCTAGACCAGAAGGCTAATTCTCGTAATTTAAAACGTTCAAAATCTAGTCGCCGTCTCATTTCAGCGACAAACAAATGTCAAAAACTTGTCAAAATGTAGGGAAAATGGAAGTATTTTTTGACAGATGGAGACTGAGATCAGACTGTGAACGGTCTTAAAATTACGAGAATTGCCCCTCTGGCTTGTGATCGCCACATAGTTTAACACAGCGATAGTCAGTACTTAATAGATTACGTATTTAAAAATTGACTTCTTTTATCTCGAAGAACGTATAAACACAACTGATCTTTTCCTATTTCCAAACCAAATCCGTTATTAATTGTAAATGATCAAATAAGATCGCCTGCTGTTAACCAAACGAATGTCACTGTTCCTGTAGCCGTCGGCAAATTATGATGAAGAGCTGTTAGTTCAAACGCGGCAGGCAATCTGTCATCCGCGGCCGCTGACATAGCCGAGATGTCCCCGAGACGACGCGAGCGATATAAACATGTTATGAGCAGTATATTTATCGTGTAGTTGCTTTTATCTTGTATCTAGGATCAAAGGGAGATTGTATCAGTTGTTCGGTAGCGTAAGAGTGATAGTTTTGGAGAGGATAGATAGTAAATTAGGATCTGGACCGGATGTTATGGCAGTTTGCAAATGGTCTTTGTTTAGCTGTGAACCGAAATCGGGTCAATAAAATTAGGTATCTAAATTAAGGTGTCTTATGATGATGATGATGACGATGAGTTTAGAAACTCATCATCATCATCATTATTTCAGCCGAAAGGCACCAAGTATCACCTCCTATCGCATCCAGCAAATTCCTGTGGCCGTCGAGTCATCGCTGCATCGGTCCATCTTGTAGATCTTATTTATTTATTTATTCCATCTTCTAAACTCATTTCAATGTAATTTATGAAAACAGTACGTTTTTGTGGTTCACTTTACCAAAGCACTAATAGAGAAGTATGGAAGAAAAGGACACGTTGCGCCGACCCCAAGTAAATTGGGATAATGGCAGGAGAAAGATGACTTTACCAAAGCCCCGCTATCCTTCTTGATGATGCTCTATCGCATGTTTTAGACCACTACCGTTTAATACTCTCCTCCAATTTATCCTCGCTCCCTATGAAGTACCTACCTACATACCTACTATTGTAGTTGTAAGTGTAGTCATAATAAATCATACTGCACCGCACTTGGATCTAGCACCAATAGATAGGCGCACACCCATGGGCGGCCGCTTCGGATACTGACTGCAGATAAAGTTATAAATTTCATGGAGATGTTTCTAATGTTTATGGAAATATGGATAACATTGCAACGTAGATTAGGAATCCACGTGTGACCATGAGCTGATGGTCTGAAGATCTTCACGTGCCACAACATTGCCAAAGGCAATATTAATTCACAAACAGTTTTAGCAATTGGCTCTATCGCAACCAATCCTACAATTATTATTTTACTTTCCTAGGATTCTGGAGAACCGAGTGTAATAAGATTTTAAAGTGTGAGTTAATCTAAAATTCTATATGTGTTGTTATTCCTCATTTTAAAAGGTCTCCTGCATTCACCAATCTGTCTTCCAAGGATAGCGATTTGCATATCACAAATAACTACAAAAATTAATAAGTGCTACGCGCTATGCTGTCTGTTGTCCTTGCGCGTAGCTCGTAGCCTCGTAGCACTTCTTGGTCCTCATAGCTCGTAGCGCGTAGATTCGTAGAACCTATAAATCCTTGGGCATTTTTTGATAAGTTCTTTCAAGAAGAGCAATATGACATCGAAGTCTCTGATTACTGATTGACCACTATCTAAATATTGAATTGAATATTTTGTGAAGTAACTGAAACGCCGTAAATGAAAATTTAAAGAGTGACTTTTGTAGAAGTGCGTATTTTAATTCTATAAATTCAGCTAGCTGCTAATTAAAACAGTAATTTACAATAACTTTGCTTTTTAAAATCGCGATCTAAGAATTAGAACAATATTTCAAGCAGTTTATCGAGTGAAAATAAACAAAACGTCCCGTTTAATATACGTTTCCGCATTGCTAGTGTAATTAATTTTATTCAATACATACTTTTAATACGTCAATATAAACAAATATACGAGTATATATCTGCGTTTGATCCGATTTTATTTTAATATTCGTGTTGTTTATTTATTTTCCATACTGTAAAAGAAAGAAAGAAAGAAAAATTATTTATTGCGAAAGTGTTTTTTGCAGTACGTAACATTGCATCGTTATTGGATGTCTGTGTACATTTCTGCTGACGTTACTCCACGTCTAAGGCAAATCTCATAAGTTGCAGGATTTGCGTTGCCTTTTACAGATGAGTTACAGTAATATTTGGTCAATAAATTCAGATTATTTTAGACATCGGAATCTTTAGTAGTATACTAGGATTATCGGATATTTATGTATTCTGCTAGCTGTGTGCAAATTTCGTAAATAGATTCGTATTAGATTGTTAACATTGCACAGCTTTTGTAATCCCTTACATGTCTTCATCAATACTATCTAAACTATGTACGGACGCAGTGCCTAGCTAATGTTTTAGTTTTTACTACAAAGGACTCATGTTTAGCAGTGGACATCGTACTTAGACGTGGTAGCTTATATTAAGATGTACCCAAGTCTTATAAAATAATAGCAATATAAAAGTGTTAAACAAACCTTATTTATCCAATCCCGCAAAAAACACTGGCTACTTCAATCAACAATAAAAAGTATTTTGTCTTAACAATCTGTCACTCACTTCACGAAAAATATTGGCACCAAAAATCCGGCGGGAAAAAGTTTAGGGTTAGAGCGCACGACCGTTTACCCTGGCACAACGAACTGTTATGCCACACTGAGGACTGACACAATAAAATTAAGCATTTACACTCTGATCCGGCCCACGAGACGTTTTCGTAATAACCATAGCTGATTGCTATGTGCGGCCATTTATTGAGAGTTAATTTGGCAACAGCAGCATGCCAAATGATTTTAATGGCGCGCGCCTTGCTTCCCCAGCCTGAGCCTAATGATGACAAAGAAGTACCAGCCTACCTACTCAGCTCTGGAGAACGAGGTAGGCTACGAAATACGATTTTCTTTGAAGTTAAAATTGATAGTTAAGGTCGTAACCTATTAAAATTATGATCGTTTTACGTCGTTTTAATTATTTCGCGGGTGTCTACTGTGTAACTAATGTGTCAGTTTTAGTGTTTGATTTGTCGATGCCTCTCTCTCTTTACATTTCGGCCGTTATTCCAAAATAAGAATAAGGTTCTTTAATGATTCAGATGTTAGAATTAGAAGCAGTGGTCTTCCCAGTGTAGATATGCCATCAGTCACCACAAAGCGGCCAGCTAATTCTTTAAAACAATCAAGTTGCCTGAAGACTACTTAAGGCTTAACCTGAATCCAATTATTTAGGATTTGCAGGCCATAAAGGAGGAGGACTATTTCTTTCTTTCTTTCTTTTTTCTATAAAGGATAGTCTTAGCCTTAGGGGCACCTAGGTACCTATAAACCTATAGGTAGCCCTAACAGGCGCTGCACCGAGGGGCTTTCAGATTGGTATCTTGAGAAAATCAAATCAAAATCAAAAGTCATTTATTCATATTAGGCTGAGAATCGCCACTATTCGAACGTCAAAATTACATAAGACAGTCCCCCGAAAAACGCCCGCCCTTCACCACTTCCTAGTGCTTTCGCTGCAAAGAAGAAGTGGCGCAACAAACTCCCCAGCAGCACAGCTGTCTGTTCAGTTAGAAAATACTTGATTGTATACAATACTAGGTACCTATGTTAAGTAATTAACATTACAAGACACACAACATAAAATTAAATTATTTTCCATGTGTCAGCCACGCCAATATACCAACAAATATAATAAAAAGTATACGTACTCAAGCTAAACATAATTAATTAAATTAAAATGTAAATAAAAACTCACTACCTAAATAAAAGCCTCCAGGCATAAAGGGCGTGACAGCTTACATATTTATGCATTGCTGGGTTCTGTTCACATAGCTGTCACTTGAAGTCACAAATGATAAACTAAAACCATCGAAGTAAAATAAATAAATAAGTGAATACTAATAACAATAACCTGTCAGTAAGAAAATCCTGCAGAAAGAACATAAACATTGTCTTGAGTTAATTAGGGCGACCAACTATTGTTATCGTGTAAGGCGAAGAGGTAACGGTATCCCCTTTTTTGTGCAGATGGTGACCATCTAGATGGTTTTAGTGAGGTAAAAATCCCACCCTGTCCAGTCTTATCCCCAAAGCCTGGGCACCTTTTGAACTGTTTCCCCCGAACATAAAAAAGTTAACTAAGGACTGACGCAAAGCCGCAACAAAAAAAAAATAAGAAAGATATTGGGGCATTCCCATTTCATTAGTCTTTAGCTAAGTGCTAAAGACGCGCTTATTTATTTAATCGGGAAGCCTGTGATTGCAGCCACACTTGTGTGTGTTTATTACCAGCATCAGGGAGTACGCAGGAAGTTCCCAGAAAGTTTCGTTCATCAATCTCCAACTGTTGTTATATGTAGTAGGTACCTAATGGTATAAGGTAACTCATTCTGCGCTTACTTTTTGTTTAAACCTTCAAATGTTCTTTGATGGATTTGTGAATCATTTGAGTGGATGGTGATGGAATTTCCGGAACAAATGGAATCGCTTTTAAAAATATGACTAACGCGAACATTTTCTTTGAAATGTTTGGAATATACTACAAAATCCTTCCGGTGCACAGTGGGTAGTTAGAAACTCTACCACTCTCTTTTCTATAATGCCCTGCTATAGAATTATACCCAATTAGGCCCATCTCACATCATATAGAACCTTTCGTTCTAGAGTGGCGACCGGGTAACAGAAGATGTAACGTTGGAAAGACTCCCACAAGGTGGACCGATGATCTTGTGAAGGCACAGGATTGGTCGAACGAAGTGGCGGTACTTGTGGAACTTGCCTATGTCCAGCAGTGGACTTCTTTCGGTTGAAATTATGATGAGGAATGATGACTGCATTGTGGCAAATTAGCTATTCTTCTTTAGTTAGTAGCTTGTGTAAACTTAAGAGAACTCAGCCATTCGCGATTTGTTGCTGTCGAGCCAAGATAAGTAAGGTATCTGTGAAAACGCAAACAGCCTAGTTACCCTGGTACTTCTGGTTGGAGGTAGCACGTTTACAACTGACACTCTTAAAAACCGGTCAAGTACGAGCCGGACTTGCACACGAAATGATTCGTACTACAAGGCACAAAACACGTTTCTCGTATGGAGGCTCTTTAATTTTTTTTTAATACGCATTCTGGTACGGAACCCTAAAAAGGAATAAGTTCCTATTAGGCCCTACATCCCTATACCTGCCTACTTATCGGTTCTAGTCAGTGCGATAAACTTTGAAACCACGTGTGGCAATCATTTAGGTATATGTAGGGTGTTCATCGTAATTCAATAATATTTACATTACAGATACCTACTATCTATAAACTTTACTTTATCACAGAAGAAGCGTGAAACATGTACCTACACAGGGATTACATTTTTTCTCACAGATGAAACAAACTGTACCCAACCACCTGAATTTACCTAGTGCATATCTAGAATAACATAACGCCTGTATTACCCGAAGGGTACACAGGTGCAGGTCTGCAGGTATAGTAGGTACACGCGTAACGTGTCCCTCCTCTATACAGTGATGAACGATTTGCTTGACACGGGGATACGCCCAGGACCAGGACAGGATTGAAGTCGTACTTGCAACCACTGTACCCTGGGATCAACGACGTAGTCAGAAGAAGATACAACTACATATACACTTGTATACATCACTTGATGTATGTTAAAACTATAATACCGCCACATAGACCACATAAAATTTACCACATTAGGTATACGAGTAGGTACTGACTATACGGGGTAGGTAATGTCGGTCCCTGTAAACAGACGATATGTATGGATAGGCCAAGAAATAACTGTCTCCAAATAAGTAGAATCAGCATCTAAAAATAAACAAATCTTAATATCATAATCAATTAAAAAATCGACAAATTCAGACGTTCGCCGCATGGTTCGGCGTCGCTCGCGTTGATCAACGCCGCGCATTCCGCCATCATATTTATTATAGTCTAATCTGGCCGCTCTCATAATAGAGCTGTCTCTACGAGGGTACAGGAAGAATAATAAACAAAGGAGGGTCATTAAAACGGCTATTTCGGAGCGTCTACCCGTCTGTGCGCGACCAACTAGGCAGAGGCAAGCGGTGCTACGGCGAGCTTGGCGTAATGCACAGGAGAGTAGCAATAATGTTGACTGTTAATTACGAAGTTATCTCCACAGCTGGCTAGCTTTTACATGGATATTTGGTGCCTTACCGAACTTGAAAGCTCAACTATTATAAATTTTATTGTGTTGTAACTAATAATGTTCTCTTGAGAACCTTCATGATCGCTGAAAACTACAAAAAAGATGCGACACAAACACATTTCCCGGATAGGTATCTATGCCATCTTTATATTTATTACCGAGACTAGTGCAACACCGTTCGGGGCCAGTGCGACACTAGTCCAGACCAGTGCGACACTAGTCAAGAACGGTGCGGCACTAGTCGAGACTAGTGCGACACTAGTCGAGACCTGTGCGACACTAGTCGAGAGCAATGCGACGCTGGTCGAGACCGATGCGACACTAATCGACCCATTGCGACACTAGTCGAGACCAGTCACCAGAGCGACACTAGGCGTGACTAGTGCGACTATATTCGAGACAGGTGCGACACTAGTCGACCCATTGCGACACTAGTCGAGACTGATGCGACACTAGTCGAGACCGGTGCAACACTAGTCGAGACCAGTGCAATACTAGCCGTGACTAGTGCGACACTAGTCGAGACCGGTGCGACACTAGTCGAGGCAGGTGCGACACTAATCGACCCATTGCGACACTAGTCGCGACTAGTGTGACACCAGTTGTGACCAGTGCGACACTAGTCGAGACCGGTGCGACACTAGTCGAGACCAGTGCGACACTAGTCAAGACCGGTGCTACACTAGTCGTGACCAGTGCGACACTAGTCGAGACCAGTGCGACACTAGCCGTGACTAGTGCAACACTAGTCGAGAGCTCGAAAGCAATGCGACGCTAGGCGAGACCGGTGCGACACTAGTCGACCAATCGTGACACTAGTCTAGACCAGTGCGACACTAGCCGAGACCGGTGCGACACTAGTCGAGGCCAGTACGACACTAGTCGAGACTGATGCGACACTAGTCGAGACCAGTGCGACACTAGCCGTGAATAGTGCAACACAAGTCGAGGGTTTGAAAGCAGTGCGACGCTAGGCGAGACCGGTGCGACGCTAGCCGACCAATCACGACACTAGTCTAGACCAGTGCGACACTAGTCGAGACCAGTGCGACACTAGTCGAGACCAGTGCGACACTAGTCGAGACCAGTGCGACACTAGTCGGACCAGTGCGACACTAGTCGAGACTGATGCGACACTAGTCGACCCATTGCGACACTAGTCGAGACCGGTGCGACACTAGTCGAGGCAGGTGCGACACTAATCGACCCATTGCGACACTAGTCGAGACCAGTGCGACACTAGTCGAACCAGTGCGACACTAGCCGAGACCTGTGCGACACTAGTCGAGACCAGTGCGATACTAGTCGTGACCAGTGCGACACTAGTCGGGACCGGTGCGACACTAGTCGATCCATTGCGACACTAGTCGAGACCGGTGCGACACTGGTCGAGGCAGGTGCGACACTAATCGACCCATTGCGACACTAGTCGAGACCGGTGCGACACTAGTCGAGACCAGTGCGACACTAGTCGAACCAGTGCGACACTAGCCGAGACCTGTGCGACACTAGTCGAGACCAGTGCGACACTAGTCGAGACCGGTGCGACACTAGTCGAACCAGTGCGACACAAGCCGAGACCTGTGCGACACTAGTCGAGACCAGTGCGACACTAGTCGAGACCCGTGCGACACTAGTCGAGACCGGTGCGACACTAGCCGAGACCTGTGCGACACTAGTCGAGACCGGCGCGACACTAGTCGAGACCAGTGCGACACTAGCCGTGACTAGTGCGACACTAGTCGACCCATTGCGACACTAGTCGAGACCAGTGCGACACTAGTCGAGACCGGTGCGACACTAATCGAGACCAGTGCGACACTAGTCGACCCATTGCGACACTAGTCAAGACCAACGCGACACTAGTTGACCCATTGCGACACTAGTCGAGACTGGCCGTTACTTTAACTTATAGAACAAACCCAGTACCTAACAGTATTCTTTAGTCATCATCATCGACTTCGGGTATCGCAGTCCACAAGACAGCTGGACACTAGCCCCTCCTAAGCTGCACCACAACACTCGATTTTCCTTAGCCGCATCAAGTCGCAGGCGCTTTTTTAAAGACCAGCCCATGAAGGCTATGAAGCTCCGTCCCTTGCTAGTTTATTCCATTCCACACCGCAGTAGTCCAATCTAATCGCTCCTTCAGTAGCTTGCACCAAACAATTTCTGGCACGACAATGAGATCAATGCATGCGATGTATTTATATTTGAGAATACTTAAGCGTTATGTAAGTGCATCACAACCACGTTTCGGACACTGGGTCGACAACCTAATAATTACTGGTAACACTTTGTATATTTTATCACAGCATTGTTGATGGTTGGTCAAAAAAAAACGTTCGTTCAATGTCAGGAAGAAAGTTCTTTGAAGGCCCACCCTAAGATGTGACTCAGGCTGGCTGGACAAATCTTCAAAATAGCTCGCATTTAACTAGCTCAATTGGGCACTTTATGTGACGGCTAAACACCCTTATTTCAGAATTTGTAACGCTACAGAATCTTAGATAATCGATCGAAAAAGTGTCCAGCCAGCTTGAAAAACCACGTTTCGCTGGTCTCTCAATCTCGGTAACGGAAGTGATTTTGACGACTTTTTGCATATCAACGGGCGTTTCATAAATTTGTAACAGGTATCGAGCTAAAAGTTTTGTGATATGTACAGCGGTTTAATAGAAAAATACAAAAATCTGTGTCCAGCCAGCTTGAATTTACGTATAAAACTTCTGGCTGGCACTTCCGAATCTCAATAACGGGAGCGTTTTCGAATATGGTTACTTTACTAACATTTAGTGACGCAATGTGTCACAGTAATAACGTTTGATTTATGGCGTCACATGTAAGGGTGTACGAGAAATCAATAAAAACTTAATGTCCAGCCAGCCTGAGTTCGAGCTGGCTGGACACATGTATCTCCGCTGCCTGATGATCTACGACCTTCGAAATGTGTTCAAAATTTTGTGACGGGGACGATAATGATAACCTGAATTTGTAACGGAGAAACTTTGCGTAGTTTCAAAGATGAGATCATTTAAATTTTCCCATACAAGCACTGCAGTAGGGTTACCAATATTGTAGGTTTTATGTAGGACTAAGTATATTTTAAGGTGTTTTCTTTAATGGACGAAAATCTGTGTATTGGTGGTACCAATTGGAACAACTGTAGGTATTTAAATCAATAGAAGACAAAAGTGTAGAAGTGAGGAAGGGGCGGGGGGGGGGGGTGTAATTTTTTAATGTTGTTGATTATTTACGTGCTACTCTTTTTAGTAGGTAGGTATTGGTGTTTTTCATGGTAAGTACACACGGCTACACATCAAGTCGGACACCCTATATACGCATAACTACGCTACCAGCAATACAGAGACTTGTAGGAAAGGGACTGCGTATCGTGGCATCGGCCAATCACAGCATTTGCCGCGTTGCGCCTACGCTACAACAGATGCACTTTTTTTTTGGCAAAACATTCGCTATTATAGTTTCACTCGTATTCAATTCAGTGTTCTATGCCGGTCAGTTCTTAAGCGTCGCCCAGGATTCACGACTATTATGTTACGTTAAGTTAGGCAAACTAATTAGATTAGTTGTTAATATTGTTTCCAAATTTTTGTTTTTTTATCTATGTTGATTTCTATAATTCTATCCTACTCATTTAGGAGTTTCAATTTTAAACTATTTTAATTGATAATTGTTTTATTTGTTTTTATTTTTGGCTCCCGAAGTAACTCGAAGCTGTTAAATTTGATAGTACTTAGTCTGTTATCTAAGAATAATATTTTATTGTTTTAAATGTTAGCTTACAAATTTTTTAAGTGGATTCAGCTTCTTTTCAAGTCATACACATAATTTATCTAACTACTAGCTGCGCCCCGCGGTTTCACCCGCATAAGTTTCGATCCCGTGGGAATTTGAGAATGAAAAGTATCGTATGTGTTATAAATCAATCCTGGTTATAAACCATCGGTGTGCCAAATTTCATCCAAATCCGTTCAATAGTTTTTGCGTGAAAGAGCAACAAACATCCATCCGTCCATCCATCCATCCATCAAACTTTCGCGTTTATAATATTAGTAGGATTTACATAATAATTACTCTAGTGTGAGGATATTTCTCATATCTATTAGTAGCATAGAATAAACCATAGCAATAAACCATATCAAGTTTTATTTTCCATATTCATTATAGAGGGTTGTCACTGGATGAATATTTTTTTTCAACTGTGTTGTTTAAATGTTCATTGTTGATTTAGATTTTAAAATATTGTTGGCTCTTGAGGTAACTTGTAGTTATGTTTAGATTATGATAGTTATTTCGCACCGTTCAAGCGTTAAATAAATAGACAAAATTTATAATGAATCATTACATTAAGTATTAACTATTGTTACGCGGTCAGCCGACGCGGACGCCCCGCACGGAGCTTTGTGAATTGAAGTATATTTACTTCTTTATTAATTGTTTATTCATTTAAGGCTTTCTTCGACACATTGATGATATACCTATGCAATGCATGTGATGCTAGCTTAGGCAACATGTATAAAGGCTTATTCAAATCTAAGCGGTATTTGTATAACCTCCCGTGGCTAGCGCGAAACCAGAATACAAAATATACCTACCCGGCGGAGTATACCGCTCGTATTTCGTTGTTACCCACAACCGTACCTATCGAATATTGCTTATAGGTATCTGAATAGAATATGCCGTTAACTAATGATTTTAGGAATTAAGTTTTATTTGCCATATGTAATAAATATAAGAACCCATTTGATAAAAATCCATTTGATAAAAATCCTATGGGTTCAAGCTACCCCTAATCGATTCTGTAGTTTTGCTGTGAAAGAGCATCACACACTTTATACTCAGCCCACGTTCGCACGGACGTAAATATATCCCGGTAATTTTTTTCGCGCACTGGATTTTCAACACTGCAATTTTCAACATTAGCGCCGAGAGTCAGGATGCATTATGTTATGTATATTATGTATTCTTAAAAACCATTGCGCGATAAAATCCCCCCGCGATATTTTTAAGTCGTCCGTGCGAACGTGAGCTTACAGGCAAACAAACATACATTTTAATAATTTCCTGGCTTCCAACTAGTCTGTGCAGAATCACGTCGATGTATTGATTGCTTTGTTGTGTCGTAAAGAAGGGGCAAACAGTTTAAATTTTATGATAAATATTATGATTATTAAGAAATAAGTGTTTCAGTGATTTTATAAAAGCAGTGCAGAAGTGGTGGTAAAAAAGGGGTTGAAAGTTTGTTTGAAAATCCGTCGTTTTGAAGTTAGATCTATCAAAATTCGTATTTGTATTTTTTGGTGACAATAAAGTAATACGTGTTTCAGTGTTTTTGTTATAAAAATGGAATGGGTGGTTGGATGGCGGTGTTGGTTGAAAGTTTGTATAAAAACCCGACAGGATGAAGATTTCCGAATAACCTACACGTATGCAAGCTCGAAATATAACATAATAATATACTTAAATGATAATAATAAATACCTAATGGTAATGGATTTATTAGTGCAAACTTATCTAAACTAATAATAGGGGTTAAAGTATGAGTGGCGGTACGTAGGCTGAATGCCAAAAACACCGCCCCAGGACCCGACGGCTTACCTGGAAAAGCCTGGGTCCTGGCCTTGGAGGCTCTCGGGCCTCGACTAAGGGGGCTACTAAGCGCATGCTTGGAGAGGGGCCGGTTCCCACTTCGTTGGAGGACGAGGAAACTGGTCCTCATCATGAAGCCGGGGCGCCCTGCGGACTCTCCGTCCGCTTACCGGCCCATCGTGCTGCTCGACGACGTGGGCAAGCTCTTTGAAAGAGTAATTGCAGACCGCCTTGCCGGGCAGCTGGTGCGGGTGGGGCCGGATTTGGCGGACAGCCAGTTTGGTTTCCGCAGGGGGCGCTCTACGGTGGATGCCATCATGCGCGTGCGAGCCCTCACGACGGATGATGCTGTGGCCCGGGGTGGGGTTGTCTTGGCGGAGTCTCTAAACATCGCCAATGCCTTCAATACCCTGCCCTGGAGTTGCATCAGGGAGGCACTCGGGTATCACCGGATGCCGACCTACCTCCGTCGCATTGTCGAAGCCTATTTGACGGACAGGGCCGTCATCTACCCCGGTCACCGGGGAGAGTGGAACCGGCGAGAGATGTCGTGCGGTGTCCCACAGGGATCGGTCCTAGGGCCGCATCTGTGGGATATCGGGTACGACTGGGTGCTGCGCGCCGACCTCCCTGATGGCGTCAGCGTAGTTTGCTACGCTGACGACACGCTGGTCCTGGCACAGGGGAGGTCGCACCAGGCGGCGGCCGAAGCAGCGACACGCGGGGTTGCGACAATCGTCGAGAGGATCCGGCAATTGGGACTCGAGGTGGCATTGCACAAATCTGAGGCCATGTGTTTTCATGGTCCTCGGGACGCGCCACCGTCGGGTTCACAAATAACGGCGGGAGGGGTTCACATCGGCGTCGAGCTGACGATGAAGTACCTGGGACTCGTCCTCGACAGCCGGTGGAATTTCGTGGAGCACTTCCGACGTTTGGCTCCCAGACTGGAGCGGGCCGGGGCTGCCTTGAGGCGGCTCCTTCCCAATCTAGGGGGACCAAACATGGACGCAAAAATGTTAAATTATAAAAAAAAACGAATTTCAATTTTTCAGTACAAATCGGCAGTTTATACTTTAACCCCTAATATTATAAAGCTGAAGAGTTTGTTTGTTTGTACGTTTGTGAACGCGCTAATCTTAGGAAGTACTGGTTCGAATTGAAAAAGTATTTTTGTGTTGGACAGTCCCTTTATCGAGGAAGGCTTTAGACTTTATAACATCACGCTGCGGCCAATAGGAACGGAGCATCAATGGAGAATACCTATTGCAAAAACGCGAAAAATGATTCCTTTTTGAGAGCTTCCGTTGCGTGCGCTGCGTAAACGGTTTAAGTCACGCAAAAATCATGTATGAAGGAATTATTCCTCTTTAAAAGTTTTAAAAAAAAGTTCGCGGCAGCATGTCTATCTTTTAAGATTGTCTTACTATAGCCTTTTTTATGGTAATCAATTTTTTTCGAAATTAATGCGTTATCTGCGAAGGTGTTTTATCAACATGATATTGATCTTTATTCAAATAACGTCATCACAAGTATTTAATTGTGAACAAAATTGCCCTTGACATCACTTGATTTCAATCAACATCTTAGGAGATAACATAATTTTAAAATAACTCCGCAACAAAATAGGTATGATAACGTTCGGGTCGGTTCAACATCACGCTAGGTCAAAATGAATACAGTCAGAAAGAGAACTAAGCGAAAACGAGAAGCGAGCGATGCGATGCGACGGTAAAAAAACTGCGACTTGAATGGGACTTATGGAAAACAAGTGATATGGCATTACTGAGATTTAATTTGGCAAGAACCTTCTAAAGCTGTACAATATTTTAGTTTGTGCTCTATCTCAACAGTAAACGAAACTGAACTGTCACTCTCGGGTCGGTGATACTGATTCGGTATACTCGGCTCCAGTCGTTTCACTTCTATCGTGTGTCTTGTGACACACATCCTATTTTTTTTCTTCAGATTTTCAGAAGCCACTGTTATGGCATTTTATTAGACTGCCGGTTGAGTTAGCTGATGGGAGATGATGACGAGAATATACTGGAGATCCAGGATCCGACTGTCGCATATTTCAGATGGGACTATAATATGCGAAAGCCTCTATTTACGACATAGGCAAAGGCAAAGATAAATAAAGCAAAGATTAGGAAACTATAAAAGTGTTTTATTTTCAATTTACAATAATGTTACATGTTACCTGACTACTTATAAACTGTATTCATTGTACCAATTATTGTAGTGTATACTATTATTTAGCACTTTTATGATTAAGCTTCAAAGTGGTAGCAATGAAATTAGGTATTTAAAATTATTTCCACTTAAATGTTTCAATTTGGAAAAAAACTGATCATTTTTTAAAGACCTATTACACGTTACTTCTATGATAATCTCAGAAAGGGGTAAATACATTCTAATGTCTTATGAATGCACTGCCCCAGTAGGTATTTATGACTATGACATTATAAAGTAGTGCAAAAAACAACATTCAAATTGAAACAATCTTGATGACTGGCCACACCGCGATCGCGACAGCACTTTTTATTTTGACAGTGTTTACAATGCTGCTATTGCACGCCTACGCCTGTTGCTTGTCTTATTAGATACATTAGAAGGACCAAGATTTTTTTACATATTGAGCCTCTTATCATCTATAATAGCGACGGATATACAAGGCATTATGGAGTTTGACTCCTGCAATTTCTAAGTAGCCATGATAGTTATATTAAATAAAGCCTCAAGGCACACTAACCGGGGCGGCATGGTCGCCGAGTATTTGTTTATCTCAATAGATAAGATACTCGACTTTTGCTTGCTGTGTCTGCCGGTAGTGACGGCGACCATGCCGCCGGTAAAGTGTGTTCTGTGCCTTTCTATTTACACAATTTTAAAATTTCAACATTACAGTTATTTTTACATGATACCACTAAATTCGTTCTCACGTGTTCATAATAACAAGTGTTTATTAATATTTATGAAATAAACTTCTGGAAATCATCAATATTTAGATGAGCAACTGATCAATAAAATCTACTAATATAGTAGGAATTTCTTAAACAGCAACATTTGAATTATCTATTAATATTCTTACCAACTCTTATTATAATAAGTAAGGCACGGTAGAGATGAGCTACAGCACTGCGTTTATTGTATATGTTACCGTCAATACAGTATTTTTTTAATAATGGGTAACGGTCCTTCCATGCTATTCCTTCACTATCACAAGTTTCTTTTTGTCACAAGTCATAGTTAAAATAGTTGTGCCTCCTCTCCAAGTCTCTGATTTCCACAATATCAGCCTTCAATCTTAATTTAAGTATCTCCCTCCATATTGCCTCACGGTGTTCTTTGTTTGTGATTCCCATGCGTAACAGTGTGTTGTCATTGATTCGGACTAAAGCTCTGCCTGTTATGTCATGCTAAAAAATAAAGAATACTTTTTAAATATACAAATGATTATCATAAAAACACAACATCAAACTAGAGGACGGACTTGAACATGTTAGACTTAAGACAAGTTATTTTGCAGTCTACTGGAACCTATTACAAATAAAGTAACTTGATGCTACATAAATCTCTTATCATGTTGCTGCATTAAACATGACTGTCACACTTGTGTTACAAAGCTTAAAACTATTCCTAAGCATTTTTTATCTTTCTAGTTTAAGCTCAACATGATTGACACTTGCAAAATGTACTTTGTGTAGTGAGCTAGAAACTGTGTCTAAAGCAGTGGCCCTATTTGTATTATGGGTGTATCATTTTCTGACCTGCTTTAGATCAGATTTTAAATTATATAGCATAAAATAAAGTAATTACCTCATGGAACCTCTCCCAGTATAGATTATAGTAGTCGCTGCAGTGCCGTCGTAGCCATTTCTGAACGTCTGCCTCCGTCCACAAGTATACGGCCTTTGGGCGGGTTGTTTTTGTCTGGAAAAGCAATGGTGTATCAATGTTATTGTAACAATGGCCTATCTGTAAGCTTGCAAGAATCTTGGCTCATGATTTAGTTTTAATTTAGTTTGAAACAAGGACGTAACAAAAGAACATAATAACATTTTCTATTATGATATGTTTACCTTTGATTTGTTCGAATTCAAGCTCGAATCTTCCACCATTTTCGTTGCTTAGGTCTTACAATGGATTATATTTTATATTCACATCTATAACAAACAACTAAGCCTATGATGAGCAAAGATTATCTAGAAGCCGTATATTTTTAACAGAATTAGTTTAGAGAATTATCAACAAATATGCTCCTCTCCACTACCTATCCGGTTTTGACTTTTGACAATGACATTTGAGACATTTCTCCGAACTTCAGAGTTCAAAGATCTCGATTGACACTATTTGCGTTTCGATACCCAACAAAAACATTAATTTGTAGCAAACACATTTTGCATCTGAATTAGCATAGTAATTTCTTCATAGTTACTACGTATTACTGAAAAAAGCAACGCAAATTGCCATAATTATTGCAAAGCACTTTAGGCATTACTGACTAAAGTTACGCATACAAAAAGTATAAAAAAATATGTTAGTAGTTTTCCTAGCAAATATTGCCACACCAACAGTAACGGCTGTCATCTGTCAGTTATGGTAGAATTTGTTCTCTTGTCAATGCAGAAAAAATAAAAGATTCAGTCTGAAATTCCAAGCTTAGAATCATAAAATGTCAATGTAAAAGTAACACAATGGCACAAAATTTACAGAAGAAGCCCTCTAAGGGCATTTTAAAGACGTCGCGGAGTGTTGACGGACAGGACACAGCGGCTACAGGAACGCCATCCACAAGCAAGCGATCGAAAGAGCAAAGGTTCGACGAGATGAATATTTTGGAAACTTTTCATCCGGCGAATAAAGATTATGGACATATGAAGGTGGACGAGCCTAAAACCCCTTATTCCGAACCCGTGGACGGTGATTTGGTGCCGACTGACGAACTGGACGCGAACATACTGGCGGCGAAGTTAGCAGCCAGTATGAACAAGCCGCCGAAGTGTGTGGAACCGGAGTCAGATGGGTGTGCTAGTGATGAGGAAATGGAAGAGCCCGAGGAGGAGCGCCAGAAGCGGATCGAGTTCGAGAAGAAGCGGAAAATGCACTACAATGAGTTCCAGGTGAGTTGTCACACAAGTGCAGCATGTTGTGGGTGTGAACTCACGATTAGGTCACCGTTTGCGCTGTTACAATAATTTCGAAATTCGTATGCAAGAAAATCATCACTGACTTCTTTATTGCAGAAAATCTGCATCTTTACCTATATTACATTTATCTTAAATCTCATAAGTTATTCAAAATAATTCTACAAGCCCACATTCATACTCAATAAATTAGATTTAGTGTAATGAGGCCTAAACTTAGAGCTAACTATGTATGTACTGTAATGACTACTAATGAGTTACTAAATGCTTCCATAAATAGTTGTTTGGCATTGTAAGTAAAGCTATCAATATGCTAGTCATGACCCGTGGTGTGCACAGCTATTAGTGCTCTCATTATAGCATTTTTAGGTACTCTCATCTATGGCTATCGTACATGTACTTGTCTGTCACCTTTTCATATGTGTTCTACTTACTATTGTTGTAAAACTACGAAGATGGCCATATTAAACACCATTGTTGTTAAAGTAATTCTAAAACTCATCAATAACAAACATTATAATATCACACATTATAATATCACACATTTTGTCAACATCTGCTGCTAAACAAGGGCCACTCAACAATTTCTCTAATTTTGGTTTGGTCAGCCTTTAATTTACACACAATGAGTGGTCTATACCTTTTTCCAGAAACTATGGGATGTCACAGTGTTTAAATAAAAGTTATAGATTATACTATAAATTATGCTTGCTTTTAGTCATAAGGGAACCCATTGTCACCCTATGTACAATTGTTTCTTTATTTATAATCTGTAATTTGTATGGTTTATATAATAAAGGATATTCTACTCAGTGGCGTAGCGTGGGTATCGGCAGCCCGGGGCGGAAGACAATTTTGCCGCCCTCTAATTAGGTATTTCAATTTAATGTGTACATTACATACCTACATTATATACACTAATTCTAGACAACTTTTCGGCAAGAACAGTCATCATTATTTTGCATTATACAGGTTAGATTTTAAATAAAAAAGTTTATTTGTTTTACAATCACGTTTATTAATAAAAAAATTCGTACTTCAACCATTGATATAACAGGTACATAGGTATTATTAAGGGGATTCCCCGAATTCGTCACAGAATAAGTAAAGAAAAATTCCATGCTCTTTTCGATCGGTCCGAGTTTATAGTTGCGTTAAAAATATGAAATGGTTCAAGTATTTACAAAATATATTTTATTATTTACTGTAAAATTTGGCCGCCCCCTAAAAAGTGCCGCATCGCCCACCGCCCCCGCGCCCCCACTACGCTACGCCACTGTTCTACTATATTCTATTAAATGTATACATACACATATACATACATAGATTTGCCCAATATGAATTGTACAGTTACTACTGCACATTTTTTTATGTATAAACTTTGTACTCAAAGTTGATGCATTGGCACTTTTTTTTGCAAATGTTGTGAATTAGCAGCCTTGCTAAGTTGCTATCTTCTTACACATGTGTAACCCTATCTCTGTGACTGTGATAACCAACTTGCACTAGGAAGTTTATCTGCACTCAGAACACTATCTAAACATAGATCATATAAACGTCAAACTTGTAGATAAATCAAATAATATATGTATTTCAATATGAGTAAGGAATAAATTGTGATACAGCACAATTTATTGCATTTATATTGTTTAGTACCTTCAGATCATAAAATGGTTTTTATTATTACATGTAAAATATAATTAATATTAACTTACCGAAAAATCTCCAGACCGAATTTCGGCCATGGCGACCAATCTCAGCGGATACCAACCTTCGGCGGGGAAGAATTATAGTGCACAAGCGCAGGTGCTCTCTCTTCCCTCACCCTCATTATCCGATGGGACGGCAATCCGACACGACCGGAGACAGATCAGGCACAGGCAAGCTGTTGGTAGCTTAATGTGCTTTCTGAGGCACGGGGGTATCACTCCGCCAACTGGCAAACTCCGGGCTGTTACTAAGAAATTCCCAATGGAAAAACCCAATAACACTTAGTCCGACCTGGGAATCTTCCGAAATGGGATTTCCGGACGCTCAGAAGTCGCGCTTGCGACCATGAGACAAACGGGGCAGTCAATAGTAACATTATAAAGTAGTCTGTTGGTTACATTTTTGCACTAAAACCAATTTTATTGAAACAAGTGATTTTTTTAGTTATTGATTCAAATTAGGCTGAGAATCAGCACTTTTCGAACGTCAAAATTACAAAAGACAGTCCCGCAAAAACGCCCGCCCTTCACCACTTCCTAGTGCTATCGCTGGAAGGAAGTGGCGCAATAAATTTCACAGCAGCTGTCTGTTCAGTTAGAAAATACTTGATACTTGATTGTATACAATACTAGGTGTTAAGTAATTAACATTACAAGACACAAAACATAAAGTTAAATTATTTGCCATGTCAGCTAGCCACGCCAATATACCAACAAAAATAAAATAAAAACGATATGTACTCAAGCTAAAAAATAATTAATTAAAATTTAAATGTAATTAAAAACTTACTACCTAAATAAAAGCCTCCAAGCATAAAGGGCGTGACAGCTTACATATTTATGCATTGCTGGGTTCAGAAAACTGACTGAATATATGGCAAAGTACTGGTTAGTAGTAAATATGGCGTATTATTAAATCTTTACACAGAATAGATTAGGGCATCATGATTATTTTGCATGCAGGGGTGATAAGCATAAGCAAGCCATTATAGAAGTTAATTTAATGAGGTTAGAGTTTAAGTAGATTGCTGATTAGCTAAGTGATATTTCTAGTTCTATTCCGACTGTTTTTCTTCAAACCACTTTTTTGTTTAGAAGCAGTTTCACTATCACAGCTCTGTTTAATTACACATGATTAGTTTCTGATTTTTTAATAATTTAATTAATACTGCTTAATCAATTAGTTTCCAATTGAAAATGTTTACGGACTGTGTAAAGCATGGACATTTAAAATGAACACTTGATTTATTATTAAGGAACTCTGTGTATATTGAGGCTATTTAATTGTTTGTCCACATAAGGTTCTATAATCTGTAATCCACGTTTAGTTAGAGAGTCCACACAGAGAGCTAGTATGCCTTGTCAGAACAATAACATTTAAAGTATGATAAATGGGTCCTATCCTCATCTTACAGTGACGCGTGGTCACTGTCTAAAAATAGGACTTGCCTTTACTTCCTACTAGTGTTTTTAGCTATTTATACAATTCTTTGATTACTAGTGTCCTCTTATCTACTGGTACCATTTATGGACAGAACCACTCCTCCAAACCACTCGTGGATTATTTTAGCAATATAAAGCGTGCATATACAATATGTATAAGAATTTCGTAATTTCCCCAAATATTTTCAAGCTTCTGTTCCATGATTTGGAGCTGGCTTACCCTGCTTCTTTTAACTTATTGTAGCTTTTAAATGTCCAACAAAATTAACTGACTTATAATCTCGAAAACCACTCCAATATAGCATAAAGATTAGCATATAAAGATTAAGTTCGCCAGTGCTTGTGATAAATGGTTTCTCATAGTGGCAGATGACACTATTTGTAACTCAAAGCTAAATTGGATGATAAACTGTAGTACATATCTCGTTAAGATCTTATTACAACTAGGACTTGATCTTATGACCCATGATGTTGATGCTTATGCAAGATACCATGTGATAGTAAGAGGAAGTGGGGCTTAAATGTTAATTGCTGTAATGCTTCGCGTTTTGTAGAGTAGATATCCCGTTATGACGTGTGAATGTCCATAAAGACATATGACGTATTTGAGAGTTCCATATAAGAAACAGAAAATAATTATTTGTGAATGACAAATAAAAGTTTCTGGAACAAAAACCAAAACGGTACCTACATGTTATTTCAGAATTTAATTCATAATACATGGAAAATAGTGTTCATTACCATGTTTATTTTTAAATTACTACTTCCTTTTATTAAGTGTGTTGATGAGTCGTACTTTAGTTACTAATAAAGACTAATCATAAGATGTAAGTCATATTTTTTTTATCTCGGGCCCCTGGTGTTCTGGACGTTTTAAAGGCGTGCCAGGGGCCGAAGCCAACTCGCAGAGGCCCTTTAGATAATTTTAAATGATGAGGAGGCACCAACCGACGATTATCCCTGTATGCACCATGCAAGTGCACCCAAGGACAACCCCCGGTTGGTGCAGGACTAATGCAGAACATGGAAACAAAATATACTGGGCTATGGGTGTGGGTGGCTATTGTAGATCGATTACCTTGAACTCTGGAAGGTCTATGTCCCCTGCCTGACCAATGATAATATAATTCACAGATAAAATGGCAGGGGGTGACTTGCACACTCAATAATGGGCCCCCGAAAATGGTCACTAGCACATAATGTCGTAGCAACAGGGGGGCAACATGTCCAGAGGTGCTTGTGAGGAGTGGAGAGGTATTCCACTGCTATCAGAACATTATTATTTAGTCATTATTATTAACTAAAGCAAGTCGGTTCTAACAGACGAAACCACTGCCACTATGGCTTCGTTACGCTGCAAACAAATTTATTAAAATATACCAAAACTCTCCTTCCAGGCTCTACAACTAGCGAGGCAGCTAATGGCGCAAGAAGAAGACGAGGACGAAGATGAAAAAGAACAGCAGAAAACCTGACTGCAGCACACGCAAGCACTTGTACATAACATGCACCAAGGCTTCGAGCGAGCATCGACCACTGCGTAGTCCAAGGCGTACCAACTCGAGTTAAACCAGGGACACGTTATCAACACCCCACATGTCATCATTACTCACTGATGCTCATCACCATATCAAGTGACCAATGATCACGTGCGAGGTGCCGTGGCATCTCGTTAATGTGGCCCAGCCTTTATGTGCGTCGTTAAAAAAGTATTAGATATCTTTATTCAGGGTTAATAACGGTTTTGGTGAAGTGTCGTGTAGTGTCTTACAATATTTTGCCTTTAGATTGTGATCGATTGTGCGAGCGATCTTTTAAGTGAATTTTTGAATGTTGTAACATTTGCACGGACGTGTTGTAAAAGCTCATTTGAAATGTTAGTCATATCTGCTGTAATGTGTTCGTAACACCATATTGTGGCATTGCAAGGTATTAAAAACTTTAAGGCACTTTTACTATACTGGTTGCTATGTTTGTTCAAAATTGAGAGTATGTTAAGATATTAGTTGCCAAAAAGAACTGCCAGAAACCAACATTTGATGATTAAAATGTTTGGGTGTCAGCCAGACTAAAACAGATAATATATGCCAAAATTTTTCACCTACTACAGTACTATTTACTATATCAATCGCAGATCTATATCTGATTTCTTGACACTAGTATGATTAAGCTGAGCTGAATATTCGTAGGTACTTAACCAGTCACTTCCAGATAAATGCTCGGCGCTGTTGTGTGAGCTCAAAACACTTCGTTCTTCCCACATAAATGTACTTCTGTAAGCAGTTCTGATAGTAATGTTTTGTTTAAAAGCACTTGGATTATCCCTAAAAGGCATTATAAAAGGCACTTATACCTTATTCAGGGAAGCAAAACACCTACTATTTTAGTAAAGACCAGACCACTACCCACCTTAAAATTATGCCTTTTGTGTTTCATGTCATTGCCAAAACGGGATAATTCTATAGTGGATAGTTTGTTTACATTCAGTATTTTGCTTCCATAAGGTATAAAATTCATTAGAATACAAGAGAGTTGATTGAGCCAAATTATCCCTGAATATCGTAAAGACGCCAACAATTTTGATACTTGCTGTTAACATAACCTTCGCATGATTCTACCTGATATTAATTATTCTGTACTTTCTATAGTTACTGTGGAACACAAACATTAAACCTTCGTGACGTGCACGCAGAACGGCAATACATTAAAAAAAACGTCCCACTACAAGGTCATGTGATAGTTATGTTAACAGTGGTCAATTGTCATGTTATGTTTTAATAATAAAAAGTTTGGTTGCATATTTTCGTAAAAGAGTAAATATTAATACGTAATAAGTAAAAGAATTATTATAGTTTACTAAAATATAGCACGATGTGTTCTAAAAATACGCCATTGGCATCGCATGTTCCTTTCATTCGATTCAAATGAATTTTGGATGTGCTAACTTAAATCAAGGTTGTTACCAAAGCGAATTATTAACCGTGTACTAAAAATGTTTCATGGGGCCCTGTCTGCCTAACCAATTGTTTACCATCACAATTTTACAAAAACGGCCCCATTGAAAAATAAACTGGTCACTTTTCCGTGACAATCCTAAAAATGCCATATTTATAAAGGCCCATCGAACGTGGGTTCGATGGGCCTGTTACTGTTACTAGACAGGATGCAATAAACGTGTCGTGTAATCTTTTATTGCATCGTGATTAGGTTTTTGTTCTTGTGTTCTTGATACTTATTTAATTACTGTTACAAAATACCCATAGAACAATGTTAATAATGTTGCCAGAACAATAAATTGAGAGACACGTCTTCAGTCAATAATAGCCGAACTTTCAAACAATTTTGTGAGCTTGAAGCCAGGCCATACTTCTTTGTATTTACCGATGCGATGCTCGAGTTTTGATGATTTTTCGCAATATATTTTTACAGATATTTATGTTTTATATAGGTTAGGACAGTTTTCCATTTTTGGTATATGATAAGGAAGCCATTTAAGTCCTCGCATACTCCCACAGTTTATTCAACATGACATTTTGCTTCCATTGAAAAGTTTCGACAGCTTGACTAGAAAATAAAATAATAATTGCACCTAGTTTTCACTATCTATGTAAAATAAATAACCACGTCAATCTTGCTTTTGGGATGACCCACATATTTGAAATCATATACCTTACAAAAGATACTCAGTATTTTATGATGTTCTGATAATAAACTATGTATCTATATTGTTTGTAAATCCATTGTTTAGGTATACAATTATTTTGTTTTCAAGTCTGGCTGCATGACGTGACCACTTAGTTTTAATAGAAATATCGTCTTCGTTCACCGCAAGAAGACTAATAATTAAGTATTTAAAGTCATTTTACAGAGTATAGGAGATAGAAAAATTTATATTTATATTGAAAATATATCTTTACATCATATTGTAGAAAACAAAGTAATAATACTTGTATAAGTTACTGTCGTTTTGTACAAATCAGCAGATTTGACCCGCGGTTAAATTTTGTTGTAATTTATTTTCTATATTTTGTAATGTAGGTAGGTACTTATCATTATAAAGCTATGTGCCAATAAATTATACTTTGCGCATGAAATATGTGAATTTAAGAATCTGCTTGTCTCGAAAAGCGTCTGAAATAAAGTTCTAGGAAAGCTATTTTCTGTTTTTCTTCAGACATCATTAAAATAGTCAAGAATTCAGTGAATTTTTCGTTATTAATAAACGAAATATGAGGTTTTATGGTCGTTTTAAGTGCTACGTTATAAACATAATGATATTGTATGTATCTAGTATACACGCCGCAAATTCGAAACACTACTTACTGTCTTAACAAGCAATAAAGTCTAAATTATTTAATAAATAAAATACGACTAGTCTGTTAGACTGCTGTCACTGTGACGTAATATTAGTTCTGAGTACCTAAGTCTGGGCATAATTATTTTTAACACATACATTATCGCTATAATTAGATAGATGTGAAAAGTGTGAAAACGAAATAATAAATTAGATATATAGTTTTAATGTAAAGAGTGTTACGTTGGTACACGCTTGTGTCGGTGTTAGATGAGGGTACTTTATCATTATGACGTCATAAAAGTGTTGTCAGGAATAAAAATAAAAAGTACTTAACAGTAAAATGATTTACAAATGCGAATAATACAGTACAGTAACACAGTATTTTATTTCAAGTTTAATTGTTCTCAAACAAAGACATTTTCTCCACAACGTATCGCCCAAGTCTATACCTAAATACGTGACTTCATTAGAGAATACAAAGTAAAATGTATTAAAAATAGACGCTTTGTTAAATTATATTACAGAGCTTGTAGAAAACTAAATACAGTTTTAGAATATATTTTTGAATATGTGGATTGAGTATTTTCGATAGTTAGTAAGATCGAGTGATAGGAAAAAGTAGTGTTGCCAGTTCTATCAATATTTAATTCACACTGATCAATGTAAAAAATTCAAAATACATTCTTTCATTCAATAGTTTGATTATTATTAAACGACTACGTGGGCAATTTGTAATCAATGTAAGGCCCATGTGGTTGTGGTTTTAAACCGTTTATTTATAACTAGTTGACAGGTGTAGCATATCCATGCAGTGTGTGCTGTGATGTAATGGGATCATAATTACGATATTCCGCTGGCTGAAACTATGTCGATGCTAGCGACAAGAACAATATCCAGATGTTTTGAATGTATTGTTTCACCGCGTTAGACGCGTCAGTGTGAATTAAGTAATCTGGCGTCAGTTTATGAACGCTCATCAATTCTAGAGTTTTCATAAAATCAGCAGCTGATTTCAAATCAATATTTTATTCTTTTTAAAACGTCTAGACATCGTTCGTTTGGTAATACTTTCAATCTTTTCGCTGTCTTATGGCTTCATGTTGTTTAACGTGCATTTAATATTTTACGTTGTCTCGTGCTTAAAGTCGTTTTAAGATTTTTTTTTTCTTGTTGTCTACCACGCGATATCGTCTGCGGGCCAAAATTTATATTTCGCTTTGTGACTTGTGTTCTGCGTGTATGTCGAATACTTTTGTATACTATATTAATTGTAACAATAATATACAAAGCAATATAAAATATTGTGTTATTCATTCATGCATACCGTACATTGGCCTTATTCGATATTAAGTTGTTGCATTTTATAATTATAGAAATTGTACAGAAGCGGCTTTTCCTAAAATGTATGTGTAAATAGTAAATAAAAATATGATACTTTATTGCGTTTCGTTTATTTTGGAATCCCGTACTAAAGTCCAGTCAATCACATACCCGGTATCTTATAGTACTCTTTAGTAGTATAATACTCTTTGATCACATCACACACGGTAACACTAAAGCGCAGGCCACACCGCCAGCTGGCGGGCGGGCGGGCGAGCCGAGCGAGGCATCGTTTCACATCTTTTCATACTTCGGTAGCTTATCTCTGTAGTTCGCGGTGTGAACCCAAGTATGAAAAGATGTGAAACGATGCCTCGCTCGGCTCGCCCGCCCGCCCGCCAGCTGGCGGTGTGGCCTGCGCTTTACACTACGAAAATCGCCTTTATTGCGATTGTCTTTGGACATTGGCATTACTTGTCATAATAAGAAATCTAATAGGATCATATTCAAGAACAGTGGTGTGGTGGCCCAGAAGTATCGGCCTCGAGTTGTAGGTCGTGAGTTAGCACCCAGACAGGCACTTTACTTTGTGTATTTAATCATCACCGTTGCTCTTAAAACATCGTGAGGACAACGTGACAGTTATGTATATCCTAGAACCAAAAAAAAATTAAAACGTGACATCCACCAACCTGCATTGGTCCCGTGTGGAGGATAATTTTTGAGGTAAGTAGGTACCTCAATGAACACTTCAGTATTTCTGTGATTCTGAAGGACGAAGAGAAATAGAAAGAGGATCATATTTTAATCAACGTACAACTTAGTACTGACCAGCAAATTGCAAAAAACGTAAGAAAATTTGAATTTTGCGGGCTACCTTGGAGCATCCACCATATAGGATTTGAGCCACAATAAAAAAAAACGTTACGAGAAAAACGTTTCTTTCCACGATATTTATATTGAGAAATAAACTCATAATATGAAGCTGAAGTTGTACACAATGTTAAAATAAATAAAAAACTAACAACTACAATTACATAATATTGAACTGCAAAATTGTGAACTTTACATACATAATTTTTATCATTCTACTTGGATCGGCGCTTTGCTTAGCAGATAACGAAACGCAACTTTTTAAATGGCGTTTGTATTTTGTTTGAATGTCTAAAACGTCGTCTTGACAACGAATTTGGTGGCTTTTTTTATGAATACCATTCGATTGATTTTAATATGAATTTATTAAATTATGGATGATCCCCACCAGTCTCCTCCACATACGTCTGAAATTAAGGTACGTAATGAACAAGAAATTGATTTAGTTAATCGAAATCAATCTCTCGTCAAGATATTTATAATACGTTAAAAATAGTTTAGAGATGCATAGCTGCAGCACCTTACCTTTCTTCATTAAAATTACCTACGTTATAGCATTGTGTGATAATCTGGACCAAAAATTTTCAGTCAAGATTTGTATTAGACTTCCTACCTTCGATCTATTCATGACCACAGTTTTCCATCGTTTATTTATATTTTTTATTTATTTTTAGAATATTCTTCCGGATGTCGTGCATTCTCAACAGATACCCACTATAGAAAGTGTTACAAACGAAATAGAGACAGGTATAGAAGCCAGTGAAAACACAGAAGAAAACCCAATTTCACGCGATGTCGAAGATAGCAAGACAGAGTCTATACCTGAACAAATTCCCTCCAAAATTGAATATTCGACAGATTCTGAGCATGCGAGCAGAACGCAGGGCCTCCTCAAAGTGGAGCCTGAGCAGGAGAAAGCTTCTAAACACGGTTCTCTAAACATTCCATTTCCACACTCCCCCACCAGCGACAACCCAAGCACACAAGATCCTAGTAAAGTGAGCCTATCCTTGCCCTTAGATGTTAATGCCGTTTCTGATATTCATCTTTTGAGTGAAGAAAGCCCTGTGAATTTGGTGTTGTTGTCAGATCTATCGAAAGAAACTCATGAGAAATCACACATATCAGATATAAAGGTACAGACAAGTGAGCTTGACATGCCAAACCTATCTCCTAGAAGTGACAAGTATCTGGATTCACTAAATGATGAATCTAGCCATAAATCAAATTTTTCACTGCAAGACTCAGCTGAGAATTCTGATAAAAACGATTCTCCAGATAAATTGAGTTCTGGGTCTGAGGAGATGATCAAGCTTGATATAAGGGGTCAGGGTGCTCCAAAATTTCCGTTTCCGTCTGCCAAAATAATATTTGGGCCACCACCTGAGGGTGGAACTGTCATTGACTCTAATGTAGAACCTATACCTGTGTTTCCAAACTTGTTATCGCCATTTCTTGTTGGTGCTGGAGACAATATGAATGTTGAAGAGTTTTTTGTAGACCCACAAGAGTCGAAAGATCCATCTCCAGATAAATCATTACAACTATCACCAGAGAAAGAAAGTTTATCTAGTGACAAATCATTAGGATTGTCCTCTGAGAGACAAAGCCTATCTAGTGATAATTCATTACAAATGTCACCGGATAAACAAAGTCTATCAAGTGATAAGATTGAGGCAGACTTGTTAGTAGAAGAAATTACCGTTGAAGACGAATTGAAGGAGAAGGTGTATGATAAACCAGAGGAGACCTCTATGCCAAAATCCATGGCACCAGAAGAGACTATGTCTTTTAGTACATTGACAGACTATAAGACAATATGTGAAGAGTATCATGTGAAGGTACTTGTTGTTATACATGGGTTTTGCCTCTGTGTGTGCCTTTGTTTCACGTTACTGTGCTTCCTTATCCTGCTTCTCACACCAATGGCATGCTATGTTCTTGCACTTTACAACATACACTTCTTGTTTTATGAACACATATCAAAATATTATGTTCTTACATAGTGCAATCAAGATTGATAGCATGAATAATTTTTTTTTTCTTCATGTTTGAATAAATGGTTCATTTGGCTAACTGCTTTTAAATATGTAGAACTTTGATAGATATTATTTAGTTTACTGATATCATAGCATTGTAAAACTGCATAATATTGAGAAGTTTGTGCAAATTTACAATTTTACTTCGAGTTAGTTCATAAAAAGAATTTATGTTAGCTATTGCTTGCTTACATAAACTTTTTACAAGTCATTAAATACAAGCAGTTTTTATGCAAAATTATTTTTATAGTCTGTATTGATAAATGACATTCTTGTCAGTTTGATTGCTATGGAGCTTTTATTTACAAATGTTCTTATTCTAATTTTTTATATTAGCTATGTTTTGTGTAAGTATCACATAAAAATGAATATGATTCGTTACTACCTATTTGAATTTCTTCAATTATGCACATTTTTTTGTTGACTTTAATCAAAAGTATTACATGAAATCCTTGTTAAAACAGGCTACATGTTAATTCTTGGGTTCAAATAAAACTTTTATATGTTCCTGCTTACATGGTGCTTTCATGTGAATGTGTTATGTATTGAACGCTTTCTGTCCTTTCAGCTTGTGCACTTGGAAGAGGCTATAACGCAGCGTGACAAATTAATTGAAGAACTGACCATCTCATTACAGCGATCGGTCCGTGAACGAGATGACCTTAGGCATGAGAATGACCACCTTACTGATGAAGTGCAGAACCTGCAACATATTGTTGGGGAAAGATCTCAGTCTGAGCATGACACAGTTAAAGCTCAGCTTTCAGACTTCATGAAGTACCAAAGTTTGATCAAAGATGATAGCACGAAGTTCTACTCAGCTATCATGAGCGGAGGATCCTCAATCCAAAGCTCTAATGGCGAAAAAGATATGGATAGAGAAGAAATTGTTGTTAACTACTCCAAATCTGATCTACGATCGTCAGACATATCAGATGAATTCCAGACTGGTTTCGAAAATAAATTGACAACTATAATTAATAAGTTTGACAGTTATATTGAAGAGAATTTAAGGAACAAACTCAGAGAGAGCCTGATACAAGTTTTGTGCGACGAAATAGGGAAGATGAGGATTGACAATGATACTGAGATCAAGGAGTTGGAATCCCAGCTGCAGCAAGACAAGCTAGCTTATACTATAGAGACAAGACGGTTGAGGGAACTTCTTGCTTCTGTGAAGGCTGGTAATGCTGACATTGAGACACTAAGACAGGAGTTAGACATAAAACACGAGAAAGAGATGGAAAATTTGAGGACTTATTTTGAGAAGAAATGTTCAGATATGGAAAGGAGGTGAGTTTGTACAACTTTCTTTGTGAACCTCTTTTTATTTTACGTAAAGCTAAATACTATAATAATGAACTAGTCCTTGACAGTTAAGGAGCTATTAATTGCCCAGACCTTAATCAAGTATTTATAGCTCAGCTAACGTCTACCTTACACCAAGGTTCGTATGAAATACTAATTATATGCTATCTTTGTTGCAACCAAGGCCAAAGCCAAGGTGAGTGCTACTCCTTACTAATTATGCATTTACTTTATTATTGAATAGAATTGTATTTAAAAGTGTGTTTTTATGGTTGATTGGCTAGAGTGCTATTATGATATTTATTTTTGTATAACATAACAAAACAAAACGAAAATTTTGAATGATTAAATATTATTAAGGGCTGATTTTTCCATCGCCAGATAACTTTTATTTCAGGAATTAAATTGACCTTTGACAGTTTTTGTATGAAATAATTGTCAAAATCTCAAAATTATTCCTTGAATAAAGTTATCAGATGATTGAAAAACCAGCCCTAACTATAACAACTTGTTATCTACCATTTTTGCATTATACACACGCAGCTTTATTTCCTTACTCTGGCGCGAAGAATAAATTATTTTCGCTCCCGCACACTTGTTCGAGTTTGTTCTTACAACGTTTTGTTATTTTGCAGCTATTCAGAGGAGGTATGGCGCGACAAGGCGTGTGCGTCGCCCTGCGGATCTGCAACGTCACTCGATGCTCCTACCGACGCCGCCGGAGACTGCGGGCGTCGGCGGACGCGCAGCGTACAACTACCGTCACTGAGTTTAGAGGTAATATACTACATCAAATGAAATGAGCTGACGAAACTTCCAACATATTAATGCGGTGCCAGCGGCCGTAGACCTCGTAATCAGATAGTTACTTAAAATGATGAGTTTAGAAAATCACATTTTCATTGTGTCACCGTCATTAATTATGAATGAATCGATACTTATGAAGTTTCGCCAGCTAATTTAATCTTGTATATGTAATTTACATTGCTGTTCATATCTAGTATTTTTTATGTTCTAGAAAGTGATTTGGCTCTGTGAGCGTAATAATTGACCGCTTCATTTTAACGAGATCCAATTTATTCTTGACATTTGTGCCACCCTGTCGATAGGAAGTCGGCTACATAACTACTGATAAACAAACAGAATATTCTAATAAATCTGTTATTTTCCAGTCAACACAACTAGAACAATCCCTGAGGCAGGTGTGTAAAAAGTATGAGCAACAAATAGACGAGTTAAAAGCGGAGCAAGTAGCGTATGTGAACGAGCTGCAAGCCACGCACAGGGAGTCGGTCGCTTCTCTGGACGAGCAGGTGAGGCAACATACCAAGCAATGCAACCAGTATAATCATTACATTAATGACTTCACTTTTACGTAACTGTGCTGTGCATACACACGAGCGACATGCGTCGACGACGGAGGCAACTGCAACCGTCGACGTGAAATACACCAGCGGCATGTTGTCGGCAGCAGCCGCTAACGCGTCGACGGCTTTAGTCGACACGCGTCGACGGTTGCAGTTGCAGTTGCCTCTGTCATCGACGCTTGTCGGTCGTTTATATGCACACTTAGCATAATTTATATGGGCATCTCGCTCTCGCATTTTATTATTTTCTACGAAGAAAAATCGCTGAGACGAAGCATTGTCGCAGAATTGTCAGTGTCGAAAAATTTATGGCGTCATCTATCTTGTTAGTAACCGGTTTGTCAGTTTGCGTGACAAATTAATCAACGGATAAAAGTCAGTACAATAGAAACTCACATTCAGTCGTGTAAATTCATGTACCCAATGATCACATATTCTTAACTCCTGACTACTTATACTAAATTCATGTACCCAATGATCACATATTCTTAACTCCTGACTACTTATACTAAATTCATGTACCCAATGATCACATATTCTTAACTCCTGACTACTTATACTAAATTCATGTACCCAATGATCACATATTCTTAACTCCTGACTACTTATACTAAATTCATGTACCCAATGATCACATATTCTTAACTCCTGACTACTTATACTAAATTCATGTACCCAATGATCACATATTCTTAACTCCTGACTACTTATACTAAATTCATGTACCCAATGATCACATATTCTTAACTCCTGACTACTTATACTAAATTCATGTACCCAATGATCACATATTCTTAACTCCTGACTACTTATACTAAATTCATGTACCCAATGATCACATATTCTTAACTCCTGACTACTTATACTAAATTCATGTACCCAATGATCACATATTCTTAACTCCTGACTACTTATACTAAATTCATGTACCCAATGATCACATATTCTTAACTCCTGACTACTTATACTAAATTCATGTACCCAATGATCACATATTCTTAACTCCTGACTACTTATACTAAATTCATGTACCCAATGATCACATATTCTTAACTCCTGACTACTTATACTAAATTCATGTACCCAATGATCACATATTCTTAACTCCTGACTACTTATACTAAATTCATGTACCCAATGATCACATATTCTTAACTCCTGACTACTTATACTAAATTCATGTACCCAATGATCACATATTCTTAACTCCTGACTACTTATACTAAATTCATGTACCCAATGATCACATATTCTTAACTCCTGACTACTTATACTAAATTCATGTACCCAATGATCACATATTCTTAACTCCTGACTACTTATACTAAATTCATGTACCCAATGATCACATATTCTTAACTCCTGACTACTTATACTAAATTCATGTACCCAATGATCACATATTCTTAACTCCTGACTACTTATACTAAATTCATGTACCCAATGATCACATATTCTTAACTCCTGACTACTTATACTAAATTCATGTACCCAATGATCACATATTCTTAACTCCTGACTACTTATACTAAATTCATGTACCCAATGATCACATATTCTTAACTCCTGACTACTTATACTAAATTCATGTACCCAATGATCACATATTCTTAACTCCTGACTACTTATACTAAATTTTAAATTTAGGTTTGTTAGAAAAGTGGCAATATTTAAATATACATCCACATCCTTGACAATCAGCCCTATGACCACCATGAGTGTCCAGTACAGTCATGAGCATAAGTATGTATACACTTGGGTTCATGCAAAAGCGATTTACTCCTATATTTTTTAATGAAATTTTGTGTTGCTATAAACATTGTATTTTCGAACCCATAGGATTTGCAATATGTCATATTTCATTGTTGTTTTTGTTATTTCACGCAAAAATCGCTTTTGAAAATTTCTAAGTGTTGACATAGACGAGAGATGGCATGAGCCATTTTTAATAAATTACGTATGTACTAAAAAGTCGCTACTCTTTTCAGATAACGCAACTAAAAGCGCACATACAAACAGCAGAGAACACCGAAACCAATGTGTCGCTCTACCAGCAGGACATTGACCTCGAACTGGAGAAGGTTAGACTTATCTGTTGTACATAACCCTTATGTTGTAGGCTGAATGTCGTGCAGTGTGGCCCCTACTTGATGTTGTGAACGTGTTGTTGCTTCAATAACTCGTAAAGCAAAGGCCTTTGCCAGAAAGAAGATTCAAAGCTAAGAGTGGCTTTTCGGTAAAAATGAGGATCGTGTCTTTTAAAGGCACAAATCACTTATTTAACAAGCCATTACAAAAGGTAAAAAAAAAAATGCTACAATATTTTGTATCTATGTAAAAACGGCTTCCACTCATGCAACTTTTATAGCCTTTTTGGACGATATTGGCTTCAAAGTATCATAGTCCTATGGCCCACAACTGGCCATTGCTTGAGGCGGCCGCCAATATGTTATTTACTAATTAATAGTTGTTGTGTACATAACCGCATGCAGGGGAAAGACAACCAAGCTTACGGTAGCCTGAGGTAATCTGTCCTATAGTGGCTGTCAAATCTTTCTTCTGGCTATGACAACACAGATCTAAAGACCGGGACTATATTCAACATCAAAATTCATTCATTGAGGCGAAATATCAAGACGTTTTTAATTTCAAAATAAAACTAAACTGCCCTCAAAAATCCACTTCTAATATATCATTGATTTGGTTTTGGTTCCCATACCTTTTCAAATTGCCATGTCATTTGAAGTCATGAGATGCTAAGATGAACAAATCCTGGCTGCATAGATATAGTCCCGGGCCTACAGTGGATTAATGCTCACAGAAAGAATGAGAAAACACCCTGGAGTATATTATGACCTTTTGCACATTCAAAACTTGTAAATATCACAATATAATATCACCTCTATGTGTAAAGGAAAATGGTCTTTTTTTCTATAGCACAAATTGTTATTTCTGGGGTTGAATAACAAATCCAGGGTGAATGAAAATATTATGTAGTTTCTCGTTTATTAACTTTGTAATTAACAAGTATCTAAAGAGTACAACTTACAGTTTTTGACTAAAATAAAAAGCGAAAATATTGTGTTAAGTAATTAAGTTATTCTTGAATCTCTTTTATTTTGAAAAGACCACTCTCAAAACAGGACAGATATTTTTTTGTAAATAAGCGAATTAAATTCATAGCATTCAATGTCCTACTACTTTTACTCATAAATTATGAGTCATAATTCTCACCCTTCTTGTATCGTAAAACCCACATACGACACCATCCGTCAGTAACACAATATTCTACTTAATAAAAAAACTCTTTCACCATCCACCACCCTGTTCAGTTCACCTCAGTTATTCAACCACTTATTAAAACTCATTCTGTCTCTCTCCTGCATGCTTGGAATGCCACTAACACGCTCGTGTGTGACTAAACGGCGTGACGTCATCGCTACTTCGTCATCACGTAGAAGATGGAGGTGCAGTTGGAAGAGAGGCTGGAAGAAGTAAGAGATGAGGTCAGGCAGGAGGTTGTGACCCATCTACAGGAGCAGTTGCAGGTATGTGGAGAGATTATCTTAGTTTTCTTTATAAAGTAATATAGGTTTGAAGACATTGGATAATGAACTTTGCATTAAGTGGTATAGAGTTCAACATTATATGAGCATCGACCCTGAAAACCGTCTTAAGGCATCTTGCGCTCGTGCGAGTTAATTTGCATTCTATGGCACTGAAAATAAAGATTTTTGTTCAATGTTATAAAAAAATACTCTGGTCTGTCCTTCTATCGCCCTGCCTGGAAGCTTACTAACAGTAGGTCAGCTTGAATTTTCTTATCAGCAGTAGCAGTAAAATGGCTGAGTTTAGTCCCTGTACGATCACGATCGATATGACGATCTATATTATTTCTATGTTTATGCTGGCACTGTTAGCAGACAGTTGGCCGCCGATATTTTAATTCTGGGTATTTGACCGAAACGACTGAAAGCAAGCGTCACTCCAACGAGACACACACAGTCCACTTCATTAAGTTTGTCTGTTCATAGTCTGCTGAAAGGGATCACTTTGTATATGTAGACAACAAAATACCGAACTAGTTAGTATCATTATAGTGGTAGTACAAACTACTTAGCGCCACTTTAACGTTAAACGCTTCATTTTGTAGGACTACATATATTATGGCATTCTTCTACGCGTCTATCTTGGGAGGAGTTGCGTGCTTTTAAACTAAATTGAGTTGAAATAACTACGCCATCATCACAGCTTCAAAGGAAGAAAATACATCTTTATTATTTATACTTTATTGTACACCACAAAAATACATAACAAAAAAAATTATCGATCACTAAAAATATACAATGGGCGCTCTTATCGTTTTCTGCGATCTCTTCCAGGCAACCTTGGAAAGGACTGATTTGCCTGGACATAAAAAATCACCTGCAACAACTACACACATATTTATACTTTATTACTGTAAATATACATAATTATAGCGTAAATAACGCTTTCAACTAACTTAGTATTACCGACACTATTTTGCATAAAATTTACATACTTACTCTCGCTTTTCTGTAAATAAACTGACTAAAATCCCCATAAAATATTTTATGGAGTCTAAACCAGTCTCTAAACTAACTTAGTACTTCGCGTCGATTCACTTAACCTATATTTCTTCCAAGAAGTAATTTGGACGGTTATATGTATATACTCTTCTCAGATATTTTTCGCACTGATTTATTTGGGTTACAACGCTTTCTGGTTGGTGCTGGTGTTATAAAACTTCGCCTATTATGAGGGCATCGGCTGTTATATTTTGTGAATTTTAGGGGCGGAAAAAGTCAATGAATTGCATAAATACAATGTCTTCAGAAAAAGTTAAGTAATAATTTTGTCGTGTTTTTCTTCCGGAAATTAAATATTCGAAGTTGATAAATTGGCACACTTTAGTTACCTTTTTGAGTGTTACGTTTACGTGAACAATGTTTCCCATCAATCCAGATATCGATGAAATTGCTTTTATTCTTCAAATCTTCATAGTACTCCGTAGTACGTACTGATTCTGCCCTCTGGCCAAGCATTGGCCTGGTGCCATCTCTGTACACCATTAATAAATACGCGGCCGACGCACCAGCGTGGTCTATGCTGGCTCAAATAGAGCAAGGCTCTTCCCACAGTTGGCGGGAACTCGCTTCATTCACTACACCACTATTAAAAAAATAAAATCATAAAAAAGCGGTTTCCCTAACCTTTTCTAAGTGAAAAAGTTTTTATTTTACGCGGATATTTCGTGTTAAAAATGTGACTATAAAAAAAATGTTGTGTGAATCTTTGTGAAGAACAATGATATGTATTTGTGATTTCGAAGGGAGTGTGAGATAGTGACTTCGACATTGAAGATATAAATATTTATAGAACTTTAGATTTTTTAATCTTTTAGTTGTGTGTGATTATAATGTGAAATGCCTGATCGAAATCATTTGCCATTTTACAAGAGACGTGTAAGTTATCATCTGTATTGTTTTTTAGAGATTGATTAAATCCTAACACTTATAATGGTTCGAACTTCTATTTATTATCAGAGGAAGAATTAATTTTAACATATTATTGCCACGAGTTCACAGGTGTGACAAAATACGATTTGCAAATTCCGAATCAGTTTTCAATATTATTGCAGTTCGTTTAGATGCCACGTGTTTATGATAATCATTTACCTGTTGTACCTATATTTCCTGCCGGTTTAAGTGGGTACCTATGTTTTATTCATACCTACCCACTTATGTTTTTGTTCACATCTATATGGCTACTGGAGTAGTGGTGGCCCGGTGGTAACACACCCGACTTACGAATTGTAGGTCGTGAGTTCGAACCCAGGCACTTTGCTTTATGTAAATTATTTCATCACGACTGCTCTCAAAACGGCGAAGGAAAACATCGTGAGGAAACCGGCATGTCCTAGAACCACAAATTCGAAGACATGTAACATTCACCAACCCGCACTGGGCCCGCGTGGTGGATTATGGCCCACTCCCTCTCACAGAGAGGAGGCCTGTGTCCCAGCAGTGGGAACATTTTAGGCTGATTATGTATATGACTACTAGAAGTCAAATGTCGTTTCTACAACGATTTATAGATCTTCCATATTAAGTTTTGAAAATTCAAAGGCGTGTCTTTTTCTTTGCCCATTCTTGGCTTCAATTTCAGACTTATCTTGCTTGCTCGACGAGTACGGCGCCTAAATGGTATTCCAGAGGTCGTAGGTTCAAATCCGATTCGTTGTTCTATTTCGTGAATTCACTCATGAACAAGTTTGGGAAGAGTGACGTAAAAGAGACGAGCCTCTATTACTGATAGCACATTGGGATTAGTTAAAAGAGTTCTTAGGAATATTAAATAGACCTGTCGACAGCTAATTCTATTTCTTACAAATCACGTATCATCGTTTATGTAAAGCATTACCGACTTACATAAAACTGAAAGGAGTTTATGGGATGAGCGACGGCTTTTGAATACTTTACTTGCGTCTTGACCTAATTCACATTGATTTATTTCACACAGTTATGGATAAATATAAAGGTTGTGCGTTTCTTTTAAGAATGTTGGATAGAGAAAGCTTCAGCATTGTTGATTCTTTTTGTTGACAAGTTTGTTTAGAAGCTTTTGTTCCGCCCAGTCCTACGTTTCTGTCAGACGATAAAGAACTTGTGATTGATGAGCAAATATTCTCCTTTGATTATTTAAAAGTAGGTGCAAACAGACTTCCGAAATGGTTTGAAAGTCGGTTCTCAAAATGCAGACTCGAAAAAATATTTTTTAACGTAACAAAAAACAGGTGGTCAACGAAGTTTCCTTAGTAAGATTGTTTTCTTAACATGCCCACTGTATTTGATTCAAATTCGTAATAGATCGAGTAAGAATGAAAATTTCCAGGTTGAATAACAACCACATTTACCAAAACTGCATAGCAACACCAATTTTAAATCTATCTTAAACAAAAATATACCAAAAAAATTACTCACGGCATCTAAATATATTCTTGCATGTACAGTCATCGTCTGCAGTTCATCGCCATTTACAAATATTGTCAATCCGTCTCTGGCATGTTTCCAGACTATAGGCGACATTTTTCGCGCTTCTGACCTCATTTTTAAGCTCCACGCTGTCTCGAGAACGAAGTTTTTTTCTTCCCCCATTTGGGTCAACGATCTATTGGGAAAAGTTTGTTTTTGGTTTTAAAACTATGTACAATGTCAATGATTTTATTTTAATTAATTTGATGTAGTTGTGACATGCTCATTAGTCTGTTCAGATAAGCAAGTTCAAGTTTGGCATAAATTTGACGTAATTCTAATAAATGATAAGAGATAATTGGATATTATTTTAGGTTCAACATTGTTTTTGATTCCATTTGTATGGTTTTGTATCCAAAACCATAAACATATTCACAGGACAAGTAATTGTAACTGAGTACGGATCGATGCATCAAAATCTACGACATTTGACGACACGGTTGGCGCAGTGGCTGAGCGATGGACTGCTGCGCTGCGTGTCGCGGGTTCGATTCCCGCATCGAACAAATATTTGTATTGCCTACAGGTAGTTGTTCCGGGTCTGGCTGTTTGTGTAAGTGAGTATAAATGTTTGTAAACGAACTCACGATACAGCAGTAATTCCTAGTGTGGGGCAACATTAAAAAAAAAAAAACTAATTAACAAATTAAAGATAAACAACAGTAATGGGCTAAACGTGACTAACGAAACGTCTGGCTTTAATATAGACACCCTTTGTATAAGGCAATAAACACGAAGTCTTAATTACGCTAAGAACTAATGTTACTAGAACCCATTTGAATAATACTTTTCAATGAAGTACTTAAACAAAGATGCTAAAGGTGTCTTAATATGTTGTATATTAAGAAATTAACGTGTTTAGGATCCTTTTCTAAAGGAAACGATAATAATAAAGCATTTTTAGAACGGTATTATATCATTAACTAATCGCTAACAAACATCATTTACCCTTTATTTAGAGACGCGTACCGTTTGGGCTATCAATCTGAGTGATAAGAGGTCAAAAGTGGCACAGCTCCAGTCGTATATTTTCCTTGTGCGAGTGCAGTCACATCTCTAGCTATTGTTGGAATATTACAATGTGATTGTGTAATATTATAAAAGTGATCTCTATAAAAATTGGATTTTGTTAGGAAACATGGGTGATTTGCTTGTAAGTGAACATTTAACATTATATCGTTAAGCAGTAGGTTTGTTTTCTCATGTTGTGTCTGACTTTTATGCGTTAGATGCAAGTAGCAGTCTATATTAGTGCTTAATTTAAAGCGTCAACTGTGGGAGATGCATTCGTTCTATTATTGTCTTCGTAAATTGTAAGTTTGCAAATCACATCAAGTTATTGTATCCAACAATTTTTAAACAGTGTATGATTAGGTATATATGGCATTAGCTTTCATGCTGCTTTTCATAGTTCAGGGCCTAAATCCAATATGGTAGCAAACAAAACGCTAAGAAAAATATTAAGTATAGTCGACCTATTAATGGCTTTGTCACACAGGTTCAATGTCTCGTGCACGTCACAAAACAAGGGCTATTAGATAGTTTCAAGTTTAACGAAGTTCAATGCTTCTAGGAATATTTGTCAAAAGTGATAATGCAATTACGGGGTTTGCACCTCTGTCGTATCCTTAGTCTGCCAGCCCCGCTAAACCATGAAAATATGCTAATGTTTTAATCACTGCATAACTATATTCTTTCGCTGTTATCAGTACGTAATCCCGTTTATTGCCCCCTCAAAATTCTATAATAAAAAAACAAATAAATAAAGTCAAACCATGTTAACCTCCGCTATCTCTTACCAGGTGCTTCTGTCGGACCCTGACGCGGAGGTGTCGAGTTGGCCGCTGGAACTGGTGGCTTTGCGAGACAAGATACATGGAGACGCCGTCAAGTCGCAGGGCGAGAAGGAGGTAAGCATACAGATAGTGCTGGTGGTTTCAGGCGCTCGTTTGTAACAATTTAACTCAGATAAACTAGGCAAAAATATATTCAGGAATCTGCTGGAAGCTCTATTTCTTCATGAAAGCTGAACATGAAGCTGATCTAGACAAAAAGATAAAGGAAGATTTAAAAAAAAATGAAACATTCATATTTTTTTTATTTAATACAATAATATATGTAAGGACAAGAACCACACGTCAGCCTAGTCAAAGCCGTTTCTAACTGTTCCTGTTCTGTTGTGAAACATATTTAAAAAAAGTCACATTTCTTCTACAAATCAAATAATAGATAATGTCATTATTTTTAAGCATGTTCTAAGCAACAACAAACTTTTTTATTATTCAAACAATGCTATGTATGAGATCAACTTAAAGGACAATGCTCATGGATGTACGGAATCCCGTACCATGCTGCATCAAAGTCAAACTTTGTTTTTTAAAGACTACACTTATCATATTAACTCCTACAAAAGTTATTTTTGTAAACAAAACCCGGGCTTCGGAGAATTTCAATAAAATCGAAATAACCTAAAAACTAGGTACTTTATTTTGTTTGACATGTCATACACTAACGGCCATTATAGCTCAGAAAAAAAAAGTTAGTTGTTTAAATAAAAATTCTATTCTAGTTATTTTTAATTAATGTAGAATCGGCAAAGTATAATTTTTGACATGTTTTTTGAGAGACGTGATCATGTCACTTTCAAAATTCAAGGTTATATTAATCATATCGTTTGAAACGGAACGTAATGTAAGGGGAATAAAACAATATCAACACTTTTTTACTTTAAATTAAATTCCCTGTTCAAAAGTCAAATCTCCGACGCGTAATGTTGTAAGAAATTACTATAATATTTTGATCTTGATGCATGAGACTTTTTGATACGACTTTTGGTCATTGTCCTTTGCAACATATTTTGTTCTTACACTTTTAATGGTGTTTACTATAAATGTGTTCATAGTAGAAACATTTCTTCGTCTCGTCTCGAAAGTATTCTCAGACGAGAGCATTCGGCAAGTCAGAAGCTGCACATTTATTGAGTCGTATTTACGATTGTAAGACGGATGGTGCATGTTGTATTGACAGCGCGCCGTACGCCTGTCCTGTCGTGTCTATAAACAGACGTAGGGCACTATCCTGTGACCCACTTAGACGAGCCTTTTGTTGAGAGAGACGTGATATGGACGTTATTGTTGCACCTCTGCACTAGACACTCGCGGAGTTAAAGAAACTATGTGTTTTGCATGGAGACGAAACTATTTTCAATCTGTGTATGGCAGTTTCAGTTCGAATGTTGGTGGCTATGAGAGTAGGGGAAGGCCAAATAAACGATGGATGGACTGTGTGAAAGATGGTATCGCTAGAAAGCGGGTGACTACCGAGATGACGACTAATACAGAAGTAGAAAGTAGTAGTAAGAAAAATATGGCGGTTTAGCGAAAAAAATATAACTTAATGTACGATATAATAACATACTATATCATTATTTAGTACATTCATGAAATAAAGCCTATAGAATAGAAAACTATACTAGAGGACGTAGCACAGTAGACCATTTAAAGTCCCAAATAAGCAATGAAACAAATGAAGAGTCTGCAACTTGCAAGCAAATAAGTTACTCCAGAGATGCTTTTATGTGCAGTGCTTTGACATGTAAAAACAGTCAAGAGTTCATAAATAATGAATGTACTCTGATAACGTGCATCGGCGTTACCCAAAGTCACGTGTACCAGTAAGGTTAAAGATCGTCCAGCATATTTATAACTCAACAATAACTCTTATCTATTATTGACATAACTTACAAACATTATGCTCATACTGGCTATTTTTCTACCCACCGGCATCAAAGAAACCATGACCATTTCTTCATCAGATTATCAAAGGAGATGAGTATGACTAACCCCAATTATTTCAACTAATAACAAACAACTTATAAATATCAGTACTCTGCATATACAATTAGGCGCCCTACTCACAACATTCTTTTTACCTCCAGTCGTCGTGGCTCTAAATCCCTTGCACGACCAATAAATTCCCATGCACTTAGACAACTTGCTCTATAAATACGAGCCACCCTCGGATTCCCCTCCCATGACTGGTCACTCGTAAATCTGAGCCAACGTTCTGATCTACAATACTCACTTTTTGGTCGTGTTCCTGGTAAAGGTTAATTAAAGTAACGTAAACGTGCGCGTTTGAGTTTGTTTGATTGCGAGAATACGGTGTGTTATTAGAAAGTGCGTTTGGCTAAGAATAAGTCGTCGTCTTCGTGTGGTCGTCGTAAAAGCTAGTAAAGTGTGTGGTAAGGTAAGGTCTCAGATGGATAGACTTGAGTATCATGTGTGCAGTTTTTGGGGCCGATGTCAAGCAATACACCTCAATAGATTTATTAGTGGTTGTTGTTACTTATATTCATTTGCATTTGGCTACACACATTTTCTTGTAGTTTTGGTCCTGATGTCAAGCTGCAAAGTGCATCCACAATGGGTAATAATCCATAAGGGTTTTATAGGTATCTATTGAGGGTTCATTTATGGAACGAACTCATTGATCATTATCACTCTCCTGCCCTCATCCCAATGTATTTGTAGTCCGCGCATTATGTCTTCTTCTTCCATACTTCTCTATTAATCGTCATCTCGGTAGTCACCCCCTTTCTTTCCATATCATCTATAACCATATCTACTCTTATAGCCATCTAAATTCATACTCAAAACATTCCTTACAACTTAAAACTCAAAACTCAAAAACATGCCTCTTTCCTCCACGAACACATTAATGGGTAAAACATATTCACATTTCGTTATTTTATATTATCACAAATATTTTTGTTGCACTCCTGTTTATTCCTCTAAGCTGGCAGCATTTTTCTGAACTTTTCACCACGGGTTTAGTTGAAATAATTGTATTTATTTAAACTACGTAGCTTTAGCGGACGCGATGCGTAGGCTAAAGATTGCGGTAGTGCATACTGCAGAAATAGTGAGAGATTGCTAGCCCCGTGTGCAGCGACACGATAACCCATTTTACAGGACTGTTCAGTGTTCAGACCCATTAACATTCCCTGTATCGGTTAGTGTTCTGTTATAATAGTAATAGTTCGCACTACGGTTCCGTAACTTTTCTTGGCATCTAGCTCATCAACATGTAATCTACTGGGATAGTTAAAACAGAAACGCTAGCTGAAGAAAGAAAACTGAGCCAGCCGTTAGACTTACAGTAAGACGAAAGCCAGCCAAATCTTTCAGTTTTCTTCTAAAGCTCAGAATATCACAAGCCGTCTCAAAGACCAATGGCTAGTCTAACCTGACTTAATTGCAAAATGGCATCTAAAACCTATCCTGCAACCTTCGGGAATCTAGCATGCTTAATATTTTGTCGTATCCTACTGAGAATTCAATGACCTAAACCGTTGGTACTAACAGTTGCAATATGCGTATTAACAAAACATACACAAAGTGACACCTGTCCTGTTCCAATTATTTCTAATTACTTGTCAAAAAAGTAGTCCTAGTTGCTTTGTGCATTCGCTGATGAATTGGGAGCGATGCGCCGAGTTGACTGAACCGCATTCTAATTTTACGTTTAACATTTATTTACTATGCGCCCGCGCGCCCAATCAAATGTCACGTGAGATTACATTATATTGACGTCAGCTTTTATGATGGCTTCAAGATGTGATCTTCCTCATGTCTGTGCCAATCTTCAACTGTCTTCAAGTCAAGGTTGGCGTGATGTTTGCGAATTTTCAAATCTTTAAACACTAGGAAGTGGTGAAGCATTTTAGGAGAATGTCTTATGTAATGTTGGTGTTCCAAAAGAGCTTCTTTTCTCAGTCTTATTAGAATAAATGAATTGTGATTTGATTTATCCTGTTTGCATAACGCAATCTTAATAGTAATAGTTGTAATTTTGATGCAAGTTTTAAGCATCCCTGTTCTTGAAAACTGGGACTGCCTGGCTTTCCTCCACATGAAAATTACAATTCGATAGTAAATTCTCGTTCATTAGTGCATGTCTAGGTACCTCTAAGTATCTTTCATTGTAATTCCCCTAACTAACAGCAGATGGCGTTACCTATAAGAAAAGTCGTTAAACCTTTTTCAGGCGCTTTCAGAGGAAAAATATCTACTTCCTCTGGTCTCGGTTTTGTTAGAATAACAAAACCGTCAAGAATGCGGCATTGCTCGTCTCACATAAACACTGCACTAAACACGCGTCATAACCCTTTTACAGTGCGCAACTAGTGCATCTAGGAGACCATACTATGAAATAATTATTAACCTTATTCTGTGAGGAATAGGGTGGAAAGTTAGGTTCGAGTGTGGGCGTCTTGTTAGTGGTAGTTAAAATTCGTTACGTTTCATGCAAGATCGGATTGTTTCCGTTTGGCGTATTTGTCAGTCTGATTTATTGGTGTTATGTAATTCGGTTGTCTGTAATTTATTGGCATTGTGTTAATGTAATTTGGTTGCTTTAGAAAATTATTAGATTACCAAGCTTTTCTTTTTACTTGGTATATGAATTCTTTTGTCAGAAACTGCCAGGTTTTTTTGGTCTGATTGATCCTGTATTCTCTGAAGGGATAGGCATATTCGAGACATCCTTATATCGCTGTTATGTTTATGTCCTAAGTAGGTAATAGGGTGTAAGCTAATTGCCATCCATCCGGCCATCAATCAACTTCGCGAGGCTGCTACGGTAAGTATGGATGGAATACAAAACATATTCCCTAAATTTTAAATAGTGTTTTGAACACATTGCCTATTAAGCCATAGTTGGTCTGAAATCGTCCGTTGACCTACATAATTATACGTTATTAATTTCTAATCGGTGTTATATTACCGGATGCTATGGTCAGTGCAAGCATAACATGCGCGTCCGGGCCAGCTTCCCTTTGCCATGAATTTGTGGTCCTTGCTATATGGAGTTCGAGGAACTTTAGTTAACATCTTGGAATGAAAGATTAGTAGTTTGGCTTAGGATATATTTATTGAGGTGATAAATTTTGCGGTGCTTTTGAAATTAAATTAGCCCAAAGAAGACTTCTGTGTACTGGCAACACACTGTTTGTCAAAAAATTGCAATAGTCAAATGAGTGTTTATTAAAACGCAGCATATATAAAAAAAAAGCTCCTGATATTCCTGGAAAAAGAATATCGTTCAGGTTTCTACATGATACCAAATCAGACATCCATAGTATTTTTTTTTTAAGCAAATATAGTTCAAATCTTATCTCATCATTGGGTCATCGGTCGATGACACCAACTAGTTTTTAACTGGGGAGCGATAATAATGTTTATATTTGCTTTTCACATGGCACACATTTTTTTTGTTAACCAATGTAGTACTATACAATATGGTAGTATTACTGACAACAGTATTTTGACAAAACCCTCCTAGAATTTGCAAAGTACGTATTAGAATTATTTCATCATAGTTGACTACATAGCTTCACGAGTTCTTTTGTCATTATGACACGCTTAGAATTTTAAATGGTGTTAAGTATAGAAGTTTTTTTAAATATTTTAGTTCTGTGCTTGACCCTCAACTACGTTACGTACCTTACCTACGTCGGCATAGTAATGAACTTAAAAAATCACAAAACATGTCATGTCGCATTTAAGCATTAGATTTCCTTCATGCAACCTTACTGCACCTGCTCAGCATTGCTTAAACGTAAGCAGACACTGAGTGACTCAACGAAACACGACTTTCTGACGATTTCTTACTGGCTACAAGGCGGGGTTTTAGTACACCCGGTCCTAATTACCACGATATATGCACCATGCAGACAAGCCAAAAGGCGCAATGCTGATGTGCGCCTAAACCAAATAATGTCTGGACAGTTTGATATGCCGAAATTCGCGTCAAGTACCGTCAGGTTTCGTATCAAAAATTTTCTAATGGAACTTCTATTACACAACACTCCATTTAAATCCATTTCCCCATACGCACCATTCCTTTGCGATGCAATACCCATATATCACAAGCAAGCCCTTCAAAAGTCCATAATGTACGCGCCATATTCGCTAATGTTCCATGCACTCGAGATAAAGATGCAAATATAAACGCTCTCGCAACCTAGAGTGCACTCGAAGTCGAGACTAACTGACCTATTAATCTCAGAGAATCTCTTGCGCGTTATCACTGTCCTAGTAAAAGTAGGAATGTTTTTAACGTTGCGTGGGCTAATTTCTAAATGGATGTTATCAAAATCCATTACATACATTGGTCGGGCCATGCGGAAATTAAATCTGTTCTTTGTAAGTGACCGAAAGTGTATGTTCTCCACAGGAGATCGTAATATGAAAATGAAATCAAAGCTTAGGACAAAATGTTAACATCTTATCACGTGCATAACACGCTGTTTCATAAGTGCATTAGGAGAAATGTTAAAGCACACGTGACTGATAAGAATATCTAAGAATGTACCGCGGACAAGTATTCAGTTACCTAGTGCAAGTATTAAGTTAATCATCACCACGTGTGAGTAACTGACTAACTTACTAACTAACTTGCACTTTCTGGCTGAAGAGTCATTTTAAGTTAAGTAGAAGTATGTATATAAAATCAGTACCCACGTACTTTGAGAACGGCTCAAATTTTCAGCAACAACGATTAAGAAGTCTAGTCCTAGACTTTACACCTTGATATGTATCGTCACTCGTCAGTTCATTGGCCGTTCATTTCCTTCATTCATCCACCATTAAGTAATTAAGTATTTTCCCATAGTTACTTGGGCGGGAAGTAAGAGGAGAATTTACGACTAGAAACAATTATCCATTTGAAAAAGTTTCGTCTTTCCAACATACAGTTGATTACTCTATATTGATAACTGACATTTCCATTAGTCTTTAATATTGTGAAGACCACAATGGGTATAAAGGACCACGGTATTAGGTATCTACTGTGGGTGTGAACAATTGTGGTTTTCCACGTTTTTAATAAAAAGTCTTAGTAATAACGTGATTCAGGGCTAAGGTGATGTCTTGGCTTGGGCAGAGCACCGCCGTGTCCTCGTAGAGGCGATCGGCAGCGGCGGCGACCTCTCGCGTCCGGCCCTGGTGCAAGCCATGGTCCGGGGCGAGAGGGAGTGGGAGGCGGTCACCTCCTTCTGCGAAGCAGTCATGCTAGCGAAGGAGGTGGCGGGATGGGCGAGGGAGAGATCCTCACGCCTCAGCCGCCGAGGGAGACGCTCCGGGCGTCGGGAGCCGCGTGACGACTCCCGGCCACCGTAGGCGCGGGCCTGCGGGCGGAGAGTAATGGGTAGCTCCTCGTCCGATCAGGACCAGGCCCGTGCCGGACGCCGCGTATGTGTTCCACGCGCGCCTCAAAGAGATGTCAGCGTAGTTGACGGGGCCCGACAGGGCCGAAGCCTGCCGGGGTAGCGGGATCGACCGAAAGGGTTACCGCTGCCCTGGTACATAAAGGGCTAAGGAAGGAACACGGGTGGGTTTTAGTCAGTAAGAGTCTGACACTCCCTTCTGCTCCACCCAGAGCGGGAGGGGTCATTTGACGATTTCCCATCCTGAAAAAAAAAAAAAAAAAAAAAAAGGTGATGTAAAAAATGTATCTAAGGTTCACTTTATGAGTCATCGTAAATATCAGAGTGAACAGAGGCGCAATTCCCGTAATTTTACGAACGTTCGCAGTCTAATCTCAAAACTGTCAAAAACGCCACTAATTTCCCCTATATTTTTGACAAGTATTTGACATTGAATGTCGCTGAGATGAGATTGCGACTAGATTTTGACCGTTTTTAATTACAAGAATAGGCCTTCTGATGTTGCAATTTCATAGGCAATAGTCAGTATGTCCCAGTTTATAGGAACACTGCTGATCCAGACGTCTAGTTAATTCAACATTAATTATGTAACTAATATTTTGTAAATAAGTAATTTTAAGAGTGTCCATTGAGTTCTTCTCCATAGGAACTAGTAGGTTCCTATGGAGAAGAACTCAATAGGTTCCTATGGAAAAATTACTTATTTACAAAATCTTAGTTAGTTAGTTAGTAATTTTAAGAGTGTCCATTGAGTTCTTCTCCATAGGAACTAGTAGGTTCCTATGGAGAAGAACTCAATAGGTTCCTATGGAAAAATTACTTATTTACAAAATATTAGTTAGTTAGTTAGTAATTTTAAGAGTGTCCATTGAGTTCTTCTCCATATCAACCTACTTGCATCGCCGCTTTGGAATGGGCAACTAGCTTCATCTTTCCGAATTACCAACACCTTTGACAATTCAAGATCAAAGCCTGTAAATGGTTTAATTGAAATACTTAAATGCTTTGAGTTTCAGTTTCCATAAAATGCTATCATGCTAAAATGCTATTCCTAACTATAGAACGTACGTGCATTATTTTGAAAGGTAAAGGAAACTCCTCGTAAAACTTCACACGTATTCTATTTTGACAGCAAACATGAAGTTACATAACATAAACAGCCACGTTGACGGTCATACGTGCCGTACCAGCCGGGATCACGGAACAAACTATGCCCTTTACCGGTTGCCTTTGATAAATTTCATATCTGTGTATCATAAAATGCGTATCGTTCATGGAAACTGCTGTTTACTTGATGTGTCCTAGTGTAGGCTAACGGCGTAGATACCTGAGGGGCAATTCTCGTAATTTTAAGAACGTTCACAGTCTGATCTCAGGCTCAATCTGTCAAAAAATCCTCTAAGTTCCCTTCATTTTGGCAGGTTTTTGACATTTGTTTGTCGCTGAGATGAGACTGCGACTAGATTTTGAATGTTTTAAATTACGAGAATTTGCCTTCAGATTTAAACGTTTTACAGATATTTTATAGGAGTTCATCGTCATTGAAAACGCTCCATTCTGAAAGGGTCATCACTATGGAGGTCTTGTAGCAAAAAGATAAATGGTTACTGTCCCGAATGGTTATATTTGATATAGACACCCACTAATGCTTTAAGTGCGTTGATTCGCACCCCTGCTATAACCCTAACAACAACTTTTTCCCAAAATAATCCGCAGACCAAAACAATATTTGTTTGATGCAAGAATATGTAAATATAAACCCAGTCGCGTCATCAACATTCAATATGTTTGAAACCTAAACGTCTCAAATTTCTGAAACACATACCAACAGCGACTGAAATCACCCCTTTCTTTCCAAGATTAGCAAAAAACAAAAGATCGAGACCACACCGCAAGCTTGTTTCACGGCGAACTCCCTCCCTTATCCTGTCGCTATAAAACGGCAGAGGAGCTAAAAATAAATTGGTGACATCCGGCCTCTTCATATGGCCTTTTTTCTTAATTTTAGACATAACTGGTACTAATAAAGTCTGTGCGTAGCGTAGGTTGACTTCTTAAGAATTCGTTAGTGACGGTTGAGATTTGAATTGCTGGCAGGTTGGCTTGTTGAGATGACCGTTAGAGCAGATGAATTTGAATTGCTCATAGGACAATGTCCTACAATTGTTGTGTTAATCATATTAACAGTAATGGCAGGGACAGACTCTGTAATGTCTGTAGAAAAGGGATTACGATTGTGATCTATAAATGAGATTAATTCATTCTTACTGCTTGGATTTATATTCCCTTCTTCATTTATTATGGCCTTGCAAATATTTACAACGTTTGCACAAACGTTGCTAAAGTTAAGAGACGACGTTTAAACGTCAAAAATGGGTGCTTAAGTCGACGTTAATCACTACTTAACCTTAGGCAACGTTTATAAATAAACCTAATTGTGTAAAGAGGTTTTTTCCTTCTGCGCGAAATAGTCCCTATGCCTAGCCCCCATAGTGATGAAACTTGCCCTGATTTCATTGTTTTATGAACTATTTATTCCCAATATTTTCCTCCACATGTTCATAAACAATTCATAAAGTTTATAGTGTTGATTTTCTTTTCATCCAAATGATCAAGGTCTTGTTCTGTAATACGATGTAACACTTGTTGATCCTTATTCAATTAATCAAGATTGACAGCTGAATCCGTTTATGGGTTCAAGAGCTTGTAAATCCGACGTTTGATACGGATCGATCTCATGCATATCAAGTTCTGGTGCGTACTAATAAGAGCTCAGCCTTTATAACATGTGGTGTACTGGTATAGATTCTAAGGAAGTCTCCCAATAACCTTGGGATTTCCATAGAACCAAGTCTTTAATATACAAAAACATGCTCTTGTTTTATGAATTGATTTCATATTCATGGGGTATGTCCACTAAGGGCTGCTTTCCTTTAAAAAGTTTCATGAGTTTCACCTGTTTCCTTAAAGATGTTTGAGATATTTAACACGCTCCTAAAGAGCTAAAGTGGCAAAATTCCATGGCAGCTTCCGTTGTAACAAGCTCAAACATGAAAAAGGTTGTCGTGTAGACTAGACGTGTTGTTGGTCAACAATCCTGTTAGACAATATTGACAATAATTATTGCATGTCAGTGGCACTCTTTATCTTCATCCCTATCCTACATTTTAAAGCAAGATCCACTCCGGATTACTGTAATAGCTCACACATCGTATAATAGATAAATATCGTCCGTTTTATTGCTCAATCAAGCGCAAATTCTAAATCTCGTGGCCACTAAACAAACACAAGCATATAAACAAACAAGCAAGTGCTTTCAGTGCAGCGTCAGACGCTTTCCGCGACGGACGTGTGATGCGTACACGCCGCATATGACGTCATTTACGCGCGAGAAAAACACGAATGCGAATATAAACCTTACCGTGACATATTAAGGTTGATTTTAGCCTGAATACAGTTCTGTTTTAGACATGTGAGATGTAATTGACCGTTAGACTGTGACCGTTTTTAATTTGTGCATCGAATGATTAGAGCAAACGTGATTTATTTAGGGTGCAGTCAGTTTTCTTAGAATTGGCTGAAGGAAACGTATGCAACTGCTGTAAATAGAATTACGTGTAACGGCTTTATCGGCCCGCGGTTTACGTGTGGAATTGTTTTGTTATACGTATGCAAATAAGGAAATTAGGGTAACATTTGTATATAGGAATTGTGTTTGCCAGCGCGCTGAAAATTACTTACTGTGTGACAGATTCAGTTCAATGTTTCATTGTTACCATAAGTACATATACAGGCTGTTTTTTTAAAGACCAGCCAAATTTAAGGATGTGGTACAGACCATCAAACTGAACAACTTTCTCCATGGGACCAACATCGTAATCGCGAATAAAAATTCAGCCGTCCCATACATTTAGGTCGAGTAGGTAATGAAGTTTTCTATGGGACAGTTGATAAAATTTTCGCGATTACGCTATTTGTCCCATGGAGAAAGTTGTTCAGTTTGATGGTCTGTACCAGATCCTTAAATTTGGCTGGTCTTTAAAAAATCAGCCTGTATATCAAGAATTTTTGTATTAATTTTTAGGATCAGGATAAGAGTTTGTAAATTCATCAAAACTTAGAACTATCGAAATTAGTCGAACTCCTATTGAATCTAAACATTTTCCAAAAGTACATATAAACAAATAGCAACAAACAAAACTTTCCCTCTCCTTGAATGTTAAAAAATAGGCCACTGAAAAATGTTTATATCATGTATTTTCTGTAAAACTATTCCAATCGTTCCGCATCCCTATTCAAGTATGCTAAACATTTGTTTATCCTAGAATCTGTGTCCCATTTTAAGCTGTCTACACTCAGTTATTTTAAAATACATATTCCCCTTGTGTTTCGTCCTATTTTCGTTTTGGTCTGAACATTTTATTCGTACCAAATGTGAATACTAAGCATCTGCTATATCGACACACTTTACGAAGTGTTTACAACTATTGAGCATGCAAATATGGCTACGGTACACGCAAGTTTTGTGTAGGATTGACATTATTTTGTGCAAACCTTTGTTGTACGTTTGTTTTTCGGGAATATTAATAGAACAACGCATTCACCGAGATGTGTCACTTGCTAATTCTTTGTTTATTCTGTAAACTCTGTAAAGGTAATAAGTATAAGCATCCATCATAATTTGGGATAGATATTCCGTGTTTGTCATCACACGAAAGTCGTAAATGTCAACGCAGAGTATTAAATCTTAATCCAGAAAGCCATCAATCTGTAATCCATCTAAATAAAATCAGTTTATCCGTTGCACTCTGCGACTTCTCTATTTTCTGTTGAGGCTTTGGGCGGTCCTGAAATGTCTGAAGCGTGACATAGTAGTCAAAACATTGGAGCTTTAGAACATAGATGCTTCTAGGCTCCCAAAGTTCGAATAATAGTTTGAGGACAATTCATTCATCATTCAATGAAAGCTTATCTCAAGCTCAGCATGTCAACTTCTCATACAAGTTATATGCTAACTCTATTTTGTCCCGCATTTATCATTTCACTTCCCATCCCATGCAAACAAAAACTGCCACTACTATTTAAATCAATTTCAACTACACAGACCACCAAAATTCAATCTCCCCTATGCTTTACACAATAGAATCTCCCTCCGCGCCCATTCAACGGTAAACACATCATAAACATATTAATACAATCGATCCCTCGATTCGATGGGCCATTGACGGCCACTTGTGCCACTCGAAGCCCAGTGTTTACATCGCGGCATAGTAATGCTTTAGTAGAGAAAATTATTAATGAGGAGCATTGAACTTGACATTTTAATGTACCCCTTGTGTCGCCAGATGCTGGCGTTTTAATGTTCCGTACTTGAATTAGATGTAATAGGGTACCAGATGTCTGTAGATAAAGTAATGTATGTTGTTATTCATAATTGAAAGTACGCACGTGCTAGTTTAGTATGTATGCACATAGAAAGGGCTACCATGTAACCTTCTAATCTTCTTGGACTTAAGTCATTTTTAGCTTGGCAGAAATGCTTCTTCTTCTTCCTCTTCGTGTAGCTGGCACGACTAAATTTCATGTTTAGTTGGCCCAAAACTTTGCCACTGCCACGGCGTTGTCAGTGGCAGCGCAGTGGTCACTTTGACTGCATGTTTTGGGACACAGGGGCAGGATAGGAGGTGAAGAATGGAAGTAAAGTGAAACAAATACTTAGGGCCAAATGATGAAACATGCGTTTAATTTAGCTGTTAACGGCGCGTTATCTTAGCTACTAATATAGTTATTGTGGTTAATTATGAAGTTACTATGCGAACTGGACGAATATGGACAAGCCATTTATACAGTCATAAATACGCGACCAGTGCTTGTTTTACGAAGTTAGCTTTACGCCATGGCATTGTCGATTGGAATTGTAAAACATGTGTTTTCATTAGTAATTAACTTCTTAACTGACACACATTTTCTCATTGTTTGCAGCTGTTAACACCTCACACGATTCAATTACCGTACATTTAAACATTTAATGATCACGTCCTAACATAAAGTTAAACAAATTCCCTCGTTTATTCTCCTTTCATTATCAATCGGTAACAATAAGCAAACACTGCAACTTAGCATCATCAATTGTTCTGCTTTATAACAATAACATACAGAAATAAACCTTATTGTCCTTACAATAGAGGTGTTGACGTGTTGTATTGAACACGTGCATCCGTTTGCCCACACATGGCTATCTTTTTTCTTAGCGTTGTTTTTGTACGCAGCTGGACTCGTTTTGTGAGGGTAGTATTATATTTTTGTGTGGCTGTTTAACCTACTCGTGTCGATGGAAGTGGTACTATTTTTTTTTTAGTTTACATGGGTGTATGACGTAAAGATGTAATAAATTTCATTTCTATTGAGGTCGACACCCAATTTTAGCCTCGGTGATCTAATTCTGTCGTTATACGTGATTAAAAAAACAAAGTCAGTACTGTACCAATATTGGAAAGAAAATAATGTTGAGTTTATTTTGTTATTTACTTAACTCAGAGGTAGGTATCGACGTAAAGATTCACAGTTTATGTTTGATATTCACGCATGGAATTTTGAATATTGAATCTGTTTGAAGATTCATCGCATCTCCTATATAAATAGTCATTGTACATATCAACAGAAGCTCCTATCTTTCTTCGTTTATTCAGTGTTTTACAAACGACAACATTTTTAATATTACTAAATGATTAACACTTTGTATTATTTCTGTCCAAGAACCTACAATGATATTATATTGTAGTCTGTGCTACAATGAAAGCATAGGCAATCTACCCGCACTTATCAAACATCACTCAAAACGAAGACGATGTTAAAAAAGAATTTACATACGATGACATTAACATTAATGAAAGGATGTTCAATGAAACCTGTTTCCAATTAACTTAAGCTCATATCAGTGTTTTTCGTACTAATGAAGACGCTCCGGAAACTATTCCCTTAGAATTGCACATCTTAACAGTTTCCGCATTTGATATCCTTCCAATTATTTTATTGTGCTCCGCAATTTTCAGACGTAAGTTGGACAGTTTACAGTTTAATTTAGATTGATAATAAACAATTAGACAGACGAACAAAGTGCATAATGTGTGAATTAACAAGTTTTACAATAAAAGTGTTACAAATAAAGTTATTATTCAATGAACTAAAGACATAGTGTTTGTGCAGTTGACAATGTGACTTCATCATGGTGATTTTGAGAAAGTTTATGGTATGTTTTATGTGAATAGCATAAGTTAACAGCTGGTTTATAAACATAGAAATCATAGTAGGTACATGAATATTATGTATCAAACGTTTGTTGTTACTCATAACTTGGTTCTAGTGCAGCAGTGTGTTGATCACATAAACAACGTTTGAGCACAGCTAGATAGCAAATGTTGAATTGCAGGAGTAATGCTTGAAGCCGGCATTAAGCTTTTACTTCAAAGGGGAGTACCCCCTAGTATCATTTTAAAAATGCGAATTGTATTCAGTCCAACGTCCTCAATTTTTTAATGATAATGTTCTTTTTACTAAGTAAACGTTTTGTCAACAGTTTTCAAGTCTTCGCGACGAGCTCTCCGTCGGCGAGGACAAGTGGAAGGCGAGAAGAAACATTAGCTTCGACCAGAACAGACAGCTGGAGGAGGTCACCAGGGAAAGGTGAGGAATTATTTAGCTCTCCTACCGAACTTAGATCATAGATCTATCCAAAGCTTCTTAAACATAACTGGTATAATGTGAGTGTACTATAGATAAACCTTTGCCTAATCCTTCGCGGACTACATTCATGTTATGTTATGTGTTTCTGAAGCTCTAGAATTTAATCAGTTGTAAAATCTCATGTGACGCTATAGGATTGATTGTCTTTATGTAATACTAGTTTCAGCCCGCGATTACGTCCGCGCGAAATTTCATGTTTTAACATAAAGTGTATCCTATGGCAGTTGGAAATACTGTAGCTTCCCATTAGTGAAAGTTTTTTCTGAATCGAATCAGTAGTTCCGAAGATTACCCCCTACATACTAACTCACAAATTTTACCTCGTTATGATACGAGTATAATTGATAATGAATGAATACTATACTATTCTTTAACATCACCCGAAGGACGTCCACTGCTGTACATGGGCCTCCCCCAAGCACCGCCACTTCGACCGGTTCTGTGTTGTATAGTATAGATTGAAATAAAATGATAGCCTGGCCTAATTCAGTTACGTCTGGTTAGACTTGACACTGGACAGGACAAGGCTAGGCGGTGTATGTAGTTCGTTTAGATCGCATAAATAAGGGCCCCAAACATGATTATCTATGTGGGAATAAAATGGGAAACCATTTATTAGATTGAATAATCCGATAATAGGACAGGGGCCAGGGTTCCTACTTCCTCTATCAGGCACGGACTTAATCAATCTTTTCTTGGTCTAAAAGTGCAGGCAGGCGCAGCTGTTGTTTATTAGCGGATTAGAGGAAGTGCTTGGTGTAGTTCTGACTTTTTTGTGAGGGATTTCAATGTTAATAAGACCTCAATAAAAGACTAGCTAAACAACATTTAATTTTGTGTTCAGTAAAGCTACGCTCTCACTGCAGCCGTGTTGGGCCGCAGTGCATCACATTTCAATGCGCTGTGCGGTCTGCCTGTAGTGTGCAAAGGTTTATACAAAATGTACTAAAGAGGTACAGAAGTATTTTTGCATTGCGGTGTGGCCTGCCCAAATCTGCGTAAGGCTTAACACACCTCTTCACAACTCTTAAAATGCATGTTTATTTGAAGATATTAAGGCGAACTTGTTACGCCTGGGAACGGAATTCGATTCTGGGTTAAAGTGTAACATGTGTTGTTCCGGGTTGCGCCACGTTCTGCTCATCAAAACGTTGCAGCCGTATGGTACAAACAAACAACCAAACTGACGCAAGATTAATTTATTGCCCACAATGTTTGTGATGTAGGCCCTTTAATTGTTCATTTGGAATGGAACACCTTGTAAGATTCTTTCAAGTTGACGATGAGTTTGGTTTGGGTAGCATTTGTGGCTTAATACCTGCACCCGGTAACACTGGAAGAAGAATCCAAGATAGTTTGGAAAAGGCTAGGCAGGTGATTATTAGTGAAAAGAAAAACAGAATTTGGTATCATGGTTGATTAAGGATAAAGTATGACCGGAGCGTGCGGCGAAATTTCACACGTAGTGACTGCTGACCAAGGCAATATTGGACCTACGCGATTCACCGTTGTTTTCCCGCTTATGTCAGAAAATGCGCGTCGTACGTGTGTCTGCACACTTACCGCATATCCAGCCTTTTCCTTTGTGTTTAAACCAATAAAATCAAGTTCTAACTATACTAATTACTAATATTTATTTCCAGGGATGACCTAAAACGCGTGGCAGTGAGCCTACACCGTGTGGTGGGTCAGCTGGTGGCGTATTGTGCTAGCGCGGAAGACGAGCTGAACCGCACTGTATTAGCGCAGCTCTTGGCCAGGCTCGCCCCAGGGGAATTTGAGTGAGTATTTTACGATTATTGATGACGGAAAACGAGAGTTTTTGAAATCGTAATTTGATGTTCAAATATTGGTTGCGGTTGGTTGGCTGAAGTGACAATAACCTATAAGTATTAGTTATCGTAAGATTTTCTCCTATAGCCTACGATAGGTACATAAAATCTCGAACTCACGTTCCGAACTGGTCTAGTGGGCTTAAGACCTCAACAAATCAAGCGTTGATGCGGTGTAGCATGTCGTAGTTGCTGTGCTAAATTATTTATTATTTTTAGCAGTTAATGTTCCATTGCTGGCAAATTTTAATGTAATTTTGTAGAATTAGCATAGATATAAGCGATTTGGTGTAAACTGTTAGCTTATATTTGATGAATAAATGAATATGAATAAAGGCCTCTCTAATCTCTTTCCACCTCTCTCTGTCCAGAGCTGCCAAGGACCAATCTTTATCAAAGGAGTCTAGCTCATCCCGCCATCTTCGTCTGGGCCTGTGCTAAGTTTTATTTATTTCTTGGGTCACTTTCCTTACAAATAGTTACAAAATTTAAACCAAAAGTTTATTGTATTTGGTTTTTTGGACCGCTTTATACCTTGTTCTCTTATCTTCTAACTCCTCCATAATGACTTGTTTCACGGAACGGTACCTATTCGATTTTAGCGAAGTTTTTCTAAAGGTTTAAACATCGTAAACATCTTCCACTTATATCCGATGATCTATTTACGAATAAACAAGACGAACGCAACTAAGTCGCCGTCTCAACCCGAGGTGCGCCATTGACACAACAAAACTGTTTGGTTCGTCTGCGCGTGCGCTTCGTTTTGTCGCTCTTGAGCCGCTTTGATCTATCAGCATTGTATGTGATGAATTTAGTTCAGCCGCTCGGGCTACTAGGAATATTACTCATACAATGAGAAAAGTAAAAGAAATCGTATTCGTTCATGTATACAGATTTACGTTCATGTATACAGATTTACGTTCATGTATACAGATTTACGTTCATGTATACAGATTTACGTTCATGTATACAGATTTACGTTCATGTATACAGATTTACGTTCATGTATACAGATTTACGTTCATGTATACAGATTTACGTTCATGTATACAGATTTACGTTCATGTATACCGATTTACGTTCATGTATACAGATTTACGTTCATGTATACAGATTTACGTTCATGTATACAGATTTACGTTCATGTATACAGATTTACGTTCATGTATACAGATTTACGTTCATGTATACAGATTTACGTTCATGTATACAGATTTACGTTCATGTATACAGATTTACGTTCATGTATACAGATTTACGTTCATGTATACAGATTTACGTTCATGTATACAGATTTACGTCGAAATGTTGGGTTCGGAATTGACGTGGGATTGACGGGTTTTCTGAAATATTTTTTTTCCACGAACTCCAACCATTGCTCGTAATCATAATAGTTGGTGTTTAGTGACTAAAATATTATCTGCGAACAATGCAAACTTTGTGGTAAAGTAAACTTTTAACGCCTACACATGATTTACGAAGAAAAGCAATCATTGCAAATAGCTAGTAGAACAAAAGAGTGTATAGCTTAGATTATCAGCACGAAAAATAAAAGCATTGTTTGGATATATTTTAAGATCATACCTACTAGCACCTAGAATGAATACAGCGGTAATTATTTTGGCAAACTTCTAAAGAAACTTGTTATTACCACAGCCAAATTGGTAATCCCTTAGCGCTTGTTGACACAAATAATAAACGATAAGGTGGTCCTCTTAGTCAACCCGGAAGAATATCTCTCTAGCCTATATTCCCTTCACATAGAGTCGACAATACATTCGCTTTATACTAGTGAATTTAATTGCTAAGAACAAAGAGTAATGCGGTGATTAAGAGAAATTACCGTAAATCTGTATAGCGATGAGAGTGTACTGGCGGAAGCTGCGATTTAATGGTGAGGTGCTGAAGTAAGCGGTTGAGACGCTCTCCCACGGTATATGAATAGGGTTGACACTTCAGTAAGACTTTTTAATTTTTCTCTTACAAAGTTTCTCTTCCCAGCATTTGAGTCATATACTTAATTGGTAAAGGGGTAAGGCCTATTTTACTTCGATTACGTTAGTTGAAAAATATTATTTGAGGAACACCACCGTATTTTCAAAGATATGTGTATTTGAAAATTAACTTTTGTTATGTTTGTTTCAAGTCCTGTAATTTATCGGAGGCATCCATTTCAGTTAACTCCTCCAAACAACCCTGCTCTCTCGTTCGTACTTCGATACTACCACAAAATAAAAATCAAAATTTCTTGTACGTGTAAACCCTAACAAAACCACGCGTGTTTATAATCACTAGGTGTTAAGATTCGCGCAAAATTAATAACCCCGGGAGGCGCTGTCCTGCTGGCGATGCGCCAAACTTTATGCCACACTAATAATATTGATGGATTACTTCGATTTGTAAGCGGGTGGGATTTCGTCTAAATGGGTGACGCATTTCCCGAACGTGTAATCATTGCATTAATCATGTTTTGCTGGCGATCTTTATAAAACATCCTCTGTTTTTAGTTATAGGTAGGTCACGCGATGAATAAGGGATTTTGCACATTAGCTTCACCATAATGCAAGAGCCTAATCAGCCTATAATAACCCCACGAAAAAAAAGATCATCCGAATTCACATGTTTATTGCACAAATATTTGGTTTTCAGTGAAACCATGGAAAAGCTATTATCAGTCATTGAATTTTCCGGTGGTATTATGAGTATGTAAGGATCGTAGCAGGAGGTGTTCTGTAGTTTCTGCCTCCCCCCATGGGGAGAAGGCGTGAGTTATGTATGTATGAACTCTATTAATGTTCTCCACGCGACGGACCAGCCTAGATGGACTAATTATTCGAATGACAGACGTTATTATATTTTGTGAGAGGGTAGTATACACCAGCTATTAAGCAGTGATAAGCTGAGCCAATAAAGCGATTGAAGTTATAATCAGTATTCACTACTCGCCCCGTAATGATCACACATGTTCAATTCTATGCTGTCCACCGGTTGATGATGCAGTTACTTACACACAGAATTAGTACTTATAGCACTAGATACGTTGGACTCCGGCCAAGTATCCCCTTATGTCCATTATTACGCGTGCCTCGATGCAAACAAGATCTGTACGACACAACTTATATTACAGCATTACGTACTCAATTCTTATCACAGACATGTTAATAATGTGTTGAGAACTGGGAAGTCTAGCCGTCATTAATGTAAAACCGTCAAATGTTTATTATTTCTACGTCGTTAAGTACTATTTCCGCGTGTAATAAATAGAATCGCAAAGTTTATGGCTGTACTCAATGGGACACGCATGAGTTTACCTTAGTTCTACGATTAGCGGAACCTATACACATAGCAGCTATATTGTTGGTCAAAAACTATTATTACACATACATACAGTTTGTAGCTCTAAAAGTATCGATACGACTGTCTTTACTGAGAACGTTCTATTTTGTTGATATTATGATGTGCCCCACATATTCACGACATGAAACACTGAACTTGTAGATAACTTAGCAATGCCTTAGATATTTTCTATCTTCATCCTCATGAACAATGATATACTCTACTGCTTACCCAAATTAGAATAATATAAAAAGCGTGCTCCTATTCGCAACTTTCTCTTAAAAGTCTTAAAACGAACATAATCCTGTTTCATACCTGGCGATGCGCCAGCGCAAATGCCCTTTCCATGTTCCTGCTGCACTTACGTGGGTGGCGCGGTAAAGGTGACGGGACGACACGCAAGAGATATTATAGCGTGTCATGTTCACTCACGTTAGAAAACGATTAAACAAAAATTTTGTTGCGGTTATGTGCTTTACACATTTCCAGGAAAGTGCTTGCGTTAGAACTAGGAAATTAAGTTTCATTGCAGAATAATGAAGCAGACTAAACTAAGCCAAAATATTATGTCTTTGGGATACCTTGAAAAATATTCCCCCATTTTAATTTTTAATTCTTTAACGCACCAAAGGTCTTACTACTCGCTTCTGGCTACATTATACAGGCATTATTATAATTCATACGTCATCACCAGCCTTGTTCCACCCACTGTTGAGTAAAAGCATTCCCCCTTTTGTGCGTTACTTCCCTGGTCTGTGCGAGTCCCATCTAGATGATGTTACCATAACCTTGGTAGTCATTTTACCTTAATCAATTACTTAAAGTCTCTGCTATTGGCATGTAAGGCTGCTTGTGGATTTGTATGCTATGTTCCTCCTCTGTATAAGCATAATCCCGTAGCCTTATCTGTATGAGTTTATTGCACCACTTCTTCTTCCCAGTGAATGCACTAGGAAGTAGTAAAAGGCGGGTGTTTTAGGGGACTGTCTTATGTAATTTCGACTTTCGAAAAGTGCTGATTCTCAGCCTAATTTGAATAAATGATTTGATTTGAGCATAAGCATTTACCAAGGATATTACTAACGATATATTTCTCTCTCCTATTCCAGTACGATCGCAGAAGAAGACTCTCGACCATCAACACCGAACCTATCGAGCGAGTTGAACCAGAGCCTCGTGTCTCGTGGCGGGAAACATGTGCACTTCGCACCTGATCTCAACGCTATCATAACGGATTTGGATGAGGTTAGTCAAGGTTTTATATGATAACGAGATATGGCTTATAATGAGTGGACCCTAAATGACTAATAATCATCATAAACACTATAATGTTCCCACTGCTGGGGTACAGGCCTCCTCTTTGTGAGAGGCAGTGGGCCGTAGTCCACCATGCAGGCCCAGTGCGGGTTGGTAGAGGTCGCATCTATTTGAGTTTTTGGTTCTAGGACATGCCGGTTTCCTCACGATGTTTTCCTTCACCGTTCTGAGAACAGTGGTGGTGAAATAATTTACACAAAGTAATGACTAACAATAAAAAAAAACGAATTTGATTGCGGTTACATAGTATATTGTCTCAAAAGTCCCGGTAAAAATGGTCCAAATCAAAACTCAACTGAGCCGCAAATCTTGTAAAGTTGTGTTGTATCAAAATTGTGCATTGTCAACAAAAGACAGCCCTCTGAAACATCTTTTGCCGCTTTCTAGTGCTTGACCTGCGAAAGAAGAAAGATTGATAAATTAAAAATTACACGTGTCATTAATAAAGTTGTTTATTTTAAGTTACAATATTGTTCTGTCATTTAGGAAGGTATTGTGAACTTCCTGCAACAACAACGTGACCTGAGTGCAGATATCAAGAAGGAACTGGAAATTTCTTTGCGGCGACTGAGACATGAAGCTCATTCATTGCTCGACTTATCTGCTAAGCTTGCTCCCAGTAAGTAAATTGTAGAAAATATAAGACATATACATAACACTTGTCATCATCATTCAGCTGGTAATTTGCCTCCTCCAAAGGCACTTCCACGAGAACAATGCTTAAAAAATCAGGTTTAGGTTATTGGGTGGTAAACAAGCAGGTAACCCATCTGATGCCGCCGGGGCTGCGGGTTGTTCGAAAGAGATACCGTGGCCCCTGGCACAGGCAACTGAAGGAACACGGGTGGGTTTTAGTCAGTAAAAGTCTGACACGCCCAGGTCATTTGATGATTTCCCACCCAAAAAAAAAAAAAAAAAAAAAGGTAACCCATCTGGTGGTAAGTCGTCACCGCCGCCTATAGCATCACAGATGCTTTGCCATCCTGAACAAGACAATGCTGAATTACACTGGCACACATACCCTTAGAGTTAAACCACATCAATGCTGCTTGGCAGTTATCCGCAGCTTACTATCCGAAGTCCACAATTCATGTTTTTTTTTTTTTTTTTTTTTAGGAATTCGTCTAGATACAAGTAATATGCTGGAGTCTAGTATACAGATTACCGAGCTAGTCCACGACCTGGATTCTAAACAGAACTGCGACAACTGTGAATTGCATCGGAAGGTAATCATTTATGTCTTTGAAATCCTATGCTTCTAACTTTTATTGTAAGACTCTTGCCCATTATACCTCCTCCTAGATCTCAGCTGAAAGGCACCCATTTTTATCGATTTAAAAAAAGGGAGGAGCGACATTCGTCGAGTTTATTTTTCATTTACCTATTTACGCCGATTTTTTCCGTTATAACTGGGTAATTTATGTGATTCTGGAAGTTAGCAAGGCAAACAACAAAATTACAAAACAAAAGACAGCCAATAAAAGTTAAAAAGCCAAAAATAAAAGTCATTTTTCACTTCGTAGTTTTTTTTTTTTGGAAATCGGTTGTTTTTTATTGCTGTCATTGGCACAAAAGTAACAGACATAATAAGTTTCCATAGATCCAATGAAATCTTAAGCAGCTTGTGTTTGATTGCGATACCAGAAAACTAAAAATCTGCAAACATTCTCGTTTTAGAACATGGAGGAAGCGATGGCGGAGTGTCTACAGCGGGAGAACTTACTTCGTTCAGATCTGGAGGCTGCCATGATCAAGATCGCGCAACTCATGACCAGCGGTGAAGTCATAGCTGAGGGGTGAGTTATTTCATTTTTATTCCAATATATGCAATAGTTTATAGAAAAATTTCATTGAAAAAAAGGCGTTCAGTTTTCCTGAATTAGAATAATTATGTATTCCAAATTTTGCCTTTAAGGGTGAGTTGCATCAACTAACTATAGCGATAACCAATGTTTTGACAGCCTTCAAATCTCCGGTTAAGCGAAATTCGAGTTGCATCATTTTGACAATTGTTATAATGACGTCATAAATAACCATAACAAGCAATTATAACGATAATTATTGCTTTGACAGCCGTCAAATCTCCGATTAAGCGAAATTCGGGTTGCATCATTTTAACAATTGTCACAAGTGTCAAAATAACGTCACAAATAACTATAACATTAATCGCCCAACTTCGGGCGGTTAAGGGCTATAGTTACGGTTTGTGTCATCATTTTTTTGGAGTTCGGCATTGAATTTCTTTTCTGTGTTGTCCCATGCTTGTTTATTTTTGGTGTTTTGTGCTAGTCTCGTCTGTTCTTTGCACAGCAAAAATGTGTTTTCTGCAAAGATTTGTAATAAAGTAACTTCTACGTTGCTAAAATTAACACCTCAGTGCAATCATCATATTTGTTCCATAAGCACAACCAGCCTTTATTGTTTCCACTGCTGTGACACAGGCTTCTTCTCGGTGGGAGGGAGTGGGCCGTAACGTAATCCACCACGCGGGCCCAGTGCGGGTTGGTAGATATCACATGTCTTCGATTTTTAGCTCTAGGACATGCCGGTTTCCTCACAATGTTTTCCTTCACCGTTTTGAGAGCAGTGGTGATGAAACAATTTACACAAAGTAAAGTGCCTCTCTGGGTTTGAACCTACGATCTACAAGCTGTATGTAAGTCGCAGCTATTACAACGGAGCCGCCAGTGCTCAGCGATAAATAGTAGGATTAAAGGGTGTTTTGAACGGTCTAAAATCAAACATCACATAGTGTACATAACAAAGCATTTTTATAACTGTAAGTACTTATATTAATTTCAACGTCAGACGAGTTAGAAGTAGGTAATATTTCATCTAAAAAAGATGCAGGTCGCTCCACTGATAAAAACATAAATACCGCACGCTCCACATTACATGTGCACAACAGCCAACAGTACCAACGTCTGCCCACCAAACAGTTATCCAGCAAGAGCAGCTTGCTGTTAGAAATTGATGTTCTAGGTACCTAAAAAGACATGGAAGATTTGTGTTAGACAATAAACGTATTCTAACTAATATTATTATTGTTCTTTTTGGTGTGCTGGAATCCCCTGCAAAATAATGTTCTTTCCCGCAGTCATCAGGCACAGTATGCGTTTGTTGTGAAATCGACATAGAATACAGGGTGGCAGGGACATCGACGCGCAAACTGTAACCATGGATTCAGCACATGAGTTTAGACCCCATAGCGACGCAATTTTTCGTCGGTTATTAAAAAAAAATATTGCTGTTCCATACATTTTGACTGCGTAGGTATTGCACTTTTCTATGAAACAGAAGATTTTTTTATTGATAACCGACGAAAAATATCGATGCTATGGGATCTAAACTCATGTGCTGAATCCATGGTTACAGTTTGCGCGTCGATGTCCCTGCCACCCTGTATAATATTCCTGTATCCAAATCTCCATAATGTATAAACAGTTTCAATACTTTCTTGCATCGTTTAAACGCACTTTCGCTAAACTGCATTAGAGATGGTTTGACTTGTGTTCGTGAATCCTTGCAATGCAATGTCTTCGCACATTGTGTTGAAATCTTACTGAACAATTAACACAACATCCTTCTGGAGTAAATGCTCTAATGCATCTTCCAATAACGCAATCCTTCAATTACATACAGGAAAACAGAAATATCAATTTCATGTAATTCGAAAGAAACGGAAAAATAAAATGAATGTTATTGTCACTTGACACGTGTTGTTTTTCTGACAGTGTCAGATAGTGATGCGGCTAGATTTTATTTAACTCGTTACTCGAGTAAATAAAAGTCCATTTTCTCTCGAGGTGCCATTCGATGTAGTTGCGATTAGATAAATATCACTAACACTGCCACACTAGTTAACTGTCATTCTTCGATAATCAACCTAGAAATAGATATATTTCGTGTAATAAACCGTCAAAATACTGTGATGTACAGAGTCACAGAGTTTTAATAAGAGAAAATACATGTTCTGTGGGTTAGTGCTGTCAGTTGATAAAGTGTAATATTTTGTCATTAAAATCGTCATTGATTATCAGATCAATCTGATAATCAGTGGAATCTGAGTAGGACACAACGCTCTTTACAAAGTCGAACAAAGGCAATCTTAGCCGAATGTCACACCGATAGTACAAATATAGAACGGTTACTGTATTTTGGATATTGCTATGATTCTTTTCTTGAAGTTTTTTTTGTGTGCGTTTCAAACGTACGAAGCAACAACCAACTTGAATTGAGTTTTCGAATTACATAATCGAGACAATCGTGTCCATTTATGACTGAGTAACATCACTAGAGCCAACAAAAGTAAGCGTGATGACAACAAGCTTGAAGTGTTGCCCTTGTCAAAAAATTACCCAACTTTAGCGAAAAGAGTTCCTGGAAGGATTTGGGGGAGGCCTTTGCCCAGCAGTGGAACAGCATAGGCTAACAAAAAAAAAAAAACATTTAAGAATATGGATCGCAGTATTACTATTATTTATTTTATTACTTAATAAAAACATTTTTGGTTACCACCTCAGACTGTGACTTACGAGGTGCATTCAATAAGTACCTAGCCTCATCGCCAGAGGGCGCTGTAGTTTCAAAAGAGTTTTACCACAGTGTAGCACATTCTTTTTTAATTCTTTTTTCAAATTTTAATTCCAATCCCTTCATTTGTTTTAATTTGACAACTTATGGAAGCGAACGTATCGATCGGTTTTACAAAAATGGAAAGAGAGCAATATCGTTCGGTGATTCGATTCCTATTTTTGGAAGGGAAAACGCGCATCGAAATCAAAGAGCGCTTGGATGCTGTGTACGGTGACTCTTCTCCATCGATGGCCACCGTCAAGAATTGGTTCAACGACTTTGCACGTGGCCGTACGTCGGTTTTTGATGAACCACGTCCAGGTGCACCGAAAACAGCTGCTACGGAGGAAAACATTAAAAAAATCCATGATCTCGTATTGGCAGATCGCCGATTGAAGGTTCGGGAGCTAGCTGAGACTGTAGGCATTTCAGAAGGAACAGTGCATCATATTCTTCACGAGTAACTCGGCATGAGAAAGCTGTCGGCGCGATGGGTGCCGCGTTTACTCACACCGGAAAACAAGTGCAACCGTGAGACCACATCGGAGACGTGTTTGGCGCTGTTTAAGCGGAATCCAGCGGAGTTTTTGCGTCGTTTTGTGACCGTCGATGAAACCTGGATCCACTGGTACACACCAGAGACCAAGGAGCAATCAAAACAATGGATCCAGACCGAGGAACGTGCTCCAAAGAAGGCGAAAACTGTAAAATCGGCCGGAAAAGTTATGGCCACCGTTTTCTGGGATTCACAAGGTGTGATCTACATCGATTACCTCGAGAAGGGTAAAACAATTACAGGGCTTTACTATGCCGATTTATTGGGCCGATTCGACGCCGAATTAAAGAAAAAACGACCCCATCTGGCGAAGAAAAAAGTGCTGTTTCACCACGACAACGCACGGGTTCACACGTCTGCCGTTGCCATGGCCAAATTGGTCGAATTACGCTACGAATTGCTGCCCCATCCATCGTATTCTCCAGATTTGGCTCCTTGTGACTTCTTTCTGTTTCCTAATCTGAAAAAATCTCTCGCCGGGAATAGATATGGATCAAATGAGGAGGTCATCGCCGCCACGGAGGCCTATTTTGCAGAGTATGACAAAAACTATTTTTCGGACGGGTTAAAAAAGTTGGAGCATCGCTGGGCTAAGTGTATCGAACTAAAAGGAGACTATGTTGAAAAATAAATTGCCACTTTTCCAAAATTTTCGTTTACTTTTTGTAGGCTAAGTATTTATTGAATGCCCCTCGTATATTAATAATATGTTTTCATATTTGAAAACACGTTGCGTTTAATGAAAATAAATTTGATCTTGGTTATTTTTGAAAGTGTGATGACCACAAGCTTGAAGAGTTGTTCCTGTCAAAAAAATTACCCACGAACATTTTGGGGAAATAAGACGTCTTATCACTTGTCACCCTTTTAACTTTAACTTTTTACATTTTACAGGATGGTACAACAGCAGATAGTTAGAATCTATGGTCATACTTATTGTTAAAATTAAAATTAACCTTGACGTAACTATAACGGAGCTTTTGATGCAACTCACCCTAAATGTTTTATAAAGGTGCACTGTCAGATTTTCATCGCACGGCTCAGCGTCGCGAGTTGAAAATCCAACATTGCGCTTTTATTAGGCATTTACTTTTAGGTTTCGCGTAGTATTAGTGGAAACAGGCATGGCTGTTTAACTAATCAAATCATACTCGTCCTCAGCTACGGCACCGGGCCTGCGCCGGGCTCGCCGCCGGCCCGCCGCGCGCCCGGCGCCGCGCACTCGCTGGACGGCAGCAGCTCGCCGCGCGCGCTGCGCCTGGCGCACGACATAGATTCGCTGCAGAAGGAGAGAGATGATCTGCACCAACAGGTGGGTCACTCCCGAACTTACATGTACGTCGGCATCGAGAGCAATCAATGCTAGTACTTCCGTCTTGGTACCTGGCAACGTTAACTATTCTAATATACGAGGGTGAATCAAAAAGTTCTTAGAATTGCATATATATAAAACCTTTTTGGGGGAAGTTCGATATTAAATTAAAGAATGTCAATCACACAATATTTATGCAAACTGTCACTTGTTTTTGTCAGTTCGTTCGCACGTAATAAATTGTTTTGTGCAACGAGTTGCTAAAAACTCAAAATTATGGATAAAATATCTCAGTTACGTGCGGTGATAAAATATCTCAGTTTGAAAAAAATGTCTACGAAAGAAATTTTTTCGGACATTCAGCAGACATTAGGGGATAATGCTGTACCCTATTCTACGGTTGCATACTGGGTGGCTGAATTTAAAAGAGGTAGATCAAGCTGTAAATATGACCCGCGTTCTGGGCGGCCTTCAACGTCCATTACGGAAGAAAATGTCAAATAGGTTGAGAATCTGGTTTTAGAAGACAGAAGAATAACTATAAAACATATAGCTGAGATCCTAAAGATATCATTTGGTAGCGTTCATCCATTTTAATTGATTCACTGGGGTTCAAAAAAGTGTCGGCAAGATGGGTGCCACGAATGTTAACCGACTAAAACAAAAAGCGACTTTTGGAAATTTCTAAGCGTAATCTCGAAATGTTCCAGCGTGATTCGGATAATTTTTGCCGTCGCCTTGTCACCATAGATGAAACGTGGGTCCACCATTTCGATCCTAAAACTAAGAGACAAAGCATGTCTTGGAAACGACCATCCTCTCCAACCATTAAGAAATTTCGAGTTGCTCCTACCGCTGGCAAAGTTATGGCCTCAGTGTTCTGGAATAGTGAAGGAATCCTTTTTATTGATTACATGCCAAAAGGCCAGACGATTACTGGACCCTATTATGCAAATTTAATCCCGAACGTGCGTGAAGCGACTAAAGAAAAACGTCATGGAAAACTATTGTTGGGCGTGTTGTTTCTTCAAGATAACGCTCCTGCTCATCGATCGGAAGTTGTACTCAACGCAATCCGCTGTGCTGGCGTCAATCTTCTTGACCACCCACCATATTCTCCGGACTTAGCCCCAAGTGATTTTCACTTATTCCCAAAATTAAAAGAGGCTATTCGTGGAACAAAATTTTACGATAATGACGCGGTTATGGCTGCCGTAGAGGAGTTTTTCAAGAGTCAAGAAAATCAATTTTTTTCACAAGGAATAAGGAAGTTAGAAACGCGTTATTCTAAATGCATTGCATTGGAGGGAGATTATGTAGTAAAAATAAATATTTTTGTTTAAATCTTTGCATTTTTTTATATTGATTCCAAGAATTTTTTGATTCACCCTCGTAGTTTGTGCTGATATGAAAAAAATACAATGGATGTAGTGTACTCGTAATTTTCTTCTTATCATCTCGTCATATTAATAAGTCGTCATGAATATAAAACGACGATAAATAATGTAACCTAAAGTAAGACAGTCAACCCTTTTATCAGGCGGATATTCGAAGTCTAAAGAGAAGGAAAAAAATATCAAAAGTGTACGCCGAAAAAAACATTTTCACGTCAAAATGTCTAGTACAAAATACTGTTTCACCTCCCGTAGATTCTCCTGAAACTTGGAGAAAAAAAAAACACTAAAAAGCAGTACACAAAAAGCACTCAATTTTCTTTCACTAAGCGCAAAAAAAAAAATCAGCTGTTCCCTACATTTATGTTCGTATAACTCGTCAAAATGTAAGGAACACCAGATTTTTTTTCGCGATTTCGGGTTTGGTCCCGTAGTAAAAGTTGTTCATAATGATGAGTACAATGGCCCCCTAGATTTATGGGATATAAAAAAAACACGTTGTATAATATATCTATATATTTGTACATAATGTTATTATATAGTAAACAATAACATGTAATTATGTTGCACCGACGCACGCGCAGGTCAAAAGGATGACAGACTCACCCGTACATAAGATATGTTGCGAGAAGGTAACGCACGATACGAAACGCTTATTTATATGTCTTTATTTATGTATGTATTGTTATTGTAGCTTTCAAGCTTCATGTTGACAGCTTTAGCTAGTCATTTTTATACTTTTTAGTTGACGGTGTCTAAATTAGAGCACCATGTTCGTTCGGTGACTAGAGATTAGTAACTACCCTACCTAACAGTTTACTTGGTGAGGTGGATACTTCATGGATCACCGATTTTATATGTGTGTAACTTATATTGTGATCTTTTCAAAAATTATTTATAGATAAGTATTAGTTCTATAATTTAAATATCCGCGCCCGGCATGGTTTTATTAGCTTTTTAAACAGTAATTAATGTCAATGTCATGTGGGGAAAATTATTTCCTATTTATTGGTTTGTCGTAAACCAGCCGTCGCATGATGTTTTTTTATAAGTCTCTTTTTTTCTTACTAAATCCCGGTTTCTGAAAGGCATATTCGAGATAAATGTCAACTTACTATTTAAAAAAGCCCTTATGGTGGGTACACAAGTGAAACGAACATTCCGTCCAAATACATATGTGCAATGCAATATGAAATGTAACACGTTGAAACAAATTCGCAGTTTTGTTACGTTACATTTCAAGTTGCATTACATATAACAGAGACGGCATGTTCGTTTCAACGTATGTCATATCATGTTACGTTTCCCATATGTGTAACTACCATTACCGGTACCTAGTACCTACGGTTTTTCTACAATATGTTGTATACTACAGTTGGAAGCCGCAAACCGTCAGCTCCGCTCAACGCGTCAGTTCGTAGAAGAACAGGCAAGTGAACGCGAGGCAGAACGTGACGAGTTCGCGAGACGACTAGCTGACCTCAGAGACGAAAACACTAGGCTTGCTACTAGGCTGCAGAACAACGCCAGGATACTGAATGAGGTATGTGGGAAAGTATGGTGAAAGGAAAAGATATGATACTTCGTGTGAAAGCGATGTACAAGCGGTCAAAATGACGCCTACAGTTTCGCGGCGTATGTTATCTTCCACCTGGTCTTAACACGAACTCTCGAAGTGAACGATGTTTGAATCTAAAATTCAACTGTTCTATACCATTTTGTTGTAAATTTATGCGACGAGCACAATATCACCCATAGATATGAATAAAGTCTGAAAACTAAATAAATATTATGTGTGAAACAACTATTTTCAATGTTAAAATTTATGTTACGTTTACTCTGCGCGTTCGTACTAGACCCACAGGCAACATTATACCGATGTACAATCCTGTGGTTGACTGTATCGTACGCTCCAAACGCCTGGGCGTAGCGTACGAAACGCTCAGTTTCGCATCTATACGAAGTATTATTTCTTTTCCTGTGCCGTAGTGAAGGTGTTTGTGATGTAGTAATGTGATTGTTGGATATGCAGTTATGTATTCACTTTGCTAGTGTTTCCTATTCGCGACGCTTTTTTATATGTTATATTTTGTTAAAATCTTCACCAAGTCCCTATACATTTTTATAACTAAAAACTTGGTGGAAATTATAATGAAGATTATGTGGGGATGGATCCTAACTTTCGTAACATTCCAGAGTCACTTTTTTCCACTTAATTGCTGTTGTTTTATTTTTAAGTTTCTGCACTTTTTCAACTAATTTTATTGACGTACCAATGCAACACACAATAAATAAACAAAAAACTCTGTGTGGACATGTCGGTTATTTTTTTACACAAGAGCGCTTTACTTTAACTTGAATTTAAATTGCGTTTTTGCAAATCGCACCAAACTGTTATTAAAGTTAAATTAAAAACCAAGACCTGTCTAGTGAAAACGATAAAAATCGAGAGAAGAGAACTGTACTATGAGAACTCTGGATCCTCCTTTCCTTGTAAAGTATAATGCTGTTGGCGCATTGGTTCGTCTGAACTAACCCCTCCCGCACCCTGTCTATCTACAGATGCACTGCCTCCGTCTCACGTATTGCAACTGTCGTGAACACGACGCGCACGTAAGTTTGTCCCTGTGTTGTTCCAGCTTACTGTTCATGCCAGAACTTAACTAAGTTTTTATTCTCAAGTTGCTTCACTTAGAAGCACCTTGAGAATAAAAGCTTAGTTTTGTTATATAGGATATTTAAATGAATGTTGTTCAACGATAGCTATATAGGTAACGATACATAATACTGTCCTCGGGTCATTTGTTAGTCAAGCTTCTCTTAAAAGACATTAACGTGATAATAATCAGCAAACTTTAAAAGAAGGTGATGACGAAAATAGGCCTCTGATTTTCTTGTTTATTCTGGCGCGAATGGTATTATATGTTGTAAATAATGTTTTAGCCTTTTGTAATGTAAATGTGTAACCGTATTATTGTGTAGTTGTAAAGGTTTAGTATGCACTTAACAGCATGCCGAGCACCTTACATTTAAAATAGAAGAAACTGTTTTATGTCATACTTTCTCGAGATCCCTTTCTATCTATTTTCTTTACCATCTAAACAAATAATAATCACATCACTGTGATTTTTACTCTTGACAAATCTAAGGCATATCCCATACTCTTTAGTATCATAAAAATCGCTAATTTGCTAACCTAACTTTTATCACCAACTAAATTCCAATTAGAATCGAAACTATCACCACCTTTTCATCTTCACACTTTCATTCACAAAACAGGTTGAACAATTAGAAGCCCAAACCCGAGAGATGAATCAAATCATAAGCGAACTAGAAAAACGAAAAGCCTTCACAGACGACGAACTGAAAGCCACTGAAGAAAAAGTCACCCTCCTTCGAGACATCATCGCCAACTTAGAAATACAACTGGAACAAAAGACTACACACGAAACTGAAATCTTAGAACAACTAGAACAAATGAAGAACACGATAGATGAGAGAGATAGCAAGATGAGGACCTTGTTGGGTGAATTGGAATCGTTGAAGAGTGAGAGAGTCGAACAGAGTGATGTCGTTTGTGTTAAATGTGGACAGGACGAGGAGAAGAGTACGGAGTTACTGGAGAGCGTTAAAGAGCAGGTTTGTTGTTCGGTATTTATGATATTTAGAGGTATTGTATGTGTATATATGTTTGTATGGTTGGTATTTAGGTTTTGTGTCCATTGTAAATACAACCATAATACGTTGTTATTGTACCTGTAAATAATGTTCCTTTTTGTATGATCTATGGCACATCTTATACAACCCCTTTCTAGACCGAATACTCCTTAAGTAGGATATATTAAGTCCACAATATATATATGTACCCAAAAATGCGTAAAAGAAAAACTGTTACGTATTGTAATTTGATGTCCAATAAAGTTATATTGTTCTACAGTGCCTCTACCTCGAGGAGATGATTCACCGTCGTACGCGAAAGATGGAGCGAATTCATGAAGTGTGTTCGACGAGCTGCAGTGAACCTAGCGAGGATGTGTCGCTTAGAGATCAACGACATAGACATTTAGAGGTAAGCGTAACAGCTCATCTAAGGTCTATTCAAATTTACGTTATTTGAGTAGATTTCAGAGTGACAACCATTATTTAAAAAGTCTTAAAAATGTTTGAAGTTGTATCGTAAACAGAATTTTATTGCGTAGGAAATAAAGTTATTTTTCGAATAACTCGTATTTGTTTACATGTTTGACGAATTAATCGCGAACGTAGATTAGATATAAATAAAAATACCGGTGACGGTGTTGAACTTGTCTAACTGATGAAATATAGATCTACATACATTCAGAACATCGCGCCCGTATTCCCCGAAGCGTTAGGCAGAGGAGTACGTATAGTACACTGATATGACGTCAGTTATGGTCTAAAGTTTCACGTAATAAACCAACAACCCGTCACAAAAACTAGACTCCCGGCTGCTATAAAAAAAAACAGTAGCTCTGCCCAAGCTGGGAATCAATCACAAGTCCCCCTCTGTTCATCAATCGCGCTTGCGACATCTAGACCATATAGTCAGTAGCCTACTCATCTTCATATTATTATGTTATACCTACTTATAAAAATGTTCTGCTGTAGGTGAAATCCCCCGACTCGGCCCCGTCGCCCCGCGCCGCGCGCGCGCCCGCGCTGCTGCGCGTGTGGGACAGCCTCGACACGCACGCGCGCGCTGACGACGCCGTGCTCAAGAGGGTGGCCGACCTCGAGATGCAGAGGGCACAGCTCAAGGATATCGCGCAGGTCAGTTACTGTACTGTGGATGGCTATAAAAGTAGGGGAAGACCAAAGAAACGATGGATGGATGAGCGATGATATGGGTAGAGAGGGGCTGACTACTGAGATGACGACTAATAGACAAGTATGGAACAAGAGGACATGCTGCGCCTAACCCAAATAAATTGGGATAACTGCAAGTGAATGATGTTGAGTTACTGTACTCATAAGATGTCCGCTGATACAGATCATCTGTTTTCACTTTTGCTGCTGACTAAAACTGCTATATTTATCTGTACTCTTATTTTAATGAAGTCTTTGCTCGGAAATAGACCATCCTTTCTGAAAACAGTATTTTAGACAAACGATACACAAAATACAGAAAAATTATTGGATACTATAGCAATTTATTGACCAAATAAAGAGGTAGGTGATACTGTCAGTATTCGTGTTGAAAGGGTCTATTTCATCCTTATTTGAGGGACTATGCATATGTCGGTGAGGGTTTTTATATCGACGATAGCTAAAACAGCTTCGGCTTAAGGAATTAATTCGCGACTTCCAGACGTTGGAAAATAAGATCGTATAGTATGTATAGCATATCTTCAAAAAAACTTACAGATGTGCTAAATTGGAATATGCTCTTACATTCCAAAGGATTTTAAAGTGTATTTTTTTAAAACGTGATAAGTTTTATATACGTGCTCGTAAAGTTTACAAAAAGTCGTCTTCCTTACGGCGAAGTGAGTCAACGACATATAAATGTATTGTATAGCTATGTATACTATACATCTTCATGTGGAAAGTACGTGGGTTGGTGATTATTAACAATAGATTACTTACTGAGAAACACCACAAAATGTGAATGAGGAATATGATGCGAATAGAGATAGTTCACGCTTCGTAAAATTTAATATATTACGGGCGTCTATGCATTCCATAGCAAATATACTAATGTTATGAGAATTCGTATTGGGGATAGTCACGATACTTAAATGAATCTTATACAGAAAGCACAGATAGAATGCATCCAGGTGTTACGTTAGGTGCTTATCAATATTGAATACAAAGTTTCTCAAGCAGAAAGCAGGTCAAAGCCATTATTTCACGTTTAAATACTAAAGTTTAATGTTTCTTACCCAAACGATATAACGGTTTTACCATAATCATAAACAGACGTACAATTTAACCCTCTTTTACTTTTAAAGGAACTTTCTCGGGTTAGCTTAGGTAAGATAGTGGGCAAACACTAGCCTAAGAATTATCAAGAAAACACACTACATAACCTCATTCCTGGTTTCTCCAAAAGAACCCCCGGGGAAACAGGCGATGCAGATGCAGAGGTGTACCTATTACATCCACATTTCGCCATTTATTTTTAAGTCCAGACAAAATAAGGCACAAATCCAGGCTCAAAAAAAGAATCCAAGTGATACATCGGAAAAAAAATGTGGGAAAAACCTAATCGCATGTACGTTACACAACACTAGAATCATAGTCAACATTGTACACTAATATTTCCTGGATAACGCACCTCGAGCACCAGGGACCTTGGTACCGCTCCATTGATGACTGGCGGCGCGCCAACGATTTATTTTGATAACGCACTCTTTCACAACCACGGGCCAACGTGAACGCTAGCGAAATGTCAACTTCGCGGTTCGAAGTCGCCTTTGGATTAGAGATTTTATTGTTCAGTTTTTGTTTTTGGAGTGTTGGTTGTAAATGGAGTATTTGAATGTTAATCTCGGAAGATAATCTTAGGTAACAGGCGCGCCGGGTCCTCGACTCGTGGTATTTTCTTTATTTAAGGCACACCAACAGCTTCAGTGTATAATATATCTTAAAGTACTATAGGTAACAATAGCAGCAATGGTAGAACAAGGAACCGCCCTACGGTTTTAGTCTGTAGGTGTCCGACATCAATCTCCGTTCTTCCTGGACGGATGGTATTTCCCCAAAAAAAAAGTTAGAGGCGCTAGGAACAATATAGACGCCATTTTAATAGATGTTGTAAAAGTAATATATAAATAAAGGGCAAAGTAAAAAAGTTGGCAGTACAATAGCAACTAATCATGAAACTGCGGCTCCAATGCTGTACTGAAGGGTAGTATTCAACAAAAGTTCTTCCGGGTATTCTTTTCATACGTCACATCGAATGTGACGTATGAAAAGAATACCCGGAAGAACTTTTTGTAGAACTTGGAAGAACATGTTCTCTGATTGATGATAATGATTGAAATTCTATTAGTTACGCTTTCGATCACACCTGTCAGCTGTGACAGTCAATATTCAAAGAACAGTTGGCGAACCTTTACACCGATTAACGTGCTTAACGTAGTTCCAAGTAGTCCTTTGGCAGTGGCTGGTCTGATTAAACCGTCACGTATTATAATTGTATCGATATTCTACGAAAGATAGACGTCATTATTGTGTGTCTTACAGTATCAAGTTTTATCACATGATTTTATTACTCGCCGCTCTCTAAAGGACGTACCCTCCTTCTCTCATTTGCTCACTGCTTAGCGTCGTGAAGTGCCCAGAAAATAGTCGCAAGGGGCTAAATCTGGAGAATAAGGTGGGTGAGAAAGCAACTCAAACTTGGCCAAACCTGGTCATGGCATTCGCGCAGGTGTGCACTCGTGCGTTATCTTGGTGGAAGAGGATTTTCTTCTTAGCCAAATGCCGTCGTATTTCACGTAAAATTTTGTCAAATTGGTCCAATAAATTGGCATAATATGCGCCATCAATCGTTTTACCCATCTCGAGGTAGTCAATATGGATTACCCCACGTGCATCCCAAAAAACTGTAGCTATCACTTTATTGGCCGACAAAACTGCTTTGGTCTTCTTTAGAGCTGGTTCGCCAGTAGCAATCCACTGTTTCGATTGTTGCTTGGTTTCTGGGGTATGGTGGTGGATCCATGTTTCGTCTACTGTTATAAAACGATGCAAAAATTCGGTTTTATCCCGTTGAAACAACGCCAAACCTGCCTCCGAAGTGGTCACACGCATGCGTTTTTGATCAACAGTCCGTAAACGCGGCACCCATCGCGCGGATCGCTTCTTCATATCTAAATGTTGGTGTAAGATATTGCAAACGCGTTCGTCTGAGATGCCTACTATCTCGACTATCTCCCTCACTTTTACTCTTCGGTCGTTCAACACTATATCGTGGATTTTAGCGATCATCTCTGGAGTAGTGACCTCAACTGGGCGTCTTGGACGCACATCATCACTTGTGCTTGTACGACCACACCGAAAATCGTTGAACCACTTGTGAAACATTTTAATCGACGGAGCAGAGTCCCCATAATATTTATCAAGATTTTGTTTCGTTTCCGTTATAGTTTGTTTGTGCAAAAAATAATGTTTAATCACGACACGAAATTCACTTTTCTCCATCTTTGCAAAAACGTGTTCAGTTGTTTTTCTATAATCGCTGTCAAAAAAAAAACTAACCGGTAACAGTAGTGGCTGAAAATTTTAATTTAGTCCTTCAAAAGAGTTGTGAACAAGGAGGTTAATGCAATATGCGATAATTTTATTCCAATATAGATTTTGACCAGACTTTCACTCCGCCCTCGTATTGCTGAACTGTTTATATTAGTGATGATAGATATGCGTATACACTGCTGTGTTATGAAATGTCTGCTGTTTCCAAATGTGTGATGAAAGCATAGCTGCGCCGGCCGGTGCCTGCTCTTCGCCTGCGCATGCAGAATTTATTACGATCTCCCTCGGGTAAGAAATAGATGAAGCTAGCGTAACTTGAGTCCAAAAATACTCACGTCTGACGGACCAGCTGTTTGGTAATTAAATACAGGGATACTAGTAGATACAACTCGGCAACAATACTATATGAAAAGCACCCAAAACATTACGAATGGATTAAGAAGACATATCAGCTCATTTCGTAGAAATATAAACAAATACACTAGCCAAAAGTATCATTCTCACACATAATCCCGAACTAACGAAAAAAACATATCAATCTCATGACATCATACTAAAAACCATAATGCACATTATCAAAGCAATCATCTTCTATTTTCGCTGTAAACTTTCGCTCCACGACAAGCCACCGGCTCGCCGCAAATAAACAATGAATAAGCCGAGAATTAGAGCCAATAGATGAATGATGCTCCGCAGAGATTCTTTAAAAATAACACTCAAGTTCAATGATAAGTGTTTTCTTTTAGTTTGGTTTATAAAAGTAGCTGATGTATTAAGATGTTCGGGAGCGGATGTTTGAGATAAGTAAATAATTGTAGTTAGAATACGTATGTTTTGTAATTAGATTAGGTTGTTCAACTATTTCTTTTAGGTTTTCTTGAGTATCTGCTACTGATTCACTATTTATCAAGTGCTATTTAGTTACCCATTGAAATTGGCATAGATTTTTTGTTGGTCATACACAGGAAGTTAGTAGCCGAACTCTCGATCTACTTTAGGTACTTATGTATTTTTTTTTGCCGTTATTATCCCACTGTTGGACAAAGACCTCCCCTACTCTGTTTCCACCTCTCTGTGTTTAGGTATGTATAAGTCGTATAATAATAGGCTGAAAATCGCCATCCTCCTGCCGTTCTTGCTGTATATGTGAACATGAAAATATTTCATCGTTTCTGACATTTCCGCGAATCGATATCCATCGTCTCAAAATAACTAATCTAACCTATCACGTTTCATTTATTTTCGTTAGCAATATATTTTACAAACGCCAATAGGCTCAGACAGTAGGAATGCGCATTCGCATATTATCCTTATAGACACATATTAATCCTGGCGCACACGGCTACTGTTTACACGGCCTGCGTTTGTTTTGACTCCAGCGCAGATTTGCAGCCGATACATCAAAGTTTACTATTGCAACAGTTACCCTAGTTCCTAGCGGTTTGCGGCACTACGTTTTAATGGATTAACCGCGTATTTTCACAATAACTTCGACTGCTAATGGGTTGACCTCGTTTAGACGGAAGTGCATCGGATGTTCGGAAAAATTAGCCGTTTCTTTGAGGTTCTCCTACTAAGAACAACTGGCTGAGTTTGGATCAATCGCTTATTCATCGTTTAAAAATGTATTCTGGAAAGAAATCTCATTCAACCATATTGATTTCTAAGGAAGAAAAACTGTTATTCTTCATAATGTTACTTCATACGCTGAAGACTAACCTTAATATTTTTTTAGGTGTAAATTCGCTACGTAGGAGTCAATTCTGCTCCTCTCCCCATCTATTAACCTTACTCAACCCACGGTGTTCCCGTACCGTCCATGCCTGTAGCTCTATTAGTCACCATAGTCCTACACTCATGGACATAGGCGCGCGTCATTCGCAGTAATTTGCCCGACCCTAATATGCGGGATGAACTCTCTCCGCTCTCTCAATTTATATTATGAGGTTTTATTGACTATTAGCACAGGGTTGCCAGTTTGATGAATATTTTGTTTATGTAAATAAATAAAAGGATTTTTAAACCATTCTTCCAGAGTCCCTTTATTAAACTTCTGAACTGAAATTATTGAGTGTAATTTAACGTTTCAAAGCACTGTTGCTGCCCATTTCATTTGATATTTAATACCTGGAGAATCAAAGAAAGTAGTTGGCAACATGCCATAACTGCAGTTACCTCTTAACACCGCATTAACCATAACTTAAAACCTGCAGCTGTTTGTAATCGAACATTAAACCAACTAAACTGCACATACTGTTCAAAATAAACTAACTACCGTATAGAAACTCTCTCTTTTCACACTAATGATAAAACAAGCTTGTTTTGTTAAACAAGCTTGTTTTAAAACGGTGTATTGTTATACACCGTTGTAACCTATTTACTGGTTCGCGATTAACCCTCGGTTACACAAGCAGGAAGGTAAACAGTGGACAGGAATAGCTGGCAACCCTACGCGTTCGACGTACGCGCACACATGCGTCGCGTTCGTGTGGGTTAAATATAGTGCTGGAGGGAATGAGGAAAATTATGTGGATGTGGTATCGGACTGTGATAAGTAACTTTTATGTTATTATTTCAATTTATGCACTAGTTAAAACTGTGCAAAGGCTTTCATAAACCCATATGCATTTATACCAGTACAGTCTTAGGTGATTCGGAGACAAACATGGTAGGTGCATTAAAATAAATTGTGCAGTTTTTTCAAGAATAGGTTGGAGTAGTGAGTGCTTACGTCGCTGTCTGAACTTAAATGAATCGTGAACTGAAATACTTGCGCTGTTAACCTAATACAAACATTTTCGGTAATTGGTGTACTTTCTTTATCTGATCATTAATCACTAACGTAACATATCGTATCTTCAATATAAAATCCACGTTGCCGTATCCAACAACTCGCGCATCTCTGACTCCCTCCGCGCGAACACTTGACAAAAGTCTGACGTTCAGTCTCTCCCGATGCTTCAGAGCGTGTTCTGCTGCCGTAAGGTCTCTCCCTCACCCACCAGCCATCAACGCACGCCATCCATTGCATCCTCTCATCAACATGTGATGCGTAGCCATGCAGTCGACCAGCAATGTAACCGTGATAGTTTAGTGCCCCGTCGATGTAGTGTTGTGTGATGTTTGTTTGGAGTTACTTCAGCAAATACGTTAGGATGGGGTTGCCGGATCTTACGGTGAGTGGTTTTTTGGAGACGTTTCTTGTCTTCTTGTCTTCTTTGTTTCTTTTATTGGAGACTATTTTGGGAGTGAAATCTTTGTTGATGAAGCGTTGTTTTGTTTGGAACTAAAATTTGTAATTGTAAATGTTTGCCTTGTTTGGCCGGTGGTTTTTGGCGGAATAAATATTAAAACCACATTTGTTTTTCGTATTTTTGTAGCGACAAACTAAACAATAATTATTTAAATAACAACCGAGTTACATTGCTTATTATAATAATAATAATAATTTCACTGCAGTACAGAGCAATGTACCTTCTCAAAATAATAACTAAAATCTCACCTTTGTTCACACCCGTGAGATTCAGAAAAAAACAGGTGAAAAAACCTGAGAAAATTAAATTTAAAAACCAAAATAATAATAATATACTAATAATAGCTTGGACCCTGTTCCCGATACCGGTGGGCTACTATTTTTAATATTTTTAAATGTTTTTATTCTTTTTATATTCTAATATTTAAAAATATAATTTATATGGTTACATTGAAATAAAGGAGATAATAATGTACATTTATTTCAGGAATTTCAATTCTAAATAATGTTAGTAACAGAGGTAGGACCTCTGTTACTAACATAACTAAAAACCATGTTAGTAATTGCAGAATTCTCGAATACATTCAAATAAAAATACATTAAGATAATCCAATGATTTATTAATAATTAATTTATGTTTGGCGGGCTATGTTTAGGTTTTATAAGTAAAAGAAACAGCCCTTTTGATTTAAAATTAACTTTACAGAAGAGTACAGAAGGCTGCAGCTACAGAAACTCATAGAAAGCAACAAGTTGCAAACCCCAAAACGACATACATATGACACTTCTTCAAACAAATTGCTGACAGTAACTGATCGATGTAAATAAAGACATTTCATTGTTAAATAACACAATCAACAATCGCACTTTATCCCAATATCTTGTAAATACAATGATTGTACGTCAGACGCTGCCAACTGCGCATCACGGACATTCTTATATTATTAAACTTAGGTCGCAATGTCGTCGGGAAAGCGTTTGGGAAACTGTAGCGGAAATATGAGAATGTTTTGAGTTTATGAGAGTGTTAGTAATACATGGTCGGTCATTTGCATGAGAAATAAAGCAGTGAATCGGAGATAGGTGGTCACATACATATTACACGAATGTGCGCGACTATTTCGTTCGTTCAAATGAAACATTTAGGTTTTGTTCTGATCATATTATGGGATATGTCCACGTCCATCTGTTCTTATTTCAGATTTCATTTCAATCAGTTTTTGTTTTTATTTGTTGGTTATTTAGGATGTTTTGGTTCGCAAATTCGGTTATTTGTAGAGTTGAACTATGAAGATAGTTCAATAACATGTCACAATGTCCTCCACAGGCTTCCTCTCTGTGAGAGGGAATGGGCCGTAATCCACCACGCGGGCCCAGTGTGGGTTGGTAGATGTCACATGTCTTCAAATTGTTTGTCCTAATACATGCCGTTTTCCTTCACCATTTTTGAGAAGGTGATGATGACATTAATTACACAAATCAAAACGCCTGCCTGGGTTCGAACCCACGACCTACAAGTCGGGGCCGTCACTACTGTGCCATTATTGTTCTTATTTAACAGTTTATTGAAATGAAAATGCAATGATGTAGGTCAGCTTACGCACGATAAGGAATATCAAGACGTTGATACGTTTCATGTGTGAGGTTATTTATAAACATACAAGCGACATGTATTGAATAGTCTCAATACGCTAAATTGTTCAATCTGCTGTCGTGTCGTAGTATCATTTGTCACGTTTATTGCATCAATTGACATTGGCAACGTATTGTCATACGTCCATGCTCATGTAGGATGTCTGCGTACGAAGAGTTTTATTGGTGTCCTTCTCATTTCATTGTATGTTGTACATATTCGTCCATTTACAGTGCAATCTAGTCTTTCGAAAATCACGATTTACCATAAATCTAAACGTATGTATAAAAAAGAGGGGCCTGTATCAATGATAATGATAAATTATTTTATTTATGTAAGTAGGTTTTGTACAAACACTTTTACATGTCAATCGCATTTTTTTTAAACTACATAGATGAGTTAGGCGTTTCCTATTTGACTACTCTGAGAAGAAAGGCCGAAACAAACTCAGAGGTCACAGTCTCTTTTAAAGTCCAGACATAATCTTGGTCAGATCATGTGAAAACCATGTAGATTGGTGTCTGAAATCGTCTGACCTGTCCAGTCAGTGCAATGAGACCGGATAGGAACTATCCACCAGATAAATTGATATACTATTCAGAATTTGTATGTAATTATCAGCCAGATAAGGAAGACATCATCATTCTCTTGCCTTTTCATTTATCTTTCTTTTTTTTTTTTTTTTTTGTTAGCCCATATCCCAGTTTATTTGGAGTATCTCTTCCATATGTGCCTACTACTGTAATAGTCGTAATCTCGGTAGTCACCCCCTTTCTATCCATATCATCATCGCTCTAGCCAGATAAGTAAGTAACTGGAACTTATTCAGTCGCGCGAAAACAGGCCATAAGTACACTTAAAATAAAATCAACATACTGCAGTTCCAAAACATACATTGTTGGATTTATGCAAAAAATATGGGTATAAGTAAGTATACTCGATAAAAGTCACATATTTTTAACAAAAATCTCAAACTGGGAAGTAAAAACAGCTTACGTTTAAAAACAAAACTTCAGGTCAACGAACTTAACCCATGGGTTTAGAGTTTGAACTCGATAACAAAAGCGTTACCAACGCTTTGTGTAAGCCGCTTGCCTGAAAGCTCTTCTTAATTCCTTAGCGCTTAATGGCTTATTCACATTAGTGGATAACTCGATCGATAGAGACGAAACTTCCGGCATTCAGTAAAAAAATAATGGAAATAGTTGTTGGCTGTCCAACAATATCTATTGTCTCTGGAAGCGTGTGGATGATACGACTCAATTGGGTTACTGTTAATATTATTTTTTTTAAATCTCATATATATAAGTACTATAGAAAGGCTTCAACGATTATTGTTAATGCTTATCATAAGCCAGGTCTACAATAGACTTGCCTAATAATAGAAATGCTTTATGGTGTTATTCATTTTGCTTTGAACGATGCTCTGCTAAAGCTATCATAAATATCCCGAAATCGCTTCGTAATGACGTGATTTCAGTTGCCTACTGAAACTTAAACATAGTTTACATGCTTCTATGAATATTAAGGTTGAAATTACTCGACTTTATACATACAAATGAATATACGTATATTTTTTTCAAAGCAACTCTGTGTTCTCTTAGTAAACGACACTCAAGTGGCCCCCGTCTGACTGAGGTCATTCGGGTGTCGTTAACTTACAGCTGATAGTCAAACACACTTTATCCCTCTTTATTACGAAATTGGCACATCAATAAAGCGTATATTATCCAACACAATCTGGGCCATCCATTGATTAAACGACAGAATCCGACCTAATGATCTTTGCAGCCTGTTTTCATAGTGTCGGAACTGTGTCGCGGTGTATATATAGCTCTTGATGACTAATGACGCTGAACTTTGTGTTTCGTTCGTGTCAGGCGTTTATTTAGCCGGTGAGCTTAAGGGACGGATTGGGTCTACCAGGTGTATAGACCAGCTGGCTTCTAGTGCGAAATGTCAATTGTAATATGACGCGTTGAGTTGCTAGACTAATAGGTGACGATGTATTTGTAACTATAGTATTGATATACAACATCTGGAGTTAGCGGTTATAGTATAGGTATTGGCACTGACGAGTAGGTCTGACGTAAACTTCAAAGTTTAATTTACGATTGGTTGTAGTTACAAGCATATTCGGTTTATTTAACCCCTGTAACTATAAGGAAAATTGCTCACATTCAGCATTAAAAACTAATCAAAGAAGCTATCCATAAATTCATGTATGTATTAAATAAGTACAGACGGCAGCACATCAAGCTACTACAATCTATCAGATTTCTTTAATAGATTTTCATCTTTATTGCTGAAGCATTAAGGTTCAAGGTAGATTGGAAAAAAATTACGGTTTCGGGTAGCTTAACCTGCTGGCGTCTGTACATCTAAGCATTCATATTAATAAAACATATTGTAAATTGTCACCTTCCTCACTAACCATTAACATTCACGTTGTTTGCTCACAGGAGGTTCGCGCAGAACGCGATGTCCTCCAAGGACGGATGTCGGAGCAGGCGCTTAAAATATCATCGTTATCTGCGCGGCTGCAGCAACAGAGGAACGATGCCGAGGCTTTGTCTCATCAGGCTACCAGCCAGCTTAGTGTGCAGCTGCATGATGCACTCGCCGAGGTAACTACAGACCAATGTATCAAAATAATATTATTTACCTAGAGGTATTTTTATGCCTAGAGGTCTTTAAACAGGTTCTGAACTCCGGCTGGTCGAAGCAAGGAAAAACCTGTTCAGGTAGAGATTCATAGATGACTCCGCCCTGGACTGTAAAAGTTACAGAAGACTTACATCAAACCTAGGAGTAGGAAATACTAAATACTTGACGACTGCATACGAATATATAGTCGACATTGTAATTGCTTTAACACCATTAAGGTTGATTGTCACTTGCACGTCATAAAACGAGAAGGTCTATTTATCTATGTGACAGTTAGATAGTTTCAACCTTAATGAATTTTAATTTAGTGGGAAAAGCAATTACGAGGTGGACTATACAGCAGCCTTCATTAGTTGGCTACTCCTCAAGCATACGAATACATTTCAAAGTATGTAGCTAATCCGGGCCTGTCAATACTAATCCGTGTTAATTTTTAGGTGCAACGGTTGAAAGAAGAATTGGAGTCAAAGGACAAGCAGTTAACAAGAGTCAAACAGAACCTCGAGGAGAGAGAAAAACTACATGTTGAACATAACTCCTTGTACGGGAACTCATGTAAGTTATATTGTTATCATCCTTAAGGGGTGCACTAAGGTCCGCCAGGGCCGCGGGTTGTTCGAAAGAGATAGCGTGGCCCCTGGCACAGGCAACTGAAGGAACACGGGTGGGTTTTAGTCAGTAAAAGTCTGACACTCCCTTCTGCTCCGCCCAGAGCGGGAGGGGTCATTTGATGATTTCCCACCCAAAAAAAAAAAGGGGTGCACTAAGGTAGCCCGCGAAATTCAAGCTTTCTTGAGTTTTTTGCGATTTACCGGTCAGTGTCAGGATGTATGTTGATCAATTTTGAATCGCTACCGTTCAAATATATATGTATTTACAGAATTATAATCATTAGCATCATCAATACAGCTGTCTAAGTTAGAATTGGCCTCAAATGTAGGGGCAATTTGATCTACGACCTTGAACTAGCCTAGCGTAGCTTCAATCGAATAAGTGGCCAGCTTATACTGAATTCCTTACTCTACACTCACGTGAGGCTTACTGAACCTAAATGCCAATTAAAATCCTTTCGAACCTACAATATTCAGAGCTTTAGCTACTTGAGACATAAAACCTATTTGATTAAGCTGTAGCGTTTATGTATTTTCGATCCGATCTTACAATCGCGTTGGTAATCACATCTATAAAACAATAGGTATAGCCAATTGACGTATGATTCACATAGATGTATACTTTTATTGATGATTCAACTAGTTTGCGCATGATACTACGTGTAGACTAATTTATTATTAGATAGGAAAACCAACTCTGTTATGACTACACATAGAAAATGAAATGCGTCAGACAGTGGCTACAATAATTTTATTGTCAATTTTACCTTTCCACTATGAAAATGTTTCCATGTAAAACACTTAAAGGCTACTGTAAAAGAATTGACTCCTATAATATGCATATTGGTCGCGGGCCTTTATGTTACTTGCTCGATCTCGCAGCAGCAGTGGTGGCCCAGGGGTAACGGGCGCGACTTGCCAGTTGTAGGTCGTAGGTTCGAACCCTGACAGGCGCTTTATTCTGTGTAAATTATATCATCACCAATGCTCTCAAAACGGTGAAGGAAAACATCGTGAGGAAACCGGCATGTATTAGTACAAAAAAAAATTAAAGACGTGACATCTACCAACCCGCACTGGCCCCGCGTGGTAGATTATGGCCCACTCCCTCTCATCAAGAGAAGGTCTGTGTTCTAGCAGTGGGAACATTATAGGCTGATTATGCTCGATCTCGCATGATGCAAATGGATGGATGAAGTTTAAACGAATCAATAATCCAAAATATTTCACCCACCAGGTAATCCCAAAGACAAAGTGATAATACTAGAACGTGAGCTATCCACGGCTCAGTCGCGCATCGCCCAGCTGGAGAGTTTAGCGAGGAGTTTGGAGAAGGATAAGGAGGAACTCCAGACCACCATCAGAGACCACCAGAGAAACCTGGCAGAGAAGGAGGACCAGCTACAAGAGTTACTTGGTAAGTTGTTATGAGCTTTTTTGTTTACTGTACCGATTCTTTTTATTGGTTTTATTGCTGGAGTTTCTCTATAAGAATCCATGCCCCCTGAATTTATTTAATACAGATAAAGTTGAAACGTGCTGGTCTCACCATCAGCAGTTATCGGCTTTTTAGACAGCTATTTATTAGGGAAGATAATAGAATATAGGTCAAATTAAATTAGTTAGCGAAACTCCACAGACGTGATTGGTATCGTACATGTTCGTACAGGTTTTCTAAACTCGTAGTTCAAGTAACTACAAAACCAGCACTGACCCAAAAATAAAATGACCAAGTCATTTTTTTATTTAGAAATCGATAAACGGGATGACGTTTGTGGCGTTCCTCTAGCTAATTTTATTTAACCTTGTAGAATATGTCCTAAAGTAACCAATAACTGTGTTTAATTCAGCAATGAATGACGCCATATATATTATAATTCGCTAGTCCAATAAAACAGGAAACAATATGATGTTATAAATCTTAATCTGGTGTAGCACTCTCGAAGACTTGTCATATCGAGTTACTGCATGTGTCATTTTGATGTAATGCTCTAATAGTTATTGCCTTCTCTCAGTTTATGCGCGTGCCCGTATTCACTTAGACTGGGCGATACCTAAAGGAGTGCACGAATTTCAGCTTTCGAGACCGCGCCGAGCGGTGGAAGCCAAACAGTGCGCTTTGAGCGCGAGTCATGAAGATTGTTTGAATTGACACTAACACGGAGCAAACGCATTAGTGAAGGAAACAATATGTCCATCTATTTCATCTGCCTGTCTAAATATAAGGAGCCTATATTTCAACGTAGTTTTTGTACCATCTAGACAAATCGACACAACACATATAAACAATATCTCTTATTTATTTGTTTTATCTCCGAAACTTGCCGAAAAATTGATTTCGTAAAATATACGCGAGCTAAAAACATGTTCGTAAGCCTACACGAACATGCTTTTAGCTCGCAAACCAGTTCCATTTCGCTCCAGTGATTCACGAAGTCTGTTTTCAGTTTCGTTTTAGGACTTTACATCAGTCTAGACTAATTATACGGAGATTTGGATTTATTCCAACTTCCTCGCAATTATTTAAGTTGACGGTGAAAGATCCGTCTAGCTAACTGGCGTAGTTAATATGATTCATTGCTTTCACAGCGCTAAAACTGGACGAAGACAACCAAAAGGAGGAGAATGGCGACGGTTTAGAAGGCAAAGCTTCCGCGAGGACGCTCAGCGACATCGTCTCTATATCTGAGTTCGACGAACAAGACCTGCAGATGCGTAGGGCTGAACTGAAAGGACAAAACGCTAGTCTAACTGGCGCGCTCTACGCCGACACACCGAGAGAAAAAACTCTAAACAGGACATTACCACCCGAACTCGACAAAGCAAACATGAGTTCCTTACACATTGAATATATTGACCATTTCGACTTACCTGGTTATACCCCACGAGCTGACTCCCTACCAGCTCATTTAACGTCAACACAAAACAAAGAACTACTCAAACAATACAAGAGAAACGTCAACGAAACTACAATGTTCGGTATTGAAACGAAACATGCTCAAGTCATTCAAGACAATTGCTCAATGTACCCCAACAGAGACGTCAACGACAGTAAAGACTTAACCGTCGAACCGAAGAAAATCAACTTCTCTCTAGAAGCTACCGACAATAAAACACACAACGACTACACCTCATTAGGAGAACTAGGGATAACATTAGACGTTAAGCAAGAAAACTTCCCGGATATACTGACACAGTTGAAACACGAGATTAAAAAATCTAGATCAGAGTTGGAGAATTGTAAGTCTGAACTGAAAAACGCAGAGGAACAGCTCTGTGAGTTCCCAGCCCTGAAGGAAGAGGTGGAAGAACTTAAAGGTCTTCTAGAAAACACGATGGCAACTATGGAACATGACAAGAAATTTTACGAGAATCAATTAGATAATTTCTCGTCGAACAAGAACTTGCTCGAACAAAGACTCGGAGAATTGTCACAAGAAGTAAACGACAAATCCAAAGACTTACATCTGCTCAAAGAAGATATTCTAAGGCGAGAAAACATGATTCTAGAACTCGCTAAAGAAAAACGTAACTTGACAAACAAAATGACTGAACTAGAAGTTAAGATTGACGAGCTACAAAGCAGGAACAACGCTTTGGAGAAATATGAAAGTGAGAACCATCAAATGAGAGAGAAAGTGAACGAACTGCAGAAGTTACAGCAACTCGTGTCTGAGAAGAACCAACAGATTGACAGTTTGAATCAACATTTGGATAGGTTGGATGACTTGCAGAGATGCCTCAATGACAAAACAGAAGAACTAGACAATCTCAAAGAGACATTCGAAGAGAAATCCAACGAAATGTTCCATATACAAGACACAGTGGAAGCTCTCAACCGTGACGTATCAAAACTGAACGAAGAAAACGACAAATTGAATTCTCATAACAAAGACTTAACGTTGAAATTGACAAAACTAGAAAAAGAACAAGAGAATGCATCCCTCAAACTTCAGAGCAACGAATCTGAACTCGTCAGAGTAAATTCACTGAACAACGAATTGACAGCAAAGATAGATGAACTGAAACTTTTAACGGATAAGCTGAAAGACAAGGAAACAGAGATAGAAATCTTACACGAAGACATAAATGCCTTCCACGAAGAGATAGCTTCGCTAAAGGAACAGCTAAAGATGGTGTCAAGAAGTCCTTCTCCTCGGAATAAGAATGGAGATGAGAGGAAATCATTAGACCGACAGGCCAGCAATGATAAGAAGCAACTTGTTAAGATTCGGAAGCAGATCTCGTTACTACAGCATGAGCTTGATTTTAACAAAAAGGAATTGAATGATAAGGTAAGATTTGAATATAGTTTTTTTTTGTGGGTTGTAGAAATGTAGGATGATTTGATTCATCATAATAAAATGAGTTGTCGCCCGTATGAATGAAAAATTAAGGCCATTTGAGGTTAACAACACATGTATGAAATCATAGAAATGATCTATAAATGTATGTGCCTAAAGCATTTTTTATTCTTTTATAAATCGTATTGAAATGGTTTGTTGCATACAAATGTCATTATTATTTCTTTAGACACACTAGCAGCTAATTAGCTGATACGTGTGTATCATATAGCTTGGAGATATATAATCTGTCCAGTCGATTCTTGAAGCAGTTCAGTGTGGGAGCCGTCGCAACATTTTCTGGGAGTCTATTCCATGCTGTTACAACTCGGATAGACAAGAATATTATCCTTTCTATCATGTTATCCTTTATATTACCAAACACTGATTATATCTCCATTTTATATTGAATTACCTTAAGATTTTTGCATATTTGAACACTTGTTAATTTCCCAGGCATTCGAGCTAGCAAAGGCTAAACTAGACGTGACAGAACTGCGCAACAACCTCAGCCAGGCCAACAAGCAGAGCGCGGACAAAGACGCCGACAACGCCGAGCTAAGGCAGCAGACAGACAGCTTGCAGCACGAGATACAGCAGCTCATGGAGGAGAAGGAACAGTTGGCGCAACAGCTGGATACTGTTGTTGCTAGGTGAGTTGTACTGATAACATGAGAAACGTGTGTCCAAAATTTAATGCTTCTAGACCCAGCTTCATAGTCTGTGCGATGTCTGTGAGTGAATGAATTAATTCTGATGATTTGCGTGTGATAACGGTAAGCAATGATGGTTTGATTCATAATAGTTGATTCATCAAGCATCTCTGCCTAGCTTCTCCCAAACTACGTTGCGGTTAGCTTCTAGTCCAACCGGATGCAGTTGAATACCATTCATCAATGTTTGCCAAAAATGTATGACGTTTTTATGGCCTCATTTGCCTTGATATTGAAAACGTAGCTACTTAGCTTGAGTTAGAGTTCTGGGTTTGGTTCCGCAGCAAAAACATACACTTTTTCTTTCGTTTTTTGATGGAACTTTAGATCCAGAATAACGCTTTAATGTAAACCTACATTAGAATTTATCGCGAATTGATGATTGATGATTTATTTATAATTTATAGATTGCGAGAAGAGTCGAACGTGGGTGAATTGAAGAATAAACTGCGGCAGAAAGTAGAGAGATGTCAGGAATTAGAAGTGGAACTAGAAAACTTAAGGGAACTTGTGGACAGGTATACATTGTTTTATAAACACTACTACTACCATGAACTGAAGTAACGGCAACTACTGTGCCAACAGTAAAAAGCTAAAATATAAGGGAGCGATGAGGGGTTGCCGTAGTAGCGACACTCCCCAGCACTAATCCCACCGACCGTGTCCCCAGAGCGCGCCTGTCGCCCGCCCGCGCCGCACGTCACGCACCACACGAGCAGCGCGCGCTGGCAGTACGCTCACCCACGGCTGAGTTAGAGCGAGCTCTCAGAGACCAGCTGGACTACTCGCACACTCTAGATGAGGATATTATGGAACAGGTAGGTTATCATGTGACCAGACGATGTTTTTTTTGCTATATCATGCATACTAATTCTTTGCAGTCAGGTATTCAATACTGCATCATAGCCATTAGGCGTCGCTATACCTTGAAATGAGCACAAAAATCTGCGCCCCTGTGTCTGCTTAATCGCAACGTAACTGTGGACGAACGCTGTACATTTGACGCCTCTTTAAAAATAGTATTTACGACCATCGGGCGAACTTTTCACTAATGTTGTAATATTTGGTTTGGTAATGGGTGTAATTTATCTATAATATTTATGTATTTAGAAATATATAAGTATGTTTATCAGTTGTCTAGTACCCATAACACAAGCTCTGCTTAGCTTGGGACTAAATGGCGTTGTGTGATAGTTGTGGAATATTTATTTATTTATAATATGAGTTTTATTTTTGTCAGATTCTATCGGCAAGCAGCGACGAAAGAGAAGACATACCGCGCCTAGCATTAAATACATCTAAGTAAGTGTTTCTTGTTCCTCTATTGTTTTGCTTGCAGTACAAAAATATCAAAAGTAGTAAAAAAAAAAAAGTGAAAGCTCTGGTAACGCGAGTTATATCTTACATTTTTGTTAACAGGTCGTCAAGCTCAATCCACTCGTCATCATCGGACCGCATCAACAGATTACGTTCTGAAAATGACAAACTACTGATGCAGGTCAACAACCTTGAATCCAGACTGAAAGATAAGGACGCTCTTATTACTGAACTTAACAGGTGAGCACACGAGGCCACTTTCGTCAAGGTTTTTCTTGTTAGCAGCCCAGAGTCTCGGTGTATGCCAGGTTGATGGCAACAGGTTTGTCCCCGTTTCACGGGACTTAAACATAACTGGCGAAATGTGAGTGTACTATAGATACACTTCTGCCTAACGCTTTGGAGAATGATGATGTTATTTTTATGTGCTTTTTTATTGTTTTTCAAAAGCTCTCCATCTTAAGAAAAAACTGAATGTTTTGGTTGATTTTAAGCAATCTCGAAGTAAAAACGTCAATAGAAAAAAAAAAAAAAAAACTGTTAACGTATACTAAACCCTTAAAACTTAGTCCGTGAATCTACTTTAAATCGATCCTTGTCTTATAAGCGAGCGTTTGACACGCGAAATAAAAGAACGTGGCTTGCTTGTATTCAGTGCGGAGCGCCATTTTAAAATATAAACAGTAGCCTGACAATAATATTTGATTTTGTAAAACATCTTGATAAACGGGAATTAGCGCGACTTTTAATCTTTGACGGTCGATAATGTCACACAAACGTAGCCAACGTCGAGTTATTTTAATTGTAACAAACATATTCATTGAAAGAAAACACAAAGGTACGGCAGTTTTTAAACATGTTCTTCATTTTATCAGGGTGCGAGACAAGTTGGTGCAAGACTGGCAGACGACTAAACTGCGCTACGAGGCCGAGCGAGACAACTGCGGCCGACTGTCGCTACTGCTCGACACGCACAAGCAGACCGCCGAGAGCTTGCAGGTCAATATTACAGGCACATGCAACATTTCGGCTTTGTCTCTGAGGTGGAAACATACCTGAGACGCCCCTGGTATTTCAATCTATAGGCCCGTGCCTAAATAATAACAGCCGCACAGGTCGATAGATTAGGTTAAGCTACGCTTGCCGCGGTTAGTCTGTGGATGGGTGACCATCTTTACATACCGTTGGTCCCGGCTGTCATTCGGGGATCTTTGACAATCGTTACGGGCAGTCAGAAGCCCGAAAGTCTTACCAAGTCTTACCAACTAGTCTTACCAAGGAGTAAAAAGTCTTACCAACTAGTCTTACCAAGGAGTATCTTATTACCCAATAACTGGGTTGTGGAGGTCAGACAGGCAGTCGCTCCATGTATAATGCTGGTATTCAGCTGCACCCGGTTAGACTGGAAGTCGACCCCAACATAGTTGGGATAAGGCTTAGCAGATGAGGTGGTGCTGATAACTTAATATCATGAGGGCCGTAGGCTTGTTTTCCATCCAACAGCATAAAAAGCTTTTCTTTTTGGCAATGCCAAATAATCTATATGGGTTGGAGCAATGTAAATTGGCAATTTTGAACACATTGACTGAACTATGCTATATAAAAAGGGCGTGACTTTATGTATGTCTTAAAGTCACGCCCTTTTTCCTTTGTTATCAACATTTATTAAGATCGTTTTCATTACCTATGTTCACTCATCTACTAAGACAACATAGCGCTAAAAAAGATAGTTTAGTAAGTAGCAATAGCAATGCAGGTATGTTATGTTTAGTATTGTAATCCAATACTTCAATTATTTTGCCAATTTACTTAAGAAACCATTTCTCCAACAGAATCAAGACTCGAATATGATCCAAATCTTGAAGAAGCGGCTGGAGGCGGCCATGCAGTCCGAACTGGAACTGCAGCAACGTGAACAGCAGGCGAGGGCGCGGCTCGCACAGTTGGAGAGACAGCTGCTGGATTCAGCGCAACATAATGATCCTGTGAAGTCTCGGCTGAATCATGAGGTAAGGGGATAACTGGGACATAGGTAGATTGAAAAATAAAGAGGAGATAAAAGTGCTGAGAAAAAGTAACTCACGTCACCAGTAAAATCAAGGTTTTAACTGTTAAAATCAGTTAATATTGTTGAGCCTTACTTCTTAACCTGTTGGTACCTCAAGTACCCTTTGCCATTACATACTATTATCTCACGAAACGACGCGTGCTTTACTTGTAGTAACTAACTGTACAAACACACTGTGGAAGCGCAAGAGCTTTCGGTACGTCGGTACCGTCCGAGACAATGGCGAAATTGGAAGTGTCTGTGTGTGTGCGTACACACAGAGATAGAATATAGATGAATCACTCATATCGTCCCAATCTTACTTTTTTTTAACTAACCCTTATTCCTTACAGATGGAAAACAGCGAGCGACTCAAAGGAGAGGTTTCCTTACTAAAATCGAAGCTAGACGTAGAACGTTCTAGGTACCAGGACTTACAAGCGATGTTGGACCACAGTCGACTGCAAGCTGAGAGAGAGATGAACGCTAGGAACGAACAGTGTACCGCGTTAAAAAACGAGCTCGCTGAGATGAAAAGGTAAGAAGATATTAATAGTTTTGAAGGAATTGCGTAAACTCTATGCTGCCGTTCATAGAGTCCTTATTATTTTGAGACGTCTGCGCTTCGAATAGCAGCGACAAGTTGCAACTCTCGAAATAGGCACTATAGTTTTCGTATTTGTGTGACAAAATAGGCGGAACATTTTCATATGAAACCTCAATTACTGCATGGAGACTCACATTGTGTGCTACAGTGATCGGCTAAAGGTGGTATTGTCGTAAACATACTGCTTGTTAGAATTGGTGTGTAGTACCTACACAAGGTCAAATTAAATTACTTCACAGACGTCAAATCAATTGTGGGTAATCGAAATGATATTGATAAAATTTATCTGACATCAAAAAGCACAAAGATGTAGGTGACACTTAATATAAGTGTGCAAATAGCCTGATACAAAATAAATGATCAATGCTAAGAAAAACCTGTGTTACAGGTTAAAGGGGTCAATATGTAACTATTAAAGGGGTCAATATGTAACTATTAAAGGGGTCAATATGTAACTATTAAAGGGGTCAATATGTAACTATTAAAGGGGTCAATATGTAACTATTAAAGGGGTCAATATGTAACTATTAAAGGGGTCAATATGTAACTATTAAAGGGGTCAATATGTAACTATTAAAGGGGTCAATATGTAACTATTAAAGGGGTCAATATGTAACTATTAAAGGGGTCAATATGTAACTATTAAAGGGGTCAATATGTAACTATTAAAGGGGTCAATATGTAACTATTAAAGGGGTCAATATGTAACTATTAAAGGGGTCAATATGTAACTATTAAAGGGGTCAATATGTAACTATTAAAGGGGTCAATATGTAACTATTAAAGGGGTCAATATGTAACTATTAAAGGGGTCAATATGTAACTATTAAAGGGGTCAATATGTAACTATTAAAGGGGTCAATATGTAACTATTAAAGGGGTCAATATGTAACTATTAAAGGGGTCAATATGTAACTATTAAAGGGGTCAATATGTAACTATTAAAGGGGTCAATATGTAACTATTAAAGGGGTCAATATGTAACTATTAAAGGGGTCAATATGTAACTATTAAAGGGGTCAATATGTAACTATTAAAGGGGTCAATATGTAACTATTAAAGGGGTCAATATGTAACTATTAAAGGGGTCAATATGTAACTATTAAAGGGGTCAATATGTAACTATTAAAGGGGTCAATATGTAACTATTAAAGGGGTCAATATGTAACTATTAAAGGGGTCAATATGTAACTATTAAAGGGGTCAATATGTAACTATTAAAGGGGTCAATATGTAACTATTAAAGGGGTCAATATGTAACTATGATAAAATATTTTTATTTCTAATATCATAATCTCAAGTAACTCCCATAGCTCATAACGGGGTCAACGGCCGCTGGTAGTGCAGTTAGGTACTTGTTTTTTTTTTCTTCATTATTTTTTGATTCCCATAACGTCGGTAAACTTTCCCCAGTTAATATTTTAATTATAATTAAGTTACAAATCAAAATATTTTATTTCACATAAACCAACATGTGCACTTATGAAACGTCAGAAGCTAGGTGCACGGTTCCAATTGGTCGTTTCCTATGAAGAAGAGCCGGCAAGAAACTCCACGGTTACTCTTTTAAAAATAATTGGTTTTTACAATGTTTTCCAATTACAGTAGGTATGGGAGGACAGCCTGTCAACAAGTACCAGGTACTTGATAAAATAAAAAATGGTCTACAGATCTACAGTCTACTGTTACTGTTAGCCTGCATCATCGCACTGCTGGGCAAAGGCCTCTCCCCATGACTTTCAGCTCTTTCGATCCAGGGCTAAAGTAGACCACTGGTCGTTTGTTTTGTCCGGCTCGTCCCGCCATCTTCTACGGGGTCTGCCGCGACGCCTTCAAGCTGTGTCAGGGCTCCACGTGGTGGTTATTTTTAGCTGTGGGTCAAAAAGTCTACAAGACCTACAAAGTCCTCACATTTACAAAATATAGAAGAATCCATCGAAAGGACAGATAACATATAAAAACCTATTAAAACCAAGTGACATGACTGCCATTACAACCACTAATAAAGAGTTGAAACTAGAATTGTCTATAAATAATGTCAAATAATAAAAATATTATGCCAAAGAAGTATGTAAAAAATAAATAAACATCGTAATTTGAGAGCAGTTAATAGACATGTACGTAGTTATGCCGTTAATGAGGGGCCAGGGAGTGTGGCTTCCCTGGCACCTCATTAACGGCATAACTACGTGCTGAAGGAATTATTGCCAAACTACCTTGTCTTTAACGTAGTCTTTAATCTTATAATATGCTTTTTTGATAAGGACACGTTTGATGAGGGTTTTGAACTTTCCATCGCCCTATAACAAGTTGCCAAGTCCTGTAACCGGCATTGCCAACTTATTATAAGAGCGGATGCTGTTTATAAGAAATGACTTGCTAGTTTTAGTTAATCTAAATTTAAGTATCACAATTTCATATTTACTACATGTATTTATATTATGGAAATCGCTACTTATTTTGAAAAGTCCTAAGTTTTTGCGAACATACAAAATACTTTTTGAAATGTAAAGAGAAGGCAGAGTACTTATATCAATTTCTGTGAATTTGTTTCTAACACATAAGAGACTCGCGAAGACCCATTTTATAGATTGCGCGGATTGCCCTCTTTTGAAAAATGAAAATTGAATCTACGTCAGCAGCCGATCCCCACAGCAGAACACCATAAGACATAATACTGTGTAAGGTATAATTTACAGATTAGTGTATTGTGGTCAACGCAGTCAAACGCTTTTGACAGGTCACAGAAAATGCCAATGGCACCCTCGGACTTCTCCCAAGATTCAAATATCAAATAAAACAGGAAGACGCGGCACCACATCCTTTCTGTTACTACACGGCTGTCAGTGTAGTCTAGACTGACTTTCGGAAAGTCAGTCACTGCGCTTCAAATACCGTCTTGAAGATCATGTAATAAAGTTATGTTTTGTTACAGAATAAAGCACGACGCAGGAGTACAGTTACTTCGCGCGAAGGAGTTGATCAGCACACAGAGCCACACCATCTCTGAACTAGAGAAGAAACTGGCGTCATCCGTCAACCACAAGCCTGTTGTCGATGCACTGGTATGTTTCTTTTTAATTACAATATTTTCCAGAATATTTGAGACTTCCATTTCGCTGGCAACTCGGTCAAGTTTAGTTGAAAAACCAGGATTTTCACATGTTTTTCAAATTTACTATAATTTGTGCAAATGCAATAAAAGATTTATAAGTCACCTGCTAAAGTAATCAATAGTTGCCTAGATATTAGGGGTTAAAGTATGAAATTGCCGATTTGTACTGAAACATTTAAAGTTTTTTTTTTTTAAATTTAACATATTTATTTAATCAAAATAATTACCAATATTATCTATACATTGCTGCCATCTAATAGGAACGTCATTTATGCCTTTGCGATAGAACTCTCGTGATCTAGATTCGACAAACTGTGTGAATGCATTTTGTACTGCCTCCTGAGAAGAAAACTTTTTATCACGTAGAAAATTGTCCAAATCACGAAAAAAATGGTAGTCCGTTGGAGCAAGGTCTGGCGAATACGGAGGGTGAAGAATGGTTTCTGATTGCAGTTCCTGTAGAGTTAAAACGGTTTCTCGTGCTGTATGAGGTCTCGCGTTATCATGGAGCAATAATGGTGAAGATCGATTCATGAGTCGGGGCTGTTTCACTGCTAGTTTTGCTATCATTGTTCGGAGTTCGGCACAGTAGACATCTGCCGTTATTGCTTGACCAGATCGGAGAAAGCTATAGTGAATAACACCATGCTGAGACCACCAAACAGTTACCATTACCTTTTTATTGGTAAGCTTTGCTTTTCCATCACGAAAGCGTTTAAACCAAAATCGCACGGTGCGTTCATTAGCAGTCCCCTCTCCAAACGCAACATTGATATTGCGAGCTGTTTCTGCCGCGTTAGTTCCGCGTCGGAACTCGTATTAAAAAATAACTCGAATTTTCGTAGTATCCATCTTTCTTGTCTCAGCTGAATAAAAAAAACAACTGAAAGTCGGTAATCGAATGTTGCACATTTTTTAAAAGAAGAACTTCATAGGTACCATGTAAAAAAAGTTTCACTCAAAAATCTCAAACCATGAAGGTTCTATGTCCATTCGAAGTACCTATTACAATGAAACGGCAATTTCATACTTTAACCCCTATTATTTAAGGGCCGCTTAGCAAAGCACGAGCGCATTATTATGTTATTGTCATAACATTTCAACACGCGTTCACAAATGCGTGTGCGCACACGCACTTGTGGAATGCACCAACTATGCACTGCTACAAGGATCTTTTGGCGCTCGATTGACGTTAACAGGGATACGCTGTTGATAAACATTTATTTAATTGTTTAGTGAAATGCCTTGAAAAAACAAGACGGCGGCATTAGCTCAGGAGAACCTTGTAGCGATTACAAGCTGGCTTTGTCAAATCTACGACAGAACTTGCTGACATTCATTATCTCTCCACAGACTGCAATCGAAAGCACAAAGACTGAACTAGCGCGCGAGCTCGCCACGCTCAAGAAGTGCCTCGCCGACGCGTCCGGCGCCGAGCTGCTGGCGCCGCGCGCCGAGCGCCGGCAGCCGGACGAGCGCGACCAGGCTGTGAGTGACTGTCTTATTAAATGGTTCACTTGTTGTGTGGCGTTTCTTTGAGTTCTTTTAAGTTATGGTCGTATAGGTAGGATTTTCGTTTTCAGATTTTTAGAATGATTTATGAACACCGGAAGGCAATTCTCGTGCTTAGAAAACCTTCAAATTGAAGTCGAAATCTCATCTCTGCGTCACTTTTATTAATATCTAAAAATTTACAAAAATGAGTGTAATTTCTTTACAAATGTAGACATTAGAATGCGAATGTTCTTAAAAATACGGGAATTGCCTCTCGATTATCCACTGTATTGTACGAAAACTATACAAAAATATAAAACGAAAGTCGAATTTCGTGTCTGTCTTATATCATCGCTTAAATCTTCTAAACGAAACAATGGATTTGGATGCAGTTTTTACTATACTTTAAAAGACTTATGTGTATAATACTTAACTTACATATAATAAAGCAATCATGATGGTCACGGTCTGGCAGTTTGAGTAATTAATGTGGTTCGTCGAATCGTTGAGCTCCTTCAGTTTTGAGTTGAGCTGCACGATTTCTGACAAATGCGTGCTCTGACTGGACAGGTCCTCTCAATCTGTGTGGTTCTTTCCTCAAAAGACCATCTCAGACATCTACCTACATAGTCTTCATATGATCTGACCAAGATTATGTCTGGACTTTAAAAGAGACTGTGACCTCTGAGTTTGTTTCGGCCTTCTCAGACTACTCAGATAGGAAACGCCGACCTCATCTAGTTTTAAAATATGATTGACGTGTAAAAGTGTTTGTACAAACCTACTTACAAAAATAAAATCATTTATCATTTGATGTTTTGTCAACATTATCCTTAATGTGTTTTCAAACACTGAGCGGCAAGAGCGCGCCAGCAACACGCGGTTGCACGACACATGTCCGCCGCGCTCTCGTGAGCACTACACCGACGCATGTCCGCGCGCTCTCGTGAGCACTACACCAACGCATGTCCGCGCGCTCTCGTGAGCACTACACCGACGCATGTCCGCGCGCTCTCGTGAGCACTACACCGACGCATGTCCGCGCGCTCTCGTGAGCACTACACCGACGCATGTCCGCGCGCTCTCGTGAGCACTACACCGACGCATGTCCGCGCGCTCTCGTGAGCACTACACCGACGCATGTCCGCGCGCTCTCGTGAGCACTACACCGACGCATGTCCGCGCGCTCTCGTGAGCACTACACCGACGCATGTCCGCGCGCTCTCGTGAGCACTACACCGACGCATGTCCGCGCGCTCTCGTGAGCACTACACCGACGCATGTCCGCGCGCTCTCGTGAGCACTACACCGACGCATGTCCGCGCGCTCTCGTGAGCACTACACCGACGCATGTCCGCGCGCTCTCGTGAGCACTACACCGACGCATGTCCGCGCGCTCTCGTGAGGACTACACCGGTGAGCACTACACCGACACATGTCCGCCGCGCTCTCGTGAGCACTACACCGACACATGTCCGCCGCGCTCTCGTGAGCACTACACCGACACATGTCCGCCGCGCACTCGTGAGCACTACACCGACACTCATGTCCGCCGCGCTCTCGTGAGCACTACACCGACTCATGTCCGCCGCGCTCTCGTGAGCACTACACCGACACTCATGTCCGCCGCGCTCTCGTGAGCACTACACCGACACATGTCCGCCGCGCACTCGTGAGCACCACACTGACACATGTCCGCCGCGCTCTCCTGAGCACTACACCGACATTCATGTCCGCCGCGCACTCGTGAGCACTACACCGATACATGTCCGCCGCTAGGAAATGCTGAATGAAACCTCTTAATCAGCGGAGGTTACAGAATTTTGAATCAATAAATTATGAAATTCATTACCGAACACCAGTTTTTAAGATTGTCCTTGTAAGAGATTGAACATCCAGTTTTTAAGATTGTCCTTGTAAGAGATTGAACATTTACATAGCCTGGTGGAACCGCATATCAAAAAAGATATTTTAGTTATGTTATAAATAATTTTGTAGTATTTTATATGATTTCAATAATATACGGTTGGCGCAGTGGCTGAGCGATCGACTGCTGCGCTGCGTGTCGTGGGTTCGATTCCCGCATGGAACAAATATTTGTATTGCCTACAGGTAGTCGTTCCGGGTCTGGCTGTTTTTGTATATGAGTTAAAATGTTTGTAAACGCACCCACGATATAGGAGTAATTCCAAGTGTTGGCCAACATTAAAATAAAAAAAAATATTGCCTGCTGATTTCTACTCGTAGTACTTACCTATTTTTTTTTTTACTCTAACTTTGAGCACAGAGTCTGACCCAGTTGTAAAACTTGTTATTTTTCTATTCCTTTCTCGCCTATAAGAATTTAAAAGACTTTCTATTTTGGACTCTAACCCTTCATATGTCGGAACGTAGATCCACGCGAGACACAATGACTTTTTAATTGTGTCTGTAATTACGACATTCGATGGGTTAATTCCTTCTTGGGAAAATCTAAATTGTTGCGAAGTAGGTACATTCATAATGTACTTTCTTATTTTATTTATAAACAGCTTTATAAATACACAAGTCTCTGATACGAATTTAGCTATGCTCCAGCCCTGGCTTCAGTGTGGGAAATAGGCCTCCTTATAAAAATAGCTGTTATCACTAAAGCAGATAACAAATTAACACAAACACAAAATAACAACAACGAAATTAGTTGTGACATTAAAATCATTTAATTTTGATATTGTAAAACCATATAAAACCATTGAACAAAAACAAATGCCGCGTCCTACAATCGCATCACGGCTTGTAACACGCGGTAGCGATGTCATCGTCGTAGTTGGTGACTTTGGGCTCCATGTCGATGGCGGAGTGGTGTTTGTCGTCGCTGTCGCCGCACAGCGGCTCCATGGCCCACAGCACGACGGCGTAGGCGGCGTACAGCGCGTAGTACAGCACGTACAGCAGCGCCGTGACCAGCGCCAGCGCCACCGGGTACACGCGCTGGTTCATGTCCATCTCGCCGCGCCACGTCGCCTCCGTCCATGATCGGAAGAACTGCGTGCATTTTCTGCAATGAGTGGTTTACCAATATTAGTTTCATATTCGTAGGTTTTCTACTTATTGATGACTAGTTGAAACTCTGCCTCTCTTCGTAGTGGGTAATTACCACACAGACTAACTGAGATTTTTATACAATTGACATTTCATACTGGTTGCAGGTGTGCCTGTAACGTTTTTGCTATATCAACTACATATAAAGGATCACCATGGTTTTTATCCTACGGCCTTATTCGCCAATAACCCGCTTCCAAATTGGGCGAGACCTAAGTCCAGTTATACAAATATTAAGCCACGTTGAGGAAATAGAACGCGTATCTCGTCCTCTTGGGAAATTAGCAAATAACGTTTAGGTAAAAGTACTGCCGAACAATTTAAGATTGGCTTACGAGGTTTTATAAAGTTCAAGGGGGTTTCTCTTTTATAGCATCTAAACATTAGATAGCAATTGAAGTGCCATGAGATTCTGTATCATATGCGCCCCCACTGTTAAGGTAGCAGGCTCGGTATCCGTAGTGGCTGCCGGATCGCGGCACATCGCTCTGTAAGAATTTCTGTTTAGAGCTTGCCGATATGGCGACCTTTAGCTCTCACCTTAACCTGCTCTGCAAATGATTATGGGCCCCAGCTATAAAATACCACAAAATATTAGTTAGTGTCACTGACCTGAGAGCCGGCAGCGCTCGCTCCAGCAGGCTGACGAGGCAGTGCAGCCCGTGCGAGAGCACCAGCACCAGCACCCACACGCACAGCAGGTACGGCGGCCAGCGGAAGCTGCCCAGCGCCGCTGTCGGAAACACGGGTTAATAAAACACAAATGCAATCCCACTGTTTCGTATAACGGGTTTAAAAAGACGCTTGATGATGCCGAGATTCATTTCTACTCCCCGTCATTGTAATCATTTTTTGTACTAACTCCGTAACCTTTTGATTGCGGAGGTATTAATGGTCAAAGTCCCAACTTTTCTTGATGTTATTTTACGAAAACCAGTTTTAAATGCTATCACTAACTCTAAATACTCCCACGATCCTTGTATCGTGGCATGCATGCATGAACTACCATAATTATTTTTGCAAAAATTTACTTAGTTTGACGTATAGAATGCGTAGATGTCTGCTTCGTGATAGGTCTTTTTACACCCCGTATGTGCACACAGCCAAACTGACGCAAGTTCGGCTGTTTAATAAGGCCTCACCGTAGCTTAGTATAAGCATAATCAGCCTATAATATTCCCACTGCTGGGACGCAGGGCTCCTCTCAACGAGAGGGAGTGGGCTATTATCTACCACGCGGGCCCAGAGCGGGTTTATAAGTGTATAGGTGTGACATGTCTTTGAATTTTTGGTTCTAAGACATGCCGGTTTCATCACGTTTTCCTTCACCGTTTTTGAGAGCAGTGGTGATGAAATTATTTACACAAAGTAAAGCGCCTGCCTGGATTCGAACCCACGACCTACAACTCTTAAGTCGAGGCCGTTAACACTGGGCCACCACACCGTTTACTGAATAGTCAATATCGATACCGGCGTCAAAAGTACTGAAAGGTGATTTAAAAAAAGTATTAAATACATACTTGATTTTTCGCCGGTTTATAAAGTAGGGTGACACGTGCCGAACAATGCACACGACATTAAGTTGTACTCCATATTGTTCCAAAGCACGTTCAGTTTGCGTGGGTCAAGGGTCGTGCATCTACTAAGCCTTTTCCCAACTATGTTGGGTTCGGCTTCCAGTCTAACCGGATGCAGCTGGTTACTGGGACACGATAAGCTGGTTGTCAGACTTGCGGGCTTCTGATGCAACGACTGTCAAAGATCTGTGAATGACGGCCAGGACCAACTGCTTAACGTGCTTTCCGACGCTTTCAGGCTACGGCACTATTAGGGCAAAAGGGTATAGTGTTGTTACCGTGTACGAGCGCGCGGTTACTGGTGGCTTGCACGTCGACATCGGGTCGCTGCACCACCTCGAGCGAGCGCACGCGGCGCCGCGCCTCGCTCAGGCGCAGCGCGTGGTCCGACGTGCCGCGCGCCTCGCACCGCTCCGCTCGCTCCGGTCGCGCCGGCCGCTCCGTGCGGGACCCCTATACATATGAGAGCGGTTTGAGTGTAATGCCGATTTCGATCACGTACGCGGGATTGGTCCGCTTCACGTGTCTTATACGACGTATGCTATATGCACGTGTATCGAAGAGCCCTAACCACGTAACACGACACTGCTAGTCTGGAATCCATAAAACTGGAAATATTACATCATTCTATCTACAAACCGATGGCGTAATTTTTGCGTAGGACATCACTTTTTCTTTCACCTTGTTCTTGTCTTTTTCGTCCATTTTCGGGTCTGTTTTGACGTTTAGCTCCGTTTTTGTGAAAGACGGATGGTCGCCACACATGCTGTAAGGAAATATATTAAAATGCCTTTACCGACTGCTCTTACAACTGGACTATATCTATGATCTAACTTTGTTTTGAGCGGCTCGCAGAAATAACTTCAAACTCAAATCTGGTTCAAAGAATATTTTAAGTTTGCTCTTCTTTCTACATGAAACGTTAGTGGAACCGGCCCTTCGTTTCTCTGTTCTCGTCTACGTAAACTGTAACATATGACACCGTACTTACACCATGTCGGGCAATTTCGGTGCATCGCTCTTTGGTGCCTCCATATTGAGGGCTATTTACATAACTGATTTTTCATTATAAAACAACGGATTTTCTGTAAATGAATATAAAATAAAATCACATCCGCGGAATATATATTTTTGTCTCACATCAAAGAGACATTGCTAAATGTCACCGTGATGTTCTATTTTTAATTTCTTATGTTAATTTCGTGGCATCTACGGTATTATTTTTTTGTGTGTAAAAAGTTTGGTGTAACAAACTAAATACTTTTGAGTTATCACATTCAAAAGTGCATTGTAAGGGTCGTGTCTCTAAGAAAGTCGTTTGTTTTAAATGTAAATGTATTATATGTTTTTGAAAATATATTGATATTTTGTCGCGCTTCATGAAATCATAGATTTCACATTATTTACTGTCGTTAGACTAAGGCGATACGGAAACGAATCAAAACGAAACATTAGATAATAATAAAGAAATTCTAGAATGGTCTTGCTACTTTTCAACTTGGTGTAAATAAACAGACACCGTATTGCTTCGTTTCCATTTCGCTTCTCCTGCTATGTACTTACTTACTATGGCTTTACACAGACATCATAATAATCTCTTTCATCTATCCCCAGATACGATACCTGCACGGTCGCTGCCTTCGTCTCGAGAGCTGTCGTAAAGCTCTGGTCTGGCAGAAGAGATACCTACAGCGGGTCCTGGCAGGGTACACCGAGCTGGAGAAGAACTTGAGGCTACCCTCGTCCAGGGTGCCCGAAGTCAGCAGGGGGAAGAAGCGGTTCAAGTGAGTCTTTATATAACGTGTTAACGCTTTTTACACGCCCATTGAATTATTGTAATGCTTTTAATAAAAACGTCGTCTATTCGTTTCGTTTTATCTGATGATTTGGTTGCCCTGGGTTCGATTCGAAAGAAAGAAAGAATGAAAAAGTATTTATTGCGACTCGTACAGTCACGACCACCAATATGTCAACACTTGGCAACTTTCAATTGCGATTTTTTCATGAAATAACAAATGCGACGTTGAAATACGACACATTACATAAACCTATGGATTCGAAAATGCTATGTTCGTAACAACATAACATTTCATTCAAAAATAAAGGAGTAAATCGCTTTTGAATAAAGACGACTGTATACATACTTTTGCTCGGTGCTGTACAGGAAGATCATAAAACTAAACTAAACTAAACACCCCAGATTCCCAGGAGTCTTTCCATTAGGACTTTTTTCATCAGCAGCCCGGAGTCTGGATTTGTGCCCAGCTGATGGTAAAAAACTTAGGGATAGTTATTGATAAGACCTTCTCTTGGACTGCCCAGCTACAGGAAGTTAGCCGCAAGCTATTTGCATCCGATTGCGTAATTTCCTACCGACTGCCACCAAGATTGCGCTTGCACAATCGCTTCTCCTACCCATCGTTGACTATGCCGATGCCAGCTATCTTGATCTTACCCAAGACCAACTAGATAAACTTGAGCGGCTTCAAAATTTTTGTATAAGGTTCATATTCGGTTTGCGCAAATATGACCACGTTTCCGAATTTCGTTTGAAACTCAAGTGGTTACCAATTCGCCTTCGCCGGAATGCTCATATTCTTTCCATTCTGTTTAATGTGCTCTTTTCCCCTTCCACCCCTCTCTATCTCAAGAAACGTTTTCAGTTTCTTGCGACTCCCACGCGAAATTGTTAAGGTCATCAGATAACCTGAAGCTCAAAATGCCTATGCATTCCTCAACTTTCCTCGATAAATCCTTTACTGTCCAGGCCGCTCGTTTGTGGAATGCATTGCCAGTTGAAATAAAACGCGCGCAGTCGTTACAGGTGTTCAAGAGACTTGTAAAAGAGCACTACTTGTCGTTGTGATCTTGTTGTCCTAACTACAATCATCTACAGTCTTCTTTTATTTTTCGTTGCTTGTATACAGGCCGATTTTTTAAAGACCAGCCAAATTTAAGGATGTGGTACAGACCATCAAACTGAACAACTTTCTCCATGGGACCAACATCGTAATCGCGAATAAAAATTCAGCCGTCCCATACATTTAGGTCGAGTAGGTATTGAAGTTTTCTATGGGACAGTTGATAAAATTTTCGCGATTACGCTATTTGTCCCATGGAGAAAGTTGTTCAGTTTGATGGTCTGTACCACATCCTTAAATTTGGCTGGTCTTTAAAAAATCAGCCTGTATGTATATAGTATGTATGTATTTATGTATCTATAATTTTGTATAGGTATATATTTGTGTATCTATTTTAGTGTATTGTATAATTAATATTTGCACCAACGACAGTCCCATTTTATGTCAAGAAAAATCACTGTCCATTGTAAGGTTGCCTGGAAGAGATCGCAGTAATGCGATAAGGCCGCCCATTGTATATTTTGTAGTTTCATGTTTTTTTTTGTGCTATGTATTTTTTTGGTGTACAATAAAGTATATATAAATAAATAAATAAATGGTATTAGGCTCGCCCATGTAATTATTTCATCAAAATTGGCAAAACATGGGTCTTACTTTACACCTCTGCCCAACCGTTTAGGGTATATAGGCGTGATGTTATGTTGTGATCACCATCTTGCATCCTAGTCGTTAGTATTCTTATAGGTAAAAATGTACTCTGTGCCAACAGACAGTTATGAGCATCTTTCTACAGTCCATAGTTTACAAACTCGTCATTATATCAGCATCTATTTCCCATACATATGTAACTGGTACTGTCCTGCCGACAGATGTATCGCCACAGTGGTGGTGATAGTGCTGCGCATGGACTTCCTGGTGCGGCGCCGCCAGCACTTGCGCGCGCTGTCGGCTAATGTGATCCTGCGCACCTCTCGCACTGACACCCAAGGCATGACCACGGCGTACGTATACCTACTATGAGCATATATCATTATTAGCTAAATCCACTTTGATAGGTTTTATTCTAACAAAGCACTACTCCATAGACTACGACGAAGTTAGCTTTCATAATGCCAGGTACCGGGGACATATTGGTGAAACGTAACATGTTACACTTTGTTGCATTGCATAAATTAGGACGCTTTTGAGTTACCGTTCACAAATCTGTGCCCAGTATTAATGCAGTGTCCATCGGTCATCATTGTAATCAACCTCGATCGCGATGTAGTTTTAGCCCATTAAAGTAGTATTTTTATTTGTCCACTGTTAGAAAAAAATGTTTGCTTGGCACAGCACCGCATAGCTAACAAAAAAATGTTTGCAGCACCAGCCAAGTAGTCGGCCCCTCGCCCGCTGGCCGCGCCGCCGCGCGCGCGCCGCGCGAGCCCGCCGCGCGCCTCGGGCAGGCCGCCTCGCCTGGATGTGAGTCGCACACGCTGTTTTATTGTACTAGTCCTGTCACAGTTATTTTACCTCTGGCAGCAGCAACTCGATAACAACTTTCTTACAACGAAAATAAAGATATGTTTTTGACAGACATATCAATGGCAGCAACCCAGCAGTAACCTTATTGCAACGATAATAAAGATCACTATGATTTTGACCGCAATGCATTATCAGAGGAGCAATTCTCGTAATTTTAAAAATGTTCACAGTCTGATCTCAGTCTCAATCTGTCACAAATACCGCTAATTTCCCTACATTTTTGACAAGTTTTTAACATTTGTTTGGCGCCGAGATGAGACTGCGACTAGATTTTGAATGTTTTAAATTACAAGGATTGGCCTTCTGAGATAAAATTACTGTGAAAGGACTGTACTTGCTTTAGCTTTTCCGACACGGTAGGCGCTTTAAATTAAATTTGGAAACCCTCGCATATCCGAAAAACCAAGATTACACAACATAGCAATACGTTTTTGTGTTGAAACAGGGGGCTTACCACCAGGTCTTATAGCAGGGCAGAAGTTGAACTGCACTGCTTTTTTGTTCTATGACTAAGTACAATTTTGTACCTGCATAACAATTTGGTTTTTCTTTTACAGTGGGTGACTTCGTTAGAAGATCGCCATACACTGCAAACTCACCGCACGACGACCCATTTATCTTAAGGTAAGTTATTTTACTTTCACACCGACACTACTCCTAAAACCGAGATTATAATATCTATAATACCTTGACAGTTCACCTCGCGGCGAAGTAGCAGCCGCGTACCTAAACAAATTGGAGTTAGTTAGTCGCTGCCTTAACCACGCGATGGATGCCTCGCGCGACGTGCCTTGACGCAAGTGTGACGCGCCTTGACGTGAGGCGTGACGTCACCGCGGCAACACGCTGCAGACTGACATTATGTCCTATGCCATGTCCGAACTGAGCAGCGTGTCACATTGCGTCACCAACGCGTAGTCGCATGCACTCATCTCACGCTACGCGGTTTCTTCAAGAAGCAATGTATCGCAATGAAACGTACCGCCCAGATAAGACGATGGGTTTTATACTGACATGTTAAGTTTGAATAATGCGGGTTTTCGATGAATTTTTGAGCAAGAAAGATTTGCGTGAATGTCTATAAATTATATTAAAATGATATTGCTAAAAGTCAAGCTTTAAAAGATTATGAACTTCTGTGTGGTGATAATTTTTAATATCAAAGCAATAAAACGCCAGTTAATATTACTAAAATAAAGACTGATCAACTCGATCAACGTTCGTTCAGTCTTTCCTTTGTCATTAATTGATCTGTAAAAGAATGAAATCCATTCTAATAATCTCATGACAAATATATTCTGCGTAAAAGTAAAATTATGACGTATTAAATATTCGAATTTTGTAAAGCATTTCAATGTTTCACAGTGCATTTTATGGCCAGGTTAGCGTTAAGTATTAGATTAGTGCCAAATTCGTTAGTTTATTTGTGTTACTTAATTTATTTTTTAGATTTTAAATGTACGTTGACTTTGTTCATTGGGATGTGGCCATAACCCATGCCAATAATTAAAAAAAAAAATCTTACTTGATTATAGCATACAACAGTTACTAACCTATAGATATATATTTATGATACGTAGGCCACATACTAATGAACGGAGTTATAATTTGGAGGACCTAATTCCACGTGTTTCGGTTGTTGCCACTCCGCCTATTTGTTTTCCTCACGTTTGGAATGTGTGAGCGAGATGGAGGAGTGTATGCCTCGAGTCAAATCCTTGCCTTGCCTTACATAAAGTAATAACCGTAGTACCCCTCAGACTTTGTAAATAAACCTTTAGATGTATGTATTTTTGACACGATTAAATTATTAGGTAAATTGACGTATTACTAGGGATATTTTTCTATAAATAGATAGAATTAAAAGGATGATTATATTGTGAAATTACCAGCCTTTTAGTTACATTAACGGAAATGGCCCTTTAATATTAATTAAGTATTTTTGAACGTCCTCAAACAATATGTATGTTACTTTTGTGAATGCAATGTTGTTGAATCTGATATTCTATAGTTACTATAGCTGGACTCAATTTTATCACATGGCAAGTTACTTACATGATCTGACTTATGTTTTAAAATTATTATTCGTATAAATGAGTTGTGTGATTAATGTGATGCTAGCTTAAATCCATTGCTATTTTTGAAGCTACCTTGATTTGAGCATCTTTCTCTATTTATATCTAGTGCCTTACTCATTTCGGTTCACTTCGCTTCGAGGCACACTTTGACACGAGGCAGCCTCGAAAATAGCAACATAATCCTACCACAGGCTATGCACAAATTAATGCCATCTATAAATAATGTTTAGCATAATATTTTACTTTAACGTTTGACGTAAATCCTTAGTTTTTAATTACGAACGCACAGTACAAGCTAGTTTAAGTTAGTATAACGCGACACGAAGTCACGACCGATACGAACGTTCCGTCTTATTGTTTCGATAGCTCACTTGTTCGTACGAGAATTTAATACATCGAAGAAAATAATTTAATGTCTCGGTGAGAGTAATTCGATGCCTCGACTAAAGTAATTCGATGTCTCGACTAAAGTAATTCGATGCCTCGACTAAAGTAATTCGATGTCTTGGTGAAAGCCATTGCTTGGAATTAAATATTTTTTCTTTAGTTTTGGGAAAAAATCCCTTTGATAACATGTAATTTTTTTCGTTAATTGGGCAAACTATGTTTGTTTTATAAACATTCCTGTGAATCTCTGAAGTTTGTAAATTCTCGTGCAAGCAAGCAGGGTAGGGGGAGAGGAGCTTTAAAGAATATGTTTCGACTGAAAACAAGTGCTATTGTTGATCCGTACCCATGATTTAAAGGTTTTTTTCTTTTTATAATTGAATTGTTCTCCGGTTGATTCTACATGATGTTTTATTTTATTCCATGACTTTCGACCGATACAAGAGTCCAGTTTTTTTATACTTTTATATTTTATCAAAAATTCTCGGCACTATTTGACGTACAATAATAGCATTTGTTATAACGCTAGACAATATTGTGTAAGCCAAAGCCAACGAGAGTATTACGAAAGCTGTGTTTATATGCGATTCCAATGTATGAGAACCAAGTACATAATATTGTTAGTTCGAGTTGTTTATATGCACTGTTAGAGTATACCACTGTTACATTTGGCCGCTAATAAAAGAATATTGCATTTTATAAAAAAAAGCAACAATTTATTTACCTTTGTATGGAGAAGTTGGTAAAACTATGGTAACGGGTAGTTATTTTGATGGCTCTTACAAGCAAAGATGTGGATAATGTCCTGTTAAAAGAGATACCGTTATTCCTTCGGATAACTTCGTCTCTATTTTTCTCTCAAAGTTATGAGAGATCTGGATTAGTTTAAGGTGCTGAATATAGTTAGCCGCAAAATGTAACAGTCTAATCACAAATACTGCACATTGGTCACCAAACTTCAACACCTTAATAAAATATCATTAATTAAGCGAATATTTTTGAAAATTATAGAAATACGTGTCTACACTCATTACGACCAAAGATTTAAATTAAGCTCTAGAATTAGTTTCAAAATTGTTTATATTTTAAGTAATAACCACTGTTCAAGACCGAGCTAAGCTTTACTACATTTCATTTACAATTTGAGACCACCAATTATCTAGTCACACTCGAATAAATAACACCACACACGTGCCATACAAGCTCTCTGAACAGACTTCACGCACACTTACGACTTAGACGCGCGACACGACAAAATAGTCGCAGGATACTGGACTAACGCAGAAGTATTTTAATTTGAATATTGAACTATTTTAATATTATTTAACTTTATATTTAATCCTTTAATCGCGCGTCTAAATTGAAAATGTACGAGAGGTCTAAAAATAGACAAAACACATTCTAAAGTTATTGATAATTATGATAATAAAAGTAAATATTTTCTAAAAGCGCCGTTTCATTTGCCTCCCGACTTCAGCTCACACCGACAGGTCTCATTCGTGCACGGCACCACCGGTATCGGTGGCAGCGTATACGTTTGCTGGAAACAAAAACAACCTATTGTAGTATGGGGAAAGCTGATGATTACCGAGCAAAACTGTAATTCCTCTTATTTTCGACACACACAAGGCTACATTTATGATAGAAACTTATTAGGTATACATAATAATCAGCCTGTAACGTTTCCACTGCTGGGACACAAGCCTTCTCTCTGCGAGAGGAAGTGGGCTGTAATCTACTAGGCGGGCCCAGTGCGGGTTGGTGGATATTAGGTATGTATAACAGAGCCCAAACATATACTGCTAATTTGGTTATCTATTTCGAAGTTTGATTTTTTCTGATTACAAAATCACCTGTAAGTTTCTTCTCTGCAGTCCATTGGCTGGTGCAGCTCTTTTGTAGTCTGCATGTCCTTCTTTATTCTCTACCGGAGGTTTGGACGGCCCAGGCTGCAAGGGAATCATCAAAACTTACGTAGTGAACAAATCTTACTATTCACACTGGAGTTTCTGAAAGGTCTAATCAATTTTCTAAGCGCGAAATATGCCGCAGGGTAAAGAGAAAATTGTTTAGAAATCTCAGACAAGCTGTTGTGATTGGTAGAGTAAAATAAAATGAATTTGTATAAAAGGAAGATTTAAAGCGGGACGGACTGACTGGGGATTCATTTTATTGCAATACCTAAAAAAAGTCTATGCTAATGATGATGACCTTCAGGATGCCCAACAAACAAGTTTCCCAGAAGAACAAGAAGTTCGCAGTAACCTTGTCCACCGCCTGCAGCCCGTCCGCCTGCAGCCCGTCCGCCTGCAGCCCGTCCGCCTGGCCGCCGGGCGGCGCGGGCGGCTCGCGGTAGCCGGCGTCCGGCCGCGAGCCGTCCCACGGCGCGTAGCTCCTGAAGTGCTCCTTTATTGACTTCGGAATGTCTGGCATCGGGTACAGCCGGTTTAACTTGCAGTACGCCTGAAAAATTTATGGAAATTAGCTTATATTTAATAAAATATTGTAAACTCACACCTACTACTCGCGCTTACTCATCTCAAAAAAGCTTAAGAGTAATCTAGTAACATTACGGAGAAAAAAAGAGTAGAAAAATAACGCCCGGGGTTTATCTTGTTGACTTGGGAATTTATAGAAACCCATATGAATGAGGCATTTGCTGTTCGCTAAACAAAGGAATCTATGCCGCATCTTCTTGCATAGCTTCTTGCCTTAATTAAATACTTACGTAAAAAGTCTTAGACGAGTAGAGAATTAATATAGTTCTGTAGCATATACTTACATCGATAGCTCTGTGCAGCGCGTAGTCTGGGCGGCCGTGTTCCTTGGCCTCCTGCAGCAGGCCGGCTGCGTGCGTCAGCAGCTTGTTGTCAGCAGCGCGCAGCTTCTGCTCCGCTAGCTCTCCGTAGAAGTAGCGCGACTCTGCGCGCTCCTTAGCCTCGCGGTCATCGCGTTCTTTCTGGAAATATCAAATGGCAATATATAACTTAAGAGAAGAACATGTGCCCGTTTGCAATGACAATGTGAAAAGAACAACCAAAAATAACTTTGTTTTTGTGTTTAAATATATGGCCACCGCGCGAGCTTCCTCTACCAAGTTAAAAAATAATCACGTATATCGGCCGAGTATCCACGGAATTATCGGGGTAAATACCGCCGAATGCATAAACTCCTCCTTTTTTGAAGTAGGTTAAAACTTACAAGTTAGGACAACCCTTGTCCTACACGTCTCGAGGTTAGCAAAGGTCTTTCCTAAGCTGGCTTCTGTTTCAGGCAATGCGGCGATACTCACCCATAGTCTTAGTATTTCTGCTCTGTACTCCGCAATCTTGCGTTCCTTCTTTTTGCGGAGCTGCTCCTGGAAGTCTTCGTTCAATTCAACGTTCTTGAATCTGGTGACGCAAAAATATGGAACTTTGGTTAACATGTTTGATTAATTGATCCTTCTGCATGTAACAAAACTAAATGAAAAGTGGTGATCATGATTAGCACCTTCGCCTACCGAAGAAATGTTATAGGATTTTCATAGTAAATCTGGATTGCCACCCTACATAATAAAAACTCTGAAGGCTTTGGAAGCATTAGCATGAATTCAGGAATACAAATGTGTGTTTGTAAGTTATTACAGACGTCCATATAACAGGTGTTAGTGGCCACTGGCCAGGGTAGCCTGGTAGGCCATCTGCTTGCCGCCCACTAACATAATAATAATGTCCACAAAATAGGTATTTAAAAAATAGGAGAGAGGGACAAGGATCATAATTAGAATATGGTAGGTAGTAAGTAGGTACTTCTCGCTTACCTATAAAATAGATATATAATCTTTTTTAATTTTAATTTTTCTATGAAATAAAATAGGTATTTGAAATTGAATATGATCTTCTGGCGCTCGAATGCCGTTTGTCACAGGGTTTTGTGAAATGGATTGAAAAGATGGCGGCGGTAGTTCCGATTGCGGCCACGCGTCGGCAACGCCATAAGAAAGATTAGTCTGTGAGAAAGGATCTTATGGCGTCGCCTACGCGTGGTACAGCTATAAATCACTGCATACCTGTTCATGATGTCCCACTGTCTGGTGGTGTTGAACTCGTGCAGGCGCTGCTGTTCGTCTCGCAGGAACTTCTCGCGACTTGCTTTCTTGTCCTGTTTGAACTGCTCCGCTTTCTTCTGCTGCTCTTGGAGACGGGCCTCGTTTCTGTCATAATATTAAGTATATGATAACATCCACATCGATACTACAATAATTATATCGGCAGCCTTATTTCAAGCAACCGTAACCGGATATCAAGGACCACGTAGCAGGTGGCGTTCTGTGGTTTCTGCCTACCCCCATGGGTAAAAGGCGTGAGATAATGTATAGTAAGGATCAAAAGTGGAGTGACAATGTCACGAAGCAATAGATTGATACTTCTGTTTAACTTACGACCTTCTTCTAATGAGTAATTTCTATACAGTAGGTACTATAGACACACACTCTCACATTCGTTTGCAACTGATTGTAGTTCATAAATTCAACCATTAGGTTATATGGCATGATAGCGTAGCGGTTATCATACGCCGGTAAGCACGTTCATGCGTAGCGAGCCGTGGGTTCGAATCTCACGCGCGGTGATAATTTTTTAATTTTTTTTATAATTACCCACTCGAATAATCACGCTATTGAATATAGGTCCGTATCTTGTTCGCCTTGTCCAGATAATTCGTTAAACTTTATGATTATACCCACAGCAATCTAATTAAATAAATTATATCGATCGATCAGCAATATGGCTTCACCAAAGGACGTTGTACGACTGACGCCGGTGTCACTTTATTAAAACACATATTTACAGCGTGGGAGGAAGCCCAAGATGCCATAGGAATCTTTTGTGACCTCTCCAAGGCATTTGATTGCGTTAATCACAAAACCTTACTCTTGAAACTTGAGCATTATGGACTAGGTAAACTTGCGCTCAGTTTAGTAAAATCTTATTTACATGATAGACAGCAAAAAGTTCAAATAAATGGTGTCAATTCACTTGGTTTACAAGTAAGAATGGGTGTTCCACAAGGCTCGATATTAGGTCCTTTCCTCTTTTTAGTATACATAAATGACCTGCCGCATTTATTAAAAAACCAACCACAAATGGTGTTAGTTGCTGACAATACTTCCATAATTTTTAAGATAAATAGACGTGCATCAAATCTTGACGACGTAAATAACGCCCTACTGCAAGTGCAAAATTGGTTCACTGCTAATAATTTAGTATTAAATGGGAAAAAAACTAAATGCATAAGATTTGCTTTACCGAATGTTCAAAGTAGTGATTGTGACATAGTATTGAATAAAGAGAAACTAGAATTCGTCGATAAAACTGTTTTCCTGGGGATAACGCTCGACTCAAGGATGCAATGGGGTCCTCACATAACATCTCTTGCAAGACGCCTAAGTTCAGCAGCATATGCTGTAAGAACAATCCGTCAATTTACTAATGTAGATACCGCGAGACTGGTCTATTTCAGTTATTTTCATAGTATCATGTCTTACGGTATTTTACTATGGGGACGGGCTGCAGATATTGAGTCCATTTTTATTCTGCAGAAAAGAGCCATCAGAGCAATATATGGCCTACGCAGGCACGATTCTCTAAGGGAACTGTTTAAAAATATTAATATCATGACGGTACCTTGTCAATATATCTATGAAAACATCATGTACGTAAGGAAAAATTTAAATCTTTTCAGTAAAAGAGGTGACAGACACGCCTATAGAACCAGAAATAGGGACCAATTAGTTCAACCAGGTTTCAGACTGGCTAAAGTAGACTCTTCCTTCATGGGGTACTGTTTAAAATGTTATAATAAAATACCTCCCCACATACTCCAACTCAATGAAACGAAATTCAAATCTTGCATAAAACGCACACTATGCAGCCAAGCATATTATAAGTTGGGGGATTACATCGCTGACAAAAATGCTTGGCTAAACGCTGGTCCTGCTCCACAGGACGCATAAATAAATTGATTGGCATTTGAAAAAACTGCACACACGCCTACCCAACCTACATACTGTTGGAGCTGCTGAAGATTCTAAAATACTATGTTTGCATTATATAAATTCAATCTCCTAGTATTGTATAATTGCATAGAACGTATGTGAGTACTATGTTACATACTACAAAGCTACCATTTACTGGGTACGTCTTTCATTGACTTGAATATGCCTTGGCGGATGAGAGTATGTCATGCTCACTCTAATGTCTCGCTGATGGTGGCACATGTGTTGGATCATTTAGCTCCCTTCAAAATGGTTGAGCTGAATGGTGCTAATCTATGCGTCATGTTCGTGAACGGGCGCCGTCAGTAGGGACTGGTCAACTCTTTGCTGCCATGGCTTATTTTGATTTAAATTAATATTAGATTTTTTTTTTTTATCTTTTATTACGGACGCTTTTAACGTTCTGCATCGTTCTCACATGCATAATTTTGAACATGAATGATGTAACCAATACTTTGTAACAATATTATTATGATTTAAAGGAGTGTCCATGGAGTTTCTTGCCCGTTCTTCTCCATAGGTACCTACTACGCTTTGGAATGGGCAACTAGCTTCATCTTTTTGACTGACCGACCTTGACAATTCAAAAGTGCCTGTAATTGGTTTATTTGAAATAAATAGTTTGAGTTTGAGTTTATAAGGTAGACAGATGCAGTTAACTTACGACTCATTCACCGCGACTAAATAGAACGTTATTTGTTTTTGGTTGGTTGTTATTGTAGATTAATGACGTGTGTTTAAACTATTAGCGGTGTTAATATTGAGATGAAAGCAGATATTATCGCGCTGCGTAAAACTGGACTTAATAATAGGGGTTAAAGTATGAAATTGCCGTTTTATTGTAATAGCTACTTCGAATTGACATAGAACCTTCATGGTTTGAAATTTTTGAGTGAAACTTTTTTCACATGGTACCTATAAGTTCTTCTTTTAAAAAATGTGCAACATTCGATTATCGACTTTCATTTGTTTTTCTTTTCTTCAAGAAAGATGGATACTTCGAAAATTCGAATTATTTTTGAATACGAGTTCCGACGTGGAACTAACGCGGCAGAAACAGCTCGCAATATCAATGTTGCGTTTGGAGAGGGGACTGCTAATGAACGCACCGTGCGATTTTGGTTTAAACGCTTTCGTGATAGAAACTTTGATTTGAAGAACGAACCACGTGGAAGACTGCCCACACTGGTGAATAACAATGAATTGAAAGAGATGGTGGAAGCCGATCCGAGCCAAACTACCCAGGAATTAGCGGCATGGTTTAACGTTACCTTACCAACAATATTGACTCATTTGCGTCAAATCAATAAAATAAAAAAATATGAGAAATTGGTGCCTCATGATTTGACTGATCTGCAGAAAGAAACGCGTGTTGAAACTTGTGTTGCCTTGTTGAATCGATACAGAAATGAAGGAATATTGGATCGAATTGTGACATGTGATGAAAAGTAGATTCTTTACGATAACCGTAAGCGAATAATGCAATGGCTGACCCCAGGTCAAACGCCGCAACAGTGTCCTAAAGCAAAGCCTACCAATAAAAAGGTAAGGGTAACTGTTTGGTGGTCTCAGCATGGTGTTATTCACTATAGTTTTCTCCGATCTGGTCAAGCAATAACGGCAGATGTCTACTGTGCCGAACTCCGAACAATGATAGAAAAACTAGCAGTGAAACAGCCCCGACTCATGAATCGATCTTCACCAATAATGCTCCATGATAACGCGAGACCTCATACAGCACGAGAGACCGTTTTAACTCTACAGGAACTGCAATTAGAAACCATTCGTCACACTCCGTATTCGCCAGACCTTGCTCCAACGGACTACCATTTTTTTTTGTATCGGCAATTTCATACTTTAACCCCTATTAGGGGTTAAAGTATGAAATTGCCGATTTGTACTGAAAATTGAAATTCGTTTCTTTTTTAATTTAACATATTTATTTAATCAAAACAATTACCATTATTATCTATACATTGCTGCCATCTAATAGGAATGTCATTCATGCCTTTGCGATAGAACTCTCGTGATCTAGATTCGACAAACTGTGTGAAAGCAAAACGTAGAAAATTGTCCAAATCACGAAAAAAATGGTAGTCCGTTGGAGCAAGGTCTGGTGAATTTATTATGGTTAGGTTGGTTTTTTTATTTACGTGGGTAGATTAGTTGAGATTTCTTAGAGCCACACATTAGCAGTTAAAGCACAATATTATTATATTACTAAGATACAATATTTTAAGTCTAAGGGTCGTAGTTTCCCACCCAGAAAAAAAAAAAAAAAAAAAAAAGGGTCGTAGTTCACTGACTACCTGCTTTACTTCGATAAATTGTTCTTTATGAGAAAATAAACTGTTTTGACTAGAAGTTTAGGTATTTATTTCTTTTTTTTTTAGTTTATAAAATTATAACGAATAAATATTTTGAAATCACTTATAAAACATTTTTATTTTAACCCCGTATCACAATAGCAATATATTATAATAATGAAAATAAAATAATTATTACATTGTGATTCTTGTTTATTAACCTATAAAAAAAGGAATAACAAAATAACCGATAAAGATTATTGTTGGAAAAGAAAAATAAAAGTCCCGACTCGAGATTGGAACCCAGACCTATGCGTTCAATAATCCAATACGTTAGACTACCAGCTATCGGTACTTGATGTAATGAGCTCAATTTTAGCAATTGTATGAACCAACCAAGATCATGTAATTACGTACCCTGTGTGCAAAAGCGACGCGATGGTATGTTTTTTGTTTGGTTCGACGCCAGCCAGTGTGCGAATTATGAGGTGAGCGTTCTGTGTTGATACATCACTTTATGCACACAGACGTAGGTACGGCCTTTACCGCGCGTTCACAGCAATACAGTCCTTAAGGTGATACTGCATTAATGATCGCGACCGCAAATGCCATATCAAGCCAAATTGATGAAAAAAACGTATTTTACGCGGATTAACTAATGACTGACTGCTATAGCTCGTAAGGCGCTCTCCAAGGCACAAAAGATCTGACCAGCTGTCTAAGAACCAACCAAGACAGCGCAGCTTCACCTTGGCGCTTCCAAATAAAAATAATATACACAACATAACGGCGGCGGGCGGTCACCCGGAGGTGTATCTTAATATACATAGGTATATCGAGCTTTTGCTCGCAGCTTCATCCGCGTGGAAATTATCACACGGAAACGTACCTACACCCGGGATGAAAGTATCCTATGACCAGGTCATGGTCTACCTGCGTGCCAAATTGAAATTAAGGAAGTAATTTAAAGAATCTAAACTTACAAGTCATTCTTCTCTTTGACTGCCTTGTCCAAGATCGCCTGTTCCTTAGCAATGCAGGCCGCGTCTCCAGACTCCAGTCTTTGGCTAATTTTCTCCAGCACACGAAGCTTCTCATTCTTCAGCTGAAATAACATGACAAGGCTTTGAAACGAGAAATCAAAGGTAGCAAGGTAGGTCCTAACCCTTTAGGTTAAAAGAACAGCATTCTGATTGTATCACCTTTTGGGTCAAAAGTTGACAGGTGCCTTCTGGCATTAACTCCGCCTATGTACGGCTATGACATATTGACGTAGAATAACAATTTACATAAAAAAAACTCCCGACTGTATATAAATAACTTACGTCAAGCTCAGTCTGTCTCCTCCTCTGCTCGATCCTGCAGCGAGACTTCTGCAGCACTTCCATCAACTTGTCGTCCATCTTCTCTCGTGCCTCCACCTCGCGTTTTCTGTCGTTCGTCTCTTTTCGAGACTTGTCTATGTCTCTGAAGATGCGAGCTCTCCCCTCTGCTTTCTGAATATAATTTGAATTTAATGTTTCGCGTTCGTGATCCTATACCTACCAAACACATGCATTAATACCTACTACTTAGGTTTTATATTGCTGAGGATAGCTTTCATTGATAGGTAGTCATATAATTTCGGCTGATACTGCACAGCTTAGCAGATAAAAAAAAAGCCGTAAAAAGAACACTGACATAAAATTCCAAACAACCTATAGTGAGAAGTTTGTCTCTACTCAGAAAGGTGGTAACGTCAAAGAAACTTACGAATTGTGCATCAAACACTTTGAGAGCCGCCATTTGCTCATTAGCCTTGATGTTGTCTATCTTCTGTAGGTTCAGCTCGGTCTCGTACTCCATGCGGTTACGTTCCGCAACCTCGTGGGCTCTGCGGAATTGACATATGACTTAAGATAACTTCACGCCTGTGTTTCCCGAATGGTTAGGTGTATAGTTAACCCACATTTACATTGCGTCAGTAATGTTCAAGTCCATCATGTAATAGGGTGCAAAATCAAAATCAAAAGTCATTTATTCAAATTAGGCTGAACAAAACTAGGTGCTAGTAGACTATTGCTAAGACGGGCACACATTTAGCGGGCTGCTTCTGAGTTCGTTTTGGGAAATCCCATCAACCCCATGTCTGACCTGGGATCGAACCCTTTCCAATGGTCAATGAGCTATTAATGTGTTGTAACAGGATGACCACTGGCCTCGTTAAACGGGATTATGTGGGCTAAGATGGGGTTGGAAGACCAAAATCTAAAATGGAATAGATACAGGAGATCTGTCATGAGGTAGAAAAAGAAAAGTTACTCACTGATCAAGAATGTCCTTTTGATGTTGTTTGTTGACGTCCCACCTCCTCTTTTTCCGCAGTGCCATGAGCTCGTGCCATTCCTTGGCCCTCCTTATTATATCGTCGTCATTTTGCTTCTTCCTCTGTGCTTCTTCCCTACGCCGCTCGTTTAAAAACTTGATCTGTTCTTCTCGTTCCTTTTGGACCGCAGTTTCGATTACCGCACTATGGGGGGAGCAGAATTTGATGTGTTGCCATTCTCTCGTTTCTATTTATTATACCAATACAATTATATGGTGAACGATTAAAGGCGTAGTACCTTTGAGCTTGTTTCCCGTTTGTTTGGGTTTCGCTAGACTTAGGTTTAATTGGATGCCCGAATGAAACAGATGATCGCGATCAATTGTTGGTGATCGTGAGTGGTCGAGTCCGGAGACTATAATAATAGGACCCGCGACCAAACAAGCAGTCCTTTGTTCTGACGGATAGCGCAGGGTTCGTCAACAATTTGCAGAATAGTCTGTAGACTCAAATGCTGATGATGTTGGATGTCATTTACATCAGGAGTAAGTATGGCGATGGCGTATTGGAGCAGAGAATGTAATGCAAATGCTTACGAGTGTCAAATGACGTTTTTCGACACACTTGAGAAAAAAACATAAATATACATATCAAAATAGCTTGAACCGTCGCGCCGCCGTCGTCAACAGCGCCGCTTAAATCTCACCTGAGCAATAATTTCGGCGCATCCTTATTCTTGAAGACCATATCTCTGGCAGAGTACATGAGTTGCTCTTGTTCCTGCTTCTTCTTTCTCAGGTAGCGCGCATAGAACCTAGAGTTGGTTTGCTCGGCTTGGAGGTTACGCGCCAGACGGAGCTCTTCGTTGCGCTTGTTTACGTTCTTTATGTGGGCAGAGGCATGTAAGGGACGCATCATATTAGAGTCTAGAAAAACATTGTTGTTTTTGGAAGCCAGATTATGAGTAGTGGAGTTACGTTTGAAGTGTGCCAGAGTAGAACCCGTGGTCTACTATGGAAATGATGGAAACCAAAAATATATGACATTACACCTGTAGGTATGTATAGTGAAAGTAGAGGAGTAGGTATCGAATAACACTTTGCCTGACTTGAGAATCGAACCCAGGACCTCATGCTCAACAATTGTGTTTAAGACCACTAGACCTACGACAACGAAACCTAGACACTAATTAATTACCTCTAAAGAGTTGGGCCAAGACTTGGTCATGACACGGCTGGTGGCGTCCAAGTACTTGACGTACTCCCGCCGTCGCATCACCTCTGGGTCTTCTGCATCGTAATTCGTCCATTTGTGGATCCGGTCCCATTCATCCTTTGTCATAGCAATCGGCATTTTTGCTAGATCTCTTCGTTGATTAAATGAGATCCTATAATAATAAACACGTATTTAATTGATTACATAACCGGAGATGACACATCAATCATAAGCACAACTCTGCAACCTTTTAATTTCATCTTTGGATTTAGTAAGCGTGATTAACGTGTTTTAATTATAATCTACGAAGAATAGTGTGAAGAGAAAAAGAGTTTGGTACGCACCTTTGTTAATGTTCTATTTGTATAAATAAAAGTACCATAGTAAATATGTAAGTAAATAGCATAAATTGATGACAGTATTTTTTACTTAACATTTTCGTTCTGTGACAATTCATTTTGAATGAAGTTTATTATTTTCTTCTTCGTCCGGTTTTGCTAGAAGTTGGCATGGCCAGGATTTAGTTGAACATTGACTGAATAGAAAGAGGATGTAGGTACTGAAAAGTTTTGTCTATTCCAAAGTATCAAATTAAATATTTCAATATTTAATTTTGCCATAAATAATAAAAGAAAATGAGGACCAACAAAATACTAATTTGGTTTCTATGGAAACATGTTGTTAGTTCTTTAAACATAGGGTGGGTTGCATCAAGAGTAAGAGAGATAAATGAGTACAATGGTGTGTAATGTGTTACTGTCATAGGTTAACACAATCAACAATTATTTAGTATTGTAACGCGATAAAACAACTTATAGACAAAAAATAAATGATGAAATTAGCGAAATTACATAAAATTGCAGGACAACTTTTTCGTTAGTGACAGTCACAGTGACAGTCACGCGGTCGAGTGACTCACAGAACAGAACTGTTCTGTGAAGTGACTGACCTAACTGACGCTCCCGCAAGGCGGTTTCGTCGCCTGAACTCTTGTAAGAAAAAATTGCCCTTAGTGTTATGTCACTAAGGGCAGATTTTTCAATCGACAGATAATTTTTATTCGGGGAATAAAATTGACGTCTGACAGTTTTTGTATGAAAGAACTGTCAAAAATTCAAAATTATTCCTCCGATAAGATTATCTGGCGGTCGAAAAATCCGCCCTAATTTCGTAATTTTTCGAAGTTTAGATTTTTTTTTGTGTCATATTCTGTCAGTATTATTTAACATACACAGATTAATTACTATTTTTACAAGCTAACAGTAATATATTCTCTATACATTAAATTATATACAAGTATAGAATACGAAAAAATATAGAAAAAGGCAGGAGCTCATTGGGCATCAAAAAAGTTTAGAATTATGTTTTTACTCTGTATTTACTCAAATGACGTGTCGCCTCCTTTTGGTTTCCGAACGTGCTGTCACTTGATCATCTGTCAAATCAAATCGAGAATATTTACGTCAGCCACGTTGGAAGTGCCAAGTTGGTGTTTTTATGGTAAATATAGTATTTTTTAATTGAAACCCTTTGAAATCGGCTAGAAAAATATATTTTAATTCTTATTTGACCATATAGTACAGTGTAAATAAAGGTTCTGATTGTCATTCGGCAATGGGAAGCGTTCCAATTCTGTGACATAATTTGGTAAATAAAACAGTTTTCGGTGGTATTTAGTGCTGGTTTGTGTTTGTTGTAGTGAGCCAGTGTTGTGAAGATGAAAGTGAAGGAGCTGAAGAGGACGGTGAATGTATGCTGGTCGCCTGCCGATCACTACCCGGTGACGATCGCGGCCGGCTCGGCGGCACAGCAGGTTGACTCTTCGTTCAGCTCTAGTTCCCACCTTGAGCTCTATGCCTTGAATTTGGAAGACCCTGGACTTGATTTAGAGCTTAAATCCAGTTTGCAGACTGAGCACAAGTGAGTATAGTCAAGTTATTGTAAGTAGTAGGATTATGGGATTAGTAATCCATACCAAGTGGAAGTGCCTAGGATATCTCATTAGGAGAACGGTAAAATTGTTTTACATTGTATAAGACCAACATTTGGTTAGCATAAAACTTATAGCTGTGAACCTAGTATCCTATGATGACAACAATAACAACAAAATGTAACACAATATCAGGAGCCCAAAATGGAACCTCTGTGTTTAATTGTCACAGAGATGTCCACATTAAAATAAAAAAGAAAGAACTGCTTTAACATTTTTCTCTAATTACTTCAATGCATTCCAGCTGATAGACATATTTTTATTATTATTTGACTGTCTTCATCCATGCAGTTTTAGTAAATAATAACATTAATGACACTCTTTTGAGAATGGTTGACCTTTAATAACAACTGCTCACTAAAGATCTACATACATAACATATTAACATTTTAAAAACATACATGTGCTGTTAAAATATTTGTTTATGATGTAAGTCTGAATCATAAATCAAACTTGTTTTCTTGGTATGTTCTATTTAGACAGGACGGCAATAAAAATAATACTATCATAGAGTTGGGATATAATAATTGTTAAAATAATGAGTAAAAAAGAAAATGGAATATTGATGAAACACAATATGCAATATACACAACATGCAACATTGATGAAATAAAAATAAGGATTGAAGTAGGAGAAAATGTTATAAAAATCTAATGAACACAGCATCACTCTTCTCCAAGTGCAGTCAACAAGAGGTCAACATATCAATCTCTTTACAGGCAATATTCCTTGATGTTGTGTCCATAAACTTAATGGATCATAAGACACTATTGTTACTTAAAAGTTACGTAATGACTAGCGTCTACTTCATCAACAGTTTTTGGTGTTTCAACTGAATTTACAAAACTTAATATCTAACAGCGCACTTTTATTAACGCTTTCATTTAGGTGTCGCCTACTTTTAGTGAAAATGGGCATAGGCTTATCTTAACTTCAAGCAATGTTTCTATGTAATAGCGAAAATATTTCAGTTGTGTGTATTTAATTTTGTTGTAGATTTCAAAAGATAGTCTGGTCGGGTGCTGGTATCATAGTCGGAGGCTGCGATGGAGGGCTCTTGCAGTTCTACAGCGCAGACAAACTGCTGAACAATGCCACCGATGCACTTCTCGGAAGCAGCACTAAGCATAATGGTAAGTGCATCATCACTTTCTCATGTAAATGAATTGTACGATAAGGTATTATGACTTTTGTGACAATTGCATAAGGTTAAACCAGAACGAACCATTCAATTGTATTTTCTAGCACCATCCTGGCTAGCTGCCATTTTCTACTTTCTATCTAAATATTTTCCTTCTACATTTTCTGGGCTATTCATATTATTTGTGGGTTCATAAAGCCAAGACACAACAAAATAATTAATAATTTGATAAGTAATCATCATTTTTTAACAATAATAAAACCAACTATTTAACTTCTTTCCTCTAAAAAACAGAATCTGGGCATGAAATACGTAATCTTATTTGAGTTTGTTATCATTATATTGGTAGTGAGGGAAATGGGTCATCATGTAAAACATTCAATATTTTTATACGGAGCAATGTATAACACAGACAAACTTGGTATACGCATAATAATTCACTTTATCATCAGTAGTTTTATTATGATTGGTCATAAAACAATAAATAAAATTGATACTTGAATTTTTAAACCACTAGTTATGCTTTATTGTTAAGAAAAATAATTGGATTTTCATATTATAATTTTCACCTTAGTTTTGTAATAGCTACAAACTTGCAAGCTATATAAATATTTGTACCGATTTCAGAATCTAATCATTGAAAACAGTAGATGTCCAACATGCTCAGTTAACTGTGTATAAGTTGCGTTATTATTCTGAATTCATTTACACTGAAAATAATTAGGTCGGGGCTATAGGCTCGCCCGCATTACATTGGACTTAAACATAACTGGTGAAATGTGGGTGTAATAGGTACACCTCTGCCCAACCCTTCGGGGAAACAAGGCGTGATGTTATGTTGTGTAATTAGGTCAAACAAAGTCAGTTTGACAAATCATAACCCGCCTTTTGGCTTCGTCGTAGTCAGTTAAAAAAAGCCTAGTGTCTTGTCATAGCTAACTGAATATTTTTTTTAATGACTGACAAAATTCTGTAATTCCTAATTAAAATGATGCATATAAGCGCATTTAAAGCTACAAACTGTTGTCTCTAACATAATTATGCCTTGTCTATGAGCTTCTGCCTGAATATGTAATGGTTAAAAACTTCTTGATTATCTAGCTTATGACGAAATTACAAAAGATGACCTCATACATACATGTGCTTTCTATTTTGAGGAGGTCATTCGTCGCTCTGATATTTAACACATTTACACACACAAAATAGGCTAATAAAAAAAAAAAAAAAGATATTACGTATTTCGTCGTAGATCGTAGAAGTATCTAATATCTAACATGGATGAGGCTGGCATAGGAGCGTGGGGATTGTCACAAGAAAAGAGAGGTCTATGCAGTGGGAGAGGTGGGGCTGTGGCTGATGATGATGAAATATCTAATAGATGATTCTTAAGAAGAGAATTAAAAAAAAAAGCAACAAGAATTAAAAACTAAAATATGTTTGAACTAAAATAATCAATTATTATTCTAAAAAAAAAAACCCCTCTGGACAGAGCTCTTTTATTACTGAGTAAATAAGAAGATCAGGATTCAGTTAACGGTTCAATTCGCATGTTGGTTGAGCAATTAACTTTCTGCACTTTCGATTCGCGCACTAAACAAATGTTTTAACGACTTACCTACAGGCAGATGATATTGATCTCATGTCTGGTTTTGTGGCAATAGAGTCGCCTCCTAACTCAACCATAACTGGTAAAATGTGGATAACTGGTAAAATGTGGATGTAGGGATACTAGGTATATATACTTCTGCCTAGCCCTTCCGGGAAAATAGGCGTGATGTTATGTGATGCGTCACGCTTTTTGATCAATACATCACTCAATTTCTCTCCTTCAGGCAACGTATCGGCGCTGGACATCAACCCTTATCAGAAGAACCTGCTGGCGTCCGGGGCCTCAGACAGTGAGATCTTCATATGGGACCTCAACAACACCAGCCAGCCCATGGCGCCCGGTACTAGGAACCAGCCTTACGACCATGTGCAAGGGTTGGCTTGGAACCAGCAGGTAAGAATCAAACAAACAAATTATGTGGTGTTATACCGTATCATACCATGACCGGGAATATAAAATTTAAACAGACAATTTTCAATAACCGTCGTATAGGAAATAATTTTCTCACAAAAATATTCACTCGCTCTTCCTGACACGTCTGCCTCACGCGAATACACAATCATATTTTAAACAACATACAAGCTTACACATGCTGCAAATTGCAAACAAAATGTAAGAAAATATGAATTTCGCGCTCTACAAATTTTGCGCTTCCCTCTTAAGGAGGAAAGTTTTTATTTCCCACACATTTTGCTACTCAGAAAATATTGCCCTGACCCTGGGATATTGCTCTATAATATAGACTCACCTACACCGTACCATATAGAGTTTATATGATACGGTGTAGTGGGCAGAGAGCTTTAAGTACAATCATGCAGTTTATCGCCAACTATTTATAGGAGTATAAACAACTTCCAGTTGGTGCACGACTATTTAATGTTATCGTCAAATATAATATTATTATGATTTACTAGTTATGTTGTGATGTTAGTTTGACCACGACAGACTTACTTCCACCTCTGCCTAACCCTTTGGGGATAACAGGCGAGATGGTATGATTATGTATTTGTGATACTTTTTTACGGAACCGGCTTTCACAACGGATGTGACGAAGTGTGTCACCCTGAAATGTAGTTGAATAACCACTTTGTACAATGAACTGGAGCACAAAAATTGTGCTTGTAAACTGAATTTAGTGTTTATCTTGTATCAATCTGTGTAAAAACATAGTGCTAACCAGAGAGCATTATAGCATTTACTAAAAGCGGTAGCTATAAATTCGCTTCTAAAACGTCCATTGATTCATCCAATAATGAACCCAAGCTTTTTGAACTCAATTGATTGTTAACTGATTCGGATTGCATCGTACGGCCAGTTGGAAATTGGTCACAAGTGATTGCATACAAGATTACATTGTTGTTGTATTTCAATATGCTACGAATAAGATGTCTTTACACTTTATAAAACTTTGTAGATTTTTTATAGTTTATGAATAAAAAGTATAATTTATCAGATTTATCACTATGACAGACACCATACTAGCTTAAAGACGACTATGTTACATTGCCTCTGCATCATTGTTAACATATAATCTCTTGGTGTAATTCCCCTATTCCCGAGGCTGCGGTACTACATACGGATTATTTCGACAGGTTCAACACATTCTCGGATCCACATTCGCGACAAGATGCGTCGTCTGGGACTTGAGGAAGAACGAACCAATCATGAAATTAAGGTAAACATCTTATCTTGCTACAAGTTTCTTCATTATGGTGCATTTTCTTGTGAAATAGTTGACAAAAATATAAAAAATGTCCTATTATCCAGTGACTCCCAGTCCCGCACACGCTGGCGCTCGCTGGCGTGGCACCCGAACGTGGCCACGCAGGTGTGCATCGCGTCAGAAGACGACCAGGTGCCAGTCGTGCAGCTGTGGGATTTGAGGTAAGTGGCGACAAAAATTGGCCGCGTCTTCAACTGCATGCTTTGATTTAACGAAGTTTTTTTTAAAAGCGTCCTTGATTCCGAACTATTCTTTTTAAGTAAAATTGAACCAATTAGACCATTCACAGGCAATTGAATTGATGAACTGGTGATTTGAAAAGTTTATCAGGTTGAAAGTAACACGTGAATAATATGTGAGATAATGATGTGAATAACGTCTCAGCGAAATAAAAACAAGGAAAACTCTCATGGCTTTAACGCGCTAAAATTTCTCACAGACTGGCAGCTTCTCCCCTTGTAACACTGGAAGCTCACAACAAAGGCGTGATGTCTGTGTCGTGGAGCCGACAGGACGCCGACCTGCTGCTGTCTGCCGGCAAGGACGGCAAGGTGTTGTGCTGGAACCCGAACAACACTCAGCCTGTGAGTCATATCACTTATTATAGAAAGAAAAAGATATTTTATTTAGGACACGCCACAGGAAAAAACAAACAATAAAAAAAGAACATGTAATTCTCACCAGGAAATAAGAAGAATGTCTGTGTAGAGAAATGCAGGTTGAGTTTTAGAGATGAGGCTGCAGAGAGGAAACCAGAACTACAAGTAGTTAAGGAAAGTTCAGATTCTCAAAATTTCGGATTTTGCCCTGTACTCTAGCTAAAAACCTCACCTGTATACATAATCTTCTATCTATCTATATGTACTAATAATAATACTAATAAGGCCTACATGGCTCATGAGGTTGCTGGATTTGTATAAAGTAGATGCAACTTTGCGCATCTTCCTGATGTCGTTTATGGGGCAATGGAGGACGGTCCTTCGCTATCCAGGATGTCGAAATTTTCAGAGGAATACCGAACCGATAAGGATCGAGGGAGGCATATTTCAGGGCGACAGTTTGAGTCCGCTTTGGTTCTGCTTAACCTTGAATCTTCTAAGCACACTGCTGGAAGATTCAGGTCTAGGTTATCGGCTGAGGAGAGGTGGTCATGGTTTATCGCACCTCCTCTACATGGATGACCTAAAACTCTTTGCTCCCAAAAAACAATTTGCAACTGATGGAGTTACTGAAAGTACCTACTTAACTCAAACTTTCAGTTGCGCCACTTGTTTGTTTGTATGAACGTGCTAATCTCTGGAACCAGCGGTCGAATTTGAAAAATTCGTTTTGCATATTGAATGCACAATTCTTGACGAAGGCTATTTAACATCACGCTAGGACCCTTGGGAGCCGAGCAAAGAGAAAAAATAGTCTGAAGAACGCTAAGCTAGGATCGGGGGAGCAAGAAATTTCACGCGTACGAAGTCGCGGGCGGAAGATAGTCATTTATAAACTGTTCCCCTTAACTTTTAAGACATTGCTTTTATTTCAATTTTATTTTTTACTTTTCGTGGTGCCCTACATAGTAATTGTACCTTAGCTTGAAGCCATTGTAAAAATCTTGATAAAATTATGGAACGCAAATTAAGTTATGAATTTAAGTATTTATTGACACTGTTTTTCTCATTTTGTCCTCAGGGAGGCGAACTCCTGTCCGAGATAAGTCACCAACAACAGTGGGTGTTCGACGTGTCGTGGTGTCCCAGGGACCCCAGCCTCATGGTCACCGCGTCCTTCGACCAGCAGGTGGCTGTGCATTCTCTACTGGGCGGCTCCCGGCCTGAGATCGTGAGTATAATACATTAAACAGATTTTAAAATTATATACATAAACTCACGCCTTCGTCACATGGGGATAGGCAGAAACTACAGAACGCCACCTGCTGCCTCCTTTTGTATCGTTTTATATATTTGGTCATATAATCACGCCGGTTGAGAGTACTACGCACCTGACCTTTCTGAAGAATTATCTTATTTTTATTTGTGACGGGTTCGTTCACATATCATAGGGAATTATTGCGTTTTGTACTTTATGTGCATTTTGAGCTACTGCTCAAAATGCACATAAAGTACAAAACGCAATGACACAAAAAACGGGTAGCGCGTCTTCTAAGGAACTCTCGAGCATTGTCGAGAATTCTCGTGACCACTGTTGGCGTTGCACTGTTGTTGACTACACGAGTGTTCCCTTCCCTTCTTTTCCGCTGCAATGTAAATTATAATGATGTTTTTTTAACTGAAATGGGATTTTACATAGTCGCCAGTTTAGTTTCTCGAAAGGTAGGTCAACCACTGACGCCGGAGTAAAACTCATCACTCATATTTTGTAATCCTGTGGACTGCATCCTGGGACTTCCAGGATGCAATTGGCATTTTCTGCCAAAAGCGTTTGACTGCCTTGACCACAATACAATGATCTGTAAATTACACTACTACGGAATTCGTGGACAAGCTGTTAAGCTTGTTCTTTCCTATTTATCAAACAGGCAGCAAAAGATAAACGTTAAGAGGGCGATGTCCTCAAGGTCTCTGGTTAAGATGGGTGTACCTCAAGGTTTAATTCTTGGTCCTTTCCTATTTCTAGTTTATATTCATGACCTTCCTTACATGGTGGCTAACTTATCGGATATGATTTTATTAGCTGATGACACTTTTCTTATTTTTAAAATAGATAGAAAACATACAGATGTGCAACGATAGCCTGGCATTTCTTTCGAAATGGCATTTGCATGGCGTTTCAAACAAAACTAAATATGTATCTTAAGTTCTCATTACCAAATATACTGTAAATTTAAGTTCAATCATACTCTATAGAAAAGGGGGGGATCCTCCAACCAGACTGGTGTTGTGTCTGGCGGGCAGTTGCCCGATGATTCATGTCGGGCCGTTGTATATGTGCTAGTTGCGTGGTAAACTCTGCTTGCGAGATGCAGGATTTTGCGTGACGTCAGTATGACGCGTAATTCGCATCTGGCGTTGTAGATACCGCTACAGTACCTCATGTGGGCCTAAAACAAAGTTTAAAAAAAAAGTTACAATGGGGCTCCCACATTACAGCTCTTTTGGGTACATTAGGTTCAGCTGCATATGCATTAAGAAAAGTAAGGCAATTGACTGATTGTTTCACGAGTGTTCATGTAGGATTTTAAATCTTTTGTTAGGTAAAGTTTATAACTTTTTTTCTTTGTTTTCTTCAATAAAATCTTCCCTATTCTTCCCTACATTCAACGTTCTCTGGTTGCAGACAACGCACAACCAAAGCAACATAATGGACTCATTCGGCGGCGTAGACTCGTTCAGCGCTCTCCCGGCCGTCGCCCGCGCCGCCGCGCCGCCGCCTGCGCCCGCGCCGCACCTGCCGCGCCCGCCGGGCTGGCTCAGGCGGCCGGTGGGCTCGAAGTTCTGTGTGAGTATACTGCCGTGCTAACGAGCCTAAAAATCTTTTATTTGGCACAGAACCATAAGCTAGGAACACTTTAAAAAACTAAAAACGAACTCATAGTTAAAATATAGATCAAGCGTGACTCACGGCCGCGACCAAATAAGTTGATTTCAGTAATAATTCCAATAAAAATCAATGTCAGACAGTGCTGTCTGACGTTGATTTCCAATAAACCTTGGGGAAAAGTTCTGAAACAGTTCCCAAGATGTTGCGGGTCCTATAGATGTTGCGGGTCCTATTAGAACCCGAATGAAAATCAATGTCAGACAGTGCTGTCTGACGTTGAATTTCAAATGAACCTTGGGGAGAAGGAGATATAGTCCAAGATCCACCAACTCACACTGACGTGGTAGATTACGGCTCACAGTGACCTCATGCAGAAAGAAAGCCTATGCCCCAGCTGTGGGAACTGTGGGGCTGATTATGCTTGGTATCTTTAGACCAACTGAAGTTTAATGTAATTTCTTATGCATTTTAGTTTGGCGGCAAATTGGTAACGTTCGAGAAATGTCCACAAGAGGCAGGCCCTCAAAAACTTGTACACATAAGCCAGGTAAGTTCGCACTTAATATTGATGAACCTTATAACCTTCCGTAAATAATTTCTGTTTATATAGTTTATACAACTTCAGATTAAAATAAGTTGCCTAACTTCACAAATGTGAAACTAAAAAATAAACAATTTTCTAAACTCATATTTCAAGTAATTACAGCTGATCATGAGGTAGTTTTTGTTTTGCTTTAGTATCGTTCGATATTAAAAACCCGTTACGTCTGAGAAGTTTCGACTGTTACGTAATCATAATATCACAAAACACACTAACATTTTGTGATTTTATGCTTAGTAACAAATTAAATTTAATACCATTAAAACATAGATTATGTTAGTATTGTTAGTCATTATCCACTGATTTTGGAAAGGACGGTCCGAACGAGCCGCTATAGGGTTTAGGATGTTGTTGCAGCAAGGAGTAGGGTTTCATTTGACCTTGTATAATTTCAATAAGTTTATTACTCTGTTATCATCATTATTGTGTTATTTTTATAAACAGGTTATAAGTGAACCAGAGATAGTAGAAAGAGCAACAGAGTTGGATGCTGTGCTAGAAACCAGTCTCAGTCACGACCCGGCTGCCACTGATAGACTTGCTGAGTAAGTACTACGTTATAATAACGTGTACTAGATTGATAACTAAATTATTTGTATTGTTTTTTTAATTACTACTTTATGCTCAACGGTTTTGAGTTGAAAATTCATCACATTTGATATTTTAGTAATGTTATCTTAAGTTTTTTTTTTATTCTTTGACGATTGTTTATAATTAAGGCAACAGTATAATTTTGATAACTCTCATTTTATTGCTGGTTTCTTATTTCTATTAAAGTCTATTAACTCCGATGTCATGTTGATTAGAGTCATCTTCGATTTTAGGCCTTCTATCAAATGTGCTAATACACATATTCGCTTGCACAGGTACTGTCGTCAAAAGGGTGACGCTACGACTGACCAGAATGAACGCTACACATGGTTCTTCCTTCGCGCTAACTTCCTGCCGACGTTCCGGAGTGAAGTGCTTAACTTATTGGGTGAGTAAATAACATAGGTATTGAAAATATTATGTGTTTAGTATGCCAATACGTCAATACCCCACAGCCGCAATGTTTCGGTCCGACCTATTAATGTTTCGGTCCGACCTATTAATTGTTTCGGTCCGACCTATTAATCTGTCACGAAAGTGAAAACGTTTCTATTAATTTAAACCCTGGTGTGTATTTTTTTTTCTTTTGAAAGTATTCAATGTCTGTCAGTGGTACTTTTAAAAGAAAAAATGGAGATAACCATTAAACCCTTCCTAATTGTTACTTCTAGCCCCCTATATTATTGTTATTTTGTCGTGTCTAGCTCACTTATCATTTCTAGTTATATTATAAATATTTCTTCGTGATTTAGGTTTCAAACAAGACGAGATGTCTTCAAAGTTTAAGAGCCCCAACATACCGACCGCTGACGGGACCCAACCCGACGTAGCCGCATTGAGTAGAGTGAGTTACCTGCCTTATATATCATACAATAATGATGTGTTTTGTATTAATATATGACTTTCGTGCTAGTGCTGTTTTCTGTGCTTATAACATCATAATTTTATGTTGCATTATGCTAAATTTTCATGTTTAATAAATTAACTAATGTTTGTCTTCTGAAGCACGACTTATTTCGGAGCTAACTATTCTTCATGTACAGACCTTTGACTTCTTCACCGCCACGGTTGTTCTTGAGAAAAATATATCGAGATTTGGTGTAAATTGGCATTAGAGGAAAGTAATCGGTCTTATTACAGAACGACTGTTAACGTTCGAGCACATTATTATATTTCGAATTTTATTCCGACTAAGTTTTAAAGATTTAAATACAAAACTAATTACTTAGACCCGGTTCTAAAGTATTTTTTTTATGTTATAAACTTTACCTAAGTCGGAATAAAGATCAAAATAAAAAAAACTGGCTCGAAGATTTTGGCCTAGTCTAAAGTGAGACCTCCTTTTGTATGACATCGTTTGAAACTGATTTCGACAACGTGGTGGAGAAAAGTATAACAAGTCTAAATGTAAATAACATCTATTATAATCTGTGCTCACATAACTCAGTCTATATAATATGCCACTGTCTGTGTCTGTCTGTCTGCCGCCGCGGCCAGGGCGAGTCCACGGAGACTGAAGCAGAGTTGTCCACTGATACCAGCACTGATTTGTCGGTAAGTACGGCTAGACTGTCATATTACAAAGAAAACAGTAGTATCTGAAGTTATGTACAGTCAGGGAAACGAATTGTTTAGCAAAATAAATTATCAGTAAATACAAATCACAGTGAGGTGGCTTGCTGAAAGTTTCGTCGCGAAAGAGCGCTGTCAAAAAACTTAGCACCATCTCGCGACGAAATTTTCTTGTATAAACTTCAGTGGCAGCTGGCTAACAGTATCAACTCCTCGCCATCCACACGGAACTAATTTGACAGTTGTCTTCTCCATTTTCATTCGTTATCCGTAATATGAACTGGGTTTACCACGAAAATCATTATGTACTATGACAATATGCTAACCATGCATTTTTCTTACTGTACATAGCGGATGGCAGTTTTTTAATACAGGTTAGGTACTTGCATGTTTGATTGTCGAGGAGGCAACGAGTGTGTACCATTTTTATTTCTTTTGTGCTGATAAATGTGCCTCTGAACGCTGGAGAACGCTTCACTTTGCAAAACTGATCATTTAATGAAAATAATTCGACCCTTTGCCAATAAATATCAGAGTTTTGTTATAATTATGGGTCTCTTATAATTGGGGAATAGTGTTTTCATTTCAATTTTTTCATTATTTTATGTACAATATTAAAGGTATAATTTAATTACAGGACGCCCACACACAGATCGAGAGGAAACTAGCCAACCTTGACTTGACACCTACTGTTTCCAACGTGGTCATCCCGAATGGAGAAGGTACTTTATATTTTGCCGGTTTTGTCAAGTTACTATACTCATAGGAAAAGATTTAATACTTTGTAGACACCCCAAAACTGTTATGACGCATTCGGAGAGTTTACAATGTCAAGATCTTACACGATACCATCCTGTCTGCTTAAAAGTATCATACGTTTATACGTTATATACATTTAAAGTGAATGCTCTATCTCTAAGCGGGAATTTCGCTTCCACTCGATTTTTTGGTGATAAAATATGCTTTATTGTACACGTCATGTACAGTCAAGGACTACCTACAATTATTGTTACACACCTTTTTTACGTGTACCTTATTATTTTTCCGACTATGTATTGCTATCATTTTAATGAAAATGACAGTTCGAAAAGGTGTTATGCGCCGGCTATATGGTTAAAGAATTTGTTTAAAAATTGCTGTACATTTTCGATCCTTGACTGTACAAAATATATTTTATTTTACGTGTACAATGGCGGTCGTTTCGCTGATTCTTATTAGAGCGAAGTATTATTAATTTTCCATACTGAAACGTACTTCGCGTATAACTCACATTTTGTTGGCACCGCAGACTCTACCAGCCTGATCTGTCGCGCGCTGGTGTGCGGGCACCTGGAGGAGGCCGTGGAGCTGTGTCTGGACGCTAAGAGAGTCGCCGACGCACTCATCATCGCCTCGCTCGGTGAGTTAAAGAACATTTTGTGAAATCTTGCAGGTACAAGAAGTTCCAAATATCTATCTATCGATCATACAAGCTTAATGCGGACTCACTAGTCTTACATTTATAGTAGTACTAATGTATTGAATTTGTTGCGAATTGTAGGAATAATCTTGTGTCATAATTACAGCGTCGATTACAAAATGTTACTACTTTTGGCCTGGTGAAAAGTAAGAGTGCAATAAACAAAACATATTCCTTAATAACCTACCTTTTGACCTTCATTATCGATTTCAAGGTGCATTTTGTACGAGTTTTAGGCCCGCTAAACCACCAATCACAAAATACATTTAGCATTAAACGTATTTAAAACATCCTGCTGTCTCGGTCGTCTAAAAACGATTGACAGAGATGGAACGATATTTTAAATACGTTTAGCACTAAATGCATTGGATGATTTGTGGTGCAAGCGGGCCTTAGAAAATACTTTTTAAATTCCGTAGCCGGTCGTTATTCTTTTATCGAATCCTCAGCGAGTAATGTTGGCAACTTAATTTTATAATTCCGTACGCAGGCAGTCCCGAGCTCCTGCACAAGGTGCAGAAGTACCACATCAACGCGACGGCGGGCTCGCCCGTGTCGCTGGTGTGCGGCAGCCTGCTGCTGGCGCGCTGGGCCGCGCTCGTGGCCGCGGCCGCGCCCGCCTGCTGGCGCGACACGCTGGCGGGCCTGCTCACGCACTGCGACGGGGACTCGGCTAGTCAATACTGTGGTAGGTGACAAATTAAATAATTTCGAAAAAATCCATGCAAATCGGTTCATCAACGGATATACTCGTGTATTGTTGTCGTGTATTGTTGTGTTTGTATGTTTTTGTCTTGCATATTGTTGTTTCGTCTGTATTAATTGTATGTACATCTGTGTCTGTAACCTACTAACACTAGAAGTTAAGTAAAATTGTTACTAACCCTATGGATTCCTGTCTGAAATAAAAGTTTTCTATTCTATTCTATTGTCCTCTGATTTAACTGGCTTATACTGTAACTTAGGAGTCAGCGACAGTGTATTTGTGCGACCTTGTTAAAATATATACAACTCATAATATCTTCCCACTAGCTGCGCCCCGAGGTTTCAGCCGTAAATGTCTCGATTTGTCTTCATCCAAATCCTTTCAGCCGCTTTAGCGTGAAAGCGTAACAAACAATCATACAAAAAATCAAATCTTTTCTCATTCACTCATTTTCAATCATTCTCGTCGACCTCGCTCACCTTATAATTTCCTTCACAGAAATGCTAGGTGACAAACTGTCAAAGGAATCCGACCCGGCCTTGTCCGAGGCCGCGACGATCTGCTACCTATGCGCCATGAGTCCCGAGCAGCTGGTGGCGCGCTGGGGCCCGGCGCGGCGCGGGCCCCTGGCCGCGCTGGCCGCGCGCGCCGAGCTGGCGCTGCTGGCCCGGCGGGCCGCGCTGGCGAGGGGCCGACAAGTGCCGGTGGGTCCAGCTTACTCTTTGACTGTCGTTGTAGCCTTTTAAGTAACAAGTTACGATTGATTTGCAATTTGAAAAATATTAAATACAGATGGCTGCGGAGAATTTAATTAAATATCAAAAATAAAAATTTGAAAAATTTAATTAATTATTTATTAATTAATATTTTTATTAGAGGCAAAATCTATATTTTGCCTATAATATGACTGAGCTTGAGCAATTTTATTTAAAAAAATCTTTTGATTTACATGGTTCAGTTTCTTTTATTTACAACAAATTTTTAATGTATTTATCGATTCGGAATCAACCGCCTATTCTTAAAGTTTAAGTTTATATGTTCAGTCACAGACTGAAAACGCTTAGCACTATAAGATCCATTTCCACTAGTGATTACATGAAACTTTTTATTTTTCCGACTACGTACTTAAAGCGACGAGAAATATTTAAAAATTACTGAACCTTTCCTCCGCGAGTGTACATACGATTTCTATAATCAAATGTGATGCAATCCATTCTAGCAAAGATCCTTTCACTCAGTCTATAATTTGCCTTTGTAACAGGCTGGTGGCAAACTAGAAACAGTCCTGAACGAGTACGCCTCCCGCCTCGCCTCTCAAGGTTGTCTGCAGAGCGCACTCAACACGTTGGAGGGTATACAGCACACTGAACTGCGCGACAGACTGATGCACGCGCTGGGCATGGTGCAGGAGAGGAGGGCTAGCCATGTAAGTAATCTGTTACCAATATATCCCATATTGGCGCTCAAATGACGTTCACAATGGCGGTTGTTAAGCTTTGGTTTTCTAGGAAAGTGGTTCCCCATACTGAGAACAGTATGGACACTTTTTCGCTTGACCAAGATAATCTTTGGGCGGCTGGGTAGAAGAGTGAGCTCACACATTATTAAATAGCGTTTCCATGACAACCAAGCAATTCAATGCGTCATTGTGTGTCAGAGGTGTCAAAACGAAACAGAAACGCGACTTTTGAATAAATAAAATGCGCAATAAAGTGATTTACGTTCGTCAGCAGCAGCCCCAGCAGCCGCGCCACTCAGTGGGACACGTGCAGCCACACCGCCGCGCGCACGTGCCGCATGCAGAGCCTAGCTATGCACCTACGGGTAAGTCTTTCATTAACTAGACAGTTCTGGCCAGACAGGAACTTTATGAACCTTTAGTAAGTAGTTTTCTTTTATAAATTCCAAAATGACAAAAGTTTATCAGATACTGTAATTTTTTGAAAAGCAGTTTTTTATAATGTGTTTCGGCCTTATTACAAACACTTAATATCGTGTCCTGCGTGTCCTGTCAGCTGCACGTTACAGGAACTGATGGACGCTGGTGATGGCGCCAAACAAGTGGCCGAATTCTGGGCAGAGTCCATTTAGGTTGCTATCGACACGCTAAGAAAAAGATTAAAAAAAAAGATGTATCTTTAGGCCCGGGGGGTCTACTCCGAAGTGGTACATTTATCGTATCGGCCGAATGTTCGGCCATTTCCCACTACGAAGTTACTATTTGTTCGGTCGGTCACGACCGAACCGGTCCGATTCGACTGAAGTTCATTTTGACATTTGTTCTATCGTAAACCCTACTCTGGAGGTCTACTCCGAAGTGACACACTCGAATGATTGGATCGGACCGACACATGGCTGAACCGAATATTGTTGTCCTACTATGAAAAAAGTTAACAACAGCCGCACGGGTCGATCGATCAGGTTAAGCTACGCTTGCCTAGGTTGGTCCGTGGATGGGTGAACATTTTCACAAACCAAGACCCCTACGTGCCTCGGAAAGCACGTTAAGCCGTTGGTACCGGCTGTCATTCGTGGATCTTTGACAGTCGTTACGGTTCGTCAGTAGCCCGAAAGTCTGACAACCAGTCTTACCAAGGGGTATCGTATTACTCAGTCACTGGGTTGTGGAGGTCAGATAGGCAGTCGCTCCATGTAAAATACTGGTATTCAGCTGCATCCGGTTAGACTGGAAGCCGACCCCAACATAGTTGGGAAAAGGCTAGGCAGATGATAACTACGGAAAAAAGTTCGGATCGGCTCAGTTGGGTCGGGACCATAGTCAATCTTCGGAAGAGTGTAGGACCGAACGAAATGTAGTGCCAGAGGTGAACGTTTTATCGATATGTTTTTATTAGTCATTATTATTTATGTCGATGTAATTAAACTATTGAATTACTGAGTAAAATTATTTTTTATAGTAAGAAAATAGAACTTTACTTTTATTTCAATATTTATACATTGGAACATTGTACTATTTCTCGAAAAAACAATATATTTGTAGCTGGCATACCGATGGCATTGCCGATTGTAAAAAAAAAGCAAAACGATAAATGTCAAAGGATGAAAAGTATACAAACAAAGATTGAGATTTTTATTATTGCAAAATCGAGGAAAAACTGAAAAAAAAAGTATAAACTCAAATCAAATCTCGTCTGTCTCTATTGTTATAGCAATAACCGTATTTCGGTCGTTTATCATCAAGAGCTGACTGTAGTGTAAATTGTTAAAGTGAAGTTATGAGATGTTACATAAAGTACAAACTACAACGACTGGATCGAATTTTTGAGCTTGGACTAGATTAGAACTCGTTTTGTATTAAAACGGTTTGAGTCTACAGGATGAATTTTTACGACGAGTACTCAAAGGAGTCACGGGCTCGCTTTTGATGAAAACTAAAACTGCATCATTGAATTTTTGAAAAACCAATATTTCTAGCCCGGAAGCGAACCCGTTGATTTTGAAAAAAAAAAAAAATCTGTATTATTTTTACACCATTCAATAGTGTCCCTAACAAGGATCAAATTCTGGGAAGTAATGACATACGGCAAACACAAAGAAAATGTTGGATTTTAATAAACTGCTTCTTATTTTCAAGTATTCATACCTACATTACCTGTACCTTGTTCGAAATGATGCTCAATATTTTTTTCAACCCATCTATTCGAAAAGCGACTTGGTTCACCTTTAAGTGCACCCAAAGGTGATGTTTTCTATAAGAAACTTTTAGCGGGCAGTAATGAGTTTTTAATCCTTTTTATAAGAGCGCCGCAGTTATCTTTGCCGCGCACTTTTTGAATTTGGAACATCTTAGTGTTCAGCGCCAAAGAAAGAGAAGGTAAATATTGTTTGAATAAAGACTGCTTGGTACGACGCCCATAGTCGCATGAGGTGCCTTTTATTTTCTCATAGTGGGTGATGAAAAGTAGAGTGTATCACTCGGGCGCAAAATATATTTTTGGCTCGAGCGACGTACTTTGAATCCCTCGCTACTTACTTTGAATCCTTCGCTACTGATTCTACTCTAGAATCCCTCACTTCGCTCTGGATTCAAAAAAGCGCTCTCCGTAAAATATTATTTTGCTCCCTTATGATACAATCTACTATATTAACACACACTCGCAGCTCTGTCACCTTCACAACATTATGTTCTAAATTCAAATTTTTATTAGTCTTTGCGGTTAAGATGGAGCCCCAGCCCATAACAGCCGAATAGTAAAGAAGATGTTGGCTCAGCAGTTTGGCGAAAATTTTATTGCAACATATGGTCCTGTGCCGTGGCCAGCGAGGTCGCCGGATCTTCCCCCTTAGATTATTTTCTCTGGGGATACGTGAAAAACGAAATCTACAAAAACACGTATAATGTATATTGATGACTTGAAACGATCTTTGGAAAATAGTCTAAATGGAATCAATAATATTGTAATTCTGAATGCAGTACAATCCTTGACACGTCGAATCTAGCTATCTATTGAAAATAATGGTCATTTTGCACAATTAATCAGTTAAGGTTGAATAGGTAACATTAGAAAAAAAAGTATTTTGTTAAAAATGAGCACTTTTATTTAGTTTGCCGTATAACATTACTTCCCAGAATTCGATCCTTATTAACGACACTATCGAATGGTGTAATAATACAGTCTTTGTTTTTTTTTTAAATCAACGGGTTCGAATCCTGGCTAGAGATATTAATTTGCCAAAAATCCGATGCAGTTTTAGTTTTCATCAAAATCGAACTCTAGTTTCGGATTTGGAGCAGTAATATCGTGTAAATATTCCTATTGCTGTTCAGAAAGCTATGTTACGCTACCCGTTTGTAGCGGAAAATGTTCAAAAAAGTCTGAACGTTTTCCGCTGCAATTATTAAAATATGGCCGAACAAAATAAGTTATTCAAATATCGATGCACCTATGCGAACACCTCTTTTAAACGTCGATTCATCTACCCAGGCCCAGCGTACGAGCAGGCCTGGCCCCAGTCCTCAGTCCCCGCGCCCGCGCCGCGCGGCTACCCGCAGCCGCCGCCGCAGGGCATGCAGCCTGCACAGGTGTTGCCGCCGCAAGCTACGCAGCCTCCCAGACCTGGCAGTGTTGGACCATCTGGTTAGTTGTTATAACTATAGTTGTAATATCTAAATATATCAAATCACTAACTCACACCCTCGTGTCTTCCAGGCATAGGATCCCGGTCCAAATACAAAGTGGATCCTTCTGTCATGTCCGCGCCCCTATATAACCAGTACAGTTTCAACAACCCCGTCACTTCTCAACCTTACGGCGGGTTCAACAGTCCATTACCCGACCAGTACGGTGGCGCTAGCGTGCCGGCTTACTCACAAGGTCCCATGAACTCGGGCCCCATGAACTCGGGCCCCATGAGCCATATCCACGGACCACCGGGCCAGATGAACCAGTCCGGCATGAATCCGGCGGTGAACGGCTCGTACTACAACCCGGCGCAGGCTCCGGAGCCGGCTGTGGCCGCGTTGCCGATTAAGCCTGTTGCCCCGGGGTGGAATGATCCGCCTATGATGTCTTCTAAACCTAAGGTATGTGTAACTAAACATTATCCTACTAATATTATAAACGTGAAAGTTTGCATGGATGGATTGGATGGATGGATGAATGGATGTTTGTTACTCTTTCACGCAAAAACGACTGAACGGATTTGGATGAAATTTGGCACACAGATGGTTTATAACCAGGATTAACATATAGGATACTTTTTATCCCGATATTCCCACGAGATCGAAACTTATGCGGGTGAAACCGCGGGGCGCAGCTAGTATTATTATAAACTATTTTTAACCGACGAAAAAAAGGAGCTCAAACCCGACAAAAATACAAAAATGAGTCAGGTAAAATGATTGCAAATTGATTGATCTTCGTTGATTGTTTGTTTGGCACCGCCTCAAAATTTGATACATTAAGGTGGATGCTCCAAGGTAGGCCGCGAAATTCAAATTTTCTTACGTTTTTTGCAATTTGCTGGTCAGCATTGAGTTGTACGTTGATTAAAATATGATTCACGACCGTAACAAATATGTATTTACAGAAATTATAATCATTAGAATCAGTAATACAACTTGTTAAGTTAGCCAAGATTTCATGAAATAGTCATTCAGTAGGATTAATTGATCTTAGAGAGTTGTGTTGATGACTTTAATGATTATAATTCTGTAAATACATATTTGTTACGGCCGCGAATCATATTTTAATCAACGTACAACTTACTGACCAGCAAATTGCAAAAAAAGTAAGAATATTTGAATTTCGCGGGCTACCTTGGAGCATCGACCTTAATTTAGGAGGTTAGTTAGAACAAAAAGTATTTTTTTTATTTTTCGTTTTTCACTAAGTATATTTTTTTCGTCGGTTTAATTTTGTGTTATTTACAAAATGTTGATGCTATCTTGCGATTTCGGAAGTCGTAAGTGTGTAAACTGAGGTAATATTTGTTTAATGTTTATTTAAGAGCAGTTGTGATGACACCGTATTAAATAATAACCAATAAAATAATAAGACTTGCGATTTATAATGAACATGTTAGATGGATGGGAATACAAAGGTTATCGAGCCCACTGTGTTTACATCATATTTGTAACTTTACCAAAGTGTAACGTAGTATTTGATGGAGTAACATTATCAGCATCTAGACACGGGCGACATGTCGGCCTTGCACGCGGGCACGCGGCGCTGGAACAACATTATCGAACATAGGCGACACTTAGACGAGGTATCGAAGCAGAGTGTTGCCGTTTTCATGTTTTCAACCCGATTTGATCATTCTGTGTATCTCCTAACGTGTGTTTTCAAGCTGTTTAATAATTTGCATCCCTCCTGTTGACTCATACGTACTGACATTTTCATAAATTGTGATAAATTCGGATGCTGTAACGTCGTTTTTATGAAGACAAAGCTTCGCCGAATATAAATAACATCTGTCGTACAAAGCATATCTATATTAGTAGCGTTTCGTCTCGTTATGAATTTAATGCATCAACGATAAAATTGTTTTCTTTTGATTATAAGCTACGAAATGTAGAGTTAGTACTTAAAATTTGAAGTGGCTACTCTTTTCAATGCAGAGTTTTATTTTGTTACTAATTATTTTTTTAATCAATAGTTTGATCATCTTGCATCATTCAAAATAATCATACCATACACAAAAGTAGAACAAGAATAGTTCATTTTTTAAACAGAGAGAAGAGAGGAAGTATATTCTAAGTTCTTTCTTAGTAAAGCTCAATCCACGTACAGTTTCCAAAGAAAAGTTTGCGCTTTGTATCATCATCTATTTTTGGAAATAGCAACGCGCGATTATGAGATCTAATATAGAGCTCTTACAACCAAGAAAGTACTTGTTTGTTTTGTAGTACCATCTTCACAAAATAACAAATTAACAACTCTATGTCCCCCCAAATTTTTTTCAAAATTTTTGAGTGACAAACTATGGCAATATGAGACCGGAGTAGGTAACGCGACAGAGAGGAAACTTTATACAAACCTGCAGTGTTAGGTCCACTTCTACAAAGCGCGGTAGTAAAAAACTTGGATTGGCCTTTAATTCGGAAACACGATGATTCCCGAAGCGCATACTTTTATATGGAAACCTGTACACCATCAAACAAAACAATATGACAAGGCAACCTTTAACAAAGCCTTCTATTCTAGCCAAAACAAGAAGTAACAGCACAGGCACCGATCACACACCCGCTGTTTGGCGTGGAGCCTCCCCAGCACGTGCCGCTGGCACCGGGCGCGCAGTACGGCCAGGCCGGCCCGCAGTACGGCCAGGCCGGCCCGCAGTACGGCCAGGCCGGCCCGCAGTACGGCCAGCCCGTCCCGCAGTACGGCCAGCAGTACCCCAACCAGTACCCCGACTATCAGGCCGCGGCTATGTCACCCGCTTACCCGCAGAAGGTGAGTGATTTTATCAGTTCAGTTTTCTATTCGGTCGTAAGAGACTTGCTGCCAAACATAGGTCTATGTTCAAATAGATGGCCAAAGAGCAAAATATTTCATAACCATTTTCACCAAGCTTGATATGTGATCGCAGTTTTATAAGACAGGAAAACGCCACTGGTTGTCCTCTTGACCAATATAGTTGGTCTTTGCTGAGAACACCATAGATTTATAGATCGTCAATTGTGTTTTATAATCTCATTAATGTTCTCCAAACTTCTTCAAACTCGCTCCAGACGGTCTTTTCTAGAACGTTAAACCAAACGTCAGGACTAACACTTACTATCGCAACCCAGCGCAGGGCACGCCACGATAGCGGCGGTAAGACCCCTCTTTGAGGAGTGGCTAGAGAGGCGTCACGGCGCTCTCACCTACCGCCTGACGCAGGTCCTCTCCGGACACGGATGTTTCGGGAGGTTCCTGCACATAATCAGGCGGGAGGAGACGCCCGGGTGTCACCACTGCGAGGATCGCCCAGAGGACACGGTGGAGCATACGGTGGAGGTCTGCCCCGCTTGGGCAGAGCACCGCCGTGTCCTCGTAGAGGCGATCGGCAGCGGCGGCGACCTCTCGCGTCCGGCCCTGGTGCAAGCCATGGTCCGGGGCGAGAGGGAGTGGGAGGCGGTAACCTCCTTCTGCGAAGCAGTCATGCTAGCGAAGGAGGTGGCGGGATGGGCGAGGGAGAGATCCTCACGCCTCAGCCGCCGAGGGAGACGCTCCGGGCGTCGGGAGCCGCGCGACGACTCCCGGCCACCGTAGGCGCGGGCCTGCGGGCGGAGAGCAATGGGTAGCTCTCCGTCCGATCAGGACCAGGCCCGTGCCGGACGGCGTGTATGTGTTCCACGCGCGCCTCAAAGAGATGTTAGCGTAGTTGACGGGGCCCGACAGGGCCGAAGCCTGCCGGGGTAGCGGGATCGTCCGAAAGGGTTACCGCTGCCCTGGTACATAAAGGGCTAAGGAAGGAACACGGGTGGGTTTTAGTCAGTAAGAGTCTGACACTCCCTTCTGCTCCACCCAGAGCGGGAGGGGTCATTTGATGATTTCCCATCCTCAAAAAAAAAAAAGGACTAACACTTAAACCAGCCCTCCTTCACTCGGCCGTGCCTACAGCGATAAATGCCTACAGTTCCGCGTGGTGCCGTCGCCACTCCGGCAGTCGGTTGTCACCTCTCGAGTAGTTTAGATTATCGTGTTGTTCACAATTTGATTCCTTTTTTGATTGAATTAGACCCAGTTTAAAATCATACTCATACATGTTGGATCATTACGAGAGCAACTTGAAAATGTTATTTTTTGTTTGTTGAGATATCTTAACGTATTTTTCAAATGAAAGGTCTAGAATAATTTTATTCGTTTGAACCATGTAAATCGGTCCACGCATTGAGGAGATAATTAAGAATTAGTATCGTGAAAATGTAAACAACCAGAATTTTTGATGTTTTTGTTCTACGAACTTTTTGTTCTTTGAACCTTGTGGAATGCAAATAAATGAATATGAATAATTATTGCAAAATGTGAAAATATTATTATTGTAAGTTAACGAGGAATGTTAAACAAAGAGGTATCTAGGTAGCCTAAAGATTAAAGGTTTGTTTTTCACTTGTAATTACTATTGACCGTGTAATCATACGCATCAAACATAAGATAGATTACGTGGTCAAGTAGGTAGATAGACTCAAGCGCAAGTCGACAACCCTAGCGCTACAGCTAGCGCGTCACTCCGCGCCAGACAGCGACAGAGTTACGCGTTAGAAGAGAGTGGCAACGTTTAGGTGAAAATCGCATTAGGCACTAAGCGCTTATGCGAGCTGAATTGCACTTTGTTGCTTAGTAGCAAGAGTCGCTATTTCTATGAATTGTTGCGCGAAGTGCCTCTTCTGTACTTGTACTATTTATTCTGTGCTTAAACTATGAAAACCGCCTTTACTGCTGCGAAATAAGAGAGCTATCGAAGTCATATAGTTACAATAGACGTGTTAGTTGACTGCACTCAGAGACAGTTTAAGCTGTTTGTTTTAAATGAGTCTGTTATGACCATAGTCGGTTTGGCCCGCTACCATAATTTGCGGAGCAACTGATATTACCACAGCATGAACTATGAGTATCAAACTAGTGCCGAAGCAGAAAGAATGTGAAGCAACGTTTCTTATTCTCGTCCTCCCGCAGCCGGAGAGCCCCGGAGCCGGGCCGCCGGAGCCGGCCGCGCCGGTGCAGAAGGCGGCGCTGCCGGACCAGCACGTGCTGCTGCAGACCGTGTTCGACGCCATCAGACAAGAGTGCTCCAACAGGGCTACTAACCCGGTGAGTTTCATATACATACGTTTAGTTTTTGTTAACTAATATAATTTGATGTTAATTTGGTTCATGAACATACTTTTGTAGTGCCATTATACGTGATGGAGACATAAGTCGTCATGTTAAATACATTTTCAAGACACACTGGCAAATTGTATTAATGTCAGTAGCGTTTTATTTTATATGTTTTATTTTATTGCAGCAAATGAAGAGAAAATTAGAAGACGTCCAAAGGAGATTAGAGACACTTTATGATATGTTACGCGAATACAAGGTACGTTATCATTGTTCACATCAGCGTTTATTGTATCGAGTAGGTGTTTTTTGTGCAACAAGGTGACTGTTCCACCATCTAGAGCGCATTGCGATATTTATGTTCGCGTCGCAGTAATTTTTTTTTGACTGTGTGGTTCTCTCCACTGTTGTTGAGTATTATATTTAGTTCCTCTTGCTCAGCCGTTCAGTAATAAGGTTCCCCCGCAGCTATCCGAGACGGCGTGCGCGGCGCTGCACGCGTGCTGCCAGTGCGCACAGAGCGGCAACCTCGCGGGCGCGCAGGCGGTGGCCACGTCGCTGGCGACGGGCGCGGACTTCGCGGCCGTGGCGTCGTTCCTGCCGGGGCTGAAGGTGCTGTGCCAGCTGGCCGCGCAGCTGCAGGTCTATGTGCGGTGAAAGGGATAGAGCTGTTATAGTTATGTTTAAAGTATGCTGATTGAAGGTTTTGTATCACTTTTACGCGCGAATCTAGCTGTCAGTGAGAGTGGGTATCTATCCTTTCAACTAGCCAAAATAATCGAAATGAGGCAATATTTGGGAAAAATCTCGGTCAGTAAAAAGACACTACATCGTCAGTTCGTCATCCTTCTGCATTATACATCATTTATTTAAGATCGACGCAACATAACTATCTTTTTCCATACAAAAAGACGCCTTGTATGTGTATCTTGTAGTTAGTATGAATGTCAGAGCGGCGCTCTTGAAACTACAAATAATTATTACATTACTATATCTTTGATTATTACCCACTTTCCTGGCAACATAATTTAAAGTGGTGCAAAATTATATGATCAGTGTAATGTCTAGCTACTTACGTTCAACGTTTAATGACGGGTCATTTATTACGTGTATTTCAATACACTAACATTGTTGCCTTCTTTCAATGCACAGCAATAAAGGCACTATTTGTGTAATAAACGAAAGATCCTCACATATAACGTCAAATAACGTGTAAAGAACGTAATAGTTGCAAAAAGATCGACGTTTATAATAATATTCGTATCATAATATGACTGTAATCGACTCGGACTCCACTCAAACTGTGGCCTCATCGTTAACTTAAATTAATAATATAATTTTAATATATTCATTAAGAAAGTAATCAAATTAATAATAATTATACACAACTGATGGATGTTTTGTAAAAAGATTGCTCAGAACTGTATTTAACTTTTCATATCAAAGCATATTTATTTATACCATAACTGAATGAAATATGTGATAGTTTGTGTGCACTTTTGATTGTTTACATTTCGCATAGTATTATTGATTTTTTATGTAACCATTTGCTATAATATGTTATGGGCTTCTTATAATGCTGCTAACACCACTGACGTACAGCAACACTACGCTTAGCAACGATACGTTCTGCACGATGTTCTTGTAAAGCACTAGTTATCGAGCACAATTTCGATATTCAACAATGATTTAAAACCAAGTACCTAACATAAACCAATAATAAGTAGGTATACAGAGTTGTGTATGTACATGTGAGTCCAGTATATGTACATGATGTACTCACGTAGCTGCAGGGAACTTTCTTACAAGACCTTTTGTAATTTTTAATACATTGTAAAGTGCATTTACTTAATGATATAACTAGGACTATAACGATTAATTCTCTCGAAAAAAGATGCATGCTTATCGATCATCATCATCGTTTCAGTCGAAAGAGGTCCACTGCTGGAAAAAGGCATACCCCAAGCATCGCCACTTCGACCGGTTCTGTCAAAATCAAAAGTGCTAATTCTCAGCCTAATTTGAATAAATTATATTCAAATTAGGCTGAGAATTAGCACTTTTCGAACGTCAAAATTACATAAGATAGTCCCCCAAAACGCCCGTCCTGCACCACTTCCTAGAGATTTCGCTGGGAAGAAGTGGCGCAAAAAACTCCCTAACTCCTCCTCCTGTGCTTCCCGCATCCCGACCTCGCTTAGCGATCGTTTAAAGAAAATTAAATAATACTATGCAACAAGTCTCGACTTCATTGAGAAAAAAAATGGAATAAAATTGCCCTACTTATGCCCAGAGACACACAAATTGTATGATGTAACTGATTAACGTTGTTTATTGTAATGTGTGAGTACTGTACGAGCTCTGTTACTAATATATAACTTAATATAAATATTAATGTATTATAGAATTATATTATTGATGAAAACTATATTTTTAAGAAAATTATTTTGTTGTTTTATTGATAAACTAGCTGCGCCCCGCGGTTTCACCCGCATAAGTTTCGATCCCGTGGGAATATCGGGATAAAAAGTATCCTATGTGTTAATCCAGAGTGTCAGCTACGTCCATACCAAATTTCATCAAAATTGGTCCAGCCGTTTGAGCTTGAATAAGTAAGAAACATACAAACACACACAAACTTTCGCCTTTATAATATTAGGGATTAAAGTATGAAATTGCCGATTTGTACTGAAAAATTTAAATTAGTTTTTTTTTTTAATTTAACATATACTATCTATACATTGCTGCCATCTAATAGGAAGGTCATTTATGCCTTTGCGATAGAACTCTCGTGATCTAGATTCGACAAACTGTAAAAGTATTTTGTACTGCCTCCTGAGAAGAAAACTTTTTATCACGTAGAAAATTGTCCAAATCACGAAAAAATGGTAGTCCGTTGGAGCAAGGTCTGGCGAATATGGAGGGTGACGAATGGTTTCTAATGGCAGTTCCTGTAGAGTTAAAACGGTTTCTCGTGCTGTATGAGGTCTCGCGTTATCATGGAGCAATAATGGTGAAGATCGATTCATGAGTCGGTGCTGTTTCACTGCTAGTTTTGCTATCGTTGTTCGGAGTTCGGCACAGTAGACATCTGCCATTATTGCTTGACCAGATCGAAGAAAGCTATAGTGAATAACACCATGCTAAGACCACCAAACAGTTACCATTACCTTTTTATTGGTAAGGTTTGCTTTTCCATCACGAAAGCGTTTAAACCAAAATCGCACGGTGCGTTCATTAGCAGTCCCCTCTCCAAACGCAACATTGATATTGCGAGCTGTTTCTGCCGCGTTAGTTCCGCATCGGAACTCGTATTCAAAAATAATTCGCATTTTCGAAGTATCCATCTTTCTTGTCTAAGCTGAATAAAAAATCAACTGAAAGTCGATAATCGAATGTTGCATATTTTTTAAAAGAAGAACTTCATAGGTACCATGTGAAAAAAGTTTCACTCAAAAATATCAAACCATGAAGGTTCTATGTCCATTCCTATTACAAGGAAACGGCAATTTCATACTTTAACCCGTATTATTAGTGTGACAATTCGATTCTCGAAATAAATACACAGGTTCTCGACAAGAAGTCTGAATTTGACCTCAGTAAAGGTTCTATATTCAAATATTTTCAAGTTATTTTGCTCATTTATCAGATAAAATCCAGGAGCCCAACATAGTTACGCATTTATTTCAATTAAACTATTTACAGGCACTTTTGAACTGTCCATGGACAGGTGATTTATTATTAGTAACCTAACATAATGCCAAGTCCCTGCCAAGATTTGCAAAACCACTACAGCAAATAAATATTCCTCCCCAAACAGCCGGGAGGGCTGTTTACAAATAATTCGCGATTCAAGGACGATATTACGCGTTTAAATACTTTTAAGCACTTTCTGTGCACTTTACGTCCTACAGCGAGCATACCCGGGAACATTTTAAGTGCAATCTGCGACAGCGTTCGTTCAGAGCAATCACGGGCCTATTTCGATAATTATTATTGCTGCGCGTTTAAAATAAAAGAGTTCCTAGGATTTTTAGTAAGGAGGTTTTTGCTCTTCCTGAATGTACTTACCCCTACCAAGGTAGCAAAATAAAACTTTTCCGTCTATAACCAAGAGGTTTCGTGGTAGTATGGTGGTCTAGGAATAGACCAGGACCGATCTTTAGCAATTCTAAGTAGGTAGTCTTGAAATAATAGTTGTGAATAATAGATGAAAAGTTAAAAAAATCTATTAAAAATAACTATTTTGAACTCTATTTCGAATACCTATGTATTATATATTAGGAACTTTCCTAATAAAAACGTTTTTTACCAGAATTGATAGGTTACCTACCTACTTGGAAAAATATTATTATTTGTTGCTGCTTTGCTGTTTGGCAGACGGAATATATTTAGTAAAAATGTATTTCGGTGAAAAAACACTTTAATCTTTCAATTATAACGATTTAGTTTTACAAGTGCAACATAATAATAATATGGTTATCAATCAATCTTTATGACGTTAACATGTTACAATAAGTGCACTTGTCGGTAATAATCTAAACGTAATCAAGTACAGCATGTGAGATTATTAGGATTAGTGCAGTCATGTAAAGTATGGATTTAGTCTGTTAATCGCAATCTTTGTTTACTCATAAAATACAATGAGTTTGATAAGCAATCAATGCGATATTCATGTAGGTACCTAATATGTTAATGATTCAGCGTTGGTACGTAGGTGCCTAAATAGGTAGGTACGTAGGTTTAATAAAATAAACAGAATAGTGAAAGCACGTTAAACGCAACAAATAATGGATTTTTAGATTTTGCAGGTGTAAACCTCAACATTCGGTAGACATTTTGCGAAGTGGACATTCTGCAACTGAACCGTATGGAAGAATGAATTTCCAGATTCAAAATGCTAGCCATCGCTAGACCAAATCATTATTGATTTGTCTAATAAAAAATAAAATAATCCGCAACTCGTAGAACTCCATCTAATCACTACTACTAAGTATCTACTAAACATGTACGCATGGATGTCATCCCCATGTCGGCTTTGCCCTATTTACGTAAACCCACTTGCATTGCAAACCATCATCCTTAATTCCTTACAGGAACGAATGCAACATTATTATGAAAGCATTTTTAACAACTGTGACTCTCTCAACAGCGTATTCATCTATCCTAACAACGAGGACACGCTCGCTCACAGATACAGGCAGATGTGCAGGTGCAGAGTAGCTAAGTAGGCGGCGATAAGTTATAGACATGCAGTGAATAAGACGGGACGTTGTTATCTATACCATCGCATCGCTGAGGTGAGCGCCAATGCATGTGGGAGTGCGTGTCCAGTGTAGGTATCAGCAATTCTGCTTGTTCATTTTTACCATACGGGAAAAGTCGAACTTGGTTACACTATGAACGGGTAGCTAATTAAATAGCAATAAAGGTTGAGAAAAGGTTTTGCACAGTAACACCGCTACTTTAGCTGAATTGAATGGCTAAATATTAAGCACAACATGTCGCACACAGCTGTAGTGTCGTAGTTCAAGATTTTTATACCCAGACACATTTACACAAGCACGTTAGCCAAGCGGTTAGGTTATCGCAGAATCCAATGCCCTGTCTAATAAATAAGATAGATGATAATCTCAGTTTATCAGAAATGCATTTGCTGTTAAATCAGAACTTTTTCAAGCCCCGTTATGTACCTAAGCTCGATATCGAGGAAGTTATAAGTAGCGCACTAGAATTAAATGGAGCCAACAAATCATGAATATCCCTATAATGCCGCATCGTAAGACAATGGGCACAGCACCGCGGCTCGGATTAGCCGTGTGCGGCGAGGTCGCGTCGCTGCATTGTGTGCCGGATTAAAAATAATACATGACACGGAGATACGACGAGATGAGACGACATCGCGACATACATGCACGTTCATGTCGCGAGATATGTGTCACTTAGGCACTGCTCTGGGACGAATTGGAAAATTGAAGCGGCTTCTTCGTTACAGGATATTTTAGCGAACGTGCAAGATCTGTTAGGTAAAGGGAGAAGACCTCATTAGGCTTCAAACATTCGCTGTCAAATGGGAAAAGTGCCCGAAAGGCTGGCGGTATTGCCACGTTGTATGGTATTAGGAAATTAGAATTTTGAAATTTCGGAACATTAGGGCAGCTATAAGTAGTCGAGCGTAACAGTCGTGCACTCTGCAGCCTGGGCAGTGGGTCCTAGGTATAACGCTAAATAAAAACAATGATAATAGATCGCGCTTACATAGCAACGCAAAGCATTGTCTTATCATTTTTTTTTTCATTAACCACTCATCCAAAAAACACTTGCAAACAGTTGAAGAAATTCGCATTGATAAGACTGATAATAATGATTATAAAGTAGTATTTAATTAATTTTAACAGATTGTTCGTAGGTACAGTTGTACTTGTAAAGAAAAGCCATAGGAATTTGGTACAGGCCTAGCGCTTCATTATAGAGACAGTACCTGCGGTAGAGCTGCGTGGTGCGGGAGTGTGAAGGTGTGTCGCGAGAGCTCACGTCAGTCCTTCGCTAGCAGACAGGCATCCACATCCCTCCCGTCCCACACAGCAGACATGCCTATCTATTCTGTAAAAATCACTGTGATATCATAAATGGGGTGAGCTCGATGTGAGCTGTCTTTCCACCTGATGCTTGGTATTGACATTATTGACAGCTCACTTCAAGCTCACTTAACCTGAGTTTTCACGGTTCCAGAGCAGGTCTGTGTCCCAGCTGTGGGAACGTTATGGGCTCATAATGTAACATTGGTACTTGCCTGGATTTGAACTCACTACCAGAGACCGAGAGAACAGCACTGTTTGTTTATTACTTGTAAGCTCTGACGTCTGTAGCGAATAGGATCCGATTGATAAGACGCACAATTACCTTGTTTTAATATGATAGCAATCAAAAGTGAATGTTATCAGGTTAAGGTTGATTGATAACATATTCTACTAATTATTATGTAATGGCTATATTTCTACATAATGTGATGTGATTTGGAACACGATACTGCGCTCTAAGATACAAATTTGAAGGGCATCTGTGACGTTGTACTGTTTGCAGATGATACCTCTCTTACTTTTAAAGTAGACAGGAATAGACAAGATTTTGACGACGTAAACAGTGCACTCTCAATAGTTACAAATTGGTTCACGTCAAATAACCTACATAGTTCTCAATGCCAAGAAAACGAAATGTGTAAAGTGATTCCGCAACCGTTCTCCGAAGACCGATTCGCCGTTGGACTGTCGGCTTACCGAGTGTTAGAAATCTAGGACCCAACATCGTCTTAGATAAAGAGGAGCTTGAAACTGTAGGCTCGGCAATTTTTCTAGGACTAACAGTAGATGCCGAATTTCAGTGGGGACCTCATATATCAAGTCTAGCAGGAAGGCTCAGTTCGGCTGCTTACGCCGTCAGGAAAGTAAGACAATACACTGACGTTGCTACAGCTCGTTTAGTCTATTTTAGTTATTTTCACAGCGTTATGTCTTACGGTATTCTGCTGTGGGGCAAAGCCGCTGATAACTGATATACAAAATATATTTGTCCTTCAAAAACGAGCTGTTCGAGCAATTTACCAGCTGGTGCCAAAGTTTCTCTAAGAGATTTTTTTAAAAGATATTGGTATTCTCACGGTTGCATCACAATTCATCTTCGCTAACATCTTATTTATCAGGCAAAATTTACACTTGTACACTAAAAACAGTGATATTCACAGTGTTAACACTAGAAATAAGGACAGACTACGTGCCTCCTTTCACCGGCTTCATAAGGTTCATAAGGTTCATAACTCATTTGTTGGGCTTGGTTGTTGGCAAGTCTAGCAAAGAAGAGGGTCTTCTTTGCTAGACTTGCCTTATAATGCGTTTAAAGCACAAGTAAAATCCAACCTTTGTTCAAAGGCATACTATTCCGACTACTGGGCGTGACTGGGCTACTCCAGGTATTCGTAAAAGAAAGGAAAAACTTTTTGAACTTTATAGCTTAAAGCAACATATGAATAATACAAACTTTCATCAGTATGATGCAAAATATTCAAAAACTTTTAAAAGGGTGTGCCAAAGAGCTAAAGCTCTTTATACTCGTATATTAGCAATAAAATAAAATCAGCTGATGATAAAATAAAAACTACCTGGCAAATAATAAATAATTAAACAGGTAGGAAAAAACAGCGTAATAGTGAATTTAATTTAGAGACATGGCACATGGCACCATCAATTCAGATGTAGAAATAGCTAGCATATAATTTGAAAACTTCTTTGCTAAAATTCCCCTTAAAACTACTGAAGCTTTAAATTCTTCCCCCACGCTTTCTGCTGCCTTACTTAAAAGGAATGGGCATGCCCTTTGGAGCTTAGGTTTCAGCATACAAACCCCCAGGCTGTTATAAGAGCTTTTAAAGATCTTAAAATTAAATCAACAGAAGATCTCTGGGGTATGTCTGTAAAAGTATGTAGATCTCTCATCGAAACCATTGCGCCCTATTTAGCTTTCATATTTAACACCAGTGTTGATCAAGGAGTCTTTCCGGATGTTATGAAACATAGTAAAGTAGTACCATTGTTCAAATCCGGTGATAGTAAAGAACTCAAGAATTATAGACCTGTGTCAATTCTGCCAGTTTTCAGTAAGGTGTTTGAAAAGTTGATGCTCAATTAAATGTTACGTCACTTTAATAAAAATTACACCTTTCATGAACAACAGTACGGCTTCACCAAAGGGCGATGCAGAACATTTTTAACGCCTGGGAAGAAGCACAAGAGGTTTCTGGAATCTTTTGCGACCTCTCTAAGGCGTTCGATTGCGTAGACCATGAAACACTTCTGATGAAACTCGAGCACTATGGGATTAGGAAAACAGCACTTGACTTGTTAAGATCATACCAGAAAGATAGAAAGGTTAAAGTCCAAGTAAACGGTGTAAACTCATTGGGGTCTGAAATGACAATGAGCGTTCCTCAAGGTTCGAAATTGGATCCATTCCTCTTTTTAGTTTATATTAATGATTTACCCCAATTACTTCAAAATCAACCGAAGATGGTGTTATTTGCAGATGACACATCATTAAACTACTACTTAGTACTTCATGGAAAAAAAACCAAATGCATTAGACTTAAATGACCTAATGTTAGAAGTAGCGAATGTGACATCATATTGAACGGCCAAAAACTAGAATTTGTTAATCAGACAGTTTTTCTAAGAATCACGCTTGACGAGAAATTACAATGGGGACCTCATATAACATCTATTGCGGGGCGGCTAAGCTCGGCCGCATGCATATGCTGGTAGAAAGATAAGACAGTTAACAGATGAAGAAACCGCGCGTTTGGTCTATTTTAGTTACTTCCACAGTATTATGTCATATGGCATTTTACTATGGGGTCGGGCTGCTTACATTGAATCCATTTTTATTTTGCTAAAGAGAGCTGTAAGAGCCATTTACAATCTACGTCGCCGCGAATCTCTTAGGGAACTATTTAAAAGGGTTAATATTATGACAGTACCTTGGCAATTCATTTATGAAAATATTATGTATAATATGTAGCCTAAAGCCTTCCTTGGTTTACAAAGAACATTTTTGCTGAATTTCAATTCAATCTATCCTGTAGTTTTGGCGTGAAGCCGTACCATACACACAGACAAACAGACAAAAATTCTGAAAATTCTAAAAATTCACTTTTTGTCATCGTTTTTTTAACAAAAGCCACTTATTTTTTCTCGAAAATTCTCAATGTACAGTTTTTCTTTCGTTACTGTTTTATTATATGTATAGATGTAAGAAAAATGAACATATTTTTAATAAAATAAGTGATAGACATAATTTTAATACTAGAAATAAAGATAAATTAGATTAACCTTTTTTCAGATCATCTAAAGTACACACATCTTTTATGGGGTACTGTGTTAAATGTTACAACAAAATACGTTGTGAAATATTGCAAATAAATGAAAGAAAATTTAAAACTTATATTAAAATTACACTTTGTAAACAAGGATAATTAACTCAAGACAATGTTCATGTTCTTTCTCCAGAATTAGCTTACTGACAGGTTATTGTTATTAGTATTATATTAACTTATTTATTTATTTTACTTCGATGGTCCTAGTTTATAATTTATGACTTCAAGTGACAGGTATGTGAACAGAACCCAGCAATGCATAAATATGTAAGCTGTCACGCCCTTTATACCTGGAGGCTTTTATTTAGGTAGTAAGTTTTTATTTACATTTTAATTTTAATTAAATATGTTTAGCTTGAGTACGTATAGTTTTTATAATATTTGTTTGTATATTAGCATGGCTAGCTGACATGTGGCAACACCTAGTATTGTATACAATCAAGTATCAAATATTTTCTAACTGAACAGACAGCTGTGCTGCTGGGGAGTTTGTTGCGCCACTTCTTCTTCCCAGCGATAGCACTGGGAAGTGCGATGCCTGCGATGGGCGGGCGTTTTTAGGGGACTGTCTTTTGTAATGTTGACGTTCGAAAAGTGCTGATTCTCAGCATAATTTTAAATAAACGACTTTTGATTTTGATTGAAATCGCAGACGTCACCCAAAAAGCAGTTAAGCTCAAATGCAACTGGGCCAGACATGTTGGATTGTGGGCTAAGACCACCACAGCATTGGGTTCCTGAAAACATCCAACGGCATTAGGAAGCCCAGGCGTAGATGGCGGGACAAACTTGACGTCTATATATGAGGGATTGGTCCATATTGGCTCAGGATCCAGTTGAAGAAAATGAAGGAGAGTCTTAAGTGGGCACTTATGAAACGTCAGAAGCTAGTTGCATGTTTTCAGTTGGTCATTTCCTATGGAGAAGAGCCGGCAAGAACACAGTTACACAGTTACTTTGAAAAAAAAAAAATTCAGCTCAGTCGGTAATCGGGAAGTGGATCAAATTTAACTTGCAAGACTTGATTACAGACAAACAGGTGAAACTAAACGAAAGCTTGTAAAGATAATTGGCTTTTACAATGTTTTCAAATTACAGCGTTTATAGGTACGGGATAGTGTAGGCCTGTCAACAAGTACCAATGGTCTGTTTATTTATTTGGATAATGATGTAGGTAGCCGGTCTAGGTACAATCAATGTTGTAAGAGATAATGTTACCTTAGTATCTTCTAAAAAGCTCCAAAATTTATAAAAATTTCAGTCACATCCAGAATAAAATATAACTTATCTCAAATACAAATATCAAATGAAAGACGCCGTGCATGCAGAAGGCCTTTTGTTGAGTATATCGCGAGCGGGTCGCGGGACGCGGCGGACGGGGAGGTCGGGGGGGGGGGGGGGGGGAGAGATAGGTCGGCATTGTAGTGAACTACCCTCCGTTGTAAAGTTTTAGCTTATTTGTTGTTTGCCGCGATCTGGATGAAATGTGGACGTTTAGTGGGCTCGATAGTGCCGCGCGGATGACTGCATTTTAATATTTGGTCTCGTTGCTGAAAGCCACTGCTGAATGCGGTCGTCCTCATATACTCGTAGCAATATTATAATGAATGCGTAAGTACTGTCGTGATTGCGACGCTTGTATACTGCACAATGCACTTTTGTATACAACCTCATCCAGTGTGTGGGAAAGTGGAAGCTTAGTATAAGTTTGCTGAAAATCACAAAGTAGCCCTTGGTTTACGAAAGCCTGGTTGGTGGTTTGTGGTTCCTTCAACAACCCATATAGTCCGCTCAATGAATAACCAAAAAGGAGGTGTAGAGTGCGTGAGCTGGGACCTAAGCGATTTCTTCAGAAAGTGGTTCAGGGTGCTTAGGGAGTAAACATACTAAAAGTCCCAGCATCTGAGAGCGGTGAGCCTTGGGGGGGATAAAAGTTCCGACTTTTGAGTTTTTCGCTAATATCTTTAAAATGGTGCGTCGTAGAGAAAAATGTCTTCTATGTAATGAAAGCTCATAAAATTTTCTACAACTTTTATGTTATACACTTTTTTCGAATTCCTACCCATTTCTGAACTACACGTTCCGGAAAAGTGAAAATTTTCGAAAAAACGACTTTTATCAAACCCTAGCTGTTGCCTGCTACTTCGTTCGCGTTATTTCGGGATAAAAAGTAGCCTATATGTTAATCCAGATCCTAATCTATCTACCTACCAAATTTCACCCAAATCTACTACTTTTATTTTAAAACAAATTAGGGTTCCCATTAATTTTCCGACATCCGCGAGAGCCACGCCGCGGGCAGAAGGTAGTCGAAAATAAAACCAGAAGAAGGATATCAGAGAGTACACTTTGTAAACAGACTACTTACATATTTATAATCTTCAGTAAAAGCTACAAAACCTGTGTGGATTGATCACAGCCTATAAAAACGTCACCTAGGTACTGTGATCAAACTGCACACCTGCCCACTACCCACTATAGAAACTCAAAAAATCTCTCCACCGAATATTCATGACGTACAGACAGCGCGTGTTTACTCGTGTGTCCCCGGAGTGACGTCAATCAAGGCGATACTACCCGCATGCCGCACTTTTGAGCCTCCACTGCAGTACAAACAGGCCTATACGATAGTTAACGATGGGTATCGGAAGGCTTTGTCGAGGAACGAACGTGATTTTGGAGCTTGACTATCGAATATCGGTATCGAGTTCTTAACTAGACTGATACTCGATAGTCAATTGTTTTATCTATGCATCTATATCTATACTAATAATAAAGCTGAAGAGTTTGTTTGTTTGAACGCGCTAGTCTCTGGACCTACGTTGGATTTGAAAAAATCGGTTTGCATTTGATAGTCCATTTGAAGGCTATATAACATCACGTTATGACTCTTAGGAGCCGAGCAAAAAGAAAAAAACTAGAAGTGATAGCGCGGCGAGGCGATGCGATGCGACGGAGTGGGTCGGGACAACAAGAAATTTCACGCGGACGAAGTCGCGAACAGAAGTTAGTTCATTATAAAGTGAACCCTTTTATAGAACATTGCAAGACTTGACAAGCCTCGTCCAACTTTGTAAGCTAAATGAGACATCAATAGGTGAGTTTTTATAGAGCCTTCACGAGTGAGATTACTTACAACATCTGTTGCACCCTGTCGTGTAGCGACAAGAAAAGCTAAACTTTAATGTCAAAGGTAAAATTAAATTAAAGAAAGGGAGGTCGAAAACAATTAAAGATATATTTACAAGAAAGGATGGAGATGGAATGGCAGTGGTGTGTATAATGTGGAGGTGGGGTGTATGGATGACGATGCGCGATAGGTGGGTTGAGGAGGCTGAGTTGGAGGTACAGCTGGAGCTAAGGAGGTAGACTAGAGGCAGGTGCTGGCGACAGGTGCAGGTACAGATGCAGGTCTAGGTGCAGGTACAGGTGCAGGTGCAGGTACAGGTTCAGGTGCAGGTACAGGTTCAGGTGCAGGTGCTGGTGCGTGTGCGGCACGGAGGACACCCGTAGGAGGGCCCACGCAGCAGGATAGGACGCAGCACGGCAGCAGGAGAGAGAGGCACGGCGGGGACGCTGTCAGCCCGCCAGGTCAGGCGGCCCTCGGATGAGGCGCGGCCCAGTAGGTACAGGAGTGTTTTCTCAGGCGGCCCTCGGATGAGGCGCGGCCCAATAGATACAGGAGGCCTTCACGGGGTCCGTCAGCGTACCGGAGCGGAGAGATACGCTGGGTATTCCCGGGATAGGTGGCCCTGGAGTATCAGGCTTTTTGTAGTATTCGCTTTAGAGGCGAAAACCGAACTCATCCTTGCATTGCGTAAATCTATTAAGTCAACTTGTAGAATAACATCATGTAGAAAATATGAATTTGAGATATGAAAGTGGACATGATTAATTCTGTCAAAATATCAATTTAAAATCTGCTAAAAAGATACAGGCCGGTAAGGATTTGAAAGGAAAGTTGCCATGGCGACGTATTAAACGTCGTCAAAGCTGTCATAAATAATAAAATATATTATTAATAAAATACAATAAAATCTATAGTTATTTTGTATTAGAAGTATAGTGTTTATAGGAAAAATGATATCCATCAATGTGGGCGAAATTACCAACCCTTGGATGTCACTAAATCGTATCGTAAATCGTCGTAGTCTCATGTTAAAGTTGGAACTGTGTATGTGTACTGATTGTGGATAAAACGTGTCGTGAGGAATAATCAGATCAGCGCCTAACGGTAACGGAATAATTGTTCTGACCTGGAGGAATGAATGAAGATAACTCTGAGTATGTACATTATGTTACAACCCTTGGCAGCTCTGTTTTGTTCATCTGTCAATCTTTTTACCAAAACATTAGTAATCAAAGAGATTTAAGTCAAGTAAATGTCTTTGTTAGTAATGAATTTTGAAATTGTCTCAATATTTTAATTGAAAATAAAAAATTTAATGAACTAAATATAACACCTAATATGCACTTAGGATCAAATTCGCGATACTTCCTTATCAACCGACCGATGACAGAGTCAAGGCTATCAATACTTCCTTATCAACCGACCGATGACAGAGTCAAGGCTATCAATCAATATTCGCAATCAGATAACGTAAACATAACGTAAACATAACATAAATCACTAACTGACGCGTTTACGTTTTAGCTGTAAATAATTTATAACTGCGTTAAGTACGTAAACGTTTCGAGTCATTAAGTCGTATTAATGCGTAACGTTTGCGTTAACTTCCAAACGCGTTTCAAATGTAGTTGAAATAATTATGAAATGTATTGTTCAATGTTGAACAAAGATTTTTGGGAGTGGAAACATTGTTTGAGTTTAGACCCTAATATACAGCTATTAAATAAATCAAGGGGCAATTTTGCTTCAAGCTAGTCCGTGGCTCTACTTCCTGTTATTTCGAACAAATGCAGTTATGTATAGGTATTAGCCATATTAAGCACGCTTGTTGGTCCTTATGTATGTACGTTTAAGAAGTATTTCTTTTGACTCAGAACCTCTACCGAAGGATTCAGAGGCAGTCTGGTTTAGTGGTCATAGTTACGACTGCTGGGTTGTGCTGAGCGTGCGGTCCTGGGTTCAATTCCAATTCAAGTTAGACATTGTGTTGATTTTTTCATGGCATTTCTTGGTCTAGTTTTGTGCGCGATTAAGGACAATATGTTCGCCCTCTATCTATTATATAGGACTTAAACATAACTGGAGAAATGTGGGGGTCTTAAACACTCTGCCTACATCTTTAGCAAATATAGGCGTGTTATTATGTTACAATATCAACAATATCAACACTATCAACTCGGGAATCCATATTTTTACCCACATAGCAGTGATTGCAAATTCGATAGCATGATTACGGCAAACATGTAGGATTCGCGTCGTAAATCACGCTAGCTATCTACGAGGCACCGGCAGAGACCATTAGCCGATCTAATATTTATTGTTACAGGCAAATTACTGTTTATTTCACGTTGGTTTTTAAACGATTTAGCAGTTTAATATGAGAAGTTTCATGTTTGCAAAAATAGGTAAGTGTTGAAATATTCTAGGAATATTTTTCCTACTTTAGTAGGTACACCAACCCATGAACAACCCAAACGCCATGCGTGGTGGCATGGTGGATTACGATCCACTCCCTCTCAAAGACAGGAGGCCTGTGTCCCAGCATTGGGAACACAATAGGCTGGTTATGGTTATGCTAGTCCAAGGAAGAAGACATCATAATCACCTGTCGTGACCATCGCGTTTGTTGTTTAATAGCTTTTACTTGTGGTTGAGTGATGACTGGGACAGGCCTATGTCCAGCTGAGGACTGCGATAGACTGAGTTGATTAACTTGTTGTTGATGCCAATTAAATCGCCCTTATTACATGGGATTTATAAGTAATCCGGTTCAATGTGAGCGTACCATACACCTCTGCCTATCCCTTCGGAGAATACAATCGTAATGTTATATTATGCAAAAATATTGCTTTTAATATTTTTAAACACCCTACTATCTAACATAGCCACACACCCTTTACAAGGAAAACCAAACAAACAGTAATCCCCACACAGTCACTTTTCTCCACAAAACAATTTCTTGCTTGCCCCGCGGGCTTAAGAAACAAAAGACGTGCGTTTCTTTGTTTTTGCGCTCGCGCTGGTCTGGGCTGGTCCGTAAGCTGATGTATTGCGCGCGGTAGATCGCCGACGTTCGCAGCTTTGCTACCGTCATCATGGAATATGGAAAGTAGTAGAAACTTTTTTATGTTACGATTTTTCCTGTTATCTTGTAGGATCTTTTCCATTCATAGGTTTCTAATAGACTAGAAGAAGAATAATATTGATTTAGATGGTTTTTTCCCTAAAAATGTCGTTGGTCTGGTATGGGGAATTGTGATTTTTATTGCTGAATGGTGTCAAAATTGTGTGATATATTATCCGCAAGGTCTATTTTAGGTGACCAGTGGTAACAAAACCAGTACCACGTACATAGTACCGAAAACCCAGCTTATCCTTATTTTATTTCTTTAGATAACGCAATGATGAAACGATCCGCTATAAAACATTAACGACAACGTGATGAAAGTAACGAACTAATCGTTAATAACGAGACCATACGCCCGATACCCGCCGTTTCTAATTCCTCCGATATCGTCTTGATAGCCTTTATAACATGTTGTATATAGATTTACTCACCGATTAATATTTGCATATCACTCAGAATAATCTCTGGAAAGAATATATAAGGCTTTTTCCCTAGCGTTAGATTAGTCTTTTAAAATATTTGCCAAAATGGTATCAGACTTTAGAAAGAAGAAGTTACTCCATGTGTTCAACGCCTTCTTTGACACTAACAAAAGTGGTGGAATTGACAAGAAAGACTTCGAGCTAGCGATACAGAAGATTTCCGAGCTTCGAGGGTACAAGCTTGGTGATGCTAAATACAAGAAAGTGGAAGACATTCTTTTAAAGATTTGGGATGGTCTGCAAAGTCGAGCTGATTCCAACAATGATGGTGAAATATCAAAGGATGAGTGGATTGAGATGTGGAAGCAGTTCGCCAAGAACCCATCTGCAGCAGCTGACTGGCAGAACCTGTACTGCAAGTTCATCTTCGAGTTGGAAGATGCCAGCAACGATGGAGCTATTGACGTTGAAGAGTTCTCCTCGGTCTACGCATCGTTTGGTCTGGATAAACAGGAGTCTGTCGAGGCATTCCATAAGATGGCCAAAGGTAAGGAGACCGTCTCCTTCGAGGAGTTCCAGCAGCTGTGGAAGGAGTACTTCGTGTCTGATGATCAGGACGCTCCAGGGAACTTTATCTTCGGATGCTACCTCTGCAGTCTTTCGAAACATTCCCATTCTCACTCGCATTAATTGAGGTATAATTTTAGGGAAGTGTGTCTATTTATAAAGGATTCTGATTGTGTGTTTGGGTTATTTTTTTATAATATTTTTTTTTTGTAATTTTAGTTTTGACTTTTTTATTAGATCTGCGATACACATTTCATATTATGCAGATAAGCGCCTTATCCGTAGGCAGCTACAATTATTATTTTGCTACATACATACATTGCACTTATTTTACTATTTGATTTGATCAAACAGTAACTCAATCACATTCAGTGTCCTGGCTGCGTGTGTGTGGCACATGAGGCTCTATAGCTTTGAGGAAAAACATTTGTATCAGAGTAGCTTTTGCCCGCGGCTTCGCTCGCGTGGACGTCGGGAAATACTCCACGGGAACGTGCTACCGGGATTTAAAGTACCCTATGTGTTAGTCCAGGTTATAAACTATCTGTGTGCCAAATTTCATCCCATGTTTATGCGGCGCACACCAGTAAAGCTCCCAGTCGGCATGATTTTTTCCGACATCTTCAACAGTCATCGTCATATTTCAGCTAATTTACACCTAAACCCTCCCCATGAATTACTCCGTTCATTGGTGAAAACCGTATGAAAATCTGTTCCGTAGTTTTTGAGTTTATCGCATAGGAACTGTTTAATGTAATGACTAATGATGCAGTTGACTAATTCTTGACTAATTCATATTGCCATCATGATAATTGTATTTAGACTATTACAAAGTATGAGTAATTTATGATCTATATTCACTTGAAAACCGATCTAATCTATTATTACATACCTCTCAAAACACTATAACCTCAAGAACATAACAATCACCATCTGGACGTTTCCATAAAAACTGCTATTAGAGATGCAACAATGTAATGACGGCCATTACTCTAGGCTTCTAGATAGAAGTGGCTATAAAAAATTCTATGGGTTTGGACAATTTCGCAAATGAGTGGCGTACCCCAGACCAGCCCGCCGCCATTACAACTCTCTTTTATCGCATTAGCTGGTCGGATGTGCGAAGATAGGGTTGGATGCGGATAGGTTGAACGAATACGATACGAAATAAATTCTGAGTATGATACTTCTAGTAGGGAATAAACATAATTATAAAAATATTAGCTAGCCAGTCAGTGGTAGCGGTGTTATTCAGCTTCATCATTTAAATTATATTTGGTCTTAAAAAATTTAGCTGCTGGATCTTTCCTTTGCTAGTTTAAATGCCCTGTTTCACCACCTCCACCTGTTAGCTTAGATGGCAGATAATTTCCTACATATTAATTTCCTTTTTTTTTATTTGTTAGAACTATGCTTATCTACATGTACCTTTCCACCCTTGAGTCTGTTATCATTAAGATGCCGCGTCCACTTCCCTCCATCTACTGCTACAACGCTGTATTGATGTCAGAGGGGCGTGTTTGAGCGATGCATCCTATCTGTCTCGCCTCTCGCGGCACATCAGCTACCCTCAGCCACTGTGCTCATATGTTAACTAATGTTACAAGACATGGACACTATTCAACAGGAAGGCAGGTGTGTCCTGCTCTGTATGATCCAGTTTGGAAAAGCACAATATTTCTATGGTACTAATTGATGGATTAATAACGCTGCTATATTAGGATCCTTTAGTTTTGTATAATATGGAATCACCTAAAATTCTAGAATATAATATCGTAATGGCCAGATATAGTTCGAACCACATCCGCTTAAATTTTTTATTTTCCTGGAGTTTTGATTTAGATGGCGAAAGCAGGAACCATGGCAGAGTGGTAATAATAAATATAAAGTGGCATTTTGAAAAAACGTTAGCTTTGTGTCAGAGACACAAACAAAGATTATTTCCCTTATCAATAGTGTTGCTCCATCCAATTTCTCAGTACTGACGTATATGATGGCGTCATAATATGTGATGGGGGGCGAGCGTTGAGTGATGCGTTATATCTGTCATTATATAGAAATATCAACTGCTCTGCTTACACTCGTTATAATGTTTTATGTGAGTGGTAATATTGAGGTTCAAAGGGGCCGATTATTATGTAGGTATGTAGGTTTCTCTTTGGCTATAAGAGTAGGGGAAGACCAAAGAAACGATGGATGGACTGTGTAAATAATGATATGGTTGGAAAGGGGGTGACCGTGTACCGAGATGACGACTAATAGACAAGGATGGAAAAAAGACATGGTGCGCCGACCTCAGGGACAGGAGAATGATGATGACGTGGATGTCTCCGGAAGTCAACTTATGACAATGTTGAGTTTAGCAGCACTTTGGACAGTCGTCCCTTCTTCCAATTATAGTCTAGTCATTGGCACATAACTTAGTTTAAAGCTATTCCCAAAACGATAGAAAAGTTAAAGAGTTACTTTCAAATCAATGTTTTTTTTGCAGTCAGGAAAGATTTAGGTCCCTTATACATATACGTCTTACCCAAAAACAAATGCCTAAAGCCCCACACGGAGTATCGCCAACCCAAAACACCGAAACGTTTTAACGCTTGCATAGCGGGGCTCTTATTTTCACATGAACACTATGGGAACCAACCTAGTCGTTTGCTTAGCCTTGTTAGACTAGAGGTCATAAGCGCTACTGCTGAGCACGAGGTCCAGGGTTCAATTCCCGGGTCGGGAAAAGTGTTATTGAGTTTTTACATTTGGTATTTCTCAGTAGCAGTTTGGAGGTTGTATTTGTCCCCGGTTGATGGCAAGAGGCTCGTCACCTGGTACTTACATGGGACTGAAACATAACTGACGAAATGTGGGTGTACTAAAGGTGCACGTCTGCCTAACCCGGGGAATACGGGCGTCATATTATTTTATGCTAACCCCAATACTACTAAATCAGCCCATCGGGCGCGGGGGGGTGCCTGTCAAAATAATCAGCACAATCTTTTTCACCGCACGTAATTAGATAACCAATTTGGTGTTTATATAAGTAATGATAAGAGAACAAACACTGGGTGTTCGTTCCCCGCATTGCAGTGGAGGAGATAGTGGTGGACGTCAGTGTTATCTAAAGAATCAGTATTAATTACTCCAATTAAGTCACTAGGCTTAATATGCGAGTTTGTCTGAGTATTGTTTTTTATTTTATGATTTGGTAGCCTTTTTTCAATGCTCTGAGGGCACTTTCTGAAGAATATTTATGTCTAAGAATAGTGGAACACCTGGTTTTACAAAGAGTTGTGTAGAATGTTAATGTTAACCCATCATCACGAATGTTTACTTTAACTTATAACAAGTCAGAAGCAACTTAAAACTGAGGAGTTCATGTTGAAAACTGAAGTAGGTACCTATAATTTCAGAATGTTTGTCTCTGATATTTGAAAAAAAAAAATGTAAGTACAAAAGTATCGAAACCACACAGAAAATATTTTGTATAATAATTTTCAGAAGAAAACATTTTTTTTCTTTCAACCAAAAACCAGACGCGTTATAATTTGGTTTCCCCAGATATATTGCACCCGCGCAGCCCCATTAGAGGGTGCTCCGTGATCCATATGGCTGTCCGGACATGGGGTAATGTATAATAGATATTTCACCATTAATATGCCGTCTATCTCCGTCATGTGTCGGCTAGTTAGCTTCGATGGCATACCATGTCCGGATTTGGTATGGTTCTCAAGAACAACTAATTGCCCTGTCGGAAAATACGTACTCATGCCTTCTATCCATTGTAGGCAAAAACTGTAGAACGCCACCTGGTACGAACCTAAAATTACCTTTAATATCCCAAATAACTCATTCCCAAAATCAAAATATAGTCAAAACAACACAAAAGCAAGAAAAGTGATGATGTAATGTGAGATTTGAAATTCTGTATTATGGTACTACAGAATTTTCTTGTGTGAAGCTAAGTTTAAAATTAAAAGAAAACAATACAAAAAACGCGTTAATATAAGCCCCACAATTTTCTGTCTGGTTTCGTTCTAAGTATCCTAAAGAGAAACGGGTACAAAAAACTATCAGTAGCCCATTTTAGATGGTAAAATAAAGTCCGGACAGATTCCGCCTCGTACAACGGCACTTTAATGACCCCAAACCATATTACGATGGCACCACTGGTAAGCTCATTGCAATAACTGTACCGTTTAAACATTGTAACAGCGTGTATGCGGCTGTGACAATTACCGTTACTAACCATTTTATAATTCCCTCATGACTATTGGGACGATTGTCGCACTTATTCGATGTAACATGTTTAAATTTTGTGTAATTAAGTGATTAATTTTGGTTTTGGAAAATACGTGTTTATGTTGGCCACAATAAAAGAGTATTCTGTTCGACTCGAAGGCAACAAAATATTTTTTTGAAGTATAATGAGTTAGAAACACCACCTTGAGCTCCATAACTCAAGTAGCGCATGTTGGAGAAAAAAACAGCTAGGCTAAAGTGGAAGTGGGCCGGGCACGTCTCATGAATGCAACCGGAGAGATGGGCAAAGATCGTCACTTACTGGGCTTGAGGGAAGACATCGTCGTCGGTCGAGGTAGACCACGGCGAAGGTGGTGTGACGATCTGATAACATTTGCAGGGTCAACATGGCCAGAGACCGCACAAGACAAGAAGGTTTGGAAGGAAAGAGAGGAGGCTTTTGCCCAGCAGTGGGACACAATATAGGCTAACAAAAAATAAGTTAATTAAAATAATAGACAGACAGAACTGTCCGCAAGGTTTACACGGTAACACTTTCACTTCACTAATCACTATTATCTCATGATTCATACACAAACACACGTATCACCCCCTGTGTGTACACTTTGTGACTATATAAGCAACACACAAGATACCGAGAGTATTTACCAGTTCACCAGCGAAACAGACCACAGTCAGCAACATGGTGTCCGACTTCAGGAAGAAGAAGCTCCTCCACGTCTTCAACACCTTCTTTGACACAGATGGCAGTGGCAACATCGAAAAGGATGACTTCACCGCAGCTATTGAGAGGATCACCAAGACCCGAGGCTGGAAAGCAGGAGACGAGAAGTACAAATACGTAGAAGAAACCCTACAGAAGATCTGGAGCGGTATCCAAGAAGTTGCTGACGCCAACAAGGATGGACAAGTCAGCCAGGACGAGTGGATCGCCATGTGGGAGACTTTCTCTAATAAACCCTTGGAATGGCAGAACATTTACTGCAAGTTCGCCTTTACCATTGAAGATGCCAGCAACGACGGATCCATTGATTCCGAGGAGTTCTCTTCAGTCTACGCTTCTTTTGGACTGAACAAGGAGGAGGCAGTCACTGCCTTCCAGAAGATGGCTAAAGGCAAGAGTGAGGTCACGTGGCCCGAGTTCCAGGAGCTGTTTAAGGAATACTTCTCATCTGAGGATGTCAACGCGCCTGGAAACTACATCTTCGGCAAGACTAGCTACTAAGTATTTATTTATAGATTTTGATAAAAACTTGCGTATTTTTGGACAGTTCTTTTGTTAAGTGATCTAATGATAAATTATGCATTTATTATGTAAGTAGCAAATAAACTAAATTATTTCAATGACTTGTTCCGGTTTTTAATTTATTTAGGGCTGATTTTTCAATCGACAGATATTTTTTATTTGTGAAATATAATTGACGTCTGACAGTTTTTGTATGGAAGCACTGTCAAAAATTCAAAATTATTCCTCGGATAGAGTTATCTGGCGTTGGAAAAATCAGCCCCTATACATACAAGCCGTGGATCATAAATAATATTCCTTCACTTATTTTAGTTGCAACCTACTTCCAGTAAGTTTCAACCATTCGAACGTTCATATACACATTAGACATGAAACAGGCACTAGCTAGGCGACTTCACGATAAAGTAATGACTTTTCATCATCTTCGTCATCATTTCAGCCCGAAGCCGCTCTCTAAGTTCAGGTCTCTACTTAGCATTTTTCAAAGTTCGGTCCGTGACGAGTGAGGACATTATCAAAGTCGCAGAGGACTGACATTACCTGATCTAACGCTCGCTGCCCCCGACCTAGACCTTGCAGTCCTTTGATATTTTTATTGTTTCGCCATGCCCGGCGTTTCATAGGTGATGCCATAATTTATTTATTTTTCAACATAATCAGTCATTTCTGCAAACTGATAGCAATCAACATGCAATGTGCAATAATCTAATTCTTAATCTAAAGTTCTCAATTATTAATCACAGTTTGATAAGGTGAATAAGAAAGCATCACTCCTATATTCTTTGATGGGTACACAGAATACCTCCTCCAGCCATTTTTAAGTCCCATGTAATAGGGACGAACAGGAGGCTCTCTTCCTCTTCGTCCCTAAGGAAGGGGGGGGGGGGAGTATACACACTCCAGGCTGCTTATCAAAATTTTCTGATGGGAAACTTACTTACATGCATGCACGCCACGGGATCAAAACCGCATGACCTCATCCTCAACAGTCGCGCTTGTAACCACCAGACCACTAAGGCGCTTATAAAGCCACGTAATTAGTTCACGACACGTCTATGATTACATTTTCCAACATTAAATTTGAAGATTACCTGTTGCGAGATGTTTAACTTCTTGTGTCTAAATATTTGATAATTATTTCAGCGAGTTGTATGTTTTAATTAAGTATAATAAATTAAGATGAAATTACATATTATTCTGAGAACAACTTTGGCTTATTTATGGAAATGTGCTGTTTTAATTTACCAGTGACATTGCTGCTGTGTTTTATGTTGATTTTGGTTCGGCAGAGGTCCAGGCATCTGTGTACTGCACGTTACGGGTCTGGTAATAGCAGAGCGGATACACCATGTATTTCATAACGGTATAGAATCTCTGATACTCCTCCATTATAAGCCTATTTTCACCCACTATTGGCAGCGTAGGTCTCTTCAAGCTATTTAAATTCACACCCTGATAACAAGTAACCAACACTTTTTACATTTTTTGGTTGTGGTTTTACACAAATTCATATACCCCAAGGTTTGCTAAGTAAATAATAAGTAAAGGAAGTAATAACATCATCAAAATACACAGAGTGGGTTAAATACGTATTATTCAAGCTAATTCAAAAACTGCTCAAGCCAAGTTATTAGGTTCATATTAGATCGCCGCGCTTCCTCTATCAAATGTAAAAAGAATCACAAAAATCGGCCAAGTAATCACGGCGGAACCGATGTTCATACATACAGGAGAAAAAAGATACTCGCGGAACATACCCTATGTTCGGCGAGTAACCTATGATCGGCGAGTAGACCTCCTTTTTTTGAAGTTGGTAAAATAGTTAAAAAGCATGCCTACCGCTTGAATAAATTACCACGGCCTACCACTTAGAAAAAAAGCATTATAAAACTCAAATTCTGAAGGATACGATGAAATTAATACGAAAATTATAAAAGCATGCACTATTGAGCTGAGTTCAATTATAACACATTAAATTAATTTATCTTTCTCACTTGGTACTTTTCCTGAAGCATTAAAAGTATCAATTGTTAAACCAATTTAAAAAAAAGGAGAAAATTTCGATGTTAATAATTATCGCCCAATAACATTAATACCTACCCACCTACCTATTTTCTCAAAGATTTAGAAAAGTGCATGTACAAACGATTGATCGAATTCTGTAATGAATTTAATATAATTAGGAAAGAACAGATCGGCTTCCAAAAAAAGAAAATTTTGAATGACCTAGTGTCTCATGACCTGTTACTTCAGAAACTGGACGCAATTGGAATTAGAGGCATAGTGCTTCAGTGGATATCGACATACCTACATAAATAACAGACGAAAGCGGGTTACCATTACAAAAGTGGATAGAAATAACGACATGATATCACACTCATCCGAACTCAAGTTCAACAGATATGGCGTCCCAGAAGGAAGTGTGTTAGGTCCAATTTTATTCCTTTTATACATACATTTTATAATTAATATAACCAACCATAAATGTATATTGTTTGCTGACGACATTTCTATAACTGTAACAACTGATAGGAAAAATAATACGATTGACGATCATGAGACTGATATTAATAACACCATTGAAGCCTAATTGAATATTTAAATAGAAATAATTTATCAATAAATCTTAAAAAATCTGTTTATAAACAATTTGATAAATCGAATAATGCTAAATACAATGTTAAAATGAATACAACATACAATTGATGAAGTGACGCAAACTAAATTTCTAGGCATAACTTTAGATCAAGACATAAATTGGAAAGCACATGTTGATACCGTCTCCAAACGAATAAATAAGTTCGTATATGCACTTAAAAAAGTCAGAAATATAACAAACGGCAATAACGTCCTACAATGCGTACGTTGAATCGGTGCTCCGCTATAGCTTGATAATGTGGGGTAATAGCACAGATCAAAATAGAGCATATATTGCACAAAACAAAAATGCATTAGAGCAATAAACGGGCTTCGACCTCATGAATCCTGTAGGCTGATATTTAAAAAGCTTGGCTTGTTGCCGCTACCGTCTCTTTACATTTATGAAACATGTACGAGTATGTTTGTGAGGAAGCATGAGGAATTATTTAGTAATGCAATTGATTTATATCCTCGTAACCGACGAGACCCCCACAGGCTCGTACTTGGATATCCTTCCGAGACTAGCTAAATATAATAAAAGTTGTATATCTATGTATGTACGTATATATAATAAGATACCAAGTAATCTCAAGATGTTAAACATGAGATTATTAAAAAAATAATTGCATGAATAGTTGTGTAGTCATAGTTTTTATAGCGTCAAAGACTTCTTTGACAATAAATGTTAAAATAATATGCTTGTGAAAAGTACGCTTATAACTGTTAAGCAAAAACATGTATGCTCTTGTTATTTTGTATTTAACATCTTTTTATACCATATTTTTAATAAATATTATTCTATTCTATTATTCTATTCCCAAAAACATTACAAAAAATTTAAACTCATTAAAATAATGTTCAAGTGACTTTTCCACAAGGACCGCGGTCAAGTAAGATCCTTGTTAAGATAAACGCGGGGTGATCATAAATAAAAAATAATTTCACAAAACAGTTGGACTATGGCGGACATTTTTGTTGGAATACGACGAGTGCTAATTACCGGGTGAATTATCGCGTTGAGCGGACGGTACTGGGCTCTGATAGAGGGCAGGGCAAGGCATGAGCGGCAGCGGGGACTAAGAAAAGCATAGTAATTAAATATTTGAGTATAATAAACACACAACTGAAGGGATAGTTAGGAAGTTCTTAAAGAACAATTATCCAAGAAAATTCACCTTGTCGTATCGACTAAGAAATAAAAAAGATGCGCAAAGGAACTTCAAGATAGCGATTCGCTATTAATTTTCCTGTTGAAAACTCAACCATTGCGGAAAAAATGACATACAACTACTTCAGAATGCCTAGCATTGCAGTGGTATTAAAATGACCTGCAAGAGTGACGGTATTCCAATGTTTGTGCATCGAATCGCTAGTCGTTCTACCTTCTACCACCCTGCTGACTAGCTAATACTTTTACCAAGAAAAGACCTATTCTCTGCCGATACGAGAGAAGGCGACGAATCACTGAATGTACAAACTTGTCCCATTTTGTCGTAAAATTGGCTAAACCACTAGCTAAGCTATGATTTTTCGAACCTTTTTTTAGTTATTTCTAGTCTGGTACGTAGTTATTTACATTAATTTCACCACAAACCACAGTTATTTTACTTCTGGCAGCAGCAACCTAACGGCAACCATATGTAAAGAAAATTAAGTCCATTGTGATTTTGACAGTATGCAAAATCAGAGGTAAATTACTGTGAAAGGACTGTAGCCTCAATGTTTAGTCTGGGACCGTTATTTTGTCTATGACTTGCACCACCGCTCCATCGGCCCACTCGAGGGTTACCTGAAGTGGCTTCGCGATATTTATTGCGGTGTTATTACGTGTAATCGCCGCTGAATCTACCTGCTTTATAATGTGATCTCTCGGTTATTAACCCGCCAAATGAAATGTTGCGCTGTTGACCTATTTACAAGAGAGTCTGTTTTAATTTTAATTTTTGGTGGCTGTTCTTGAGGAGGGTTTAATTTTAAGATGTTTTACGAGTTGTTTTGTTTTTAATAGACTTGTTTTTTTTCGAGTGGCTACATCGGCGAATATTGGGCCCCTCTTTGTAGATACAAATCCGTCATACTAGGTAGGTATATTTGGCTTTTTCTTCTGAATGTTTTACTTACGACGATACCAAAGTATTTTGTTGCATGATGTGGATGCAATTAATGCTAACATCGTTATATCTAACCCTGACTTACGGTGAAGGAAAACAAAGTGAGAAAATTGCCCTGCAGTGGCACAATTACAGGTTAGTAATGTTACTTAATGCAATGCACCATACCTAAGTTGAAATCATACCGTCACAAATCCTTATTTATTACGAACTAAAAGTTTTGTATTGCAGCTAGTTTCACGTTCGCGAATAAAACCTATCGTGTGCACACTGAAAATATAAGGCATAGATATAGAACGAATCTGTACGCGTTCAAACCGTAGACGCGACCAATCCATCACAGATTGATGCCCATAACGTCATGTGGTTTTGACAGTCGACAGTCTTTTTTTGGGGTTCCGTGTTCCGTTTGCCAACGAAGACCTATCAAAATTCAAATCATACACTGTCAAAATATAATTTTAGCCGTCAAGATTCACTGTCTCACATGCCTTGGTTATACTACAAGAACAATATTCTCAGTCTTTCGTATCAACTAAGTACCACATTTCTGAAGCCTAAAATAATATCCATCATCTTATTTATATATTAAAACTTTATGCACAAGTAAAAAAATACTGTACAAAGGTGGTAAGTCCACTTTTGTATGTTTTATGCCTGAAGCATTCTTTACCAGTCAACCTTAGGGTGAGGAAATCGGCATGTCCTAGAACCAAAATTCGAAGACATGTGACATCTACCTACCCGTACTGGGCCCGCGTGGTAGATTACAGCCCACTCCCTCTCGAAGAGAGGAGGCCTGTGTCCCAGAAGTGGGGACATTATAGGCTGATTATGCTAATCTTAGGGTGATGCAGAGACAAAACACGCAAATCAGCTGGGATTTTAATACCCATTGTTCATCATTCATTAATTTTACTGAGAGCACAATGCAATAAAGCTCTTTAAATAAAACGATAGAGCTAAACTAAAGCGGGGTCTTGACAACGAATGATCTATTGGTTATGAACTTGTGGCATAGTGTGGCCACAATATAGAAAACTGCAAGTTTAATATTTGAGCGGTAACTAGTCGAAGTTGTTGTTCGAACGTGCGGAACCGTCCGTGATGCGCGGTGGTTCCACGTCATACCTCACTGCAGTGTAGGCGATCGGGAAGTCGGTGGATGCGGCGTTTTACACTGAAACTTTCTTTTGTAGTAGAGATGTATTTAGAAAACTGTTCCTCGGTCAGAGATACTACTACTATCCATTTTTGCTGTCCATAAAATACAGGTGTTTTCGGCATACCGAACAGAGTATTCAGTTCAGCATGTGCCTGGTTTTTTATGGTGCTCAGTTTTAAACAGCCCTTTTTACCTAATTTCAAAGAAAGGTTGTCAAGTGAAATAACACGCACAAAAGACGTCGCATAAGACATTACTAAACAAACTGTGCTCAAGTATATTCTAAGCTCTCTGTCACTGCAGGCAATAGCAGTGTCACACACGAGCGCCTGCGACGACGACGACGAGCCAACACGATCGTGTGCTTTATTTGCTTTGCTTGACACCGTTCTATGCCTGACATGGTTTGGTTTCTGAAGGAATCTGCGAAATTAGCCTTATATATTCCAAGTTGGTTTTAGAGGTGGTTTGTGCAACTTTTGCTACATATTTTATTGGCAGTTCGCTGCTTTTTACTGTACAGCAAAGGGAGACTTCAAATACAAGAACGGAATGATGGGTTATCATTACGCTGGGTATTAACTATTTCAAACAAGAATGTATATTCAGGTTTTCTTACTGTCTTTTACTAGCAGTCGATCAATCCCAATACCGTCATTGGCTAATAATATTGTTTAACAAGATCTTATATTCTTGATAGTATTCAGCTGCGTCTAGTTAGACTGGAAGCCGACGCTAACATTGCTGGGAAATGGCTAGGCAGTTGATGATCTTATATTCTTATATAGTTCGTGCCAGTATACATGACTCGAACTACGCCCCGCGATTTCACCCGCATAAGTTTCGATCCCGTCGGAATATAGGGATAAAAAGTATCCTATATGTTAATCTTGGTTATAAACCATCTGTGTGCCAAGTTTCATCCAAATCCGTTAAGTCGTTTTTGCGCGAAAGGGTAACAAACATCCATCCATCCATAAAAACTTTCACGTTTATAATATTAGTAGGATATAGTTCGTGCCAATCAGGGTGAGTGGGTGGGTCTAGTCTAACAAATATGCCGTTATTACCACCTCTATTCGATACCGATAAAAATCTGCTGTGTCCCATCTACTTACATAGTTCACCCTATGCATATATTTTCTGTTCCAAATCTCCTTCTATTAAACAACGGACGTGCATGTGTAGAAAAACAAACTCTTTTATGTTATTAAGTAGCTCATTTGTAGAGAGTACAGCCGAAGCACTCTCGATACAAAGGGATTATTAAATATAACTCAATATTTTATTCTGCTCCCCCGAGTTGCAAAGATGTGTGACAGTTGTGTGCGGCCACGAAAACAGCGGCGATTAGGTATAAATAATGCGTAGACACGAGTAATTTTCTGCAACTTTAATAAGCGAACAAAATGAACAACTCTATGATATCTTAAGTAGTGCTATTGACGTTGATCAGAAGACATAGTTTGAGGAGTTATTCTATACTGCCAAAGGAAGACTTCGAGCCTGCTGTCAGTATTTAAATGACAGAACTTTTTTTGAAGAGTCTTCAATGCTGGGTTTTCCTCTATAGAGATATTAGGAACAGGGTGTGAAGTCCACTCGTCCTCCACAGAAAAGGGAGGATCCTCCGACCAGACGGGTGTCGTGTCTGGTGGGCAACTGCCCGACGATTGATGACGGGATGTTGCATATAAACTAGTCGCGTGGTAAACTCTGCTTGCGCGATGCAGGATTTTGCGTGACGTTAGTATAATGCTTAGTTCGCATGTGGCGATGTAGATGTACACCTCCATGTCACAGGATACTTCTACATTATGTTGATAACGGCGTTATGTTAAGCACTTGCCATTATATTCTCTATGGAGTCCACGCGAAGTGCCCGTACGATACAAAAACCGAGTGTTTCATAGCTTCCTGTCATAAATTCAATGAATATTTGAGCATACGCGTTGGGGCCCACCTGACGGCAGGCCGTCATTTTGACGTCGACTCGTTGTAAACAACGAGCTCTGGGCGGCTGCGAAGTTTCTTTTTACTTTATTTTGTTGAATAAATTGGTATTGGTTATTAGATGGCCATAATATTGATTCTTGACCTTGCCTGCTTTTAACCAATAAGTAATAATTAATTTTGACCTTTGAAAAGTGCTGATTCTCAGCCTAATTTGAATAATTGACATAATAATAAATAGCTAGGCAGACATTACAGAACGCCACCTGCTACGATTCTTAAACAAAGTAAAAGGAGTATGTCCTTTTGGTTCATTTATATCTGGTCGTACGCCGGTTGCAAGTACTACACACCTGGCCTTTTTGACGAACATCACCAATAAAATCACTCTACGACCTTCTAGGAGGGCCGCCCTCCAAAAGGATACTCCTTTTGTTTAGTTTCGTTTTCGTCCCGGCGTATAATTATTTGGATTCCCACAAAAATCTCGTAGTGAACAATAGTTGCTGCGTACAATTTCATGCACTTATTCTGGGCAAACAAATGAATTAGCTACGCATTATAAAATTAGAAGTCTTGCGTTTTCAACCGTACATTTTATCTTTCACTCACATTTAAAACAATATTTTCCATAGTTTGAACAATTTCGCAGGAATGAGGACTGGGCTACCAGCTACCTACATAACTAATTTTATTCTACAAAAACATTTCTTTTCACGACACTAAAAACAAAAGAAAATCTACCAACGGCACATATATAACACAATACATTACACTCGTACACTCCGCACAGGGATGCTCAACCTAAAATCAAAGATATTTTTAATCAGCACATACCTACTAGTACAGCTCGCTGATTGGAGCTATTCCTTTGATGGCGGATCAAAGCGGCCTGATTACTCGCTAGTTAGATCGACGAGCGTTTTCACTTGCCGTACGTACTTGCCTATAGGTACGTCGGCGTCGGGATATTTTTAGAGCAGTTTATTGTTACTGTGGTTGGAGGATGTAGGTTTTTGCTGAAATAGTGATAAGAATGTTTAATTTGAAAGTGGTTGTTTGATTTAAGTAGGCACAGTAAAAAGATTTTTATTGCGGTAGATTGACAAACTTAAATACAGGCTTGTCAACGATGATGGATGGAAAATGGTCCTAGAAACAAAACTCTTTACTAGTAAAAATTAGGCGAACGATCGATCGTTTTTTTCAAACCGATAGGTGTACAGCAATGCTGCTTGGCAGTAATATAGTGTTCCTGGACGACCTTCGTTTTAGTAGAAGTTTGAGGAAATTAATAAAAAAAAATGTTAAATTGTCACAGAAGCACGTGCATATAAAAAAGACAAGTCAGCTCGGCTAATATGTAGGCTACTATGCTCCAAATTGGTTAATTACGTAAGTATATATTTATATAAAATGTACCTGTTTAAAAATTAAGCGCTTAAAATTGTAGCACATTTTTATTCAAGCAATAATTTTAATATACGAGATAGCCCTTAAAAAATTTAATAATGGTACTAAGGCAGCCTGGTCCCATCCTGTTTATCCCGTTTATTGCTTTTTCAGGCATAAAAATAAACAAAATAAACAGTTAGATTGTAAAAAATGAAACGTTAAAACAAGGTCAGAAAAATAAAAAGGTTCTTATTAGCTGAAAACTCCGAACTTAGACCCTACACGGATTACGGATGAACATTATAATATATTTGAGTTTACATAATCTTTCCCTTATTTTTTTATATTAAAGGGTTAATTTATGTAATTACCAATTATTGTATCAGTGTTGAATGTACCTATAATTCTTAGGTATAAAAACTGTAACCAGAATTCAGCACATGATTCTAAGCACCCCCTAGGGTAGAAATTATTAAGTAAAATCTGCCGTTTCATAGAACCGGGCAAAATGTACCTACGCGGTCAAAATGTATGAAACAGCAATTTTTTGTAATTACCGTTCAAAAATTGAATCGCATGCGGGTCCAGAGTCATATACTGAATCCATGGAAACAGGTTGCGCGTTGATGTCCTTGCCACCCTGTATGACATGGTAACAAGGGATTTTTATATTTTACATTTTATTGATTTCTGAGAAAAATTTACCATAATTCTACAATTATTTTAATTTATTAAATACTTCACAGTGCACGCGGCGTGGTTGTGGAATTCACTTCCGCCATTTCTCTGTTGTAACAGGGTTAAGTGTTGGTTCATACTTTCAAACGAATAATTTGTCAGCTCAATCTTCTGCTCTCGTCATAGCCACAGACTTTAACTGTCTGTTCGACGGATGGACGTCAATGTGAAAATAGGCCGATTTTCTCCATTGACGCCAGACGATAGATCACGCCGCAGATTTCAGGAGATATCGGGTTGATAGATGTCGCTCGTCAACATAGCTATGGGTTAGGCTGACGGTTAAAGTGATGGTTAAACTGCTATTATGTCTCTGGGCAACAACAACAACAACGACAACCATCCGGTGATAACGATGTTCAAAATCAAAATCAAATTGGAATAATTTCGGTCTTAACATAAGTAATTATACAGATCCATAACACTTAGACATGATTATGTGACATGCAAACATTTACGTTTATACTTAGTTATAATTACCGTAGTTAGTCGTTCGATAGAAGAAAAAATGTTGACTAAAGGAATCCAATTTAGTCCTTTGATTATGACAATTAGCGTGAAGAGCGTTAGCGAAAAAGTCACGTAATTTTGACCCATGTAGTGGATTTTGGCACATTATTAATGTGTGTCGAAAAATTCTAACTCGTCATAAGCAAAACCACGAGAAATTCTTGTCAATTTATGCTTCCATACTGTCAATAATATTTTCTAAAAATAACTAAATTACGGTCTAACCCAGCTGCCTGTGGTTTATCCTGTTTAGGTGAAAAAGCCCATAGGTGAATATATTAGTAGGACGCTGTGTTTTATGTCAAAGACCCAAATATATGAGGTTGTGGCCACCGGCAGGGTTGCCATTGACTCGAGTGCACTGTTAAAATATGTAAAATATTATGGTAATATTATGCAGAAAACTTCCCTCTTGATAAAGGTGTGCTGCTTAGGAATTCCACTTTCATTAAATATTGCAAAGTTTTTATTAAGGTATTTTAAGTTGCTGGTTCTTTATAGTGTGGCGTTGAAGTTGAAAAGTGGTGGAAGTTGCTAGTCCGATGTTGAGCACAAGACTTAACTATGTTCTTCGTTTTAACCTCAAGAGTCCAGTGCCAACTATGCTTTCAGATCAGGCTTTTTAATATCCATGTCAAGGATCAGTAGCGCAGTGGTCATGGCCGCAAGTTGCAAGTTGCAGGTGTGTACTCAAACCCAAGCAGGCACTTTACTTTGTGTAAATTATTTCATCAACGCTGCTCTCAAAAATGTGAAGGAAAACATCGTGAGGAAACCGGCACCTATAAAATTCGAAGACGTGTGACATCTACCAACCCGCACTGGGCCTGCATGGTGAGTTATGGCCCACTCCCTCTCACAGAAAGAGGAGGCCTGTGTCCTATCAGTGGGATACATTACAGGCTGATAATGCTCATGAAAAGAAAGCTTTAAAAAGTTCTAATATAAATCATAGTGTGTCCTTACTTTAATTCTATCGCATGGCAACATGATCACCTTCGTAAAACACTTAAAAGTGTTGCTGGAAAGCTTATTGCACAACTCCCTATCTCCGGCTCAAATAATTTAAAGCGGTATATAGCTGTAGCATGAGTTTGACCTTACTTAACGTTGCCACCCCGATACTCCTCCAGCACTCCATTGATACATAATCTAACTCTTTAAGTATATTTCAAAGTAAACATAGGAATAAAGTCTACAAAACTCCTTGAAGTATTTCACGTCCTGCTTACACCACAAAACACAAGCGTGATAGCGTGCCGTCCTCAAACGTCGGCGGGGACAAAATAATCGCGGCCGTCACCCACACTCGCTCCTAAACTCGACGGACACACGGATATTGGATGCAGGTCCGACATACACACGGATTTTTATATAAAAATGTGTACTCAAGGTATAAGGGGCAGCGTTTAGAACGGCGTGACTGTAATTCAAGCAACTGACGTATCATATCTGTGTGAGATATTTCCGCAACTTACGGCTGATGGTTCCAACGCCAAATAACTTTATCGGAGGAATAATTTAGAATTTTTGAGTTCTTTGTTTTTTTTTCAGTTCTTCCATACAAAAAAAACTGTCACACGTCAATTTTATTCCACGAATAAAAATTATCGGTCGACTGAAAAATCAGCCCTTAGAAATTTGTGTTTTGGCATAATGTTAGGTCTCGATGACACACACAAATTGCCAGTCAAAAACTAATATATTTTTTGGAGAAATTCGACTGAGCTTGTTATGCAAACGGCCGGATACATTCATAGAACTCTAATTATACTTTCAGTCTGCCACATTTAACAGACCAGCAATGACACAGTTGCTGATTAAATAGTTTGATGATGATGAGTCCAGTTCAGTTCGGGCGAATAATATTTTCAGCAGTATACCAACATACTGTGATAGACTAACTTAACGGACTTGATTAAAACTTTGGCATTCATACATAGGCCTCATAAAGCATGCGATTATACAAGAGCCCTATTTAATATTATTTGAAAATGTGAATGGTTGTTAAAATATGACAAAATTGTCACGTTTTCACGGCTGGTGCTGAATAAAGACAATTTTTTTTTTAATTCAGGTAAATAACACCCATTTATATATATACACTCACATCAAATAAAATCAGCTAAAATTTAAATTAGATAAAATCATGACAAATCAAATTAAACGGACACAGAATAAATCGAATTAAATGAAATCAAATTGGAATAAATAATCAAAACAGTAAAATTAATATGGAGATAAGAATTAATCAATCAATCTATGACTAAAAATTAAATTAGAAAACCTCCGACACAAAAAATAACCTTGAAATTATGACCTGTCGCATCGGGGGACTGCTACTATTTTAAACTTTAACTTAACGTTAGGCTAATAATTAGAGCGGGCCGCGACGCGACAACATTTAATCAAAAAAATTCTTACGTACTTACGTAGGGTCATAATTTTAAAGTATTTTTTTTTTCTTTTTATAGGGTTTTACGTTTATAGCTTTTTCGTTCTATTTGTGGCTATTTTTTCATAGTTTAAAAAAAAAAATAGTTATCTTACGTTTATACTATTTTTATTATTTTGGGTCGGGGGTTTTTTAATTTAATTTTTTATTTCATGCTTTTTGTAGGGACTCCTTAATATTTCATTTCTTTTATTTTCATGCGTTTTAAGACTTAGGTAATTTTGGTGTTTAATCAGGTTTTTTGTAATTCGCCACTTTGTGGTGGCCGCCATGTTGGATTTCAAATTTATCATAGTTAGTAGTATTCTATTACTCAAGCCCTTTCATTTGATACCCATATTGAGGGAGTTGTGAAAAAATATGTAATCCGCGATTTTGTGGCGGCGGCCATCTTGGCCGATTTTCATCAAACATAGCTAAGAACACTCCTGACTAATTCACCTTCCAAACAAAAAAAAAAAACAAAATCAAAATCGGTTCATCGGTTCGGGAGCTACGATGCCACAGATAGACACACACTCAGAGAGAGACGTCAAACTTATAACAACCCGTCGTTTTTGCGTCGGGGGTTAAAAACTATGAATATTGATGAATTGTGGCATGTCGATTTTTTTAAATAAGTAAGTGTAAGTGTTTCATAAGTTTTTGTATATCACATATTAATAGTGACTAGGTTATCACATTAAACAGTACAAGCGGTTATTACAAGTTGTTATCAGTCTTAAAAATAATAAAATAGGTAAACAATTTTACTAAAAGTAAGAAACTGAACTTTTTAACAAAATAAATAACTTAAACTCAAACTCAAACTATTTATTTCAAATAAACCAATTACAGGCACTTTTGAATTGTCAAGGTCGGTCAGTCAAAAAGATTAGTAGAAGAAGTAGTAGTAGTAGGTACCTATGGAGAAGAACGGACAAGAAACTGCTTAAAAATTGGTACGAAACAAACCACCCTTGATAATATGATAATAGGTCACTTGACACGCGCGGGCCGATGGTGTTAACAATGCGACACGTCTGTGTTGCATTGTTAAGTTAAGTAAGTTTAAATTTTTTTATCAATCAGGAATTCTGTTACGCTATAGTATGCTTTGACTGTCGAAAATTCGCAGCCTCTTTTTAAATAACGATAGCGGCATTCTCTCCAACTTTTAGGTATTTTATCATATATGACCGGAGCCATGCAGTAAACACTTTTGCGCATTAGTGCTGTCTTAGCGAACTGATGACACAGTAGGTAAGGTATTATCACGCCTTTTACGTGAAACTACATCGGTAAGACGTTTAAAACGATTTAACTTAACAAACACAGCAACTTCTAATATGTATAAACAGGGCAATGTCAGTAAAAAACACACAAATACACAATGAAGAATTCGTGGTTTCAAAGTCAAAGTCAAATCGTTTATTTCAAATAAGCACATAAAAGGCACTTTTGAACGTCAACATTCGCCCGTTCCAAAAAGTAAAACCACTGAAAAAAAAACTCCACCGTTATTCTTTTAAAAATGTTTCACAATATTTTGTATAGATTAATTATATGTGAAGACGATGCACCTAGAATAAAATTACTATACCACATTAAAAAGAAAGCAATGATAGGTAAATTAATTATGATAGATACGGTGCTCACATATTTACAAATATTGTAAAATTAGATGATCAATTAATGTGTTAACCTAATCGCGCCACACTGTATATGTTTTGGAGATGAAAACCTTCACAAAGTGTACGTCTTGCACCACACATCTCACACGGCTGATTATTTATTGAATTGTGCGAAATCTGCCGCCGACGAATATTCGCTTTGATGTGACGCACAAGGATTGTCTTATTTCGCTGCCAGCTTGCCGAGGCCCTGCCTACCTCAGTATAGTAGCTACTGGCATGGCTGCTGGCGGACTTTTAGTCAATTATTCTTCCACAGAGCGGAATTAACTAGGTTATCCCATAGTGAGACTTTTAGGCGCATCCAGCTTCATGTTTTATTTTGAGTTCAGGACGATGGCAGTAATGATAGTCGACATTGAAACAAAGGCATCACGTTGAATTCGTTAGGAGATTTTTCACGTAGGAGAGTCACGTGTTGGAATATTAGGTTAAAGTTTCATGCGAGTGCCTTTCAATAGAGTAGGCTTTTGAATGGAGTTTTCCTAGTTTTTAAGTACATCAGGTTCTAAATCAGTTACATCTCACGTATTGGCATGAGCAAGCTTCGTTTTAAGAAATGAGCAAGTCAGACAGGATGGTCGTGTGACAGCCCAGTGTACAGGACGTCTTGAAATGCAAGAAAATTCTTTTAAATAATTTATGTTAGGTACGATATGTTATTTTAAGGTTTTAAGTTTTGTTATGTGTGTATATTTTTATTGTAACTTACAATTTATATTAATTTAAAAATCATGTTAGAACATGGGTACTTTTATGTACGTATAGTCTGTATTTCTTATTAAAATTAGTACCTACTAGTAGTACCTAGTATTCATGTAAAATTAATTTGCATGCCTCAAACAGACAAAATATGGATCCACTAACTTTTACAACTGGTAACATCTATATTTTCTGCAAATAAATGATTCTTATTCTTAAGTAAAAAGTACTCGTAAGTACGACCTAAAAATATTCTCGATAAAATATTAGCACCGTCGGGTAGGGTTGCAAGTAAATTATTATTTAATCATGAAAAATGTATGAATCAGCCACCATTTATGATAATTTGCGCCGTTGACTCATTTACTCGTGAAGCCGAAGTTAAGGCACCCCCTAAACTGACACTTAATAAGTCTTCGCAATTTTAACGAGGTGAAAAAGGGTTGTTTAACTTTAGGGGTCGAAATTATACCCAAATAATTAAGATACGCCTGACAATTATTATGTTTCCATTTTTTTTACTTTTTCATCCGTTTAGGTATTGGTGACTGGTTGGAAGTTTGGCAGTCGAGTGTGAGGTATTGAGTTCGATACTTGAGCTGACTACCCATAATATATTTTTTATTACAGTTTACAATTCTATATGAAAAACTCTGAATAGCCTATCATAAGGATTAAAAAAAAAATGTCTATTGATGATTGTGGAGAACAATGCCTTCGGCTTGTGTTACCTCCGCAGTCCGCACCTGTGCCAATGACTATCTGTAAGAAGAGTTACAGGCATGATCAAGATTTCTTTTTGTTAGATCATTGAAGTCAAATTCTTCCTGCCAATGAGTGCCTAATGAGTACAGTCAAGACCATAAATACCTTACTGAGACGTGATATATGCAAATTGAAGAAAAAAGGCCTACTCTATAAGAGTTTGGTTTCGATAAGTTTATTTTCGTAACAATATCAAATATCATCATTACTTTACGAGAAAATCCTTTGTAACTGTGTATGTAACTGCCACGTAAAACATGACGTTAACAGATTGATTCAATAAAATTTTCAATTCTATTCATCAGTATCCAGGAAATGAAAAAAAGAAATAATACAAGAACAAGCTCGAGTGAGTTGGGAAGCACGAGTTTTTCATTATCAATCATTCATGGAGTCATTCTTTGTGGAGTTTCATGAACTTTCCTGAAAAAAGTTAAAGATGTGGATTTTTAAATGTAAAAATTGTTAAAGTCGCAACTGGGTCAGACCCATTAAAGAGTGGGAAAAGAATTAAAAATTTTGCTTAATATTTCTGAAGTTCATAATTAGGAAGGATTTTTGTAAAAAAAAATTAAGTTTTTGTCTTGATTACAGAAATTTTCCAACGAGTATGGTTTTGATACGTTTCTTTGTCTTGGCATTCGTGTTTGGCGAGTCTGTAAATTGTTGATTTATATGACTTGATAAAAAAATATAATAATTAAATAGTTGTAACATAAACAAAATATCTCGTATTAAATCGGAACAAAACGATTTTTATATGATACTTCTCTTAAAGCATATGATAACAGATGAGGGTGATATATTTTTACACGGAGGAGGTGCGATGCGATTCAAGCCACATGTCATGAGCGACATACATACGATTGCAGTGGAGCCATGAAATACGCGTTTGCTTATTGAGACAGTTTATCTAAACTTAATATTATAAAGAGATAAGATTTGATTTTTTATATGTTTACGTGTAAAACGGCTGAACGGATTTGGATGAAATTTGGCACATGGGTGGATCTGGATTATGACATAGAATATTTTTTTCACGATATTCCCACGGAATTGAGACTTATGCGGGTGAAACCGCGGGGCGCAGCTAGTGTAGAATGGGCATTGCGTCGGCAGCGGTATGTCGTGTGCTCTAATTAAAATGACAACGGTTACTTTTAAATTGGGGAACAGAGCCATGTGGGTGAGACATGTTATGTATGCATACTTCTAGGCTTGTGGCGAGCGTGTTCAGTTTTCTGTATCGACTCTTCGATGCTTGAGTCTGTTTTTGTCTACATAAACCTGTAAGTTAAAGTAATCAACGGCAAAGTAAACCAACGCCAATTATCATTTTCTTAAAATTAATCAATAAAAGTTGGCCCCCAAAAACCTCCTTCTTCGTTGATCTAATCTAGCCTTTACTTTGATGCCGCCCTCCAGCGACGCCCTAAGCCAAGGGTCGTAGCTCACAGAACTGGCAGGGCACTTAGAGTGTATTTGCTTAGTTTATAAGTTTTATGCTCTGGCCTTAATTTATTAAGGCATCCACAAGATAGGCCGGATAAACAGCCGAAAACCACCTAGGTTTACCTGCGGAATGCCATTCACTATAAAAAACGTCTTTCTTCAGATCTTGGTGGCTAAGCAGCGGACTTGCTTCATGGCCCCATACTAAATAGGGAACGCGGCGCGGCGCGGTGCCTGTGATAAATTGCAACAATCGCTCATCTGTCACTGATCCCCACTGATAGTAAATACTTAGCCCACATCGGAGAGTACAAGCGTGTGCTTACTATTGCTGGGAAACCTAGTTCCTAATATTGATTGTAGAAAACTTAATGGTAAAGTTTCACAAAGATGTATTTCGTCTTTTTGGTGGGAAGTTCTAGGCAGAGTACTTATGAGCTATAGGTTAGCTGTCAGCATATGCCATATAAGATAGTTTTCGTCAGTCACTTGTAAACTGGAAAATCTAAATCAAAAGTCATTTATACAAATTAGGCTGAGAATCAGCACTTTCGAACGCCAAAATTACATAAGACAGTGCCCCAAAATGCTCGCCTTTCTCCACTCCCGAGTGCTTTCGCTGCAATGAAGAAGTGGCGCAACATACTTCCCAGCGGGAACTACCTGATTTACTTAGGTAATACCTACATTTTAAAGAAATCGTACCGTGACAGTCTATGTTGGCAACTGGGGCCAGACAGAAAGTTCCAATGTGCGAAGGAGATAGAGAAAATATATTTCCGTATCGTTTACTCTTATTACTGGATCATAGATCTGGTTCCTTCACTCATTAGTATTATCACCCCGTTGGTTTTGTGGTTGCAAGCGCGACTGCTGGGCGGTGGGGTCGTTGGTTCGATTCCCATGTTGGGTAAAGTGTTATTGGGTTTTTCTATTAGGATTTTTTCAGTAACAGTCCGGAGATTGGAAGTTGGTGGAGTGACTCTCGGTTTCTTTACTCTCATATTCCGACGCGATTTTACATGGAGCGCCTGCCTATCTGACCTCCACAATCCAGTTACTGGGTAACACGATACCCCTAGGTAAGACTGGATGTTAGACTTTCGGGCTTCTGACGACCCTAACTATTGTCAAAGAACCAAAAATTACAGCCGGGACCAACGGCTTAACGTGCTTACCGAGACACGGAGCGTCTTGGTATGTATAGATTTTCATCCATCCACGGACTAACCGTGGCAAGCGTAGCTTAAGCTGATCTATCGACCCGTGCGGCTGTTATTACTTGGCCACAAGCCCCCCTAGACTTAGATTAGTATCTCGTAGTGTTTATTTAAATAGAAAAGAAAGAAAAAAGATCATGCTTGTACAGGACGTAGGACGTAGTACTTGCTCGAAATCTACTCTTATTAGCTTAAAAATAAATACGGAAACTCCAGGAATATTTAAAACTGGATATTAATATGTAAAATAAGAAAGTAGCCTCCTTTAATAAAGCAAAGCCTGGCAACAGACCAGAAAAACGCTAAGCTCAAGAATAAAAATAACTAACGTCTAAAGCTCCTTGAAAATATTTATTTCATGGCAATAAGAGAAACACCACCGCAGCTTATTCCTCTTAACAGCATAATTCCATGAAGAAAATCAAAGAGGAATTCACAACTACAATTTTCTTTTACAGAGCTAAAATATTTCGACAAGAAATACCGTTTTGTTAGATTTTCAATTAGTAAATGGTTCGGAGAGGCTCAAATGAATAAGACAGGACTCTGGAGGCATCTTTTTGTTTTACTACGGCAATTGATTTGCTGATAGCTTTTATTTAGACTTAATTGTTGGTTGTAGGCGTTTTTGTTGAAGGTATTTTCCAAAGAAATTGGACTAAGTGCCAAATTTATTATTCTTGAAATAGGTAGGCAACGCTTTTATTGATGTTTGCCATACCTCTATAAAGTATATCTTCTAATAATTATAACAAACCATCTCAATAAGGAAAATAAACAAAATAAGTTAAAATAAACCTATCACTTAGGTACGCATGCCAAATCAACCTTAATGCTACCGATTCAGATTTACAAAACAAACATCTCCAATTCGATACGCCGCGTGTAACTGCACCCCAGTGAAATTAAACGCAATCTGAGCGCAATATCTTTGACGTGTGTTCCGCGCGCGTGACGAATGATGACTGACGGCTGACAGCGCGCGGGTTACGAGGTAACCTCGGTCTCCCCACCCACACCCCGCGCGTCACGTGTTCCGCTATATTAAATTCTTTGAAGTGTGGTATGGAAATGTTAGTGGATGTTTCAAATTAATTTCATTTTGAGATGGGAGGGTTGAATTATAGTGTTCATTGGTTTATTTTAAAGTTAGTCAGGAAACATATTTAGTGGGTCTCTTTATTGTCTAGTTGTGTTGGTATTTAGCTAAGTATTCAAAACGTAACTTAACGTTTCTAGTATGAATATGAAGATAAATATTAAATATTCCATCTCTTTAACGATATATTGCCAAAGGCATTTAGAATTCCAGGGCAAAGTGATCGCCGTACACCTTTTTTTTTTTTTTCTGGGTGGGAAATCATCAAATGACTCCTCCCGCTCTGGGCGGAGCAGAAGGGAGTGTCAGACTTTTACTGACTAAAACCCACCCGTGTTCCTTCAGTTGCCTGTGCCAGGGGCCACGGTATCTCTTTCGAACAACCCGCAGCCCCGGCGGCATCGGCCCTAGCGGACCCCGTCAGTTCGTGCTGACAGCTCTTTGAGGCGCGCGTGGAACACAACGCGCCGTCGACCCGGGCCTGGTCCTTACCGGGCGGCGAGCTGCCCATAGCTCGCCGCCCGCAAGCCCGCGCCTACGGTGGCCGGGGGTCGGCTGTTGACTCCCGTCCAGGGCGTCTCCTGCGGCGGCTAGGAGCGCGAGGGTGCAGCGATTGCCTCTCCCTCGCACGCTCCGCCTCCTCCTTCGCGAGCATAACTGCTTCGCAGAAGGAGGTGACGGCCTCCCATTCACTCTCGCTCCGGACCATGGCCTGTATGAGGGCCGGACGCGAGAGGTCGCCGCCGCCGATCGCCGCCAAGAGGACACGGCGGGGTCCCGCCCAAGCCGGGCAGACCTCCACCGTATGCTCCACCGTGTCCTCCGGGCGATCCCCACAGTGGTGACACCCTGGCGTTTCCTCCCGCTTTATCCTGAACAGGAACCTCCCGAAACAACCGTGTCCGGTGAGGACCTGCGTCAGGCGGAAGGTGAGGGCGCCGTGGCGCCTCTCTAGCCACTCCTCAAAGAGGGGACTTATCGCCGCAATTGTGGCGTGCCCAGCGCTGGGTTGCGACAATCGCACTCTCCATGCCGCCATGAGATCCCGCCGGAGCTCTGTCCGCTGTGCCGTGATTTCTCGCGGCAGCGGAGCAACGCCCCGGCGTTTTGCCTCCTCTCGCCACTCCCATATGTGGGCGAGGACTTTGGCCTCCAGATCCCATGGCGGCAATCCGGCAAGGAGGCTCGCCGCCTCAGCGGAGACCGTGCGGTATCCTCGAATGAGCCGGACAGCCATGACCTTTTGGGACGCGATCAACCGGCGGGCTGGTCGCCGCCTCAAAGATCGCGCCCATATCGGTGCCCCGTAAAGGGCCATGGCCCGCACGACCCCCGCAATCGCCGTACACCTCAAAAGAGTGCTTCAATAAAAACAGTTGATTGCGTATTGGAAATCATAAACTTGAACAAACGAATAAAAACTGCATTGTAACTGCCCACAATGGGTATATAATCCATTTATTTCATTAACTCTATCCGATTCTCCGAGCTGTCTTTGTGTTGTTGTGCCAATTTGGACTTTATGTCATTTACTTTGGGTTGAGAATTTAATGTGTGTTTGAAGAATTGCTCTCTATTGGCCGTCCGCGGTGTTGTAAGGATTTCAACGTTGGTTGAGCGCTAACTTGAGTTTAGTCTTAGATTTCAAAGTTTAGGAAGAGCTGCATTAAGATTTCTACAAAAAAAGCCAGAGTTAGCGAAACGATACAAATACAAGAAGTTATTTCTCAACGTAATAATTAAAACCAAAAGGATTGGATTTTATTAGGTTTTTTACAAAGGCAGCTTCTTGGAATTAAACGGATTATTAATCATGTTTTTTCGAAGCAATGGCAAGAAGGTACAGTGAGTTAAAGTATAGTTATATAAATTCAGCAAAAAAAAATTGGGTCGCTTCAAGAAAAAAACCAGCGACTCAACATTTCAAGAAGAAACTCCTTTTCAACTTGCTAATGAGCACAAAATTACCTAGCCCCAAAACTGACAAAAAGCCGAAAAATTCCAGAATGTAGTAATCAAGGATAAACCTCCACAATTCTGAGATAAAAAACGCCTTAATTCTTCGTCTAAGCCTATTATTACCGTATCCAGTATTAACATAATCCAAGCGTTGGCGGCCCGCCAGAAGTCTAAACGCGTTTGCCTGTATTGAGATTTACTATCTGAACGGTTCTAGCTCTGTAGCGAAGAGTTTCCGAATCGAACCAAATTGTACGCCTTTTTCCTTTTTTGTTGAGCACTAATTAGTTTCGGTCTCTTTTGAGTGTATTCTAGGTATGCTGGATATAGTTCTGCGGGTCAACTGACTTACTAATGCTGGGGAGGGAGAACTGTTGCCAGGGGAAGAACTAGGGCCCTTTGTTTAGGACTTTTCTTTGAGTATTTTTTTAACATTTTTGTTAATCTCTCCAAAGAGGCTAACGCACCGTACGTTACGTACTGTCTCAAAATCCAAAAAAATCTGTTAGAATGCTTATCTAACAAAATATGGTGTTAAGCACCTCGCTTTGCAACTAAAGGTGAGCGCAGTGCAAATAAAAATACATTCAAAAATGCACTTTAATTATTATTGAAGTGCATTTTATTTATATTTTATTTAACTTAAATAAATTTTGATATAAAAACCGATTTTTATGAAAATTCACGCGATTCCAAGCGACATACAACAAAACCAGTCACTTTACCATTTCAAACTTCATCGCTTAGCTCATCAAAAAACTATAAAACTGAAAAAAAATCAACTCGTCGAATATGCTCAATGAATACCGACATCAATAGCTAACACAAAGCCCTTTCAGATTGATTACCACCCGGTAACTAACGACTAACGCAAACCAATTACGAAGGTAATTAAAAATGACTTAGCTGATAGTTAGGCCAGATAACCACACGTTAACTTTATTTGTAAAAATGTGTTTTCATCTGGATTACATTGTTGGCTAGGAGCTAGGGTACTTTTGTTCAATTCATTATTTTGTACAAACTAGTGATTCAAGATGACCAGTGGTTCACTTCAGCCCTAGATCGAAAGAGCTGAAAGTCATGGGGAGAAAGAAGCCTTTGCCCAGCAGTGGGATGATGCAGACAGTATGAGTAGTGATTAAAAAAAAGTTTTTTGTGCTGATCAAGTCTCTGATCAGTCAACTGGTTATCAAATGTAAATGTTATCGTTCGACCTAAATCACAACAAACGCTATTATATTACTATCCACAGGACGGGGTAACTTGATTTTACTTTCAACAATTAGCTTTGACACTTATTTACTAAGTCTTGGTATTTCTAAATTTTAATAATGGCTGGGTTAAATACTTCTTCAGATTAAATTAGATGAGACTTATTCTGCGTAAGTGTTGACAGCCTCATAAATTAATGATTAGCCTTGCTTTGAATATTATTAGCACAAGTATTATTTTACATAATTTTCAAAACCCGTCGAAATTCAGCACCATAAAACTACAGTTTCTAATTACAAACTACGGCTGATTAATTTAATCAATCAATCAAAACGAATCAAAATTAATGCTGTAACGTGCGCATATCATTCACAGGTCTATTATTCACCAATCATCAATCGTTCCACAATTAATGATTCCGTCAGATCCGCTCTTTGTTTCGCTATTTCGTAAATTAATAGTTGCCTGTCTCTTGGTCTATGCGGTGCTGCGGCCCGTAGTCAAGTGATGGGACACATCGAGGAGAAGTAATCGAATGGTTTGTTGGCGAGTAAGTGTGGGGTCGCTCATTTGTCGGTAGCGGTACGGGAAATTACAGAACAACCATATTTTAGGATGTTGTTGTGTTCAATAGTTGTAGGAAGCATGTGTTAAAATGAATAATGTGAATCCCTAGAATGAGGTTGAAAAAAATATCACCGTGAAAACTTGGGTGAAGTGAGGTGTCTCACTTCACCCAAGATGTGATATTTTTCGTGATTTATAGGCAGTTTCCATTCCATTAATGCAAGAGGACCATTTTCTTTACTATCACAATAAAACGAAGCGTCAAAGGAGCGAGCGAGCGTTAAAAATATGTATATAACGATCACAAGTAGCTTAACTATAAACAAAGGCAAAGTGTGGCAAAGTTTTGGGCCAACAAGATATGAAATTCAGTCGTGCTGGCGACACGAAGAAGAGACTGTAATAAATATTCATGTTTTGAGCTCGAATTTAAAAATCGATTCTTGACCAGCAACTCGATTAGACTCGATAGCTATTCTTGGTCACGTCACTGGCTCTCATGACAAATGGCCGGCTACAGAGTGCTCCGTTATAATTCGTTTTTAACCGTCGCACGTCAGCGGCTCGCGTACCTGCCGCAATTTATATACAGGTTGTTTTTTAACAGGATCAGGATTTTATCAAATGATTATAGTCTTTGTAGTTTAGTTTACTTTCTTGCTTCTAAGGTAGATATGTAAAAATCTTTAGTACGCAAATTATGTCTCGAAAAAAAATTTTTTTTTGTAAAAGACATGCTATTGGCTCTCTTCCTATCCTATTAAACCCATCTACAATATTTATATTAAAGTGCAGCTATCCGAAAATAAACCTCCAACCCTCCAAGGATCACGATCACGTAAACTAACTCCTAAAGTAGGCTTGCAAGATGCAGCCCGGACATGTATCCTCGGCCCGGATATCCGCACGCACCCTGTATACAAAGGCCGAGTACAGGGTGATATTGAAGAATGATGGCGGGACACGCGATCGCTTCATTTGGCCACCCGCATCCCGTGGCAGAACGAGACAAAACATGTTAAAAGAGAAAGTGAACGCGTTTGCGTATTTTAATTATTAGTTTAGAAATTGCGTGTTATAATGTAAATTGGTAGAAAAACAATGTTTGGACGCGAAATATGATGGGGAGTTTACTTAGTTTGCTTACAAGTTTTTTTACGATAAAAATGATTATTTCCATTTTCTTTAGAATAATGACAAGAGTTATTTGTTTATTACAACTGGCTGATTGTAAGATAAATATTTACTAACCTTCAAAATATTAGAAGTAGCGGTGTTGTATTTATAAACAATTATATTGTACTAGAGGGGCAGATAGGTACCCAGTCGTAGACAAAATGGATGCAATTTACAATGCATGGATGGAGTTCAATTTGAAATTTAAAGCGGCAGTGGCCTAAGGGTAACGGTCGGGGCATAGACGGATGCTAGTTCGAATCCGGTTCTGTACGTAGTATACGTATGTGGATATTACAAAGCACTTAGAAGAAATTCATTGCGTTTAGTTTTGGGATTTGATCACCAACACGTAAAAACAATCTACGAGAATTTTTCGAAAAGATGGACTTAAAAATGAAACATTAGAATTTAACAAAAATCGGTCGTCGGCAGAGTAACGATGGTTTCTAATTAAATACCAGACATATTAAAAATAATATTTATAACAGTGCGTACCACAGGACCAAATTACCAGACCGATAGTATGAGGTCATGCGTCCCAAGGACACGACTTGGCAAATTATAATTTATTTAAATAAACCCATTAAATATTCTGGCGTTGTCCGCGCGTCCTTAACAAAAGTTGTGTAAAAACAAGATGGAGGAGCAAGATTTATTGCTCATGTTCTTGCCAAGAACGCTGTGTGTCTTGCAACTTGACGTCACTTATGGTTAAAGAAACTGTAAGTTATGTAAAGAATATGATTTAATTTTCGCTTACGCTTTATGTTGGTACGGAAAGGTAAGATAATACTTTATGCTAGAAATAGCTTTTGTCTCGAATTCTTTCGTTCTTTCATTCGTAAACAATTTTTACACGCTAATTGTTGACTATTCTTTGATTGACATTTAACGCATTTGATGATGATGATTGAAGTGTTTTTTTTAAATTGATATGCTTACTATTAATTTTAAAATAAAAATATAATATCCTAAACTAACTAAAACTATTAGAAAACTAAAATATTGTGTCAAAATATTCCTCCGCATCGTTTAATTTTTTAAATAAATCAATATATAATTAAGACAGGCCTAAGAAACACTAGATGTGTGACGATTTGAACTCGTTCCTGACCGATTGGCCCGAGAAGACAAAACACAAAGAAAATTGAAAACCTATTAATTGGGGAGACTTTTGCTCAGCATAGTTTTATGAAATTAAATAAGAAATTAAAGAAACAGACTTGTAAAGAACTGTAACTTCATTTAAATCTAAGTCAAAACCTAACAAACAAGCCAACTTCATTGGCAGGATTCAAATTCTAATCTATCAATCATAACCCCAGAAGCCTCTCAATACACCATACTATGAAATTTGACATACCATCACACGGTACAATGTAATGAAAGCCTTGAAAAAGGACCGGTCCTTTGAGCCGCGGGCACCGACAGTGCCCGACGGGTGTGCCCGACGGGTGTGCCCGACGGGTGTGCCCGACGGGTGTGCCCGACGGGTGTGCCCGACGGGTGTGCCCGACGGGTGTGCCCGACGGGTGTGCCCGACGGGTGTGCCCGACGGGTGTGCCCGACGGGTGTGCCCGACGGGTGTGCCCGACGGGTGTGCCCGACGGGTGTGCCCGACGGGTGTGCCCGACGGGTGTGCCCGACGGGTGTGCCCGACGGGTGTGCCCGACGGGTGTGCCCGACGGGTGTGCCCGACGGGTGTGCCCGACGGGTGTGCCCGACGGGTGTGCCCGACGGGTGTGCCCGACGGGTGTGCCCGACGGGTGTGCCCGACGGGTGTGCCCGACGGGTGTGCCCGACGGGTGTGCCCGACGGGTGTGCCCGACGGGTGTGCCCGACGGGTGTGCCCGACGGGTGTGCCCGACGGGTGTGCCCGACGGGTGTGCCCGACGGGTGTGCCCGACGGGTGTGCCCGACGGGTGTGCCCGACGGGTGTGCCCGACGGGTGTGCCCGACGGGTGTGCCCGACGGGTGTGCCCGACGGGTGTGCCCGACGGGTGTGCCCGACGGGTGTGCCCGACGGGTGTGCCCGACGGGTGTGCCCGACGGGTGTGCCCGACGGGTGTGCCCGACGGGTGTGCCCGACGGGTGTGCCCGACGGGTGTGCCCGACGCTGGGATAATTTTGGGCATCGCTCGCTAATAGGGTCACGGCTTCTATAGTGCATCGGAGTTGAAAGAGTTTTATCATGTACTCGTACCTGTGTGTACTGCGATTTCTTAAAGCGATAGAAAGTGTTTGATGTAAGTGCTAGTGTTTTGTACTTAAATCTCCTGATGAAGTAGGTGTATCTAGATTTGAAAATAAATGGTGATTTCTGATTATTTTTGACTGGATGGTACTTAGGGATGAAAAGTACTGTTTTTATTTTATAACTACCTCTCCAGTCTCTACTGAATTTTCATAAAACCGTTCTAAGGGGCAGTTCTCCTAATTTGAAGAACATTCACAGTCTGATCTCAGTCTCAATCTGTCGAAAATACCTTTAATTTTCCTACATTTTTGACAAGTTTTTGACATTAATTGTCACTGAGACGAGATTGCGACTAATATAATTAAGGGAATTGGCCTTTTGGTAGTCAGTCTCCATAAATGTACATAATAGATTTAAAAAAACTAAACTGTTGATGCATGGTTCACATATTATAAAATAGAAATGATAACTATATAATTCATATTTAAAATAATATGAATTATATAGTTATCATTTCTATTACAGCACCCTTACTATAAAAGCAGTCAAATATAATGGTTATAATCATGTGTCAAAACGTGGTTATAATGTCAATTCACTTAGAACCCTTACCCACACACACACACACACCCACACATCCATTAAACTTAACACCCCACTTTATAATTAAGATAAGATTATTACCTTACCTTGCCCACAAACAAACGTACAGGTCATTATTACCTCTAAACATGACGTCACTCGCACACATCGCCTCCCATCTCAAAAACCGCCGATTCACTCTCTTCCGAAGGGCCCACAAGAGCCCACACGCTGTACGCCTCACCGATCAAAAGAATCTTCTCATCGAGTTATCTGGTCCTTTTAAATCCTTCGGTCAACTTTATCGTCCAATGATTTGTGGTATTATTGCGTGTGGGGTAAATATTTTAAAGGAGGTCGTATTTCGGGGTTATGAAAATGTATGGGTTTTCGGTGGAAGAATATAATGATCGTTGTTTTGGTGGGGCATATTTTATGTACCTACTTTCAGAATATGAGTGTGAGTATTCTTTAGATGTCTTTAAATCTTATCATTACATACATTTATCCATGAAAACTTACCAAAAATTAACGTACTCCTCGATACTTTTTGCAAAAAAAATCTACCAAAAATCTTGTTATTGGAAAGCCATACCTGTAACATATGCATTTGTTTCGCATTTTCAATGTTACTGTAGATAATTCCGTCACCACCAAACTACATTTTCATGACGTCACGTGTCCCATGCAAAACATGATTGCATGAACTGTCCGTCGGTATCATATGCCCATGATCCTGTCCGGTCCTTCATTGTACCAGGCAGTTAATACCTTCATAACGCACAAGAGCACACAATAGCCGACAATAGCCTACAATAGCTTGGCACCTCACAATCATAGGACTAACAAGTGCACGCACGTTGGCCCTAAGTGAAATTAAAGCGATTGCCGTAGCACCGTAGCGACGTAGCTCGTAGCCTGCGGCTACGGCGTGCTACGAGGTTTCATGTATGGGTTGGTGGTGTTTATTGCATCAGTAGTTTGAGTTTGAATAATTTGATGCGTGTTTTATTCCTCGTGGTTATGAAAGATGTGCAGTAAATTTGGGGTGATCGTAAAAACCTACAAACATAGGGACACAAACTTAATTTTTTTAAACATTCTTTTATTAAAACGATATTAGAAAGAAGCATTTTGAAGTTATTATTAAAAGCGTAATTTCTTAATATTATTATTTATCACGTTATTAATAAATTACGAACTTATATATAAACCATGGATGTTGATTGGCCTAAGTAATTTTAAACAAATAAACGTCACGTCATGTCTTTGTTTAGCTTATCGAAACTGGTCCTTACATACGAACCACCATTATCCCAGCACAAATGACCAAACAAAACCCATCGATACGTACCAACACTACCGAAGTACCAACTAGTTCGTATCACAAAACTTTCTACGATTTCACTTCAACTTTCTGCCCCATATGGTACCCCCATAAAAGTAACGGGTGTTTTACATAATTTACTATAACCCCTTGTACATTGACCGACGGGGCACTGGCAGTTTGGCTTAATAAAACTATTATTTACTATAGTTTATTGGTGCTGTTTTCTATGTAAAGTTTGGTTATTGAGTGTTATCAGCTTGCTCTAAAATGTTACAATGTTGTGTGTGGTGGAACTGGTTGATTCGTCAGAGGCTCAGCTGTTGAGCTGTTGATCGTGCTTGCAATTTTGAGGCTGAATATTAAGTATTTTCTGTAAAGTTTTATGATTGAAAATTAGCAGCAGTTTATGCTCTGTTTAATGTCACAATTAAAATTAGAATTTACAAGTTTAAATTCCTTCACATAAGCCTATTTTTACATAATATTATTTTATTTAGGAGAGTAGTTCGGCACCCACTAACTACATACACGAAGAAGCTTTATGCTTCTTATATTTATTTAGGAGAGTAGTTCGGCACCCACTAACTACATACACGAAGAAGCTTTATGCTTCTTATATTTATGCTTTATGCTTGTTTACATTAAATTACCTTGCCATGTAATCTAGTCCTATTTGAACAATAAATCTTTATTATTATTATTTTATACGTAAAATTCAGTAGGTAATTGGATGTCAGTCCAACTTGCCTATTACTTTTTTATTCTGCTTGGTTGAGCTGTAAGTCGTTCATAGAAATTAAATAAATACTTGAATTGTATTTTCCCGGTATCCGGTCCGGAGATGAGGTAATTTTCGGAGAAAAGGTAGAATCCGCGTAGTTCCCGGCTATAAATAGAATGTCCTATTTCTTTCTGTCGTTGCCGCAAGACGACTGATAGATTGATAGAATTCCACAATAGATTTGTAAAAGCACTTAATACAGTCATTAATAAAAACAGGGTGACCGTTAGTATTAACTGCGTATACTTGATATTCCCGGTCCAAAAGATCGGTTGAAAAAACTTCGCCTTAAGAAAGATAACGGGAACTTGTGTGTAATGAACCGAACAGTGAGTGAGAACATCATCTGTCAGCTCGAGCACGAACTATTGACACGTCATTAACACATCAACCAGTAACGACGCTCGATTATCAGTCTTCATCTATCACAAAAAAATCAAGCGTGAGGACAGTCCCTCTTACCCTATCGTACAGTGAATGAGTTCATTATGTCCCATCGGGGAGTGCAGGAAAAAATAGAGTACATCCACCGGTTATCATCCCGCGCGAATTGTAAAAGTCAACACAGGAAAATGGGTTGTTTTACCCCTATTTTCTTCCTTTAAGTGGCTCACCCGAGTAATATAAGGAAAAAAAGCCCATAAATACAGGGTTACTGTTAAAAGATTAAAAATGATCACAATATGGCAATGACCGTAGCATTGTAATTGACCGCATCGCACCACGTGCGAAACGGAACTTCCTATCCCTATCTCTGCCCTACATATACAATTTCCCGCTTCCTCGTTATCTGCGTCCCTTTCTGTCGCGGAAAACTGTAAGGGCTGATTCTGATGCTTCAGTTTACGTCGCGTGGTTGCGACGAGCGGACGCGTGTGGGGAGGCGATTTCGTTCCTTCGTATTCCTCTCGCGAAGTATTTGCATAGTGAAGTGCGTAAGTTTGGAAACTGTGCAGATATTTGAAACTTGGTATTTTTGTTTGTTTGACAAATTGTTTTCGTTGCTACGACTGTGTAGTGTTGTTTATGGATGTACACTTATTTATTATTATTGTGTTTTAATATTAAGTGATGTGAAGTGACTCAGTTAAATTATAAGGCTATTGTTTTAGTAAGTATAAATGTTTTTAATAATAACCTTTTTTTATTGTTATGTAAAATGTTAGTGTCTGTTATATGTTTACTCTTATCACCGATCTATATTATTAGATTTTGAGTTGCTACAACATTCGATTTTTAATACATTCAACGCAGAGAGCCTTACAATTGACGCCTGTTATAGTCAATTTACGGAATTAATATGCTAAATGTTCTGACTTTTATTTCGTCAACTTAAGATAAATGAGAGATTGATAATAATGAACTAAATACTAAGGAATATTATTAAAAAGTTTCGTGTATTGTCTAGTAGTTTTGTCTAGTAGTGAAAGTCAGTCCAATTTCTTCTAAATCTTTCGACACTTAGGCGTGAAAATGTAACAAACAAAGAATTTTATTTTCATTTCTAACATTGTACAGTGTGAACGAATTTGAGATGACCTATTGCGTCTTTGACCGTGAACTGGAACAAGGGTTAGGTGCTCATATTCACACATATTCTTTGGTCTTTGTAGTCGTATTTCCCTCGTTACAATACGTTTTGGTCCTCGGGGACTTTCTTTGATCTGTTGCTGGAAACTGACTCTTCAGTCATCATCACAGTAAGACATAATCCTTTTATAAATATTGTTTTATGACATAATTTCCTTGTTTGATTATCTGTTATAATTAAACGAAAATGGGGTTATTTTAAGATAATGGACAGCGTCTACTTGCCTGCTTATCCTAAGAACAAATTGCGATCGCTGTTCTGCCTTTCAGGCGTAGTTATTATGGAATGGGATATCCCATACAAGCTTGTCCCAATTACCATCTAATTTCCAAAACTGGCAACATATCTCACAGATCTCCCCGAATACTTGCATCAAAATAACAATCTTTTAAATTGAAATATTTCCTGAAAAGTTTTGCCAACTAACGAAAGCTGTGGAGGGATTTCAAATGTTATCAGTTATTTTCTGAATATTATTAACTTTTTGTCTGTACTAGGCCAGACTTTATACGTGTCTTTTTATCATTTAGGTAACTTATGGGTGGAGCAGTGCGACCGATGATGTTAACAGCATTGTTTATTGAGACAAAGATTTATTTGAGTTGAGACTTCTTTATCACATTTTTCTAAGAATATTTGGTATGAAAGTTAAACAATTGTAATGTTTAAAATTAGTTTTACTGAGAAACTCTGATTGAATTGTTTGAAGTCTGGAGCAGAAATAATATTTTTATTTGATAAAAAAATATTTTTCTGTAAACCTTAGACTTTTACGTAGAATGTAGGCTCTTTTGATCAACTTAATATAGAAAAGGCGGGCTAGAGCCGGCTTTACTTTAAATACCGTGACAATACAAGTGTGTTACTGATTCACAGAATTCCCGCAATCCACACAATTCTTCACAGTATTAGGCAATACGTGCTAGACATACTGATCGTGTCCCTGACATTGGATTACTTTCTTTTTTGTTGGCATCTATATGGCTTGTGTAGACATAATGTTATATTCGCATCTGTATTTTTTAAGAGATGGTCTTTCTCTGGGTATCTAGATCGTTGCTATAGTATCTAGACACATTATTATCGTTAGGTATAGTAGTACTCATACATAAACTGACAGCTTTTTCCCATGGGGGTAGGCAGAAACTATAAAACACGTTTCCGTTCATACATCTGAAGGCCAATTCTCGTAATTTAAAACGTACAAAATCTAGTCGGATTCTTACCTCGGCGACAAACAAATGTCAAAATCTTGTCAAAATGTAGGAAAATTAGAGGTTTTTTTACAGAATGAGACTGAGATCAAACTGTGAACGGTCTACGAGATTTGCCCCTCTGGTCACACACGCACGCTAGTTACCAGTGTTACGCATCTGACCTTTCTGAAAAGCAATATTTAATTTTCCCTTGAAACTCAGTAACACTTTCACCACCAATCCGAGGTTACGATCTTTGTTATAAAACAAATAAATAACATTGTGAGTAAGAGTATGGGGCCCTTAAAAGTCCACTGGTATCCATAAGCCTCCTAACTGCGGCTCTGTTAACGGTCGTAGATGATGATGACACTGTTTATGATCACACGGAACAATTAATATAAAGATTCTGACCTGAAACCGTATGAAACAAAGTAAGTACAATAGGAACAAACACGTACTTACACATATACCAATGTACCATATCACAACTGAAATTCTCACCTGGAAATAATATCCCCGAGCCCCGAGATATTTATAACCGTCTAGTTTGGGGCTAACAAGCAAAGAAAATTGTAATATTGCCATATTACAATTTTTTCTACGTATTACTTATTTCGTCTGAACTTGTGTTAACCTTGGTAATTTTTTTTCTGGATATAAAAATCATGATCACTACGTGTGACAGACGAACTGATGATATAAGTATATTTTTATTAGAGAAAGAAAGCAATACGCCGTTTTCCATTATTTGAGTCGTCTTTTTGTACCGATTGCTAGACCATCGGTTTATTTATTTATATATACTTTATACACCAGAAAATACGCAACAAAACATCATCATCATGTTTCACGTTGAGAGCAGATGACACCCAGTGGTAACGGTTCAGGCGCTTTACTTTGTGTAAATTATTTCATTACCACTGCTCCCAAAAACAGTGAAGGAAAACATCGTGATGAAACCGGATGTCCTAGAACCAAAAATTCGAAGACATCTGTGACATCTACCAACTCGCACTGGGCCCGCGTGGTGGATTTTGGCCCACTCCCTCTCACAGAGAGGAGGCATGTGTCCCAGCAGTGGGAACATTATAGGCTGAATATGCTAGAACATCATCACCATTCTCATCTGCCTTTTTCTAACTTTTCTGGAGTCATCTTCCAGTCTAACTGATCCATCTGTATACCAGTATTTTACCTGAAACTACTACCTAGCTGACCTCCACAAGTTGGGTACCTACTGGGTATCACGATACCCACTGCTAGATATTATATGGTACCTTTTTTTACACAGGCAACAATTTAGTTTTTATGCCCACAATTTTGTTCTCAGGGGCACTAGTGTACATTACAAGCCTAGATAGCGACTATCTAATACATAAATAAACATTAGTTATCGTTGAAGCGTATACTTCTAACAATTTATTATTAATGCCTAAGTTCCACAGACATTTTCCTTCGCGAGTCGGCGATGGTGATAAATTTCGTTCAGAAATTTATGAATAGTGCACATAGTTCTTGCTGGTACTAAGGTTTTGCTAACAAAATTGTTATTTTAATTCCGTTTTTTATTTAGATGAATGTTTGTATTTAATTTATTGGAGTTATGCCAGTTACTCAGAAAGTATTTTCGAAAGAAATTTGACTTATGAACTGAGTTCCTTTGTTTTGATAATTTAGCAAAAATATTTAACTGACCTACAGCGGGCTTCTTCGGATTGTTAGGTCTTGAGTTCGACCCTTTGATCGTGTAAAGTCTTATTATTTTTCTGCTTAAATGCGGTATCACAAAATGCTAGCCAAACATAATTTGTTTAGTACAATGATGAACGTACTTGTCTTAAACGTGAGTTTAGTTTCAAGTCATATCGTTTCAAACCGACCCGCTAGTGATTCCCTTGGGTTTGGCAGAGTTATAGTGTGTTTAAGGTGGCGTGAGGTCGTAACCCACGGTGTCCTTTTAACGATTGACATGCCATTGACATCGACACTGCCACAGATCCCCATGGTCACATGTCTTCATGATTTATCGTCTTTATCTTTTTCAATAGAATAGTCATTCATACGCACAAGATTAATGGAAAAGATAGCACCTCCATACCTATGACAAAACCATTATTGGATCCATAACAACATCCTTTTCATTAATATCATCTAGCCTTTTCGCAACTATGTTGGGGTCGGCTTCCAGTCTAACCGGATGCAGCCGAATACCGGTATTTTACGTGAAGCGACTGCCTAGCTGACCTCCACAACCCAGTTACTAGGTAATACAATACCCCTTGGTCAGACTTTCTGGCTTCTGACGATCCGTAACGACTGTCAAAGATCAACGAATAAAAGCCGGGACCAAAGGCGTGCTTTGCAAGGCACGGAGGGGTCTTGATATGTAAAGATGGTCACCCATCTACGGACTAACCGTGGAAAGCGTAGCTTAACCTGATAGATTGACCCGTGCGGCTGTTATTACTTAGCCACAAGCCCCGCCAGCACGGCTTAATAACATCCTTATAGTGTTTTAATAATCACCGATTAATTTGCGTACCAAGCGATAATGCCCACCTTTATAATCATTTATTGAATCAGTCACTAACAGGCCTTTGTACCGTACTAACTCGTGCGTGATGCGATGATGACCGGTTGCTCTTCATCACTAAAGGAAATGATTTAATCGGAATTCAGCAGCAATCCTCAGCGAAACAGCACGCAGATAGTAACATAAGCTCGATGAATACAAAACAGCTTGCCGAGGACTCGGCGGTACTTTGGTAGTACCGTTATTTGATACAGAAGCCGTATCGTGCAGACTGTATTACGTCCCGGCGACTGCCAACTCTGCTCCCTCTCTAGTAATTATGATAATTTGTATGCACTTATCTGCATGTCACCTTTTTAAGGCATGTATTGGTATTTTTGGCAAGGGGGTGTGTTTTATGTGGCTGTGGGTGTGTTGTGTGGGTGTGTTGGCATTGTCGTATCGTGTTATGACATCATTATTTTGGCGCCAATACGCGTGTTATTGGCAGCTTGTAATGATGTCTCACTTAGGCTGTGCGCAGACTGTATCAAGACTGTTTATTAGCTAGGCTATGGCTACTAAAACTAAGATGGCGAGTTCACTTACAAGAAAAAACTCTTAGAGTCGGAGTTATCGAAATGTAGGTACGGAAAACCCAATTTTCACAATTAAAAATATTGTTTTGTTAATCATAGCAACTGTTGATTAGTTTCTTGTGTGTTACTTGCCGTGTTCATTGTAAAAGTTGAGCATGTTGTCGTTGTCATCTCATTAAAAGAATCTTGATGCAAGTTTTGTTGCAAGAAAGAGTACGAATTTATCATAAAGTCGTATTTATTTCATTGTATTTGCGAAATGTCGGTCAAAGAAATCCCTAAAGTCATCCAAACTAGTCATCCAAACAACCGCGTACAAAAGTTTCTTATTATAAATAACTTATCGAACTTCCTTATCTAACTGATCTCACAAGATTACTTAATACTTAACTTTGGTCAACCAGTTATCGGCAATTTATATCGTTAAGGAATTTTGTATCAAATTGTGTCAAAGGACCAATTTATTGTGCTACTGAAATTAAGTGTATTCTGTAAATATGATATTAGAATAGAATATTAGAGGTCAGCGTTTCCTATCTGACTACTTTGAGAAGAAAGGCCGAAACAAACTCAGAGGTCACAGTCTCTTTTAAAGTCTAGAAATAATCTTGGTCAGATAAAATACTGTACTTTACTATTCTCTTTAATCGTTTGATTTTCTGTATGCATATTTATGATAATAAATAAAGGTATATTTATTGCATAACTGTGTACATTAATAAACATTATATTTTAGTTTCAACAGTCTACCCAAGTCGGACATGCAATAGTATTTTAAGACATTAGGTATGTACCTAATGTTAGTTGTTTGCTAAAAAATAATATTTGTATGTACAAATATTATTTTTTATCAAAAAACTCATTCATATTATACGTGACTTTTTATGCTAGATGTACAAAGTAAAAAGAAACTAATTAGGGTCTATTTCAATTCTTGTAAGCCCTATTAATTATATTTTAATCGTTTTAAGCAACGAAAAAAAAACTTATTTCAATTATCAATTTCTCATCCATACAAAAACTGTCAGACGTCAATTTTATTCCACGAATAGTAAAACATTTTATTTAACATACATTAATTACTATTTTTACAAGCTAACACTAATATATACTATATACAATTATATACAAGTATATAATACGAAACAATATAGAAAAGGACAGGAGCTCATTGGGCATCAAAAAATTCGTCCGCTTCAGTATCAATGGGATAAGTGCCCAAAAGGCTGGCAGCATTACCACGTTGGATGGCAATGCTGATTCTTTGGGCTAAAAATAGGTCAGCCTTCTGGTCACGTGACGAATTGTCGAAAAAAAAGAAAAACATCATTAAATTCTGCTTATCCAAAAGCAGTTAGAATCACTAAAGATCCACAAAGAATGGGCGGCAAACAGTACCAACCACAGCACACCAACCTCAAAGGAAGCCCCACAAGTCATTGTAAAGTCATGTTTACACCGAACTTATTGACTTGTATTAATAAAACAATAAAGCTTATTAGCTACAACCCTACGAGTAGAGGGGTGCATCGCACGCACGTCTTCCACTCGATTACTCTGTATCGATTAACTGCACGCATTATAGTATCGATTATTTTTGGGATAGCGTGGCGTGTGGTTTCAAGATACGTCCCTAGTAATTGTTGTGGACGTCGTATATTGTGTAGCGTGATTTAGGGGTAGTCCATTAGCACCTAAACATTCCAGACACATGTCAGGAAAGGATATTACGTACATAGGGCATTAAAAAAGTTGATAGGTGTCGTGGAACACCCGGTTGGAACTAAGTTCCTGTCGCTTTATATTATGTATTAAATAACAGGCACAATGAAATGAATTAACAACGCTTGAGACTCATCATCTGCCGCCTTTTCCCAACTATGTTGGGGTCAGCTTCCAGTCTAACCGGATGCAGCTGAATACCAGTATTTTATATTTGAGGTATCGTATTACCCAATAACTGGGTTGTGGAGATCAGTGGAGGCAGTCGCTCCATGTTTGAGAGTACCTAAATGAAAAACAAAATAAAAGTGTCGTGACGGTCAAAATGTTACACTTTCCTTAGTCTAGCTCTCATTCGCCAAGTGTGCAGAGCTTAACATTCGCCAAGTGTGCAGAGCTTAACATTCGCCAAGTGTGCAGAGCTTAACATTCGCCAAGTGTGCAGAGTTTAACATTCGCCAAGTGTGCAGAGCTTAACATTCGCCAAGTGTGCAGAGCTTAAGATTCGCCAAGTGTGCAGAGCTTAACATTCGCCAAGTGTGCAGAGCTTAACATTCGCCAAGTGTGCAGAGCTTAACATGCGATAAGGAACTTCGTTCCAAAAACGCTGTGCTGCGAAATCTAGTGATTTAAGAACCGTGAAGGCTAAAATGATCGTAGCGACCTTAGCGACGCGATTGCTGAATTGCATTTTTGATATGGTAAAGGAACTCGAGCGCTATACTCGCCAGTCGCTTACATACCATCGCCCTGCCATGTCCACATATACTATAATAAGTAATCAGAGTTGTATTTAACCTTTATTAAATATTTTAACAATTTCAGTAATACCGTTTCGCGTATTATTTATCTGGAATTTACTCATAACACGCACAACATGATAACGTTTTGTCAGTTTATAAACGTCTGAATATCTATAAATAATCAGTCAAATAGGAATAGCCATATTCACCAAGCTTGGAAAACTGATTGGTGATCTTAGTGTACCTGCTAAAGTTTTTGTTACTAAGTCTTATACTTTATTATTCTTTATTTTTTCAATTTTTGCAACGTCCAACCCACTAGTGTTAAAAGTTATGTATAGTTAAAGTTAAGTCATCAATAAAATAACTAGTCACATCATTGACCGCAAGAACAGGTGGTACCGCGATTTTTTGAAGAAGAGAAGTGCCTCTAAATCTGGTAGATTTAGAAGCTCTTCTTTATACAGCATGTATCAGAAAGGTGTGGTCATATTTAAGGGTGTGGTATAGACCATCACACTCAACGACTTGTTCAATGGGATCATCCTTATTACCGCAAAAAAAATTGTAAGCTGTCCTAAAGAAAACCTTATTACTTACTCCACTCAAATCTATGGGACAGCTGATTATTTTTTCCCGTTTACGACGTTAGTCCGATGGAGAAAGTTGTTCAGTTTGATGGTCTGTATCTGTACTACACCCTTGAATATACAACTTTTTGATGCATGCTGTATATATGTAGCTTCAAATCTACCAGGATTTCAACAAGATAAAGAGGATTCCACCCCCAGCACTAACACAGGGGTGCAACCACACGTACTCCTCGTACGTCGCCGCTGCGTTCGTCTTCCACTCGATTGCTTCGCATCGATTATCTGCACGCGTTCTAAATATCGATTATATTTAGAACACGGTGAGGGATGGCGTGAAATGTGGTCACGGGGACATGCCGGGCGATGCTGTTCGATATTTTGGTTCTTGATAATTAATGAGATTTGTTGAAAACATAAACAACACGAATTTAACACACCTCTAAAATAAAAATTTATGTAGGTACTAGCTGCGCCCCGCGGTTTCACCCGCATAAGTTTCGATCCCATGGGAATATCGGGATAAAAAGTATCCTATATGTTAATCCTGGTTATAAACCATCCGTGTGCCAAATTTCATCCAAATCGTGTAGTTTTTGCGTGAAAAAGTAACGAAAATCCATCCATACAAACTTTCATATTTATAATATTAGTAGAAAGTTGGATGTGATTTGTTTTATAAAAAACTCTGCAACCCTGATCCTAACTTTAGACATAAACGATTCTCACAAAGGACTTTTGTCCTAGAATTTATAACAAAACTTGCAAAATACAGCAACAAAAGAAAATACAGTAATTGTTGAAAGTCGAAAACAGCGTCTACAATAAAATAAAAATACGTATTATTTTCATTTTTTTTTATTTGTTTTTCTTTAGCCTATACTGTCCCACTGCTGGGCAAAGGCCTCTCCCAAGTCCTTCCAGGAACTGCTTTGACGCGCCATCTCGAACCAGTCTTCGCGGTACGCGTGCAGGTCATCTCGCCACCGGTTTCTGGGTCGATCTCGGCGGCACCGTCCATCTTCAGGCACCCGTTGTGTGGAATTATTTTTATATGGCAATTTAATTGTGAGAGGCCTTTGCCCAGCAGTGGGACATTAACGGCTAACAAAAAAAAAAAAAAAAATTACTTTAAATTAGTACAAAATCTTTACCAAAATATCTTGCCCGCTGCACCCTATTTAAATACCCTACAGTTAGACATCTATCAATAATGTTCAGTGTACAGTGATGGATAGTTTTCCGTTTTACATTGTCTTGTATTTAGGGTAAGTACTAATAATTAATCGCGTGTCAGTCACTGTGGGCATCGTTCTTAATAATTGAGTGAACAATCTAAGAGCTCTGCTGTGCGGCCGTATTTTGAATAAAGGAACTGACTTTAGTTCAAAACGACCACGCTTTTAATTTGGTGGTAAAGTTTGGCCCTTTGTTTTTTTTTTCGTTCAGAGAAAAAAAAATACAAATTAATAGGTGTGTTTAGGTTAGTAAGCGATCGTAGATCTTTGACAGTCGCTGCGGGTCGTCAGTAGTTCGAAAGTCTGATGGAGGTCAGATAGGCAGTCGCTTCATGTAAAATATTGGTATTCAGCTGCATCCGGTTAGACTGGAAGCCTACCGAAAAGGCTACGTAGATGATGATGTTAGGTTAGTAAGTATTACTTATCAGTCTGTTAATCTATAAGTAGGTACTATAATATAATAAAGAGATAAAATTTGTGAGTTTGTATGTAAGGGGTAATCTTCGGAACTGATCTGATTCCAAAAACTCTTTCAATGATGGGAAGCTACAGTAATACCGAGTGTCATAGGATAAATTTTATGTTAAAACAAGAAATTTTTCAAGAAAACGCTAGTTCTAAATAAACTTAAAAAAATGTCACTGTCGAACAATGTAATTAATTATTTACGTGATAATTAACCTGTTTCTTGATTTTGGTAGTCAAGGAGCTAGACCACAAGGAAACCATTATCATAAGCAAGCAGTATTTAATCCCTTCACACACATACATGGGTCAACTGAGTACATCACTAAGATAGGGGTAGGAATGTGCACCCATCATTCCTTAGAAACCTCTCCGAATATTTCGCTCTGAGATATTAATAATATCGATTAGGATAACTCCATCGGCAGGATTAGGTTTTTGTCTCTTTCCCACACCACAAGAATACTTATAACCGCATTTTGTGAATGAATAGATTGACTTACTGAAGATGTGTGTTATTTGAGAATGTGGAACTCCTGTACTATGTTTAGAAAGATATGTTTTTACCTGTGCCGATACCAAGACTCGTAAGTCAACTTTTCTTGTTCGGTAACAACAGTTCTATTTAATAGACATGAAGTTTTATTAAACTCTTTCTATTTGTTGTCGTTTGATCTCAATTTCTTGCTATAAAAGAAAAGCTATGATCTCCACATACATGAAAAAATCATATGCCTAATCATTGAACTAAACTAGATGCAACACTAAGTCAACACAGTCGTTTCACTATAGCATGTCATTGTTACTTTGAAAGCAGAGTAGTAGTGGCTCAGTGTTAATGGACTTATGAGTTGTAGGTCGTGAGGTCGAACCCAGGCAGGCGCTTTACTTATGAGTTGTAGGTCGTGAGGTCGAACCCAGGCAGGCGCTTTACTTATGAGTTGTAGGTCGTGAGGTCGAACCCAGGCAGGCGCTTTACTTATGAGTTGTAGGTCGTGAGGTCGAACCCAGGCAGGCGCTTTACTTATGAGTTGTAGGTCGTGAGGTCGAACCCAGGCAGGCGCTTTACTTATGAGTTGTAGGTCGTGAGGTCGAACCCAGGCAGGCGCTTTACTTATGAGTTGTAGGTCGTGAGGTCGAACCCAGGCAGGCGCTTTACTTATGAGTTGTAGGTCGTGAGGTCGAACCCAGGCAGGCGCTTTACTTATGAGTTGTAGGTCGTGAGGTCGAACCCAGGCAGGCGCTTTACTTATGAGTTGTAGGTCGTGAGGTCGAACCCAGGCAGGCGCTTTACTTATGAGTTGTAGGTCGTGAGGTCGAACCCAGGCAGGCGCTTTACTTATGAGTTGTAGGTCGTGAGGTCGAACCCAGGCAGGCGCTTTACTTATGAGTTGTAGGTCGTGTGGTCGAACCCAGGCAGGCGCTTTACTTATGAGTTGTAGGTCGTGAGGTCGAACCCAGGCAGGCGCTTTACTTATGAGTTGTAGGTCGTGAGGTCGAACCCAGGCAGGCGCTTTACTTATGAGTTGTAGGTCGTGAGGTCGAACCCAGGCAGGCGCTTTACTTATGAGTGGTAGGTCGTGAGGTCAAACCCAGGCAGGCGCTTTACTTATGAGTTGTAGGTCGTGAGGTCGAACCCAGGCAGGCGCTTTACTTATGAGTTGTAGGTCGTGAGGTCGAACCCAGGCAGGCGCTTTACTTATGAGTTGTAGGTCGTGAGGTCGAACCCAGGCAGGCGCGCCACTTTGTGTCATTTATTTTATGACCACTGCTCTCAGAACGGTGAAGGAAAACATTGTGAGGAAACCGGCATGTTCTAGAACCAAAAAGTCGTTGACATGTGACATCTACCATCTACCATCTACCTGGTGGATTACGGCCCACTCTCTCTCACAGAGAAGCAAGTGTCCTAGCAGTGGGAACGTGAGGCTGATTACGGCCCACTCTCTCTCACATAGAAGCAGGTGTCCTAGCAGTGGGAACGTGAGGCTGATTATGCTTATGCATTTTTACGTTCAGTTCTCATTCAGGCTGCGCACACAAAAAGTCCAACAAAAGCATAAAAATATGCAGACAAAAAGTGTATCCCGCCGTCATATCATAACAGTTCTTCGCAATGCATATAATTGTAAGCGAGCCATAAATAAAACATAAATGAAACACCTAATTAAGCGGCGCATAAATTGCTCGGTTCAACATGAAAAATGACGGTCTTCTAAAGGGTTGCCAGCTCCATCTGTAGTGTTGCCAAGAATTATTCGGAACTTTTTTGGGACTGGCGTTTTAACTAATCTGCGGTATTTTGTCCATCGTTCTTCAAAGGGATTTTGGATATAAATGTGAGATGGGGTGAAAAGTTAAGCCTGTGCACTGGACACTGGACACTACGTTGTGTAATCCATACTTTATTGATTTTTTTATTAATATTTTCTTCACGAATATGAATAATTTGTCAATGACTGAGAAAATGACGTAGTATGTCAGTACTCAGTCTAAGCGTACTCCGTCGCGGTACGTCAGTCAGTACAGAATAAAGAATTTCATTTCTAGTAATTACTCATATTAAAAAAAAATCTTATTTGACACTTAGGATATTTTTAACAACTAACTTAACTTACAATTAATAGATACTTGAATAAGAAATAATTTAAGAAAAAGTTCAGATAAGTTAACCTACCAAAATCCAGAAAAGTAAGAGAATGATATGGTAACACTACAAACAGGGTTGCAATCACAAAAAACACAAAACATCCACGTCACACGCTCGTTGTGATTTGGTGAAATTAGCGCGTTAGCATTTGTCTCTGGTTTTGTTTATTTTTCAAGAAATGGCGCCATGGTTCAGCCATGCTCTTTTTCAGTTTAACTTTAATACAGACTGGACAATTATTTTTGATACGATATGAGATGATAAAATTTTATACTTTTGTTGTAGTATTACGATATTTGATTGGTTTGAAATGAATTTCATTAACTGTGATAGGGTCAAATGTGTCCTTTTGATGAATTGGATCAGTGTTCCAGTAGACTGATCCAATTCATCATACAGAAAGATAACAAAGTTTAATTCACGTTGTTTTAAACTGGACCTTGCTGTGTTTCAGAACTAGCACTTTTGTTTTAAACTGGACCTTGCTGTGTTTCAGAACTTGCACTTTTGTTTTAAACTGGACCTTGCTGTGTTTTAGAACTGGCACTTTTGTTTTAAACTGGACCTTGCTGTGTTTCAGAACTAGCACTTTTGTTTTAAACTGGACCTTGCTGTGTTTCAGAACTAGCACTTTTGTTTTTAACCTAAATTCCTAATAATATCATCATCTGCCTTTTCTTATGTTGGTGTCGGGTTCCAGTCTTACTAGATGAATACCAGAATTTTACCTGGAGCGACTGCATAACTAACCTCCACAGCCCATCACTGGGTACTACGATACCCTTGGTAAGACTGATTATCAGACTTTCGGGCTTCTGACGGACCGTAACGACTGTCAAAAATCCACAAATGATGGCTTACCGGGCTTTCTGAGGCACGGCTGACTTGGTATGTAATGATGGTCACCCATCTATAGACCAACCGCGGCAAGAAAGAAAGAAAGAAGAAAGAAAATGCATTTATTTGCGGCAAACATGACGCATGAAAAAAGGACTTAGCACACAAAAAAACAAGTTGGGGGTAAACATGCGTCACATTCACGCAAAACGGCCATCGCTCAGCATAATGCTAAGACCCTATACGAGACAGAGCCCAAGCACTGGTTTTCAGCGGCAGCCGGCGTTGACGTGATGACGTTAACCAGTGCAGCATGCAATTATACATAAATAAATAAAAACAACAATCAAAACAAGAAAATAAAATAAACTATTCAACATATGATTCGACACAAAACAAAAAAACAAAAATCAAAACATGACCTATAATAAAAATAAACATACATAAAAGAAAATATGGTGAAACATGAAACATATATGGTAACATTCCGGGCAACGAATCTCGCGCCGCGCCGGATATAGGTTATCTGTGCGCGTTCGCAGCTGTCACAATGCTACACCTATATTTGACGTTTCAACATCTTGAACAAGCGTGGCTTAACCTGATCGATCGACCCGTGCGGCTATTTTTACTTAACCACAAACCCCTCCTAATACTTAAAAATGTATTTTGTTAAAAGATAAACTTTTAGTTCAATCTATGTGAAATCTTCTCTGGATTGAAATTGACAGAAATATCACCCAACAAAGTTATTCATGTCAAGGTCAACCTATATCTACACAGAAATCCCTCTTGCATACCGCAAGCTGTATTCAATAAAACCTAAATAAAATGAATAACAGAGTTGGAATGCCACGCTATCCTAAAAATATCTCTCCGGTAAAATGATAGAGGTGGCATCCGGGACGTGCCCATCTCCGGTTTACCCGACGGGGCGGAGAGAGGGTTATGTGTGAATAGATTGCACCGTGATAGTAGCGGAGGGTCAAAGGTAGCTGACGGTTATTATTGGTGAGTAGTCGTCGTGTGGAACCAGAAAATGATCGTGTTTGACTAGTACAGTCTTTTTTGCCTGATCCGTAAGGTTTTTTCTGATTAGATATGGTTCGAACATTCAGGTTCTTTATTAACCGATTTATTACGAGGAAGCCTTGATTTAAACCACACTTGGCCAATACCAGTACTATAGGCAAACTTGTTTTCTGCATGAGGAGGCTGCTGCAACATTCTTGGTTTGAGAGTCTGAATGTTTCATTTGGGACTGCAGGCTAAAAACTCCAAACGATGGGAAATAGTACCAGTAGGGAGGTTCTGTTGGCGAACCACCACAACCATCTGCAATTAGCAATCTGTGTGTAATGTATGTCATTATAGCAATTTCCCCGTGCCCCGTTTATTGCGAAACCAATGTATTGCAGTAACCGTTTCATAAAAACGAGAATTATAAGTCAATTTTATGTAACATCGACTTATCTTTTTATCCTTTTTAAACTCTGAAACATACCATATGGGCCATAACCCTCACAAAACCCCATCATATTGCGTCATATAGCCCATATTGGAGGAACAAAAACCCTATCGTCCACAGTACGCTTTGCGAGGGTTACTAGTAATAGTTTCCGGTCCGTCACACGACCCTATTGCGTCACATCCGGTCGGACAACGACCATCCAGATGACGGTAATCCATTGCCTAAGAGTTAATTGAAAGTATTTCCCAATCAATTGGTTCGTTAATTGAATCAAAGATTTGGTGTGAGATCAATTAATTGATAACATATTTCTTTGGGTTTTCTGGCTCGTTGACGTGAAATATGGTTATGGCTTCTGATTCTAAGAGTTATGCTCAAGTTAATGGTGCCAGCATTGATTGTTTTTCTTACTACCTTCTTACCAGTAACGACCAATAGTTTTATTAGAATGTGCGATTGCAACTATAAATACCCTGGAACACTAGATTACACATATACTCGTACATAAATCAACTCATGCCTTGTTCCCATGGGGTAGGCAGAAACTATAGAACGCCACCTGCGACGATCCTTACATACTCCATTTGCTTCGATTTCATTCATACAATACATCTGGTCACACACGCTGCGTGCGTATGTGGCCAGATGCGAGTACTACGCACCTGACCTTTCTGAAGAAAATCACTAATAGGGTCACTATATGTATGTCCTTCTAGGGCAGCAAATAGAACAGATATTAATATGTAGGTAAATATTTTGTTATGTGTGGAAATCAAACCCACTGTGCTAACGTACAGGTAATGATAATGGTTAGTGAAGCTCACTAGTTGACATGTGGCGGCACCTACGTTGCCCCATCCGAATTACGCATCATACTGACGTCACGCAAAATCCTGCATCACACAAGCAGAGTTTACCGCGACTGCCAGGGCCGCCGGTTGTTCGAAAGAGATTCTGTCCGTGTCCGTCCGTGTTCTTAGTTGAAGGAACACGGGTGGGTTTTAGTCAGTAAAAGTCTGACACGAAGAGCGGGAGAAGTCATTTGATTTTCCCACAAAAAAAAAGAGTTTACCGCGCACCTAGCGTATATACAATGTCCCGACATCAATCATCGAGCAGTAGCCCACCAGACACAAAACCCTGACTGAGGATCCTCCCTTTTCTATGGAGTATGAGTGAACTATACACCTTCTCCATACACTTGATGAAGAAGAGAAGAAGTACAAATTCCTGCCTACCCTTCAGAAAATACCAGCGTGACGAGTATCTAATACACAAAAAAACATTCGACAATCGAATATAGGTGAAAGGAATATTTTAACGTTTATTTAGTCCAGTTCCCATATGTCGGCGGCGCTAAAACATTTCAGCGGTTAACTGAAAACTAACAGACGGACAATTAAACAAACAGGACAACGCTTCGTTAGGATATACAATCGTTTTGTGAACGCTCACAAAACTGTGGGAAAGTGTGTTTTGGATTGTGCACAGGGAAATTTATATTCAGAATCAAAATATTTTATTTCACATAAACCTACATGGCACTTATAAAACGTCAGAAGCTAGGTGCGCAGTTCCAATTGGTCGTTTCTTATGGAGAAGAGACGGCAAGAAACTCGACGGTTACTCTTTTAAAAATACTGCACTTGCTTCTTTTTTTTTTACAAAATAGAGTCATTCTAAAATAGTAACTATGGAGCTTCTTGCCCATTCTTCTCCATACGAAACCACCATTTGGACGGGGCGTCTAGATTCAATTCTGTTTCTTTGGTTTTGACGTTCAAATATTGAGATATTAATACAAAGTAAAGCTCTGTTATTCTTTCATACAATGTACATAATTTCATTCATGAACGCTTGAAATTAAGCGACATCAGAGCTATAATCTGAACAGGGTTTGTTTACATTTTCATCAGACACTTTTGGAACAGACTATAATACCTAGCGTCACTAAGAGACTAGTTATTTAAGCCGCATCAAACGCTGATACAACCTTCTAAGTCGTAAATAAGCAACATATTATTTACCGATACGCGATTACTTAGTGATTGCGTATTCACGACGACGACGGCGCTCTTTGACATACGAGTTAACTACGTTATATTAACTGCACAGTTTTGCTTCTACGGTTAGTGTGGAGCAAGATATAGGAGGTCGAGGGTTAGGTTCGGTTATATTCGGCAGTGTATTTGGTACTTGTATTAGATATATCAGCTTTCAATCATGGTGCCTGAAAGCTCGAATATGTCTTTGAGCTGTGAGTCTGTTGTGAAATCTTGTGTTTGACTGAATAAAGGCACAACAACCCAAAGTAAGTTTTCATAGCAATAAGGAGAGTGACATGAGTCTGAGAATTTGATACCAAATTCTTGTTCTACTATCTAATGCGACAGGCAAATATGTGCAGCAGTAGCAGTACACTGTATGAAATGCATGTTATTATAGAGCATAACGACGATTTCCGTGGTACAATTGGTTGAAAAATTACAACAAAATATTGAAATAACTGTCCAAAATACAAGTACAGTCCCGTTCACAATTATGTTACCTCTGACAGCAGCAACCTAACAGCAACCTTATTATAACGAGGATAAAGATCACAGTGATTCTGACAGACTTGTCAGTGGTACGAGTAGCAACCCAACAGCAACCTTATTATAATGAGAATAAAGATCACTGTGATTTGGACAGTGATGCAAAATCAGCGGTAAAATAACTGTAAAAGGACGGTAAACAAATTGCATCTTCATGACTAAAAAAAAACTATGTCTCGATTTTCATGCTCTCTGTCAATATTCGCCTATAATTACTGATGTCCACAACTCCCTCAAGTATCCCATAACTTAATGGCTCACAGATCATAGCGACAAGTGTACGAGTTATGAATACTAATCGCGTTAGAAATTGAGATGATAATGTGACAACTATTTGACGTCGGCTTTTGATTATGATGGTTTGTGTATTTTGATGGAATTTATTGGAACCACATTTATGTAAACCATAGTTAGCTGTCAATTTAATTTCATGGATATAGGCGTAATATTAAATATTACTTTAGTAGATACTATGGTAGCTTGATTAACATTTGTGACAGGTGGAATTTTAATCATTCCATTTGAGGAGGCTTTTCGACTTATATTTTAAGCTAGCGAGCCGCCCCTGCTTCGCACGGTTTTTGCGACTTAAGAAAACATTGAGATTTCTTTAGGCTGATTTTTTTTCCGTCTGGAAAAAACCAGGGTATAAAAGGTGAACGGCATAGAAACTTCTTTTTTTTTTACAAAAAAAAAACCCTTTTTTACATTCAATCTTTTGATTGAAGCCGGCTTCAATCAAAGGATTGAATGTAAGCTACGAATTCATTGATAATTTCCGCGCGTAGAGTGTGTGCCCATGTTGATATTTTTTTAATATTATTTGTCGATTTATTTGTTTTAGTACGAAAAGTTTGCTTTAAATAAATTATACCAAGTATTTAATAAAAGTAAAAATTCATTAAAGGTTTTTGAAAAAAAAAAGAGATTACAGCGCCGTAGAATTTTACATCATTCACCTTTTATATCCTGTTCTGTCTAGACGATAAAAAAGGCAGCCGGTGTAGAGGTTTAATATTAATATATTATACACATAAACCTTCCTGATTAAAATTTCTAAATGATAGTGAAAACCCCATCAAGATCAACGGATCTTGATGGGGTGTCCACTATCATTTAGAAATTTAATTCTTCGTTTGGAATTGATTCTTCTACGTAACGACGTAGAAGAATCAATTCCAAACGAAGAATAACCGCGGTTACATAGACGAACGCGAAAAGCGACTTCCATTTATAATATGTTTAGATTATTATAAGGAGCCGTGTATATGGAAATTATGCGCAAATAATACATAAATCGCGGCGCACTGTCAATAAATTATGTAGAACCCAAACAATTTCTCACAACAAATAACATTGACGTAACAGAATATTTTGGCATTGAACATAGCATAAGCAGCATAATCAGTCTATAACGTTCCCACTGCTGGGACACAGGCCTCCTCTCTTCGAGAGGGAGTGGGCTATGATCTACCACGCGGGCCCAGTGCGGCTTGGTAGATGTCACATGTCTTCGAGTTTTTGGTTCTAGGACATGCCGGTTTCCTAATGATGTATTCCTTCACCGTTTTGAGAGCAGTGGTGATGAAATTGTTTACACAAAGTGGCGCGCCTGCCTATATTATTGTTTTGTTTGTTACCTATTAATAACATAACACGAAATTGCAAAGCTAATACAAAAATATTTTTAAAGAAATTTAACATTTCTAAGTCACCTTGAATAACTGCAGTCCTGCAACCACAGTACTCCATAAACAAACTGCATTGATTCAATTAAAAATTACTTACCCTAATCTACTGGATCATCAAGCCATGCAGTTATATATACCACTGCTAGTCCGCAGGCGTACTATAAATGTGTAACAGGCTGCATACGGGATGCGAACCTACACTCGATCGATACTTGCTGATTGAAACATTGTGAATGCCGGTCAGCGGTCGTTGATTTTGTAACCTGAAGCATCGCTTAGAAGCCTCGGAGTCAGTGGGATGTTCAAAGGGTGCTAAGTGAATGTGCTTGCTTTATTATTTGCATTTAATTTACTTTGCGAAATACATTTAGCTTTGAAAGTTACTTCGGATTTGTCCGAACTATGATGTCATCTTTATACGTCAAATTAGGTTTTATTAGGTAAATTGTGATTTTCGAAATATACTTATTGTCAATGATTTTATTAAAGTTGTTTAAATATCTAAGTATCATCAGGAAAGTGCATTGAACATTGTTACTGGTTACTGTTACTGTTAGTCTGCATCTTCCCAACGCTGTGCAAAGGCCTCTCATCATGACTTCCAGCTCTTGCGATTTCTGAAGATTATATGTGAAATCATTTTTTTGCATTAAACTTTCATTTTTATCCCTCTTTGACGGAACGCCAAGCTCAGCACCAGAAGATCTTGAACATTGCAAATAGGAATGCAAAAGGAACTTCTATAGCAGCGGAAACATTCGTTCTTAATTATAATAAATTCCACGAAACTCCAAGACCAGCACAATTGAGTTAGAACATTAAGAAAATCTCTTCAGGTGGTTATTTTAAATATACATGTCGTTTAAAATTTTTGACTTCAACTCCCTCATATAAACTTGGCACATTAAGAGCGAACCGGGCGTACCAGACGAGTAAGTTAATTTAAACTGCTCTTTGCCTATACACAGCTATTTAACTTGCTGGAGCAGCTAACTTGGATCTCAACTCTATTGGATCAAAGCTATTGTATATTGCTTTTCATGCTGAATGTAGAAAGTTGTGTACAAATGAAAAATAGGTAATTTTCAGTGTATAAAACGGTGTGCATGCATTGAATTATGGGTGTGTACGATACGAGGAAACTTTATGGAGATCGGTGTTGGTTTAGATTGGTTTCCTTTGTTTTACTGTGCACTATAGTGAAAGCAATAATTTTAGATTTATAAACGTATTGATTGTTAGATTTCATAATGATAGAAATGTTGTTGTTAGAGAGGTTGTTCAAAGACCAAACGATGGCGCTGGTTACTTTTTAACGGGTTACTAAAACATAAAAGTTTACATTAAATCGAATAAACTTATTGCTCTTAAATTCAATATCCTAACCTAAAGAAACAATAACAGAACCAACAAAACATTAGCACAAATTCAATAAATTGCCTAAAACAACATGAGAACGCTACCGTATACATCACAATCAGACAATAACCCGGCTAAATGGCAAGTCGTCTGTGGCCATGCTCTATTGAGCAAGAAACTTATCTTCTACTCGGCCGGGTTCTGCCCGCACGTCGTCCTAAACCAATACGTGATTGCGTTCGCTTCATTTGACGACGCCAAACAGTTGTAAGATTATCGCAGTTGTGTGTTGGAGCTGAATTTTGAGTGAAGGAAATATGTTCGTAGGAGATGGATTTATTAGGATTTTGTGTGGTTCAATGAGTCTTTTTATTGAAGACGATGATTGTGTATTGATTTCGAGAGGTATCGAAGAGTAGAAGCTGGTGCAAACATAATTACATTATGAAAGCGTCCACAGCAGCAAGTGATGATGAAAATGCTGTATAAAGGATTGCATTAAAGTGTAAGTATGCACTTAATTAACTACGTGAAGTTATCAAAGTAATTGCTAGATCTTGGAAAAAAATATACAGACCTTTAACTTTTTACAAATAATTTTAAAAATGTATATTTCAACATGTTAATGAGAGAGCTGTTACTTTATCTTAAAGGCAGAAATAAACGCCGTAAATAAAATATTTACTACCGCAGGCACACAGCATGTTTATGCAAATTTAACTCCCCTACATTTTAAATTCCACATTTTTACGAGGTCAACTTGCAAGAAAAATTGTGGGCAAGATCTTTCATAACATTTTGCCCGCAAACGAAACACGATCTCTTTATTGCACTCAAAAGAACGTTTTATGGACTTACTGGCAGCGCGAGCGCCACGAATGAATATTTCAAATTAAAATTATTCCATTCGAGCTTTCCAATTAAAAGGGGTTCCAAGGATTTGGAATAGGTCTGAAGAAAGACTTTCCTAAACGAACTGGTATAAAAATTGAATACAAGTGAAGCGACCCGCAACGATTATTTTGATGACAGTTCAAAGGGTCTTGTATTAGAGAAAAAACGATGCGTCTCATTCTTTTGGTTGTGTATAGAGATTCGTTGATAGACCCTGGGTTCGCTTTGTTTGCAGAAATGTGAAAACAAAATGTCATCAGTATTTTTTATGTGGGTCAGTAAAATATTTCTTTGGATATGCTGAACTAGAAAAACTTGCACACTTTCTTTTGAAGATTACGTTAGAAGTTTGTGTTATATAAAATTTCTCGAGCCTACAAATAGAGGTAACATTTTATCAGAATTCTTGTATCTCTTAAAAGACAATCTCGGCTGAAACCAATTCCTAGATTCCCGATAGATTTCCTGACCAAACTATTAGCTTCCACAAAGCTGACCAATACCAAATAAATTCGCGCAATCAAACGAAAGGAGATAATTGAAAAGATAAGTAAAGAATTATCTGTCTCCCCGAAGATCGCCGATTTAACACTGGCGAGCAAATAAATGGGGTACTTAGTACCAGCTTAATAGTCACGTGATGTAGCTCTGTCCACATTATTTACCCGACCGCGAGCAAAGTTAGGTAATGTGTTTGGAAGTAGCGGATTCTTTGCCGTAGGTATCTGTTCAACTATTGCAATGTGAAAGGAGTTTGTGTGTCGATTCTTGGTCTCAAATGAAATGGGTGTATTCATTTTCCAGTATATACATTTCTGTCTTTATATTCTTGCACACATACAAACTTGGTATAGTTTAAGAACTACTTAATTATGTACTCAATATAATATCAATATAGACTTCATGAAGATAATCTCCGGGTTAAGAGAACTAACTTCAAAACTAGGCCATGCACCAAATAATCATGTTTCCATTCCGTTTTGCCTATTGTGGTAATAATAGTCATTTTGTTTTAGGTGTATCGTCTTCACATATAATTAATGTTGCAAAATATTGGAAAACATTTTAAAAGACTAACGGTGGAGTTCCTTACCCATTCTTCTCCATACGAAAACTACCTTTTGGAAGGGGCGACTGGAATCAATTCTATTTTAATGTAATTTTTGACGTCCAAAAGTGCCTTTTATGTGCCTATTTGAAATAAATGATTTGACTATGACTTTGACCGTTCAGTTAAATAAACAGTATTTTTTCCATAACTGTAAAATGAGATATTTTTAAACTTCTTGATTACACTGATACAAAAATCATTTGAGGCAAATCACATATTTTCAATTTTATATTCAGTATTTAATATCACCACAAAGCTTATTAATATTTCGAAACCATGTTTTTGGGGAAATTCAGTGACATTTTGAGAGAGGTAGCATTCGCGTACCTATTGGGTATTTTCAGCAGGCCCAATACTGTCACGGTCAAGGCTAAGATTTAGGGTATACCTTTTGTTATTTTGGGCCCTACCAATACATTATTTATATTCAAGTCCACGCCCAGGGAGAATATTTGAATACCTACTTTGATTTAATAAATTCATCATACATTTTGGCTCACGCATCTGTTTTGCAGAGTTGTATAACTAAATCAAATGACACATTAACAATAAAGCGCGTATCAAAACAGACGATTAAACGAACAGATGTACAGTGCAGTGCAAATAAACTGCACAAGTGTGAATTAAAGCGAAATTCTCGCCATTGCAAAGTGGATTGCTGTGTAATCCGATCGGAGCCGATTCAGAATTTTGTATTTATTTATTTACGTTAATTAAATAATGTAAGAATGGTGGATGTTGTGGGTGTTGCAGTAGATGTTAATAATGTAATTCTTATTGGTTTATGCGGATACGGGAATTAAGGGGGAAGCTGATTAACAGCTGCGTATTGTCTCGCGGAATTAAAGCAGTGTTTAAAGTGTTTTCATGTTAAAGCGGGATTGTTAATTAAGGTAAAAGGATTGGGTGCTGCTCATTATTTACTGTAGTTTCAAGGAACGGGGAATGAACAGGTTTGTTATCTTTGTGCGCAATGAGTGTTATGTTATTGGATTGTTTGTGTACATTTACAAGCTTCGTTGAGCATATCGAAACTCATAATGTGACAGTGGTCAATGATGCCCAAACCAAAAAATCGTAGAGGAGACGCAATTGGAAACAATATGTATAGCATAAAATAGAATAAGATAAAATTATTTGCAAAGAATGTAGGTACTTAAATCAGTTGTTACAGTTGTGAGGAATCCATGTACATTCTACGTAGTATACCATGCTTTAGTAAATTAAACAATAAATTAAGTTAACTAATCGGCAAATTTGCACTACACTTAAATAGTTGAGATACAGAGTACCTACTTTTGACGCAGGAACATAAAGTGACAGCTGTCAGCTTGACATTAGTGTGTTGCACAGAAACGCAGCGAAAGCGGTTGCCTACTACGCTAAAACGTAAAAGAAAACGTTTTCCTCACATGTACTTCTACCTGCCTACACAATGACATAATTTACTTAGTAATTTCTTTAAAACAATACCATAACTTCACAACATTTCATAATATTCTCTTCTACCTGTCAAGTTACATCACGTCACACATAAATACAATGGCCGCACATTGTACAGTAATGTAGTGACAAACAGACGTACACAACGTGCACTACATTATGCCATACATAATTCATGGCTCTAAACGGCTGAGGGTGGGTACAGTATTGTGGTCGGCAGTGTAATAGCTATGTGAAGGGCTCATGGCTAAATAAGCGCGTGGATCGATAGATTTGTTAGGTTAAGCTAGGTTGTGCTGTTCACGGTCAGCCAAGTGTTGACATATTGGTGCTCGTGACTGTACATGTAACTTAAAACTTTTTTTTAATCAACTTTTATTTGGAAAGATCTCCCCCATAACTTACCACCGGTCTTACCTCAGGGTAATTATTGATACGGTTCAGTAACGTAATAAAATAACACAAGGCTCTATTTAAAATCATGGTTAGATTGATGAAAGATGGGTAATGTCTTAAGGGACCCGCATTTCTAGTTTAATGAATGGATTATTGTGGGCTATTTACATACAAACCGACTTCAAATTCTCATGTCTTCTGCTCCAAAGCTCAAAGCACGATAAACCAACGCAATCTATGAAATTCCTGCAAACCCTTCCATTATTCATTGACAGTAAGCATATCATTACAGGACGGTAAGTAACGGTAATGATGGAAATGACGGTAATGACCACCGTTTACCGTCCGCCGGTAACCGGCTTTTAAACGACTTTTCATACATTATTTATAGTATGTACCTTCCAACTGTTTGTACTGCTAGTTCTGAAGAATTTCAAAGAACTGTTTGTTCTAGTTCGACGAAGGAAAGGTGAAAGGAACTGTGCTGGTATTCTATGGAGACGGCTGAAATGTGCTTGAAACCACGTTACCTATACGTGACTTATTTGGTGGACATTTGGTATGGTGTGTGCGAGGGACAGTGTGGTCATCTTTTCTTGATCGTAATCAGGAATTCTATGGGGTAAATGACAATTTATCACAATGTATTTTATTTTGCTAGTTCAGCCGCGTTCATTGCGGTGTTTACGTTGTTGAGCACGCGAATTTTTCAAATCTATAAAGGAAATCTATGAGGTTTAGGAATTTCCTTCAAAATCCTTGAATTTTGATTGAAAGTGTGTTACGTACTTAAGGAGCTAGATGCTTATTTCGGGGAGTTTAGAAAAACTCTTGGTAGAGCGGCAACTCCATGAGAATGAGCACACCCGGAAAATTACTAAAATCTAAGCCATATGTACCACCATATACCATATTTTGGTTGGCAAGCAATATTGCGATATTTTGGTTTAAAGAGCAAATATCAAGATCATACATTTTTCCAAGGAGAACTGTTTCGGTCTAGCAACGCATTGGTAAATGAGAAGCTTGGGATGTACTACAAGTAGTGAAAACCATAATCTAAGGTGCGCTTTCATAATTTCTAGGGTGAAGATATTATTGCGGACATTCAAGTCCACGTCCATAAAATATATGAAAATACGTACACGTTATAACGTCTTCGTGGACCGAAATTTAAAAGGGTTTTCATATATTTCTAAATATTTTACTTCCCTGTGTTACCGTGATGCCGTGACACAGCTGAAAGGCGTCGTGGTAGACCCCGTAGAAGACGGAGGGACGAGCTGGAAGTCATGGGGAAAGGGCTTTGCCCAGCAGTGGTATGATGCAGGCTAACAGTAACAGTAACAGTGCCTTAACAATGCCTTATTAGACCTTAGATATTGATACATTAACGTTAATCAACGTCATCAATCAGCGAGTCAATGTGCCATTAAAACACCTATTTAATACGCACCAATTTTAATACCACTCCGACCGAAAATAATGACCCATCGCCAAACATATTACCGGGTGCTTTGCATTCTTTAATCCTATTAAAAACAAGTAATAAATGATCACGACATCCAAATTCAACCCCTCGAAGAATTATGAAGACTCCTTTAACTTCATTAAAGGGAGTTTTCGAGAAACCTATTCAAATGTACCATAGATTAAGGCTCCCTCTACAAATGGGTCGAGATCTATGACCTCTCAAATTATTACAATAAAAGCCGTTTTGATAACTAAGAACGGCAATTTGAAGACGGTTTCTTGGAAAGACAGCCTGTCTGAAATAACGTCTGGTTTATTATAAAGTAACGAAGGCAATGTCGCATTTTATACGCTCGGAATGTTTTAAGACAAAGACGGTTTTTGGGAATGAAAACTAACATTCTTCAAAAGTTCGTCTTAAAATTCGCATTTATTCAAGGTTTTAGTTTACCTGGTAGCAACAGCTTACTGGTACTTATAAAACTGTAATTTTACAGAAATATAAGTCATTATCTCGATTATTTTGTAACATACACGACGTACCTACCTATCCTAGAAATGTATGTTATGGAGAGTAATTAGAATACTCAAGAAGCAATTAGTATAATCAGCCTTTCATTTTCCCACTGCTAGGGCATAGGCCTCCTCTCAGTGAGTGGGAGTGGACTGTAATGTACCAAGCGAGCCCAATGCGGGTTGGTAGATGACACATGCCTTCGAATTATTGGTTCTAGGTTTCCTCAGGCTGTTTTCCTTTACCGTTTTCAGAGCAGTGGTGATCAAATAATTTACACAAAGTAAAGCGCCTGCTTGGGTTCGAACTCGTAAGTCGGAGCCATTAACTCTGTGCAAGAAGTGATTATAAGTTTGATTTTAGGTAAGAATGTATTAATTATAAGTGATGGGCTAAAATAAATATGGTATCAAGAGTTCAGAGTTCCAAAATACTCCCGGTTTTATTTAATTAATACTTTACTTTCAATGGAATCTTCTAAGTGCCCTTAATTGTACAATTAAATTGTCAATTTTGTTTAATGAAATTATTCGTCTTGCCCCACTTAAGTTTCTAGCAGCCCAATTTGTTCCAAAACTGAAGTTTCTGTCATCGCCGCACTTAATATTGCGGACGAAATTAATGTTAGAGAATTTGTGATACTTTATTAGGAGAAATATATTTTTGACGCAAAATAATGCTCGGTAAAATATTAGTGAAAACGAGTTTTTAATTATTATTTTAATGTAAAAAAATAAAATTAATGAACATTCTGGTACAGAATCTTGAAGTCAAGTCACGAAAGTACTTTCAGTTTGACCTTCACGATTTCAAGTTTGTTGGAATATCAGGCTTCTAACCATCACTTACATAAAGACGGTTATTTTCGTAACAATTATGTTATGAAAATAACCGGCGCTGTATAGCCGTTATATTAATAATAACAAAGTCGTGATGACTCAGCTGATTAAATACAGGCAAGTACCAATGTGAGTTTTTCAATGAATTTATGTTCTTTCTGAGTTTATCTTGGTCACTACTTGGTTATATTGGTGAAGGAAAACATTGTGAGGAAACCTAGATTTATAGTTAATACTAGTTGTGCCCCGCGGTTTCACCCGCATAAGTCCCATGGATATATCGAGATAAAAGTATCCTATGTACTGTATCTAAATTTCATTTAAATCCGTTTAGCCATTTTTACGTGAAAGCGTAACAAACAAAAATCTAATTTAAAAAAAAATATTAGAAATTAATTATTCGATAAACTTTTTGTTTAAATCTAACCTGTTCTTATAATATTAGTTTAGATAAGTCTGAAATCGCCAACCCATCTTGCACAAGGACGGCGATCAATGCTCATGCCTTCTTTATATAAGAAGAGGTTTTCTTTGCAGTGAGACAATTACTTATTAATAATAGGCTGATATTATAATCTATACAAATAAATAAAATTGAAGTGTCTGTTTGTAATGTCAAAATAGCAGCTTTTTACAAAATGCATATAAAAATTACAATAGTTTAGGAATTACCTATGACTGCGTCTACAAAGACCAAAGTAGTTTTCACCGAGTTGTCGTCTAGAAAATTCATGAAATAGTACGTTATTTTTAATAACAGGTTAATGCTAGACAGAGAATATGTTGGCAATCCATTATTATATACCTACCGATACCGAGGCAGTGCAATTTTATTGACGTTTATAATCACATCCTGTATATAGTGGATTAAAACTAGCCCTACAGTTGTTAGTACCTATAGTTGCAGGCTCCAAAATGTTGTTATAAAAATATTAGTTTAATATTTACTAAAAAGAAAATTAAGGATTACGAATGCTGTTGTACCTGACGTACTCACTTACCTAATTGGTAGACAAAATACTGTTCTTGTGGCAACGTGCGACTCAGAAACTCGAAACGTTATCTACTGTTTATAAAATGAAGTAGCAAATTACGATCTCTTTTCAAATTATACAAACTTTATAACATTGCGTACCAAACAACATCATTGCAATGGCTTTCATTTTGTCAGGTATTGTGTTATTCTTTACGTTATTTACGTTTTGAGCCGATGAACTTTTCAAACATTTATGAAGCAATAAACTTTTTGTCTTTCTCTTTTTTTTTCTTTCAATGGATCAGTAATTTCCTTCGAAATCCTTCGGATTGTGATCAAAAGTCTGTTACGCAATCAGAGTGCTGTTCTAAAGATTAAATTGTTAACATAAACCTTCTCTGTTTTCAGATGGGACAAAAGACTAATAAATGGATTTTATCCAACAACAACCTGCCCTGATGCTGATGCACTAATACCTCCAAAAATGGAAAGACGCGAGGAGGTCCACCGCCATGGCTGCAGCATCGCCAAGCAGACGATTCTGACCACTCACCCCAGCGGTCTGCAGACCAGGGTGTCAGTGGAACTGGCAAACTTCGATGCCCTGTGTCTACACTCAGAATGCAAGACCACTTCCAAAAGACCTTGGGAAGGCAGCCCTTTCACGGCCCGAAGAGGTCATCTCGGAGGTGTCTCAGCTCATGCTACCCCAGTCCTTGGAAGAAGGAGTGATTTAGTAAATGAAGGCAGGTTGTCCCAACAATGTACTCCTGTGATGAGGAGACGGGAGATCCTGGACAGTCCGGGGGGTTCTCCTCTGCTGTCCAGGAGGTCGGATGTCGAGGAGGAAGACTGTTCCGATGTGGATAACAGTGTCATCAGTGGCTGGTTGAAGTTTCGAGACAACAAAAGGGTAAGTGGAATTATAAGTATTAATTTTACGTCGACCAATAAAATGATTATTTTATTATATTTGATGGAGATGCGGTTCTTGGGGAAAAGCAAGCAATTTTAAGATAAAAATGTAATTTAGAGAGCGTTATGAGAATACTGATAAACAACCAATTAAAGTATTAATAGCCCCTTTGTCACTTTTTATCATAATTTATTTTTAAGAGTCGTCTGACCAATTCTTACTTGCGCATAAAACACGGAGGTACTTAGGTATTCATCAGCCAAGGTCATCTCTTCACAAACGAGTATCCTTTGACATAAAAATGCTTAGGCTTTTCATATTTATTACGGGAACAAATTAAGTTTCTCATTACAGGGGTCGCGTTTTATGAAACATTTAAAAATTACAGTCTCCGTATCAGAATTTTTAGAAAGGTCGTTCTTGTGGGTATTTTTATTTTTTTAAGTAATTTTCGTCCTTTTCTGGGTATATGAAGGGATGAAATTAAGAAATAATATTTATACTTAGTAATTTCCGCGTGTAATGTGCCCCTCATTAAAAGCTACACCACAAAAATACAGGGTGGCATAAAATTTTCGTGGCTACGCTCGTAGCGCATTTGTAGACATCTACGAGCGCGCTACGGGCTCGTTGTTTGCTACGACGCGGTACCGTAGCTTCAATACCGAAGTAGCTCGAACACTCATTTATTGTGAAACACATCGAGTACTTAGTGGAGCACTAGAGTGAGCACAATTTTAGGTTTTAAAGATTTTATTATATTCAGTGTATAATTTTTGCAATTTTGTGAACACATTATGTAGCCAAGATTCTGTAGCATGCCGAATGGTAAAACAATAACTAGACATTTTGTTGAGTTTTTGTCATATAGGGAGACTCGACAAAACCCGAGAAATAAATAGGTCTGGTGGTGACAAGCCACATTTCTCGATGTTGTACTAAGCCACATAGAAACATATATGAGTTTTTATTTCATGTACTTTCTTAATTCCAGTTTCAGGTATTTTCAGGATAACCTATAACGTACGAGTATTATTTGTCCGTACCAGGTACAGTTAGCTAGGTATATTATGAGGCGAGAGGGTAATTTAGTGGCGTAGTACTGGCGCGAGTTTCTTCGAGCACAAAATGCTTGTACCTATTACTTTGATGTGTTCTAGTGTTGGGAGCAGCCAGGTGGAAATGTCGATAAACTGTTTTTTAATTAGAAGTCTAATGCAACGCTTATATTTAGATGATGGATTTATTCTTAAATTAAATATTAGGATAGACATTAATAAAATACTAATGCCACGAACGCTTTGGTAAAATCACTAACATAGGAAAAATAAACTAAGAAAAGGGACTTCTTCAAACCATAGCTGAAGAAAAAAAAAATGAATGAGGAGATAAGGGAAGGGCAGTGAGGAAAAATCGAAAACATTTAATCACAAACAAAAATAGGTTTATTTTATTGAGAAATTATCACTTATTTCCAAAATAAATTTAAAACCCAAATATTCCTAAGTAAGTACTTATCGTTTTTTTTCTAAGAAGTGTTCGATGCCAATATCGCTATTTGCGACTGGTACAGACTTTTATATATATATATTTTTAACTTAATGACCATACAGAGTAATTCTATTTTTCGAAAGTATGGAAAATAAACCTCATCTCTGGTAGGATTTTTTCGAGTCTCTAGCAATTCCCTGCTGCACATTGCACATTTTCCAAGGCTTCCCACCGACTAGGCCCATCCCTACTGCCGTAAGGTGGAAAGCCCTTACCCCAGTTGCGAAGGGGCTCTTGTGGAGTCCTTGCGTTGATACCTATGCACTATAGCCCACTATAGCTCGACATAGCGCACCATAGCTCGTTTAGCACGAGCCACGGAAGGTGTATTTTTATACTTACCGGCATAATGTGCAGTGCAACGCCTTTTTAAATACTAAGTAGAACTGAAGGTGTTGGAAAGAAGTACGTGTAGGTAGGTATGTACTTGAAAGAGAGTTTTCTGCTATTAGAAGGTATATGTATATTTTTGGAAGAAGATATTTTCTGTTTTTTTTCTTGTGTCAATGAATTTTGCTAGTCGTTTTTTTTTGTAATTTATTGTGGCATGGCAACAAAACCTTATTCCACATTCAGATTGGTCCAACGCGCAGTTGTCAGGTTATTTTCTCTGACATTTAGGTATTATGAAGAAATATAGTCCCAACTTAACGAACATATTCAACAGACAAAATAATATTATCATCCTTATTTACCCACTACACGAATTTGTCCCGTTTTGTCCGGGACTTTTCCCGACATTAACACACTGAGTGGTCCGTGTGAATTATCACCACGCATTTACTAAGGCCGGGACAAATGCCGGGACAATTTGCGCCATCGTTGGCTAGGACATGTCCTGCGGAAGAGCATAAATCATGGGGACCCCAATAAACAATGCTATTGGACCGATGATCATCGCGCTCGATGTTTTGTTGTTAACGTGATTGAATTTCTGTAATGAAAGGATGTCTGTTGTTTGGAGGAAAAAGGGAGGAGATAAATAAATTTAATGTCTTAGGAGACTTGTGGCGGAGACTCTCGTTCGATTTGTTTTAAGAGAATGTGCCGATTAGCTGGTGGGACTGGATTGTTTTTAAACACTGAGACTAATTAAATGAATGTTAACTGGCGGAACCACAATTTTAATCATATATAATATTATTATCACTCTTGCTCTGTGTTTTGGCGACATCAGAAAGATAAATTCAGGTTTTCTTACTCTGCTTGCTGTTAGTCCGTGGTATCCAAGACCACTTTTAACTAAAAAACTTTCTTTGTTTTAGACAAAGCCTCGATCACGGTTTCGCAAAAAATACTTCCACCAATTCCTTCGTAATAAATCATAAAAAAACCTTCAACATACAACATTTTGCTGTTCCAATAATATTCCGGTTTAACAATCAGCTCAGTAGATACACATCAGTGGCCAATCACTCACAAGAGGGCTTAACAACCGCTCGCCAACGAATTGTTCGCTTGACTGCGGAACCTTAAGGCCCTTTGTACACAGCACGGTTTCTTTATGGTACGTCGTATAAGCCGTTCCGTAGAAAAAACGTGTCCATCAACAAGCTTCCATAGTGGTCCATACAACACTGACAACCCTGCCTATACATGGGCCGGCGAATAAACCGTAGTTTTTCACGGCAAGGAAAACGTGTACAAAGGGCCTTATAGTCTTATTGAGAAGTAGGTCGTATACACTATTTGAAAACACACTAAAGAAAAATTTAAAACGTGGGTCTTTTAGGGTCATTGTAATAAATTACAACATGGAGCTGTGTTGCTTGTAATATATATATAAACAAGTATGAGAGTGAATCTGAAATATGATTGTTTTCTTGAGTTATTTGTTTATATTATTCCTATGTTAAAACAAACCAACATACTGACAGCCGCACTACCACTGTGGACATCGCAGATGCCACAGGCGGCGCCAGATCCTATCTCAGAGACAAAACTTTAAAGTCATCAAGCTGAGATTGTGTTATGGTCAATTTTTTAAATCACAAAGATTGCTTTTAAGAGCGTTTAAGCTTATTTTAGTTAAAAAAAAAAAAAAACTTCGCCTGTATCTATAATTTATATGGTGTACATCATTCTTTTTACATGACAATTTATTATGAATTATCGGTATATTCACAAAAAGTTTTTAGAACGTCTTCTCTCAAATATTTCTAAAGAAAACGACGAGCACTTAAGATTGATTTGTGTGAGGAAACTTGTAAGGAAATGGTTTGATAGAGATTCTATTAAAACTTTGTCCTCAGTTAACCGCTTCCGCCATAGTTTTAAAATCGAATCGCTCACGTCTTTTAACGCTTTGCTCTTCTCGTGAAATACTTTAGTTAGAGCATTGATGTATGTGAACATGGCTATGAAAAACACTTTAACTGCAAAAAAATATTCACCACGAGTCTGCTATTTCTGTCAATATGTATGTCAGTAAATGTTCCTATGGAGCAGCTATCTATTTTTTGTTATTGGCTTTACTCAATAAAACACGAAAATAACGAAAACAATACATTATTAGCTAGCACTTAAAGTAATGTCAATTACGCTTCGACTAGGGCTGATTTTTCCAACGCTAGATAATTTTGTCCGTGGAGTAATTTTTAATTTTTGACAGTTCTTCCGTACAGAATCTGCCAGATGTCAATATTATTCTACGAATAATAATTACTTGTCGATTGAAAAATTAGCCCGAAGAATGAAACCTAAAGACAAAATTTATCTGTCATATGAAAACATTGCTGAAATTACTGTGAAGGAAAACATCTTGAGAAAAGTTGTACTCAATGATCTGTCATGATCCACATGCAATGAGCAAGCATGATTGTAATGAATGCTCCATTTTTTTGAAGAGATCTTCTGTCCTGCAGGACAAGTTATCATCATCATCTGCCGACCCTTCTCCCAACTTTGTTGCGGTCGGCTTTCAGTCTAACCGGATGCAGCTAAATACCAGTATTTTATATGGAGCGACTGCTTATCTGACCTCCACAACCCAGTTACTGGGTAATCCGATACCTATTGGTAAGGCTGGTTGTCAGATTTTCGGTCTTCTGACTACCCGTAACGACTGTCAAAGATCCACGAATGACAGCCGGGACCAACAGCTTAAAACGTGCTTTCCGAGGCACGGAGGAGTCTTGTTCTTTAAAGATGGTCACCCATCCACGAACCAACCGTGGCAAGCGTAGTTTAACCTGATCGATTGACCCGTGCGGCTGTTATTACTTAGCCATAAGCTCCTCAACCACAGTACAAGGACAAGTACAATCTGATAATAATATGGCAATTGGCTGACGTATAAAACGATACAATACATTCAGTGGCACACCAAACTCGTCCCGAAACGCGTATTAAATAAAATGAAATTGTTCAGTTACCAGTACAAAATGTTCCTTATTAGCGATATTTATGAGCCGTCATTACGCGGCTTCATACAGACGGATTATTTCAATAATTCAACGGCGAAAACCAGATAATTTAACTAGCGGGACGTAAGTCATAGGAGGTAGCGAGATTGATATTACTTTAGTGGTAATAATGTATTTTTTGTATTTTATTGTAGTCAGTGTTTATTGGGACATAAAAATACTGTATACTTTTTGCTTTTTATTTTCATGTCATGCGTGTCCATGGAGTTTCCTGCCCGTTCTTCTTTGTAGGAACCCACTACGCTTTGGAAGGGCCACTAGCTTTGTCTTTCTGACTGGCCGACTCCTTGACAATTCGAGTGCCTGTATTTGCTTTAATTGAAATAATGCTTTGAGATTTGGGTTTTTGAGTTTTCATGTCTATAATTATCAATAGCCGATTAGCCTCTCAATCGTAGTAATGTGAAAACGGTTTAACTGATAATCTGATCACTAATATGGGAACCGAATAGTAAATTTATATGACCTATAAAGTGTCGTAATTGAAACAGTCCTGGTTCCTTCACACAGCCAATTAAAAAAAAAAACATTAATTAAATCAATAATTACATTATATTCCAGATTTTTTGCTATCCTTTCAAAGAAAATCCCAAATCTCTTTTAAACCCTATAAAAAATTACAAAAGTTGACATAAGCTATCCGTTTAAATGCCATCGCTTGCGCCGGTAATCGTCGGCGACGTATTTTTACCTCACCTCCGCAAAATGTTGAACGCGAGGTATCGCAGGAATTTCTCATTGAACGGGACAAGGACGCGCCCTAAAGGCTGTTTGAGCTTGTCCCATATTACGTCTCTTTAATGCCTTGGCGTTTTTTTATAGTGGATAAAATATAAGGATTGCTGAAAGTCTTTGAAGTGCAATTGTCCTTTAATTGAACGTTTGTGCTCGTGTCGTAGTTACCTGTGGAATGATGTGTCGTAGTTATCTGTGGAATGATGTGTCGTAGTTACCTGTGGAATGGTCATCAGTGTCTTGTCCTTATCTCAACTTATTCCCGGTCGGCGCAACATGTATTTTATCTTCCATACTTCTCCATTAGTCGTCATATTTGTAGTCACCGCGTTTCTAGCATCTTTCACACAGTCCATCATCCAAAGTCTGTTTAAAATCGCATACTTAGAAAATTATTACCTACTATAATTATGATTATTACTATTATGCCATATTAGGTACCTACCTATCACATGCCTCACATTGGGTCTGTAAATTAAATCACATTATAAACATTTGTCTAAATGACAGGAGATATGTTTTTTCCTGTTTTTACGGCAATCAGACGTACTACACCGTTCTTGTATTTTGAAACAGAAGGTATTTAATAGCTGAATATGAACTGAATTAATTATCCTAAACGTTAAAAGCCAACAATCTAACTTCCCAACACAAACACCGCCAAAAATGGTGCCTTAACATCACTTTTCAGCAAAATCGTCGGACTCCATTCAACAAAGTGACATGAATAGATGCCTCCTTTGAAACGCAAAACCTCAACCCACATCAAAACATAGAATTAATATAACACAACAATAGCGCGAATCTTTCAGAATGCATCAAACGGTCCGAATCGCTTCATTTTCATTCGAGTTTTCTGACTGAGAATCGCTTCCCACTCAAAAATCACCTCTCCTCCGATGTCATAAGAATCATAACGCCTGTAAATGCAACGTTGCCTGTTGAACAATGAGTGAACGTTGTATGACAAAGGCGCTGGAGGTCCGAGCGACAAACGTAACAATAGGAACTAGTGCTGGGAAAGGTAAAGCGATTGCGAGCTCGAGTTTTGAGCGATGTGAATGCTCGATTCTTGATCTATTTTTAAAAGTCTTGATTTGCATTCGGCTGCTGGGAATGTATTGTGCTGGTTGGTTTACGAGATGGATGGAAGATTCTAGTTTTAAGATCTTTAAAGTAGATTGAACATAACGGTTGTACACTTTGCTGTTACGAATTTATAAAAAAATGTCAGCTAAGAAGAATATTCAGTAGTAGCTGTTGTTATGCACCTCATCTTCGTAACAATCTTATTAAAAATGATTATCTTCAGCGTCCATTTATTGACTTAGGTACTTATGAAAGGAGACTAAAACGGTATTCTAAAAACACAAGATACCTAAATAATGCGTAGAGAGGTCTGCATAAAACAATTTCCTACATCAAATGTGGAGTCCAAAAATCGATTTTCCTAATCTAATAACAATCGTTCGATCCCCTCACTAGGCGGGTGACCTGCGGTGCCCAACTCACGACCCGATGACATTTTTGTTTGCAAAAATTATGACTGAGCATCTGCGTGTTATTTTAATATCTGTTTTTGTTCAGCGTCAGATTGGACCAAGCCTTGCGTTAGGTGCCTCGTAATGGGCTCTTTGTTTGGGAACCTGTGGGTTAGGTGCGCGTTTTTCAGGTTGGAATTGGATGGGATGGTACGAGGTTTACGTTGCCAAAGGGCTATGTTTGTATCGTGTCTATGAATGGAAATATAGCCAGTCTTTCAGGAGTATTCGTGCTTTTCATTACTGTGACATGTATGAGTTTGAACTTAAATTCCTAATTGATATGACTATGTTATGAGATAGACAACCGCATCTTGCTTTCAGCTTATAACTAAAACCGCGATCATCAACCGTCTGCTTAGCTTTATTCTTACAATTTCCCTGTTTTGTGTGTAACTAACATCAACTAATTAGAGAACTATGTACAGAAACGGACGTTTCTATAAAAAAAAAACTACTTAGTACCTGTGACAGCTCGCTCAGCCAGTGATGTACGACCCTGGTCGTAGGGTTGGGATTCGATATGCGATCTTCAGAATTCCGGTTATCAGTCGCTACTCAACCAAAACAACCACCATTATTCCTATCTAAAAACACCCACATGTATTTGAAAGCTAATTACGCGGTGACGTCACAGATCCGTAAATAATGACGTCGACATCGCGGCAGCATGGCGGCAATATTTCGGATATTAAGCCAAGGGCTGTCTTTCATCGCTAAGAAACGTCACATTTATCACCCGAGTCTTAGGAAGTGCTGTGTTTGGGCGCGTGTTTCAGAATCAGCAGATGTGTTAATGGAATTAATATTATTAATGCGGTTTTTCTTCTGCTAATAGCTAGTGGAATTAATTAAAGTCATAATTTGTGTTCACAAAGGTCAACAGCGTAGTACTCGCTTCCGGAGGGCGTGTATGACCAGATGTATGAACGTAAACGAAGCAAGAGGAGTTTGTAAGGATCGCAGCAGGTAGCGTTCTGTAGTTTATGGGAAGACGGTGTGAGTTTATGTATGTTTATGTGTGTATCATTTGTAAAAGTCGGATCACGATCTAACATAGGTACATAGATACATTTACTCATCATGCTCCTGGCCTTTTTCTAACCGAGTATGTTGGGTCGGCTTCCAGTTACCTAGATGCATCAGAATACATGGAGCCGCTACCCATTTGACTACCCCGACCCAAGCGCTGGGTAATATCCCTTGGTAAGACTGACTGTCAGACTTTCGGACTTCTGACCACTTGTAACGACTGTCAAACCAATACTCTTCGTTTTACATTGTCGTCACCGTCAGATTGGATGGACCAAACGAGATATAAACATAGAACCATGTGCACTATTTACTACCTATTTGCTTCTATTTACTACCTATAATGAAATATTTGCTACCTTTGCGTTAAGAAATATATCAAAGAAATAAAGTGGCCAGCCATTCTGACGTCAGGTTGGCTGACCACTTTCAAGTTCTCACAGTTATAGCGTTGTAGTAACCGCATTGTTAATGTAAATATTTACTACCTATTTGCTACCTTAACATTTTTTTTACACAACTTTAAGAAGCTCCTATAAAAAGTTATTAATAAAATCCATTAAAGCGCCTGTACATCAAATATTTACGTCTTTTCTGTTCAGAATAATTGCCAACAATATTTTTGCAGGCGCTTAGTAATAATTTAACTTAACTAATATTTAATAACTTTCCGTGTTTGTACACGGACATGTAAAATATCTCCGCCCCTTTCCCCCGCCCTCGACCATATCATTGAAACTACTGAGACTAAAATTTTTATTCACTCTCCTGTATGGTAGGTAGGTACTTATATTCCTAAGAATAAATGCAATATATAAATAATTATAAAAAAATATAAATGGATGAAACTTTACTATGCCTCTCAACTATGGGAAAATCAAAATTTGGTTTATAACAATAGAAGAGTAACTGTGTCTCATTAGGTCATATCCAGAAACAAGTTGTTCACAAGGCACTAAGTGCCTGCAAAATATTGTTAGCAATTATTCTGTACAGAATAGACGTAAATAATTGATGTACAGGCGCTTTAATGGATTTTATTAATAACTTTTTATAGAAGCTTCTTAAAGTTGTGTAAAAAAAAATGTTAAGGTAGAAAATAGGTAGTAAATATTTACATTAACAATGCGGTTTATTAACCGCAATGTTAATGTAAATAATAATGACGTCAGGTTGGCTGACCACTTTATTTCTTTGATATATTTCTTAACGCAAAGGTAGCAAATATTTCATTATGGGTAGCAAATAGGTAGTAAATGGTGCACATGGTCCCATGTATATATCTCGTTTGGTCCAGCCAACCTGACGGTGACGGAAAATAATATCTTTCTCTAATATTATTAAAAAGGCCGGGCAACTGCACAGTACAGCTGCAAGAGAAATGGTGAACAATCATCAAGTTATCTTGCTCAAGCTTACTCTAGAAAGGAAAAACTAATCTAGTCTGCATTGAGGAAGAGAGAATAGTAAATATTGTAGCCAATCTACTTAGGAAGCTCTGCACTTACCGAGTATATACCTAGTAAGGCAATTTAAGTAATGACTAGTACCTAGTATAATTCTGCTTCTTTTCGAGTCGATATCAAATGTATTATAAAATATTATTATGTTAGGTTAGATGAGTTAGGACCAATAGGTGGCCCCCCCGGTGGGTTCCCGCATTGACGAGGCGGGGGGGCTCAGTAGCCGTGGCTAGCAGAACCACGGTGAAGCTAAGAGGAACCCGAGCGGGGGCCGCTCGTCAAGGCTTTGCGGCTTAGCCGACGACGAGCAGCCGGCGGGTAGGTTGCGGTGCCGCTTTAGCGACATCGCAACCTACCTAAGGCGGGCCGCGATGTCCCCCGTGTGGGAGACATCGCGGCTGAGGATTGGTGGAGCGGTGTCGGTGTTACGTTGCCGCTCTCCCTACCTTCCGCGGCCTTGACGGGGCCGCCACCGTTAGATGGCGGACGCGGTGGGGTCGCAAGGGAAGAGGAGTGTTGGTGTTACGTTGCCGCTCTCCCTATCCTCTGCGGCCGTAGCCCCCCCAACGCGGGGGACATGCGGGGCCTGCCCATTAGGCGGGCGTGGAGGCCAGCAGGCAACGGGTGCGGGGGCACCGTTGCCTGTATCGCACAGGCCTCCACCAGTGTGGGACGGAAATAGCCAGGTATTCCCGGCCATTCCCGTAGCCCGCCAGCCCGGGGGGCATGCGGGGCCCGCCAGCTAGGCGGGCATGCGCCGGGAGGGCTGTGGAAGTAAAAGCTAAGCCGGTTTCCCATGGCCCTCCCATCACGGCGATGCGGGAACACCGCTGAGTTTTAGTGGGTATACTGTCATTCCGACAGGGAGTCCCACATACCCTGTCTCGTCCCCCGAGAGACGGGGATGCATAAAGCATTTCGCAACGACAAAAAAAAAAAGGACCAATATGTGGCCACGCCAAACCCGCCATCATCATAATCAGCTTATAATCTTCCCACTGCTGGGACATAGGCCTGCTCTCTCTGTGAGAGGAGAGGGAGTGGGCCCTAATGAATTATGGGGCGGGCCCATTGCGAGTTAGTGGACGTGACATGTCTTCGAATGTTTGTCTCTAAGATATGTTGGTTTCCTCACGATGTTTTCCTTCACCGTTTTGAGAGCAGTGGTGATGAAATAATTTACACAAATTTCAGTGCCTAATCGGGTTTGAACCTATTAGATTATTCAGTATATACTAGAAGTATATGTACATATATACATATGGTTTGTAGGGGAAGGGTTTTATGAAGTAAAGCACAGATAGACAAGGCTAAGCATTTATTTTAATTTAGGCTTGTCAGTAATTAATCAGAAAAGTAGTCGTCCGTTCGTAAAACTAGGTCATCATGGAGAAGAAGGACAAGAAACTCCACGAAAACAGTATTAAAGTATTCTATCAATACATTTATTACGTTGTCATAAATTATCGTTATTTTTAAAAACTATTAATTCTATCTCTTGGACAACGGTCCAAGAGAATTCAAAATAATAGCAACATAATAACAATAGCTAGGAATATTGACCTTCATATGACTTACAGAACAACATCGTCATAATAAGCAATAATTAAGGTATAATATCAATTACTTAACTTACGTGACATCTGGTCGATCTATTCCACATAATAACGGCACTAGAACTAACCAATTGAATATCTACCAAGCAACTGAACCGATACCGTCAGTACAATCCTTTTTATATACTACCAAAGTCTTTTACGTCAAACATCTACCGCCATTTTGAACCAATCACAGATCATCATATATTTTGGCTTAATATCTTCTAACACAGGTAGTAATAAACAAATCTTTTGTAGTGAAACCGTTTTAAAACCACCTGAAAATTGGTCTTAGATTCAAGTGTCTTTTGAGTGAGTACCTACTAGTGACCGACCAGCCGGGGCCGGTAAACCAAAGGCAAAACAAAATCAGAAGAAATCGTGTCGCCCATCATTAAAATCAAACTCCATACATTATGCAATAAAAAATGTATAATCCAACTAAATTATAATGTTGGCCCCAACTGCGGGTAATTTGAATAAATTAAGTGAAAGACGGCCGTTTCGGAAATTCGCCGAAAATTGTACGTATTACATTATTTATGCAAAAGCGTTGGATTGGTCGCGTTATATTTTGTGACACGCGACGGTTATCACAAGCCTGTGGTGTTGTTTCGACATGATCTTAATCAGATTGGTAGGAAATACGAGTTTTACTGTCCGGTGTCCCATCCTATAAGCGATCAACATTAGGCAGTGCTACGAAATACGTAATATTGAAACGTATGAAAAGACGGTTAAGACGTCATTTGTTTAATTTTTCTAGATTTTTCAATAGTCAATTTTTCCCAGAGACAGTGGGATGAGCCGCTCTGCAGGTTGGTACGGAATAAACTTATCAATACGTCCACCAATACTGCTGAGCGTGCCTGCCTGCTGGCTGTGGGTGAGTGGGGGTCGGGGCTCTCGCTTCAAGCACTCCCTTCACCCAACATAGGCACTATGCTGGGTGACACCACCTTCCGGCTCGCTACTTGTCTGCGTTTGGGTGCTCCTTGTAGGGCTCCACATCGCTGTCAGTGCGGTGAAGCTGTCGACTGCCTCGGACACCATGGCCTATCCTGCAGTAAAAGCGCAGGTCGGATAGCACGGCACGCCAGCATTAATGACATCATCCGTCGTGCTCTTGTCACCGCCGGGGTGCCAGCGGTATTAGAACCCAACGGCCTGGCACGCGACGATGGGAAGAGACCAGACGGAATGACCATAATGCCCTGGAAGTTAGGCAGGCCTTTGGTGTGGGAGGCAACATGTGTCGACACCCTTGCGCCATCCCATCTGCCTAGCACGGTGGGCTGTGCTGGAGCGGCTGCTGCTGGTGCAGAAAACCTCAAACGGCGAAAATATTCCAACCTGATTGGGAGTTATATGTTCGAGCCGTTTGGGTTTGAAACACTAAGGCCATGGGGTCCGAGTGCCCACTTGGTTTTTCGAGATATCGCCAAGCGGTAAGTCAACTCTTCACGTGACCAAAGGGCTGGCCTGTTTCTTGGCCAATGAATTAGCATCGCCATACAACGTGGCAATGCTGCTAGCCTTTTGTGCACTGTTCCTGTTGACAACGATGCGGACGAATTTTTTGATGCCCTATGATTCTTTTGCTTATTTTTTCACATGTACATATGTATTATTATTTAAAATGTTAGCTTATATAATGTAAATATTCGAAATAATATATATATATAAATTGTCTAAGCTATATTAAATACTCAAGTCCCATAGTCAGATAACTTTTATCTGAAGAATAAATATGACAGCTTGACATATTATCTACACAAAAGCTGTCAAACGGCAATATTTACTCTTCAGTTAAGACGTATCTGACTATTGAAAAATCTGCTCTAAGTCTACGGTTTATTTATTCTCACCCGATCTCCTCATCGACCTTTTAACTATTGTCTTTACTTTTTCTAATTTCCCAGCATGAAATTTAACCGCGTTGAAAAACCAAATCCCCTAACCAAATCTCAGTTCACCAAAAAACGAGAAAATTCTAAAAACAATTTTAAACTGCTTTCAAAGCGTCTTCATATAAATGTAAATGTATGGGGTGTAAAATTTCTCACCGTATCACAATGGGGTTTGATTCCCGTAGCCAAGCCGCGGCCATCGCTTTTTTATACGACTTTTTTGGAACCCAAGTCAATTGGGTTTGCGTCATTTGTTTTTTGTCCTACTCTATCTTCTCCTGAAACTGTATTGTTATCCCGCTCATGTGTCTACCGGTGTGGTGGACTCTGTTAGGATAAGTGGCTTGGTATTACGGGTATTTTCGCTTTTACTGTATCATCACGGTCGTTGGAGTTATCGATCGTATTGGTCTGGTTTTTAGTTCAATCAAGGATGGATCTTATATAGGTGTGCGCAAGGCATCGATTTAGATTCGTATTTAAACAGAAGCAAAATCTTATTGGTGCCTGTTAGATGGGGATACTGACCCGTAACATAAGTGGCATTGTAAAGCTAAATCTAGCCTTATCAATAAATTGAAAAAGCTACAGTAAAAACTTATAAATGCACTATTTAAAATTAGCGACAGTATAAGGCCCTTAACACAGTACGGTCTTTACAGTTAGCGTAAAAACCACCTGTAGAAAAAATGTGTCCGTCAACAAGCTTCCATAGTGATCAACAACACTTACGACCGTGTCTACAAACGACGAATAAACCGTAGTCTTTCACGGCAAGAAAAACGTGTGTGTACAGAGGGCCTAGCCCTTCCCTTTATAAATCACAAACCACGTGCCTCATTACAAACAATACGAGCCCACGAAGTACTGACATAAGTAGCCAGTAATGTTATTCAAAGTACTTATAAATTTTCGGAACACCTCACGTCCACATTAAACATTTAATTTTCGATGCACGGTAGCGCACCCGCCAAGTCCTTGATACTTTGTCAATTTTCACCCCTAATGCAATTCAAATAAGATTTTCAACAAAAGGGTGAGGTTCCAACATTGATTGTGCCTTATCTTAAAGCAATAAGTGTTTGAATCAAGTTAGGGTGAATGTGTTAACTATGAAAAATGGTGGATTTAATACGAAAAATAGTTTTAGATGGAGATTTGGATCAAGGTTTGGGACTGAAACTGTCTGAGAAGTCATTATTCTTGTTGGGAGTGCGAAGCGAATAGATTGATTTCTGCATTATTCGTATAATCTGTGTTTAGTGGTTTTCTGGAAGGGCTGTAAAGAATGGAAAAAAATCCTCTTCTAGAACATACTAGCTTGACATTTCCCTGTATCTATCTAGGTGGTGATAACCGGTATTCTCAAGATCTCATATCGAATCATAACCCTATAAGAAGAGTTGTACAACACTGGCTGAACGAGCTCACACTTGGGGCGACACATCCCGCGCTTTCGAATAACCGGCCCATCTAAAAACCTTTAATTATTGAGTCTAACAGTAGATAAAGGATAATGTTAAATTAGTGTGTAACTAGTATTCTGTTAAAGGTTCATCATCATTATCCGATACAAAGTAAATATAATCCTTATTATAGTGCTGCAGAATCTTGTTTACAATGAAATAGTGTGTCAGCAATTCAGCACCCTGAAATAGGTTTGATTAAATCAAACAACATAACTTTATCGAATTTGAAACAACAAAACTAATCAAATTTCCCGGGAAAGATCAACACATACCTAGCGATGATTTACACAAAAAAAAAACTAATAAAGAACCCCCACACTATTCCGGGTCATTATGGACCCCAAAAGGGGATGGGAATAATTTCGAATCCCTGGCCCACCCCTTGTGACGGATAGTGGAAATAATCGGCCCCTTGATTGAAAATTACTACTTTTTAATACATAATCATTGATTTTGTTATATATTTTCGGCCCATATCCCTTCAGGGATAGGGAGAGGAAAAATGTCTTTGTTGTAATTACTTTTGATGAGTTAGAGATCAGTCGATTAAGCTTTTGTGAGGCGATCATGTAGAACTTGGCGCATTCTTTACATGCGCCTCGTTAGGGAGTAGTGTGTGATGTGTAATTGTATGGAAGTCTATTGAGATTATTATTATGCGATGCCAATGTGCTAATGTTAGATTGTGAACGTAGGGAGCTGGGGTATGTTTTTATTTTGAGCTGCAAGGGTCCAATGAATTTTTCGGTTATTTGCCTGAATCTGGTACGTCATTTTACTTTTTATAATACTTATTTATACAAATTTCTGAAGCGTAATGAAAGCTTTAATTTTCCAAAAGGAAAGCAATTATGAATCATTAATGAAAGCTGGTTTCTCTTGTTATAAGAGGACGATCGAAGACCAATTATTAAGACCTTAATCAAATTAAATACCTAAATATATTTACATAGTATAAAACAAACTCGCTTTTCGTGGCTACCTGCGTGACCGCTTTGATCTTCTTACAGTGGATCTCGATCCGGTTTTCACCATTATTTTTTCCCCTTTTATGTGTATAATAAAACAATAATACCACTCAATCAGAACATTCAGAACTATCCATAATCAGCCCGTAATATTCCCGCTGCTGGAACACAGGTCTCCTCTCTTCTAGAGGAGGTGGGCACGCGGATTCACCACGTGGGCCCAGTTCAGGTTTTTAGATGTCACATGTCTTCGAAGTTTTGGTTCTAGGACATACCGGTTTCCTCACGAAGTTATCCTTCACCATTTGAGAGCAGTGGTGATGAAATTATTTACACAAAGTAAAGCGCCAGACGTAACCCACTTGCACAATAGCGTGTGCTAGGCACACGATAACTTACGATTCTAAGACTATTTACTACATCAACAAACCTTTACACAGTACATCCAAACTCTCAGGAAGTAATGCGAACAAACAAGACAATGAAACAAACCGGGTGATATAAATACTAAACGGTACGAGTGTACTGACAACAGCAAATTTCAATTTAGTAAAACCGCGCCTCAGCGGTGGGATTAGCAACGCCCACGTCTGGGACGTGGAGTGGGAAGAATGGATGTGGTGTGTGCGGGTAGGATTTGTTTGAGTTAAATTGTCATGGTGTAAAGGTATTGTGTTAGTGTCTCTCTAAGTATTACTTCGTGGTCTGTTTAAACTTAACTGGACCGCTTGTAAAGTGTAGGAAAAAATAGTAAACCTTTGTGCTTGAATAAGTTGGCTTGGACATATTAGTTTGGTCGTACAATTGAATAGGTACCTACTCTGTGGTCCTTGGATACGGATAACTAATAATAGGTAAAGGTTACATTAAAACCAATTTACTTGGAATAGGCTGTTTATTCGAAGTAAATCTATATATAAATAATTACAACAGTCTGTAATCACACGCAAACTAACAAACGACTAACCCTATTGACGTTTTTCAATAAAAGTTCAAGGGTACGATTGTAGTCGTAATAAAATTACGTCACATGCATTATTATGCTCTTCTGCTTCTTCCATATTAATGCATCTCTTAAAAGGAGAAAGGTCAGGTCCGTAGTATGACGTAGTATTGTAAACTTGACCTTTATGGAGGTCAGCACTTATAAGGTCAGGTTAAGACTCCTTTTAGATCTTGTTGTTAAATGTGGGTGCAAGAAGTTAAAAATATCATGTTTATTTAGATAGAGGTCTGGAATGGTTGCGAAGTCAGATAGGATGTCTAGAACCATTTTGTTTCTTAGCGAACCGACTAAAATGTCTTTTCGCTGCTGGCTGCTACCACCTGCATATCCATTTGAGCTTAGTTCTGCCAAAATGTACCAACCATTCAACATCATGTCTTCCATTTTCCGACGTAACTGTAATGATATCGGTTAAAGTTAATATTGGTTTACTTTACAACTGATTTACTGAGCAGTAATATTGGAGTTTTGGAATCACATCATCATCATCACCCGCAGCCCGCCTTCACCCCCTGCAGGCTGGGGAGGCATACGCCTCTCTTCATGTGCCAATCACCATTTATTTTTTTGGATAATTTGCACACTGTTCATGACACTGTTCATGATACATATAATAGGACAAGACACCTTCTACACTATTTTCCAGCATACTGTGATAATGACCCTGAAAATTCTTACAGTATAAAATAAGTAAAATTTTATGATCTTAGTATTCCTTGTATGTCGGCTACTTGAAGCATACTTCGTACATTAACGTTCGCTCGCATTCTCTTGATATGTTAATTTCTTCACTGAATAAATAATTCATTTGTTAAGGCGTATCACTCAGCATTGTTGCGAATTATACCAAGCGTTATAACGATATTAACTCTTATTGCACACAATTTAGAGCTCAATTTGTAACGTGCCACCAAATGAGTTCGTAACTAAGATTTATATTTTGTTTGCCGTTGATTCGACGCAAGGTATCAAGGGATTTTGAATTTTCATATTTATGGCGAAGTAATGAATTAAGGTACAAATTGAAGCCGTTCTGGCTGTGAAAACATTTAGGTCTTATGAAAACATATTTTTCTTGACTAAATTGGAAAAAGAGCCTGTCAAACCTTACTTAGGTAGATATAGCATGCTTTCACTGCTGAACAAAGGTATTTAAGTGTGTGATCAAATGAAAAATTTCTTTAATCACCATGCTTAGCAAAGTAATCAGTGATCGGAGATGAAAGGATGCTAGAGCGCATCAGTCTCTTTGTCGTGACTTCCAAAGTCAGCTTTTGCGAAACTAACGTTTATAACTTTATGTTAAGTTCGAAGTCTAAAATGTTTATTTTCTTCCAAATTATGTAGAGTTCGCGCATCATTTTTGCCAGTCTTCATGACACCACAAAGTAATGCAAAAAACACTTCCTTTTCTATCCTTTAAGTCTCTCATAAAAAGGGTCCCTCCACTCCACCAACTCCAAAAGGAAGATTTCAAAGATACCAAAAAGGTGACAATTAGACCGTAACAAATACAATTAATACACAACGATCAACCCTGTGTCGGTCAATGGCAGCGACGCAGTGAAAAGTGAAATACGCGCCAAATCGGCCGGAAGCCCTACCTAGCCAAGATGGCGACGGCAGACATATTGACGAACGTTCGGAAACGACAGTGACAGAACGCGATGGGACGCGACGAGCTTTCCGTTCGGATACGCGCTAAAGAGGCCGATCGGTCCTGGTAAAAAATGAGCCAAGTTATTTTTGTGGAAGTCAAGCTTTATTGGTGACGGATTTGTGACGCGGAAATATGTGGGAAACACAGGTTTTTTGGGACATGTCGTTTTGTTTTAGTTTTCTTGTGCAAAATTGATTTCCTTTCTAAACTTTCACACGTACCGTCCTTTCAGAACTTGCTTATGTCACTTTTAGGCACACGCATTTACGCAGTTTTTATTTGGTTGACATTTTACCCCGATTCGACACAATGGCACATCAGTATTTCCGTTATTATAACTATCAGGCTATTTTGGGGACTATATTATATATTGCATATGGTAATGAGTACTGTGCAGAACACTGACCTTTTTGGAGATCCTCCGAATCCTATCGCCTGTCTTACCTTAAATTAAACATACCTTTTTTTCCTACGTGGGTAGGCTTGACATATATACGTAATTTTAGCTCTCATATTTAATATTTATTTAAAAATAGTTAATTGTTTCTTTTTTACTTTATTTATGTGCTAATTAACCAATAAATCCACCTTCGCTTGGAATTTCCTATCACTTTACATTCACACACTGCATCCACAACAAAACTGCTACAAGCCATGGACAGCAAGCTCGTGCACAGTATGGAAGAACTGGAGAAGCTGTTTAGCTCTCGCATGCGCGAGTACGAAGATAAGCTGCTGAGAGTTACAGCTGGAACTGGCCCTGCACACTCAGACCTTGCTGCACTTTCCCTTGACTTCTCTGAGTTTAAATCCTTCGTTTGCAAAACATTTGCTCACTTCAAAACTCAGATAGAACTCCTATCTTTGGGTCTGGACAGACATGAGACTGCAATGCGAAGAAAGGTCCTGCTATTTCACGGTATTCCTGAGAAGCCTAATGAAAAGCTGCGTGATGTGATTCTCCTTATGTTGTCTAAACAACTATCAATCGATGACATTAAATTGGATCACTTGGAAGTATGCCACAGACTGGGAGCCCCCCAAGGCAAAACAAGACCTGTGTTGGTGCGATTCAATGACATGGAGTATCGTCGGTTAGTGTGGGACAGTAAAACTACACTCAAGGGCAGCGGCATCACTATTTCAGAGTTCCTGACCAAGTCACGACACCAGGTTTTTATTGCGGCCCGCAAGCATTTTAGCATCAATAGCTGCTGGTCTGCGGAGGGCAAGGTGATTGTCTTAACGCCTGACAAGACACGCCGGAAGATAGCATCCATGGGTGAGCTTGATACTCTAGTCGCATTATTTCCCACTCCGGCTGGTGCGGCCGCACCCAATGATCCTGTGCTGGCCGCGTCTACCTCGCCTGCAGTGGCTTCTACATCGCCTGTAACCGCATCCTCCAAAAAAAAGGTTGTGAGGAAGGCTCGTCGCTGAATTGGCTGTTCTAGACGTCCCCTTGCATGTTTTTCGTTTTCGTTCACAGTTTCGTGTAATGTCGGTACACTTTAAATTTATATTTTCTTTTTTAAAATCTACCCAAAGCATTTACTTTTAGTTAATTTTTTTTTCTCACAACGTTTAGCTCGCCGGTAGATGTTTTTATTTTTCTGATGTAATGTAGTGACGGCTGTCAAGTGTCAGTGTCTTTTTTTCTCTGTAAGTTGACGTTACGTTTGCGTTTCGTTACATTTTGCGTTTGTTACGGTTTGTTTGTGAATGTTGTGGCCGACATTATCGTTAATTGTTTTGTATTGATTTTATTCATTCTTACTTTTTTATGTTAACATAATTCATGCCTTAAGTATATTTTTTTTTTTTTTCACTTTTTTTCGTACCTAGTTTATAAATTGTTGTGTTGAAATCTCTACCAACACCAGCGAATCGATAGGTGATTTATTGGTTGAGCGTTTTAAATTATTATTATTTTGTTTGCATGCACATTAGTAGTTTTACAATTGTTAGTATTTAGATTGTTTTTTTCTTTTTTCTTTTTTATATATATTATTATTTTATATAATTGCCAACTATGATCGAGGTCGACCTTAATGATGATTTCTTCTCTTGTTCGTCCTCTTCAAGCAGTTTCCTTAGTGCGGCGAGTGGTTCTTCTTCTCCTCTTACTCTCAGCGATCAGATTTCCTCTTTGATGTCCCACCTCCCCAACAATCTCAACATAGCCCACATCAATTCCCAGAGTGTTCCTGCCCATTACTCAGATCTTCTGGCTTCTTTTAACAGTGCACATATAGATGCTTTGCTCATCTCTGAGTCCTTCCTCAAACCCTCTCTCTTATCTGTTAATTATGCCCTTCCTGGCTTTGTCCTTATCCGTAATGATAGAACTGGGAAGGGTGGTGGTGGTGTTGCCATTTACTTGCGTACTGATATTCCCTTCAAGATTATCAGCACATCACCATCTTCGTACTCGGGGTCAGCGGAGCATCTATTTCTGGAAATTTCCTTGCATCACACTAAAATGCTTCTCGGAGTCGTTTACAGCCCTAACCTGAGTATCGACTACTTTGACTCTTTTGATTCGCTTTTAAATGATTTCTGTCCCTCTTATGACCACGTAGTCTTGATGGGTGATTTTAATACTTGTCTTCTTAAAAACGATAGTCGTACTCACAAACTTCAATCTCTCATATCTTCTTATAACCTTAGTATTCTGCCTCTGTCTGCTACTCATCATTTTCCTAATTGCACCCCTTCTCTGCTGGACCTGATGATTGTCTCTAACTCAAATAATGTATCTGTCCACGGACAGCTCACTGCTTGTTTTTCCTATCACGATCTCATCTTTATGTCTTACAGGATTCGCCCTCCCAAGCGTAAGCCGCAATTTATGTTCCTTCGGAACTACAAGGGCATAAGCCAGGAGGCATTGCTGCGTGATGCTGGTAGTATCGACTGGACGGACGTCTTGGAGAGCACATGTATCAACGATATGGTTCATATTTTTAACAGCACTTTACTCAGCTTATTTGACCGGCATGCACCCATCCGTCGTGTCAAGGTAAAATATGTTCCGGCTCCTTGGCTTACTCCAGTCATTAAGGACGCGATGGCAAGTAGGGACAGAGCCAAAAGAAGGTTGAAACGCAGTCCTTCTGGGCGCAACTTGAATGCGTATAAGATGCTGCGAAATCGCTGCAGGCGTATGTGTAGAGATGCAAAGAGACGCCACTTCCATAATTCTCTTGACAATCGTAACTCGTCTGATGTCTGGAAGTTTCTTAAAACTGTCGGCATTGGCAAGTCTCCAGTCGTTTCCAGTAGTGACGTTGACGTGTGTGCTCTTAACAAACATTTCTCACATCCCCCTGTCACTTTTGATCCGCACGTCAGATCAGCTACGTTAAATAAACTTTCTGGTCTGCCATTGCCGCAGTGTTCCCCTTTTGAGTTAAATCAAGTGAATGAAAGTGAGGTCAAAAAATCTATTTGTGCTATCTCCTCTACTGCAGTCGGTAATGATAATATTTGTTCAAGAATGATTTCTCCTATCCTCCCTATGCTACTTCCTGTCTTGACCCACATTTTTAATTTCTCCCTGTTCTCTTGTACTGTTCCTGAGGTCTGGAAGCAAGCTCATATCATCCCCTTACCCAAAATTCCTAAGCCGGTCTCACCCACCGATTTCCGTCCCATTTCTATCCTCCCATTTCTCTCTAAAGTTCTTGAGCATATTGTTCATCAACAACTTTCTGCCTTACTATGTGCGAATGACCTCCTTAGCCCTTTTCAGTCTGGTTTTCGACCTGGTCATAGCACAGTAACGGCTCTTTTGAAGGTTACTGATGACATCCGCTGGGCTATGGACCACAAATCTCTTACTTTACTTGTACTTCTCGACTTTAGCAGTGCCTTTAACTCTGTCGATTTCGACATCCTTCTAGGGATCCTTAAATCTTTAAATTTCTCCTCTTCCTCTATTGGTTGGTTTAACTCCTATCTTAATGGCCGCTCACAGCGGGTTCGTCTTGACGAGTCATCTTCTGATTGGTGCTCTCTTACCGCAGGTGTGCCTCAGGGTGGCGTTCTCTCTCCTCTTCTCTTTTCTATTTTTATTAACTCTGTCACCAGAGTCATCTCTTCTCACTTCCATCTCTATGCTGACGACCTGCAGCTTTACAATAATTTCTTAAGGGAAGATGCGGAAGCCGCTGTTTCAGCCATGAACAGTGACCTGGATTTGATTAGCGAGTGGTCGCGGTCTTTTGGACTGCAAATCAACCCTAGGAAATCCCAGGCCATAATTATTGGCGGCAGGTATATGCGGAATAGGCTCGATGTAGCGTCGCTGTCTCCACTCTGTTTGAATGGAGTTCAGATTGAATACGCACAAACGGTTAAAAACCTGGGGGTGACCATGGACTCCTACCTGTCGTGGACTGCTCATGTTGCTCAAGTCAGTCGCAAGGTGCACTATACTTTCCATTCCTTGAAATGTCTCCAGGGCTTCTTGCCCTTGAACACCAAAATCTCTCTTGCTCAAACCCTCATTCAGCCCATTATTGACTACGCCGATGCCTGTTACTTGGATACCACGGAGGAGCTTTTAAATAAACTTGAGCGTTTGCAAAATATCTGTATTCGTTTTGTTTTTAACCTTAAAAAGTTTGATCATGTCTCCAACTTTCGCAAGATACTCAAGTGGCTCCCCATTCGACTTCGCAGGAACTCTCGGATATTGTGTCTGCTATTCAATATCCTTCACAATCCTAAAACACCATCCTATCTGCGGGAGCGGTTTTCCTACGCCCGTCCCTCAGATGCACCTTGCAGGTCGCATCTTAAAAACCTTCTCAAGTCCCCTTCCCACTCCACCGACTTCTACTCCTACTCCTTCACAGTGCACGCGGTGCGATTGTGGAATTCACTACCGCCTGACATTAGGGACTGCCAAACTATTGCGGTTTTTAAAAGAAGAGTGAAAGAACACTATCTGTCCACTTCATCATAGTTGTGTATGTATTTATTATTTTGAGTATGATATAATTATTATCATTCGTGTAATATTTATTTTAGAAGTATTTATGTATGTTTATTTGTATGTATGTTAATATATTCTCGTAATTCTTGTTTAGTTTTTAAGTGAATTGTTTTTTTTTGATTCTATGTATTATTTTTTGTCTCCTTTGCTCTATCACACGCTGTCTACATCTCTGTATCTATTGTCCTATCTCAGGTATGCTGGAAGAGATTTCTTATGAAATAAGCATCACCTCTGTACCTATTTTTTCTGTTCTGTTTTTCATTGTCTGTTTATATATGTGTGTACATAAATGGTAAAAAAAAAAAAAAAAAAAAAAAAAAAAAAAAAAAAAATACCTACGTACCTATACGAATAAGGTGTACATACCAGTCGTCAGTAGCTCAATGTTTCGGCCGCTGATTGATTCTCCGCCGTGTCGGCGACTCAGCGCCTACGTCATTGAGCGCCGTGAATGCTAATACGCGATTGATCCATTGTGGTGCATCCACTCCTTGGTACATGCGTATTCACTTAGTTGAAAGGTTTGATTGGCAATACTCAGCATTGTGCCTGCTACAGTAGGTTCTCTAGATAAATAATAATTATTGATAGTTCCCCATCCCATATTATCATTTTGTTCAACCAACTTTTCTTCTGAAAATTGTTAATTATTAGTAAAAGTTAGTTAGTTCATCATCATGCTGCCCGGTAGCCGTTTCTTAAGCAGTTTGTTAAATATTTAGGGCTAATCCAATCTTATCATAGAGCGATAATATTGAAAACGATGGAAAGAATAACCGACCAAGTGCGTGTCATACCACGCACAATTAAGGGTTCCGTAGTTGGGATGAATTTATCCCAAGAACAAACTTAACATTGTAGCTGAAACACTTTGGGGTTTATATGGTTAATGTTAAGTAACGTTTAAACATCAAAAATGTATGGTTAACCAGTCGCTAATTACTAGGTATTTAACTTTGAGCAACGTTTATAAATAAAGGGGTTTAAGTGTAGGGGAGGTACCAAAAAAAAAAACAGCTTTCTAGTATTAAGAGTCACTGAGGTAAGCCACGGACAGTCAGACAGACATAGAGACGGACGGACATGACGAAACTGGAAGGTTTCTATGTACTTTTGCTCCTGAGTCTTAGTTGAAGATGTAATTATGAAATCCGAGAAAAGAAGCATTGGAAGCGCGGCTATAGTAATTAACAAAGACATTAAAACCCCAACAACAGACGCAACATTAATCACACTATCTTCACAAGAAATAGGAAATATTCCATAAAGCAAGTCCACACTTTGCATTTTCTAGGAATAGTTCAGTCGGTCCATTCAGCTGGGAACTGGGAACTGGGGAGGTATTCACGAGTTCCTTTCAAACTATTTTACCGGAATACATTCTGACATAAAAAGTGCGCAATAAAAACCGTGTCAGACGAAGAATATTAAAGTTCAGAGCATTATTGTGAAGGAAACTGTTTTTTGTATTCATAAGATTTTATTGTAGGAAGATGTGATGAAAGTACTGAAATAAAAACCTTTTACTTGTGGACCGGGACGACTTGCTGCGATTATGAACGTGCTGCCTGTACTGATGATTTTAGCATTGTCTCTTGCCTGCCATTATATTGAAAGTATGAGTGGCTCACTTTGAATAGGGTGTAGTTCTTCTTAGTACTATCAAAATCTGAAGTCATTTAATCAAACTAGGCTGAGAGTCAGCACTTTTTAAACGTCAACATTACATAAAACAGTCCCACAAAACGCCCGCCCTTCACCACTTCCGAGTGCTTTACCTGGGAAGAAGAAGTGGCGCAAAAAACTCCCCAGCAGATTATAGTATCGATGATTCCATTTTGTTTTAAATAAGCCTCGACTAGAATTCAGCCAATTCGTCAGCATTATCGTTGGCCTCGTAAAGGTCTTACGTAGTTCAAGTGTCACTGCACAGTTGTAAGTGTTACTGCACAGTTGTAAGTGTTACTGCACAGTTGTAAGTGTTACTGCACAGTTGTAAGTGTTACTGCACAGTTGTAAGTGTTACTGCACAGTTGTAAGTGTTACTGCACAGTTGTAAGTGTTACTGCACAGTTGTAAGTGTTACTGCACAGTTGTAAGTGCACACAGAGAGCACGACAAGTCAAAACACTTATTTTTCTGCGAGAAAATTCTATTTCACTATAATTAGAAGCATCTATTTTTCTTTATTTTCATCTGACGTGAAATATTGTGTTACTAATTATATTTAGTAGTAAATAGTATCAAAGTTTTGAATTAATAAAAAACAAAATAGGCCAGATCTCGAAATCCTTAAACACAGTATCCAACATACCAAAGGTTATCTCCAATACAATAAATACAATCAAAAATGAGCTTTGTCACGTCGATAATAAGATTGGATGAGGCAGCAAAAAGGTGGAAGGACACAAAACGTCCCCAGGAGAGGGCGCTTGGCTGTGATGAAACATTTATGAGTCGGCAGAGACAAATAGTGGAATTGCTTGAAGTATTACCTACCTGGGTTTCGTATATCGATGTAATTTTTGTTCTTCGTTTAGTTTGTACAATATTTCTTTCTCTTGTAGATACTTAATTTTGCTATATCACTGGCCGTAAGGTTCAATGATTACAGCCGCATGGGTCGATTGAAGCATGGGCTCCACGCTCGGGTCGGGGATGGGTGACCATACCGAGACCCCTCCGTGCCTCGAAAAGGACTTTAAACCGTTGGTCCCGGCTGTCAGTCGTAGATCTTTGACAGTCGTTACGGGTAACGACTGTCAAAGATCGATTGGTCGAGCCAGAAGCACGAACATTTGACAACCTCTCTCTGTCTCACCAAGGAGTATCGTGTTACCCAGTAACGGGGTTGTGGAAGGTCAGATAGGCAGTCGCTTCATGTAAAATACTGGTATTCAGTTGAATCCGGTTAGACTGGAAGCCTAACAAAGTTGGGAAAAGGCAGCCGGATTGAGTGCCTGTTGTCGTTATTTGTTGAGTAGATTCGATTTAGGTTACTTTTAATTCACCGTTTTCTATAAAGTGTTTTGTTCCTAAGTTTCCGCCATCTTAGCATATTTTCGTTTAATTGCGCGGCAATTGAGTGCGGCTTTTGAGTGCCTACATTCATTTATTATAGACTGTTCTTTAGTTGCCAGACCTTTTGAAATAGCTTAGGCCAGAGTTTTATATAGCGTGAACGAAGGCCTGACCTAATTAAAACCCGACCTTTTATTAACTAAGACGTGGTGCACAGCTTAAAACACAAGGTCTCTAAGAAACACAAACATTTTACAGTCGGGGAAATTAATCGTTTAAATCCTGTTTCCATAAGGTAAACAGTTTTTTGACGGATGAAACTAGTGAAGTAAAAGTCTGACACGCCCTCCCGCTCAGCCCAGAGCGGGAGAGGTCATTTGATGATTTCCCACCCAAAAAAAAAAAAAAAAACTAGTGATTGCAGCAACACACAATACATTGATTGATACACTTACGGTATTGTAATGTATGTAAGAAGCCATAAATAAGATAAGGCAGTTTATATATTTTTACTTCAGTAGCTCAAACATGTAGGTTATGCTGCCTGAAATCGGTGAGCAAAATACGATTTTGCTCAGTGAGACAGACCAAGTAACTTTATAATTTTTTTTTTAGAAAGCCGCGAATATCTTATTCAGCCTTGGGTTAATCATACAATTCGAAACATTCACACTCTATCTCTTTCCCGCCATTAGAAAGAAAGAGAGACAAAGACCAGCCCTTTCGAAGTTCCGATTTTGAATTCGACCACAAAGACAAACACGTTAGGAATTTCGTACTAACTAAAGAAATTTTGCAAAAAGATAATTATGTCTTTTAATGTAATTTATTGAATTTTTAACTTATCAACAATAAGTTAAAAATTCAATAAATTACATTATTTAAACGAAAATAAGTATTTACTGCAAATAAAACTGATATTTAACCTGTAAATATTTATTTCTACTTTCAATAATGTTACGTAATATATTTTGAATAATAAAATATCATGGGTGCTATTTCCAAACACGCCTTAATTTAAATAAAAGAGCGGGAATAAAATTTCGTGGCTGGCGTAAAAAAGAGTTGAATAAGTTAAAAAATATTAAAATAATCGTAAAATATGAGTGAAACTAGCGACGAGAACAGTATTTTAACACCGGAAGAGTTAAAACAACAAGTTATTAGAGCAGAATTAAGTTTCCTACCTGAGAAGTCTCGCGAGAAACATCTGAAAGCATACCATGTCTTCAATGCATGGAGACTTACAAGGGGCGCAAGCAGTTTTTCGGAGACGGTGTTGCTATCTTATTTTTTACATTTAGGTATCACAGACGAGGCGATCATCTACAATGTGGAGTATTTACTCAATGTTGAAAGCTACTTAAAAAAAACCCATAATGTGCGTACATACGCAAAACTTGTATCTTTTCTAAAAAGAATGTCAGTTGGGCATAAGGCTAAAAAGTCCAGAAATTTCACGGCCCCTAACATGGAAAAATTTCTTAATGAAGCTCCGGACTGCAATTTTCTTGCCGCTAAAGTAAGTGGTACCTATGAATCTATGTTGTTAGTTATTAAAATTTGTGTGTAGACTGTTATGTATAAAGGTACTTACTGCCTACTACAAATTTTTGGAGGCCCAATGAATCCTAGTCTGGCTTAGCCATACTGTTAAAATATTTATTACGATATGTAAAAGATGCTGTAAATGTTAAATTATGTATATTAATTATGTAATATTTTCATAACAGGTTGTACTGATCATAGGAATTAGTGGAGCGTGTCACAATAACGAGCTATTACAGCTAACAGTTAATAATATCGAAAAGCATTCAGATAAATTACTGTTAGTAAAATTGAAAAATGCGAAGACGAACCTTGACAGGTCTTTTGTCGTACGCGAAGAATATGTAACTATTGTAGAAAAATACTAAAATTTACGTCCAGCCAATATAAAAACCGACCGATTTTTCTTACAATGCCATAATAATAAATGCTCAAGACAGCCTATGGAAGTAAATAAAATAGGTGCTATACCGCGAGAAATTGCCACTTTCTTAAAACTGGAAGAGCCTCAGCTATACACGGGTCACTGCTTTCGGAGAACTTCGGCAAGGCTCTTGGCTGATTCCGGAGCCGATCTCATCACTTTAAAACGTCACGGCGGGTGGAAGTCCAATACGGTTGTAGAAGGCTATATTGAAGACTCAATAGAAAATATGTCGAAAATATGTAAACGTATAGTGGAAACAATAAGTCTGAATTTGACCCCGGATCCTTGGTCTCACCCACGCCCATCCACTTCCAACGACGCACAGTGTACTTATACAGAAAGCCGATCAGAGTCACCAACGTTCACCGTTGTTCCTTCTCAATCCGCCACCGAAACAGAAACCTTAACCTCAGATAATCAAACTCAACTCAATGCGTATACGTAATAATAACGTTGCCAAATAAATCTGTTACTTTTAATTTGCAGAATTGCAGTAATTTTACTTTTAACTTTTAAAATGTTCCATTTTATTGAATTGGTACCTCTACCTACAATGTTAATTATTTTGATTCACAATAAATAGTCATTTCAATTTATTCCTGTTTATTATTTAATCTCCTAAAGTGTACTCGCTGCTGAAATAAAAAGTTATGTGTGTTACACGATAGCAAAGTTTTTTGCATCTCGTGCCTTTGAATCCCTCGCCACACTCAGAATTCAACTTTAGAATCACTCGCTACGCTCGTGATTCAATCGTTGAATCCTTCGCTTGCTCAGGATTCAAAATCAGCACTCGCAGCAAAAAACGACTTTGCTCTCTTGTTGCACAAATAACTATTATTTTATTACGCATTTTAAAGTTAACTTTTTACGTAATCTGGAATATGTACGTTCTAAGACAGCTGTCAAAAAACGGTTAACTTAGTGGACAGGGTATAGATACTTAAATTGTTAGTTGTTGTTGTTATATAAAATGAATATAACGCGGCGAATTGACGAAGAGTGTCAATTTGCTAAACAATTAATGTCCCTAATTGTACCATAACATTAATTCCACCATTATCAAACCACAGAATTAAAAATACATGGCCGCCATCTAAAACGATACGCTGAAACGTTTGTTAAGAAACAACAAGGTATCTCGCGACGATGAAACTCCACAATATGGTTCATCTTTTACGTGATACTTCGAGCCCTCGCTAATATATTATATAGTTATATATTAATACTGGTAACAGCGCCATGTATCATTTTATTTCATTGCTAAGGAAGTACGTGACGTAAGGACGGAGAAGTCTGCTTTGTGCGAGTTTGAAAAAGGGTTGGATTTGGCTTTTATAATGTATTTAAACACCGTGAATTTTGATCGTTTTAATCCTTAAAAGGGGTCATTGTACTCATCATTATGAACAACTTTTACTACAAGCCCAACCCTGAAATCGTGAAAAAAAAAATCAGTTGATCCAAAGATTTATGTTCGCATAACTTGACATAATGAATGGATCAACTGATTTTTTTTAGATATAGAAGGGTGTTTATGTGGAGCTGTGTTTTGAAAAAAGTGTAATGTCTACTTGATTTGATGTTAGTGTTTACAGTCCGGCCGTCGAGAGAATGCGTTCCTGATACCTGTCAGTGCGAGAATTCTAGTAATTAATTAATGTACACCACGCGGCCCAGTGCGGGTTAGAAGATGTCACATGTCTTCGAATTTTTGGTTCTAGGACATATCGGTTTCCTCACGATGTTATGAGAGCATTAGTGATGAAATAATGTACACAAGTAAAGCGCCTGTTTGGGTTCGAACCCACGACCTACAACTCGTATGCCGCGGTCGGTGCCACTGGGCCAGCGCTGCTCTGGAATAATATCGTGACGTGAAGAATTATACAAGCGCACAATGGCAACACCATCGGCGACCAAGTGGGAAGTGAAAGTAAAAGGAAAGTTTACTCCGGGAATTCAAGCACTTTATTTCGTTTTGTTTAAAGTTTGATTAATTCTGGTACTGCTAACCATTTTCTAGGCTTACTTGTCAGTTGTTTTACTTTGCCAGACAATAGAACACACGTCACTCCACCCTATAACTGAACTAAGTTCTAACCATAACACTAAGTAAGACCTACCCTCCTCTTCAATTCTATGAACAACACCAGTCTACAACAAGAATGTTCTAAAGTTTCGTCTAAACGTTACAGATTAAATTCGCTGCGGTGTGCGGAACCCGGAGAGATTTCCCGCGAGACGCTTAAGGGTTATTTGTCTGATGGTTCGCCTAGCTTTGCTGCGGAATCCTAATCCTGGTGCTAGGGTACTAGTGTAGTCAGTACTGTACGCTTTGTGGTAGTGACCGCGGCATTCCTTTGGACCGAGTGCAATGTTTAATGTAGGGAGTTACGAGGTTTTTGTTGGAATGGTATTGACACTAGTTGCATTTGGGTAATGTTTTAGGTCAGTCGTGCTCTTGCTGCTCAGATAAATTTGCTTTAAATGTTGTCTGAATTTTAAGCTCATCAGAATCTCAGCAGGATATCTTAGTTATTTTCCCATACGTACCTACACTGAACTTTGCCAGTATAATGTGTTTTTATTGGTCACTACTTTACTGCTCGTATTCGTACAGAAATGTATTCGTTCACCAATATATAGGCATGTTCGTGTTTACATTCAAATGTTGTCATGGCTCTGTTTACGTACTTAATCGCATACGTATACACTCAGCAGTTTGTCACCTATTCATTAAAACCCGCAGCCTACAATAACAAAACAGAAGCACAGTCCAATAAAGTTCTTCACTCCCCCCTCAAAGCGTCATACACCTAATGCGGAACGAAAAAGTACTTTTTGTGGTGAAAAAACCCTTTTTTCCGTAGAGTTTCCCGAGAGGCGACAATCCACGTCACTCAGTCTGTTTAATTGCGAGTAGTAAAACAAACGAGGGATGCCGCGAGTGTCGCTGAATCGCGCGTGTGGGGTGTCAGGCCGAGCAGACGCGCGGGTGAAACGTAAAGTTGCGTCCAGACACCGGTACCGTGATTGCACCAAATATGCTTGGCTAAATCGCAGGTCTTGAGTCTGTTAGTCGAACAGACACGCGGTTGATACTCGTGAAATAAATACAATGAATGCCACGTGTGTATAGGGGTAAACAAACGAGCGGATATGGGTGAGATTAAAGAAAATTCGATTGTATCGCACTTTTTGGCAAAACTTTTAGGAAGTATTTTTTAGTTTTAGATGTCACCGTCTCTTTACCACGAGTATGAGAACAAACTCAATTTGAGTTTGTCATACGTTTACCGCTAAATCACGCATGCTGCTAATAAAATCCACATTTTTGTGTATTATCATATAAATTGTTAAAGTTATGCGAGTTGTATGAAAATGAGTTACTATCTGTGGCGCTAAATTTGCGGAAGTTACTAAAGAACATAAATTTAATTGCATGTAGTAAAACAAGTAAAAGATGCCGCGAGTGTGGCGGTAAATAGCATGAGTTTCGCGTGCTGGGCGAACAGACGCGCGGGTCAAATGTGTACTCAGTTATAAGGGGGTACGAAGACGAACTTAATATATTTGTTTTTTTTTTTAATGAAAACTTCTGTAGGCGTACGAAACTGAACCGTCATGCTCGAGTCGGTGACGCTGAATCGGGTATACTCGGCTCCAGTCGTAAGTTTTCACTTCTATCGTGTGGTCATAAGCACACATACTCTTTTTTTATCAAAACTATGTTTACCACATTATATTGAGAATGTTACAAATAATTATTGTTTTGTTTGTTTCAGGTAAGCATTTTGTTCACATAGTCATCTACATACAGGTAAAATCTTTATATAATGATGTTTCTAGAAAAAAATTTAATCTTTAATTTTTCTTTAACTTTTCTCACTTGAATCTCAAAAACCTACGCAGCAATCACTTAAACATCTATCGTCAGCAAAAAAACCGCTTCAAAACCGCCAGTCTACCTCTCCACCACTTCACATTGCAACAAGATACACATTCAAACACACACACACAAACATACTTAATCCCTTCTGTATGCGTGACGTGCCACGGTTTTGTCCGCGAGTTGCCCGCGTTTCGGACAATAGCCGGACAATTAAAATGTAACGATTCTCGTCAATTGTAGGTCCCCAACTAATTGTTTACCAATTGCTTTATTGAGTTTCTCTTTGTGTTCGTTATTTTGATTTCCGTTATAATTGTCGGCGTGATAAGCGGATTGTTGGTTTAATATTTATTGTTTCATCGGTTTTGTTGCGTGGAGTCAGGGTTTCTAATTTAGGGACTGTTGCTTTTTAATTTCCCTATAAGCTCACTCGATTTATCGTAATGTCTTATTTCTGTTTTTATTTACACTTACTGTCTTTATAAGTATAGTCACGACAGACAGACAGACAGACACTATAGACAGACACGACAGACAGGTAGAGTTACTCCAAATTAAGTAATACTCGCAGGTAAAACAGTCCTTATTAAGTAATACTCGCAGGCAAAACAGAAAACATGAATTAAACTCTATCGTACATTGACACTTGACTGCCTTTCCAAGTGAACAGTTCCGCAACTGTTCCCGAACCTCCCAAATGTATTGAACTGACTTCAAAACCGAACTATTGCATAAATTGAACGTATTATCATACAGTTTGACACACGACGTAAGTTATGAGTTAACAGTGTAATTTGTGTTCTAAGTTAGATCACTGACCAAAGGTAAGTTAGCGCTCAAGTTAACGGCACCCTATAACTAACTTAACGGAGCCGTGACTTAAGCTCAACTTCAAGTTAGGTTGGCTTCGGTAGTGTAATTTAATAGTTGCGGATTGGTGTAAGTTTGGCGAGAAAGCGGGAATTTGTAAAGTCATGAATGACATGATCTAAGCGTGGGTATCAATGGTTGTTTCTTTTCTGTAAGGAAACTGATCTTTGCCCTGCATCGTTTTGATCAATTACAATCCTACTAATATTATAAACGTGTAAGTTTGTATGGATGGATGGATGTTTGTTACTCTTTTACGCAAAAAACTACTGAACGGATTTGGATGAAATTTGGCACACAGATGGTTTAGGATTCCAGGGTTAACATATAGAATACTTTTTATTCTGATATTCCCGCGGGATCGAAACTTATGCGGGTGAAACCGCGGGGCATAGCTAGTACGACAATAAATAATTGCATGGATTTGTGCAGGACTCTAGTGCCCCAATTTTGACAAAAAGACAACAATTAAAGACGGCCATATTCAAAGATTATTACAGAAATTACTGTCTTAATCTGAACTTTTACACTAACGTGAAGGGCAAAATACATTATAAGAATGCATAACAAACCTATAACACAGCTGTCGAAAATCATAGCATCAATAATTTCACCTTCAGCCCCGTTAATACAACCCGCTTCCTCTTTAGTCCCGCAACTCACATTTTCGTGTACCGTAGACCAATCCCAACAATACCCACTAAATTTAGTGAGGCGAGAGCTATCGAAAACTGTCTGTTACAACAATACAAAGTACGTCCAGCATGCAGATTAAACAATTACGTAGTTAGCCAGGCTCGCTGCTGGGTCGCTATTGGATTAATTGAGTGGGATGATAGCTGGTAGCGAGTTAGGGTTACATGCAGTATGTTCCTGGGTATTGGTTATTGTTGTACAGTTAACTGTTCTGGTCTTACGGACGATGTAGATGTGTACAAAGATTTAAATCGTAGATTCGCGCTGTCGCGTTAAAAGACGGTCGCATTTCTGTTTCATTTTGACACCTCTGATACACACCATGTCGCAGACTTGATTTGATTGTGTGGGAAATGCACTTTTATTGTGTGAGTAATCGTAAAAGTGTCCATACTGAGAAGAGTGAGCTTTTTTTCACGTGACTTAGTACGGTGGCATATAGGTACCATCGTTCACATAACTGACGATTTAAATCTTTGGATGTGTAATGTTTGGAGTTACACAATGTGTTACCGCGATTTGCTGTTTGTATATCGAACACCATCTTTAGAGACACTTTACTGGACGAAATAAAACAATATTATTTATTTATTTATATATATACTTTATTGGACACCAAAAAACAAAATATATAACAAACAAAAAACATTTAACATTACAAAACGTACAATGGGCTGCCTTATTGCTTAAGGCAATATAAGAGGCATGGAAAAGTCAAGAGGACCTAATCGACTTAAATTACCTAGTAGTCAATGAAGGAAAGAAAAATGCGTTTATTGGCATTACAGCAAAATAAATACACATTAAAACTATAAAAACAAAAAATAAAGATTATAATGCCAAAAGGGCCCTCAGCTCAGAATAATGTCTAATGACAACACAAGTGTATCACCTGACGCTGATTTTAGCTGCAACCCATTCAATCATCAATCATTTTTAAATAATGTCACCATGTAGGTAGTTCCATTACCTCTGTAGTGCTCTCAACTGATGCTCTCATCAGTTTTTTCGAAAACAGTGGAAGGAAGCTCATCGACTACCGATTTTTTTATAAATTTATTGTTTATTTAGCCTACACTGTCCCACTGCTGAGCAAAGGCCTCCCAGAAATCCTGCCAGGTCGTCTGGCCACTTCTTCATGGACCGGCCTCGGCGGCGCCGTCCATGCTCAGGCACCAGAGAATTTTTCTGAGTAATAAAGTAGAAATGTTCGTCACAATTTTTTATCACCCACACCATATTGAAGTTAGTCAATCCTTTAATTTACAATATTGTCTCTCGTATACCAAATTGTAAAGACCAAACAAGGCACTTGACGGAAGCTCTTCGATGGCCTTCCATTATTTGTTCCAAGTTATAATTTACTGAATATTAATTGTTGATTCAGTGTTTTGGCCCATCCTAAACAAACAACTTTTCGAGGAGATTCTGGCGGTACCTGTTTGGCCTTTTTAGCTTCGATGAGCATTGTTTATCGTGAATAGAAAAACGAAAAATTATAATTAAGGCCTTAAATTTTTTCGACTTACGAGCTGTAGCAAAGTCAAATCATTTATTTCAAATAGGCACATAAAAGGCACTTTTGAACGTCAAAAATAAAATTAAAATAAAATTGATTCTAGTCGCCCCTTCCAAAAGGTAGTTTTCGTATGGAGAAGAATGGGCAAGAAACTCCACCGTTACTCTTTTAAAATGTTTTACAATATATTGCATACATTATTTATATAATTATATGTGAAGACGATGCACCCAAAAATAAACTTACTATACCACAATAGGTAAAAGAATTAAAATGGATAAATCTAACCATGACATATAGATCAACTATGTGATAGATACATGGTGCTCACATATTCACAAACATTCCAAACGTAGACGATTTTCATAAATAAATAAGGAGTAATAAGTCCGGGTGTGACCCCAAGTAATTACAGAATGTAAATCAATGACAAAGAAAAAAAAAAAAAAGAATAAATTATACAATTACATTAGCAACCAGTTTGATTTTGTCTAGACTCTAGAGATTGTCCTATGGAGCAAGACCAGCATGTTTCCAAGCATTCTTATCTTGGATATAATCCTCTAATTTGTAATATCCTTGCTTACAAAGTGTAATTTTAATATAAGTTTTAAATTTTCTTTCATTTAATTGCAATATTTCACAACGTATTTTGTTGTAGCATTTAACACAGTACCCCATAAAAGATGTATGAACTTTAGATAATCTGAAAAAAGGTTGATCTAATTTATCTTTATTTCTAGTATTAAAATTATGTCTAACACTTATTTTATTAAAAAGATGTTGATTTTTTCTTACATACATAATATTTTCATAAATGAATTGGCAAGGTACCGTCATAATATTAACCCTTTTAAATAGTTCCCTAAGAGATTCGCGGCGACGTAGGTTGTAAATGGCTCTGACAGCTCTCTTTTGCAAAATAAAAATGGATTCAATGTCAGCAGCCCGACCCCATAGTAAAATGCCATATGACATAATACTGTGGAAGTAACTAAAATAGACCAAGCGCGCGGTTTCTTCGTCTGTTAATTGTCTTATCTTTCTAACAGCATATGCGGCCGAGCTTAGCCGCCCCGCAATAGATGTTATATGAGGTCCCCATTGTAATTTCTCGTCTAGCGTGATTCCTAGGAAAACTGTCTGATTAACAAATTCTAATTTTTGGCCATTCAATACGATGTCACATTCGCTACTTCTAACATTAATTATGGTATTATATGGCATGGTAATTTAAATCTAATGCATTTTGTTTTTTTTTTTTTTTTCATTAAGTACTAAATTATTAACCGTAAACCAATCTTGGACCTGAAGAATAGAGTTATTCACGTCGTCAAGATTTTGTGACCGTCGGTCTATTTTAAAGATCAATGATGTGTCATCTGCAAATAACACCATCTTCGGTTGATTTTGAAGTAATTGGGGTAAATCATTAATATAAACTAAAAAGAGGAATGGACCCAATATCGAACCTTGAGGAACGCCCATTGTCATTTCAGAACCCAATGAGTTTACGCCATTTACTTGGACTTTAACCTTTCTATCTTTCAGGTATGATCTTAACAAGTCAAGTGCTGTTTTCCTAATCCCATAGTGCTCGAGTTTCATCAGAAGTGTTTCATGGTTTACGCAATCGAACGCCTTAGAGAGATCGCAAAAGATTCCAATAGCATCTTGTGCTTCTTCCCAGGCGTTAAAAATGTTCTTCATTAGGGTAACAACATTAGGGTACAACGCCCTTTGGTGAAGCCGTACTGGTGTTCATGAAAGATGTAATTTTTATTAAAGTGACGTAACATTTGATTGAGCATCAACTTTTCAAACACCTTACTGAGAACTGGCAGAATTGACACAGGTCTATAATTGTTGGGATCTTTACTATCACCGGATTTGAACAATGGTACTACTTTACTATGTTTCATAAGATCCGGAAAGACTCGTGAGTTCGAACCAAAGCAGGCATATTGTGTATTTAATTTCATCACCACTGCTCTCAAAATAGTAGAAAACATCGTGAGGAAACCAGCATGTCCTAGAAGAAAAAAATGGAAGACATGGGACAACTACCAACCAGCACTGGGCCCGCGTGGTGGATTATGGGCCACTCCCTCTCACCGATAGGAGGCCTGTGTCCCAGCAGTGAGAACAGTATAGGCTGATTATGCATTATGCTTAATTTTTTTTGAGAAGAAGTAGAGTTCTTATACATATAAGAGTTCTTATACATATAAGAACTCTGCTTCTTCTAAAAAAAAAATTATATATAATTATATATTGTATTACGCAAATATGTGTACATACACATATTTGTGTAATACATAACAGAGCTAATTAACACGGTAATTCCTTAACACACTATCAGTACCTAGCAATGGGTTTCATTTTTACAGTTCTTCAATATCGTTCAATAAGTCTAAATGTAATGAAATAAACTAGATAATATTAAATTAGATTAAATTGTATTGTTATTTTTAATTTGATTTTCTAAATTGATTGATTGTGTTTGTTTTTATTTTTTGTTTTTATCTATTTTACGAGTATAGTTGAAATGTATTCGAGAATGCTGCAATTACTAGCATAGTTTTTAGGACCTCTGTTACTAATATTATATAGAATTGACATTTCTGAAATAAATGTATATTATTATTAATATTCATTGCGTTATTTACGTTGTTGAGCAGACACAGTTTTCGAACATAATTATGCAGCAATGCATTATGTAGCGAAATAAAAACTGGTCTTCACTTGTACACGTTTAATTTAGTAAAATAAAAAATATTGTAAACAAAACTTAATGAAGGACACAGCACGGTTCTTAATATTTCTAAAGATTAAGTTATAACTCTGACGCGACGTCCCTGGTGTTAGAGTCCTATAATAAATTTCACTATTACGCGTTGGTCACGATACGTTTGCAAACGTTCCTATGACTCCCGCAATTCATAAATATCTGGTAATCCTAAATGGGTAACAAAGCACCAGGTCAATCTGTTATCAGGTAGCGAGGCAACAATTTATATGACTGTTTTAAATAAAATAAGACAATATTAACTACTAAAAATTAAAAAAAAAACTACTAAATATACGCAAATCCGGTCTTAGATACCAGGCTGGCAGTCGGAAGGCTCCTGACTGGCTGGTATTAGAATCCACCAGCGTTGGGTTCGAATCCCAACAGGAAGCTTGCAGTCGTCTGGATCCGCCTACAGTATTCGGACAAATCTACAGAAAATAACGAAAAATGATAATCCGAGACGCAGGCATAATCTTTTATAACAAAAGAGCTGAAGACAAGTTAAATTACATACCAAGTCTGAATGAAGTAACCTGACTCGCCTCGAGACAAATCTTTGATGCTGTTCGTTTAATTTCGGGAACACTGCCTATAACAAAGAAAAGAATGGAATAAAATTTAGGAAACGATAAGAACTTTTGAATAATCAATAGGAACGCAAACATACCCTTGGATTCAGTTGAACAACGAACGAACTCGGTCGTTCAAACCGTTATATCGATGCCTATAGTATCGTGGCAAATTATTAGTACATGGTCAAGCGGAAAAAAAATAATATCATAGACTTCCGTCCTGTGTCAAAAAAAAACTTCAAATGAAAAATCTCCGTAAGAGAAAAGACATGACACTTTTAGATTCAAAATTCAAAAAAACATATGAAGAATATAACCTTTCTGATTAAAAATAAGGTTGGATTTGTTATAAAAGAAGGTCGTTCGTGATAAAATTATAATGTAGAATTTGCCAATGCTGCAAATTTATAGGGCTCTAACACCAGGGACGTCGCGTCAGAGTTATAACTTAATCTTTTGAAATATTAAGAGCCGTGCTGTGTCCTTCAATAAATTTTGTTTACAATATTTTTAATTTTACTAAATTAAACGTGTACAAGTGAAGAGCAGTTTTTATTTCGCTACAATTAGCAAAATGATTCAGATTGAGAGTGTGATACGTAATTAGGGTCCAGGTCCACCGCCAGCTTGTTTGCAACCCAATAACATGAAAAAGGGATTGGGTGCAAAAGGCTTCCGTACTACGACTACGTAGTAAATGTTAGGAATATGAACTTGTTCAAATTCGCTGCATATGCTCACTCGTGGCAAGTTCGCCACAGACCACAGTTGCTTTGAGCAATAGTTGCGCTAAGTTATTTGTCGTTTAACTAAGTTATGGTAACAGCCAATAGTTCTAATTGGATTGTCTAAGTAGTGCATCGTCTGAAACTAATGTGCTTACTTAATTTTAAGTATGTAGCTTCTGCCCCGCGGCCCCGCTCACGGAGTAACATAAAGTATACGCAGTTTGAGCTGTGTCTTGAGTTCTGTAATTGATTGACAAGTAAACACTTGCTGTGTTTCAGTATGAAAGGTATGGATGTCAGTGAAGTTACTAATACTTACATAGCATCTCACTTTGTATGTAACAATATTGTCAAACAAGCCCTTTTTGACCCAGGTCTATAGGCGATGATCTCCATCTTCCATTAGGTAAACCATTGTAGTAGGACAATTATTTTCTTAAATAGGGCTATATGCAGAATGCCTCGTCTCTGTGAGAGCGAGTAGAGCGTAATCCACCACGCATTATAGATGTCACATGTCTTCCAATTTTTGGTTCCACGACATCCCGGTTTAGTCACGATGTTTTCCTTCACCGTTTTGAGAGCAGAGGTGATGAAATAATTTACTCAAAGTAAAGCGTCTACCGGGGTCGTACCTGCGACCCACAACTCCTCAGTCGCGGGCCACGAGCAGTTATGTTAGGCGCCATTAATTTTTGAAGTAAATCAGAAAAACAAAAGGTGAGCGCCATCTTCTCGCGAGTTGCGTAAGTCAACAAAGAGAAGTGGGAAGTGGGTTAATATGTTCTCGCAGCCGACGTGCCCATCGCCCGCGGGTAATCAAGTCCCTTCGTTGACTTAATGGGAACATGTGTTCCCGTCATTTGTGGGGTATTTACATTTGTCTATCTGGTGTATGTAGAAAGGGGAACACACATTTTAGACGGTTCAAAAGTATACACATAGGCATTGGCACAGTATAGTTTACGATACTGCGTTAAATGGAAAATGCTTTTGTTATCTTAATCTGTGCTATATAGTGTCCCAGTACTAGCAAAAACACAAAAGCCAATTCCCTGTTTCCCTTTGATTCTGCCTATAACTGCTGTTTGGGGTATCATCTACATCTTAAACTCACAGAAAACGCACATTCTAAACAGCATGGTCTAGAAGCGTGAAATTTTGCACACAAGTTCCTTATATTATAACGAGGGAACAATAAGAACGTTTTTTTGGAATTTCATCCTCAAAGGCTCCTGAGAAGTTGACGATAGGAAATCCTATCGGGCACAATACGACTGGTAATTTTATGTTTACGCTACACTACATCTAATAAATCGATCGGTCAATACGTGATTGTCACGTAATTAAGGCCATGTTGCCATATAGTTACGTTTACCCCCGTGGTCCTGAGTGGTGTGATGACAATCAAGCGTCATTGTTGCCGAAAATTGACAAATAATTGGCGACACGCGAGGTAGTTTAGTTGTGGCGTGGGACAGGAGAAGATAGAAATGATTTGCCAATATTTGATCGCCATGGGCCAACATGGTTACGATGGCATAATTTGGAGGTGTAAGTACCTATTTAATTATCTATTTTCCTTCAAAAGATAAGAGCGCGATGTTGTGTTTGAGATCCCTATATTGGGAAACGTTTCGGTGGGTAAATTATGGTCTAGCGCCGAATCTTACATCTTGTTCTATTGTCTTTTGATTACCATCTTTAGTCAGTGAAATAAACACATAACATCACGCATGTAACCCCCAAAGGGTTAAGCAGAGGTATACCTAAGGTATACCGCACGTTTCGGCAGTTATGTTTAAGTCCCTTATGGTAGGATCGAGTCTATGGCCATTTAAATAAATAAGAAGTAAATTACTAGTGCTTGAAGTTTTTCAGAAGTCTCAGGATAAATAACAAAATTGGTATCAAAAAATTTATCAGAAACACAAAAATCAACAAATCATAGATAGCCGCAGATTTATTTTTACTTTCACGACTTCTCGCTAAACCAGAACATCTCCGAAGTATGAACAAATAAGAGATGAGCAGACAAGAACACTTGAAATAATAACTGAGAGGTACGAAATCCAACATACCAAGACCTCTATCTCCTTTCACTTACTACGTCACGACGGGTCACGTAAACTGGTCGATGATAAAAGGTGTCCATTATAATAAGACACATCTGTTATATATGTGTATTAAAGAGTAATATGCCAATATATATTGGCTGTGATTTATACAGGGGTGTTCACACGCCATGTGTGGTTTATTCCGTAAGTGCGGAACTTTCCTAAGTGGGCTTTTTGTTAATGAGATATTTTCCTTCAGATTGTGTTCAGGAATGGTTTTACTTAGCGTTTTATGTGTTCTGTTGCTGATATGGAGTGTTATGGCTTTTGTGTAAATGGTTATTAGTTATATCCTAATGTGTATGTTTTTTTGTGAAACAGTTTTCGGGAAATGAAACGCCCTGGTTTAGTTTTAATTTGTAACTGTTATTAAAAAGCTAATGAGCAGATAAGATATTTAATCAGGCGTTACTTTGCGGAAATACAGTCCAATGTTATGTTACGTGCAACCCCAGGATGCCATCTATATCCTTGCTAAAATTTATCTAAATCCGTTGAGTGGTAAGGTAACAAAAAGAATTACTCGTACTTTCGAATTTATAATATTAGTATGGATTATGAAGCAAATTGACTGTATATTGTGTTTCTTACTAAATTGTGTGGTGCCAACCACATTCAGCTGTCCTTTTCTCCCATGCAACTTTTATTTTTTATGTGATCCTCCCGTATAATCTTTCGTTTAAAAAGCTATTAGAAACCTTGCGTGCACAAGCAGGTGTTGAAGATTAGACCTCAGCTCCGAAGCACTGAAGCGGAAACCCAGCATAGGTTGTAATGCAAACCAATCATCACTTAGTTCCCCCATACATCATCATTAATCATCAAATACCATAACGGACTAACTAATATGAACTGTCCGACATCCTGCATACCCGGTCAGTTTCGTCCGTTTGTTAGATAGCAAATAGGATCCAAACTAGACAAAAGCTAGTCCTACTCGTAGCCGCCTCACAACATGTTGTTTGCGTAGCCTGAATAAATTAGGCCGGATAGTTTGACCGGATGTCCGGTCTAAACTTGCGCCGGAAGTCCAGTGTAAACACTAGCTGCTATGACATTCATGTTGGTTGTAAGAATCTGTGATTTGCGATGTTTGTACCTGTGGAGATTTGATAAGGATTGTATACAGACTGACATGAGTTCTAAACTAGAGTTCTTATAGACAATCATAGAGGTGAATTTATTTAGATACCTGCTTTAATAGTATCCTTTTGTGTTGAGTTTTAAAACTCTTCTTGTTGAGTGAGTCAGCAATGAAATTCATTTTGAGATCTGTTTTGATTATTGATTTCGTATGGGATTATGAAGTTTCTACCACAGTATTTAACAAACATTTTAACTTCGCACCTTCCCAACCCATTACTGAGAATAATTCTGTCATAGGCTGTAGTATGGACACAACAGGTTTGAGACACAAAACCATCAGTAGTACCTACCTATTGCAAAAATTTGAGGAATTTCCTCAAGCATTGATAAATAAACCACTTGCGTGAATGTTTCTGATTTATAACCATCACGTACTTATGCCAAATTTTGAGGAATTTCCTCAAACATTAAGTTAAATAAAATAGTAACGTAAAGTTAACACCTACTGAATATTTTCTACAAGTATCACACTAACCTACTCCCCTCAAATGAGTTTCCGAACTCGATATACCTCGTCTCGGAAAACGAGCCCAAAAGCTGGTAACCTCCGAACGTAACATCACGAACGCAACATCATGAACGCAACATCACGAACTCGTAAGAGCAGAAACTTCCAAAAACTAATTTGTTATAAAAAACTTCTCTCTTTCCCCGGCATTCTAATCAACCGTCAAATATTTTTGAACAAAAAACTTTTTTTAATAACATCTCCGTTTTTTCGCAACAAGAATTCAAATTGAAATGTCATCGCGTCCCGTCAGCGATGGCTGTGTGGCATATTGCAGGGGCTTGAGATGAACTAATTTAGAATTGCACCTGTATTAAAGGAATTTAGATCTTATGTCGAAGTGGTAACGTTGCGGTCGCCTGCAAAATATAGTTGAGGGTTTCTTTACTCCTATTAGTGCAGCGGGCCATGCAGCGAATAATCGGTTTTTAATGAAAATATTAGTGCTCTGAACTGCTATTGTCGTAGCTGAATCAATGGGATCCCGGACACTTCGGGAATTTTCCAATTTGCCGCTCTCGCAGCGACACGGTTTTATTTCCTAATGTTTGGTGATTTATATCGCGATTGTCTGTTTGCGTTTTGTTTGAGTAACGTTGTGATTAAACGTGGCTTTTGAGTAAGGGGAACGTGAATGGGAATGGCGCTGATTTATTGTAAATTTTTAGTAAGGAGTTAGCAGATTGCTTTGTTCAGTGTTAAGTTTATGTAAAATTAAAAATATATATACACTTTTGCATTAATTCCGATATTAGAGAAGCAACCAATTAAATTACTAAAATTCTAGTTTAAACCAATTGAGCCACACTTGAGTTAAACTAGATTTTTGCTATAAAATTACTAATAACGTTTATGAAAATGCTAACATTTTTTTTCTTTTGTTTTTTAGCCGTTAATGTCCCACTGCTGGGCAAAGACCTCCCTACTCTCTTTCCACTAACTAACTATGATATATGTATGTATATTATATACAAACTATTTTTTTTAAATCTTTCCTTTTTATGTTTTCATGTCACCGTTACTAACCCGGAGTTAATAAGTGAAATACTAGGGTGTTTATTTAATAATCTTTGCTTATAGTTAAGTAAATCATTACTTTGACATTTTTGACGTTTAAACGTCTCTTAAATTTAAGCAATGTTTATAAATAAAGGTTTAGATTGTGATTTCAAACTGGTGTGCCATAAGCGGTATGGTCTTCTTAACTGTAAGCTTATTTTAGATGTTAAATAAATAAATAAACATCTCATCATTCAAATCACCAAACACATCAAACAATACACTTCACCATTACAAAAAACTCCATTCACAACAAAATCGTCCGTTCAATCTTTGTCCGTTTGTCTTTGAGCAGTCTCATCTCCTAATGCTTTCAAACAAAACTGACGTCAATCGTCAACTGAGGACTGAAGGACTGAAACAATGGCGTATCAAGCAAATCGTTGACGACAACGAATAGCTGCCGATTTTCTTAATTAAAAACGTCTCACTATTGGGACAATGGATGGGGGAAACTGATGAGTGGGGGCCTTTAGGAGTTGCGATTGGGGGATTTCGTAATGACGATTTTAGGTATGTAAAATTTTGCATAAATGAAAACAAAAATAATCAGTAAATTTCGACAAGGGCAGGAAGATGATGATTCAGTATATTGAAATCACTTTTTATTAAATAATACGCAATAAACAATCTAGATGGGGTCGACATTTCCTCTCAATATTGAGGCGAGGGCGACTATTATTGCGCTGCATAAAAGTGGTCTTCATAGAACAGAAATATCTGATTAAACCGGACTGAATGTGAGTATTATATTTATGAATTGTAACTTAAACTTTTATTTGAAATTTTACCTAAGATTATTTGGTGACATGGGGATTAATTCTTTTTATTGTTTTTTAAATCCATCATGAGGCCTAAATGATAAATAAATTAGTGTTTATTATTGGATTTATAAATGCAGAGCTTTAATATTTTATCTAATATTATATGGTTATATTAAATAAATATTATTATATTATATAAAAATTAAGTCACTTTAGTATTTTATTATAGCTGCCTAATATCACTTTTTTTTGTTTAGAGGAATACTGTAAGTCGCTGGATCAAAAGATATGAGGAAGAGGGTAGCCTTGCTAGTCGACAGCGAAGTGGAAGGCCGTCGATTATTAGCGAGGCGCAGCGACGACATACGTATGGTGGGCGAGTATGACACAAATGGTTTCACATCAACTAGACAGTTTGCGGTATTATTCTACACCTCATTGCAAACTGTTCGCCGTGCCCTCCAAGCTGAAGGCTTGCATAACAGAAGACCAGCTAAAAAGCCCTTCTTGACAGAAAGACATAAACGAGAACGATTACGTTTCGCACGGGATTATTTAGATTTTGACTGGAATACTACCATATTTTCAGATGAAAAGACCTTCAAATCTAGTCAAAAGGGTAGGCTTCATTTATGGCGCAAGGATAACACTCGCTGGTGTGATAAAAACGTAATCCCTAATACAGACTCAGGTCGAATTACAATGAATATGTGGGGATGTGTGGGTGAGCACGGCCAGGGGAACTGGCTTTTATTCCTCCACGCGCCAACAGTTCTACTTATGTAAAAGTATTAGACGATGTTATGCTACCTACTGTGCGCAACATTTACCCAGCTGATAAGTTGACACAAATATCATTTGTCCAGGACAATTGTCCTATTCACCGGGCGAGCACTATGCGTGAGAGGTTTCACAATCACCCGGAGATAATTGTTGTTCCATGGCTAGCGCGATCACCCGACCTCAACCGACCGACCAACTGATGGTGCAAAGGTGGGAGTTATGTTACATAAAAAAACATGTTCATAAAGTCTAAATCATATATTAGTTTTCAATAAACTCTGCTGAATACCGATACCTATAATAAGTGGGTATCAAAATAGGCTATTTTCCTAAAAAAATCTAATTAGTCCGTCAGTTAGATTATCAAACAATATTGCACCCGTATTTTTTTTTTGGCAATTATATAAAAAATGATGAAGATATCGCCCGTTAAAGTTCCGCGTGACGTCACCTGCTTGCGACACTTTTGCAAGCAAGTGACGTCACGACCCCCCACTCCCAAATTTTGACGCGCTTTATCTTTGTCATTTTTTGTTTGATTGACAAAAGAAAAAATACGTGTCCATTATTTTTTGATAATCTAACTGACGGACTAAATATAATTAATATTTCTTTACCCAGGCAACTACCCTATTATATTTGTGTTATGAGAATATCCTTTCTTTGTTATGTTATTGTGGGTATACAACAAAAAATCTTATGAACCTTACAAGAGAACTTCTTTTATCTAGGCAGGAATGTGACGTCACAATTCTCATAAAAGTTTGCTAATTTTATAAATAAATAAAACGAATAAACATTTTTGTTATCATTCAACACGACTTTTTTATTTCCAGCTTCCAACACCGAAAAGATTTAAATTAAATACAACATAATCACATAAATAGTTAAGTAATAATATAATAACTAATATTTAACTTCTTATAAATAAATAATAAGCATGAATACATTATAAATAAACATAAATATTATCGTACAAGTTTTTGCTTAAAATACAATTATTACCTATTCTGGTTTCAAAGAAACAAAAAAAAAATAGCCACGCATTGTAATTATGATTTGAACTCAGTCTTCATTGATCGTGAATCCATTGCTTAGCCCAAACAGCTACCAACACGTGTTACATTTGCGCAAATTTTTGCAATGCAATGGTAAGAACAGGTCGCCCCTATGACGCGTATTCTAAATGCAACAGAAATACACATAATGTTATTTCACTCATACACGCACACGACTGGCTGTATCGTGCTCGCACAGTTCATACACGCACACGACTGGCTGTATCGTGCTCGCACAGTTCATACACGCACACGACTGGCTGTATCGTGCTCGCACAGTTCATACACGCACACGACTGGCTGTATCGTGCTCGCACAGTTCATACACGCACACGACTGGCTGTATCGTGCTCGCACAGTTCATACACGCACACGACTGGCTGTATCGTGCTCGCACAGTTCATACACGCACACGACTGGCTGTATCGTGCTCGCACAGTTCATAATGTTATTTCACTCATACACGCACACGACTGGCTGTATCGTTGTATCGTGCTCGCACAGTTCATAGCAATGTAGTCCTTAGCATACCACTGGGGTTTCGAGTGTTACTGTACTTTACGTATAATCAATTGTCGATTTGAATGTGGAATTTAGGTTTTACAATTCTAGGAGAACCTAAATCCTATTGAAGGTGGTCATTACCTATTGAAGGTGGTCATTACCTATTGAAGGTGGTCATTACCTATTGAAGGTGGTCATTACCTATTGAAGGTGGTCATTACCTATTGAAGGTGGTCATTACCTATTGAAGGTGGTCATTACCTATTTGCTATTAAAGAGTCACTCCTAGGGACCTTTTTTAGCAACTGACGATGTGTATGGATTTGCCTATACTGCTTCTACAATCTTGAGAATAACATTTCCTTCAGAATTTTTTTACCTCTAAGCTCAAATTGTATGTTTCCTTCAGAAAACGAGAGGGTCTAGACAAAGGGACATTCTATCAGCGATAATGATGACGGCAAGTCAAAAATCTATTGGATTAGCATAATCTACGGAAAGTCTCGAAAGTAGTTATTTGGAGCCCAATGTTCAGCAGTAAAAAATTACGAGTCGTTGTTATGAATGAAAGCTGCGCTCAACGCTCTCGGACGCTAAGTTTGACTGTGATGTGTTCGCGAACGAATGGAAAAAGATCTTGTTAATATGTCTGGAGTGTTGTGGGATGAGCGTATTACTGTCAAGTAATTGTAAACTTATTACGCAATACGCTTAACCTACAACTTAGAGGATCCCAAATAGCAGGAAACGACTACGCGATAGTCCCATAAAGAGATGGCAGGACGAACTGGACTCGTTAAAGGAGTCACAATCGTAGTAGACTGGGAAAGTGGAAAGAAGGAAGGGAGGTCTGCCCTGCAGTGGGACCATACAGGTTATAATAAATAAATAATATTGGGGAAACCGTGTCGTTATAAAGCCTGCAATATTTTCGAAGGTGCATAAATCATCCAATCGCATCGCAGTCGTGTCGTCGTCACAAAGAGAACCTTTGTGTATTTTTTAATTAAAAAATGGCAGGATTTTATTGTTATCCAGTGTCGGGACTGTCTCAATCCTCGGGAGGTACATTAGTAACATAATTGATATAAACATTACTGCCTTTTGTGAAGAGTGGGTTAATCAAAGTTTTGCATGTTTTTGGCAATTATTTTAGTGAAAGAGTTGGGCCTATTTTATTCTTGGTATGGTAAAATGATATTATAAGTTACATTTGTTTTATTTCTTGCTATTTTCTGTCGTATATCGTCGTTTGTTTAATAGTAGGTAAGTTAACAATTGAGTAAACAGTAGAATTTATGTTGAGTTACAACGCAGGCACTGAACTTCATGAATCTTTTATGACCAAACTTTCTTGTGTATTTAGTTGTTGTTGTCTTCCAGACACATATATCATGCGTGCTCGGTGAGAAATAACTTTAAGGTCCTATCTTACAATTAAATAGGTGTTGTTAATAATTAATAGCATTGCTTTCAGTTCAGAAGAAGCACTGTTTGTCTGTCTGTGTCCATTGTCGCCATCTGCAAATGGCCAAAACCTTTCGAACGTAAGCCAAAATGAGACTTATTTGGAATTAATTAAAAATATTTACCAATTTCAACCTTTGTTTCTTCAGAGTAAGATTTAAAATCATATAACCAGCCCCCAGACATTACTTCCACCAATTACACTTACAATTTCAACATTACAGCCACGCTCAAAACTCCCAAGTTTCCAATATCCCGTTAGCCCCTTTCATAAAACTTGACAAAAATGTGACAAAAACAAAACTCGGTGGGTACATCCTTTAATCACATTGAAGGACAAACAAACAAACTTTCATATTATACTGTTACACAATAAATCCTTCGCGGACAAGTGGCGAAATTCTAAAGTCGAGATCAGCAGAGGCGTTGGGCTGTTTGGGCGTGAGGGAGGAGCGGCAGCGGAAGCGATTATATGGTATAAAAACGTATTATTAAAAATAGGTGGAAATGCAGAAGCCCTAGTTGTTAATAAAGATAGCTACTGGAACGGCTGTTCCAAATAGAAATCACACACTCACAATTTTCTTCTTTTCCCCTGAAACAAAAAACGTGTAAGAAACGTGTTATTAGTATTAAGTAAAGTATGTATTTCAATACATCTTCTCTGACCAAATATTTCTTTAACGAAACCCATAGAAAACGGAAATATGCCAACAAATTAGCTTTTAAACGAAATAATACATAATACATTTATACTTAAATGCACCATGCTCTAAAGATGATGATAGAATATCATCATCTTTGAACGCAATTTAAGGAGCATGGTGTGTTACAACCAAAACCTAAACAATCTAGTGAATCCTTATCATTTAAATCACTCTGGTGCACTCAACATCAAAAGGACCACTAAGCATCAAAGGACCAGATAACTTTCGCCCCTCAGCTCCGCGGTCCTCTCATCACCTGTCCACCGGCGTTAAACTTTTAATCCGGCGTCGACAGGCCATTGTTCGGCGGGTGCGGCTGATTACCGCCAGACGGCCTCCGCCCACTTCTCGCTGTTGCCTATCTTTTTGGATACTGATTTTGATGCTGGATTTTGGCTGAATATGAGTTCGTAACAATGGATGTCAGGGCTTCAGAGCTAGGTTGTGCAGAAGTAATTAGTTATACATTAAAAAAATAAAAAACCCCCGACAGTGTGAAACCCTTTAAAAAGAAAAAAAATTACCTTGAAATTATGACCCTACGTAAGTACGTATGAAATTTTTTGATTAAATGTTGTCCCGTCGGGGGACCGCTCTAATTATTAGCCAAACATTCTGTTAAAGTTTAAAATAGTAGCAGTCCCCCGACAGGACAATATTTAATAAAAAAATTTCATACGTTCTTACGTAGGGTCATAATTTCAAGGTATTTTTTCTTTTTATAGGGTTTCACGATGTCGGGGGTTATTTAAATTTTTAATTTAATTTTTTATTTCATGCTTTTTGTAGGGACTCCTTGTTATTTCATTTCTTTTATTTTCTTGCGTTTTAAGATTCAGGTAATTTGGTATTTAATCAGGTTTTTTGTAATTCACCATTTTGTGGTAGTGGCCATCTTGGATTTGAAATTTGTCATGGTGTATAGTATTCTACTAGTCGAGCCCTTTCATTTGATACCCATATTGATGGAGTTGTGAACAAAAAAAAAAGTAATCCGCCATTTTGTGGCGGCGGCCATCTTGGACCGATTTTCATCAAACATAGCTAAGAACACTCCCGACAAATTCACCTTTCAAACAAAAAAACAAAATTAAAATCGGTTCATCCGTTCGGGAGCTACGATGCCACAGACAGACATACACACACAGACACACACACCCCCACAGAGCCCCCCCCACACACACATACACACAGACACGTCAAACTTATAACACCCCGTCGTTTTTACGTCGGGGGTTAATTATAGGCTTTATGTCGGACAGAAAAGTTGTTGTGTCCTTTCGTCGACGTGGCAGCATTTACTATGTAACTGCTGAATTATGGCGCAAAAAAACTTGGTGAGGAAGTCTGTAGTCACTATGTGCTCTCAAAATGGCGAAGGAAAACATCGTGAGGCAACCGGCATGTCTTAGAACCAAACATTCGAAGAAATATGACATCTTCCAACCCGCACTGGACACACGTGGTGGATTATGGCCCACTCCCTTTCATAGAGAGGAGGCCTGTGTCCCAGCAGTGGGAACATTATAGGCTCATTATGCACCTTGTGTTACCTATCGTACGTTTTTTGTCTGAAAAGAGCCTTTTGTTTTGCAGTAAAAAATATGATCCTTATCTGTCCATAACTATTTCTTTTCTTCACTAAATAAACAAGATGATCTTTTCTTCTCATAATAAATGAATAAATATCCGCTACTTATACTTACTGTTAGCGCTATATTAATGAACAAGTTAAACACGGAGCTATCGTTCAGTCTGAATCGCTCCATAGGCGAAGTTGGCGAGATACAACTTGTCTGATAGAATCTAGTGTTTGGATAACAATGTAGTATTAAGCGAGGGTCTATTAAGTTAAGAGTTTTATTATAAATTGTTCTGAAAAAGAATTTATAGTGTCTGTAAAGACTTCTTTCGAGTAATTGTTAGATTTTAAGGCGTGCTACACACTTGTTCGGCTCGGCGATACTCGGCACAGCCGGGTGGCCAAATCGAATAATATGCAGATAATATGTCCGGGTTAAGCCGCTCGGGTTGGCTCGAATTGTGCCAAGCTGACCTGAACATGTAGAACGGGTAGATGCCGAGCCGATTGAAAACCGAATATGTGTAGTATTGTTTCGGGTCGGAATAGTTGTTCAACAAATACTGCCGAAGCGGATGCCCCGACCCGAACAAGTATGTAGCACCCCTTAGGTCGTGTGTGGTGCCCGGTTATGTTTGTCAGTGCATCTTGTGTTTGTAAGCTAATGAAAGGAAAGAAAGAGCGGGCTTAAAGTATTGAGTACATAGAGAGGAAATCAAAGCTAAGTATATTTTGTTAGTTTATTAAATCTAAATCAAGATGGACCTGAAGTGAAAGAAAACATTGTGAGAAAGGTTGCACTTTCTCAACACTGCCCCCTGCCTACAGCAAGATGGGTCATAATTGCACATTCCTACTAATTAAACGCATATTGCGACCAAGAATCAGTGAGTAGAGGCCCAGTGTAAGTCGTAGATTCGAACCTAGGAATTGACTTTACTTTGTGTACATTATTTCAATACCACAGGTCTCAAAACGGGGAAGGAAAACATCGTGAGGAGACCAGCATGTCCTAGAATCACCCGCCCTAGGCTTACGGGTTGGATTATGGCCCGCTCCCTCTCACAGAAAAGAGGCCTGTGTCCCAACACTGGGAATAATAAAGACTGATTATACTATAATCAGAGAGAACGCACCAAATTACCATGGCAAATTTAAAATTAGACGCAACCAAACACAGCACCGTCATACTTCCTCCATAATATAATTATATGAAAAAGATACCACATTAATCTACATTAGCAAAGATGGCGGAGCCGGAAGTATCGTTGTACACACACATACCTATGCACGTCTCAGGTAAAAGATACCAAGTACATTTAATCACGGCGCAACTTTGCCTATAAGGCGGGACTTCGGCGAAGTTTGATGAAAAACTTCTGATACGCGATAGTGTTGGGTATGCGTCTGTTTCGTGTGCGACTAGCTTTATAATAGTGATGGGGAGTGAAGTTGGTGTTATTGAGAAAATCAATGACACCAACTTCACTCCCCATCACTATCGCGTATCAGAAGTTTTTCATCAAACTTCGCTGAAGTCGATTATTGTAATTAAAATTGGTGTATATTTTTAGTTAGAAATTAGAAGATAATTAATTTTGGGACAGGTTGCCGCTTCCAAATTATCTTTTATTTTAGATGGATAAATATTTTTACTATCTGGTTTTTAATATTATTGTTACGTAATGAGAGAGTTAAGGTTGAACATTCAAACGGTTTTATATGTATTGTCATTGAAAAGTAATTGCTCGTTCGACGGTTTTCATTGAAATCTTCATCATAAATGCACTATGAGAATGGGTTCCAATTGTAACCCGCGACTTTAAATAACCTTTATAAGAATGCCTTATGCTTTTCCTTTTCTCACACAAATGTATTCAAACTCGAAGGAAAAAATAATAATAAGAAAACTATAACAACAACATCTCCACAACTAACAAGTCATAAACGCTAAGCGATGCTCAATTAGCTTCTATGAAGGACTATGAAACTCCAAATGGCATGCTGTTTAAGCTTTTAAATTTCTTTAATTAAGCGCCGGGATTTATTCAAACCGTTAAATCTGTGAGACGGGAAACAAAACGTGATTGCTTGCCGACTTATAATTTAATGCAATTTCCTCTTTTATTATGCAGTGTGAGTTACAAGCGATAGCGGGCGCGGGTGGGGTTGAGTGCGCGGTACATTATTGTCATAGATGCGTGTCATTGGTTAATTTTTGTAAAAGGTATTTAAAAAAGTTACGTTTTAAAATTTTAACAATGCACGTACCTTTACTAATCTCTTATGGATTTCGAAAATAATGGAATCATAAATCACCATAAAATAAAATAGAAACAGAAAACTCAAATACCTACTCGACCTGTCAAAATAGATCTCGATCAAGTACGAATTCTCATTGTATGATTCCAACAGATGACAAAATAAACTTAAAAATCAATGATTTATTTTATACATCTTCTATTATCATCCGCCTCAGCAGTCAAGTGAATACTATGCCAAATCTACCCTTGTCATGAAATCAATGAAAACCATTGCAATATAACAATAAATACAAATAGGTAACCAAGCCGTGGGTAAATAATAACAGCCACACAGATCGATCGATCAGGTTAAGCTACGCTTGCCGCGGTTGGTCTGTGGATGGGTGACCATCTTTACAAATAGAGATTCTTTCATGCCTCGGAAAGCATATTAAACGGTTGTTCCCAGCTGCCATTCGTAGATCTTTGATAGTCGTTACGGGTAGTTAGAAGCCCGAAAGTCTTCTTTTTTTTTGAGGATGGGAAATCTTTTTTTTTTTTTTTTTTTTTTTCTGGGTAGGAAATCATCAAATGACTCCTCCCGCTCTGGGCGGAGCAGAAGGGAGTGTCAGACTTTTACTGACTAAAACCCACCCGTGTTCCTTCAGTTGCCTGTGCCAGAGGCCACGGTATCTCTTTCGAACAACCCGCAGCCAGCCAATCACTTTTTTTTTTTTTTGAGGATGGGAAATCATCAAATGACCCCTCCCGCTCTGGGTGGAGCAGAAGGGAGTGTCAGACTCTTACTGACTAAAACCCACCCGTGTTCCTTCCTTAGCCCTTTATGTACCATGGCAGCGGTAACCCTTTCGGACGATCCCGCTACCCCGGCAGGCTTCGGCCCTGTCGGGCCCCGTCAAAGCCCGAAAGTCTGACAACCTGTCTTACAATGGAGTATCGTATTAGTACCTGGGTTGTGGAGGTCAGATAGGCAGTCGCTCCATGTAAAATACTGCTGTTGAGCTGCACCCAGTTAGACTGGAAGCCTACCCCAACACAGTTGGGAAAAGGCTAGGAAGATTGATGGAGGTAGCTAAGCCACAACAATATCACTTGCACCATTCATTACGAGTACAAAGAAACACTTTCACTTTCTCTGCCCGCTCCCGCTACCTCTTCTAACCCACATCACGCCTAAAGAAGGGTGCAGAATCCTCTTATTGCAGCTCGCTGGGCCGGAGCGGGTCCCGCCGCTTGGTTCGTTAACGCTAATGCCCAAAGCTGACGGATGCAGTTTCGGCCCTACACGCCGATCAGTTCATGCTGACTTATTGGTTTTTTTTTCGGGCAATAATTTTCTTTTTTTGAATTTGAGTTGAATGGTTTCTGTGTGATTTTGATATATTCTGGTCCTTTGGTCCTTTCGTTGTGCTGTGTGACGCATGCTCTACCCACTTTCTGTCAAATAACGAGATATTTTATTGATTAGTTACTGTTGTTATGCCGAGTTTACTACTCACAAAGGCTAACAATATGAAATTTGACAGCTGATTGACTGATGTGGCTATAGGCATTTACAGCTCCAAGTAAAAAAATCTACAAAAAGGATTTCGGGAGTTTTTTTTCCCGTCAGGAAAATAGGAATAGCTTGGGATTCTAATGAAATTGTATCCGATTAATGGCAATAGGGTCGCTCCCTATCACATGGGCGTATACGCTCATCGCAGAGTGAGGGTGTGTGGGACTATACCTTTATTATCTACCGTCTGACTTTTGGGAAATAAGCTTTTGTTTACGATACACCTCAATTTACAAAGGTTTCGTCTTTATACTCATGATGAATGAAGTAACATAAAAAATATACCCATTCAAATTCATTAAAAAAACTTTCTGATAGAAAAAAAAAAAACATTGACTAAAGGGCATCCCAAAAATATCATAGGCACTTACGACTCTTTACTCGCAAGCCTTACAAATAGAATTCAGAAGCTGTACTCATAAATAAAAGGTAATCCCTCATACTTCTCCCCAGCCATGAATATTAACCGTTATAATGGCGTTGATTATTGTCTCAAACATTTAAAACCAAGGAAATTGGTCGACGTGACCTCACTGCTGATGCCCCGAGTCTTATTAGGGAAGTTGAATGGGATTTTTCACCCTGTGTCCGTGGTGAATGTTAATTGACGAGTTCCTTGTTGGTGCTGCCCTGGCCTGAATTATAGATGTTTTATTCGATGATATTACTGTGATGTGATGTCGTATCTTAAGTAAGGATGTAGCTGACTGTGATTTGTATGACTATGTGGAGAACCAATTGAGGGAAAGGTTCTGATTATACCCAAAATGTGGGTTCATTGCTAGGTTCCGTAATGGTAAAAAGTTGTTATTTTGGTCAGCAAATGCAGTAATTAACACTAAAGGAAAATTTTCAAAATGTGTATTAAAAATGTTCCAAGTACTTCGTCGACACATTGAGAACAGAAACAAAAGCATTATGGCGAGCATTCTTGTAAGGGAACGACTAAATAGAGATTATTTAATTCAGCCATCTCGTCCAAAAAATATGAAAAAAAAAAATAACTGCCATACTCCATTTTATTTTTCACTCTCCTGAAATAGTTAAACAAATCGTTAGTCTTGCAAACAGCGAGCGCAAACATTAAACATCTTTAGCAGGGTCTTAGTGAAATAATCTTAAGTTAAAGATACTTAAGCATGACTTGTCTGTCAGTCGAGGGCACAGATTTGTGTGCCCCGCGGAGGGGACATTGTTTTATGAAGGGGACGCGACAATCTGCTCGCGTTATGACTAAAATCAAAATGGCAATGTCTTGGATCCGTTTAGGGTACGCAAATAAGTGTTTTGTTCTTTCTCTGATGGGGAATTTTATATTTGGTTTTATGGATTTTAAAATAAAAGGTTACAGTCAATTTATTATAGTGCCTGTCAGATTTTTGTTTGGAACTGCATTAATGATACAGAAGATATTATTATTGTCTTGTATAGATTGGTCAAAAATCAAAATACTTGCCCAAACAAAATAGTTTTATTTAAACTTTTAATTACAATAGTGGTTGATAGGCGAAAAGTGCTGATTCTCAGACTGATTTGAATAAATTTGAATAAATAAATTGATTTTGGTTCTGCCACTCAAGCTACCTACGAGTACTACTACTTATAACGAAGAAGAAAACCATGGATGTCGTGAAGTTTTGGGACAACAAAATTAATATACAGTCGCGCCGTCGACACGAAGAAGAGATCGATATTCTTTCTATTTTGTATAATTGTTTTATGAGGCTACTAAAAGCGCACATCTAGAAGAATACGCATTGTTACCTGCTAAATAAAGAACGGTCTACCTCCATTTCCCTCTAAAACATTTTTACCTTTGTTTCGTGCGACCAACTAAAAAAATCTATTCAGAGAACATCACTCACTGTGTATCGGGGTTTACGTGCGACTGCGCCTCATGTGTAAATGCCTTAATAATAGACGCACTCAGGTCGAAAGATAATGTGCCAGCCAAATACTTTGTTGGTCTTGCTTATAAGAGGCTGGCTATATAATGTATTTTTGGTATATAAGGTAGATTTTGACTCAGTTTTTGTTAGCCATTTTCAAACAACATGATCGGAAAAGCGAAACAGTGATTTTATCGTGAAATTGCAGACGGTATTGTATCGTCTGTTCTGGAAATGGAATTCGTATTCATGGGCTTGTATGTTGAAGTTCCTACCAATATTTTGTTCGCAGAACTAGGTATTATGAACACGAATTATTAATAAGTGTTTTATATAAGTTTGTGTTATTGAATGCCTTGTCGGTCTAGTGGTCGCACGCGCTACTGCTGAGAATGAGGTCCCGGGTTCTATTCGGTCGGACCTCATGTGTTATTGGGTTTTCCATCTGGAATTTCCCGGTACAGCCCGGAGCCTGGATTAGTGGCTGGTTGAAGGCAACAGGCTCGCCCCCTGTTACATGGGACTTAAACATTACTGGCGGAATGTAGTGTGGCGGCATTTACAACGCCACAAGGGAACTACGCATTACACTGACACGTTACGCCAAAAACGCCTGCATCGCGCAAGCAGTTTACCGCCAAACTAGCAGATATACAACGTCCCGACATCAATCGTCGGGCAGTTGCCCACCAGACACCACCACTGTATGGTCGGAGGATGCTCCTCTTTTCTATAGAGGATGAGAGGATGAGTGAACTTTAAACCCTGTTCTTCATACATTTATTAGTACTACTATAGATATACCTCTGCCTAACCCGGGGATACAGCCGTGATGTGATATGTTACGTGTCGTAGACGACAGGTACAATGACAGCAAGCAGCAGTCCTTAGTTTCTGTCTATGCTAATGAGAAAATCCGTTAATTAATTTAAACGTAAATATTTACAAAACGAACCACTATTCAAATCCTACATCAGCGTGCATTTGTTTCTACACCTATGGTCACATTAAGGTAATCGGGCTAAAAAACTGCTTGTCACTTTCTTGCCCGCATCGCAACATTGCCCATGCAAGTTTAAGTGCCAGTTCTTCGGTAATGCTCGCGAGCACGCGATCGTGCTCACAATTTGCTCGTAATGCTCACTGAGTTAATACAAGATTATGGGGATTGTAGACGGGATATTAATCGTTTTATTGGTATAGTGGCAGGCTGTAGTTATTTTCGTGCGTGGGCTTGATTTGCGTGGCAATAAGAAATTGGTCCTTTGATATTTTTTTTTTTCATAAAGGTCGAAGATCGTGAAATTACAGGGATATGAGCTATGATCAACTTAATATCTGATTTTAGACTCATTGCAATGGCAATCATATTGTTGATTTCAGGTTTCTTTGTTTAATGTGAAAAAAAAAAAAAACAATCTTGTTATTGAGACAGGCTTGTCTCCTTTGATTTTACAGGTTTGTCAAAAGGATAACTGATACAACAGTTCTGAAACTTTAAAAGTTTACTAGGACCACAGACTAAATAAAATAAAAAAATTATATAATCTGGGTATATGAAAACAGTTAAAAACATGAACATTTCTAAAAACTCGTGCAAAATCTTAGTTTAGTTAAAAGTTTGGCTTTGACACTTCCATGTTCACGTTTTAAATGAGTTTTAGATTTAAGAATTTTCGTAAAATGTGAAACATAAAAGTCTTGAGACATGCACGTTGATATAAAGTTTTAGACGACCGACAGCATCATTTTCAGTATATCAGGGAATGGAAAACAATAATGCTTAGTTATTTTTAGTAACTTTATACACTTCTGAAGGTTTGTTTTATATAAAAAAATATCTAACATTAAGGGTAAAAAGCCTTTCTAGAGAAAGTTGTTTTTCATCACTTCTTTCATTTGGCTATACAGGATTCGAAAATCTAACCCTAGCACTAGTTTACCTAGATTAATACTTGGCAGAGTAAAGATGGTCTAAGCCGCAATCCAATTACTGGTCCTTTGATACGAAACAAAAACTTTTTCCTTCATTTATTACCTTAACACAACCTCCTTGGTCCGATTACCTCGAACTAATAACTACTGGCCAGAAATAATCAAACTATTTTTTTTTTCAAACCTTCATCAACTTGACGGGGGCTGATTACGTCAGGTGTTCCGTACATCGATGCACTGACGTCACTATTACGGGAGAAAATAAATTGTCAGAGGGTCTCCCCCGGTCGAAAAAGGGTTGCTTAGTTTTCTTGAGACCCCTAATAGTTGGGTATTTTATGCTGAAAATAGCCCCAACTGTTACCGCAGCGCGGTTTTGGATGTCCCTTGACTGTAAAATTGCCTAATTTAGTTTTGTTGTGTAGTAAATAGAAACTATATCCTTGTTTATACTACATATACAAAGGAGTTTTTTTTATGAAATTGATATTGTGTCCCATTTAATTATTTGTCATTCCATAAAATTTGAAATCGTTATCAAAACACATTTCACGAACTCATATTCTTTTTCCGCCATACCCGCAGATAGTAATAAAAAAACTATTTCAATACACTACAGAACTTTAACTAAGTTTGTTCTCACACAGTGTATTTTATAACCATCTCCTCCGTCGATACATCGTTAAAGACATCGACTTTCCCGTATTTCACTTGGCAACACCAAATTGTTTATGTTGCAGCACTCCGCAGTTCTCGATTCAGACAGTGTTGCCACTTGCAGCAGTTTTAGACTTTCAAACGGCATGAAAACTAGCCAGCGATTCGAACTTTAACGAAGACATTGTAGAATTCCAATTGAAGTTGTTGCTCTGTAACAAGGGACGAACTTGGATGGAGTTGGTCTTCTGAGGCGATTTTTTGTATTGTGAGATGATAGTTTTTTTTTTGTTGGAGTTGTAAGTAGTAAGCGGAGCGAAGTTTTTTGTAACGCTAGTAAAACGCCAACTAAAATTTCTGTACAAGCATTTGAATGTATATGCAACTAACAGTGGGGAGGGCTATGCAATTTTAAACTAGATTATCTATACAAAAACTTAGTTATTACTACTCGCGTTTTGAAAAAACAAATTTTGTGCATCATGCTCATTAAATTGATGATGAACGGTTTAAGATTGCCGAAATCATTGCAAAATTTTGTGTAGAGCGGTTTGCACAAAAGCATTATTCTGTTTTGTTTTTTGAATACATTATAATCAAACGAAAAATAAACATATTTTGAGCATTTTTCTCTTAACCACTTTATTACTTGTTTAAAACTTCCAAACCACAAGAGCTTAACGTTTCTTAACCGCTAACATCTCAACGCTTCCGCCGCAGTACAAAAGAAGGGCGCATTCCAATATTGACAATGCTCTCTGCGACAGAGCGCCAATTGGCGAAGCATAAGCCTTAGCGATATTTTCTCTATAAAC